>JAUPFZ010000007.1:20000-2420000 GCA_036937285.1 Euphydryas editha | reverse complement strand
CGCACACACGCGCACACACGCACACATACGCGCGCACACACGCGCACGCACACACACACACACACACACACACACACACACACACACACACACACAATCACACACACACACACACACACACACACACACATACACACACACACACACACACACACACACGCATATAGACATACATACACTTACCACCAGGTGAACCGACTGTCCGTTTGCCCTCTTACATAAAAAAATTATTTCATATTTTAGTCTTCCTGTATCAAGAGTACTAATTTATTGATTCAGATCATTACGCGATTGCTAACTCAGATTTCAAGTATTCAGCATATTCTCTGTTCATACTGTTAAATTAGCAAGTTCTGTTATAAAAATAAAAAAAAAATATTAATTTCATATTTTTGTCTTTGTATATCAACAGCACAAATTGAGCAATAAATTATTGATTGAGGTCATTGAGCGATAACTAACCTAGATTTCAAGTTTTCAGCATGTTCTCTTTTCATACTGTTAAATTAGCAAGTTCTGTTATTAAAATAAAAAAATAATAATTTCATATTTTTGTCTTCGTATATCAAGAGCACTAATTGAGCACTTAATTATTCATTAAGGTCATTAGGCGATAACTTACCTAGATTTCAAGTTTGCAGCATGTTCTCTTTTCATACTGTTAAATTAGCATGTTCTGTTATAAAAATAAAAAAATAATAATTTCATATTTTCGTCTTCGTATATCAAGAGCACTAATTGAGCACTTAATTATTCATTAAGGTCATTAGGCGATAACTTACCTAGATTTCAAGTTTTCAGCATGTTCTCTTTTCATACTGTTAAATTAGCAAGTTCTGTTATAAAAATAAAAAAAATAATAATTTCATATTTTCGTCTTCGTATATCAAGAGCACTAATTGAGCACTTAATTATTCATTAAGGTCATTAGGCGATAACTTACCTAGATTTCAAGTTTTCAGCATGTTCTCTTTTGATACTGTTAAATTGGCAAGTTCTGTTATAAAAATAAAAAAATTATAATTTCATATTTTCGTCTTCGTATATCAAGAGCACTAATTGAGCACTTAACTATTCGTAAAGATCATTAGGCGATAACTAACACAGATTTCAAGTTTTAAGCATGTTCTCTTTTCATACTGTTAAGTGAGCATGTTCTGTTATAAAAATAAAAAATAAAAAATAATTTCATATTTTTGTCTTTGTATATCAAGAGCACTAATTGAGCACTTAACTATTCGTAAAGATCATTAGGCGATAACTAACACAGATTTCAAGTTTTAAGCATGTTCTCTTTTCATACTGTTAAGTGAGCATGTTCTGTTATTAAAATAAAAAAATAATAATTTCATATTTTTGTCTTCGTATATCAAGAGCACTAATTGAGCACTTAATTATTCATTAAGGTCATTAGGCGATAACTTACCTAGATTTCAAGTTTGCAGCATGTTCTCTTTTCATAATGTTAAATTAGCATGTTCTGTTATAAAAATAAAAAAATAATAATTTCATATTTTCGTCTTCGTATATCAAGAGCACTAATTGAGCACTTAATTATTCATTAAGGTCATTAGGCGATAACTTACCTAGATTTCAAGTTTTCAGCATGTTCTCTTTTCATACTGTTAAATTAGCAAGTTCTGTTATAAAAATAAAAAAATTATAATTTCATATTTTCGTCTTCGTATATCAAGAGCACTAATTGAGCACTTAATTATTCGTTAAGGTTATTAAGCGGTAACTAACACAGATTTCAAGTTTTAAGCATGTTATCTTTTCATATTGTTAAGTGAGCAAGTTATGTTATTAAAATAAAAATAAAATAATTTCATATTTTTGTCTTCGTATATCAAGGGCACTAATTGAGCACTTAATTATTCGTAAAGTTCATTAGGCGATAACTAACACAGATTTCAAGTTTTAAGCATATTCTCCTTTCATACTGTTAAGTGAGCAAGTTATGTTATTAAAATAAACAAAAATAATAATTTCATATTTTTGTCTTCGTATATCAAGAGCACTAATTGAGCACTTAATTATTCATTTAGGTCATTAGGCGATAACTTACCTAGATTTCAAGTTTTCAGTATGTTCTCTTTTCATACTGTTAAATTAGCAAGTTCTGTTATAAAAATAAAAAAAATTATAATTTCATATTTTCGTCTTCGTATATCAAGAGCACTTATTGAGCACTTAATTATTCGTTAAGGTCATTAGGCGATAACTAACACAGATTTCAAGTTTCAAGCATGTTTTACTTTAAGTTAGCAAGTTCTGTTATTAAAATAAAAAATATTAATTTCATATTTTTGTCTTCGTATATCAAGAGCACTAATTGAGCACTTAATTATTCGTTAAGGTTATTAGGCGATAACTTACCTAGATTTCAAGTTTTCAGCAGGTTCTCTGCTCATATTGTTAAATTAGCAAGTTCTGTTATGAAAAAAATAATTATTATTATTATTTCATATTTCTGTCTTCGTAATTCAGGAGCACTAATTGAGCACTAAATTATTTACATTTCGATTTGATGCTATATCCTGCGGTTAGCGTTTAAGAAGTAGTGCACTGCTAGCTTAATTAAAAGTTAGCAGTTTTCTAATTTTTCGGTAAACTATTGGAGCGTAAAATTTAATTTTGCAGCATTAAATTAGCACTAAATGAGCACTTATTTTTCATAATAAAATTAAATGATTCTGCCCATTTGAACATTCTAGCTTTATGGACGTGCCAGGCGCCGTCCTCTTTCCGCGCAGGCGGCGGACCGCAACCTCCATCTCAGCCTGCGTCACAGGCGGGATGGAGGTCTCGTTAAGCTCCTCAAGAGAGGAGACGGCCATTGGTGGAGGGGTGTGACCGAGGTCTCTTGCAGGAAAGAGCCCAGTCAGTACCCTGTCCAGGACCGCGGGCTCCAGAGACTCGGCGACCGGGGGCATCTGGTGCCGGAAAGTTTTCCGGGCAGCCTTGTACGGACGCCCCCACGGATCACTGTCGTGGCTCGCCAGGGCTTCGCCGAAGGCCTGCGACTTCGCCCTGACGATGGCCAGCTGTAGCTCGCGCTTGGCGGTGCGGTACACTTCGTACAGCTGGCGCTCGATCTCCAACTCCATGGACGGCATCTGCTCGTCGGTCCGGCCGTGACGTCGCCTCCTGGAGTGTCCGTATGGTCGCCGTGCCACCGTGCAGGCATCTCGGAGCTTCGCGATCTCCGAGCTCCACCAATTGACCTCGCGGCACTCGAGGCGGTGCCGGGACTTCGGCATGGCCACATCGCACACGGCCGTCATCGCGTCGCGGAAGTGGTCCGCCGCGTCATCTACCTCCAGGTGCATAGGGGCAGCAGACCACGACTGGACGATCGCTGCCTCCCTTGCCAACTCTGCGTTGAGATGGCTGACTGCCCAGCGAGGGAAATGCACCGCCGGTGCCGAGGTCCACCTCGGCTGTGGGAGGTGGAAACCTCGAACCTCACGTATTTGTGGTCCGAGAGAGTCTCCACCTCCGAGAACACCCTCCAGGCCCGCACACGTGTGGCGACGGACGGGGAGGCGAACGATACGTCCACCACGGACCCCCCGTTGTGTCGCACGCACGTGTGGGCCAACCCTGTGTTGAGCAGGGTTAGGCCCGCGGCGACCGCCCACTCCCTGACTACTTCCCCGCGAGAGTTAGTGGATGGGTTGCCCCAATCCCGGGCCTTGGCATTCAGGTCACCGAGGAGGACGACCTGACGTGGCGCCTGTCTCCCAACCGCAGCGGCCAGGAGATCTACGAAGGCCTCCAGCTCCGCTACGGTTTTGTTGGGGGAGAAGTACACACCTACCACGGCATACTCTCCCCACTTAGCCACCACGCCCGGCCCTCTTCGACTGAGAGGGTCGGGCTGCCGCCACCGGATCGCCCCACAATGGCAACATAACCATCCAGGTCTGCAGCCCAACAAGGATGGGAGGGAGGGACGTAGTACGGTTCCGCTGCCACTGCTACGTCTATACGCCACTGCACCAGTGCCTGCATGAACAGGTCTTGGGCCTGGGCGCAGTGGATGAGATTCGTCTCGAGGAAGTTGTGATTTTCGACCCGGTCCATATTATTCAGACATCACAACTTCCTCCCCGTCCGCTTCCAAAGGGACGACCCTCTCCTCAGCAACTTGGCTTGCAGCCGCTGGAGTGGCCTGGGCCCCGGCGGCTTTTCTCTTCATCGTCGCAAGCTTGCACCTGCGACCTCCAATCACGTGGCCGGAGGCCCGTCCTGAGTCCGCAAAATCGCGCAGCGCGGGGTGGCCTCCCCGCACGCCTGCGCTGCCGCAACGGAAGCACAGGTCCGCCCTGTCTACCGACGCAGGGCACTGAGGGCGCGTATGACCCAGCCCCATGCACCGGAAGCAGCGCATGGGCCGTGCCTCCAGGGCCACTACTAATGCTGAGCTCCACCCGATCAGAATCCTGCCCTTTTCGATCAGCGCTTTCGCTGTCGAAATCGGGCAGGAGACAACGATGGACCCCGTGCCGCCGAAACTGGGGCGAATGCCCCCCGCCTTCACAAGGCCGACGTCATACCCCGTCGCCTTTGCGACTGCTGCTGCCACTCCCTCCTTGGTGGCCATCTCGTCCAGGCCTAAAATCCGCACCTCTACACATTTGACGGGCCTGACCGACGTCAAACCTTGACGCAGCACCACCCAGCGTACGCTAACACCTGCTACACGAAGTATTAAAAAGTTCAGCAAACTTACTTAACTTTAAAGTCCTTCAGAAACTCTTTAATGCCGTTTTGCTCGAGGGCGTAACGCCGGAAACATGAAACAGAAACGTGATGATGTTTTTCTTCAAAAATGGCGATAACACCTTGTTGAAGAATCACAGGACCATTTCACTTCTGAGCCACGTTTATAAGCTGTGTTTGAGGGGTGGTTTGACGGAACGGGCAAGTTTGATGACTTCCAGCCTCCTAAACAAACCGGTTTCCGAAAAGGCTATAGTACCATAGACCACATACATACTTTGCGGCAGATTATACAAAAGACTGAAGAGTATAATCGGCGATTGTATTTGGCGTTTGTGGAATATGAGAAAGCCTTCGATTTGATCGATACTTGGATGGTGCTGCAATCTCTCCAACATTGATTACCGATATGAAAAATCATAATGTTCACAGATGATTAAAAAAAATACATTAAAAGTTGATAACGTCACTGATTGCCACAAAATCAATTGGACCTAAATAATTTATACACGTCATATCAATGTGAATATTGCTAAATGCCATTAAATAACTTACACTCGTAAAAACAATCTCTTATTGTATATCTACAAAATGAACGATATCCCTGTCTCGGATTATATTCTGACCAACTCCATCAATTAACATTCTGTACTGTCTTTTCTGTACAAGATGTAACTGTTATATTATCAGGGCAATAAATAACTTTTCTTTTTTTCTTTCTTTCTGTTAAAAGTTAACTTTAACGCTATGAAATTTCCATTTCTATTTAACTGTTCGTTTTTATAAGAATTTGTAAAAATTACGTGAAACATTTATCCAAACTTAATCTTGTGAACATTATTTTATTTTTAAAATAAAAAACCATCTTTTGGCCGAGTTATTAAACTTAGATATATGGTGCCATGGACTTTTTTGTAAGACTAAAATTAATTAATATTTTTACTATAGATTTAATTCCTTTGTTTCAAACCGTTTAGGCGGCGTACGCCATTTTATAGAATTTTCGCTGACTTCAATTAGTTTGTTGTGATTGATTGTTCAAAATATTATATTATTAATAAATTTACCAAAATAAGTAGTTGTCTATAGCACTAAGATATCATATTTTGTATTAGTGAAATAATTTTCAAAATCGGATCAGTAGTAGGTACCAGAGATATCCCGAACATCCAAACTCACAAACTTGACTTCTTTATAATATTAACCTAAACATAATATTAACCTTAACTTCTTATTATATAACCAACAACTGATATAATAGGAAGTACAAAAACTTTAATGTATTGTTATTTTTTTTCTTCATTGTTTGACGTAACCAAACCATAAAACTCTTAAATATTTCCCATTATAATAAATAAAAATATAAAAACTAATAATTTTAGTTTTAAGTAATAAGCTTACGTCAAATGATATCCGTGACTTCCGTGTAAAATAATAAAAACATTAAAAGCAAAAATACATACTTTTCTTGTGTCACATAGCGCTTTTAAGAAAAACTGATTCTTAAAACATATAACTTTAAATCCTATCAATCCGATTAATATTATAATTGCGAAAGTTTGTCTAGATTTTTGTTACTCTTTCACGCAAAAACTACTGAACAGAATTAGATGAAACTTTACAGTAACATAGCTTATACATCAGAATAACACATAGGCTACAATTTATAAAGATTTCGTGTAATTTTAATATTTAATAATTTGGAAATCATAGACCTAGATCTGAAAAAATCTAATCTGAACTCGCGACTAGATCTTATATGATATAAAATTCTACAATGAAACACAAAGTTTGGGTTTGACTACTACAAAGTTTATTTTATCCTTTTCAGTGAATGCATTGAACATGATGTTACATGATATAATGACGAACATACTACTATATATATATATATATATACATACAATGGTTTATAAGAATGGCTTCAAAAATTTATAAAGGTAATATTCGTGTGATCCTTTAAGCCATTGTGAACTGTATTCGATACAAGACCGCCGTGTGATATTATGTTGCTTCAAATTTTAGTTGCAATTTTTATTACTCTACTGATAGTTGATCGATGGAAGCCGAGGAAATATTGGAAATTACATAAGGAGTTGGGAAATGACTGGACGTATGTGCCGGTTCTTGGAAACGCGTTGAATTTTATTGGAAGCAATGAAGGTAGTGAACAATATCTTCTATAATAGTATTATATATAAATTTTAATTAGTACACTTAGTTTATTCAAATATTTTAGTTTATGAATACTCCAGTGTCTACTTGGATATGGCGACGTACGTATTCAGGATTGGTTTAAAACAAACAACCTCGTTTTGAACGCCAAAAAAACCAAATGCGTTGTATTTTCGTTTTCTAATGTTAAACATCCTAATTATATTTTTGAAATAAATAGCGAGAGACTTATTGTTAATGATACTACAGTATTATTAGGGATAAATTTGGACTCAAAACTTCAGTGGAATTTCCATTTGCCATCCTTAAATGGTAGACTCAGCTCCGCAGCAATCGCAGTTATAAAAGTGCGACAACTGAGCGACGTTGCTACTGCGCGTTTAATATATTTTTACTATTTCCATACTATTATGTCTTACGATCTGTTACTGTGGGGTAATGCTACAGATATTGAGACTGTATTTATTTTGCAAAAAAGGGCTATTCGCGGCATTCACGATCTTGGAGATCGAGTCTCCCTACGGGATGTTTTTCCAAAGGCAGACATATTAACAATTGCGTCGCAAGATATTTATAACAATATTATATATATTCACCAGAATATTCATTGTTTTGAAATAAATAGTATTAATCGCAATGTAAACACTAGAAGGAATAACAAAATTATAACTCCAAGTTTCCGACTGCGAAAAGAAAACGCCTCCTTTCTGGGTTATGGTATTCGCATTTATATTAAAATACCACAAACAATTTTGGAATTTAAAAAATAATTTAAAGATTTTATAAAAAAAAAATAGATAAAGCGTATTATTAGGTGCAGGATTACTTAGTTGATAAAGATGTGTGGATTTAGTGGCGCTGTATTTCATGCAAGTATTACTAATTTTGTAATAAAACACACTTCATACATTATTATTATTTTCAAAAGAGTAACTGCGGAGTTTCTTGCCGATTCTTCTCTGCAGAATCTACATTCTGAATCGGTGGTAGCTTTACTTTTACAAAAAATAATAATCACTAAAGTTTTAATTTGTAAAATGACGATTCGAAGGTGCTCGTGGGGCCTATTTGAATAAAGTTGTTTTTGATTTTGATTTTGATTTTATTGAAAAAAAAATTATTTCAGATATAATGACGAAGTCTTTCCAAATGGCATCTCAAGCATATAAAAGAAAACAGAAAGCAATAACTATTTGGTTAGGACCAAAACTTTACGTTGGTAAGTATAAGTTTGTATTCATAATCATCATCATCGTCTATTTTTATGTTTTTTTTTTTTCTTCACTATAATAAAATTGAATAACATCTACTAATTACTTGTATCCTTTTTACAGTTATGTCAGATGGAGACCAAGTAAATACGGTTTTAAGATCAGCTCTAGATAAGCATTTCATTTATAAATTAATAAAGCCTTTGACTGGTAATGGATCTATTTTTGCACCTGGTAAGTTAATATACGTAATAAATTTTTATGAAATTTAGTGTATGTAATACTTTAAATGAGCGTCACATTACTGCCTACAATCTGTGAAAAAATTATCGAAGGCCTCACCTTGCTTCTGTTACCTTTCATTAAATTTATATCTCTCGAAAAGTTCGTTAACACGTGGACTCACATACATTTCAATTGCCGCCATTACGGATTCGTAATTGCTCGATTTGTCTTCAGTTAACGGCAAAGTTAACAAAACTCGAGCCGAATCGACGCTGATCATATTTCGTAGTAGCGCTAATTTGATTCCGTCACTGCGGACGTCTTGTTTTGCTGAAATTAAATAATCTTCAAATGACGCCTGCCAAACTCGCCATTCTAACGCGGCGTTGGATGCTCGCAAGTCGAAGTTGGGCGGTATCATCACTAAACTTTGGACCTTCAAGAAAAGAGCATACGCCCATTTGAAAGGCCGGCAACGCACCTGCTAATCCTCCAATTTGTCGGGTGACAATGTCGCGTGCACTTAACATCAGGTGTATCGACTGTCCGTTTGCCCCCTCTAACATTAAAAAAAAATTTTCATTTTGATATTTTCAAGCACTTCTAATTTTCTTTAATACTTAATATTTATTGTTTTTAAACTTAAATACGGCTGCGCCATGTGCTTTTTACCAAATATTATAAATATTTATCAGGAGACACACGATAAGCGTGGATGTCTAGACGCGAGCCGGAACCAGAGAGGGCGCTTTTCCTCTATGTCCACAGACACGAAAGACGCCGTTTGAGCGCAGATAATAAGAATGAGAGAGTAAATGGAGTAATTCATAAACAATAGATATATAGAGCAGTGACTGGCCGAGAAGAATAGTCCCGACCTACCTGAGTTACCAACCGACGAGCATAGCGGTGAGAACAACCATGCACCAACCAGGGTGGGGATGGGAAGCAGCGTCACCATGCCCTGGCGTAACACATTGCGCTCGCCAACACGTTTATCAAGCATGACGAGTATTGCAAACCCCCATTATTACAAGCAAAAAAAAAGAGTCCAGGCACCCTAGTCCCTGGTGGCCCTACTATTCCCGGCTACGACAGCGGCCCGGGTAACGGTGTGGCAGGAACGAATGAATTTGGGTCATTATATTGTTCCGTTGCTATTGTAATGATCAGGTCAAGGCTATTCATAATGGGTTTTTAGAAAGATAACAATGTGTGCTTTAATTTAATTTAAGTTTTATTTGCAAACAACATTAAATAAAAAAAATATTTGCGGTTAAAATGAAAACGTGTATTAATAAAAATTTGTAATGCCTAGTTAGGTCTCAAATCAAAAAAAAAAAAAAAAAAATTATACGATCAATTTCGTCAAGAATTCGAAAGGATTACAGTCAAAACCGTTTACGGCGACATCGTTTACAACAACATGTATTCAGTACTACTGCTTTTTGCAACATGTGATTAGTGCTCGCTGGTAATGTAAGCATTATTATTATTATGAGCAATTTTTTTTAGAAATAAACTTTAATCAAATTAATGTTAATGAAGTTTTAATTTAAAACGATTAAATTGAAACCATAAATCAAATTCATGAAACTGATGCTTTTGAAAAGCCTCCCTAAATCTGCTTGATATAATAATATCCCTTGCAGTGCGTTAACTTATCATTGAAACATAAATATTTTTTAAACTATGGTTATAAATCATTAATTTTTGATTTCCATCAATAAAGAAATTAAGTTTAATAACTTAATCAAAGTTATCAAAACAAATTAAATTATTATTAATCACTTATGAAAATAGTAAAAATATACTACATAAAAGCAGTTGACTTTTTTATACGATCGTAATTATGAGTCCTAATAAGTTTTTAATCAAAATTGTAATATAACCTAATATTACTGCACTCGCCGACCGATGCTATTTTTTTAATAATCAAATAACAAATATATGAAATAGCTATAAAGGCTAATCAAATTCTTAAAATGCAAGAATTAATTACCTTTTTTACTGTAATTGTTGTTGTAATAAACTATGGAAACCACATTCACTTTTCACTATTATAACTTTATAAACAATAAACTGACGTTACTTCAATATTGACAAAACAGTTTGCCGCCATTTGCCGCTGTCATTTCTACTCGGACGCGTGATAAGTTAGGCCGACCGCCCATCGTGAGCCGAACGCTTAGGCCGAGCCAATCGTACTTCTCTATCGCTTGTTCCACGCTCTCGCTCACTAATTGTGACAATGATGTCATATTTTTCGGACATGCACCCAGTAGCTCTCATCAATTTACTAGACGTTATCACGTCAAAATGATATTTAATTACATAATATATGTACGTAATGTCTTTTTATTACAAGTTTCATCTGAAATGAATAAATATAATGTAGTTTTATTTTATACATGAGTATATTAATCACACATTCAATAATAGGTAAATAGAATAGTAGTATAATAATATAGTACCTATAATAACGTCATTGGCTGTTACGACTATCGGTTCCTACGACCAAAAATGAGTAGTCCCTTCGATGTCGTTATAATAGATTTTAACTCTATCTGGAGGCACGGCAGTGCCTCCGCCAAGTCGAGCAAAAAAAAAAAGTGGCACGGCCGTACTATCCTTTTCTCGAAGTAACTCAGGCCATTTTCGATACCCTATATCTTCGTTGCGGATAAAACTAGAAGTCTGAATTTTCAATACCCAAGCAGGTATTGTATAAACACGGTATATTTCAAATTTCATTCAATTTGAACCAGTAGTTTAAGAATTATAATTAGTCAAAGTTTCTAATTTTGTCACTCACTGACTGACCGATCATCAAAACTCTAAGGCACTTCTAGCAGACATAGAAGCTTCAAATTTAGAATACCATTAGTGTTTAGTATATAAACCAAGGAAAAATTCAAATATTGTGCAATTTCGGTCCAGTTTTCTAGATACACCAACTGCATAAATAACTTTGTAATCTCATATAAATATATAGGATTACAAAGTTACATATGCAGTGGATGAATCAATGTAAATAAAAGTAAATAACTTTTAAAATGGTCAACGGAATGAAAAAGCATGAATGGTACATGTCTTATGAAATTGTACCAAAATCTTGAAAAGAATTAAAGTAGACAAAATTGAAAAAAAAAAAGAAATAATAAGTACTAATAATAAGTACTACTCAAAATAACTTTTGTATTTTGAAGTTATACTTCTTGATGAGAGTATTTTTTTACGATACGCGTGCACACAGTGACAAAAATAATAAAACCGACAGCATGAAGTTAACTAGTAGGCGCCGCGCAATTACACTAACTTACTTCATTGGTCTGATGTGTCAGCTCAACAAGATTTTATTTAGTTTCACCTGTCCCGATGTTTGTCATCAAATCTTGCAAATTAAATTTGATCCAAAATAATAATAATAACCGTGTGATAATGCAATGCTATGTAATAAAACAACGCAAACTTAACGAGTTTCGGCTCGTTTGATTCGTCTTGACGACTACTTTATTTTTAAATGGTTACCGGGGTCTGATCGGATGATGGAGCTGGAAGGTGGCCATAGGAACTTCGCAATGAAACGACACAACCTCATCGAGTTCGGGTTCGTTTGAATCATCTTGACAAGTAGTTTGTCTTTCAACGTTAACTAGGGTCTGGTGATGGAGCTGGAATGTGGTCATAGGAGCTCTGTAATGAAACGACGCAACCCCATCTAGTTTCGGCTCGTTTGATTCGTTTTGACGAGTACTTTGTTCTTAAATGGTTACCAGGCTCTGACCTGATAATGGAGCTGGAAAGTGGCCATAAGAATTTCGCAATGAAACGACACAACCACATCGAGTTCGGGCTCGTTTGAATCGTCTTGACGAGTAGTTTGTCATTCAATGTAAGCTAGGGTCTGGTGATGTAGCTGGAATATGGTCATAGGAACTCCGCAATGAAACGACGCAACCCCATCGAGTTTCCGCTTGTTTAATTCGTCTTGACGAGTACTTTGTTTTTAGATGGTTACCAGGGTCCGACCTGATAATGGAACTGGAAGGTGGCCATAGATGCTTCGCAATGAAACGACAAAACCTCACCGAGTTTGGGCTCGTTTGAATCGTCTTGAAGAGTAGTTTGCCTTTCAATGGAAACCAGGGTCCAATAATGGAGCTGGAAGATGGCCATAGGAACTCAGTAACTAAACGACATAATCACATCGAATATAGGCTCGTTTGATGCGTCTTGACGAGTAGTTTGGTGCTATATAGTAACCAGGGTCTGATGATGGAGCTGGAAGGTGGCCATATGAACTTCGCAATGAAACGACACAACCACATCGAGTTCAGGCTCTTTCGAATCGTCTTGACGAGGAGTTTATCTTTCAATGTTAACCAGGGTCTGGTGATGGAGCTGGAATGTGGTCATAGGAACTTTGTAATGAAACGACACAACCACATCGAGTTCAGGCTCGTTTGAATCGTCTTGACGAGAAATTTTTTTTTAGATGATTACCAGGGTCTGATCTGATAATGGAGCTGCAAGGTAGCCATAAGAACTTCGCAATGAAATGAAACAACCTCATCGAAATCGGGCTCGTTTGAATCGCCTTGACGAGTAGTTTGTGTTTCTATGGTAACTAGGATCTGATGATGGAGCTGGAAGGTGGTCATAGGAACTCTGTAATGAAACGACGAAACCCCATCGAGCTTCGGCTCGTTTGATTCGTCTTGACGAGTACTTTTTTTAGTGGGTTATCAGGGTCTTATTATACATGGCGCGCACTAACCGTTAACTCGGAGCATCGATTTATTGTAAGTATAACTTCTTACGTGCGTATATACAAACACTTTTTTAAATATTTTTTTAAAGTTTATTTTTGAGGAGAATTAGGTGTAAAAAATCGACAGCAATCTGATAAAACTGTTTCTGGCTAAACATACTTCATTTATCTCTCTTGTCAAGTATCTTAAATTGTCAACTTGACATCACAATATGTATGACATGACGACCAAATAAAAGATTTTTTATTTTTAAATTTTATTAATCGTATTTATATCTGTTAATCGTATTGCTGCAAGAAACCAAAAACTCTTGCGTATCAGTACTATCTATACCAGTAATAGCTGAAACTCAAGAAGTAGTACCGGAAAAGAAAAAGAGGAAGATTATCTACAAAAATAAGAAAAGATCATAAGACAAAGCGTAGGTTTTAAGAAAATTCATTGTTGGTATTCAAGAAGTAGAAGACACTGGAAAGGAAAACAAGTAGGAATATCTACAAAAAGAAATGAGATGCCATCAAAAACATAACTTGTAAAAAATCCAAGTCTCGCAACTCAGTTCTTCTACCGTAAAAAGTTGTGAGATCCATGTATTACCAAGTCGGCTAATTTATTCAATCCCTACTTAAGGGTTCTTCTGTCTTAAACTATTACGTAATTAGCTAACCTAAAAACATATTATAGTGACCATATCAATATTAAAAATGTTTAATGTTTTAAATAGATATATTGACTTGGCAATCGCATGAAAACACAATGTATCTCACAAGTAATGCATACGAGTATGGTATTAAATTAGATTGTTTAGTGCGATTGCCAAGTCAATCTATCTATTTAAAACATAAAAGATTTTTAATATTGATATGGTCACTGTAATATGTTGTTAGGTTAGCTAATTACGTAATAGCTTAAGACAGAAGAACCCCTAAGTAGGGATTGAATAAATTAGCCGACTTGGTAATACATGGATCTCACAACTTTTTACGGTAGAAGAACTGAGTTGCGAGACTTGGATTTTTTACAAGTTATGTTTTTGATGGCATATGTATATAACATATGATTGTATATGACTACACATGATCATACTAGACTACATAGGGCCAATTTTCTTATATGACCAGACATTATCATATGTGATACCTTTTTATATGACGAATGACGTAGTTACAACTGTTATCACAATGCAAAAAAAAGTCAATCGAGCTATTTAGAACTATTGCTATTTTAGTAAAAAACATCTTCAGGATATTCTTAAGCAAATAGGTAAACTAACAGAAACGTCACAATATATTTATAACAATATATACAATAACACTTTAACAGATTTAAAAATCACTGTGATAAACTTGATACAAATACACAAAATAAAAATAAATCTTTATAAGTACCTGCCCTTGGGACCTAATGGTAACTTCACATACAATAAAAAACATGGTTATACAAAGAATAATAAGAAAAAGCTTGTTTGTTTTAACCGAGATTTTTTTTGTGCTTGGTAATATCGACTGTTTATTGATGAAGGATAGTATAAAATACAGAACATTCCACTAGAAATCGCAAGAGTAAAGAGAACTACTAAATGAAGAGTAAAAGTAAAATAAAACCTCATTTATATATCAAAGTTAAAAATGTTGATGTTCATATTTAGCCTTTAGACAAATCACCCAAAAACAATTTCATCAGATATATTTTATGTCACATAACAATAATAATAAAAAAAGAATTTTGTTCGCAGTTCATATTTGGCATCCAAGGCGGAAAATTTTAATACCATCATTTGCACCGAGATATGTTAACAATTTTGTATCTGTTTTTGAAACACAAAGCAAAACCATAGCTGATCAGCTTGAGTCTAAAGTTGGAAGAGGGAATTTCGGGTGCTTTGATAACCTTTTCTCATACGCCTTGATTACCGTTTGTGGTAAGAAAATAACTCGATATATTTTAGTAGCTCTTAAATTATCAGTCTTGTAAACATTTGTTGTATAATTATCACATTTCTTTTAAATTTTTTTAGCTAGGCAAATTTCTGTAGTCTCGAGTTTTATACACCTATTGTTTTTTTTTTTCTTAAAGTGGTATTTTATGTAATTTCGCTAAAAATAAACTCAATTTTTATTTATTGCTAAAAGTCTTAAGGTCCCTGGATATTACGAGATTTAGTGACATCGAAATTTTTATGATTCGTGTTTTGCTTGATCCAAGTCTTATTCTATCAAGTACACGCTTAGGCCTGTTTTTTTTTTTCAGAGACTGTTTTTGGTGTAAACTCGGACGCACAGAGAAAACTAGATCGAACGTTCTTCAATGCTTTTTCGGAATGCTTAAAATACCTGGCAGATCGAATGGTAAGACCATGGCTACATATTGATGCCATATATGAACTGTTACCGATGTACGCCAGGCAGACAAACTATGCGAATATTGTCTACCGGTACATAGACAATGTAAGTACACATAATTATATGAAAATTTTATATTTTAATGATTGTCCCTTGTAGTCGCTTATCATATTTTGATTTTATCATTTTTTTTAAAGATTTATATTATAATATGTCATTGCCCTTTTAGAGTATAGGCCTCCTCCAGTTGCCATATATTATTTCAAATCGAGGTTGTTTTTAATTGACGACTTAAAAACATTTTCTCATCCTCAACAGTGTCTGATTTTTTTACTATTTGACTTTGTCGACTTTTGTCGACTTTGTCGATGGTCTTGATGTCAAGGATGCTCCTCTCTATAGCCCGTTGCCAGGTACAACAGGTGGACAAAAGGACAAGGTGTTTTTGTTAAAGATCCAGGTTTGGGCACCGTACGATAAACAGGGTAATAGACCAGAATAGTTGCGTACCTTATTCTCAGAGTATCTAAGAAATACTCACTGAAAGTCATACAGGGATACGTACAACCTCGGTATACCCAGATGAAGAAGTGGAAGCTATGTATGAGCACATCAGTAGAGTCATACATATGAATAAAACCTACTTCAACGTTGTCTTTAACGCGAAGATAGGCAAAAGACGATACGATAAGCTGAGAGTGGGGTAATTTAGATATGTACAGCGAAACCAAAGAGAACAGAGGCTGTCCGATTTTCTGGAGGAGGAGGGATTCTCTATTAATAAACTCCTTCTTCCAGAAGACGCCTTACAGGAAACGGACCTGGATAAGTCCTAATGATTCCACTGGGAATGAAATAGACTTCATTATGACCACCAGACGATAGATATTCAATGATGACTCCGTGATCCATTCGGTGAAAACCGGAAGTGATCACCTATTGGTTATAGGCACATTGAAAATCAGTGTTAAACTAGAACGGTCACACCTGATTAAGTCTACACTGCGACCATATAATGCACATATTGAAAACCCCGAGAGCTTTCAGCTTGAATTATCTAATCGTTTTGATTTTCTTGACGATTGCGTTTCTATGGACGATATAAACAGCAGGTAGATGAACAATGTCCATACAGTTGGGAGCCGATTTTGCAGACCCGGCCCAAAAAGTGGCCCCTGAAAGCTCTCTGGCCCAACTCGAAATCTTAAGGAGGAGCGACGCCTATTAAACCTGCAGACTTCTGATGAAGCTGAAGCATATGGGCAGTTAACGGACGGATATGGAAATCTCTGAGACACGATGTAGGCGTCTTTAATACAAACCGTATTAAATATACGATAGAGCGGAATCGGGGCTCCAACGTATTCTCAAGGGACTCGTCTGTTGGTCAAAGCCGGTTGTCGAGACTGAAAACAGAGGATGGAGGTACAGCGTCGACCAGAACTGAGATATTGAGGAAGGTCGGTTAGTTTTACGGACAGCTGTATACCTCAGTCAACCAACCTGTTTGTAGTCTGGCTGAAGATCCAAGAGCCGAGTTAACCCGACTTTATTCCGAAGGTATCTCGAACATCAGCTTGCACGAGATTAGTATGGATCTGGGACAGCTTAAAAACAATAAGGCACCGGTTGAGGATGGTATTACGTCAGAGCTTCTGAAAACGGGTGGAACATTGGCACTTAAAGTCCTTTAGAGGCTTTTTAATATCGTCTTGCTTGACGGCGTAACGCCGGAAGCTTGGAACAGATACGTAGTGGTACTCTTTTTCTTAAAGTGCCATAGTACCCTGTTGAAGAATTACAAGACCATTTCGCTTTTAAGCCACGTTTATAAACTGTTCTCTAGGGTCATTACGAGTCATCTGACAAACAAGTTTGATGACTCCCAGCCTCTCGAATAAGACGGTTTCCAAAAAGGGTTTAGTACTATAGACTATAATTATATATACGCTGCGGCAGATTATACAAAAGACCGAGGATTCTAATCAGCCATTGTGCTTGGCGTTTGTAGACAGTGAGAAAGCTTTCAATTCGATCGAAACTTGGGCGGTGCTGCAGTTTCTCCAGCGGTGGCGCATTGACTACCAGTATATCAAAGTATTGAAGTGCTTGTACAATAACGCTACTATGTAGGTTCGACTACAGGAACATAGCATGAGAGCGATTCCAATGCAGCGAGGTGTGAGACAGGAAGATGTCATCTCTCCGAAATTTTTACCGCAGCATAAGAAGACGCTTTCAAGCTTCTGGAATGGAAAGAATTCAGCATCAATATAAACGATGAGTACATCACTCACCTTCGATTTGCCAACGATATCGTGCTTATGGCGGAATCCCTGGAAGACCTTAGCATTATGCTCAGTGACTTTGATGGAGTTTCCCGAGGATTGGGCCTTAAAATGAATGTGAATAAGACAAAGATCATGTCGAATGTCCATGTCGTGCCCACCCCGATATCGGTTGGAGATTCTACTTTCGAAGTTGTTGACGAGTACATTTACCTCGGACATAATTTCCAACTTTGCTGGTCCAACTTCAAGAGATATTGAGTAGTTTTTTTCCTCTTATGGTTATTCCTTTTTTGTCCCGATCTAGGTATTTCATTATGTTTTGTTAGACGGCTATGAAAATTTTTGATGATAGTGGGTCTCCTTACTTCACACCTATATTTGTGGTTTTGTATATTGATGAAAGTTCGTTTTTCTCCATATTTTTTTTTAAATTTTGTTTTTGTTTATCTGGTGTAATCCATGTCCATAGGTTTTTTATATTTTTCTTGACTATTGTATTAATGCATGTATGTGTAAATGTAGAGTTCTTGTCACGTTGGAGGGTTATTTTTAATGTGTTAAATTTGTCTTAAAAATGATAATTAGGAAAAAACCTATATATATATATATATATATATATATATATATATATATATATATATATATATATATATATATATACTAGCTAACTCTGAGTTGAGATTTTTACACGTTAATAAAGTTCAGCATTGTACAATATAATATTCTTTACAATATAATATATTTCTTTCTTTCTTTCTTTCTTAATATAAGTATGTCAAATTCAATTAAGATAATAATAATTATATTTCAGTTGATTTATGCAAAGCAAGAACTTTTAACTGAAAGAAAAGAAAATGTAGAAGCTGATAAATCTATTAATAAATATAAATCAAAGCCTGTTTTTAAAAATTTCCTAGAATTAATGATTAATAACTCAAAAGAGAACAATGACAATGGATACACACACGAAGAACTTCGTGAAGAAATAATAGTACTTGCTGTAGCTGGTTCCGATACTTTAGCTGTGGGAACTAGCTTCACCATATTGATGTTGGCTCAACATCCTGACGTACAAGACAAAGTGTACAAAGAGTGAGAGTCCTACTTAATT
Source organism: Euphydryas editha (assembly GCA_036937285.1). NCBI lineage: Eukaryota > Metazoa > Arthropoda > Insecta > Lepidoptera > Nymphalidae > Euphydryas > Euphydryas editha. Next base: position 2,401,142 of record JAUPFZ010000007.1, on the reverse strand, counting down.
ATTTTCGGACCATTTAATTTTTATTATTACTCTCGTCGTATAGATTTATAGTATATAAACATCAACGTTAAAATAATAGACTCTTTAATGTAAGAAAATAATTAGCAATCAAACATGTTAACTTAAAATTATTGTAATAAAAAAGATATAATTTATAAGGAAACGAGATATTAAGACAGGCGGTTAAAATTTTGCTCTTAATAACATTATTTGTTTAATTTTAAGATATTTTATACAAAATTTATTTTCAGGATACAAGACATTTTAGGAGACCCAAATAAGCCTCTTGAAGCAAAATATTTAATTAAACTTAAATATACAGCAGCTGTGATAAAAGAATCGTTACGACTGTATCCTCCAGTTTCATTTATTACGAGACACTGCCATAAAGATTTAGAACTACGTAAGTGTTTTACTCGCATTCGTAAATGTTTTTAAAGTGTACAAGAAAAGTTTACCTAGATTTGAACTTTACGGTATCAGAGTTAGTAACTCATTCAAATTGTAGTCAAACCGAATAATTTGTAGCGTTAGTATGTACACTGTCTTTCCGCTACATACGTAATGCTTAGTCCCTTGAAAATGGATTTTTATACTTTATTTTATTCTACGAAAAGGAAAAACTGTTCTTACTACTTTGGTTTATAGAAACATTTTCCACGCAACTAACGCCGAATTACCGCTTGTTAAATTCTTAATATAATTATGACGACTACGATAACCTATTGAAATTGATATCATACTTGAAAAACAAAATAATTTGTGTTCATTATTAATCTTTGTTGCTAGCACCATATAGTATTAGCCGTTTGTATGTGAAAACACGTATGTAGTTTTTAAAAATATGTTATTGCGTTTTAATACCTTCCCACTAAATGGTAAATGGGATAATATTTCTGACCTTTTTTACATCACATTGTCATTTCATGATTTTGCGCTCATGGATTGAAAGTATTGACAATTGAATTGATATTATTGAAGTTATACTTCTTTACACAAAATTAACAGAATGAAGTTGGCCACAGAATAGAATTATAAAATATTTTTTTAAATGACTAAGTTAACTCATATACAGGCTAGTTGCAAAGTATCCAACGACACGTTGTTATTTTCAAATTCGATAGAAATACCATTTAATATGAAATATATTATTCTTATTAATAATCAATTCTAAAAAATGGTCAATTAAATATTTTAGTTTTTATTTAACTTGATAATAATTTTCTTTTAATCAATATTTTTTCAAAAATAATAGTAATTTCACGAATTAAAATATTTAAACTAAAATATAAATATTGTAGTACGTATTATATTTAGGTATCTTTTTATTGTGTTCATAATTTTTAATACAGACTCAATCACTTTGTTTATCGAATATAGTAATTCTATCCATATTTTTTTAAATTCATATTTTTAATTTAATTTAATTTAATTTAATTTATTTATTTTGTTTCAGACATAGTCCATATCTTAATGTTAGTAAATATTACAAAAACAACTTATATCTAATGTTAGTGAATTAATACAAATATAAATATAAATAAAAGTAAATAAAAATAACAAACAAAATTAAAAGCAAAAATAATAGCTCTCTGGACACGACCCACGTCAGTCAGAATGTAGCCGTATCCAGTGGCGCAGTATTGCCGAGTCCCAGTGGTCTGCCAGTGTTCTCAGAATGCCGTTCGAGCTGCTTCGTAGCCTCCGGAGCATGGATGCACACCTCTTACGAACAATGGCATTAAAGCTATAAAAAAATCAACACGTCTCGTAGTAAACATTTCGGAGGCACTGCAGTAACGCGGCAACCCGAGCAGCACTCTGAATGCATTGTTGTACTGGACTCTCAGGGCGTTGTACGCACGCTGCGTATACCTGACCCAAAGGCTGCAGGTGTAGAAGGATTGGCAATATGCCTTAAACAGAGTTACCTTCACACTATCAGTACATCGTGCAAACCTTCGGGCCAGCATGTTGCAGCGCACGGCCAGCGCCCTGCGCTCTCGCTCTAAATCCTCGTCATCGCTGAGGTTATCCGAAACCCAGTGACCTAGATACTTAAAGCGTTCTACTCTACTTAAAGCAACACCTCCAAGATATAGAGGTGGCACATTCGCATAGACTTTCTTGCCGGCTTTAAACACTAAGAGTTCACTCTTTTTCGAGTTGCATCTGAGTCCCTGGGCTTCAGCGTACCTTTCACAAATACGCATTAATTTACGCAGTGCACCTATAGATGGGCTTAACAGTACCATATCGTCAGCGTAACTGATATTATTTACGCAGACGCCCCCTATATGACAGCCAATTTTGCTATTTCTAAGCTCACCAAGCAGCCCGTTCATGTACAGGTTAAATAGATGAGGCGAGGTTAAGCCCGCTTGTCTCACTCCACACTCCAACCCGTATATTTCTGAGTGCGTACCCGCCCATTTTACAACATTCCGTTGGTTGTGGTACCAGTATTCCAGGACAGATGTGACCTCGCAGGGTACATCAGTCTCCTCCCTTAGTTTTTTCCAAAGCACATCATACCGTATTGTATCGAAAGCTTTTGATAAATCCAGAAAACAGGCATAAACTGGAGTTTTTCTAGCTGTATAGTACTGTACAGTCTGCTTGAGGCAAAGGATGGCACTCTCTGTAGAAAGACCCGGTCTAAAACCAAATTGAGAGTCCTGAAGCTTAATATGCCCCTCTAACTGCTTATCAAGCAGACTGTCCAGTACCTTAGCTATGACCGTAGCTAGTGAGATTGGTATATAGTTGGATACATCGGATACTTCCCCTGTTTTATTCTTCAATATGGGCACCACTATAGTGTACATGAGATCCTCCGGCAGGTAACTGTGACTTATACACAGGTTAAAAAAACATAGCGAGAACTCTCGACAAATCAGGTTCCGCATACTTCACATGCTCAATACTGAGCCCATCGTAACCGGGCGACTTACCTCGTACCATCTGACTTACGACCCTCTTTACATCGTTAGCCGAAAATCGAACACTTATTGACTTCGGTTGCACAGTATTGAGCATCCGAGTACCGGTGCTGTTCGGCAGATCAACCTTAAAATGTTGTCTGAAAAAGTTTGCTATATCGCGGGGTTCGTGAAAGCCATTATAGACCATTTTTAATAATTTTCCGGAATTTTGTTGTAAACAAAATCTAGTTTCGTATTACAATATTTGTCTTTTAATTCATGTGTACATTATTTTTGAATAAATATTAATTAAAATGATATTATCACTTGGTTAAATAATAAATTATGAATTATTTTATAAGAAACATAATATATTTTAAATAAATAATTAATGATACTACAGTTAGCCGACGTTTTTAATTTTTTGATTTTATCTTTAATAATTAAATTAGAACAAAAAAAATACTTTTTAAACATTGCACTTACAATTCTTGAAGTTTTTTACAAGTGAATTTTTTTTAAAATCAATTTCACTAAAAAAAAAATTCTCAAAAATTTTATATATCAGCTAACTTAATTTTCATAATTAAAATATTTTATAATTATCGATTGTAAACTATTGATACTTTGAAGCTCCAAAATTAGTTTATTTAGAAGAATCTTTAATAATATTGAATTAAATTCATATGATAATTAATGATTTTATATGTATACGGTATAGCTAAATTTTTACTATAATAAAACCTATTTGATTGTTTTTAACATTTTTCTTTGATAATTTTTTTTTTCTTTCAATTTTTTTTTTATTATATGCCAAAAAAGTATAACTTCTGACGCGTGTACATAAGTACACACACCATTTTTCTTTTTAAAAGACTATTTTGCCATAGTCTTGTCGATAGGCTTACATTGTATCTCGTGGTCAGTAAAAGACAACAATATCATTATGAGCTTTCATATCTTGGAAGAAAATGTGAAATATAATAACACACATACATAATACTAGCGGCCCGCCCCGGCTTCGCACGGGTATTTAACTAAAATTTCAAAAAATATAAATTTTTATTTTTTATCACCCACACCTGCGTCGATATTGGAAAATATTTCATAATAAACGAATTGAGTTCTCAAACAATATTTTAGCCCGCAACTTTGTTCGCGTAGAAGTCGAAAATGGTTCTAATAGGATTTTTATTTGCTTTTTTTTTACGTTATTAATTTTGTTATAACATATAAATTATTATATTAAAATATTTGAATACTTATAAAATATAACAATCTTTATTATAGAGTAGGGATTTAAAGTTTAAATAAAATTTTGACTTTGACTTTGACTTTGACTTTGAAACATTAAAAAAAAAATTTTGTTATAATATTTTATGAAAACGAAGCTCGGTCCAAAGACCAAAGTCTGGAGAAAGTTACACGGGGGTATTATCTTTTTAAAACGAAATCGAAGTACTACACCTTCCTTAGTATTTCTTTATAAACAATATTTTTTGGTTTTCTTTCGGGGTGCTAAAATCACCAGGCTACTCTGGAATATGCCACATACAACTGGCTGTGAGAGAAGCAGCTTTCGGTTAAGTATACTCCCGCTACAGTAAGAGTTTGACCTTAAGCTTTGTTTATGGTAAATACATACTCATATACACTCATATCACCATTTCCTATTTTAAGCAACAGGTCTGAGAACTGTCCGGCAGTAACATCTCCCCTTAGAGTCCATCATTCTCAAATTTATGGTGAGGCTCAGTTCCGTCACTGCAGGCCACAAATGCTCCTGTACTGTAGTGTATTGTATCAGCCTGTAAACAACCCACTGCTAAGCGAAGGCCTTTTTTTCATATAGAAGAAGGGTTGGAGCTTAATCCACCACGCCGCTCCACTGCGGGTTAGCGGATAATATCCCTTTTTTTAACGATGGGAAATGCATTTACGCATCCCGCCGCCCGCAGGCGACGGTTATGTGGGACTCGCTGGCTGCGAAGCCAGAATACCCACTAAAACTCATCGACCGTCTGCGCCATAGTGAGGAGCCACGGGATCGCTCGCGCATACAACCGTGACGCCACGACGTTTGGCCCGGCGGCCCCTCCGTATGTGTTTGGGGCCGTTCGACTGGTCCACTCTGCTGATTCAGAGAAGTACCAGTAGCGGCCCCAACACTAAAATCTCCGCGCCCTCTCGGTGCCACTCCCACACCAGCCGCAACTCCCGTGCTAACACTCTCACCGCGCTTTCGCGCTCCGTTCACCACTGGACTTCAGCTACCCCAGACGGCGAAACCCCGCTGATGGGTCCACACATCAGCTGGTCCAGGGGTTCCAGTGGCTTGTGCACCTCTGCGTCCAAACTACCGCGCTTTCGCGCCACCGAATGGAGCGGGAGAGCGAGTCATCTCCCTCCTGTGCTTTCGCGCCCACCGCTGCTGGTTTTGGTCCGCGGGCGGCCGATAATATCCCTACCATAAGTAACAATTATTATAAGGCATCCATGATAACAAACGGGACCGACGGCTTTACGTGCTCTCCGGGCCACGGTGGGGAAACCCACTATACACCCAGACCTGAAACAAATATTGGCATAAATACAAATATCTGCCCCGAGCAGGAATCGAACTCGCGACCACCGGCATTGAGGCGAGGCGTTAAGCCACTCGCACCACTACACCAGAATCTCGAACCAGTTATCAATGCTTCGTTCGTTGTATCGTTGGTATAATTACACCACAAGTCAATACGATTTTGCCTCTTACAAGGGGAGTGCACGACCTCAAAATTTTATTTGGGGATGAGACTTTGCAGGTTTGTAGTATACCTAAAGGGTATCTATCCTGCAAAGCAAAAAGACTAGATGGCCAGTAGTTATCGAGAAAAACGGCCCTGAAGTTCCACGCGCAGATTATATACCGGTAATTTCACTCACGCAGTAAGTGGCGCAATGGCCGAATGGATAGTAAGCTTGGTTACCGCATTCGAGCAGGCGACTAGGGTTCGATCCCCGTTTGTCGATTTTTTTGTTTTCGTTTTTTTTTTTTCGTTTAATTATTAGAATAGCTGAATAAAATATATCTATATTTTATCAATTAAATCTTTAAATTTAAACTTTTATCAATTTTAATTAATAAACTATAGATTTAAAAATAATCAAACTTTAATAGGATTTATTAAAAAACAAAACACAGTACTTATTAATTATTGTCATTCATATAAAAAATTAGCCAAAAATCATATTATTTATATATAATTGTCATGTTGAAGTTAATTAGTTAGGCTTTTTAATTAATATTTTAACAAATAAATATTTGGTAAGTTCAAGACTACTACAGAAGTGATATTATTATTTGATAACAAATTAATTATTTTTATATACCTTTTTTATGTCGAATAATAATGGCGAGTTATTTAACTATTCGCCATATGGAATGGCGATTAATCGGTATTCTATTATTCGCTATAACAACTATTCGTGGCATCTCTAGTGTATACCTACGGACTATAGTCCTATTGTATATACATATAGTTTTACCTGTCCTACCCATATATCTATAATTGTCAAATTGACGTATATTTACGATTTCCGTGAAGAAAAATCTCCGAACAGAATATTTTACAATTAAACAATAAATAACTTCAACAATAAGTAAGACTACAACTGATTGTAAATTTTAAGTTAGGGTTTCTTTATTATTATAAAAATGCATGATTTAATTGAATATGTATTTTATTTATCATTTCTAATAATTAAACGAAAAAAAAAAAACGAAAACAAAAAAATCGACGTCCATAAAGCTAGAATGTTCAAATGGGCAGAATCACTTAATTTTATTATGAAAATAAGTGCTCATTTAGTGCTAATTTAATGCTGCAAAATTAAATTTTACGCTCCAATAGTTTACCGAAAAATTAGAAAACTGCTAACTTTATATTAAGCTAGCAGTGCACTACTTCTTAAACGCTAACCGCAGCATATAGCATCAAATCGAAATGTAGATAATTTAGTGCTCAATTAGTGCTAATTTAATGCTGCAAAATTAAATTTTACGCTCCAATAGTTTACCGAAAAATTAGAAAACTGCTAACTTTATATTAAGCTAGCAGTGCACTACTTCTTAAACGCTAACCGCAGGATATAGCATCAAATCGAAATGTAGATAATTTAGTGCTCAATTAGTGCTAATTTAATGCTGCAAAATTAAATTTTACGCTCCAATAGTTTACCAAATAATTAGAAAACTGCTAACTTTTAATTAAGCTAGCAGTGCACTACTTCTTAAACGCTAACCGTAGGATATAGCATCAAATCGAAATGTAGATAATTTAGTGCTCAATTAGTGCTCCTGACATACGAAGACAAAAATATGAAATAATAATAATAATAATTTTTTTCATAACTGAACTTGCCAATTTAACAATATGAGCAGAGAACCTGCTGGAAACTTGAAATCTAGGTAAGTTATCGCCTAATGACCTAAATGAATAATTAAGTGCTCAATTAGTGCTCTTGATATACGAAGACAAAAATATGAAATTATTTTTTTTTTATTTTAATAACAGAACTTGCTAACTTAACAGTATGAAAAGTAAAACATGCTTAAAACTTGAAATCTGTGTCAGTTATCGCCTAATGACCTGAATGAATAATTAAGTGCTCAATTAGTGCTAATTTAATGCTGCAAAATTAAATTTTACGCTCCAATAGTTTACCGAAAAATTAGAAAACTGCTAACTTTGTATTAAGCTAGCAGTGCACTACTTCTTAAACGCTAACCGCAGGATATAGCATCAAATCGAAATGTAGATAATTTAGTGCTCAATTAGTGCTAATTTAATGCTGCAAAATTAAATTTTACGCTCCAATAGTTTACCGAAAAATTAGAAAACTGCTAACTTTTAATTAAGCTAGCAGTGCACTTCTTCTTAAACGCTAACCGCAGGATATAGCATAAAATCGAAATGTAGATAATTTAGTGCTCAATTAGTGCTAATTTAATGCTGCAAAATTAAATTTTACGCTCCAATAGTTTACCGAAAAATTAGAAAACTGCTAACTTTTAATTAAGCTAGCAGTGCACTACTTCTTAAACGCTAACCGCAGGATATAGCATCAAATCGAAATGTAGATAATTTAGTGCTCAATTAGTGCACCTGACATACGAAGACGAAAATATGAAATAATAATAATAATAATTTTGTTCATAACTGAACTTACTAATTTAACAATATGAGCAGAGAACCTGCTGAAAACTTGAAATCTAGGTAAGTTATCGCCTAATGACCTTAATGAATAATTAAGTGCTCAATTAGTGCTCTTGATATACGAAGACAAAAATATGAAATTATTTTTTTTTTTATAACAGAACTTGCTATTTTAACAGTATGAAAAGAGAAAATGCTTAAAACTTAGAATCTGTGTTAGTTATCGCCTAATGACCTTAATGAATAATTAAGTACAAATTTAGTGCTGTTGATAAACTTCGTATGTAGACAACACTAATTGAGCACTAAATTATTAATTAAGGTCATTAGGCGATTGCTTACTCAGATTTCAAGTATTCAGCATATTCTCTGTTCATACTGTTAAATTAGCAAGTTCTGATATAAAAATAAAAAAAATAAAAATTTCATATTTTTGTCTTCGTATATCAACAGCACTAATTGAGCACTTAATTATTCATTAAGGTCATTAGGCGATAACTAACACAGATTCCAAGTTTTAAGCATTTTCTCTTTTCATACTGTTAAAATAGCAAGTTCTTTTATAAAAATAAAATAATTTCACATTTTTGTTTTCGTATATCAAGAGCACTAATTGAGCACTTAATTATTCGTTAAGGTCATTAGGCGATAACTTACCTAGATTTCAAGTTTTCAGCAGGTTCTCTGCTCATATTGTTAAATTATCAAGTTCAGTTTTGAAAAAAAAAATTATTATTATTATTTCATATTTTCTTCTTCGTATGTCAGGAGCACTAATTGAGCACTAAATTATCTACATTTCGATTTGATGCTATATCCTGCGGTTAGCGTTTAAGAAGTAGTGCACTGCTAGCTTAATATAAAGTTAGCAGTTTTCTAATTTATCGGTAAACTATTGGAGCGTAAAATTTAATTTTGCAGCATTAAATTAGCACTAATTGAGCACTAAATTATCTACATTTCGATTTGATGCTATATCCTGCGGTTAGCATTTAAGAAGTAGTGCACTGCTAGCTTAATTAAAAGTTAGCAGTTTTCTAATTTTTCGATAAAATATTGGAGCGTGAAATTTAATTTTGCAGCATTAAATTAGCACTAATTGAGCACTAAATTATCTACATTTCGATTTGATGCTATATCCTGCGGTTAGCGTTTAAGAAGTAGTGCACTGCTAGCTTAATATAAAGTTAGCAGTTTTCTAATTTTTCGGTAAACTATTGGAGCGTAAAATTTAATTTTGCAGCATTAAATTAGCACTAATTGAGAACTTAATTATCTATTCAGGTCATTAGGCGATAACTGACACAGATTTCAAGTTTTAAGCATGTTTTACTTTTCATACTGTTAAGTTAGCAAGTTCTGTTATTAAAATAAAAAAAATAATAATTTCATATTTTTGTCTTCGTATATCAAGAGCACTAATTGAGCACTTAATTATTCATTTAGGTCATTAGGCGATAACTTACCTAGATTTCAAGTTTTCAGCAGGTTCTCTGCTCATATTGTTAAATTGGCAAGTTCAGTTATGAAAAAAATTATTATTATTATTATTTCATATTTTTGTCTTCGTATGTCAGGAGCACTAATTGAGCACTAAATTATCTACATTTCGATTTGATGCTATATCCTACGGTTAGCGTTTAAGAAGTAGTGCACTGCTAGCTTAATTAAAAGTTAGCAGTTTTCTAATTATTCGGTAAACTATTGGAGCGTAAAATTTAATTTTGCAGCATTAAATTAGCACTAATTGAGCACTAAATTATCTACATTTCGATTTGATGCTATATCCTGCGGTTAGCGTTTAAGAAGTAGTGCACTGCTAGCTTAATATAAAGTTAGCAGTTTTCTAATTTTTCGGTAAACTATTGGAGCGTAAAATTTAATTTTGCAGCATTAAATTAGCACTAAATGAGCACTTATTTTTCATAATAAAATTAAGTGATTCTGCCCATTTGAACATTCTAGCTTTATGGACGTAAAAAATCGACAAACGGGGATCGAACCCTAGTCGCCTGCTCGAATGCGGTAACCAAGGTTATTATCCATTCGGCCATTGCGCCGCTTACTGCGTGAGTGAAATTACCGGTATATAATCAGCGCGTGGAACTTCAGGGCCGTTTTTCTCGATAACTACTGGCCATTTAGTCTTTTTGCTTTGCAGGATAGATACCCTTTAGGTATACTACAAACCTCCAAAGTCTCATCCACTAATAAAATTTCGAGGTCGTGCACTCCCCTTGTTAGATTTGAATAAACCCGCAAGTAATTATTTTTTAAATTTTGATTGACTCGCCACAGTTGGTAATGACCCTGCTTACTGCTCCAGGATCATGGGTTCGATTCTCGCCTCGAGTTTGGGTGTAATATGTATTTATTTCTATATGTATTATTTGTATGTATATTTATAAAAAAATGTATATCAGTCAGGTGTTACCTAAAATACAGGCATTAACTTGCCTACCTTAGGAACAGACAATCGTGTGTGTATGTCAAACATATATTTATATTTAATAATAGTCCAAGACAGCTTTTATCTCCTCCTTCTTAGTTTTAGTGTAAGATAAAGTTAGGTATATGATTTATAATTTTTTCTGATCTTGTTCCATCATTAGTCCGTGATGCCAATCTGTACTAATTGGGATGTTAGTGCCGTATAATTCAAAAATGTTTCCAAGTTCACATTGGTGTCTTCTATATCTGTATCATTGTGAACTACAGATGCCTTGCTGATGAGTTATTCAGTTTAAAACCCTTGACTTAAAACAATATAAACATTGAAGTAAAAAATATAATATAAAACACTATTTTACAATAAAGCGATCACACGATATATTTACAACTCAATTTTGTTACTTAAATTACTTTAATATAAAGTCTTGCCTGTTCCACCAGGAGCACCCAAAAAAACATATCACCTACGTCTACGTCAATACTAATATATAAATATTATATAAAAGACGGATTGAGTTGTCAAACATGTGCCAAAATAAAATGTAATTAAAAAAAATCCTAAGGAGTATTTATATCAAAATAACTTTCTACCCCCTTTTAACCCCGTTAGGGGATGAATTTTGATAAAATACGAAACATGTCTTCAATAAATTCTGTTAAAGAATATTTATGCAAAATTTGATGTAGATTGGACCAAGGAATTACGTTGTCCCATACAAACTTTGCCTCGCTTTTTCATCCCCTTAGAGGTAGAATTTCGTAAAATCCGTTCTTAGCTGACCTCTACTCGGCAAAAGAAATATTCCTACCAAATTTCAAGTTTTTAGGTCTCATAGTTCCAGAGATATCGTGATGAGTGACTATATCTATAGAAAGTCTCCTATATATATATAGATTATAAATCTGTATTATATATATATATATATATATATATATATATATATATATATATACTAGCGGCCCGCCCCGGCTTCGCACGGGTATTTAACTAAAATTTCAAAAATTATAAATTTATATTTTTTATCATCGACACCTGCGTCGATACTGGAAAATATTTTATAACAGACGGATTGGTTGTCAAACATGTGTCAAAATAAATTTTAATTTAAATCAAAATCACTATGGAGTATTTATATCAAAATAATTTTCTCCCCCCTTTTAACATCGTTAGAGGATGAATTTCGATAAAATACGAAATACGTCTTCAACCAATTCTGTTAAAGAATATTTATGCGAAATTTGAAGTAGATTGGACCAAGGAATCATGTTGTCCCATACAAACTTTGCCCCCCTTTTTCACCCCCTTAGAGGTAGAATTTCGTAAAATCCGTTCTTAGCTGACCTCTACTCGTCAAAAAGAATATTCCTACCAAATTTCAAGTCTCTGCGCCTTATAGTTTCAGAGATATCGTGATGAGTCAATGTATACGTGGAAATCTCTTATATATATATATATAGATAGATAAGAAACGGTCAGCCAATAAAAGCCTGATCTTTCTCTTCCATGTCAAGTAGTGGCTTTTGTCCTCAAATGTGGAGTTTTTTTCTATATATCTATTGTTTATAAATGACTCCATTTAGTCTCTCATTCTTATTATCTGTCTTTTATTTTTATTATTTATTATTTATTAGCGTCTTTTGTATCTGTGGACATAGAGGAAAACTCTCTGTGGTTCCGGCTTCCGACTACATCAACGCATATCGAGTGTCTCCTTATAAATATTTAACATATATTCTAATATAGTACATAATTTATAAACAAAAGCATAATCCTAGATTTTAATATCATAATGCTTATGGAAATGCTATGTTTAAATAAATGACAGTTTTTAAAAATAAAATATGTCAAAAATATGTCTTAGACGTAATAGACAAATTAGACACATAAATCTGAATGGGGAATGAAAAAATAATCCAGAAGATAATTACACGTAAGAGTTACTGGTTTCAAGACTTATTAACCATTTTTAAAATATTTGAGTTTTCCTTAAATTGTCTGAACATTGGAGCTTTCGTCTTTATAATATTTTTATTTAAGATTTTAAACGAGAAATGTTAATAATTTATTTATCTACTAAATTTAAAATAAAAATTATTATATACAAGACAATGACGTCATGTTAAAAACAACCAATAATCTCCACAGCTTCTGGTCTAGTTTTACCCGCGGGCTGTGATGTCATCATTAACATCTTAGGCGTACACCGCAATCCCGACTACTGGGGTGAAGATGCGAATGAATTTAAACCTGAGCGTTTTATATCTGGACACGTTCCGCCCAACGGTTTTTTAGCTTTCAGTCAAGGAGCTCGGAATTGTGTTGGTAAGAAACGTAAAAGATATATAGTTTATAAGAATAATACCATACAGTACGTTAATTTTAGGAAAAAACAGAAAACAAGATATTTATTAATCAAACAATTATATTAACGTCATGATTGATAATAATTAATTCATCAGCCGTTGGATGTCCACTGCTGATCTCAGGCTTTCCCTATCATCTTTGGGGAGTTCACATCTAGTAAAACTCTAATTACCTATTTTCAGGTCAGCAGTACGCTATGTTATCAATGACAACAGTGTTAGTAACGGTTCTACGTCGATACCGCCTGAAACCTGCAACAAATGTTAGACGCACAAAAGACAATAAACTTCGACTCACTTATGAGGTGATGACAAAAGAAGTTAATCACTTCGCAGTTCAAGTCGAACGACGTGAACAATGTAAATAATAAAAACATGTAATGAAAAGGATTTAGATAGACAAAAACATTTTCCGATGTATCTACGAAACACACAAAGTCCAACACTCAAACGTAAACGCCCATGCACAACGATATGGTCACGCACACGAACATGCACGTACACGCACGCGCACGCGAACGCGCACGCGCACCTTCATGCACACAATATCACACACATGCACACAATATCACACACATGCACACAATATCACAAACATGCACACAATATCACACGCATGCATGCACGCACAAGTATGCGCCCACTTTGGTGCTTTCATACATAATTTTTTTTCGTAGGTGTTATATATAGGTTTATTGTACATTATTATTGTTTTGCTTTATAATCGTCGTGACCTGCAATTACAAACTTTGTGTCTTACTACATAATATATAACATTAATATTCAATATTGTTTTCTTAGCCTATTGAAAAACATGTCATAGGAGTATATGTAGGTATTAAAGGTATATTATTATTTTTGTCTTATTAAACAATTTTATTGTAATTTGTAAAACGGATGATCGACATCTATTGCTTTATAAAAAGGCTTCAAAGGAAGAAACACGTTATAAAAATAAATAGACTATATTTGAATTCTATGTTTTTATTTGAATAGTCCTTTGCTGTCTTCGTTTTATTTTTTTATATATTTTGTTCAAACAAATTTCCTTTTTGAAATAACTGTAATAAAATCACAGAACATTGTTTTTCTAATTAGTGATTGTTGTTACTATATTATTAGTATTATTTTAGTCGTAAAATGAGACATACAAGTTTAAGGGTAGTGATTAGATGTCGTATATATGAATTTTGGTGTCAGTAAGTTCATTTTGATACTCGATAATAACTCACAGGTCTTCATAATAGTTTTTGAGCTTGCCAAGTTAGTCAAAATTTGTATTCAGTCAAGATAATACCGTAACGATCGTTATGATTGAAAGAGAATAAAAAATTTTTTTTTTTCGTTGCTTATTTATCTTTTTAGAAAGTGCTGCGTTGCATGCTGCATACTTTTGTTTAGCTGTACATAACATTTTAGATTGATTCTTACAGAAAATAATTAAAAACTCATTTCTATTTACCGTTTGAACTCCTAAAGTTATTAAGCAATATGTTTATTAAGATGACCATATCGGCGTTTATAATTCCCTCTCAAAGGCACTTTTCCGCAAAAATTTCATACCATGATACATTATATGTTGAGCAACTAATTAGCAACTAATGTAACGAATATTTTTACACATTATTATGGCAAAATATCATATGACAATGGCAACTTCCAAAAAATCTCAACTTCAACTTCCAAAAAAGATCTTGTCAGCAGTATTTCGATCTCGGAATGAGCAACAAATTCCTGATTAGAGTAACTAATTAGCACATAAATAACACTAAATCCACACATATTTATTACACGTTTTTATTGGCAAAAAATATCATATAACAAGTCAGCTTTCAAAAAAGTTGGCCTTGTCAGCAATATTTCGGTCTCGGAATGAGCAACAAATTCCTGATTAGAGCAACTAATTAGCACTTAAATAGCACTAAATCTACACATATTTATTAGACGTTTTTATGATAAAATATCATATGACAAGGCTAGCTTCCAAAAAAAGTTGGCCTTGTCAGCAATATTTCGGCCTTGGAATGAGCAACGAATTCCCGATTAGAGCAACTAATTAGCACATTAATAGCACTAAATCCACACATATGTTTTATTTGATTTGGCTGGGTCGTCGAGGCTAGCTTCACGGACGTGACACAGGATAAACATCCTACTGGAAGCCATTGATTGTGAGACGTTTATTATTATTATTTATTATTACTAGACATAATAAATACATACATAAAAATTTTCATGCGATACCAGCAACATAGAAACAGCTCAATGCCAAACTAAGACATCACAGCTCAACACAGCAAAGCAATCGAAATCGAACCCTCGTCCGACCCCCAGTACGGTCCAAACAGCGAGAGAGTACGACCAAACCCTCAAGAAAATATATCTAAATGAAAATACATTCTACTCCTATATTTGTACCCTTAATGGTGTTAGTTCATCAACAGATAATTCCATCTAATGAAACTTTTGGCTTAGAGACAGGCTGCCATTGAAAAGGAAGGATCCTTCGACCAGACGGTGTTGCGTCTGGTGGGCTACGCGAAACTTAACGTTTGTTGTCGGGTTCTTGTTATTATATTGCTATAATAACAAGAAATATATATATATATATAATAGGTATATTAAATCGCTTTTGAAAACTTCGATAGCACGATGTAGGATACGTCAGTTCATATGTGGCAAGATAGTAATCGCTACAATATCATAAAACTTATCTTTCTTATATTCCTTTGATACTACATAACTATGCTATAAAATGAGTTAGTTCCAAGCTAAGGAACTTTCTCAAAATACTCAAAATACCAGTTGTATTACTAGCAGACTTGCAGTTTGCAGAGTGTACGCAATGTATTTCCATGTTTTTTATTGGAGTTTACTCCTTAAGAATCGATTTTCATATATAAGGCGCCCGGTATGAGAAAAATATGAGAGCTAAAATCTACTGATGAATGACCTCGTTACTTTTTCGGTGCGCGCGCACCTATGGTGCGGTGCGAAAGTAATGTTGCTCTAATTAATATTGAAAAATAATATTT
The DNA here is from genome assembly GCA_036937285.1 of Euphydryas editha. Classification (NCBI taxonomy): domain Eukaryota; kingdom Metazoa; phylum Arthropoda; class Insecta; order Lepidoptera; family Nymphalidae; genus Euphydryas; species Euphydryas editha. Next base: position 2,385,167 of record JAUPFZ010000007.1, on the reverse strand, counting down.
AAAAAATAAATGATAATTGTCAGATAATAATAATTACATAATTTATCAACATTCCTAATGAAATATTTGTGCACATCTGAAATTGACTATTGTGAAAAGTTTAATGTAAAATATTTCGCCGATTAGTTATAATAAATGTATATAAAATGAATAAATATATATTTATATATGTATATTATTTTCATTAATTTGTTAATTTACCCTTTCATATGGTATTAATATTATTTTCAGTTGGATAAACTCTTTTATATATCTTATAAGCTGTTTTCGAGGGTCCTTACTAATCGTTTAGCGCGCAGACTAGACGACTTCCAGCCTCCCGAACAAGCCGGTTTCCGAAAAGGCTACAGTACCATAGACCATATACATACGCTTCGGCAGGTTATACAAAAGACCGAGGAGTATAACCTGCCGCTTTGCGTAGCGTATGTGGACTATGAGAAGGCCTTCGATTCTATCGAGACCTGGGCGGTGCTCGAGTCTCTTCAGCGGTGCCAGATCGACTGTCGGTACATCGAGGCGTTGAAGTGTGTATACAATGCCGCCACCATGAAAGTCCGAGTACACGACAGCAGTACGAACCCCATCCATGTGCAGCGCGGCGTACGGCAGGGGGATGTCATCTCCCCAAAACTCTTTACCGCTGCACTGGAAGACGTGTTCAAGCTGATGGAGTGGAAAGGGCGTGGTATTAACATCAACGGCGAACACCTCTCACACCTCCGATTTGCCGATGACATAGTGATCCTGGCGGAGTCGCTGGAGGAACTCGGCATTATGCTCAGCGACCTCAATAGTGCCTCACAACGGGTGGGTCTTAAGATGAACATGGACAAGACGAAAATCATGTCTAACGTCCATGTCACACCCGTACCAGTGGTTGTCGACGGCACTGCTCTCGAAGTTGTAGACGAGTACGTTTACCTGGGACAAACGATCCGAATGGGTAAGTCCAACTTCGAGAGGGAGGTCACTCGAAGAATCCAACTCGGCTGGGCAGCGTTCGGGAGACTACGACACGTCTTGACGTCTGATATACCTCAGTGCCTGAAGTCGAAAGTTTTCGAGCAATGTGTGTTGCCAGTGATGACCTATGGTGCCGAGACGTGGTCTTTTACTGTGGGCCTAATCCACAAGCTCAGAGTCGCTCAGAGGGCAATGGAGAGAGCTATGCTCGGTATCTCTCTACGTGACAAAGTCAGAAATGATGAAATCCGTAGAAGAACGAAGGTAACCGACATAGCGCTCAAAGTTTGCAAATTGAAGTGGCAATGGGCTGGCCACATCGTTCGCAGGACTGACAACCGATGGGGAAAGAAGGTCCTTGAATGGCGACCACGTTTAGGTAAAAGGAGCACAGGCCGCCCTCCTGCCAGGTGGACTGACGACCTGAAGAAGACAGCGGGAAACCGTTGGATTCAGAGGGCCCAGGACCGGGTGGAGTGGCGTCGATTAGGGGAGGCCCATATCCAGCAGTGGACTACCAAGGGCTGAAAAGAAGAAGAAAGAAACTCTTTTTGCGTATGTTTAGACAATCGTACTTAAGGAGTAAACTCCAGTCGTGCGTCGGAGCTGACACACACAATTTTTTTTTCTAAGTTCTCCTGTTACATACACTCACTCATTATTCTTAATTGTAATTATTTAAAAATCAGTTAAAAATTATTTAATTTACCAATTATAATAAGTAAAGATAAAATTTTATTTAATACATAAAAGCAACAGATATTTTTGTTTTGTAATATGTATATGATTAACACGTGTTTTAGTTTTGTGGTTGTATGTGTATAATTTATTAACGATTTAAAAAAACAAAACGAATCACAAACATATATATTGTATTTTAGTTACCATAAATATAATATATTATAGCTATAGTTTCTATAATAGAACATAATTATGCTTAATTATTATTCATGTAAACAGCTGTTTCTTTGTATATTATTATTATATATTTTTATAAATTATTGTGAATAAAATAAAAGTGTTAAGATAATTTTGTAAAGTAGTTTTTAATTTTTATCGATAAAAAAATCATAATATAAAATTTATACCAGAATAATTATTATCTTTTTAAATCGACTAGAACTTAAAATTTATATTTATGTAGTAAGGACCTTCGTTCCTATCTGGTGTCCCACAACACCACATTTTTTTATGGTATTAATTTTTTTCGTCAAAAGTAAAGAACAAAAGCTTTCTACTGGTATATGAATTATTAATTTTGGTTAAATATTTAATAAGATCTAGGCTCTCCAGGAAAATAAACCGTGATATGACCGTGAGATCAACATAACACTATACACTTTTTTTTTTAATATGGCTTGCCTGCTTTAAATTTTAAGCACGTCTACTACATAAAACTAAATTTTTCGATTTTGGACGAAAAGCAATAAAATAAAACTTATATGAAATGCATGCTTAAAACCGCTTTCATGTTCCGAAAAAAGGAAATTTAAGAAAAAAATAATATTAAAAAAGTTCTTAAAACCATATGATCTATTGCGAATTTGCGAAGCTTACGAGTTACAAGGCAAAGTGACACCACGTTGCTGAGTCATACAAATACATGACACTGCAACGTGATCAGACCACGAAGCAATTACAAAGAGGAGGTGTTGTAATCAATGTAGTCTAGCGTCCACCAATGTAGTCCACACATCAAACCGTAGTAGATCTACTTACCACCAGTTGTCGCTTTCGTCAGTACAGCTGTCGTTGCCGGACAATTAAGTTGCTCTCGTGACTAACTCCTTTTTATATATTTAAAAAATATTCTCGACCCGCGCACGTTGTGAACATGAAGTGCTGTGTTGTATCGTGTAGAAGTTACACGAACAAATCAAAATCAAATGGAATAAACATATCTTTCTTCTCGTAAGTAATATTTAAATTAAATATATTATTTATTTTTTCTAGAAAGTTCGGTAATTACCATGCCTCTATCGGCAAGTAGCAAAACTACTGGTCTAGCCAGGGCCGTACTTAGAATTGAAATTTATCTCTACAATACGATCCCAGACACTGTTCAAAAGCTTTCAATTAACAAAGTTTAAAAAAATTGTCAATGAGCGTATGTGATGAAGGTTATTACAAAATAATTATTGAAGATAGCTCACTCACTCAGCGAATAACCGCTCAACTGCCCGTCTCGACTACTAGTTGACAAGAGCTTACAAGCTAACCACAATAACTGCAAGCGCCCGTGTCATGTAATGGTCGCCATGGCTATATTGCCCGTGTCAACTTTTATTCGACACGGGCATTAGTACACAAAGTGCACCTGTCAACTACAGGTTGATTAACGTATACTACATTATCACCGGTGGGAAATAACGTAACAAAACGTGAGAGGCCTTGGGCAGTTTTGTGCAGTTGGTAAACTAAAAGATCGTTGTCCGGACACTCAAGCGGATAAGGTATTCTTCCGAGGCAATTTCAGTCGAATTGTTGTAGTGAAAATTCTAATTATGTAATTTTATATTCTGGGCTAAGGTTCGAACCTATAGTAGTTGGTTTTGACGTTCAATATTTGAATTTGATAATCTGATCTAATAAAAAATATTCTTTCTTGCTATAATAAGAAATCTATCAGTATCTACAATTTATAACTGTTGTTTATGAAAATAAAAGCATGTTATGTATCATATTATGCAGCATTATTCCATTTTATTTACACTACGTCTGGCTTGGGAAAAGGTTTACCAATTTTGGTGTCCTTTCTGTTTTTTTTTAATCACTCCGATGATAAAAACTTTATTGCATATGCAAAAGCAAACTGACTTTTAGTACGCAATTATCGACCAAAAGGTCGATAATTGCGTATTGAGAAAAATCTCAAATCGATATTGCACATGGCTACATAATATCAAGCTTTAATTTTCCAGCATAGGATGACGACCTTTCATTGTACTAAAATCCTACAAAGCGAAATCAGCTTATCAATACAATAGTAAATCATGATAATATTATATAGCAGTGTGTGCCATCCAACTTCAAATTACATATATGCTTAACTAAAAATTCTGAGTACGGCCCTGGCAGACACCTAGTGACATATAGTAGAACAATTATAACGTCTGTCAATTTAGTCAATTACGTGTTTTAGCTACTGGTCGCTAGATGGCTTGCCGCTATTTGAAGCCCCTCGCACCCCCGCGCAGTTGCGACACTACATTATATGAATAAAGTTTCTTATGGCACCTCCTCTTTGTAAGTGCTTCGTGGATCAGACAGATGACGGTGACTCATTGCTCTTAAATTATTAAATTATTCTCGAACAGTGCGAATTTTTTATTTAGTGAATTGAGATATTAAAAAAAAAAAATTGGGAACTACTACAAAATATTTCAATATAAAAATTACAGAAAATAACTGTGAATGAAGTAATTTAAACATTTTGACCACTATCGTTGTGAATTTTTGATCAAAGATAAAGTGTCTTTTTTGCAATATTCTACTATTACATAATACATAATCGTAATACAGACGGGGATAATACAGACGGGTTTCAATTCCTTAAAAGAGGTAGCGTTATCAGTTTCAGGAATTGGTTTGATTATTATGGTTGTTTTCCAAATTGCAAAATTTGTAAAAAATGCTTATTTTTTACAAATTTTGCAATTTGGAAAACAACCATAATAATAAAACGGTTAGAATAGAATTATTGATTATTTTTGATAACAGGTTCTTGTTGTTTTCCCACATTAACTTACGATTTTTTTTTTTAATTTGTGTTTACATCATTATTGATAAAACAAGACATTCATATTATTCTTCTCGAAATTTATGAGAATCATTACAGCTGCTGTCACCGTATATATATATATATATATATATATATATATATATATATATATATATATATATATATATTATATATATATATATTATATATATATATATATATATATATATATACGGTTCTTTATTTTTTGTTCTTTATTTTCGAAAGTAGCAGCTGCACGTATAAAAAAATAGATGTTTTTCTCGTGGGCAACTGTATGTGACTCACAAATCTCGAGCCCAAAAATCTTCATGAAAAGTACAAAAAAAAACCAAAAATGTAGTTTGCAAAAGTGTGTTGAATTAAATTAATTATTACCTACAATAGGGGATCGGACAAATTTTCAGAAAGTGTTTTAAATTAATCTTTATGGATACTTATTCCCATAAAAAATAAAACTTTATTTTTTATAGCCGTTTAGGTACTCAAAATCATGTTTTAATATTGTCTGTTTAAAAATCCCGCCAAAACTCCACGCTATATCATCTGAGAGCACGTGACGTCATCTGGGGTTATAACAAAACAGCTGCATGAGCATAAGTTCATGAGAAGCTTTGATTCGTGGAGTAGATTTTTTATTTTTTCTTATGGAACGCAAAAAATATCGTTGGTGTACAGTACCTCAATGTACGAACACATCAAAAAGTACTCCAAATAAAATATTCATTTGATGTGCCAAGAAAAGCAGATAAACGAAAAAAATGGTTAGACTTAGCGAGTAGAAAATGCAACGAAATGAATTTCACCAACTTTTACTTTTGTGAAGATCATTTTGACGTAAATATACATTAATTACTACGAATAAATATAATGAAATTTGCTTTAATTAATTTTTAGTAAATATATTATATTGTTTTCTCTCTACGGTCAACTACTATTATAGATTTTTTCTTTTTGTAATTTTTTTTGTAACACTAAAGAATGTGATATAGTGTTGACAGTATTCTACTTGCGACGACCGTTCTGGTGTAGTGGTGCGAGTAGTCGCCTCAACACCCCGCGCTGACGATCGCGGGTTCGATTCCCGCTTGGGACAGATAATTGTATTTGTACAAATATTTGTTTCCGGTCTGGGTGTATGTCCTTGTGGTTCTCCCCACCGTGTCTCGGAGAGCACGTAAAGCCGTCGGTCCCGGTTGTTATTATATATACCTGATAGCGATCGTTACTCATAGTATATTATTCGCGAACCTACAATGGAGCGGCGTGGTGGATTAAGCTCCAACCCTTTGTCTATATGGAGAAGAGGCCTTCGCTCAGCAGTGGGTGGTTTATAGGCTAGTACAGTACAGTAGGTACAATACATAATATTGTGTAATATTAGAGGTTATTTTTCAAGGAGGTATTTTTTCAAGTACCTAGATATTTATGGCAAATAATATACCTATTATTATATATTTATAATAGTAATACTGAAGTTTTCACATTTCAAAACACAAGTTTTGTCACAAAAGTCTGAATTACTTGCAAAGAAATTGCAAATCAGAAACGTATTCACTCTGGGAAGATTTCGATTGTCGGCTTTCGTAAATCCTGTTTTCATTATAAAAAACTGGTTAAACACCACGTGACAGCTTTTAAATCGATTACCGTATCTTAATTTATCAATAATATTTTAGCAACTTTTATAATTTCAACAAAATTATGAAAATAACTGAGTAAACTAAGTAGATAGTACCCATGCGGTCAGTGATTGTCCACAGATGACGTCACGCACTGTGATTGGTGTTTCAGTACAGTTTAAAAATACTGAAAATAACAACATTTTATTTCTTCATTTAAAAATATTTAAATGAATCATATTAAATTATTATTAAGTAAATAATCGTAAAACAGTATATTTATTTTATCTAAGCACATTTTACATTTTAATCTGATTACTGTCCGATCCCCTATCATAGATGATTACTTTTAACTTTTTAATATTTAAAAAGTATGAAGATAGTTAAAGGTTAAATAAAAAAATCTCGTCAAACAAACCACATACGGTATATACGATTGGCTTCTCTTGTTTGTCCTAATCATTTCGTGGTCACAGTGTGCATTATTCATTTTTTTCTATGATAACGTTTAATTATTTAAAAGATTGCCGAGAGTGTTTTTCCTCCGGCTTTTTTTCCTTCTCGGCCAACACTAGGGACATTAGATTAAGTTATTTATTGTAACATTTAATAAAGCCGATGATATAATAGTAATGTTATGTCTAACGAGACATAAACTTGTAATAATTTGACGTATTTGTTTTAAATTTTTTTATTTTTTTTTTTGATATTCGCTAAGTGTGTTAAATCACCTTATGACGAAATAAATATTTTCATTTGATTAAAAGTCTATACCGGATTTTATCGCGTTTATTTAAAACTTTACAGTTTTACAATATATTAAATTATTTCCCGACGTTTCGGACCCTTTACAGCGTCCATGATCTCGGAGGACTGAGGTGGTGGGTGTCCGAATAATGAATTAATTGTTACATACCCCGCTTTTTATACAATTTTAAATTATTACTATTAACCGTTCCTATTCATGCAGAATGAGCTTATTGTGTCTGGAAGTCGTGCTGTGTTCTTATTTTCCTTGGGTTCAATTAATTTTAGTACTGGCTCCCAAGCTGGTGGTACGTTCCAACCATCCTCTCTATTGAAATTAGGATGTTTTTTGATTTCAATAGCCTCGCGAATCATCCTTGGTAGGAATCGGTGTTCTTTAGCGAGAATTTGTGGCTTATCAAATCTGATATAGTGGTTGGTACCTTGTTGAGTATGTTGATACACAGCAGACTTTGTCGACCGTTGGTGTTTCATGTCAGCTATGTGTTCTTTGACGCGTGTTTCTATACTCCGCTTAGTTTGCCCTATATATGAGAGACCACATTCACAGTCTAATTTGTAGACCCCTGCATCTTGTAAAGGTATTTGGCACTTGACAGATGGTAATGATTGACTTATCTTCGTTGGCGGCTTGTAGTAAGTTTTGATTGAAGCTCGCTTCAAGATGTAGCCAATCTTGTCAGTGACTCCTTTGACATATGGTAGTACGGCAGGCTGGCGCTCAACTGTGGCTGTCTTCTTTCTCCGGGATCTGTGACGCTGACGCGGTTCTCGGAGGTTGTTGTCTCGCAGTACCTGCTTGACGTGCTGTAGCTCTGCGTCCAGGTGTTTCTCGTCACAGATCCCGCGAGCTCTCTGAAACAGAGACAACCAACGGCAGAGAGTTGTCTAGGATGGTGGTGAGAAGCACCGTTTAAATACCTGTTTGTGTGGGTAGATTTTCTATACACAGAATGGCTTAAACTATGATCAGGATTTCTGATTATAAGTACATCTAGGAAAGCTAGTGTGTTATTTGCCTCTAACTCCATGGTAAATTGAATATTGTTATTTATGGAGTTAAGGTGTTCTAGGAATATGCAAGTACTGTCTGTTGGTAATATGGTGAAAGTGTCATCTACATACCTCTTGTAAAATCTAGGAGAGATAGGTGCTGTCTTTAGAGCTCGACCCTCGAAGTCCTCCATGTAGATGTCAGCCACTATGGGGGGTACTGGAGAGCCCATAGCCACGCCATCAACCTGTATGTAGTATTTGTGGTTCCACAACAGGTAGCCAGTTGTAAGGCAGTGCTTGAGTATTATTGCATATTCCTCTGGCATGTCGTTCTCCACTAGTCTCCTTCGTACAATTTCAATGCAGTCTTGTACCGGTAAGCATGTGAATAAAGACTACAGTCATCGAAACTCACCATTGTTTCATTCTGAGTGAGTTATAGGTCTTTAATCTCACTCACAAATTGGTTAGAATCCTTCACATACGCTGTTGTGTTGCCTCTGAGTGGTGACAGTACCTTTGCTACGTGCTGAGCCAGTTTGTAAGTTGGACTGTCGATCTGGCTTACAATTGGGCGTAGAGGTACATTTATTTTGTGTATTTTTGGTAGGCCATATAAGCGCGGTGATTTTGCACATGTGGGTAGTTTATAACATATATAATTGCGGGTAGCATTTTACCACTGAATTGTTAGTGGGGATCGGAGGAGGAGCCGCTCGGGCCCTTATAAAAGGACGGGCTCGGTAGAATCTTTCCTTTTTCTCGTCTCTTCGGTGCCGGGTGCGAACTGTTGGGTGAGTTATTGTATTATTATGTAGAAGCTTGTATTTGTATTGTATTGTATATGCCACGCAGTAGGTCGTGTAGTTGTAAAATTCATTTATATCTAGTGTGTTTATTGTTATAGTGAGTGTTAGTTATTAATTATTATATTATTATAAATTGTGTTTCTCTTTAAGCCTATGGTTAGGTTGTGTCCTTGTCTTGTGGGCCATTTCCATGTTAACCCAGAAACAACTGGGGGTTGACTATGGGAAGGCTCACCGGATGGTGTGTCCTTCCAGGGTCCTGGTAGGCGTACGGAGCGGTCGACACTGTCTCTTACCACGTGGCGACTTCTGCTGGTGAACCTCGGACCCCAACAATAACCGGGTTCTTTTTCGTGACCTACAACCGTTCTACGGCGAGAGACGTCGAGCGTCGGACGGGGTACGCAGTCCACGTGTCCCGGCGCGCACATCATCCCGTCACCTAGCACAAGGCGGAGACCAGCTTGGGGGCATCCATGCTCCACGTGCCTATAGTTAAGTGCCCGTCTGGTTAACCTTTAGACCTGAACCAGGAATAGTTATCGAACCACGTGCTCATGTTCTCTTAAAATTAAATACGTAAAGATTGAATTACCACGTAGTCTATCTTAAAAACATTGTTATTGATCTAATTCTAACCTTTTTTGTATCTTGCCTACATATATATCACTATATAAAATAAATGTTGTAGTTTTGTTCATTTAATATTGGTTTTATTTATTTCTCTTTATTGTTCGTCGATATAATATTTATTTCTCTCTCTTTTACTATTATTACACCGCGACAAGTTTAACATCAATTTTTAATTTGTCGGAGTATTTCTTTATTAAATCATTTGTTTCTTTTAATATTTTATTCGTTGGATCTTTATTAACGATTTTATACGTACTTTTATCCGACAGAAGTTGTTCTATTTTTGTATTGTAATCTGATGTGTCCATGACTACTGTAGCGTTCCCTTTATCTGCACGAAGTACTGTAATATCTGACCTCGCACGCAAGTTTTTTAGAGCAATTGATTCTTCCTTAGAGAGATTTGGTTTCGGCAATTTACTTTGACGTAAGACGGAAGAAACATCTTGACGCATAGCCTCCATATCCTCTTTGCGTAAGTTGTTTTTTATCAAACAGTCTTCGACATTGCAGGTTATTTCTTCGAAGGGAATTCTACGTGGTGTTGCAAAATTTAGGCCTTTTTCAAGTACTTTAACGGTTGCTGCATCCAGAGTTTGTTTTGAAATATTTACTACTGACGTTGACGTTTTAGATGTATGTATTTGCGTGTCTGTGGTCGATGCCGGTACATTCACGTTCCATTTACCGGTTTTGTTATTTGAATTTTTTAATAATTTATTATATTTTAAAATTTGTCTGTTTTTACACGCAATATATTTGGATATTTCAGGCTGATTTAATGTATCTATGCAGCTTTTATAATCAAATGACGTCAGTATATTTTTTAACTCAATGGATGCCTTCTCTATAGCTGTATTAACTTTAAAGAGGTTGTAACGGTTTTCGCAGATGCATTGACATAACATTTTTTTTTTTTTTTGTATAGAAAATCTACCCACACAAACAGGTATTTAAACGGTGCTTCTCACCACCATCCTAGACAACTCTCTGCCGTTGGTTGTCTCTGTTTCAGAGAGCTCGCGGGATCTGTGACGAGAAACACCTGGACGCAGAGCTACAGCACGTCAAGCAGGTACTGCGAGACAACAACCTCCGAGAACCGCGTCAGCGTCACAGATCCCGGAGAAAGAAGACAGCCACAGTTGAGCGCCAGCCTGCCGTACTACCATATGTCAAAGGAGTCACTGACAAGATTGGCTACATCTTGAAGCGAGCTTCAATCAAAACTTACTACACTTTGCCTTGTAACCAAGTTGCAAGGCAAAAAAAGAAGACTGCGGTAATATAATACCAGACAAATCTAAAATAGTTTTCGATTTTTTGAGGTCATACAAAAATGTTGAGAAAATGAAAAGTATATTTTTAATTTTATATTTATTTAGATTAGAATTAATCGACTGTATTGTCACCATAAGACGAAATACGAAATTATTTCATTGATGTGACGATATGATGGTTGACGCAGTAGTCACAGGAACTGGCTGTTGCGCTAACAGTCGCGTATTAGATTCCCGCACTTAATAAATTTTCGTATAGCCTATACAGATGATATTAGTGCATGGAGGGTGCCATTGAGTATGAGGTGTTTTGTGAGGTGTTTCTTTATGAAATATCCAAATTACCCTATAGTCAGAATTTTCAGTTATATTGTAGATATACAGACGCTTTGCTCCACGACACAATTATTTTAATCGTTTACGCAGAGACTTGTACCAATCGAAGCTAGAGTCGATTGGAAATTTCCGTAAACAAAACTGAGAGCAAAGTCTAACGAGATTTTTATTTTTAAGTGTAAACATATTAAATAACAAGTTCTATAATTTTATGTACACAAACAACTTAAGTAACCGTATTTCTTTGAGATTTAGTCGTAGCGATTTCAATAATAAATTAATGTATACCAAAATGATAATTGTTTGGGATCTCATAAACCAGGAACACAACGCATTTTTCACTTTTTTACAAGTCACTATTCTCCTCAACTATTTCTCGGTAATTAACATGGCTTGAGAGTATAAGTCTTTTTTTGTTTTTTAATAGACAGATATAAGGACAGCCAACAGAAGTGAAAACTTAAAACAATGGAAAATAATATAAAAATTTTCAAAGCAATTATCAGTAACTATTCGAAATATTCGATAGTAAACGCTTTGTTTTTATCATTTAATTTTCTACACAAACATAATTACTGTTGTACAGCAGAGTGATTCTACAATAATAATAATAAATATGTTTAACATACACACACGGTCGTCTGTCCCTAAGGTTGGCAACTTAATGCCTGTGTTTTAGGTAACAGTTGACTGATATACATTTTTTTTTAATAAATATACATATAAATAATACATATATAAATAAATACATATTACACCCAGACTCGTGGCGGGAATCGAAGCCAAGACCCTAGAGCAGAAAGCAATATAATTAAATACTCGATATATACATTCGATAATTTTCGATATAAATATCGATATATTTGATTCGATACCTATATATTTATATATGCGCCTAATGACGCTCCATTCTGGCCAATCGAATTCGCGGGAAGAGAAGATCGTAAGCGCCATGGAATAGGTAGAGCTTACGCGTTTTTGCGTAATATTTTTTAAGCTATGTTATATTATGGCCAAATTACACAAAATATTTATAAATTATATATGTGTTATTCTGATGTATAAGCTACGTTACTGTTTGAAAGAGATGTATGCAAGTTTCATCTAAATCCATTCATTAGTTTTTGCTTGAAAGAGTAACAAACATCTAGACAAACTTTCGCATTTATAATATTACTTAATAGGATTTCTAAACCAAAAACACCTTAAAATAATTCAATTTTTTTATTAAGTCAACTACCTATAGCTTCATTTAAATTTACGTCAATTTAAATTTACTTAACTCTTTAAATTTAATTTTATTATAAGTCCCATTTTTTACTTACAGTTTCTCCTTAGATTTCTTTAAAACAACTTCACAATAGCTCAATCACACTAGTTTTTTAATTTTACCCATCTTCCTTCCTTCGTTCTTTCGGCACAAAAACCTCCCTAACTATTTCTCTATAATGAACACTTCTTTAGAATATCAGCTTTTTAAATCTGCAATCCATGCAAGCATGATTTATGTGACACAAAATGCCACCTGTTAGCCAATTTAGGAACTTACAATAATAAATCAATATCTATACTAATAATAAATCTGTTAAAACCTCCGTTTCATTAATACACTATATATCATCAAGAATAAATTTTAGTAGCGCGCTTTAATTTCAATCAGCGCCATCTCTTATCATTTTTTGTTCGTGCACGTATCATGTAAAAAGTACAAAACCAATGTAAATAACTTTAATACATAAAAATTATACATAACTCACAGTATAATTTAGTTTTTATAGCAGCGACATAGACGCCATCTGGTCTAACGAATCTTAAAAACTCACAAAACTTATTTTTGAGTTATCATTTTGTTAAACTTAAAAGTTTACTAAATATGTCGGATAGGAATAGTAATCGTTTTAATATTTTAGATAAACATCATTTTCAATTAATATACTATTATGTTAAATTATGTTTGTCTAAATATAAAAACGATATTCTACCATTATACGATAGATGGCGCAGAATATGTCATATAATTTTTTGAATCGCGCTGACCAAAACTTCGGCCAAAAGAATGGGACTCGCCCGTATTTAACGAAATGTTTTTTTTTTTTTGCATTTAGTACCTTAGTGTACTATGGTCTTGGTCGTTATGTATTTGTTGATTATACAAAGTTGGATGGTTATAGCTATTTGAGTTGTAATCTATATATATATATATATATATATATATATATATATATATATATATATATATATAAAGAAAATCGTGTTATAGTTACACCGTTTATAACTCGAGAACGAGTGGACCAAATTTTATGATTTTTGTGTTTTTGGATTTGTCTTCGTCGGGAATAATACTTATTAAAAAGTGATATTCATCAATGAAAATATAATTAATAAAAAAAGTCAGTTCAAATGTTTCATCCGTACTATCTATACATATAATAAATCTGTTAACGAGTCCGTTTTATAATCTTTATCTTAATATATAAAAGCGAAAGGTCACTCATCACGATATCTCTGGAACTATAAGTTCTAGAGACTTGAAATTTGGTAGGAATATTCCTTTTGCCAAGGAGAGGTCAGCTAAGAACGGATTTTACGAAATTCTACCCTTAAGGGGGCAAAACAGGGGGGCAAAGTTTGTATGGGAGTAGTTCCTTGGTCCAATCTACTTCAAATTTTGCACAAAATATTCTTTAACAGAATTGATTGAAGACGTGTTTCGTATTTTATCAAAATTTATCTCCTAACGGGGTTTAAAGGGGGTTGCTTTTGCTTCGAAGTTGATATGACAACTCAATCCGTCTATTATAAAATATTTTCCAGTATCGACACAGGTGTATGTGATAAAAAAATATAAATTTATAATTTTTAAAATTTTAGTTAAATACCCGTGCGAAGCCGGAGCGGGCCGCTAGTTTACAATAATAATTATAATCAATTAATTTCTCCGTTTCTCCGCTCCCAGCCTCGCTCTGCTTGAGTAGACAGGCACCCTTAGGCTTAATGGCTTGATTTATTATAGTATATAAGTATGTTAACAAAAACTTTTCGTGTAGTTGGTGCCGGACTTCATTTGAGATAAGACAGCCACCGAAGTTATGTTGTATCAATTTTTGGCTGCGATTTTTCTTATCCTTCTGATAGTAGATAGATGGAAGCCAAATAAATTTGTTAAATTACACAAGGAATTGGGAAATGACTGGATATATGTACCGGTTCTTGGAAACATCTTGAACATCGTTGGAAATAAAGAAAGTAGGTAGTGAACAAAAATTATTGTAGTCGTAAGCTTAATATTGATAAATTAAAATTTTCGGTATAATTCACAATATTTAACAATCGGTATATACATAAACTAGATGTGCCCCGCGGTTTCATCGACGTTAATTTGAAAAAAAAACGTACTTAAATATTTTTAAATAATTGCTCTAAGCGTGCCCACCTCGTTGGTCGACTGGTCGCAAGCGCTACAGCCGAGCAAGGGGTCTCAGGTTCGATTCCTGGGTTGGTCAACGTAACGTTTTCACTTCGCATAAGGGGCAACAACACAGCTGTATAAGAAAAACAAATAATGCATACTAAAAATAAAAATTTAAGCCAGTACTTAATAATGCATCTTATTTATATATATTTTATTATTAAACTAAAACTTATAACATGAAAGTCAGAGCCTGTTTTATCTACATATAGTACTCTTTCATACCAGTTCTATCGTGTATTCATCTCGCACTTTCATACTGCATACTATGTCTTTCACGCATACATCCCTTTCACACACGATTTTTTTTTGTGACGCATGGGAATCTATTTACGGATGATAATCGTGATCGACTTTTACTTTACGATTAATTTAATATTAATCATTTAAACATGTTTGATTAAAAAGTAATCATTAAAACTTATTATTATATGAAAAGTCATGAATAAAATAAGTAGGTATATAACAGATATAAGTATTTTTTTTAATCCCTACTAATATATAAATGCGAAAGTAACTCTGTCTGTCGGTCTGTCTGTCTGTTACGCTTTCACGCCTAAACCACAGAACCGATTTTGATGAAATTTGGTATCGATATAGAAATAAACTTAGGAAAGGACATAGGGTACTTTTTATCGCAAAAATAACTGTAGAAGGGGTTGAAATAGGGGACGAAAGTTTGTATGGAAATTCCTTATTGTCAAACATAAAATCATGTAAGATTGTTCAATTGTTTAAGACAAAGACAAAAAAAGCGTGCACGGGGAAAGGGGGGGGGGGCGTATTGGGCGGTAGGCGGGGCGCGGAACGGCGGCGTCGGCGGCGCGCTTACCATGTCGCGCGATATAACCGAATTCCACGCGGGCGAAGCCATGGGCGGAAAGCTTGTTAAATATAATGGGCCGATTATGAGATTATGATGAATCTGGCTATGTCAATAGCTGTACTGTATCAGCCAGTAAATAGCCCACTGCTGGGCGAAGGCCTCTTCTCCATACAGAAGAAGGTTTGAAGCTTAATCTACCACGCTGCCCCACTGCGAGTTGGTGGATAATTTCCATACCACGAGTAACGATCATTATCACGTGTCTATGATAACAAAGGGACCGACGGCGGCTTTACGTGCTCTCCGAAGCACGGTGGGGAGACGGTGTATCGCAGTCTATGCATGTGTGTCGACGACGTCGGTTTTCACGTTTCCGTGGCAGCTTCAATACGATGAATATAAATCAAGAATTATTTATAATAACATTAATTCAGGAAAGGCCTGTAATATGGGACAAGACAGAGTTTATGTTTGTAATGTTTTTTCATTCATTTCTTCTTTAAGGGTTTTCGGGGGTGAATTCAATAAAGTAGGAACAATATATTTAAGTGAATGTTTGCCGTAGTTATTAATGACTTTGGGGATTTCTAATTTTGGATTCTTACTACTTCTCAGTCTTTTACAGTTGTCAACTTTTATTTGAATTTTTGTGTTCAGATATTGTTCTGTTAGTACAAGATATTCTACTTTAACGTCAACTGGCATGACTTTGCAGTAGTTGAATAGGAGATGATAGTTTTGTTCATGTTGTTCTTTAATTTTTTAAGTAGGCATGGCTTTTAAAATACGCATTTGAAGTTGATATATTTGATTATATATATTATTGATATTTTTTAATTTTTACTTTGTAAGATCTATTGGTCATGTAGTTATGGCACCATTTTAGGACTGGGCCTCTAATCTCATTATCTTCTAGCTTATCAAGAAGAATGTTATGTCGGAGAGTATAAAATGCTTTGCTGTAGTCAATAAATACTAAAAGGACATGTTTTTTATTATTCAAATGCTCATTAACGGTAATTAAAAAACATGTAATTTTCATAGTTATTGTTAATATCTTTTTTGAATACCAGTTTTACTATGTCAGATTTGAGACGATATTTACCTGTCGTGATTGAAGCGTTAATAAGTTTTGCAATAACAGGTGCAAGTTGTATTGATAAATACTTTAAATCTGTCACACGGATGCTATCTAGCCCTGGAGCTTTTTTATTGTTTAGTTTTTTAATTAAAATTGAGATGTCAGACGTTGATGTTTATAAATATAATTATTTTTATCGTACCTTCGGTTTGTGATGGTGATTGTGAAACCTTCACAATCATTGAGTTTCTTGCCGATTATTTTAAGCAGAATCTACATTCCGAATCGGTGGTAGCTTCAAATTAACTTTTTTTATTAAAAGTATGTAGTTTGTAAAATGAAAATTTAAAAGTTCTTTTAGAGCCAACTTTAATAAAAAAAATTAAAATGTAAATAAATAAACATGTACATTTATATGTATATTTATATTATTATAACTACGATTTTTTTATCAGCTTTAGTTACAATGCTATTCGCCACTTTAACACGTTCTAAATCCTAGTTTATTGATATATTTTATACACAGTTAGGGCGCTTGTGCACTACACGGAATTTTACTGTCCGGCAGGCCGATTTTTTACGGTCCGATATGGCACGCCATATAAATGTATAGAGCGTTTGTGCACTATCCGTAATTTTACCGTCCGGCATTTTACTTTTCCCCATTCCGGACCGTTTTTTTTTTGAGTCTTAAAAAATAAATAATAATAAAATACAAAATATTTAAGTATTATATATAAGAAACATTTATCAATAAATTGATTGTATTTTATTAGTTAATATTCGAATAAATAAATAAACATGTACATTTATACGTAAGTATATATATTTTCATAACTACGATTTGTCTATAAACTTTAGTTATAATGTTATTTACCAAAACGTTCTAAATACTAGTTTATTTACATATTGATGCACAGTTTAGTCTTTATAGAAATATTTTATTATTATTTACATTATAATCTTAAAAGAAATCACTTCTAAGCGCCATCTCGTTTGAGAGTGATTAGTTATTGATTGGTTTGAGTCTTAAAAAATAAATAATAATAAAATACAAAATATTTAAGTATTACAATTATATAAGGAACATTTATCAATAAATCGATTTTATTTTATTAGTTAATATTCGAATAAATAAATAACCATGTACATTTATACGTATATATATTTTCATAACTACGATTTGTCTATCAACTTTAGTTATAATGTTATTTACCGAAACGTTCTAAATCCTAGTTTATTTACATATTTATGCACAGTTAAGTCTTTATACAAATAATTTATTATTATTTACATTATAATATTAAAGAAAATCACTTCTAAGCGCCACCTCGTTTGAGCGTGATTAGTTATTGATTGGTTTCATTGGATTCAAAACTACCAGTATCTTATTGATATACAAGATTTCGCTATAAGTATCTGCAGTTTTTTTAATAAATTAAAGTATAAAATAATTGTTTAATATATTCTATTCTATCATAGAATACTATATTAGAATAATTATGTTAAATAACTAGTCTAAAATCTTTTATCTTTTCAGTGATATAAAATTCGCAAGGCTACTACCGGACAATAAAATTCCTTTATTATTGCTAAATCGGACCGTAAGAAATCGGACTGCCGGGCAGTAAAATTCCGTGTAGTCCACAAGCGCCCTAACTCTTTATACAAATATTTATTATAATATATGTATGTGCATTATAATCTTAAAGGAAATCACTTCTAAGCACCATCTCGTTTGCAGCGTGATAAGTTATTGATTGGTTCCATTGGATTCAAAACTACCGGTACCTATATAATTGATTAATTACAAGATGGAGCTATATATATTTACAGTTTTTTTTTCAACTCTGGTACATTATTCATACCCATATCTGTTCACATGAAGTTAAAGTGTCACCTGTATCAAACAAAGCGAGACAATTGCTATTTTTAATTGCTTTTTTAAAAAAATACAAAAAGTTGATTGCAATTAATTTAATTGCAAAGATACAATTAATATAGATTAATTCAAATAAATTAATTGCAGCGTACAACTAACAGTTGATTGCAATTAATTTTAAATGCTATTTTTTTAATCACAATTTTTTTTTAATAAATAATTAATCTATTAGAATTTTAATTGATTAATGCCCAACACTGGTTCCCACTAATCTAAAGGATATTCTAAAATTATTTGTTTTTGGGGTTAGGAAAAATACGAGGACTTATTTTTATTTTTGTTTTTTACAATTTTGGACTTATAGCTATTTACATTTATTTTTGTTTTATTACATTATTTTTGTTTTATTACTATTTTCTGATGACTGATCTGTTGGCGCATTTAGAAGTGACCTTGCTTTCAGCTCCATGGTTGTGGGTTCGATTCCCGCCCCGCGTCTGGGTGTAATATATGTATATTTATTTAAAAATATTTTAAATTGTTACATGTTTAAAATATGTAAATAAGATTTATGTTTAAAATATATAAGATAAGATTTTTTTATTTGTTTCGATTTAACTCAAAAACCATTCAACCGATTTTAAAAATTCTTTCACCATTAGAAAGCTATATTTTCCTCCGCCGTGTCTGTCTGTCTGTCTGTTCGTGATAATCTCAAAAACTACTGCACGGATTTTCATGCGGTTTTCACCAATAGATAGAGTGATTCATGAGGAAGTTTAGGTATATATATACCCTGGGCACAGCCGGGGCGGGCCGCTAGTCTTTATTATATACAAATATTATTAAAATAAATTACGGTATCTTTACTTTTTTGGGGGTCGACTGTCGCTCGCGTCCGTAGGCTTTACCCTCGAGACCCTACACGTGACCCCTGGGTGGTGCTAAAGAGCGACACTCTTTCCGGTGGTAGGCTTCGGCCGTGGCTGGTCACCGCCCTCAAGGTATAAATCAAGGTGCCAAGCGTTTGCGCGTTCCATCCTGCTAACCTTGAGTAGCCCTTCGGAAGGTGGGTCTACGTAGCTGCGTCTACCGGAGTGCCGCACCCAGGCTCACAGTTTTGCCGCCCGCGGAGCCTGGTTCTGGAGAGCAGCGGGATCCGGAGAAATGGTTTTCCGCTGGCCGCCCGTCGATAGTAGGGAGCCCAATTGCAGATTAGCCACCTGCGACAGGCTGCTCCGCCATCGCGCGCATAATCCCAGGGTTGCTTCTGTCGGGCCGGTTGGCAACCGGATGAGAGGCCTCGACAGCCGACACTGGGGGGTCCGAGCGTCCCCGCGGTCTTCAAGCTAGGTTTTTCCCCACCGGGCGGCAGCATCGTGACTTCTGGTGGAGTCTGGCTGGCGCCTCACGTAACTGCCACTTTTCGCCTTACCGTCCCCCTTGCCCCCCAAATTTAAATGCACAAAAGAAACAAAAAGTTGAGGAATCTGCAGCGGATGCACGGCCTCTCGCTTAAAATGCACCTCACGAATATCCGAGGTCTGCACTCTAATCTCGTTCCAGTTCACCACCATCTCGAAACTGCCAAGCCGCATCTGCTCTTGCTTACGGAGACGCAAATCACAACCCCTGCCGATACGTCATACCTCCACTACCCAGGTTACATCCTGGAGCACAATTTTAGTCCCAGGGCTGGGGTTTGTTTCTTTGTGCGCTGCTGCTGCAAACGTCTCCGTAACCTGGAGGATCCCTCTTCCTCAACTATCTGGGTGCTTGTAGATACCGGCATAGAACATATTGTTTATGTTGGTGTCTACCGTTCGCATAGCGGGGACCAGGAGACAACAAGGCTTTTCCAACATCTAAGTGAAGCCGCCGACGTGGCTCAACAAAGGTACCCCACTGCGCAAATCGTCTTTCTGGGGGACTTTAATGCCCACCATGAGCAATGGCTGTTCCCGTACCAGAAAACTGACCATGCTGGTAGAGAATCGTACAAGCTTGCCTTGTCCATGAACCTCTCCCAGCTGGTTGACCAGGCGACTCGAGTACCGGATGTTGAGAACCACACAGCAAATTGTCTGGACCTTCTGCTGACGACTGAACCGGACCGATACCAAGTGTCTGTTTCAGTCCCTCTTGGTAGTTCTGAGCACTGTCTGGTGAAGTCCATCCTTACGTGTCCTCCACCCGACTCCAACCCTAGAGGAACCAGGCGGGTGTGGCGATACAAGTCAGCGGATTGGGATGAGATGCGACACTTCCTAGCATCTTACCCTTGACTGCAAGTCTGTTTTTCTTCAAGCGATCCGTCGAGCTGCGCTGATGCTGTTGCTGAAGTTATTGGACAGGCGATGGAGTATTATATCCCATTCTCCGACCGGCCCTCTGACATCAGAGCTCAACCTTGGTTCAATGCTGTCTGCTTGAAAGCTGAGGCTAAAAAACAGTCAGCATACTACGCTTGGTTAGAAGCCAGAAATCGCAAAGCTCCGGATACAAGAAAAAAGAAAAAAGCGTTTAACTCAGCGGCTAAGTCCTGCAAAAAGTGCTCAAAAAAGCGTGTTTCAAACACATAGGCCGAGTGAGAACCAAACTCGCTTCGTACCCATCGGGCAGTAAGGCTTTCTGGTCCCTGGCGAAGTGTGTTGAAGCAAACTTTTGTCGCTCCTCACTTCCTCCCCTCCAGAAACCTGATGGAACACTGGCACACACGGCTGTGGATAAGGCAAATTTAGTTGCCTCTCTATTTGCCGAAAATTCTCGTCTAGATGCTGGTAATAAAATTCCACCTCAGTTACCTCCTTGTGGATGCGAAATGCCTGTAATTCACATTTACCAAAAGGAGGTTCTCAAAACACTACGCAATCTGGACGTGAACAAAGCCAGTGGTCCTGATGGTATTCCTGCTATTGTATTGAGAAATTGCGCAGCCGAACTGTCTCCAGTCCTGACACGTCTGTATCGCCTTTCTTTTCGATCTGGGACTGTTCCGAAGGCATGGAAGCTCGCGAACGAACAACCCGTACCCAAGAAGGGAAGTCGTGCTGACCCTGCAAATTACCGCCCAATCGCGATCACCTCCATCCTATGCAAGGTAATAGAGCGTGTTGTCAACAATCGCCTTCTGGCTTACCTAGAAGATAATGACATCCTCAGCGATCGGCAATACGGATTTCGCCAACGCCGCTCCGCTGGGGATCTTCTCGTGTACGCTACACATCTTTGGGGGGAAGCCCTCGAAAAATATGGTGAAACCTTTGCTGTTTCACTTAAAATTTCGAAGGCATTCGACAGGGTCTGGCACGATATTCTTATAGCGAAGCTTCCTGCTTATGGTATTCCCACAAGTCTATGTACTTGGATCTCTGATTTCTTGAGGGAACGGTCAATTCGTGTAGTTGTTGATGGCTACTCGTCTGACCTATTGACTATCAATGGCGGGGTACCCCAAGGATCTGTTCTCTCCGCAACGCTATTCCTGCTTCATATAAACGATCTGCTTAAACCCGGTATCTTTGGGTACGCAGATGACAGCACCATCGCGGAGAGATACTTCTCCAGTGCAAGAACAAGACAAACAGAAGTGGACCATCTTAGAGAAGCAATGGTCAACCGTACCAATCTTACTCTTCAGGCTGTCTCCGATTGGGGTGATGCCAATCTAGTGAGATTCAATGCTTCAAAAATCCAGGCGTGTCTCTTCATCGCTAAAAAGAGCCCGTTTAACCTGGCTCCCACTCTCCGAAATGTACCTGTTCCAGTCACTAACCGTCTTGAACTTCTCGGTATAGACTTATCGTCCAAACTCAACTCTACTTTGGAAACTATATCGAATCCAGGGCTAAGACTGTTTCAAAAAAACTGGGCATCCTCTCCAAGGTCCGTCACTATTTCACACCGGACTAGCATGAAGTATTGTTGCCATCTGTGGGATGGTTCCACCCGGTCCGCTCGAAGCCCTTGATTCTATCGACAGGCGTGCCAGAAAACTCATTGGCGATGAGATGATCACTTCAAAACAGCTCCAGAGCCTCGCTCATCGCCGTCTGGTTGCTAGTCTGTGTGTCTTCTACAGGTTGCATTTCGGTGAGTGTGCGCGGGAATTACATGAATTGATTCCCCCAGCACCATTCCACCATCGGACGACACGGCGTGGACAGGGATTTCATCCATACGTGGTCGACATTCCTCCGGTTCGTACCTCGCGGTTTGCATCCTCCTTCATTATTAGAACTGCAAAGGAATGGAATTCTCTTCCTGCGTCACTGTTTACCGATACTTATAATTTAGGGATATTTAAGGCAAGAGTGAACAGGTATTATTTGAGTTTGCGTGCTCCACCTTAGACTTCATCATTGTTTACCATCAGACAAGATAGAAGTCAAACCCACTCAAATTTTTTGATAAAAAAAAAACTTACAGTTAAACGGACTAAAAAAAAAATTAACTTCCATTTTAACCCTTTTTCCACTAAGTGCCTCTCTAAATACATTTTTATAGTCCTAGATATCTTCTATCTACAATATAATGTCTAGATCCTTTTTACTTATAAATTGTGAGTTCGCACACTGGCACATGCACACGCTTACTACGCATACGCACTCAAACATGTACCTACAAGCATGCAAGACCACTGGCATGCACTGTACAATTTTTTTTTTAACAATATTACCGATTTAGTAGTTAGATCTTAATTATAAATTTTTTAAATTGTATGAACCTGATTGTGATAAAAAAATAAATTATTATTATTATTCTTATTTCACTTGTTTCACTCCAGCCGCTCAATATATACATACATATAAAATATAATACAATATTTATATACGGCATAAAATAAATGTACATAAACTTACATATATAAATATAAGCGGGTGGAGTATTACACCCCGGTAGGGAGATCAAACGGCCGGGAGCTAGGGCTGTAGGCTGATAAATAGGCTAGGAAGCCGAGTCCAGCAATACCGCTTTCTGAATCGTGGCTGCGAGCGAATCATATACATATATATATAATTATTAATCAAAGCCTATAGCCTATAATTACAATTCCTGTTTAGAAACAGAAACAAAAAAAATTAGAATTTTTCGTATTAATTTGGGTAAAAATTCAATATAAAAAAAAATCTTTTCAGAATTTTTGACGGCGTCTATGCAATTAGCCTCTCAAGCCATTAAAAGAAAGCATAAAGCCGTGTCTATTTGGGTAGGACCAAAACTGTACGTTGGTAAGTAAAATTTATTGGTATTTTTATAGATTAATTATAAATAGGGCAAAACTCCCGTATAAAAAAGTGAAAAACTACCCGTTTAAATAGCTCGCCATTTTTGGAGTTTATTGGATATCCTTCGTTTCATTACTTCAAATTATACTTTTTTTTTTGTCTCGCAGGGGAACCCATTAACGGGTGATATTCGGGACGCCCGGGTAGGCAGTCCTAGACCATAAGTCGGACTCAGCACTTCGGGCTGCAATACCGTACTAAGCTCCTGCGAGAGCTTTCAACCACTTTAATTGGAGGGTCCCGGATCTGCAAGCAACAGGATCCCTCCAGGGACAAGCTGGCATCAGCAAAAAGACCAGGCTTCTCCTCCATGGGGACTGTTCGGCTCTACCTCGGAACAGTCCCGACGACACCGAGTGTAGCAGGACCGAGTTCCCAACCCGGCCCGGCAAGAGTACAGAGGCGTTAATGGAGGCGCATTAAGTAGCGCCTCCTACACACCACCGTTCGTCGCCCGCGGAGTGAGGCCTCGTCGGCGGTCTCCTCTCTCACCCGCTCATCGGCCTTCTTCTGGGACATTACTGTCTCGCAGAAGGAGACCATAAGAGTTCTCACCGAGAGCCCTCCTACGGCAAGACATGCTACAATTGTTGTCAAAAATATTTATCATGATAGTATGTCGCGATCTGGTCACATTATTCGATCTTCATCAAATTGTCTATAATATGTGTATCGTCTTCAGTACTCCTGGAGTTGAGGAAGCAGTATTTCTTTAAGTATATCTCCCCAAGAAGCCCCAAAGGAGGTGGACATGGCAGAGACCCGTTACTGTGAAAAGGAACGAGATAGATTTGATCATGGCGGGTAAGAGGCATATATTCAGAGATGTCATAGTAATTAACAGATTTAACACGTAGCATCACCGACTGCTGCAAGTCACTCTGGATATATCTACCCTCTATCTATCTACCCTCCGATGTAAGCTGCTCCAAATACGATGTGGCTCCGAGCCATTTCCAACTGGAACTGCAAAATCGATTCGATTCGCTGGAAACCACTAGCAGTTTGGACGAGATGATCGACAACGTGGTGAAAACGGTGTTTACATTGGATCTTGGATACTTTCTGTCGACGAAATCGATTAAGCAATCCAAACTTTCTCCCCAGACCTTGGATCTGATGAGGCGGAGATGCAAGATGCCTTCTGCTTAAGCAGCTTTGCCAGAACACAAGGGTCCTTCCAAAAAGGTACGGAAACTTGTACGCAGAGATCTCCGCTGCTCAAATACAAGAGCTACAGAGCAAAACTGGTGGTGAAAAGTTTTCCAAAAGCCACAGGGGAGAAATCTTATTGCGAAGCTTAAAATAGAGGATAGCAGAATCACTTTTTCTCTCTCTCAGATCCGAGAAAAGGTCGAGAAATTTTATAGACTGCTGTACTAGTCGACTGCATACAAGCCTAAGAATCAGAACCTTGAAGATCTACGTGCACCACTGGTATGCCATTTTTCCAATGATACTGATCTCAGATCAGTGCGGCACTTGAACAGCTTAAAAACGGTAGGACTCAATAATCAGCCGCTGAGTATGGCATTTGTGGACTACGAGAAAGACTTCGAGACCTGGCTGTCCTGGATTCTTTGCAGTTATGTCATATCGATTGGCAATATATCGAGGTACTGAGGTGTATATATAATGCGGCGAAAATTACCGTCCAAATCCATGACCAACGAACAAGACACATTCACTTTCGACACGGGCTAAGTCAGGGAGATGTAACAGAGGATATCTTCTAGACTTTGAATTGCCATTTATTCCTGGTCCACTACCAATAATAAATGCCAGTGGCGTATACATCCCAAAGCTTCGTTTCGCCGACATGCATTTCCGGAGATATTGGGCGAACTAGACTGGGCGAGGATGATGGGTGATTTGAATGAATCCTTCCGACTGGTCGCTCTCAGTATGAATTTAGACAAGACGAAAATTATGTTCAATAAACAAATCATGCCGAGACCGATATCTGTCGACTGTATCATTCTTGAAGTTATACTGGACTATGTCTACCTAAGCCACACAATCCAACTAGGCTGAAACAACTTCGATAAAAAAGTTGATAGGAGGATTAAGTTTGGCTGGGCAGCATTTAGTAGGCTTCCATTCCTCAATGCTTAAAGACAAAAGTCTTCGAGCAGTGCGTCCTATCTATGTTGACATATGATACTGAAACGTGGACACTGGGGAGGGAGTCCTCCTAGGACGACGGAATTAGTACACAAATTTAAAGTCAATCAAGATGTTATGGAACAGGCTATGTTTGGAGTCTCTCTCAAGGAAAACAACAGAAATGAGATTATCCGCAAGAGATCAAAAGTAACTTCAGTAAGAAGAATCAGCAAGTTGAGGTGGCAGTGGGCTGGTCACGTATGTCGCAGGACCGATGGCCGCTGGAGGAGTGGACATAGGCTTCCCCAAATGCGACATGCGATAGGCTGAAGCAAAGCAAAGCAAATAAATACCGATGTGTTTCTATTTTATGATTTTTAGTTATTTTGTGTTACTCTTTTCGAATTACAATCAAAAGGTCTATTTAATTATTTATTTTTAGTAATTTCATTATCATTTAAACCTATTATTATGAGTAATTAATATTTGCACTATACGTGTATTTCTTTTACAGTTATGTCAGATGGAGACCAAGTAAATGCGGTTTTGAGAACAGCCCTAGATAAGCATTTTATTTATAAATTTATAAAGCTTATCATTGGCAATGGATCTATTTTTGCACCTGGTAAGTAAATTTATATGAGTTTGAGTCTATTTTTAGATGATATTGGATGTGGATAATGTTATGATTTGGTATAACTTATTTTTTTCATTTAATAAATAAGGAATGGAGTGATGTTAGCTGCGTTAGTATAGTAGCTATACACAGTTAGTACCAAAATTCAGCATACTGACGCTAGAAGAGTTTCTTTTATTTTTCTATTTTATCCAATAATAACAGTTTCAAATTAACAGTGACGTACAAGATACCCTATACAAAGTGTCTGGAATACAAAATACAAGATACTTTAAAATCAAGTATTTCAGATACAGATACAAATACCTTTCTGGAATGGTATCTGAAATACTAGATACAAAATACGTATCTTCCAAATACTTTTTAAAGATACAAATTCTTTTGTAAGAAAATAACATTTTATTGAATATAAGTTTAATTTTTTACGTGAATTATTTACAAATACCTACATCGCGTTGATCGCGTAAAAGTGAGAAGATAAAATATTATATTAATAAGTTTTTAATTGAGACTTAAGTAAAACCAGTTCTTCAAACATTTTATCACTCATTTTTCTTCGATGAGGCCTGATAATCATACCTCCAAAAGAAAAGAGTCGCTCCACAGGAGCAGAACTTGGCAAACAGGTGTTATATTTGAAAAATATTTTTCTTATTGTAGAGTAAGCATTTAAACTCTTTAAGTTGGCATCTTTATTGTTAAGGTATTGCAGTGTTTTTAAGTCAGCGGTGTTGCCAGTAGACCCTGTGTTTTCGCCACTTGCAATAGATGAATCAGAATCCTCTAAAAACATTTAAAATTAATGTCACCATAGAAATTAACCTAGTCATTTTAGGTTTTAACTGCGGAAAAATTCCTTGTGAGCTGATTTTTTGTATACACCTTTATTACGTTGTAATGAAGATGTAAAAAATCGACATTGATATCGTGCTGGCTAAAAAAGTTATAAAGTTCAAAAGGTCACGAAAATCAGTTTTTCGCAAATATCACGCTACCTATTACTCGGAGGTCAATATAGATCATTATAAAAATTGTTTGTTGTAAAATTATCTACAAAAAATGCCTCTTGCATTTTTCTGTAAAATTAACCGTTTTTGGAGTAGAGTGCGGAGAAAGCGACTACATGCACTTTTTCTCACTACGTACCTCGAGAAGAATGTAAGGTTCGTTTTTTTTACATGGTTTGCCCCGTATGAATAATCCTGGATATTTAATAATAGTTTTTTTTTTAAAGAGTGAATAATTTTTTATTTGAATGATAAATACAGAAAAAATAATAAATAGTATATAATTTTTTTTTGTCAATAACTGTCGATATCTTCATTCTTTTATATCATTAACAGTTGCTGACAAAATGTCGAGTGGTCTTATTCCTATATTTACATCGAAATCTTTATTTTTTTCATCATTGGTTGATCAACTGTTGAAGAGCATGAAACTAATAAAATAAAGCCTTTAACACTCAAGAAATATTTTTTAACTGACTCAGTGTAATTGTCAGAGTTTCGCAAATAGTTAATAAAAGTTTTTGTGTTAAAACTCCAAATAAAAATCAATAGAGTTTACGCCTTAGTGTATGGTATACAAAACCGTATGTGAGTACATTCTAGTCGCTTTCTCAGCGCTCTACTCCAAAAACGGTTAATTTTACAGAACAATGCATGAAACATTTTTTGTAGATAATTTTATGACGAATAACTTTTATAATGACCTCGATTGACCTCCGAGAAATAGGTCGCGAGATATTTGCAACAAAACCTTTGACCTTTGTTACTTTCTTACCCGGCACGATATCAATGTCAATTTTTCACATCTTAATTACAACGCCGTAATAAAAGTGTATACAAAAATTCAGCTCACTTAGAATTTATCCGCAGATTGGGGCTTAAAATGCCTAAAATCACTGGATTATGTCATATTTTGTGAATGAATGCATATAATAACTATTACTAAAAGTATTTTACCAAACATAGTATTTACAAAATACTAAGATACCAAAAAAAAGGAATTTAGATACAAGATACAAAATATATTTTAAAAGAGTATTTTAGATACAAGATGAAAATACGTATTTTGTATCTTGTATTTGTATTTCAGATACTTGTATCTTAAATAAGTCACATCTCTGCAAATTAATGAGGTGTAAACTCATTTGTCATAATTTGTGGATAAGTATTTCCTCCCTACAGTTAGAAAAATTAATATGTACTCTCAGTTATGTCACAATATCCTAAAAATAATATAAAATACATTCACCATAATTTTTATTGATTTACAAAGTATAGTTATAAAATTTACGCAAATACACGAAACAATGATGTATGTACGATAAGATTATTGTTTAACCACTTGAGTGTCCGGGCAATGACCTTTTAGTTTACCAATTGCACAAAACTGCCCAAGGCCTCTCACGTTTTGTTACGTAATTTCCAAACGGTGATAATGTAATATACATACGTTAATCAACCTGTATTTGACAGGTGCACTTCGCGTACTAATGCCCGTGTCGAAAAAAAGTTGACACGGGCAATATAGCCATGGCAACCATTACTTAACACGGGCGCTTGCGATTATTGCGGTTAGTTTGTAAACTCTTGTCAACTAGTAGTTGACACGGGCAGTGGAGCGGATAAGAATCATGTTAAGAGCTAAGAGTTATTAATTAAACTCCTAGTTACGAGAATCGTAAAGAAACTCACACGAACAATATCAGATTTTCTATTTTAGAAATTCAGAAATTCTTTGTATTAAAAAGCCTATTATAGTGTTTGAGATTTATTATATGAACGATAAAGAAGAGTAAAATTAATTTTACATAATAATTAAATCACTAACGAGGCGATGCGTAACATCTGCAACGCCTCAATGCCACGTGCGGGACTATACAAGCCTCGGCGGCAAATATATTGGTGGCGTGCTGAAATAAGGCAATTTCTGCAAGATTGTGTAGCAGCCCGGCGTCGATACACGAGATACCGAAGAAGGTGCAACAGAGACCAATCGGAGGAGGACTCAGGACACCATCTACGATGGCTACTGGATGGCGCGCCGCGCCCTATGTGATGGCATCCTAAAGATGAAAATGGAAGCCTGGGAGGAATGCCTGGAAACCCTAGAACGAGACCCATGGGGTAGGCGGTACAACTGGGTGAGACAAAAGCTCCGCCCAGCCGCCCCACCGCTCACCCAGAATCTCCAACCAGAGTTCCGCAACACTGTCGTCTCGACCCTGTTTCCGTCCATATCACCAACAACGGCACTGAGCAAAACATCCAGCTCCGAAGAAGAAGGCTAACTGCCAGTCAAGTCTTCTGAACTAGCTGTTGCAGTTCAGAAAATGAGCCTAAAAAACACGGCCCCCGGCCTCGACGGCGTTCCGGGATATGCCTAGATACTGGCGATGGAATATATGGAGCCGCTTGTGCTCGCCGCTTTGACCAACTGCTTGGTTCAGGGCCAAGTACCGCGTCGCTGGAAGACCCGGAAACTGCTGCTGCTATGGAAGAAAGGGCGACCAGAAGATCATCCGTCGGCGTATCATCCTATCGTGTTGCTCGATAAGGTCTGCAAGATACTAGAGCGGATAATCGTGGCGCGTCTCGCCCAACATCTCGAGCACGTCGGACCAAACCTAACAAACTAGTACGGATTTAGTTCAGGCCGAGCGAGGTTGTGTAGTTTTGGCTGTGTCTTTGGATATATCCAACGCCTTTAACTCGCTGCCCTGGGAAACAATTACAGACAGAATGAGACACCACTGCGTGCCAAGGTATCTACGCAACGTCATCAGCGACTACCTCTCGGCACGGTCGGACGTCCGTGAAGCTAGCCTTGACGACCCAGCCCAATCGAATGAAACTTATGTGCGGATTTAGTGCTATTTATGTGCTAATTAGTTGCTCTATTCGCGAATTTGTTGCTCATCCCGGGACCGAGATATTGCTGACAAGGCTAACTTTTTTTGGAAGCTAGCCTTGTCACCCAGCCCAATCGAATGAAACTTATGTGCTGATTTAGTGCTATTTATGTGCTAATTAGTTGCTCTATTCGCGAATTTGTTGCTCATCCCGGGACCGAAATATTGCTGACAAGGCTAACTTTTTTTGGAAGCTAGCCTTGTCACCCAGCCCAATCGAATGAAACTTATGTGCGGATTTAGTGCTATTTATGTGCTAATTAGTTGCTCTATTCGCGAATTTGTTGCTCATCCCGGGACCGAAATATTGCTGACAAGGCTAACTTTTTTTGGAAGCTAGCCTTGTCACCCAGCCCAATCGAATGAAACTTATGTGTGGATTTAGTGCTATTTATGTGCTAATTAGTTGCTCTATTCGCGAATTTGTTGCTCATCCCGGGACCGAAATATTGCTGACAAGGCTAACTTTTTTTGGAAGCTAGCCTTGTCACCCAGCCCAATCGAATGAAACTTATGTGCGGATTTAGTGCTATTTATGTGCTAATTAGTTGCTCTATTCGCGAATTTGTTGCTCATCCCGGGACCGAAATATTGCTGACAAGGCTAACTTTTTTTGGAAGCTAGCCTTGACGACCCAGCCCAATCGAATGAAACTTATGTGCGGATTTAGTGCTATTTATGTGCTAATTAGTTGCTCTATTCGCGAATTTGTTGCTCATCCCGGGACCGAGATATTGCTGACAAGGCTAACTTTTTTTGGAAGCTAGCCTTGTCACCCAGCCCAATCGAATGAAACTTATGTGTGGATTTAGTGCTATTTATGTGCTAATTAGTTGCTCTATTCGCGAATTTGTTGCTCATCCCGGGACCGAAATATTGCTGACAAGGCTAACTTTTTTTGGAAGCTAGCCTTGTCACCCAGCCCAATCGAATGAAACTTATGTGTGGATTTAGTGCTATTTATGTGCTAATTAGTTGCTCTATTCGCGAATTTGTTGCTCATCCCGGGACCGAAATATTGCTGACAAGGCTAACTTTTTTTGGAAGCTAGCCTTGTCAACCAGCCCAATCGAATGAAACTTATGTGCGGATTTAGTGCTATTTATGTGCTAATTAGTTGCTCTATTCGCGAATTTGTTGCTCATCCCGGGACCGAAATATTGCTGACAAGGCTAACTTTTTTTGGAAGCTAGCCTTGTCACCCAGCCCAATCGAATGAAACTTATGTGCGGATTTAGTGCTATTTATGTGCTAATTAGTTGCTCTATTCGCGAATTTGTTGCTCATCCCGGAACCGAAATATTGCTGACAAGGCTAACTTTTTTTGGAAGCTAGCCTTGTCACCCAGCCCAATCGAATGAAACTTATGTGCGGATTTAGTGCTATTTATGTGCTAATTAGTTGCTCTATTCGCGAATTTGTTGCTCATCCCGGGACCGAAATATTGCTGACAAGGCTAACTTTTTTTGGAAGCTAGCCTTGTCATTATAATGTCTAAAAATAATCGTTCCATTAGTTGCCAATTAGTTGCTCAACATATAATGTATCGTGGTATGAAATTTTTGCGAAAAAGTGCCGTTGAGAGAAAATTATAAACGCTGAAATGGTCATCTTAATAAATATATATTGTTTAAGTAACTTTAGATGTTCAAACGGTAAATAGAAATGAGTTTTTAATTATTTTCTGTAAGAATCATTTTAAAATGTTATGTACAGCTAAACAAAAGTATGCTGCATGCAACGCA
The DNA here is from genome assembly GCA_036937285.1 of Euphydryas editha. Taxonomy (NCBI): domain Eukaryota; kingdom Metazoa; phylum Arthropoda; class Insecta; order Lepidoptera; family Nymphalidae; genus Euphydryas; species Euphydryas editha. The sequence goes on along the minus strand of JAUPFZ010000007.1, from coordinate 2,353,047 downwards.
GCACTGTCTAAAAAGATAAAAAAGCAACGAAAAAAAAAAATTATTATTTTTTGTTCTGTATTAATCATAACGGTCGTTACGGGATTATCTTGACTGAATAAAAATTTTGACTTTTTTGGCAAGTTCTGATTGTCGTCGTTGTTGATTTGGAATAACTTGCTTCTCACTCAAATTACGACTAAGAAGGTAAGTAGTAATTTCAGGATTCTCTGGAACATTAAGCTCAGCAAATAAAAAATCTTAGGGTTTTGTCTAGCCCATTAGTCCTCAGGAATTAGTTGCTCCTATTATGATGTAGTCGAGTACTCGATATTGCAACTATTGTACCAAATAATCATTCTAAATGTATCTAACGCATAGAACTTATAAAGAAAAATACAATTTGTTTCAGCTCCTAGATTCGTCAGGAACTACTTGCTGCCGTTTTGATACAGTCGAACACTCGATATTACAATAAATTAGAGTACCATGGAATCATTCCGGTAGTACCTAGAGCACGAAATTCACGAAATAATAAAATCGCACATTTTTTCCAGCTCTTATAGTTCTCAGGAATTATTCGCTCCTGTTCTGATACAGTTAAGCACTCGATATTGCAACTAGTGTATAAATAAATCATTCTAGATGTTTATAAAGTATAAAACTGATAAAATAACAAATCAATACACTTTTTTTCCTGCTCCTATGTTTTATTCGATTAGGCTGGTTGACAAGGCTAGCTTCCAAAAAAAGTTAGCCTTGTCAGCAATATCTCGGTCCCGGGATGAGCGACAAATTCGCGAATAGAGCAACTAATTAGCACATAAATAGCACTAAACCCGCACATAAGTTTCATTCGATTGGGCTGGGTGACAAGGCTAGCTTCCAACAAAGTTGGCCTTGTCAGCAATATTTCGGTCCCGGGATGAGCAACAAATTCGCGATTAGAGCAACTAATTAGCACATAAATAGCACTAAATCCACACATAAGTTTCATTCGATTGGGCTGGGTGACAAGGCTAGCTTCCAAAAAAAGTTAGCCTTGTCAGCAATATTTTGGTCCCGGGATGAGCAACAAATTCGCGAATAGAGCAACTAATTAGCACATAAATAGCACTAAATCCACACATAAGTTTCATTCGATTGGGCTGGGTGACAAGGCTAGCTTCCAAAAAAAGTTAGCCTTGTCAGCAATATTTCGGTCCCGGGATGAGCAACAAATTCGCGAATAGAGCAACTAATTAGCACATAAATAGCACTAAATCCGCACATAAGTTTCATTCGATTGGGCTGGGTGACAATGCTAGCTTCCAAAAAAAGTTAGCCTTGTCAGCAATATTTCGGTTCCGGGATGAGCAACAAATTCGCGAATAGAGCAACTAATTAGCACATAAATAGCACTAAATCCGCACATAAGTTTCATTCGATTGGGCTGGGTGACAAGGCTAGCTTCCAAAAAAAGTTAGCCTTGTCAGCAATATTTCGGTCCCGGGATGAGCAACAAATTCGCGAATAGAGCAACTAATTAGCACATAAATAGCACTAAACCCGCACATAAGTTTCATTCGATTGGGCTGGGTGACATGGCTAGCTTCCAAAAAAAGTTAGCCTTGTCAGCAATATTTCGGTCCCGGGATGAGCAACAGATTCGCGAATAGAGCAACTAATTAGCACATAAATAGCACTAAACCCGCACATAAGTTTCATTCGATTGGGCTGGGTGACAAGGCTAGCTTCCAAAAAAAGTTAGTCTTGTCAGCAATATTTCGGTCCCGGGATGAGCAACAAATTCGCGAATAGAGCAACTAATTATCACATAAATAGCACTAAGTCCGCACATAAGTTTCATTCGATTGGGCTGGGTGACAAGGCTAGCTTCCAAAAAAAGTTAGCCTTGTCAGCAATATCTCGGTCCCGGGATGAGCAACAAATTCGCGAATAGAGCAACTAATTAGCACTAAATCCGCACATAAGTTTCATTCGATTGAGCTGGGTCACAAGGCTAGCTTCCAAAAAAAGTTAGCCTTGTCAGCAATATTTCGGTCCCGGGATAAGCAACAAATTCGCGAATAGAGCAACTAATTAGCACATAAATAGCACTAAATCCGCACATAAGTTTCATTCGATTGGGCTGGGTGACAAGGCTAGCTTCCAAAAAAAGTTAGCCTTGTCAGCAATATCTCGGTCCCGGGATGAGCAACAAATTCGCGAATAGAGCAACTAATTAGCACATAAATAGCACTAAATCCGCACATAAGTTTTATTTGATTGGGCTGGGTCGTCAAGGCTAGCTTCACGGACGTCACGGTCGGTGCAGTTCCCTAAGCAGGAAGGCTGGGAAGAAAAGGAAGTGATCTGCGGTGCTCCACAGGGGTCGGCTCTCGGTCCGTTCTTGTGTTACATCGGATTTGACCCAGTGCTTCGCGGCGCAAGCCTCCGTGGCGTAGAAATCTTTGGCTACGCAGATGGAACCCTGGTTATCAGCCGCGGAAAACATACAGTGTTATCACAATACTCGCGACGGTGGCAGTCGCGCAAGTGGTTCACCGGATCCAGACGTTATTCGTGTCGGTGGACGTGGAAAAGTCGGAGGCTCTCTGTGTACAAAGGCCTAGGAACCGACCGCCATCTGACCTGGCAGTTGTGATCAGCGGGACCAAACATCTATGACATACCTGGGCCTGGTTCTTGATGGAAGATGGACGTTCCGGGAACACTTCCAGCATCTGTAGGGGAAAGTCACGAAGGCAGCTGGACGTTGGTGTCTCTCCTTCCAAACCCCGGGGGTCCGAGCCTCGGCTATCGTCGCCTTTATACGGGAGTTATCCGTTACATTGCGATGTATGGAGCGCCAATATGGGCCGAACATCTATCGTCCCGAAACAGGCTGGTTCTAGGAAGACTCCAAAAAACGATGGCCATCAGCGCAGTGCGTGGGTACTGCACCATCTCAAACGATGCGGCCTGCGTGCTTCCGAGCAGTATCTCCTGGGATCTAGACTCCCAGTCTCTGAGGGACTCGGCAAGAGAGAGGGCCATAGAGTTGTGGGTGGAGCGACCGTCACCCATTGAATCGAGTCCCCGAGCGGACCGTGATGCACAACGCACTCCTGCGCATTGGGGCACCATAGAAAGGGAAAGGTTTATGGAAGCCCCGTAGGGCCATAGTCTCATTCATAGCAGGGTCTGCAAATCAGACGGCCATCAGTAGGTCGAGGAACAAGCTCGGGCGTTCTCGTGACTCAACACTGCGATGGAGAGACGGAATACCGTGTGGTTTTAGTGGATATAGTGCCAGTATACAGCAGGAGTCCCACATAACTTGGACGTTCCCCAGCGGCCGGGTAAACGCGTTTCCCCACGTACTAAAAAAAAATAAAGGTACGAGCGAGTGTTATAATTTATAAGCCAACCAAAACAGATCAACGTATATTCTAGGAAATATAGTCCTTAAAAGTTCATGCATAAGGATGATGATCGCATAGCCTACTTCAAAGTGCAATAGACTCCGCAACCGACAACAAACCGATAGCCGAGTAGCAAAATTCTCACTCCTTTTTACTCCGCTATAATGCATTGAGTTAGAATGAGAGAGAGCGAATTTTTAGGCACCAAGTTGGGTTTGGATTTGTATATTAGATATTACACAAAATTCGATTTAGATATCGTTAGGTCAATGGTGTAGATCGTGCGTTTTCGTTGGCTAGTGGATTTTTCAAATCAGATTTTCTAGTTTGAGATATCGATATGTATCGATTTGGGTTTAAAATCGGATTTTGAATTCGATTTGATATATCTGACGCATGACTAAAAGCCAATCGATGACGCCAAAACTAAGGCAAACCAAATTTCTTGCAAATTTTAAGATATCACCTTTAAAATGTGTCCTTTCTGACAAAAAATAATGAACGCGATTGAATCGATTTTCATCCCTTCTCGCAAGATAACCGTGCTTAATTTCGAGATCGTTAGTGAAAAATATCCAATGTCTTAGATAAAAACACTAATCAAAAAACATTTTGTTGCAGTTCATATTTGGTATCCAAGGCGGAAAATTTTAGTACCGTCTTTTGCACCGAGATATGTTAATAGTTTTGTATCAGTTTTCGAAGCACAAAGTAAAACAATGTCAGATCAGCTTGATTTTAAAGTTGGAAGAGGCAACATCGGGTGCTTTGATTACAATGTCTCATACTCCTTAATTGCTGTTTGTGGTAAAAAACAATTAATATATTTTAATATCTATTAATGAAAAGTCTATGAAATATTTGTCTTATATACTTCTTTCATTATCGAATGTTATGTTGATTTTAAATACAATAGCTATTTTATTGATATATTTGACAAAAAACTGAACTGAACCAAATATGCTTGTAAACGTCCCACTGTTGGGCTAAAGCCTCTTCTTCATAAGACTTTGGTAGTAAACTAAAGTAGTTTTTATTTGTGTACTGTAGGTGTAAAGTCTATATTATGCTTGATCAAAGAAGCCTTTACATATGCTTTGAATTTTTCAGAGACAATATTCGGAGAAACCTTGAATACGCAGAGAACATTTGACCGTACGTTCTTCAATGCTTTTTCACAATGCCTGAAATACGTGACAGATCGCATAACAAAGCCATGGTTACATAGTGATATCATATATAAACTATTACCGATGTACGCGAGACAGATGAAATATACAAATATTGTCAACCAGTGCATAGACAATGTAAGTATACTGTATACAATACTACACATACATTTATCTATATATTAGTACGCGAAGCAAAAACTTTGTACCCCTTTTTACGAAAATTACGGGGACGGAGAAGTATGAAATTTGTCACAGTTAAAGTTTATATGGAGAAGAAGTGCAGAATGCTAATATTTTTTTATAATAATGTTGAAAAATACATTAAATTATTCTTAACTATATTAATTATATTATTATAAGAATAAATAAGAATATATATATTATATTCTTAGCTATATTCTTAACTTTACCAAAAATGTAAAAAATTAATTTCAAAGAAAGTTGTCTGCGATAGAAGCTACTTTCCAAGACAATGGTAGATACATTTATACTTAGGGCTTGTACTGTATCCCGCTGATAGCCTTTCAGTAGTTTATGTGCGATATAAAGTATTACTTTGCTTTCACATGTTGCGAATAGAAATACCTGATAGATAAAGTAGAAGGGTTTATCTATTTGATACCATTATCCGTCAGATAATTATCGGCAACTTTATCACGTTCATTAAAATTTGCCCTTAATCTAACAAATATTATTTTTTTTACGTTAAAGATACAAAAGTGCTTACCAAAGCTTATATTAATAAAGAGTCTTTTGATTTGTATTTCAAATAGTTATCCAAACTATATTATATTATAAATTTTCTAACATAAACATTGTTGTTTCAGATGATTTATGCAAAGCAAGAACTTTTGGCTAAAGATGACGCAATCGGGAAAGTTGATGAACGTATAAAAACAGATAAACCTCCTTTAAATAGTTTTCTAGAATTGATTATTAAGAACTCAAAAAATAACAGTGAAAAAGGATACACACACGAAGAACTTCGTGAAGAAATAATCGTACTTGCTGTAGCTGGTTCTGATACTTCAGCGGCAGGAACTAGCTTCACTATGTTGATGTTGGCTCAACATCCTGACGTACAAGACAAAGTGTACAAAGAGTGAGATTTCTAATTAATACTCATCATATAGCTTTATAACATATTAACATCCTAAAAAAGTACATTCTTAATATAAAGTTAACTTAAATTCAAGTTAACTTAAAATTATTGTAATAAGAAAGATATAATTTAAACGGAAACTAGATATTATTAACAGGAATTTAACTGTTTGCTTTCAATAACATTATTTATTTTTAATATATTTTACACTAAATTAATTTCAGAATACAAGACATCTTAGGAGATCCAAATAAGCCTCTTGAAGCAAAAGATTTAATTAAACTTAAGTATACAACAGCTGTAATAAAAGAATCGTTAAGACTCTATCCACCGATTTCGCTTCTTACGAGACACTGCGATAAAGATTTAGAACTACGTAAGTATTTTTCTCGCATGCGTAAATGTTTTTAAAATCTGCAAGAATTTTTTTATCCAGATTCGGACTTTACGGTATCAGAGTTAGTAACTCATTCGAATTGTATTGTAGTAAAACAGAATATTTTGTAGCCTCAACATGTACACTGTCTTCCCGCTACATGCATAACGCTTAGTCATACAAAAATGGACTATATTTATCCTACGAAAAGGGAAAAACTTCCATACTACTTTGTTATTACGTACTTTTTCACGCCACCTACGCCATGTTCTCGCTTGTTAATCGCTTGATATGTATTCACTACGATGACCTGCTATTAAAATTGATGTCATAGATAAATAACAAAAAAAAAATTGTGTTCATTATTTATCTTCATTGCTAGTGCCGATAGTATTAGCCGTGTGTATGTGAAAATATGTAGTTTATAAAAACAAGTTATTGCGTTTTAATACGTTCCCACCAAATGGCAAATATGTATGTATGTAATATATCTGACCAATTTCACCACACATAGTCATCTCATGATTTTGAGCTCTTGGATTGAAAGTATAAGTATTTACGATAGAATTTTTATTTTCCTTTTAATCGACCAGTTTACCATAGTCTGATCGATACACTTACAAGAATTAAATCTCGACAATAAGTTTGATTTATTTTGAATATATAAAACGCACGAGATCTCAATAGAATATTAAGAGAAATAGAAAAAATAACGTAACAAAGTGTTTCGTGTTATTTTTTTCCTTTTTTTTAGCAATATGTATCTCGTATTCGGTAAAATACAAAAACATTGTTATTTCGTTATGAACTTTCATGTCTTGGAAAAAAATGTGTAATATATGCGTTTGTGTCAGTCAATCTGCGGGAGAAATGGTCAGTTAATAAAAGCCTTATCTTTTTCTTTCATTTCAAGTAGTAGCATTTATCCTCAAGTGGGGAATTTGTACACAAAAGCATAATCCTAGATTTCAATATCATAATGCTTATTGGGAATGACATGTTAAAATGACAGTTTTTATAAATAAAATTTCTTGTCAAAGATATGTCTTAGACGTAATAGACGAATTAGAGACTTTTTGAATAGGTAAAAAAAAGAAACAAGAACATATTAACATGTAAGAGTTAGTTTGTAAGAGCATGCAAGCATGTAAGACTTACCCATTTTAAAAATATTTGAGATTTGCTTAAAATCTCTGAACATTCAAACTATCGTCTTTATTTCCTTTAATTAAGATTTTAAACAAGAAATGTTAATAATTTCTATATCTACAAAATTTATGCTTAAAGATTGTTATATACACGATAATGACGTCATGTTAAAACGAACAATAATCTCCACAGCTTCTGGTTTAGTTTTACCAGCGGGATGTGATGTCATCATTAACATCTTAGGCGTACACCGCAATCCCGACTACTGGGGCGAAGATGCGAATGAATTTAAACCTGAACGTTTTATATCTGGACAAGTTCCGCCCAACGGTTTTATACCTTTCAGTCAAGGACCTCGGAATTGTGTTGGTAAGAAACGTAAAATATATATAGTTTATAAGAATAATGCCTTAGAGTACATTAATTTTAGGAAGAAAAAAGAAACGAAGTTCCTTATCAATCAAACAATTATCTTAACATTATGATTGATAATAATTAATTGATATTATATAAAGAGCATTGAATGGAAAAATCCACAACCACATCAGCTATTGGATGTCCACTGCTGATTAGCCTTAGGGATATGGTGGATACTTTGTTTTATGGATATGATATGAATATGACGATAGGATATGTTGAGGCTGCTGCCAATGACTATCTTAGTTGACGTTCAGTTGTTTATAACACTATGGCCTTAATCGTCTTTTACTCGTCGGCAAAAGAGAGGTCGGGACTATTCTTCTCTGCCGGTCTCCATAGGGCAACTTAATACTTAGTGGCATGTTATTTGAAGTAAAACTACAATTACCTATTTCAGGTCAGCAGTACGCTATGTTATCAATGACAACAGTGTTAGTAACGGTTCTACGTCGATACCGTCTGAAACCTGCAACAAATGTTAGACGCACAAAACACAATCAACTTCGACTCACTTTTGAGGTGATGACAAAAGAAGTTAATCACTTCGCAATTCAAGTCGAACGACGTTAACAGTGTAAAAGATAAAAAATAAAAGAACTTGTAATGAAAAGGATTAAGACAAAATCATTTTGCGATGTAGTAACTACAGAACACACATAGTCCAACACGCATACGTAAACGCACATAGATATGGTCACGCACACGCACATGCACACACACACACACACGCACACAAAATTTATATATTTTCTTTGTAATCTGGAGACTCAATAGTAACTCACAGGTCATCACATAGTTTTTTTTTTTAGATTTGTATTGCAGGGCGCACTTAAAGATTTTAAAACAGCAATCAGGACACCTTCGCCATTTTTAGTTTATAGGTTGAAAGGTAAGGCACTGTATATTGTTCTTGAAAAACTTTATATCTAATATACAGAGTGTCGGATAAAAATTGGCTTTAAGCCAGATTGCAGCGAAAATTATTACTTAAACCTTATATAAGAAAAAGTTTTTGTGGATATCTCGCAAGTAAGTACGAATTCCCATAAACATAATCCATTCCATCCGTCCTATAGAAATTAGGGTGCTTCATTTTAGACCAACATTTATTTTTTTCTTAAAATCCCACATGAAAATCTTGTAGTCGATAAAAAAATTGAGTGATAACGAAACCCTTAATTTTGATTTTAAGTCGTTGCTCATCAAACAGTAAGTTCCATAAAAAAACCCTTGAAAAAACATTTTTTATTCTTTTCTTCTTCCGCTTCTAAAATGAGGCACCCTAATAGATAGATCAAAACAATCAAACATTGTCGATAGGACAAAATTAAAATAAGGTTCATAAGTTAATTTGATCGATATCGAAGTTGTTGAAGAGTACATCTACCTGTTTTTTGTTGTTTGTTTTTTTTTTTTAACGCCAACGGCATCCCGTCGTGGGGAGGCAGCGGGTGTGTATGATTCGCTGGCATGATAGAACGTAATAGCATTCCCTCTAAAAACAAAAGAGTAGTCTGAAAATACTCATACCTCTTAAAATAAAGCCATCTTAAAAAATTTTTGGAGTTTCTCCAAGATGTGTGTGTAATTTGGCTCGTGTGGACTCCAGGTAACTGCGTTATTTTCTAATATACTTCTTATGGAGCTACTCTATAATTTTTTTTTTTTTTTTTTTTTTTTTTTTTTTTTTTTTTTTTTTTTTATGTGTTAGTTGAATAGGCAAACTGGCAGACGTGCCACCTGATGGTAAGTGGTCGACGTCGCCTATGAACATAAACTAGTTTACCTGGAACTAGCCCAGCCAACTCATCTATGCGTTGCCTATCCTGAGACATATGATGTTAAGTCTCGGTGCCAGTAATTACACTGCCTGTCTTGCCCTTCTTTCCGAAACACAGCAAAGCTGTTTCACGGAAGAAATAAGCAAGATGGTGGTACCCATGCAGCCGGGAGCGCGGCACAGCGCATCCCTCCCACCGGTAAAATACTATCATTACCGCGACACTTTCAAAATCACTAGATTGCCTCAAGATAAACCCTAATGATTTGTAGGCTTTAGTTGCTAATAATATTATACAAATAATTATGATCAGTAAAACTACGATCTGGGTGCATTAAGATTTCTAAGTCTTTTATTGTAGTTTTTCTATCCAATGTACTGTCGTCCAACCGATAATAGTACACAATCGGGTGTTGCGCGAGTATAAACGACATTCAGCGTAATCCATTCCATGATGTTTATAATATCCTAATGTAACAATCTGAGGGGCTGCCAAGTGCCAAGAACAACTTCAGATCATCTGTAAATAATAGACAGCGAGCCGCACCAACCGTATTAGGAAAATCATAAATATTAAAAATAACAAAGGAACTAAGGTTTGATCCCTGTCTTATACCCGTAAATGTATAATATGGCCGTGAGAGATGTCCAAACGTGTGAGATGTCCGTAACATCAATATAGAGAGACACCCTCCAACATCCAATTCAACATCAACATCAACGTATCTGAGTCTCACTAGGGGGCTTCCAGTTTTCACGGCTGGGTCTCAGAACTCGGCTTCCCGACCGCGAGTAAACGCTCAAAGTTATTATTTCTGGTTTTATTGATTTATTAAGATCATTCGCTTATCGTTGTCGATACCAGATAAAGGAAATACTTCAACATTTTTAGGTCATAAAGTTGATTGTGGTGATCTGGGCGTTTGTGCTAATATTGTGTTTTTGAGAAATAGGATTTCATCACACAAGTGCCGATTAGAGTGTTGTTTATTTATTATGATATATTTTACTTTAAAATAATTATAGAAAATTTTGCGGTGGGGTACACTGAATAATGAATAAAATGTTAATTTTACGTAGATACTCGTAATTAATAATACATACATATTGTCAATTTTCTTTAATACCTCATTAATTAACTTGTTTATTGATTGTATTTATTTAATTATATGGATTTTAAGAGTTACAGTTTGAATTGATCTGATTTTCAACTTGAAGTATAAAATTATCATCGTGTTTCATCATTAAATCTAAAGAGTGTCGAATAGGATTGTTTTTGTTGTATTTGAAATTTGTAGCTGGCTTAAAACGATATCGTCGCAAAAGTATCACCAAGGTAGTTGTTATCGACAACATGGCGTACTGCTGGCCTAAAAATAAAAATAAAATAAAATATTATTATAATATAAGTAAAAATATTATTATTAATTAATAGTGATAAAAGCCAAGGATTACATTTGAAGGAAATGTTGCAAGCGAGTATTAACATTAATAGAAAAGAGAAGTCCTGACAATATTGTTACAGTTTAAAGTATCTTGCATAAAGTCGTCTAACAGATGCGTATACTAAATACTAATACTGCTCTCATCTTTGGGCTGGAGCGCCTCAATATCAGCTCCTTCCATTAGACCGCATTCAACGCCGGGCGGCTCGAATCGTCGACGACAAGGTTCTCTCCGATCGGCTTGATTCTTTGGCGCTACGTAAGATGTCGAATCACTCTGGATTTCCTACCGCATCTATCACGGGGAGTGTTCTGCAAAATTGTTTGGACTAATACCTACAGAAAAATTCCACCACTGGACATCGTGTCAAAATTCCAAACTCCACCCATATCACCTCTATGTCCGAAAATCTACAACAACTCGGTTTTTGCGGCATTTTCTGCCTCGTACGACTACTATATGGAACCAGTGGCCACGATACGTGGATACGATTTAGGGAACTTCAAGATAAGAGCATACTTATATTTAAAAGGCCGGCAACGCGCCTGCTAGTCCTCTGGTGTAGTTGGTTGTCGCTTTGACTGACCACCAGGTAAACCGACTGTTTTTTTGCCCCCTATTTCATAAAAAAAAGTTTTTTTTTCTCATATTTTCTTACCAATACAATTTCGAGAGCCATAGCTGAAAGCCATAAAAGCGTTAGGTTTTAAAACTCGTTCAGACATGAATCGATCAGGATTGAATTCACTCGCATCTTCACCCCAATGGTCACGATTACGTTGTATGCCCCAAATATTTATAATTGCGTTACAACCTTCCGGCAAAACTAAACCAGATGCTGAAAATTTAAAAACATGCTTGTCTTATCTATATATATATATAGGAGACTTTCTATAGATATAGTCACTCATCACGATATCTCTGGAACTATGAGACCTAAAAACTTGAAATTTGGTAAGAATATCCCTTTTGCCAAGTAGAGGTCAGCTAAGAACGGATTTTACGAAATTCTATCTCTAAGGGGATGAAAAAGGGAGGCAAAGTTTGTATGGGACAAGGTGATTCCTTGGTCCAATCTACTTCAAATTTTGCATAAATATTTTTTAACAGAATTGATTGAAGACGTGTTTCGTATTTTATCGAAATTCATTCCCTAACGGGGTTAAAAGGGGGTAGAAAGTTATTTTTTTATAAATACTCCTTAGTGATTTTGATTTAAATAACATTTTATTTTGACACATTTTTGACAATCAATTCGTCTATTATAATATATTTTCCAGTATTGACGTATAGGTGATATTTTATTTGGGTGCTCCTGATGGAACAGGCAATACTTTATATTAAACGTAACAAATTTAAGTTGTAAATATACTGTGTGTGTGAGTGTGTGCTTTATTGTAAAATAGTGTCTTATATAATATTTTTTACTTCAATATTGGTGTTAAGTCAAGGGTTTTAAACTAAATGACTCATCAGCAAGGCATCTGTAGTTCACAATGATACAGATATAGAAGACACCGAAGTGAACTTGGAAAATTTTTGAATTATACGGCATTAACACCCCAATTAAGTACATATTGGCACCACGGACTAATGTTGGAGCAAGATCAGAAAACATTATAAATCATGTACCCATTTAACTTTATCTTACACTAAAACTAAGGAGGAGATAAAAGCTGTCTTGGACTATTATTAAATATAAATATATATTTGACATACACACACGATCGTCTGTTCCTAAGGTAGGCAACTTATTGTCTGTGTTTTAGGTAACAGCCGACTGATATACATTTTTTATAAATATACATATAAATAATACATATAGAAATAAATAGATATTACACCCAGACTTGAGGCAGGAATCGAATCCACGATCCTGGAGCAGAAAGCAGGGTCACTACCAACTGTGCCGAGTCAATTAAAATTTAAAAAATAATTACTTGCGGGTTTATTCAAATCTAAGAGACAAAATCGTATTGACTTGTGGTGTAATTATACCTACGATACAACGAACGAAGCATTGATGACCGTTCTGGAGTAGTGGTGCAAGTAGTCGCCTTAACGCCTTGCCTCAATGGCGGTGGTCATGGGTTCGATTCCCGATCGGGGCAGATATTTGTATTTGTGCCAATATTTGTTTCAGGTCTGGGTGTATATCTGGGTGTATAGTGGGTTTCCCCACCATGCCCCGGAGAGTACGTAAAGCCGTCGGTCCCGTTTGTTATGATGGATTCCTTATAATAATTGTTACTTATGGTAGGGATATTATCCGCTAACTTGCAGTGGAGCAGCGTGGTGGATTAAGCTCCAACCCTTCTTCTATATGGAAAAAAGGCCTTCGCTCAGCAGTGGGTTATTTACAGGATGATACAATACACTACAGTACAGGAGCATTTGTGGCCTGCAGTGACGAAACTGAGCCTTACCATAAATATGAGAGTCCATCTAAGGGGAGATGTTACTGCCGGACAGTTCTCAGACCTGTTGCTTAAAATAGGAAATGGTGATTTCCGGGACACGGGTCCCGATTATATGGATAATAATATAATGTATGAGTGTATATGAGTATGTATTTACTATAAACAAAAATTAAGATTAAACTCTTACTGTAGCGGGACTACTTAAGCGAAAGCTGCTTCTCTCACAGTCAGTTGTATGTGGCATATTCCAGAATAGCCTGGTAATTCTAGCACCCCGAAGGAAAAAAAAATTGGTTATAAAGAAAGGTGTAGTAGGTACTAGGTGTACTACGGAAGGTGTAGTATTTCGATTTCGTTGTAAAAAGATAATACCACCGTGTAACTTTCTCCAGATCAAAGGCAGAGCTTCTTGATCATAAAATATAACAATTATTATTTTTATTTTAATGTTTATTTAAACTTTAAATCCCTACTCTATAATAAAGATTGTTATATTTTATAAGTATTCAAATATTTTAACATAATAATTTATATGTTATAACAAAATTAATAACGTAAAAAATAAAACAAATAAAAATCCTATTATAACTATTTTCAACTTCAACGATGACAAAGTCGCGGGCTAAAATATTATGTTTGACAACTCAATCCGTCTATTATGAAATATTTTCCAGTATCGACGCAGGTGTAGATGATAAAGAATATAAATTTATATTTTTTGAAATTTTAAATACCCGTGCGAAGCCGGTGCGGGCCGCTAGTATATGTATATATATTGTTTGATATTATTGATATTTGATATATTGTTGAGACCAACGTAAAATAATAATAAACAATAAAAATCAAGTAGTAACTATTACAAGAGACTTAAGTGATGATTAAATTACAACGACAAACAGATAACATGAAGTAGTACGCAATCTATCTTTCCTTTATAGCTACTAATTTTCTGTATTTTCCAATCTTAGAAATGCATTCATCTTATCATTACCATCGTAATAACAATAATACATAATAATACAAAAAAAGAAAAATCGCCTACGTAGTTCTAGATCATTCTCACAATATCTCATAATTAAAGGAACGGGTGGATAAAGTCGTAACGTCTCCTTTATAACTGCTGTCGTATATTTCAACTTAAGCGAGTCTTTCGATTGAAGAGGCTTTTCCGTTTCTCCTAAAACTTCTCGAACTCTGAAATTATTTTATATAAAATAGTTTTTGTTATACTACGTTAATTTAAATATTATAAATTTTCGAAACCAGAAAATTTTACTGTTTCCTTATACATGATTTATTTTGATTATTATCATACTTAAGAAATGAATATAACTTTCCTAATTGTAATTTAAAATTTATATTTTTATTATATTTATTAAGATTTATTTAGATATTAGAAAATAAGTCGATCATAAAACTCACTCTTTATAAACTCTGTCTTGTACATTTTGATGTTGTGACAGTAACAAAAACACAAAACTAGTTCCAATCGACGAAGTTTCACCCGCTAGACCAAGTGCAACAGACTCTTCACGAAGTTCTTCATTTGTGTATTCCTTATCAATTTCCGTTGATTTTTTTATCACTAATTCATAGATTGTTTTAAAATTTGCCTTATCTGGATTTCTTTTATTTGCTGTTGAAAAATGTCAAATTTATATCCAGTTGCAAACTACATACATTCAGAAGTTTTTCTTTAACTATCATACCTCTATCACATTCTTCTTCTTTGTTCGTTTCACCTATTTTTTCATTTCCCTCTTCCACAGACGGTTTTTTTTATAGAAATAAGCTGAAAACAGCCGTTGCAGATTCAATTAAAAGTCTAAAAACGGATTTTATCGCGTTTATTTAAAGTTACTGTTTAACAATATTTAATTTACATTATTTCCCGACGTTTCGGACCCTTTACAGCGTCCATGATCTCGGGGGACTGAGGTGGTGGGTGTCCGAATAATGAATTAATTGTTACATACACGGCTTTTTATACAATTATAAAATATTACTTTTGACCGTTCCTATTCACACAGAATGAACTTGTTGTGTCTGGAAGTCGTGCTGTGTTCTTATTTTCCTTGGGTTGGATTAATTTTAGAACTGGTTCCCAAGCTGGTGGTACGTTCCAACCATCCTCTCTATTGAAATAAGGATGTTTTTTTTTTTATTTCAATAGCCTCGCGAATCGCCGTTGCAGATTTAAAATAAAAACTAAACGTCCTTCTTTAACTAACGTGGATTGAAGGGTACCTTGCGCGTCCCCATCTCCTTTTAGGATCAAAAATTTCTGTGTCCTAGCTCGAATTATGAGCTCAAATCCTGCCCAGTTTTGTTTAGATTTATTCAGTAGGTTTTCCATGATGCATGTTGCCAATTTAAAAGCAGATAGACATTTTTTTAAATACATGTTTAGCTTTAGTATCGATAGTAAAGTGTCCTCCGAAAATATTTCAGAATATCTTTAATCTACAGAATTTGACCTGACAGAGTTTTATTACAAGTATAAAGAAATCTAATAATGACTCACATTGTCGATGAAACTGTTGATTATTCTTATATTATTATTCTGCTTTTCACGTAGCTTGTACAAAAAGTCAATATTCAACCACGGTTGAAATGAGCGAGCTGTGGTAATTTTACAAAAATCCGTCAAAGCGTTAAGGAATATGTGAACTGTTTCTCGTTGCGAATCAACGTCAACGCCAAACAACATTAATAAATTATATGAAATTAAAACGATACATTAATAAATTATATGAAATTAAAACCAAATTTGATTCAATTTATATTATATGCAAGTTTTATATTGCAAAAAGAACCCAATGCACTGTGAGAAATGTTATCAAAGCAAGAGAAGTCTCCTTTTCCAACTCTTGGCTCAGTCAGTTCCGCTATTTTTTTACTTTGTCTTTCGAAAATTTTTACACAGTTATTAACATATTTTTGAGTAAACGTTGATTCTAATATCTTGCGCCTTCGATGCCAATGTCTAACTGCAATAAAAATTTTAAATTTAGCATTGTAATATTTACAACATAATTATATTTTTAATTATCATGCAAAACTTAGACTAGATATGAACTGTGTCTGTGAATATACGATTCTCGAGTGCTATTATGTGAATCACATCAAGAAATCATATAAAGGTTTTATTCCAAATGTATATATTTTAAAATTCAGAATTTTTTATCAAGCATCTCAAGATTTTTTATTTATTTATTTGAGAATATCAAATTCACACGACTTTTAACTTTATTCAAATGCGACGATAATTACTGTAGGTACACGAGATACATTATACGATTTTTTATGGACATATTAATATAATAATTCGCTTTGTGAAAAAAAAAACTGTAATTATATTTATATATATAAAATCTGTTCCTTTTCCTATTAATTAAAAAAATAAGATTAAAAAAAGTGTACTAATGATGTAGACCACTTTAATTAAATATACTATTATTATCAACTCATGAAGAGTTATTAAGAATATTATTATCAGGTTTTTATGATAACTATACATGTCCTCCAATTTGTGCTTCGTTACAGAAAATCAGAATGCATATATTAATAATAATTACCAGTTAATTATTATTTTACACATACATGAATTAAATGAACAAAATGCAAGAGCGTTATCTCCCATCTAGACTAACAAAAGAGATCATAATAGGTGTTATAAACGTGATAAACGTTTACATTTTATATTACAATCTATTTATCTTCATTTGCTTAACGTCAAAATTATAAAACATTTTACATTACCACTAGCTGCAAATTATATTTTAGCACAAAAATAAGCTTGTAAGTAAGAAGAGTAATGTTGAATTTTATTTATATACCAGGTGCAAATATACTTCCATTACCAAGTAAATCTTTTACATAGTTATGAACATATTTTTTTTCTAAAGCTGATTCCAGCACTAGAGCTGCTTGGTCCGCATCAGAAATTACTGAAAAAATAAGAAACTCTTGTATCAAAACTTATAATATAAGTGTGGTATTAATTTTACTATGTCAAATTTATATATATACACGTCTATGTATGCATATACTTATGTATAATACATATAAATGATTACCATGAGAATCTACCGAATACTGCAATCATTTAGAAAGCATTCAAATACAAAAAAAAAATTCAACTAGTATAGGCCTCAATAGCACTTTTGAATCGTCAGTGTTTTATACATTATATATAAACGTTTAGTAATATAAGTTTGTTTAATATACCTATATATGTGTTTAATTATTTAATTATATAAATGTGAAGCTACTACCGATTTGGAATGTAGATATTGCTGCGAAGAACCAGGAAGAAACTCAATAGTTACTCTTTTAAAAGTCTGTAATACAAGTATATTGTTCAACCCTTATAATTTCAATCATATGTTAAGTCTACACATATTTGTCATTTATATAGTATTTTACCGAATAATATACTTTGGCTATTAAAGAATATTTAATGTTTGAAAACTTTAAACTTATTTATGGGCAAGTAGCTGACCCGACAGAGGTTATCTTATTTTAACTATGAGTATAAAATTCTATTTAAAAAATTATAATATAAAAAATTAAAAAATTAGATATTTATTATATTGCTGTTTTGATACACAACATTCCAACGCGAGACGAGCGAACTGTCAATCGCGTGAAATTTATATATTCGTTAAAAAAAATATTTTTATTTTTATTTAATTTTTTTATTTCTCACTTTCTCCGCAACTTTTATAATTTTTTTATTCCGTAAAAACCTTCTACAAAGTATTAGAAAACTTTTCTCTCGTCGTTCTCAAGTTATGGCGTGACCAAGGGAAATAGGGATGGATTAATTTAATATATCTAAATTATAAAATCGATTGTGGTATTTTATTATACGAGGAGTGATCCAAAAGTAATAAATAAAAATCTATATATTTTTTGCTGGATTATTAGTCACTAGGTTAACATAAAAAAAATCATATAAATTGACTATGAAATCTGGGAGTTGCATTCATTTGAATAAGAACCGTCGAAGCGATGTAATTAAAATGAAAAAATATTAGAACTGTGATGAAGTTTTTGTTAAAAAAAAATGTCCACCAAAGATATACACAATGACTTGGTGGAAATATTGGGGGATCAGATTTAGCCCACATTGAGATTTATCTTTTTCCTCGGTTCAATGAAAACCTCCGAGGCAAAAAATTTGAAGACGATAGCAAAGTCATGGACGCTGTTGAGGCGTTGGGAGAGTTAAGACAAGGAATTTTTTTCGAAGGGAATCCTAGGCTTAGAAAAAAGACTAAAATGTATTAATTCATTAGGAGACTATGTGGACCAATAAATTATTTTTATAAACATACAACATACAAGTGGACTGCAATTGTCTTCAGGGCCGGATTTAGGAGAAGGCAAGCGGGGCAACTGCAACGGGCCTCCGCATAAGAGAGGGCCCCCACATCCACAAAAGAGGGGCTCCCACATCCGCAATAGAGGGGTTTCCACAATAGAGCTAAGGCAATCGAGTTGGAGCGGTCCGGAGTCGGGACAACTTTTTTTTTTAGGAGTAGGAATAGGTGATGACCTTTTTTTTAGGAATATGTTTACCTGGCAACGATAATATATTGGCATATTATTATTATAATCATTCTTTTTTATATTCATTATCATTACTTTTGGATCACCACTTGTATATATGCAAATATCTTGACTTAAAAACGAAATATTTGCATTGTTCACGTCTCTCGTCACAAATAGTTAAACCGTTTTACCTTTTTTAAGGCCTTACATACGTCGAGAATTTTCAAAAAATCGATTTTTTTTTTTTGTTTACAGAGTATTATTCCTTATAGTCTCAGGTGTATTTATGTGTAAGCTAATTGTAAAAATTTCCCATAGTTTAAAAGTTATTGTAGATAATGTGACTGCCCGACGAAAGGACAAAGGTCTAACGATCTGATCTGATTTAAGGTTAGTTCTCTTTGAACGTTACAAGTGAACAGTTGTGTATCTTATTCTTGATTTACGACAAGGAAGGCGTACAATATGAAGATATATCTAGATAACTCGTACAGTTTTTAATATTTTTTGATGATTTTTTTTTTTTTTTTTTTGTATTCCGAATTGGTTTTTCTATAGTCTGTCGAGCCGGATTTTTAAAATTATAATTAAAAAATTTTATAAAACTAATTAGTCACTTTTTTTACAAAAACTTAATTTTTTTTTTAATTACCGTAAATTGTTTAATTTTTCGAATTTCGAAAATCCGACTCGACAGACTATAACTACTGCCTTATTTTACAAGAATTTCTTTACATTTTGCAGATCCGTCAACATTTGAGGAAGAAATAGTGCCGACCGTGGAGCAACTTTTTTTTTACAGTGCTTCAAAAAATGTGACTTTTGATGTTGTTATTTTTGAAAAAAAAATTAAAATAAATTTTTTTACAAACATAACAGTAATAAACAGTGTGTAAGAATTTTTTTTATCAATTTCTATTCTATCCCTCCTAAAAACAGCTTTTCTTTTGGTACGTTTTCGGTACCGCTGGACGTATGTAAAGCCTTAAGTAATAAATATTAATATTATTGTAGGCAGTTGTGTTTTTCGTTGCTTGTTTATGTGAATTATAATAAATTAATTATTAAGTAATTTTAAATGATGATGACTTAGATTAGATGTGCCTCTCTCTTCTCTCTCCCTCTCTTTCTCTCTTTGAATTACAAAGCACATGAGCCACAAATACGATGCTTAATGACATAACCCAACGAAAATATATGATATAATCATTACACCTATAAGCTTTTCCACGTTTTTGCGTTACCGTTCTTACTTACTAACAAATATTTTGCTCATTATCCAAATACTTGTCGCTTTATGTACTCTTATCATACGCCTGTATAGTGAGTTGTATAAAAGTATTCATCAATTCTGAAAAAATAAAAAAAAAAATAGTTTACTGATTATTGTAAGCTACTTTATTATTATATATATTATTATTTCAGTTAGCTTAATATATAATTTTAACGAATTCAGTGTTTTCTCTTGACATTTTTTTTAAATGCCATAGATATAAATTTTAGCTATTGACGTAATAATGTCTGCTTTTGACAGTTTTCGTATTGTACTAATTCAAATATAGTCATAATATTATACTAATATTATAAATGTGAAATGTAAGTTTGTTTGTTTCACTTTAACGCGTAAACTACTTAACCGATCATTACGAAACTTTGTACACATATTCTTGGAGGTATTAGAAGTAACATAGGTTACTTTTTTTTTGGTTGCAATAACCGACACCCACGCGGGCGAAGCTGCAAGCAGAAGCTAGTGATTTTATAATGAATAGGTAATATGATTATGAAAATATATTAATTTTATTGTTGTTTTAAAATTATTAATTTAAAAACAAAATATTTATTTGCCTCTAGACACATGAAGTCACGAATAGGGTACTTTCGGTAGTGAAAAATAAATTATGAGATTTGATAAAAATTAAAATTTATGTAGAAATATACTTAAATATTCTGATTTTGAGTCATAAAAGCACATTATTGTTTTATTATATTGAAATTAAAAGTCGTAATTTTTAATCTGGATATCACGTGATCTAAAACACGAGCCGCCATGATGTGACGTCGTAAAGACAATTTTTCCGATATACACTGCGAGCACTCCTCAGTGCTCTCACTAGTGAAAAATTCGTTCCTTTATTGAGTGCCAGTACACTGCCGCAATACCATATAGAAATATATGACGTCATAAATAACATAATTTTTGTACTGTGAGCACTGGCGCTTTCGAAGTAAGGTGCTCTCAGTACCTACTTTGATCATCTGATTAAAAAATATAACAGCACGAATGATTTGTTATTCAAAAATGTCAACAATATTCAAAAATTAATTTTTGAATATTTTTGAATTTATTTTTGAACAGAAAACGTATACATTATATATATTTTATTTGAAAACAATGTCGAAAAATTAGGATGATAGTATACTGGACTGCGTTCCGTTTTATCAGTAACCAATATAGCACAGTATAGCAAACTAAAAAGTAACGGCTTCGCAGTATACTGAATTGACGTCACACCTCAGAGTGCTCTCAGTGTATAGCGGAACACAACTTTACGCATATTACGTCACCAAAATAGGCAACCGCGTTTTCGCGGGAATTAAAAAGGTTTAAAATTTAATTTAATTTTATGGCAAGAAAGCGTGTTTATTTTGCCGAAATAATTTTTTTGTGGCTTTTTATTACGAAAATTAACATTTTGAAGTACTTTTTCAAACATAGTAGAATACCCTATTCTGATAATAAGGCTGACGCTATACAATCAAGAAAATAAAACATGTCGAACATTTGGCGCTATTAATATTAAAAGAGTATTTTATGTACCTATATAAAATAGTCGCAGTTTTTGTCAATGTATGACTAAAAGATGTGGAGACCCCACAGATTATTAAACATAGACGAAAAATCAACAAACCACTTTTTAAAAATTCTTTTTTTTTGTTTTTGTTTTGACAAGTTTGTTTTTGTATTCAATTCAATTATGTAAAATATACCATTTATGTCTTAACTAACTCTTAATTTGACTGTAGCGAGAGTTTGAATGTAAACACTTCGCGTCGCTCAAAAGGTCATTTTATTAATATATTTTCATATCTTTTAACTTTTACGAAACCGTCACATTTCTAAGAACTGTTATACGCTACCTTCGCTAGTTCCTGTGAAATTCAATGAATTTCCGAAAATTGGCCAATATGTAAAATAATTTCCAACATCGTTATGTAATTTTTAGAACTTTCTCGGTTTCCATCTGTCCACTATAAACAAAATAACAGAAACAATAAACAAAAATTGTAGAATCATTTTATATAAAACTCCAACACATACTAATGTATAACCGTTGAAACATTGCTTTTATAATTTTAAATAATTAATATTCAGCCACATCATATAATAACAAAAAATATAATTATAAAGTAAAAAATACAATAAAATATCAAGTACCTACAAAAGAAAAAGTAACGTGTACAACATACAGCTATAATATTCAAAACTTTTGACGAAATTTTATATATATATATATATATATATATATATATATATATATATATATATATATATATATATATATATATATATATATATATATATATATATATATATATATATATATATATATATATATATATATTTTCAACGCTTATAAATTCAATTTTTTTTTAACGATGGGAAATGCATTTACGCATCCCGCCGCCCAAAGGCGACGTGGTATATATTGTGACGTGGTATAAGGTATGTGGGACTCGCTGGCTGCGAAGCCAGAATACCCACTAAAACCCATCGACCGTCTGCGCCGTAGTGGGGCGCCACGGGATCGCTCGCGCACACAACCGTGACCCCCCGACGCTTGGTCCGGAGGCCCCTCCGCATGTGATTGGAGCCACTCGACTGGTCCACTCTGCTAATTCAGAGAAGTACCAGGAGCGGCTCCACCACCGAAATCTACGCGCCCTCTCGGCGCCACTCCCTCACCGGCTGCACCTCCTGTGCCAACACTCTCTCCGCGCTATCGCGCCCCGCCCACCACTGGACCCCAGCTACCCCAGACGGCTAAACCCCTGAGCTGGGTCCGCACATCAGCTGGTCCAGGGGCCCAGTGGCTTGTGCGCCTCCGCGCCCAACCACTGCGCTTTCGCGCCATCGAATGGAGGGGGAGAACGAGTCATCCCCCTCCTGCGCTTTTGCGCCCACCGCTGCTGGTTTTGGTCCACGGGGGTCCGAAGACCCCGACCACTCGCGAGGCGTTCGAGTGGCTTCCCCTATCCGCCAACCGGGGACGCGCCCAGTAGGAGACCAGCAACTGCCTTGGGAATAATATGTTAAGCCTACACATTTTTACCATTTATACAATATTGTACCAAATGATGTGCTTTGGCTATTAAAGACTATTTAATGTACTCTTTAAACTTATTTATTGGCAACTAGATGACTCGATAGACGTTGTTTTAATATAGTGCTGTTTGTTTTGAAGTAATTAAAATTTTATTTTCTACTTTTTAGTTCCAGTTTGTACATGTAGGTATAATTTTGAAGTCGGTTTTTGTTTTTTTCCTAAAAATTAATTTTATTAATACAAGGTACATTATCTATACTAAAGTATGTTATCATCAATGCATTTTAATTAAAACCAATTAATATGTATCCGTTTGCAAAAACAAATGAAGCCAACTATTAATTAGTCTAACCATAGAAATATTATTTCAAATATCTTTGGTCGTAACCTAACGTAACCTGTATAAAAATTGTGTCTCTAATTAACACCTTGACTGTTAGAAATAATAATATAATTTAAATAGGTCGATAATAATTATGAATAATTCAGCACTAAATCACTACATAGTATTCGCTGGGTGCGTGACCCTAGCGCCATCTAACGATACAACTTACGGTGGCTCTTATGAGAAAATAAACATGTATCTATTGGATGTCAAATAGCTATTGAAAAAATAAAATAAACTTGAAAAAAAAAATTTTTCAATGTAAAATGTGATATATTACACAGAGTGCATATTAAATTAAAAAAAAATCCGTGGGTCAGCTAAAAACAGTAAGTAAAATAATTACAAGAACTAAAACAAGTCTCAATAAGTGAATTAGGTTAAGCAGTGTTAAAATCTGCCAAAATTTTTATTGTAAAATTAATATTGAATAAAAAATCATTATTAATTTTAAAAAACAATCTAAAATAATATATAAAATAACAAATAGCTCTATTTAACATAATTATATATTTACGAATGTATCTAATGTATAATATATTTATAATGTTTTTTTATTTAATTTTGCAGATAAAAAATGGAATTGTTAAGAACGTGTTTAATAAAATAAAACAGGTATTGCTAAATCATTAACTATATCAAATAATATGTCTTAATTTTTTTGTCGATTATCTCTATTAATATAAATATTTTAATCAAAACTAAATTTTATTACGTACCTACTCAAAACTGCGGATTCGTTGACTTTACGTCTTCTATAAACTGATGGAAAAATAGTTGGAGCGTAATTAGGACTTGATTCAACATCTGAAATATTTCACCGCCAATGAAGTATTCACTGCATATAACATCCATAGGTTTTGGAGACCATCGTTATGGTCTCCAAAACCATCAATACTTTACAAAAAAAAAAAAAAATTAAATTATTACTCCGTTTTCTTACACGATATACACATGTATATGACATTATTCTATAGTATACGGTTGTAGATTATAGTAATACTTACTTTTGCCTTTTAACAGCAGTTATCAATTTTTTTCGCTGATTTAATTTCCACTTGGCAACCGGAAACTTATAAAATTTACAATTACTATTTCTACTAGTATTTTTGCAATCGACTACACAACAACTTTGATGACCTATTTTATTTTATTTATTTAATTAAACTGACACACGTGTTATTTTTATGGTCATAGAAAATAAAGAGCCACCCGTAGTTCTATTTTGTCCGCAACGGGCGCTGACATCACTTTTGTGTCCCCCACTATGCCTTACGCACCCAGCCAATAAAGTTAAGTCGTTATCCGCTCTGTCTGTACCTGTGTTTGCTTAGATCTTTAAAACTACGCAACGGATTTTGATGCGTAGATTGTTTTTTAGAGGAAGGTTTATATGTATATATCATGCATAATATAGTAGAGAAACACTAATAATTTTAGAGGTTTCTAATGTGATGTCGTAAATAAAAACAATTTTTTAACGCTTACATTGCATACGCTGGCTGAGCCCTACGATGTACTAATTATATTAGGTGTTAAGTTTATTAGATGTAGATCATAATAATATACTACAGTCTTGTACCTAAACCTTAAAAAGGTCTACAAAAAAGTCCGCGATGATTTATGTCTATCTTTAGGGATAGCCCACAGTAACCATTAAAAACATTGAATATCAGGCTTTCATGAACGCATAAAAGATTCAAGCGAATCCACTTACGACAGCAAAAAAATTATTTTATTTCGTTTGGTCAAAACCTCCTTTTTAAACGTTTTAAAAAAGGAGGAGGTTCTCAATTCGATTTTTTTTGTATGTTTATTACACGATTATTCCATCAATTATGAATTAATTTTGATGTTTCTTCTTTTATTCGGTAGGTACTTCAGAGGTGGTCCCATATAAATTTTATCGGAATCAATTTAGCGCTTTTTAAAGAAAAAAAACAATTTGTATTAAGAAAAATCAACAGAAAAAAAAACATAACATAAAATTTAATAATATAATTAATAATATACCCTAAGGCTGCCTAGAAGGAATCGCTATTTATAGAAGACCGCCTTTTTGTGCATTTTTTGATTTCTCTAATAACTTTTGTTCTTTATTATTTTCTGTGTGGTGTAATACAATAATAGTAATCGACCTTTAAAGCTCTTTTTTTTGTAGTAATTAAAATATTATTTTCTACTTTTTAATTCAAGTTTATACATGTAGGTATAATCTTGAAGTCGGTTTGCACTTTTTATTTCAAAAAATTAACACGATCCAATACCACATGAGTGAAGAAACCGTATTCTTTACTCATGTGCCAATACATTACGTATATTTGTCATTTACGCTATTGAGAATGATAATGAAAATATCATTTAGTTGGTTTTAGTCAGTCAAGCAGGTAACTAACTGCGATGTCTTCAACACACAAAAATAAAAGTCCAGAAGAACAGCCATTAAAGAGGGAGACAATTAAAAAAAAAACTTTTGAACAAAGAAATTTTATTGAAAAAATATGGCTCATAAAGTCCAACATTTCTGTTGAACCAATTCTAGCTGGTCTCATCATACCCTTGATGTTAGGAAGGCTTGCGATACAGAATCTCAATTTAGACAAGGCGTGCCGTGTAAGATTAAATTATACGGATGAAATCTGTGACTCCTTAATTGAAAGAAAAAGAAACCTTACATTTTATGAGGGTGAAGTCCAGAAAGTCATATCAAATATTGAAACATGGAAGAGTGTCGTTCAGACAGCTATACCGACAATATTGGTAATACTGATGGGTTCATGGAGTGACAGAACTGGTAATAGAAAACTATGCATTCTCTTGCCGATATTTGGAGAGTTCCTGGTCTGTATCAGTAATATCCTCAGCACATTCTTCTTCTATGAAATTTCGCTCGAAATAACCATGCTATTAGAAGCGCTCTTTTCGGCACTCACAGGGAGTTGGGTTTTGGTTTATTTGGGTGTATTTAGTTACATAAGCGACATAACCGATGAAGACTCCAGAACATTCCGAGTCGGTCTAGTTAATTTTTGTATGACTGTTGGTATTCCTATTGGTATTGCGCTGAGCGGTATCTTACTTAAAATATGGGGCTATTACGGTATATTTTTGCTCTCAGGAATGATTTATTTAATTACATTTACTTATGGATTTGTTTATTTGAAGACCAAAACAAAGCCCGGGATTGATTATTCTGAAAAGGTAAGTAATAGGTAATAAGAGATTCAGAGTTTTTATATAAATCTAGTTCTAGCACTTCTCATTAATTTAAAAAAGACCAACCTTTATATTTACTTTTATTAAAATACTTGTGAAAACATATTTATATAAATGTCATGTCATGTGACACAGTTTCATTCCATTTGTTAACTAAGTAGTAAATGTATTTTTGTTACACAAATCCTTTGTATTAAACGGTTTGATTTTGTAGTTTACAATTATTTTAAGATAATAATCATTATTAATCTAATCTTAATCGTATCTCCACAGCTAACTACTGAATGTAATTATAAAAAAGCTCATATATTACAGACATCCCACATATTACCTTGACGCGAATGAGAATTTGGTGAACAAACTTGAGCGACTTCTTAATACGGTCATCCGCTTCATATTTAATCTACGAAAGTTTGATCATGTATCCTCATATCGCTCGCGCCTGAATTTGCTTACGATACGGGTTCGCAGATCGATGAGACTTCTCTGCATGTTGTATTCAATTCTGAACAATTTTAACTATACCGATTGTTTGTTTAGTAAATTTTTGTTCAGAGCCGATGCTCATGATAAGCCACTGTGCTCCACCGAAAACCTTTTGTTGACATTCCCATTATATCGATCAGGATTCATGTCAAACTCTTTTGTTGTCACTGCCGTACGACTGTGGAATGGATTACCTAAAGATATTAGGAAAGCGCCCTCTAAGAACTCCTTTAAAATCTCCGTAAAAAATATCTCTTTAATCAGGATATCGAATAATGGCTCCAATGGCTGAGTTAGAGTAACGACATAATTATAATCTTATCACTTTTAAACTTGATTACTTACACTGTATTATAGTATATTATTTTGTATTATATTACGTTATATTTTGTTGTATTATATTGTTTTATTATATATTGTGTTATATAATATTATATTATATTAATTGTGTTCTTGTTTATTGTACACCTACACACTATACTTTGTTGCACATACCAAGGTTGGCTGGTAGAAAATGCATTAGCGTTAAGCCCGCCTTTTGTACACACTTGTATTAGTGTATTTATAGTACAATAAGGAATTTAAATAAATAAAAATAAAAAAAAATATTATATAGTTATACATTGAATCGAATTTATGCGCTTTCACGCATACAATTGCAACAATTTACACATCACATCATCATCACATCAGCCTATAGCAGTCCACTGCTGGACGTAGGCCTCCCCAAGCTCGCGCCAGACATCCCGGCTTTCCGCAATCCTCATCCAGCCAACCCCGGCAATCCTGCGAAGATCGTCGGTCCAGCGGGTCGGAGGGCGTCCCACACTGCGTTTGCCAATACGTGGTCTCCACTCCAGGACACGTCTGCTCCAACGGCCATCGGTCCTACGACACAGGTGACCAGCCCACTGCCACTTCAGCGTGCTAATCCTCTGGGCTACGTCGGTCACTTTGGTTCTCTCGCGGATAGTCTCATTTCTGATCCTATCTTTGAGAGAAACGCCGAGCATAGCCCGTTCCATGGCACGTTGAGCGACTTTAAATCGGTGGACCAGTCCCTTCGTCAGTGTCCACGTTTCAGCACCGTATGTCAACACAGGTAGGACGCATTGCTCGAAGACTTTCGTCTTCAAGCTTTGCGGAATCTTCGAAGTGAAGACCCGACGAAGCCCGCCAAATGCCGCCCAGCCCAACTGAATCCTCCTCTCGGCTTCCTTCTCGAAGTTGTTTCGGCCCAGTTGGATGGTATGGCCTAGGTAGATATAATCCTGAACAACTTCGAGGAGGATACCATCAACCGATACCGGTCTCGGTATGACATGCTTGTTAAACATAACTTTCGTTTTATCAAGATTCATACCAAGACCGACTCGTCGGGAAGACTCATTTAGGCTGCTCAACATTTGGCCTAGCTCCTCCAACGTCTCCGCAAAGATGACGATATCGTCAGCGAAACGAAGGTGAGAGATGTAGTCGCCGTTGACGTTGATGCCTCGTCCCCCCCAGTCCAGGGTTTTAAAGACGTCCTCCAGCGCAGTGGTAAACAGTTTCGGTGATATGACATCGCCCTGTCTTACCCCGCGCCGAAGGAAAATCGGTCTTGTCTGCTGGTCCTGGATATGAACGGTCATCTTCGCCGCGTCGTACATACACCTCAACACCTCGATATATCGCCAGTCGATATGACATCTCTGCAGAGAATCCAGAACAGCCCAGGTCTCGATGGAGTCGAAGGCCTACATAATTTACACATAAATAAGTATATTATGCAATTGTTGTTATCGTTTGTACGTCAAACCATAAGCCTTCTTTATTACTGTGGTATCCCTGACATTACGCTAATTTCTAAATTAACGTTTCTGTAAAAGTGCGTTTCGGATATAATTAGCTACGGCATCATCATTTTCAATGTCCTTGTAGTAAGTGACATGCAACTGTCGTTACCGATACCTATACCGTCTATACCGCCTTAAGTAAAAAGTCCCTTTTTACTTATATTTTATCATAAATCGTTATAACGGCTATATTGATACAATATTGACTGCCGTTCTAGTGTAATGGTCTAAAAGTTTCATTAACGTCATTCTCCAGTTATTTCGTTGACCCGGTTGTCACCTTAAACACAATATTAGCAGATCGTTTGTTATCCTTAGTAGAAAAACCCACATTACAAATACAGGAGAGAAGGTCACCAGTAGGTGGTGCGTATATAGATTACTTTCAGCAATACAATGTAATAAAAATTCTTTGAAAGTTTCAAGATTCTACTTTTTACGGTTCGAAAGATATATAATGAGATAGCTGTGCCCCGCGGTTTCACCCGCGTTAATTTGAGGGAAAAACGTACTTAAATATTTTTAAACAATTACTCTAACAATAAGAGTACGAGTAGAGTAGGAGTAGTAATTGCTTCACTTATTGCCTATATTTTGTAAATTGTATGTATGGCCTTTCACTCATGTATAACAATAAAAAAAATTGTAGATGCCTGAAGAAGGTCCAATAAAGGATCGAAACGTCGCATGAATTTGCAATTGGTGTTTTTGATTGGTACCTGATGTCCTCTTCCCTGCTAACTAACAGCATATATAAAGAATGGACGCAATAATAAATAAATAATATTTATGTATATTTTCATTTCAGGCAAAGGCGTTAACTTTTTTTGACATATTTACTTTAGTGAAAGAAACTGTAGCTGTTGCGTTTAAGAAAAGAGATGGAAATTTGAGAATGAAAATCATACTTGCGCTCACTATGGTAGCTATTATTTATGGACCAGATCATGGTATGCTGAATATTCTGCTTACTTTGTTATATTTTTAAGAACACATCACTCCTCTCTCTCTTTTAAAGTCTATTCATGTTAATATGACAAAGAAGTAACATTGTCTTGATAAAATGTCGGTAATATAAGTCCCCATTTTGACATGACTTTTAAATAAAATGTGATTATTCTTAATAATTGTTAAACCGTAATTCTCTAAATAAGTCAAAGAATTTTAATTCGAAGTTCAGTTCGATTTTTATGAAGATTTGTAAATTATTATAATAAAAGGTACATACAACACGTATAAATAGTTTATATATAAGAAAAATATACATATATAAATGTTATTAACATTATCAAAACTCACATAGTACTGTTAAAAATGTGTTTTTTTTTCAAAAGTCTAGAAAAAGAATTGTTGAAGCAACGGGTTCAACTTTATTTCATGAGAGGATTGCCTTCATATTTCGTCAGGCGGCATAGGTTTTATTTTAGTGACGGTTAACACAAAATTTCTTTTCAATATACTTCTAGCGCTGCTCAGAGTAACATTCGTGTCTTTTATTTCTACTTCCTTGAATTCCTGATTTTTAAAACCCCCTACACGCACAAGAATCATTGTTGGTAAATAAATATTTAATATTTTGCTTAACGTAATATTGCAGACGTTTTAATCCGTTTTGTATTAAATTGATTTGCTATCATTTTAATTTATTTTAATCTGATTGAACGTGTCATTTAGTTTGAGTTATTATTGTACTGTTAAGATGTAGTAATATGACATAATGTTATTAAGTTGGCAATTTAAGTGCAACCAATTACTCAAAACTATACACTGGATATTACTTATGGACCAGATCATGGTATGCTGAATATTCTGCTTACTCTGTTATATATATATATATATATATAATTATTATTTAGTAGAATGTTACGGCTTCTAAACTGAATGTATTGTCTACTAAAATCTTATTTGTACAAATACTCTGGTAAATAAATGAATTTAAAGTTCACTCACAGGAACCATATTATTTAGAACATTTTTATCAATGTGTTGTTTGCGAAGCAATTTTTTCCAGTGAAGTATATTGATCTAATATGCGATTTATCTTAACTCTTAATAATATCGCTTCATTTAAATATATTTATATTATCACAATGATAGTTATCATATCATAAACGGTAAATATTTATATATTCCTTACTATATTAAATGGTATTTTATCTTAAATGTTTTCAAGAACCGATTAAAGAAAAAGAAAACCTGTTTGCGAAAAACAAAGTGTTGATAGAGTCGAAAAATGTAACCTCAACTTTATTAAGATCTTAAAGCAAATTACTAAAGACTACATATCTTACTTTTTTATGTTAGTTGGATAGGCAAACTGGCAAACGTTCCACCTGATGGTAAGTGGTTGACGTCGCCCATGAACATAAACTAGCTTACCTGGAACTAGCCAAGACAACTTATCTATGTGTTGCCTATCCAGAGACATAAGGTGTTAAAGTCTCGGTGCCAGTAATTACACTGCCTGTCTTGCCCTTCTCTCCGAAACACAGCAAAGCTGTTTCACGGGAGAAATAAGCAAGATGGTGGTACCCATGCAGCCGGGAGCGCGGAACAGCGCATCCCTCCCACCGGTAAACATGATTCAAACCAGCGCGGACTTTTTATTACACATGCAGTGTTTACTAGAAATCTATACCCAGTATATTTTAGTCACAGGCTTTAGAGAAAAATTACCTTAAAACATTTTATATAGATTTATTTTTTTTTATTTGACGGCCGGCTGGTCGAGTGGTCAGGCAACTGGACACTTTACGCAGCGGTCGCGGGTTCGAATCCCGCCAGGTGCAGATAATTTGTATGACGAATATAGATGTCTGCACCGGGTCATGGATGTGTATTTATGTATATATGTATTTATATCTTAAATTTATTTCCGTTCCTAGTACCTGTAACACAAGTTCTTACGAACTTATCACGGGGCTAGGTTAACGTGGTGTGATTGTTGGTTAATATTTATTTATTTATTTATTTATTTTTATGTGTCAGGTGAGAAGATAATCGCATACTTATTTGTGAGATATCGACTTAAATGGGACGCTTTGAAATACAGCATCTACTCCACTTACAGTATTGTCACACATTCTGCAGGTGGGTTAATGGATACACCACATAACAATAATACAATTTAGTCTATAAAGTATCGAAATTAAAGCAGTCTTACCGTAGAAGTGTATAGGAAGGAAAAATCTACATTATCTTATCTAAAAAAAAGTTATACAAAACTGAAATATGATTTGAGAAGGCAAAGAAAATAATGAAAAAAATATTCAAAAAATTCAAAATCAAATTTTTTTTTTGTTCATATATGCGTTTAAACACTTTTTAATTATCATTCTACAAAGTATAAAATATGTTTTATTTAATTAATTATAATTAATATAAAGCTACCACCACCATTACTATTACTAACAACCACCTTACATTACTTATATGTTTTTATGTTTTCAGGTGTTTTGTTTTCTATTAGTGTGTTCAGCAAGTACTGGGGATTCCACGATTCTATGCTTTGCCTCATCTCCATAACGAGCAAATTCGTTGGTTCCGTGTACATCGCCTTCGTCAAAACAGACTTGGACATGTACATGGGTAAATATTTGTATTCATCTAATACTTGTAACTCGTTTCAATTCATGTATAAATTACTATTAAAATCATTTAATATTCCCGAGGTATTGTATGTTTTTGAGTTTTTTAGGATTTTTATTATTTTATTTGATGTATTAATAATCAAAAAAAAAAAAAAAACAGAGCTGATACAAACATTTTTGGTAATCCTAAATTCAGCTTCATGATGACGTTAAATAAGGATGAACTGTAATGGTTTACACATCAACAACAACTCTTTAAAATAAATTGTAAGTCTTCAATTTCCCCACGAGTTTCTCTTTCTTCTAGAAAAACATGTGAAATTATTATCATTGTCCACATTTCACATCGTGGACCCGTAACATCGTGTGTAATAAGGGAGATTGACTCAATTATTTATTAATTTACTAAATAAAATTATTATGTTCAGAAATTCTAAGTTACATTATAAAAGCTATCAAACAATTTATTTATTTTGTAACTTAAAATAAAAGGTTATACTTGTAATAGTAATTATTTGATTTTGTTTTCAGTGCCGTTGATTGAAATTCTTAACGCAACGAGTTTTACGTGCTTGAGATCGATGCTTTCGAAGTTAGTCTTCCCAGAGGAAATGGGTAAATGCACTAGAATTTTTCAAATTTAATGTTTTATTTTAAGAAACTCATCCTTGAGGTTATGTTAATTCATTATAGATCGTTTGATACTTCAATCATATATTATATATATTATTATTATTAATAATAATATATATATATATATATATATATATATATATATATATATATATATATATATATATATATATAGGGGAAGGGGGGGGCAAGATGGGGTAGCGGGTAAGACGGGGTATCGGGTCTCGTAGGTCGTACGGACGACCAATTACAGCCGCTCTGACTCGTAACGACGCGTAATAATATTGTTTATCAATCAGCGCTGTGACCAGCTTGTGAGTCCATGCGTTTTCGCCCTTCCGCCAAAAACTCGGTTTTTGCTAAGTTCGTTGTGATTTTCGTGTTATACATCACATGTGTTCTATACCTCAACATTAGTTTTTTAGAACTGATTAAAAGTTATTCTTGTCTATCAATGATTACACCAGCAGGTAAGAACATGTTTGTTTCCATAGTTTGATTTGTTTTTTTAAGGCATGCTATTTTATTGAAATGAGCGTGAGGGGGCAAAATGGGGTATGAGGTACCCCATCTATTCCCCTATATATAAGAAGAATAGCTATTGCGTGGAAGAGATTTTGGTCATTAAAAGAAATTTTAAAAGGTAATTACAGTTTACTTATGAAAAAAGTCGTAATGGACACTTGTGTGCTACCAAGTCTACTATACAGCTGCCAAAATTGGGCTTTCACAGAAAAAGTCAAAAACAAGATAAGGAGCAACCAAAGAGCAATGAAAAGAAGCATTTTAAAGATAAGGAAAGTACAGAAAATAAGAAGTGACATAATCAGACAGAATACTAAGATTACCGATGCACTTACACATGCTCTGACACTAAAGTGGAGTTGGGCTGGTCACATCTCACGATACTCTGATAGAAGGTGGACTATCGAATCTACACGATGGAAGGGACCAACGGCGGGGAAAAGAAAGATAGGAAGACCTATAAAACGGTGGACTGATGAAATAATAAAAGTGGCAGGAGAACAATGGATGAAGAAAGGCAAAGATAGAAAGGCGTGGAAGGAGCTGGAGGAGGTCTTCACCCAAACAGGGATCCATATCTCGGAACCAACAAAGAATAATCATACTAACAACCTAGATTAAACAAACATACTAACAACAACTAACAACTTTTGAAATGTAAATTTTTTAAGATACGGAATAAATATGGCTTAATAAATAAATAAAAATAAAATATATATATATATATATATATATATATATATATATATATACAGGATGACTGGTAAATTACTATCCATATTGTAGGAGACTACTCGGTACATGATTCTCATTTGAATTATGTAAAAAAACAGGTAAATATTAATAAACCCTTAAGTAAAGTTACTCAACAATTATCCAATTATGTACACGTCATCTGGACACCCTAGCAGCTAGCTGCACTTTCGACACAAAACAGGTAGTTTACCTACGTCCAAACGCCGCCACGTGTTAACAGGGTAGCAGGATAAACAAGCATGATCCAGTCCCCCTTAATACTTTAATCCTGGCTTAGGATAGGCAAAAATACTAAGATATTTTACTCGTTTAAGCAACAAATTTGTTGACTAGGTAAATGATGTGAACTTTGGCAATTTTTAGATGTGAACAAGCGGCACAGTACAACACCTGTGCACGTGCCGCCGGCATGACTGTAGAGTGACAACGCTTCATTTACTTGAATTGAAATTTATGAAAATTTGGTCAAAAATAAGTACCTATTTTTTTTACATAATTCGAATGAGAATCATGTACCGAGTATTCTCCTTAAATATGGATAGTAATTTACCAGTCATCCTGTATATACATATATATTAAAAGTTCTCACTTTCCAAGCCACCACAGACAAATATTTAAATTTAACACAGTATCTAAAAGCAATCGTAATTTTAAAATTTCATAAAAAATACAGTTTTTTCGGCACAGCACCTGCAACTGATCACTACTTTGAATATCACGAATTAACTACGATTCTTGATGAATATCTTCAAACTACAAAGTTGACAGCACTTGACCTATTCCAAACACCTGATGCTGGCTAAATGTTTTTCATCCTTTATTATTATAAATATGTCTTAAATTTAAACATGATATATAAATAATTTAAAAGAAAACGCAATTATGCAGGTGCGAGGTCGAGAGTCTCGGTCTCAATCTCTGGTCTCGGTCTCCTGTAGCGGTCACGGCGCAAACAGAGTACATGCAGAAGAAACCAAGATACTTGTCGCGGTCTCCTGTCTCTGTCTCTGCTCTCGGTCTAATGTCGTGGTCGTCGGCGCGAACCGTCACCATTAAGTGTACTAAATGAGTTATTCTTTAATTTCCAGGGAAAATGTACTCACTTTTCAGCCTGGTGGACACGTTGGCTGCCCTTTTGTTCGAGCCGACTTATTCTGCAATGTACGCTAGGACTATTCCAATTTTTACTGGTGCTGTTTATATCTTTAGCGCCACAATGACGCTGCCAACTATAGGAATTTTATTGTAAGTTAGACATCACATTAACTATACGATTTCATTAATTTTCTAAATTAAGGGGGCAAACGGACAGTCGATTCACCTGATGGTAAGTAAAAGCGATATCCATAGACACCAGCTACATCAGAGGATTAGCAGGTGCGTTACCAGCCCCTAGGGAGGGGAGGCGAGGGATGTTCCACTGAATCCACTGAAATGAATGAAAGAATGATGTGGGGGGAGGGGAGGGATGGGCCATGTGTTGTATTAAAACGTCAACTTATTACTAAAAGTTGATTCACTTATCTTTTCAAAATATCATGTATCTTATCTATAATCTATACTAATATTATAAATCTGAAGAGTTTGTTTGTTTATTTGTTTGAACGCGCTTATCTCTGGAACTACTGGTTCGAATTGAAAAATTCTTTTTGTTTTGGATAGCTCGTTTACCGAGAAAGGCTATAGGCTATATAACATTACGCTATGACCAATAGGGGCTGAGCAATAATAAGAAATGTTACAAAAAAGGGGAAAAAATAATCCTTTTTGATAGCTTCCGTTGCGTCCTTTATTATTTATCTTTTCGAGACATTTTTTAACTATTTAAAGTAAATATAACATCATTCTTTTACTGAGAATTTTCGAAAAAAAAGAACTCAATAATACGTTGAACGACCCAGGAATCAAATCTGAGACCTGATGTGTTGAAAAATTAAAAAATAATTTTTTAGTTAACTTTTTTTCTTCTCATTTTTCTTTTCATTTGCTGTTTACAAATAAAATAAAAAAATGTGCAATGAACAACAAATAACTTCATAACTATATTTCTCAATAGAACATCAACAATAGTATGAAACGTAGTCGTTGCGTGACAATGGATTAAAAATACTATGTTTTACTTCATCGTTACAAAGATTATTATTAATACAGTTAAAACTTTCCGTTCCCAGGTGGTTCTTCATTCAGCATCGACGTGAAACGAAACTTAAGAAACAAGAAGCGATAGAAGGACGAATAGTTTACCATGAAACAGAAGTAAATTCACAATGATAAGTTATTTTATTAAATTTTATTCTATAAGAGACATTATTTTTATTACCTTCCATAGCAGTCCAAGGAAGACGAAGCTGCAAAAAAAAAAACGGAAAGAACCTGTACAACACTACCGTTCGATAATTAAACAGTGAAATACGTCATTTTAAAGTAGTACACTTTGTTATAAATCATATCTCTAAATAAAATATAATAATCCTTTTGTGTTTACAAAATAAATATTTTCTTAAATTACTTTTTTTAGTTTTCATAATTTGTTAACGTCTTATAATAACACTAAATTATTGTACCGACGAAAATCTCACTTAAAATCGTAATACTTTCTTGTACACAACAATTTAAAAATATATTTGAAAATCCAAAAGTGTACGCCTCACACGCTTGTTATATTACAAGTTAGAATCAATTGACTAGAAGAAAAGCTTATTGAAAAAATAAGTTTTTAAAATCGAAAGTAAAAAAATATTTCCATTTTGCTATTTTTTATTCTGGCTGTGTAAAATACTTTGAAAGCAAGTTACCTACCTCCACCGTCTCACAACCACAATTATTTATTAATTGTATGATTAAATACTTCATGATAGTGAAAATTATCACATTCTTTCGTATTTTTTTTCTAGGAGTAAAAGTACTGTCTATCCAAAGACATCTTATAAGTATCATTGCACATCTGTCTGTTTGGCTAGAATAAACGGCAAAACCGTCGACCTAGGTCTTCGGTTCTGCTCTCTCGGTCGTTTGCTTCATTGCTGAAGGTCGTGTCCACTTTGATCCAGGGTCTGGGTCACGATCTCTGTGAACTTTCTCCAGTCCGTCCTGTCCTCTGCTTTCCTCAGGGCTGCGGTCACTTGGAGACCGGTAAGGTTGGTAACTTGATCCGACCAACGTGTGGGGCAGCGGCCACTTGGTCGTTTCCCCTCTTCTTTGCCAAGCACCATCAGCTTGTCTATGCTGTCAGGCTGCCTTCTCGCTGGTTCTTCTATTACTACCCTATATTCTGAAATGAAAGCAAAAGCAAATGTGAAGTATACTAATAGAAATATTTAACGATTATGATTTTGGTGGGTAGTTTTATAATTTATTTTAAAACTACTGTCACCTCGAAGGAATTATTGAAAATTAAAAATCTTACGTATTTAGCGAGATCCTCGTAGTACGCAACTGCTATTACTTTAATACTTGCGTATTTAGCGACAAGTACGCAACTGTTATTACG
This sequence comes from Euphydryas editha, assembly GCA_036937285.1. Classification (NCBI taxonomy): domain Eukaryota; kingdom Metazoa; phylum Arthropoda; class Insecta; order Lepidoptera; family Nymphalidae; genus Euphydryas; species Euphydryas editha. The sequence goes on along the minus strand of JAUPFZ010000007.1, from coordinate 2,314,990 downwards.
CTACTGCACGACTACACATCAATGTTTGCTTTTCATAGATTAAATAGAGTAGGATTATAGTTGTTTACCATATTTTCGTCTGCACTTGTTTCAAACAGTAAAATGTGCCTATGTGTGTAGATACTTTCGTTGATCGTCCTTTAATGTTCTCTGTTTTGAAGTAATTAAAATAATTATTATTTTCTACTTTTTAGTTCAAATTTGTACGCTTTGCTTCAACCTATCGCATATATATGTATATATATATATATATATATATATATATATATATATATATATATATATATATATATATATATATATATAGGGGAACCTGTTGTACCTTGGACAGAGTTGTACCTAGAACAATCTCATTTTTTTCAAAAATTTTGCGCCATTTAGAACCGTTGTCTATGGTATTTGATACGTCATTTGTCCACATTAATGTGACGTTAGTTGCGTTTCGCCGGCGCCGTGTGAGCACAGTTAAAAAAGGTAATGTATTGTTTTACACTCAAAAAGTAAGTATTTTGGGTTTTACTTTATTCCAATTTATTTAAAGTGTTGTATGTTTGTGAAAATTGTCTTATATAAAATCTGATCTTAGTATATCTAGCTACTATACAGCATGAGCGTCTGATCCTAACCTCATTCGCAAGTGGGTTTATAAAGCTTGTTAAGTGAAGTTGTCGCGATGTTGTACCTTAGCCACCGAACTTACGAAGTGTTCTTCTTCATGTGTGTAAAATAAAATCCCTTAGTGAAGAGGGAGTTTTGATAAATTCCATGCAAAAGTCTTTGAAAAACTGAATTTGAAATGGCTTGAAAAGGAGGATTTGAATTTGTACCCGTATCAAGATATCAAGAAAAAGATTAACCCACCAAAGAGACTCAACTCAAAATAAGAAGTTTATCGTGATCCAGAAATTAAAAAATATTTGGATTTTTGTTAATACTATTTCATTAAATATAAGTATGAATTCATCCCAAAATATTAACTAAAAGACTGAGTGTTTCGTAAGTTCTTTTTTTGTTGTAATTTCTTAAGGTTTTTTTTTAATGATTTATTTTTGTTTAATACAACAATTTAAATGGATGTGGTGTTGGAATTTATAGTATATAATATGAAAATAAAAAATAATTAGGTTGTAAATTACAATTACGTAATTCGAAGCCAAAGTATTGTCGACAATAATGAGTAGAAAATAGATAGATGAGGCTTATTTAAAAGAATAATAGTTTTACTTAGATAATGTTGTCAATAACTGTTTTTATTTTCTATTTGCAAATATTAATATGATTAAATAATTATAACTTATATTATTTCAACAGAAAATAAATAAATTATAGCTAATAAAAGTGTTTATCTTGATTTGAACCTTCTCTGTCCAAGGTACAACGGACACCGCCCAAGGTACATCTGGTTTGTTGTACCTTGGTCAGTTTTCCCTTTTTTTTTCAAGTGGGTAGTGGTCTCAAGTCTTTAGAAATATACACAGTTTTATCATTGAATTTTCTAGTTAATGAAATGCTCTTTACATACATATACACTTGACAGACGTAGAAAGTGACATTATTTTATAAAAAATAAAAATAAAAAAAACTGACCAAGGTAGAACAGGTTCCCCTATATATATATAATTTTAATAAATAGTTCAACTTAGATTAGTTTCAGTTATCACTTCTATCGGGGTCCCGAGACGCGCCCGTTCTTTTTTTTATTACATTTAAGATAAATAAAAGTTTAAAAAAAATAAACTTTTGTATTTAGCAGAACTAAATAATAGAAAATAAATAATAGTTAAAAAAACACGTGTTAATAGAAAACCAAAATAAAAAGTAGAAAATAATTTTCAATAAATCTAAATTAAGAACAGTGTGACTAACAAAAATATTTATTTTATGGTAGAAAAGCGTGGGTTGTTTGATGTCAATTGTTATAATATTTTATTTACAAATATTTGTAAAAGTAGAGTCATTATGGAAATATCTTAAGAGGCACTCGACGCTTTTTTTTTTGCTATTATTACTATTATGATATATATTTTTTATATATAATTATTGAACGTTACTACATTGTTATAAAGTGGATTTTTGCTGTTAAAGTTTCTAATAATTTAGCTGGAGTAAGTTCCGGGTTTTAGTTCCCGACTGAGCAAGACAGGTTGGTATTAAGTCAGGGGAGCACAACATTTAGAATATGTATAACTAAACAATTATATAAGGACTTGTTTTACTTTCACTTGTAAGTTGTATTGACTTCGAGCAATACTTTTGTATTGTCAAGCTTTGTCTATTCAACGCATAATCGTACCTACTAATGTTATAAATGCAAACTTTTATGACGATGAATGTATAATTAGATATTCGTTATTCTTTCACACAAAAACCCCTGAATCAATGTGGTGGTACTTGGTAATTAATAGTTAAATAAATAATAATAAATAGACTAATTTTGGTCCAGAATTGAGTCATGATCATGGGTGGAACATAGAGTCGGAAATAATGTGAGTAGAATAGCTATACACAGTTGCTAGCTCAATCAAAAGGTATAAAAATATAAATATATAGAAAACTGTATCAATTCTTATATCCTTCACATGCTCATATGTTTCGTTAATTACTTAAATTTGTTAGTCTCTGAAACCACTGGTTCCATAACATTACCATAATTTATTTATTTATTTATTCAAACTTTATTACACAACTCGTTAAAAAAAATACATAACACATGAAATAACTAGTTGCGTAAAAGGCGGACTTAAGGCCGTACGGCCTTATCTACCAGTCAACCTTAAGGCGTAAAAAATAATAAAATACAGTGTTAAGGTAGGACTAGACAACAGTACGAGCAAAATAAACATACACATATAAATACGGAGATACATCTATATATAGATATATACATACTACAAATAAAATAAAAAAATAATAATAAAAATAATCTATATAGTTAGTAATTTCTGACGAAAATTTTCCACATATTTTTAAGCACATTGATCACACAGACGTGACAGATGCATTTAAGATTTTTTACACTTACGCATTACGAATACGCATTGCAATTAGATAAGATTTACAAACACATTTAATAAAATAAAATATGTATTGCTTACGTTCATTTTTACATTTCTGAGTGCATAATAGTACATAATTATATTGTTTGTCAAGGAAAGATCAAATAGCCCATTATTATATTTTTGAACGACTTCAAAAAGAAGAGAGTCTATGATGGGGGCTGCGCTGACGTTGATCGCGTTTGGGTGTCACCAGTTTAGGGGAGTGAGGAACATGGTGTAAAGCTCCTCATCCACCATTGAAAAGGGAGGATCCTCCGACCAGACGGGTGTTGTGTCTGGAGGGCTACTACCTCCCGACGCTTGTTGTCAAGTTCCTGTATATATATTCAATCGCTCGGATAACTTTGATAGCACGATGTAGGATACGTCAGTTTTTATGTAGCGAGATAAATGTCGCTACACTATGTTATTCTGTATAGGACTTACATAATGTACATATTAACTTGTTTATACACTTACAGGGCATATATGGACCTATTTAATACTAGTACAAGTAACGGAATTATTATTTTTTTCTTTGATGAATTTTCGAAATCAGTTTTTTGAAAATATTATATATGTATATGTTTCATGGAAATTAAATTTTATTGTTACTTTTATTTAAATAACTTGACTACAATTATATATAGATATAATATATTTTTTATGGATTATAGAAGCAGTTTAGTGCCCAGAAAAGTGTGTTAACAAGTTTGGGAATTTGTCACGAGTGAAAGACCGAATACGTCTGTACTTTACTGTAGAATGCACTTTTGATCAATTATCTTTCGAAAATGATATTGGAACAAGATCGTTATCGGGCACGAGTGCTTTATAATAATTTTTAATTACGTATAATTGAACTTGACATACTTTTTCGTTTTCGAAAAATATGTTTTTGTTTCAATTTTGCTGTCTTCTTTATTTACTTTTTTTTTTTTTTTTTGCTCATCTATAATACTTGGATACAACTTAAAACAATACATGCTGATTTATTATAATGCATTTTTATAATACCAATCTAAGTAAATTTACTTTGTGTTAAAATCAGAATTTGACTTAAAATACTTTAAAGTGAGAGACCGAACTCTTTTCAATTAATATTTAAATTGTAACCTATTATTAAAATAAAATAAAAATACATAATATATGTAAGTGTACTTTTCAATGCACTTTTGAATTTTAATTTTTATATTTTACATTCTATTTTGAAGTAAACCGTCACTATTTTGGGATGTAGTTTAAAATATACGCCTTAGAATTACAAATATAAATAAAGAGAGTCCAAATAAAATAATTAAAAACTACTTAGTAAAAATATGAGAAGAGATAAGCACTAGTTGATATCTTTTAGAATTATATTGATACTACAATTTATAAATATTAATAATTATTTAAATTATAAATTTATTTTTCTTTAAATTATTGATTAAAAGGAGCGTGTTAAAACATGAATTGAGGTTGATCACACCTGGCTGGTTCACTTAGGTTCAATCAACCCTTTGCGTCCACAGCTCCTTAATAGACTAGACAGTCAGTGTTCAAGCTTAACGGATAACGCAAGGTGAGTTTATTTAAGATTATTACAAATTCTAGGAAATTCTTTGATAATTTTAAGGTATTATGCTGCAGGCCATTATGTTTTTAATGTTGCATTATTTTGTGTTCGTTGTGACGTTATTCTAAGTCGTTACTCTAAAATCAGATACGCTTGTTTTCTGTTCTTACTACTGTATACTATATTATGTATATTACATTCTATTTAGTTTAAATATTAATGTCTTTTTTCTATTCGAATATATCTGATGTATTTTTAGGATTATCGGTTAAAGTAAAAAATACCAAAATAAATAGACAGAGATTAAAATGGAAAAATAAAAGTATCGATAATATAAACTAATTATATTTATGTATAAAATAGCGTTACCTTTTTTTGTGTCTAATTATTTATTTATTTTGGGAATGTTTAAAACTAAAATAAATACTTGAAAACATCGAGTAGGTAGTAAAATATAATTACTATTAAATTTCAGATGCAGTGCTTTATATGCGTAGCATATCTAATGATCATAGCCACCGCACATCCACCGAAAGATCGAGAAATAACCAAAGCAATCGAGAAACGTTCCATATTCAACGATGTTATACAGTCACTACGAATAAGGGCTCATTTACCAGAAGATATTAACTTAAATGATGAAAACAATATCGGAGAGAACTACGACACATACGGAATTGAAAATGAATCTCTTCAATTACCTAACGATCTAAACTTTATGCCACGAAGGAATGACAGAATAGAAATGCCACCAATGAAATATCGTTTTCCAAAAAATCTCAAAAGTAATGATAGTTTTGATAATGTTGAGAGCCCGAAAGATGAAATTGTTGTATACGTGAACACACCAGAGGAAGATAGTGAAACTAGTTCTACTACTCAAAAACCAAAGAAGCAAAAGCGTCCAAGACCACCAACACATAAAAACAAAAATACTATTGCAATGCAAAATGATGATATTCCAGGTACAGCAGCGACAAATGACAAACCATTTACTAATACAATGGGTGGTCTAAGTCAGATCGGTCATCGTGAATCTCAAACAGTAGTTAAACCAACTGTCATAGTAAATTTCAGGGGATCTGTTATGCATAGAGAAAGTGATATAAGACTTGAAAGGAGACGAAATGAAAATAGTACTATTATACCACAAAATATTTTCAATATTAATCAAGAAATTAAAGTTGAAAGAAATGACGCAATGGATATTATCGGTGAAATGAAAAAATCAATAAATGTCAAACAAGACATGAACATTGGAGAAACGAGAAAGTCACAAATAGAAGAGGATATGATTATGTGTGAAACGTCATCTTCAAAAGGTAATAAGAAATCAAATAGATCAGATCGTACGAATAAGTACGATATCTTACAGATAAGATTTACGCTTTAAACTTAATTAACAGTACCTGGTATCCTTTAACCAGGAAAAAAAATACAAATGAAATGGATTTAAAAAAATAGCGGTAAAGGTATAAAATGTAAAAAAGAAATAAATTAAGTTTTTAAGTTTTTCTAGCATGTCTTTCAAAACTGGTTGATGTTAGTGCCAACCGCTAATTTCTAGATTTTTTTTAAAATGTTATATATGTAGTATATTTCTTTGGTCACGGTAATAGTTAATGTTGTTCAGTTACATAATATTTCTTAGTATCTAGATTCTAGGTTGTTATCTACTTTGTTGACGTAAGTAACTTTTGATGCTGAAAAATCTTCTATACTTATATAAAATAATTTGCGATAGACTGATCTTAGTATAAAGGTAATAAATATGATAAGAATTTATAAGATAAAAAGATTCAGTTTTCAATTTGTTAATTATATTTTAGTAAATAAAGTAGTTTAAAATTTATTTATTTTTTTGCTTCACCTATGTTTTTATTATAGATTTGACAAATTAATATTCTTTCACGTTTGTCCAATCTGCAGTAGTGAAATGTAGCAAGTTTTATTCCAATCCTATAAATAGAGACAGTTGCCCAAATGTGGCATATACCTACATGTTTACACAGTATAAAGCTGTATACTGTATATTATATGAGTTTGTGTCCATACTATATATTAACAATGTAAGCTTTCTTAGTATTCATTGTTTAATTAAGTTCTCATTCAAGTTTAACCTCAATTTTCTGTTCGTTCTGATGTAATGATAATTTTGTATTTTTCTACTTTTAGAATAGAGGTTTTCTGAAAATAGTATAATTAACGAATTACCTTAAATCTGAAACTGGCTTTTGTTTGATTATTTTTGTTTCATTGTTAAAATCTTAAAATGAAGCCGTGCACAGTATCAAAAATAAATAAATAAATTATCATAAGCGTTATTTATAATCAGAAAAGTGATTGATTTTTTTAATTTTAATTTTATTTTTTATTAGTTTATTTTATTTCATTCATTTTAATTAATGGCTTTTAATAGCACGGATGATTCCACCAATGCCACGTAGAATAATTACCTTATATAATCATATTATGTAAGTAGGTAGTAAGTAACATTTAACGTCAAGGGAAAAAAATAAAAGCAAATACGCAAACAAATATAAATATTGTAACGTTTGTATACTTTCCGTCAGGAGTTTTGACGCTTTTAGAAAGAAACGAGCAGCCAGATTTTCTGATATCAAGAAGAAATTTCCTGATTACGGTCGGCCTGGAACCTTGATAGCAGCAGAGGAGCAACAAATGACAATCTAGCTTAGGCTTCATTTTTAATACTAGAGGTCACAGAACCAGAAACAGCTATAAATAAAGTCTATGGCAGGGAAATAAATGCCGGAAAAGAAGATTTTATCATTGGATTAGTCTACTTTCGCACTTCATACCCGCTTGAGTGTTCGGGCAATGACCTTTTTGTTTACCAACTGCACAAAACTGCCCAAGGGCTCTCACGTTTTGTTACGTAATTCCCCGCCGGTGATAATGTAATGACAGGTGCACTTCGCGTACTACTGCGTTGACATGGGCAATATAGCCATGGTGACCATTACTTGAAATGGGCGCTTTCGCTTATTGCGGTTGGTTTGTAAACTTGTCAACTAGTAGTTGACACGGACAGTTGAGCGGATACGAAACGCAATTTTATTACCTATTTCTTTGTAAATTGCTAGTAAGATCTCTAATGTCAAGCCGTACAACAAACCTTACAAAAGCTATACTGGTGTGGCTACAATTAGAATACACAAAAATAATTTTAAACTAGCTGACCCGTGCGAGAATTTGGCACAATATTGTAGTTATTTAAATATTAAATATATCACATTAATGAATTATAGTAATAATTTATATTATTCTTAGTAAACCAAACCGTTAACGCTTTACAGAATTATATATCTACGTCGATATTTATTAATTTGCGCGATGGATCAAAAACACTCTCATAAAATGTAAATAACGTCATAACTCTTATATTAGTTACAAAAATTATTTATATAATATGTCGCCCATTGATCTGTTTATAGATCAATAATGTCGCTCCGTGTACTTGTAGTGTCGATATAGTTAAATACACCGTCAACAAATGGCGCTTATGGCTTTATTAATAAAAAAGAAGATTTTTTTTTTAATTTTTAATATATTTTGTCAAAAGCAGTTAACATTTTATATTTATTATTTTGCATGATATATCAATTTATACGCTCGCATAAAATGTAAATAATGTCATAGCTGTGATATTAGTTACAAAAAGATTCATAGATGGCACCCCATGTACTTGTTGTTGTTGTTGTAGAGTAGATAAAGTTCAATACACATTCAACAGATGGCGCCGTTATCGTTAGTAATAATATTATTTTTAATTAATTTTTTAAATGTATTTTTTTTTCTATATTTTTTTGTCAAAAACAGAGAAGATAAACTTTAAAATGTTATATGAATTATTAATTTTAGCTAAGTATTTAAAAAATTCTCAAGGAATAAACACCTTTTAGAAATAATATATATGATAACTATGAAACTCAACTTTAACCTACTTGAGATTTGAGTACTTCATAGTAAAGACGGTCTTAGACACTTTAAGATAAAAGGTTATCTATCAAATCAAGTCAAATCTAAAATTTCTTTATTCGACTTCAAAAGCACTTAATTAAACTTTTATAAATATATAACATTTAAGGGTCTGTTTTACCAATTGCTGCTAAATCTATCTGAGATATAACGGTATCCAACAGATAAAACTTTATTATATATTTTTCTTATTTACAATCAAACTACACTTTATCTGTTTGATATTTCTATTCGCAATCAGTGAATGCAGAAGTTGTAATTTATTCGTTGAAGTAAAACAGCGCTTGTTTTACTTCCTGCCCATAAATTTTATCAACAAGCGGTAAAAAAGGTCCTAAATTAATTAGTTTTACTTAAAATGAAGCCACCGCTGATTCAGAATCTAGATTCTGTTGAGATTATTTGGCAAGAAATTAAACAGTTACTCTATTAAAAAAAATCGACAATACATTACGCAAACATTATAAAATCAGTAATATATCCTGCATGAAAGACAGCGCCAATACACACATCTACACATCCTTAAACATTCATTTATATAATCTTGTACAAAGTAATATGTTTTGGCTTTTAACTTTTTAATATAACTTAAAATATATTAATTGATTATTAAAGTAATTAGATATCGTTTGACTTTCACGAAATAAATATTTATGAAGGCAGTATCTCCTATCGTATGCTAAGTTGGCAGGAACTAGAAGATTTCTGTAATTGAATCGCCCTGGACACCTGCCCAAAGTACCTGATGGATTAAAATGTTAAAAAGATACTTGAATAAATAATTTTCCAAACGAATACATATTTTATTGTATACAATTTTATTAACACGGCATACGACCATAATGATTCACACCACTCACGATCAGTCTGTAAAGTTGTATTGCCTTTTTTATATGAATTATTCCCGTTATGCTATTTAAATATCCGATAGACACAAAACAAAATATAAAAGTTATTTTGATTATTTATTAAGCTATCGATTGAATGTCTTAGACGAGTCTTTGAAAAGGAATTAATGGAACGGACTTTAAAAAACCTGTCGTGGCGTTGCACAAATTGTGCAATATTAACCACGTCACCCGTACTTATAATATATAAATACGGATTTTATTGATTTTGTATTATGGCACTTCAATACAATATACATGAAAGAATTAGGCTTAAAATTACCTAACCTTGTCTACCAAACTTATAACATAAGTGTGTTAAGTTTAGCTTTAGTTTAAGTTTTTTATACAATAAATATATTTGTTTTGAAATTTATTTATTCAAGTATCTTTTTTCCTCTAAATAAATAATTTAAAAATGTATAATATATATATATATTTTTTTTTTAAATATATATATTTAAAAAAATGTATATCAGTTGGCTGTTACCTAAAATATAGGCATTAAGTTACCTACCTACCTTAGGGACAGACGACTGTGTGTGTGTGTAAAAAAAATCGACTAGGTACTTTGGGCAAAGGGGGTGTCATGGTGGCATGCGTTAAGTGTCCAGGGTGATGCAACTAAAGAAATCTCCTAGTTCCTGCCAAAAGAAAAAGTATTTATCGAATAAAATGTGTCTTTGTACTTAGTAATTTTAACTGTAGTTACAATATTTTTTCTGATTATTTAGCAGTTTAAGTAATTTTACAAATTTTGTGCCACATGTTTTAATAAAAAAAAATATGACGAATTTAAACTAAAGAATGAGTCACAGAGAGTGAATCAATACTACATTCGGTAATGGTAAGGACACTTCATTTTCTATTTTAACAAAAAAAAAAAATCTGTCATTTCATGTCGAAAATATATTTTAAGCATTTGTATTCATCTATAGGTATGTGATGATTGATGAATAAATACGTATATGTTGAAGAGCTTTTTTTTATTCAACTGTTTGAACACGTATTAGATAAAAAAATCGTAGTGTGATGAAATCAAATACCTCAGGTTAACAGCACAACTATATTCTCTTGCTTCACACATTTCAATTAACAATACCAATACTAATAGATAACAATTAATTTATTAAAATACAAAATATAAAAAAGTTCTTTTGGTAGAAAATAACACCTATCCTACAGATAAGTTACTCATCTCGAGCTTAGGTTAATAGTGTAAAACTAAAAAAAAATAAGTTTAATCAATTGAACAATTAAATTAAACTAGTAGTCGCCCAGTGGTCGAAATTCGAACAAATCTATGATTGACAGCATTGTCAACATCATAATAATAACATGGTGAGCATATACAGCAGTCATAAAAAAATCGATAAAAAATTCGTTGAAGACCGTGTTGACAACAGACTTTGACAATAAACAAAATTTGTGTATATATGTACATTGTACATGTGTGTCGTAGTGTGTGTAGTGTCTTTTTTTTTATTAGTTTAATGTATTTTTTGAGCATTATTATAAAAAATATTAGCATTCTGTACTTCTTCTCCATATATATATATATATATATATATATATATATATATATATATATATATATATATATATATATACATATAAACTTTAACTGTACCAAATTTCATACTCCTCCGTCCGAGTAATTTCGTAAAAAGGGGTAGAAAGTTTTTGATTCACGTATTAATATATAGATAAGTATTTTATCACGACAAACAGTAATAATTTTATTTATGCATAAATAACAACTTTACTTATGAATTCATGCTTATTAAAGAAGGTACAAATCACGATATAATCAAAGCCTACTACTTACCAAACACAGAATGGAAGAATAATTGCATATTATTATTCATACTCGGATCTTTCATTAACATATTTTACCGAATATTTAGAGCATGGATTAGAGAACAAAAATAATCAGCAATTTCGCTTCAAAAACAGCCAATGTTACCTGGAAAATTTTAACGATTATTCATAACAAGTGAGTGACCAAATGATTTATGGTTTTACCTAATCGACATGTACTTAAAAGTGGCAGAACAATGCTTATTTTAAATCTTATTACTAAGATTCCAGTGTCTATTCCTCTGTCATTTTAAATATTCTTAGAACATTTTCTGAATCACTATGTACGATATAACGACAAATATTAAAAGCAATAAAATTCACACATAACACGTGTTTTAAACACGATTTAACTCGATTTTAAAAAATGTGCCTTGTTAAACAAGAAATCTTCGTGTAAGAATTCGACTTACAACTTGACCATTTCTTTGTATTATTCATATTTTTTATTCAAAAAGAGAGGTCAATCAAGCGTTAGGGAAGTTAAAAAACGTCTTTTCATCCGTCATACCTCAGTTCCTGAAGTCGAAACTACTCTTCGACCCATGTGTGTTACCATTGATGACATAGGGATCTGAGACGTGGTCCTATAGGCCTTTTAAACAAACTCCAAGTCGCACAGCATGCAATGGCGAGGGCTATGCTTGGTATTTCTCTGCGAGATCGAATCAGAAATGATGAGATCCGAAGAAGAACGAAGGTTGCCGACCTAGTTCAATGAATCTGCAAGCTGGAGTGACAGTGGGCAGGGCACATAGTTCGTAGAACTGACAGCCGATGAAGCAAAAAGGTTCTCGAGTGGGTACCACGTACCGGCAAGCGCAGCGTCCGACGTCCGTCCACGAGATGGACAGACGACTTGAGGAGACTCGCCGAAAGCCGTTGGATGGCGGCTGCTTCAAACCGGTCGCTCTGGAGGTCGATGAGAGAGGCCTACGTTCAGCAGTGGACATCCAATAGCTAATATGATGATGATGATTATTAAAAACTGATAAAGGTAGAAAATTTTAAATCTTAAATTGTAATATGCCGTCACAAAAATGGGTCTGCCCTTATAAGGATCGTAACGTTTTGTCAACAGATGACCGATACCTTTCTAAATTTCTTAAAAGGTAAAATGAGTACTACAACATGCTTAGGAATAGATTTAAGAGTTTGGTAAAAGTTATTGGGACTATAGCAAGAAATATAACGGTATACCTTTATATAGGTATAATAAAAATGTAACGGTGGAGTTAATAATATACTATTAGTTTATCGTTGTTTCATTTGTGTAGTTTTTCCGTTTTTTCTTCGAATCGTATCACATGAAATAAATGCGGCTCTTTTATTTACATCCTTAATGTGATGAATTTCTTTGACAAACTTTGACTTTTTTGGTCAGACTTCGCATTATCTAATAACAACTTAGATCGTGTAAGTTGTTACTTGATGATGCAAAAAAATTTAACAAATGTGCCTTTTATTTCGGTTTATTTCATTGCCACAATATGGTGTTATTGCACTTCAACGACTCCCATTGGTATAAAATCCTGTGTGTCCGCGTGGTCCTGAAAAACACACAAACACAACAACTTAGACGACGACAAACGTCTGTGTGACATCAATAAATTATTTTCATAAGCGTAACAATAAATCATTCCAGTTTCTCTAACCACTACGCTAACCCATCAAAATTCTCCTTGTTTCAATGTCACCGTACACATTTAAATTGTATATAATGAATCAGAGAATTTCAATAACAAGTTAGTGAATACTCACTAATCAAGTTAGTGGACTCTGATTTTCATATATACATACATTGAATAGTCACTTATTCTGCGTGGTATGATTCTTACATTGATAAAAGTGAATAGTCACTTAGAATTAGTGAAATTCCGCTGATTCATATTTAGAGAGTACTGAGCTTTAATGTCTTTAAACTAACTAACCAAAAACATTGAAATATTTAAGGAATAATTTTAAGGAATCGAATATTTAACAAAAAAAATAAATAAATCCAACTAAAAAATTAAAGCCTCCCCAATCATCATCTCCGTTGGGTCGACAATACTCGCCACGCTTGGCAAGCTGGTTGGCGCTGCTGCCCATCATAATCCTTGTTGGTATACAGTTGTTCGTACCACTACGGCCTTAGTCGCCTTTTACGACTAATCGGCAAGAAAGAAGTCGGGACTGTTATTTTCTACCGGTCACCGCACGGTATAATAAAACTAAAAAACTTTTATATAATAGAATAAATACTAAGTAATATTTAAATAATACATCTAAGTACAAACGTTACTTTCGTTGTCTATCCCAAGGGAATCGTATTGACTGTCGGGATAAAAAGAATCCAGTGTCTTCTTACTTTTTGTTTATGCCCAGTTTTATTTCAGTATTAAGATCAAAACAGACAGTCAGAATAACAAAAATGAAGCGTACAATTTATACGCTTCAACATAGATTATAAAGTGTCTTCCAAACTAAATATCCAAAATATTTTCAATGATATAAAAATTGTAAGCCATATAATTTAATTAAATTAATAAAAAATATTAAATATTAAGGATTAACGATACAACGGATCTTGATTATAATTTTAAATAAAAATTATTACCCCCCATCTTTTCTTTATTATTCAAATGTCATTTGACGATTTTTAGTTCGTCAAATTTTTTTAAACGTTTGATTAATCAAATCTTGTTTTACAAGTGACGAGTCGATGAACTAATAAATATATTGTTATTGAATCAAATTTATGAACTTCCCTCGTAAATTTATATTAGAAAAAAAAAAAAACTTTGCGTGAATCTGACTTGCGGATTGCGGGTTTCGTACGACTAAAAGTAATGTTCGGTTGTCTGTTGTTTCCAGGATTCCGATCCCACTGTCTATCACGAGTTTGTGTTTTTGTAATCTTAGAATTATAAAACACTTGACATGTTCACTTGCTTGTGCTTTTAAAATAGAACAAAATCGTTAAATCCTTAAAAAATATTTATATATTATTTATTGTATTTATTTTTAATACATTCATGTTTTTAGGATTATGCTGATCTTAATTAATATAATAAAGTTAAATAATGTCTCTACTTATATGCATTGATTTAGATAGCCACCAGTAATATTTAAAAAAATTAAGCTATGGTATAATATGGCCTCTTTATTGTAAATGATTTTAATCTAAAACGTCATAACTTATGATCGTCATGAATTGACATCAAATAATAGCTAATCGAATAACCTGCGGGGGGGTTAACATTAAAAACATATTTACACACCTGCACTCGTTAGTAAAACAGCCTAACGAACAAACAGCGTGAAATCAAAAACGGTCCTAATATTAACATTACATATCCCTAAAAATATTTAAAAAGTGGCCTTGATATAAACGAATTAAAATGATAAAATAATTATAGCCCAAACAGTTAGATTCTGTTGAACTCGTGAGACGTAATCAAGTTGATGTAATAAAACCTAATATATAATATTTAATGGCGTGATGACTTACGGCAAGTCTCAATAATCTATGATTTATTTAATATTTGATTCTGTTTACTAAAAATAGAATGTTAACATAAACTTTATTCGATTAGTTTTTTTTTTTTTTTTGCATACAGACATAGCCGTCTGTTTCTTAGGCTAAGGCAACTAAAAGCCTGTACCTATTTTAGGTAACAGCCGACTAATATAATTTTTTTTTGTAATAATTGTACATAAATAATACATATGTAAATAAATATAGATTAGACCCAGACATGGCATGGGAATCGAACCCACGACTCTAGAGCAGAGTCACTGCAAACTGCGCCAACGGGCCAGTCAAAACGAATTGTCTCAAAAATCTATCGCTAGTTAGGAGTATAGAGTTAAAGGAGCACTGTCTCATATGGCTGTTTGACACAAAAAGTATCCACAAAATAGCATTAAATAAAGTCTATTGGAGAATATGATCTGAACTTAACTGTTTTAAATCACTTGAAGTTTGCTGAGTGGAATTAAGTATAATGACCTTCCTCCTGAGGTTTTCCCTGATCGCTATAATTTGGGGGTTTTCAAGTGTCGTGTGTACAGACACATTTTCCCTAAAGGCCGGCAACGCACCCGCAACTCTCCTTATGTTGCGGATGTCCATGGGCGACGGTAGCCATTTAACATCAGCCGATGGCCCGTCTGCTCGTTTGCCCGCATTGGTATAAAAAATAAATAAATAAATAAATAAAAATTCCAAGTATTCTCATAGACTAGAGAGTAGTTAGAAAATGTGTTGTAATTGAAAGTTAAATGGCTAGCGAGTTAAATAAATTATCTAACCTAAAAAATGGTCCTCTGATACAGCAACGCCATCTTTATTTAAGGTTATTTCGGGAACACTTCGCAACATAAGATAGTGCTCCTTTGTATCATACTCCATGGTCGCTAGTAAGCTAAATGAAACATAGATAGATAACTGAACTTAGACCGGTTTTTAGTCAACCCATTGATTAGTTTTTAATTTGTAGTTAAGTTTAAATGATAATCTAATACGTTTAATATTGTCAGATATTTAATTGCTTAATTAAGTGCTAATTAGGCAATCAATGTCTTATATTATAGTTGGTCAAGATATTTGTAGTGACTGGTTTTTAATGATATCTTTAATGTTTAAACAGCGATTTTTTTTTACTTATTGACAAAAAAATAAATAAAAACGAATCTTTTAAAAATGATTAAAATTACTAATTATTATTCTAAAAATACATATATATAGCCTAAGATAATTCTTATGTAATAAGTAATATAATGACCTTCAAGCTGAAATAAGAAAAAAAAAATAGATTAGTAATACATTTAGTAAGAGCTTTTATAATTACATTATAACTGATCTCAAGTGATATTAATCAGCCTGTAAACATCCCCCTGCTTGGCAAAAGAGTTCCTCTTCTTCATATAGGAGAAAAGCTGCAGCTTAATCCACCACGCTGGTCCACTGCGTGTTGGCGGATAATTTCTCTACCAAGAGTAACGATCGCTATCAAGTGTCTATGATAACAACCGGGACAACAGTTTTTCGTGCTCTCAGAGGCACAGTGGGGAGACCAACAACAACAAGAGACAAGAACATACACCCAAACCAGAGAATACCATCAAATTACAACATATACTTCTTTGTATAGACGTATAACATATTTAAAAAAACTTCTTAATTACAGTTGATGGTGTGATAGTCACCCAAAACCGACCAAAGACGACGACCTTTCTGGTGTAGTGACGGAACGGTGATGGAAGTTCGCTTTAAAGCGAATGTTTGAATAGAATATACTTTAGACCACTTTTGAAGGGATTAGGCAAACATAACTTAAATATACAAAATAATGTATATGCACAAACACTGTTATCTGGTTTAATGTGGGTCTCCTCAGACCCCATCGTACCTTGGAGGGTGGAGACGGAGGTGGAGACTCTTTCGGACCATCGATACATAAGGTTCGAGGTGTCTCCAGCTCCTGTCCGTCTGGCGTCATCGTCGTCGTCAACGTCGTCCAGGGGGCGTAGCCAATTTCCGCGTTGGGCACTCTCCAAGCTCGACCGGGAAATGGCAGAGGAGGCCGCAATCGTCGGCCGCTGGAGCCTCCCGCCGCTGTCGGAGTTTGGGGTGGATGAGGCGGCTAGCCGGCTCTGCGACGCATTCACTGCTGTCTGCAGAGCGGCCATGCCGCCCGCGAAGCGTCCATCCCCGCGGCGGGCACTTTACTGGTGGTCAGCTGAAATAGCCGGTCTCCGGGCCACCTGCAACGGGGCCAGGAGACAATATACCCGGAGCAGGCGGAGACGCCCCCAGGACGTGGACAGGGACGACAGGCTGCGCAGGATCTACGTGGAGAAAACGAAGATCCTGCGGCAGGCCATATGCCGAGCCAAGGAGGAGGCCTGGTTGGAGTTAGTTGGGGGTCTGGAGAGAGACCCCTGGGGCCGACCGTATAATTGGGCGCGGAACAAGCTCCGCGCCCAGTCGGCCCCCATCAGCGAAACACTGCAACCGGACCAACTGGGGAGGATCGTCGGGGAACTCTTTCCCGACGAACCCGAGGACTTCGTGCCCCCCAGAATGGCTCGGCAGACGCCGGACGAGGAGGAGGGTGTTCCGCCACCCGTCACAGAGGCTGAAATGGAGGCGGTGATTACCCGCCTCCAGAGTAAGAAGAGGGCGCCGGGTCCAGACGGGGTGCACGGGAGAGTCCTTGCAATTGCTCTCGGGCACCTCGGCGACAGCCTCCGGGAGCTGTTTGACCGCTGCATGCAGTGTGGCCAGTTCCCGGGGGCCTGGAAGGAGGGTCGGCTCTGCCTACTTCCTAAGGCAGGGCGGACCCCGGACTCGGCTTCGGGGGTGCGACCGGTGGTGCTGCTGAACGAAGCTGGGAAGGCCTTAGAGAAGATAGTGGCCTCCCGGCTCGTTCAGCACCTGGAGGAGGGCTCGGGACCTGGACTGTCAGAATTCCAGTTCGGGTTCCGAGCACGCCGGTCGACCGTCGACGCCCTCAAACGTCTACGGGCGGTGACGGCTGAGGCGGAAAATGGGAGGGAGGTAGTGGTCGCGGTGTCGTTAGACATCGCGAACGCCTTCAACAGTCTCCCGCACGTGGTGATACGGGAGGCACTAAAATACTTCGGAGTGCCCCCGTATCTAGGGAGGCTGTTGGAGGCGTACCTCTCCGATCGGAGGGTAGGCCTCGAGAACCGGTCGGGGTCCGTGGAGTGGTGGCGAGTCGGCTGCGGTGTCCCGCAGGGATCAGTTCTGGGTCCGATCCTGTGGGACATCGGGTACGACTGGGTCCTGCGAGGCCGTCTTCTGCCTGGGATGGGTGTCATCTGCTACGCAGATGACACCCTCGTTTATTCCCGGGGACGAAACTACACGGAGGCGGCGCGGCTGGCCGAGGTCGGACTCGACCTCGTGATCAGCCGTATAAAGAGTTTAGGGCTTCGTGTCAGGATTGACAAGACCGAAGCCCTGCTCTTCCGCGGGACCGGCCGTAAGGGACCTCCACCGGGGGCTACCCTTCAGATTGGAGAGGGGAGGGTCAGGATGAGCCCTCAAATAAAATATCTCGGGCTCATCCTTGACGGAGGGTGGACCTTCGGTCCACATTTTGCGATGGTGGGACCGAAGGTTGTGAAGGTGGCGAGTGCACTGGGCAGACTTCTCCCGAACCTCGGAGGACCCAGCGCCGCCTGCAGGCAGCTGTATTCCGGAGTCTGCCGGAGTATGGCGACGTACGGTGCCCCGGTTTGGGCGGATCGCCTCACCGCGAAAAATAAGGCGGCGCTGCGCACTGCGCAGCGAACAATCGCGGTGAGGGTGATTCGGGGGTACCGTACGGTATCGTGGGCTGCAGCTACTGCTCTAGCCGGCGACCCCCCGTGGGAGCTCGTGGCGGAGGTTCTTGCCGAGACCTACTCATACGTCTCGGGTAGGAGGGCTCTTGGTGAGAACCCTACGTTGGACGGGATCCTACGGGTGCGTCGGATAGGGCAGGAAGCGCTTATGCGGAGGTGGGGAGAGGACCTGGCGGGGCAGCCGTACGGCACACGCGTAACGGCTGCCATTCGCCCGGTCCTCAAGCGGTGGATGCGTCGAAAACGCAAGCCCCTCACCTTCCGTCTGACGCAGGTTCTCACCGGGCATGGTTGCTTTGGTGACTACCTGTGTCGGACGGCCCAGAGGGAGCCGACGACTGAATGTCACGATTGTGGCGCGGCGGTGGACTCTGCCCAGCACACCCTCGAGGTGTGCCCGAGATGGGCGGTGCTGCGTCAAGGTCTGACGTCGGTCCTCGGAGGGGACTTGTCGCTCCCGAGCATCATCACCGCGATGCTCGGTGACGACGAGTCCTGGAAGGCGATGGTCTCCTTCTGCGAGACAGTAATGTCCCAGAAGGAGGCCGACGAGCGGGTGAGAGAGGAGACCGCCGACGTGGCCTCCATCCGCGGGCGACGAATGAGGGTGCGTAGGAGGCGCTACTTAATGCGCCTCCAGTAACGCCCCTGTGCCCGTATCGGGCCGGGATGGGAACCCGGTCCTACTAGATACGGCGTCGTCGGGACTGTTCAGAGGTGAGCCGGACAGTCCCCATGGAGGAGAAGTCTGGCCTTTTCGCCGAGGCCAGCCTGTCGCTGGAGGGATCCTGTTGCCTGCAGATCCGGGACCCTCCAATTAAAGCGGCTGAAGGCTCCCGCAGGGGTTTAGTACGGTATTGCACTCCCAAAGTGCCGAGTCCGACATAGGTCTAGGACTGCCGACCCGGGCATTCTGGATATCATCCGTAAATGGATTCCCCTGCGAAAAAAAAAAAAAAAAAAAAAAAAAAAAAAAGACCCCATCGTACCTTGGATAAAACGTAACCGTTCCGGAACCCTGACAAAGGTATTCAATCTACTAATCATTGAATTTAAGATGTTTGTTGGGCTATCGTGATTTATCGATACTATAAGCAGTTTTTATTTTATAGTACAGTTATACATAATTGCAGATTATTATTTTGATGATGTTGAACCGACAATCAATTATGACATTATTACTCGATAATCTAGTACGAGAACTCGTGAGAATATATTTTATTAACGGTGTAGTGATGTGGTAAAATGAATCTATATCGAAAGTGTATAAATAAATGAAACACACAAAATAACTCATTGCACTTCATGATAATAATAAGACAAATTACCGAATAAGTCACATTTACCTATTGATAATTGCCAACCAAATCGTTGACATTGACAATAGCTATTTTGCAAATATATGAAAA
The DNA here is from genome assembly GCA_036937285.1 of Euphydryas editha. Taxonomy (NCBI): domain Eukaryota; kingdom Metazoa; phylum Arthropoda; class Insecta; order Lepidoptera; family Nymphalidae; genus Euphydryas; species Euphydryas editha. The sequence continues at coordinate 2,294,877 of JAUPFZ010000007.1, read as the reverse complement.
GAACATAAACTAAAAATTAAGCCTTAATTAACTTGAGCTACAAATTAATATTCATTCATGAATTGGAGACAAGCTGGTGATCTTTAAACAGTTCAACAAATCCGTTCTAAATAAAAACTGGTTCAAAACCTTTTCATAAATTAGAAAGTTACTGATCATGATGGCGACGATGGTGACAATGACGACGATGTTATTTTTTTATGTTAGTTGGATAGGCAAACTGGCAGACGTTCCACCTGATGGTAACTGGTTTACGTCACCCATGAACATAAACTAGTTTACCTGGAACTAGCCCAGGCAACTCATTTATGTATTGCCTATCGAGAGACATAAGGTGTCAAAGTCTCGGTGCCAGTAATTACACTGCCTGTCTTGCCCTTCTCTCCGAAACACAGCAAAGCTGTTTCACGGGAGAAGCAAGCAAGATGGTGGTACCCATGCAGCTGGGAGCGCGGTACAGCGCATACTTCCCACCGGTTAAAGATACCGCAGACAAATAGACAAACACATAGACAAATAGACAATGACGTCACACTTAATACCCCTCTTTTCGCGCCTAGTAGTTTAGAGAGTAGTCATAGTCTAAATATTGACAACTTTATTTTACTTTATTTGATTAAATAGCTAAAAATGTTGATTTTGTCATGGATAATAAAAAAGTATTTGTTTTTTAATGCTTGCGATTTTATAATACTAATAAATATTGTGAAAAATATCAATAGAATTTTAGCTTTAATGACCGGCAAAAGAGCAATAAAGTATCATAAATATTTATTACTAAACAATAGATTTGATGATTTTTTAACATAAAACATAAACCAATTTTATTATAAATTTGAAAGTCTCTTCAACTTTCACGTTTTTGTATCCCTGGTTGATTACTATTGAAACTCGCACTATTATCGAATTAAAAGGCACACGATATTTATCCCATTAAATTTTGATAGTTCAAATATTATGAGTCGAAACGTAATAATTTATAATCTTGAACTTTCTTTGGTATAGTTTTGTTTTTATATACAAAATAATACATCCAATCGGATCACTTGATTTTGATGTCATATAATATAAACATGGTAAATACTTTTAAAAAAAACCAATGAATTAACTGGGCTAAATATTTTTTCTGTGCGACTAAAACTCACAGAGAAATATCTAAGATTCCATCACTTCCTTCCAAAAAAACTAGACAAACGAAATAAAAATAAATTCGCTGCAGTCGATTACAATTGAAAAATTACAATATAATGTTTGTGAGCAATACTATATTATTTCAATTAATTTTATTAATATATCATTGTACACTGAATCTTTTAAGAACACTTTCAATGCGCAATATAACTAAAAACCTAACAAACAACAAAAGCACTAAAAGTAAAATGTAATAATAAATCCTTAATTAAACTTTAAAAGAAACGACACTTTACCCATACTATATAATAACTCACTCTGAATCGACTTTTAACTCAGGTCTCAAGACATAAATTCAAAACAAATAGTAGTGGTTTGACCGCGAAATTTAGCAAAAGCTTCCGAACGATCGCTTAGTCAAACAACAAACAACACTGGGACGGAACGGACGTATCTGTCGTTTTAATTTTATTTACGATTAAACATGACGGTGAAATATTCATTAGGAGTCGTGGTAAGTTTACTTATATTATTAAAGTTAATAAATCATTTCAATTATATATTTTAAGCCGATTTTTTTTTACTTTGTTGTAATAAATCTTTGTGTATTTTTTTTTAATCATTAGTTAAAAAAGTTTAACTTTATTAAATTCTGGTATTGGTTGCACAAATAATAGAGTTCAAAGCCCTGAGCCTGGAGCCTTATATTTGGATGCGCTCAGGTGCAAGCTTAGGAAATTCAGTCGGCTTTGCATAAGGTTATAACCCGTTTAAAAAAGTAGAATTGTAGGTTGTGATAAGAATAATTTAAAAATATCGAGTATAACTTTTTAATCGTACGACTACGTGACTCTACTTTTTTTTCTTTTTTTTTATTACATGAAAAATATTTCAATTATTCAATAATCACTGTTTAGTTATTATTATTACCCAAAGTAAAAAAGAATGTCAATTTTTCAACATAAATTCCCATTATAACTTATTACGTGTTTCAATAACTACAATTCCCTTGGAGTTTTTCGCGTTCTTATAGAACTGCTGTCGAGCTACGAGGAATCGGATAATGTGTCTTTAAAATATTAAAAATAATTAAAATCGTATAACTAATTTCAGAGTTTGTCAGTATGAAACAAAAAGTTTGATTTTTATTTTATAAAGTATTATATATTTTTGGAAAACGAGGCTTCATAGCCATTAATGTAAAGTCAACGTTAAATAATCAATAATAGTAAAAATGTTGTTACACTAACGTTAATAAAGCTATTTGTCGTTTAACAGTATCCAATAAATAAAAGTTTATGATATAATTTTCTTTTTCCCAAATAAACTACACCAGTCTGTCAGTTGTCTGCCAGATATTCGCAACCTTTGAATACAAAAATTTTAGTTTATTATTTGAAGTAAAATAAAACCCTAAGAGCCTGTTGTACCTACTGCTTATAAAGCCTATCAGTACCTTAGAGTGAGATAAGCTTTATCAACAACCGGTGACACAGTCTCTTAAAAAATAAAATAAGTAGTACTTGTACACATCCCTTACATTAGTCCTCTGCCCAAAGGTTGCCTGAAAGAAATCACTGTGTTAGCGATAAGGCCACCTGTTGCAGCTGATGCAACTTAGATATTATGTATTCCATTTTATTTTTATTTATTTTTTACTTTTGTATTAGTGTGCAGAAAGTATAAATAAATTAACGAAGTCATAAGAACTCTTCACTTAATAATATTAATAATATATGTATATCTAAGTTTCCTTTGGATTCGTGCCCACGTGGTATTTTATCGCAACGATCATAATATACTCGTAGCATGGACTCGATCAATATTTGTATGCATAAAACGTTTCAGATTAATTTATATAAAATTCTAGTCTTGTATCCTTTTAAATATATGGCTTAAAAGGAACAAAAACATTTTTACTAGCTTTGTCTGTAGCTTTGTCTTGTTAATATTAACTACAGATTCCTTAGGGCGTTTATGCACTACAAGGAATTTTACTGTCCGACATTCCGATATTTTACGGTCCGATATGGCATATAAATGTATATACTAGTTTGTACACTATATTTAATTTTACCTTACGACATTTAACTTTTCCCCATTCTTGTTTATTTGATTTTCATTAAAAAAAATAATGCCACATCGGACCGTAAAAAATCAGATTTCCGGACTGTAAAATTCCTTGTAGTTCACAAACGCCCTTAGGATAAATGAAGATAGTCCTCTCCTAAGTCCTCGGTTAAGTCCTATATTTTGTCGATATTATTTAGCATTATCAACCATTTACGAGTGAACGGACTCACGTACGAAGGATTTCGTGTCGTCGTATACTACTTGACACCTCAGATTTTTTTTTAATCGAGCAAAACGGTGAAAAAATAAAAGATATCTTTTATGGGAACCTGCTTTATTTTTTCATTTTACTTTAACTTTACTATTTTCTTATTAAAACGGTTATAAATAGTAATACAATATTGTTTAAAAGTGTCATGTGACTATTATGGTTCAAAAGGTACCGTGACAGACGGATGCAGGCGCTGTATTGGTAATGTGGTTGTTGACACCCTTTGGGTATCCTATAAAAAATTAATAATATTTACGATTATATAACAAATTTTTGACATTATGCAGGATATTTTGGAATATAGTTTAAAAGTGTTATCAGTCAATTAAGTTTTATGATTTGATAGTTAAAATTTATTTATGTAAAATTGTATAGGTACGATTTTTTTTTAATCTTTTAGTGTTAAACACTTTTTTTAAAGAAGCTTTAATTTGTATCATAGTAGAAGCTTTCCATAAACGCGGGTAAAATAATAGGAGGATGAATATTAACAATAAGATCGTAATGAAATAATGAACGTAATGAGAATGAACTTGAAAAAAAATTTCAATGTTTGAACGAGTAACGACTTTATACGTGTATTAATAAATATTTTATGGAAAAATAAATAAAATAGATATAAGAGAACATAGAATCGTCTTTTCATAATATCGGTGAAATATTATATTATAACTTTTCGAATGTTATAATTAAATTATTCTTTTTTTGAATGCAAAAAAAAAAGAAAATGCAAAAAAAGAACAAAGCCTAAATATAAAAATAAATAATATAATTATAATAATATAAAAATGACATTTATTCAATTTGGAATATTATATCAATTTCAAAGGAACTAAACCAAAAATATATAAAAAATAACTAAAATATAATAATATAGATAGTATATCAGAAATATAACAAGAATCTATCTAATTATATTTATTAACATGTATAATTATAATATAATAGGTACAGTAAAACGACCTGTTGCACGATGAAGCCAGAAATAAAATAAAAAAATGCTATGATTAAATAAAACGCGCATTAAAATAACAGTTAATTTTTAATAAATAAAACTCCCTATAACAATAACAATCCCTAATATTATAAATGAGGAATATAAGTTTGTTTGTTACGCTTTCACGCGAAAACTACTTAACCGATCATCGTGAAACTTTATACACATATTCTTGGAGGTTATTATAAATAACATAGGATATTATAATTTATAAATAATAATAATAGTTTTTTTATTGTTTGTCAAAAAATCTCAAAATCTAGCTACTTCAATACCATCTAGCATACCAGTAATGAAGTTCCAACCCTGAGTTATTTACCGTTGCACTGTATTACCGACGTCACGTCAATATCCAATTAAATCATACTAATATTATAAATGCGAAAGTAACTTTGTTTTTTTACACTTTCACGCAAAAACTACTTAACCGATCATCGTGAATCTTTGTACACATATTTTTGGAGGTATTAGAAGTAACATAGGATCCTTTTTTTTTTTGGTCGCGATAAGCGACATCAACGCGGGCGAAGCCGTCGGCAGAAGCTAGTAAGACATAAAATTAAACACTACATTGTTTAACTTTCTCAGGATGATAGAGGGATAACACTGGTTAGTAAGAAATTATATCTTCGATACAAAGAGAAGATAGTATGTAATGAGGGTAACAGTTGCAATTTGTAGAGAATCGAGGGTAATTCGCTTTACGATTTACGTGAAAGTTCTATTCTCAATACCGCTTTAATGTATTTTAGTGTTCCGGTCTCAGAAAAAAAGGAAATACAAGTATGATACCGGTTAACAGATTGTAATCAATCAGCAAATTATTTTTTTTAGGATTTGATAGTTAATGTTTACTTATTTGAAATTTTAAAAAATCTTAGTGTTACACACTTTTAAAAAAAGTTATAATTTGTATCATTGAAGAAGCTTTCCATAAACGCGGGTGTACCTAAATTTTAATATCAGCCGACAAATCGTTTATGATTATGAAACATATACAAGTCACAAATATACATTTATTTAAAATTTTTACAATATTATACATATTTACAATACAAAACTTAAACTAATTATTTACAAACAGTTTTGGTATAAATTATGTCCGCGTGGAATGGTGCCAAGAATACTAGCAGCATTTCCCCGTTGAATCGCAATTCCGATTCTCTGGGCATAAATGCACCAGCCCTTCTGTCACCAGTGAAGGCTATGAGACGTGGGGTTAATTCTTTTAGAATTTTTTTTGCACTGCTACTCCAAGGTCCAAAAGTGTTTCGACTGCAAACGGCACAAAAACGTAACAAGTTTAAGTTAAAATTATACAAGTTGTTATCCATATGTTATTGTAGCTTTAAGTTGTATTTTTTTTTTTGTTATAATTATAACAATAATGTAGCTACATACCCATTGTTAAAAGAAAAAAGAAATCCATGGGTCTTTGAATAGTGATAAAATAACCCGTTAGTTTTATAGAAACTGAGACAATAGTTCGAAGCTGATGGTTTGATAATTAAGTTAGTACATAGGCACATATATAATAACATTATATTTCTGTATACATAAACTAATACAGTTTCTTGGGCCCAATAAAATTCAATGTCAATCAGTAGTATTAGTATCAAAAACATTAATTTTGTTAAACAACCACACTTAAGATTAAAAATAAACTTGATATTATTTGAAAACCAAAACTGGAGTCAAAAATCAAATAAAAACGTAAGTTTTGGTATTCTATTCTAATTCCTACAAATATTTGCAATGCAATATTTTATGAGAATGAACGGATGGATATTTGTGTGAAAAATATTTTTCTGCTTAATAAAAGGAAATAATAGGTACTATTAATACAAAACGTTTATAGAGAAATATTTTAATGAGTAATATGCGTTATATATAATTATAATTCGAAACATTTCATCATTAATCTCCAAGAATTTTTTCTCTTACATAAATAATAATTGATAGCTTGGATGCATTGCTATGTAAACACGATTTAATGTGACACATGCGAACACGTGACACACGTACACCAGCGAAGTATCACTTGTCGTGTATTAGGTAACTAAACAACGTAAGGACAGCTTTTGTTTACTATTTGATATCGCGTCGCGTCGAGTGTTAACGCGTAATGTTGGCGTTTTTGTCACTCATAAGTCGCATAGGACGACGAGTTAGTGACATTTTACATTAATCGAAAATTCAACTATTCAGGAATATTTTTGAATTTTTGTTTATGAGGTTACTATTCTATGACAATTAATAATATTGATTTTAAAAGAAATAAATTATCTTATATTATATTAAAAAACTGTTTTAATATTACCTATAGAACACTGTAACATAATTTGTCTAACTTTTTTATATAAGAGCTTTATTTCAAGTTCGAGATCTTATCGTGTTCATAAATCGAACGAAACAATTGAATTCGTAACGGTCAGTTTAATTCGATACGCGTGTTAGACACGGTCTTATAATGTTTTTTTTTTCTTTATTTAAATTTTTAAACATATAAAACCTATTTGTTATATATTAAAATTATAAGGCTTAGAAACGTACGAAGGTAGTAACGATACCTTTTTTAAATAAGTTTTTTTATTATGATTTTGTTATTGTTACATCCCAATAGCTGTCAAGAATGATTGATGAATCAGAAAGATGAATAAATCATAGCTATGATTCTTCTTAATGGATGTAGAAGCCTTTTCCCATACAGTGATAGAGTTCAAACTTACCATCTTAATACATACCACATCAGCCCTCGCATGTCCAGTGCTAAACGAAGGCCTCCCCAATACCAATACTCACCACGCTTGGTAAGCACAGTGTGTTTTCACATGATATAGTGACGCTGCTGCCCCTCACCATCCTGGTTGATGTACAGTTATTCGCATCACTATGGCCTTTGTCATATTTTACGACACCTCAGCAAAAAAAGAAATCGCAACTATTCTTCTCTGCCGGTCATACCTACATAATTAAACAAGTATGCTTAGTTAAAAAAAATAAAAAAAAACCCTACTGCGTAAAATACTCTTATTATAAACTAAAAAGAATAAAACAATTTACTAGCTTTCATTTGATACCCATATTGCTACAGTAAGAAAAAAAATTCAACTCCACCCCCCCTCATTCCGCCATTTGCGGGCGCCATTTTGAAAATTTATATAGCCTATGTCACTACTACAATTTAGACAAATCCAACGACACCTCATATGTCAAAAACCGTCCAGCCGTTTGGGCTGTAGGGCGTGCCAAAGAAATGGACAGACATACATACATACATACATACACTCGAAAAACATAACCCTCCTTCTGTCGCAGTCGGGTAAATATTAGAGTTTATTTTACTGTAACAGCTTATGAACGTGCCACAACTGGGCATAATCTTTCTCTATGAAGTGTCAAAGCTTAATCTGCCATACTGTTTAAATACAGTTATGAATCTTTTAGATCTTCTTTCGAAATGTAATTTACCTTACGCCCTACATGTGTTAATTTTAAAAGACGAATTTAACACTTTGTCAGCGGTACAAGCACTGATACGAAATCTCGACAGTCTGGAAGTAATTCACGTTTTCGATCTACTGGGTCATCTCCGTTATTATACTGTACCGGTTCAGTTAAGTAAAGTGTGTGGGTACGTTATAAATACAAGGTAAATTAAATAAACATTTTAACGCTTAAAAAGCCGATTTGAAAGTGTTGTAAATGATTTTAAAAATAAGTCGAATACCAATTGTATATTCTGTTGTACAAAAATATTAAATGTACGATTACGTCATATAACTTCTAACATTAAAGGAATAAATTCAATAAATAAATAACATAATAATAAATGTGTCACACTTAACATCCTCCAGTAAGACGAGTATTTTGTGTAGGGGGGTTTGGAAAAACGTACAATAGTAAGACCAACGCCCATACCACAACACACAGTTATATGGCCTACACTAACATTTGTCATGTTTGATTGATTGATTGATTGATTCAGCCTGCTGATTTAAATTTATTTAAGCCTTTAACCTTAGAATGGAAAATCCACCACCACATCAGTGGTTGATGTTCACTGCTGAACTTGGGCTTCCCACATCATCTTGGCAGGGGTTTGCCAATAATCTCCACGCTTGGAAGGCGAGTTGACGAGCGCAATATGTTTGACTCTGCTGCTCTTTACGATCCTGGTTGGTGTACAGTTGTTCGCACATATAGCTTTAGTAGCCTTTTACGATACCTCGACAAAAAGAGGTCTGGACAATTATTCTCTGTCGATCACCGGAACGCAAAGTCGTGTGCGGGTATAGAACACGCTTGACCATTGCACTAAGCTGTCGTCTTGAGGTCTATTACCATACTTCACAATAGATTAACTCATTTCAATCAGTCAGGGTTCATTGTACGTACGTAGATAATATATAAATTAAATATTTGTTATACGCTTTACTAGTGTAATATGTTTATTCTTTAATATAACAAATTATAAAAATAATTTAAGTAAATACGAAATGTTGATGCTCCCATCCGGTTTATAAATTCTCTCACTTTGTGAATTAAAAATATTCCCAGATATAATCGTTCTACATCCATATCCAAGGAAGCTGATAATAAAAGTTTGTAATATGTTTAATTTAACACACTTTTGAATTAATTAATTTGAATTTGAAATCAATCATTAAGTATAATTTGATCAATAATTACTGACCAAACCATTATAAATATGACTTTTAAATATGTATAGCGTAACCAATTAAACACATATTTCACAATGCACACACAATTAAAAAAGACTAGACACTAATTATTATTTTTAAATACTAATGATTTTACATATGAGAAAGTGTAGTCAATTATTTGATTACTAGATATATAATGACTGAAATCAATGATTGCAAATAATCATAATGACTCAGAAAAGGTTAATTATGATATTATATACATATGTTGGTTATATTTAGGTATATGTATGCAAACATAGTAAGAATTTGCTACCAGCGTGTCCTCCGTTATTTTGGTCATATAGCGCGAGGGCAGCCTGACAGCCTAGACAAGCTGATGGTGCTTGGCAAAGTGGAGGGGAAACAATCAAGTGGCCGCTGCCTCACACCTTGGTCGGATCAAGTTACCAACCTCACTGGTCTCCAAGTGACCGCAGCCCTGAGGAAAGCAGAGGACAGGACGGACTGGAGAAAGTTCACAGAGAACTTGACCCAGACCCTGGATCAAAGTGGAAACGACTTTCAGCAATGAAGCAAACGACCGAGAGAGATGCAAACATATAAATTTTCAACGCCTTAAACAATAAAGATACTTAATTTATTTACGTTGTTTACCATTCTATACGTGGAACGTTAAACAATATATTTATTGATAAGTCGTTGACTTCTTTTAGGATATTCTTGATGTCTGTGTTCATTATTAGTCATGTTTTTCGGAAACAACGAAACTATATATTTATATTTAACAAAAATTGCTAAACGAATCACATCGGTAATGATTTTTAACATTTTACTCGACTAATCATCCCTCCCGGTTTTCTCCTTAGATTTTTAATATCCATCAGATATATGATAATTTGCAAATACCATTAATCATAAATCCAAATATATTATGGATGGGGGATTAAGCTATACATATAATAAAATGGTAGGAAAGTCAAAACTGTACATTGAATTTTTTTTTTTTAAGAATACTTGGGGTGTGATCTACAATCGATACCACAGCCAAAAATATAGTTTTTAGAATTTTCGTGTGTTTGTCTGTTTGTATGTCCAGGATTAACTCAAAAAGTACTGCATGGATTTAGGATATAGGCTACATATTATCACGCTATCACCTACGGGGAACGAGCAGTGAACTTTTATTTCTTCAACGCATTCTGTAACAACGTGTAATCTAATAGCGTTCACGCAGACGATGTCACGGCCTACTGGCCTAGCTACTGATATATATATATATATATATATATATATATATATATATATATATATATATATATATATATATATATATATATATATATATATATATATATATATAATATTAGTAAAACCCCCCAGATATGATGGGATAGGCCTACGTTCAGCAGAGGACTACCCACGGCTAATGTGGTGGTGGATTGTTCTATTATACCCTCAAAGGTGTAAATATATTTACATCAGCAAGCTAAAGCAAGCAATCAATAGAAAATTTTAATCGATAATAATTATATTTATCAACATAAAAATTAGTATGTATTAAAATTAACAAATCCCGTGCTTTAGGTATACCATAGCAACTCAAAACTTATGTAAAAGTCAATTAGACTTTGTTAGACTAAGCTAAAATTTTCACGATATTTAATTTAAAAAGTAGCGCATATTTTTTTATACTAGATTTTTTTTTTACAAAAAAGCCTTTGAATGAAATAACTATGACGTACGGATAAACTTTCCTATCTCACAAATCTTGGTTATGTTTGAACTAATAATAGTAAATGAATAAACACCCCAGACTAAGACTAGACAATTTTTTGTCAAAAGCGGGGACGCGACATCTAGCCTAACGATCAATTAACCCAACAATCCAATTTTATTGTCCAAATTAAGTGATTATATCGCGATGAAATAATTAACTATACTTTCTCATTTATAAAATCATTAGTATTCAAAATAATTAGGGTCTAGAGTTCTTAATTGTTGGTTGTTTGTGAAATTTGGTTTTAATTGGTTACGGCTTAAATAACAACAATTACTGTTACATGGTCACAAAACGTAATCGATATCACATTTTAATTAATTGGTTGTATATATTAACACTTCTTCATTATCTTGTTTTGTTTGATTGTTTGACGATAATTTGACGGATTTGTTACAGTGACTGGAAGTTGACAAATCCAAATAAATGTCAAATATTTGTATAAATAATGCCGATGTTTGTCATGGTCTAGCCGTTTGTATTTATTTTGTGTGTTTCCGGACACACAGGATTTCATAGCACTGGGATAGAGCGTTTATTTACTTATTTAAAAATCAACTTTATATTGCACGATTCGTATAATTAATTTATTCATTACATTATTGCATCATTAACTATTTCCTTTTTATTTGTTATGCATAATCTGCAGTAATGTTAAAGATTAATTATCATAAACTATTACTTATAAATCTAGACTCAATACATCTATACTTTATATGTTATCATTTATAAAGACGATAAACTCCAATTTATTTAGTTACGAGTACATTCATAGAAGTACCTACTCCAAATGTCAAAAATATAAATAATGACGTCATCATGAATTTTAATAGTGCGGAAAAAGGCGGACAAAATGTTAATACATTTTATAAATATTATAAATACAACACAGATAAATCGATTTTATTGAAATTGTTTTAGATGTTATACATTGATTATTTATACATTGATGTGTCCAATTGGAACGTTGTACACGTTTTATACGTGGCTGTTGTGTTTGTATGTATGTGTTGTGTTGTTGTACCGGTTCACTTTAATGTCTTTTTTTTTGTTTACAAATCATTTATACACAAACATATAAACGATAATAGATGAAAACTCGAATACACATAATACAATGACGGTGTTAGGTTTTTACCTATGTAGGCTTGGGTAACCTTTGGTGCAAGAATATAGTACATGGGTAAAGAAAAAATAAACTTACCCAAATATAAAAAAAAATACCTTCAGAACTTTCGCATAAATAGAGAAGTAATAAATGTAAGAGTCTAAGTAATAAGATATATGTCGATAAAAATAAAAATTAATATAAACATTTATGTAGAAATTATTCCTTAAGGACGCCTTTAATTTTATCGCCTCACTTTTTACTTTTGTTAGTTTATATCATTCACTTTCTTATTTTTGAAACGAGTTTATCGGGTAATATCCGAATCAGGCTATAATTAAATAACAAATAAATAAATATTAGATACAGACTTGGGGCGGGAATCGAACCCACAACCCTGGAGCAGAAAGCACGGTTACTGCCAAACTGTATCAATGGTACAGTCGTACAAGTGAACTAGTTCAATTGAAAATACAAGGGCAACTTATAATCCACGTTAGAAAGTTCATTGTTAAAATAAGAAAATGCATTTTACTGTTAATAGAAGGTATCATTGTTCTTTATACGTTTTAACTTAAGAGAATTGAATAACTTGAAACAAGAATGACGGTTCAAAGAAAAAAGTTTTCTTGAATCAAGTCGTTTTTTTTTTCTATCAGTGTAAGCAACTTAATACTTGTGTTTTAGGTAAAAACCACAAATACACATTTTTTTTTATTAATACGTAAACGTAACTATATGTAATAATACCTAACTTAAATATGTATATATATATATATATATATATATATATATATATATATACATACATTACACACGGGCTCGGTGCGGGAATCGAACACACTACCATGTAGCGAGAAGCAGATTCACTGCCAACTGCGCCAACAGGCCAGTTAGTAATATGTAAATAACATCTAATGTGTTTAATGTGCTTATCAGCCTATATGTCTTTGACACATATAAGTTTCTTAACGGTATTTTATTTGTAGAGTATGACATAGATTAAAAAAAAATACATAAATTATAATAAAAATACATGAAATATTTTTCCTGTAATTGTCTACGTCACTGAATTTTTAACAATAAATTAATATATTAATTAAAATAAAACAAACCTAATAAATTGCTGGACTGAATACGATTCTAAAATAATAATAAAAAATATTGAATAAAAAAAAAACTAAAGAAAACCATTTACAATAACTAGCGCTGAGGGCTACTTTCAAGCAAAAATATACTTAGTATTTGCAGCCCCTCTCCTCCTTGTAAATAAATAGCAATTTCAACAGTTTGAAATTTAAATTAAATGAAATACATTTTATCACACTTATACGAAGCTTATTTAATTTTTTACTAAACAAAACCTAATTATTTGCTTACGATATTCCATTATGACAGAACGAAATTCTTTATATGCGCGTGTTTTTGGTTGTCTGTGGTTGTTATGGCAGTATTGACAATGATACTAACTTTTTTATGTTTTATTGTGGGTCCAGTCTTATACTTTACTTTACTAGAATATTTTTAATTTACCTGCATAATGACGAAGTAGTCAGTTATTTCATTAATACTTTACTATATAATAATTATATATTAATTTGAGATCTAAGTATATTGTTATTAAAAATTACCTAATAGTTTAAAAAAATTACAGTTATTCAAGTCTCAAACAGTTATTAATTTATACTTTGTTGAAATTTTATTTCTCGATTAGTGCTAATATTTATGTCAAGGTTTTTTAATAGATGAAACATATTAAAAATGAAAATAACATATGTAAAAACTCGCATTTTTTATTTGTCAAAAAACTATTATGAATTAAAAAAGTGTACGCGTCCCCCCCCCGCACTACTCAGAAAGACTTTCTCTCCATATATTAAAAGAGTTGGAGCTTAATTCAACTTTTCCACTGTGAAGGTGGATAATTTCCTTACCAAAAGTAACTATCGTTATCGATATTTATATACATAATATAAATATGTACTCCAAGCGGAATTCAAACCCACGATTGTGGACATTTACGGAACTTTCGTCCCACTACACCAGAAAGGTCAGCTTATCATTACTCTTAATAAATGCTAATCAAAATCAAAATCAAAATCAAAAATAACTTTATTCAAATAGGCCCTACGAGCACTTTCGAATCGTCATTTTACAAAATTAATATTGTAGTGATTATTATTATTTTTTGTAAAAGTAAAGCTACCACCGATTCGGAATGTAGATTCTGCAGAGAAGAATCGGCAAGAAACTCCGCAGTTACTCTTTTGAAAATAATATATAAACTGTGTTTTAGTACAAAATTAGTAACAGCTTGCATGAAATACAGCGCCACTAAGTCCACACGTCTTTATCAGCTAAATAATCCTGGACCGAATAATAAGCTTTATCTATTAACTTTTTCTTAATAAATTCTTTAAATTTATTATGAGACAATTCCAGAATTGTTTGTGGGATTTTATTATACATGCGAATACCATAACCCAGAAAGGAGACGTTTACTTTGCGCAGTCGGAAGCTTGGAGTTACAATTTTGTTATTCCTTCTAGTGTTTACAGCGCGATTAATACTATTTATTTCAAAACAACGAATATTCTGGTGAATATATATAATATTGTTATAAATATACTGCGACGCAACCGTTAATATGTCTACTAATAGAAAGTTAAACACGGTTTTTAAAGTTCATGATCTTATTTAAGTGCAGTTCGTTCTAATTATATTTCTGTCACTTGTGACCTCGTGTGTACTAACATTCTTATATTCCGTGTAGTCCGGGTTGTCTGGAAGAAATCGCTACTTAGCGATAAGACCGCCTTTGTACATTTATCTAATATAAATAACTAAGTATATTTAAGTTGTGTGTATAAAAATGGTGTACAATAAAGCATAAATAAATAAATAAATAAATAAATACTTAAGAATTTTAAATTTTAAAAATAACAAAATGTTTTAACAAAAAAATTATTCTGTGATAAGTTACAAATAAATAGTATTGATCATTAATTTAATCTAAGACCAAGATTTCATTAGCAATGATAATGAAAATATAGGTATTCTGAAATCTTTATTATGAGTGTCGACCACTGCGCCATCTCTTGGTCGCAAATGCAATCAGCAATTACCAAGCAATCAAAACAAATTTTCTTGGCTATACGAAAAAAAAAAAGATTACTTCAGTTAATTACTTATTATTTTATATACCTATGAGTAATGCCTTCACGTTTATAAAGGATATGTTTTTATTCGTTTATTTGTAATCCCTTTAATTACAGATAATTTTTATGTAATGGAAAAATTATTTGTATCCTTTTAACTTTTTGACAAAAAATCAGAGACTATAATTGATTTAAAAATACATTAAGTTATTAGAAGCTTCATATATATTATATTGATTGCACACAAAATGAAAAATATGGTCGGTACTTTTAGCCCGTTTTGCTCCATCTGGCTTGAGTTTCGAGTAAATTGGGAAAAACGCTAAAAATCGCTGAAAAAGTGCTTTGAACTTATGTGAGCAGATTTTTTATTAATTTTAAAGTCTTCAATCTAAATATAGTAGCTTTTCTGTCCAAATTATTTGTGAAAAAAAACCCTGAAATTAGCAAAATATGAAGAAAAAAATTTTTTTTTTTAGAGTTTTCCGCTTGTATCAAACTTTTTTGTCTTCGAATAATCTGTAAAACTGATTTTTCTTTCACTTTCTTTCGTTTCTCTCTTTAGGGTTTTTTTTCACAATAGTACCTATTTCAAATTTTCGCGATTTTTAGAGTTTTTCACAGTTTACTCGAAACTCAAGTCAGATGGAGCAAAACGGGCTCCGGATTCAGATTCAGGGAATCTAAAAACATAAAAATGCAGGTCTGGTCAAACTTACTGACAACTTTTTTTGATCGATCAAATTTTTATTAACAAATGTAGTTGAATAACGTCGCCGTTAAATAAATAAAAACTCGAGACAATACATTATTAACAGATAAAAGTCTGAATTTAGATTTTAAGGGTTTCTTCGTCGTTTGTATCTTTGACTTTTCCTTTTTTTTACTATAAAAAAGTATATCAGACAGAGCCATTTAATAACCTCGATAATTTACGTAAATTATAAATTAGTACAAAAATTACTTCATTGGTTATTGAAAAAGACGTAATCTTTATTTAAAACGGTACTCATTTCAAAGATATTTCGATAAAATAACACCAAAAAATAATTTGATTAAAAGTCTATACCGGATTTTATCGCGTTTATTCAAAACTTTATAGTTTTAACAATATTTTAAATTATTTCCCGACGTTTCTATTCGACGTTTTTATTCGGACACCCACCACCTCAGTCCCCCGAGATCATGGACGCTGTAAAGGGTCCGAAACGTCGGGAAATAATTTAAAATATTGTAAAAACTATAAAGTTTTGAATAAACGCGATAAAATCCGTTATTGACTTTTAATCAAATGAGTAAAATTCGCGTAAATATAAGAGAACAGTACCAAAAAATAATTACAATTAAGTATTATTACTATAGTAATTTTTCTCCTTCCTTATCTGATACATAAGTTTTAATAAATCGGAAAATGTTAATTGCCTATTCATCTTGGAAATATTATTATCTTTCTTATTCCTTAACAAATAATATATCGTTTCTTACAAGATTATACAGCGCAAAAGCAACAAACAAAAAAAAAAGTATCGTTATCAATAATTTGAACACTTTATTTATCATTGATTTTCATAAAGAATATTGAAACGGCAATTTATGGACAGCTGTAGATATATTAACAAGATTTCAGCCGTACCTCTATAGAATCCACATTTCGTATTGGTGATAATTTTACATAAAAGTGACACGTTTTTTTTAAATTATGATCTTTTAACATTATTAAAATTGATATCATAACTTGCACTTAACGCTACAGAGACCTAGTAAACTCTACACAAAATTTACTGTATATATCTATAATTACATATAATTTAACTATAACAGGTCCTATTCTGTACATGGAAGATATTTTTTGAAGTTCACTAATAATAATATAATAATATAATCGATACTGAATCAAAATATAATTTTATTCATTTTTTCTATCTCTACGTGTTTGTTTGTTGCCCGCGCATCACTTCGATACCTGCCTTTTTTTTTATCGCAGGGGAATCCATTTACGGATGATATCCAGGACGCCCGGGTCGGCAGATTTCGATACCTGCCAGCTGAATTAATTTCAATGAAATTTGGCATAATTTAAGTCTATATTACGAGCTAGGATAGTCTTAATCCCGTGTAATATTACGTACTCGTAATTTGTGCGATCGCGAGAAAACGCTATGGTGTCGTATTTCAATACTAGATGAGCCTCAATTAGTATTGAAATTAGAGATCACGGCTATTTTAATAACGGTAATTGATCCACCGAAGCTCAGTATAATTCCCTTGGAACAGTGTAATGAGGAACGAAGTCGGGCGTGTTACTTGTTTATTTATGCTTTCTTGATATTTTACGCCCTTGATGTTAATTCTATATTTAATATATCGAACCCGCCTCGTTTTGAGCCACGTTGAAGCGCCATTACTACTACAATTTATGTATTTTAATGTAATGTTTGCAAACCCTATATCATTTTGTTGATAAGCAAGCGTTATAATAAAAATAATTTTCATCATGTTAATTACGTAAAATATTTAAAAATGTTATACTTAACTCACACCTCTTTGCCTTCGAAAAATGTTGATTGTACAAAAAATTACTATGAATATGGTATTCAAAAATCAAAATCAAAATCAAAAACAACTTTATTCAAATAGGCCCCAAGAGCACCTTCGAATCGTCATTTTACAAATTAAAACTTTAAAGTGATTATTATTTTTGTAAAAGTAAAGATACCACCGATTCGGAATGTAGATTCTGCAGAGAAAAATCGGCAAGAAACTCCGCAGTTACTCTTTTGAAAATAATTTATAAACTGTGTTTTAGTACATAATTAGTAATATCTTGCATGAAATACAGCGCCACGAACTCCACACATTTTTATCAACTAAGTAATCCGTATAAATACGCTTTATCTATTATTTTTTTTTTTTAAATAAAAACTTTAAATTTATGTTGAGACAATTCCATATATTGACAAGAAAAGTTCAAGCAACGTACACTAGGCAACAAGAGACTGAAATTTTGCACATATTCTATCTTAAAAACGATACCTTCAAAAGTTTTTTACCAAAGCCGGATAGGATTAAGCCGGTTAATTGCCTAACGGTGTTTTCACAAAGCAATCACTGTTTCATTTAAAAAGAGTTATAAACAAGGTATTGTTCGTTACAACGGTATACTCACACATCGAAACAGCTATACGTGTTATTGTATATCAATTCATGTCTAATACAAGTGTATATGGAACTCCAATTTATTATACTGTTCTCTTATATTTACGCGAATTTTACTCATTTGATTAAAAGTCTATACCGGATTTTATCGCGTTTATTTAAAACTTTATATTTTTACAATATTTTAAATTATTTCCCGACGTTTCGGACCCGTGGGTGTCCGAATAATTATTCGGACACCCACCACCTCAGTTCCCCGAGATCATGGACGCTGTAAAGGGTCCGAAACGTCGGGAAATAATTTAAAATATTGTAAAAATATAAAGTTTTAAATAAACGCGATAAAATCCGGTATAGACTTTTAATCCAATTTATTAATTCGATTTTAAAATGTAGTTATATATTTTGGCGAATAGTCTGTTTACTGGACCATGCTATAGGCTTTATAATATCACGTTACGATTCGTTAGACCTTTACAACATAAGCCTCTTCTTGTATAAAAGAAACATTTTGGAGCATAAATCGTCACGTTACTCCTTTGGGGATTGGCAGATAACTACTAAATACTACTAATAATGAATAGTTTTTTATTGGGAATATTTTGCGTCACAGCTCGTTTCAAATTGAACAGTTAAGCAAAACGATGGCATTCTGAATACGAATATAGGAACCGGGTTTTAGCGTGCCTGTCCATTGATGCGGATCCAATATTAACCAATAGGATTGCAGAGCCCTTGTCCACTGGAGCAGAGGGGAGATTTTTTGCAATCCTATTAGTTAATACTTCTCCGCTTCTCCGCTCCGCCGCCTCGCTCCGCTTCAACGGACAGGCACTCTAAGACTATCATACAAGGCTGACAGTAGGTGGTATAAAATTTACACCACCTACATTTATTTACACTGTAAATAAATCAATAAATATTACATTGTATAATATCACAATTTACTTATCGTAAGTTAATTAAGATTACCATTTGACATTTACATTTATTATCTCTACGGATATTTTTTACTTTTTTTTTTAAAATAAAATGAATGTTAGTAAAATATTGATAGGATATTGAACTGCATTCATGTAATTTCCTTATCGAGCATAGCTGTGCTTAATTCGAATACTCGTATATTAATTAACTATTTTTATCTATGACTTTGTACGCATGAAATTGGTATATTAGGATATCCTTATGTTGTATAGGAAATCTATAAAAATTCCGACCACTATAAGCTCTTCAAACGCTTTAAGTTGTTACCAGCCCCGGATCTAAGGGGGGGAGGGGGGCTAACTTGTGCACTTAACCGCCCGGAGGGCGGCAGTTTCATGGGGGCCAAAATATAAATATAAATATTGCATAAAATATAATCCATTGTTGATAAAAAACATGTCATAAAAACTTGCAGCCATTTTTCGCAAAAGCCGCGATTGTAAAAATTTACCAAAAGTTTAAATTTATTAAAGGATTATTATTTTGACAATAGGTCGCAAAAAAATGTTTATCATTTGTCAGTTTTAACAGTTTTTCTCAAACACCGAAGAGAGGGGGCACCACTATCAAGTTTTTGCTCCAGTTCAAAAAAATCGTAGATCTGGGGCTGGTCTGTTACAAATACACTGTTACATTGGATATATCTCTCACTACGATATCCTGTGTCAGTTGTTTGGAAACATTGTACTGTATCAGCCTGTACGGTGTACACAACCCACTGCTGAGCGAAGGCCGCTTCTCCATAAAGAAAAAGGGTTGGAGCTTAATTATCTATGATAACAACCGGGAACGACGGCTTTACGTGCTCTCCGAGGCACGGTGGGGAGTCCCACAATGACATATACCCAGACCGGAAACAAATATTTGTACAAATACAAATATCTGTCCCGAGCGGGTATTGAACACGCGACCGCCGGCGTTGAGGCGACTACTCGCACCACTACACCAGAACAGTTGTCATACAGCTTATATAGATATTGTACAATAGACATGAACAATGATATATGTACAGACGCGACGATTCTACAGTTTTATAGACATGGGAATATGTGCAAGTAAATAGCATAGCATTATTTAGTTGCAATTTATAATCAAAAAACTTTTAAGGTAATTATTTTTATGTATATAAAATATACGTAAAGAATATAAAAATAAAACTTAAACGAACCATCACAAATTAATAATAAGAAAAATAACGTCCTTAAGTAAATAAATTTTAAATTAAAAAATTAAAATCAATATTAAATATGTTATGACTAACAATTTTGTTTTTATTTATTTATTACAAAGATGCAAAATTGGTTTGTTATAATAAAATTATAATTGTTTAAAGATATTGTTGCATATGATGTATAAATTGTATTTACAAGTACATGCAATTTTATATGTAACCGTGTACCACATTTCAGTTACAATTGTTTGAGTTTTGACACATAGTATAAATAAATTTATTTAACATACACACACAGTCGTCTGTTCCTAAGGTAGGCAAATTAAGAAGATCAGACTCGGTGTGGGAATCAAACCCACAACCCTGGAGCAGAAAACAAGGTCACTGCTAACTGCGCCGTCTGGCTAGTCAAATTATAACGGGCCAGTCAATTATAATACATTACGATTTTTTACCTATGAAACAATCTAGTGGACTACAAAAATACAATTTTGAAAAATATATTTGTAAGTACCCAGTGATTTACCAGGCTGTTCAACTGATTTTTCTAGATGTCCAACATAATCGGAGACTGTATTTGACAATTTTGATTATTATTCATTTTTCAAACTCCGGGTGGGCTCCTAATTAACTTTAGGATTACTTAATTTACTATATATTTTACTAGGGTTTAATAAAATTGACAGACAGAGTATATTTAATAAAAAAAATTCAGTTTTTTGTACATAGTTCTTATTTCTTTGTTTATTTGTTTATTTGTTTTCTTAATATTTATCATAATTAAAATATTATCATACCTACTTATATAATCAGGTTTCTGTACTAATTTGCATTTACATTTGTCCTATGCTAGTTAAAAATAAATATTATATCTAATCAACGTATTTTATTCTGCATTAAATTTTTATAATTATCAATAGTTTAATAGTACATACTTTTTTGCAATAGTCCAGAATAATAATCCTATTTTCGCTTTCTATGATTTCATTGACCTTTGTTGTTTATTTTGATTGACACGAATTTTACTCTTTATAAGAATACGATAATATTCGTGGACAGGACAGTCGAAGAGGACATGCAGAACAGACTCGATTGTGCAGTGTTGCAGACATACTATGGGCTCTTCTTGTACTTGAACTGATCCAAATACTCGGAGAAACCACCATGCCCCGTTAAAACCTGGGCGACGAGCCTGTCCAGCTCTAGTTTCCTCGTTATTCTATGCGCCGCCATCACATCAGGAAAAAATATATTGATGACGCCGCCCATGTCACTAATATTCACTCTTGGTAGGATAGCAGTTATAGTAGCCAAAGTTGCTACACGTTGATTTTCAATAATAATATATATATACTTGTTATAAGATTTATCAATTCAAAAAATAGACGATAAACTCGCGAACTTGTTTGACAAGAGCAAAAAAAAACATCGTAAATAAAAATAAAATAAATAAAACACTGACATAACCAATAAAATACATGAATTTTAATTGATATTGCTTGTCTTCTCGTAAGAAAAAAGAGTTTATGGCTACCGCCGCTGCAGATAAAACGTGTGGTTTACAACCGATGTGTCAAATCTAAATGAATAATAATTGAATGTTCAAAAAACAAAAACCGACTTCAGGATTATACCCACATGTACAAACTTTTGTTTTTTTGTTTTTGTTGATTTTCACTAAAAAACACTAAATTGATTCCGATAAAATTTCTATGGAACCACTTCAGCTGAAGTATAGATAGATAGATAGATAGATATTAACCAACAATCACATCACGTTAACCTAGCCCCGTGCTAAGTTCGTAAGAACTTGTGTTACGGGTACTAGGAACGGAAATAAATTTAAGATATAAATACATATATACATAAATACACATCCATGACCCGGTGCAGACATCTATATTCGTCATACAAATTATCTGCACCTGGCGGGATTCGAACCCGCGACCGCTGCGTAAAGTGTCCAGTTGCCTGACCACTCGACCAGCCGGCCGTCATGCCGTCAGTATGACGTACTAATTAAAAGAAGAATCATCCAAATCGATTCATAACTGACGGAATAATCGCGTAACAAACATAAGAAAAAAAATGTCGAATTGAGCACCTCCTCATTTTTTAAAGTCGCTTAAAATCATCTACCATCCGTTTCTCTCGAAAATTAATAATAAAATCATCACATTCAATGGCAAAGCAGGATGGAATCCAGTGTCGAGTGTCCGAACACACACAACAAATAGGTATATATAAAAATACTATGATGTTTTAGAAAAAGAAAATACTCAAAAGGAGTAAGAAAATGAAGGTTTTAGGTGATAGGAATTTTTCCAATACATCTAGTTAAAAATAAAACTTGCCAACTGGGTTCAGTATCACCATACAATATTTAGGTATACATAATTATCTAAATCAAAAATGATTCAAAGAAACATGGCTCTTTCAGAACGAACGAAGAATTTAAACTTTATTTAACGTAAACTTTATTAACCTGTCCAGTTGTCACGCTTTTTTTTTTTTTGAAAGCTTAAAAAAATGCAATGTATTTTACATTTCAGTGTATTTTCAATCTTTTTGATAACTAATGCAAGAAATATAATTGAAACAGTTGGACGTCCTACGCGGTATCAGCCACGGTAAATTTCGATTCGATTCATATGTAGACATTTATGATTATTTATCCATTCTATCATAATTATATCAAATCACGGCTTTCAAATAAACAAATACCAAAAAATCATCAGCTTTATCTCATAAAAATATATTATATTCTATATTAAAAAAACGTACTTTGAGTCCATTACATTAAATATCGGAAAAACAACACTAACATTTTAATAATGTATCAAATCTATATCAAATTGTTAATAATAGGGCGTTTGCATATGATAATATTATACATTTTTTTTTTTTTTATTTGTTAGTTGAATAGGCAAACTGGCAGACGTGCCACCTGATGGTAAGTGGTCGACGTCGCCCATGAACATAAACTAGTTCACCTGGAACTAGCCCAGCCGACTCATTTATGTGTTGCCTATCCTGAGACATATGATGTTAAGTCTCGGTGCCAGTAATTACACTGCCTGTCTTGCCCTTCTTTCCGAAACACAGCAAAGCTGTTTCACGGAAGAAATAAGCAAGATGGTGGTACCCATGCAGCCGGGAGCGCGGCACAGCGCATCCCTCCCACCGGTAAAAATGTTATAATAAAAATAAAAATGTTATAATTATAAAAATTGAATAAAATTTCACTCTTATATGAACTTATGTGGTGTACTATATCTATCAGCTTGTAAATGTCTGTTAGACAATGGCCAATCTGTTTCTAAAGAATAGGTTTTGAGCGTAATACGTCCAGCAGTTTCACAATGGATTTTAAGGAAAAATCCAAGATTTTTCACGATATCGTTCATCATTGACGAAGAGACAATTGGTGCTGTAACGGGATTATATTCACCACTATTTTATTTAATCCCACGTGACTAATGGAACACCGTAGCTATGTTGATATTTAAGCTATCTGCATGCGAGTCTCATGAACAAGACATTCGTAGATAATGTCGAAATATCGAGCTCCACGAAATAAAAATAAAAAACATGGTAAATATCTCGCGTTAAATAATTGTAGTTATCTGCATAATATAGTTTTAGAATCTCAACGCGTAATGTAGTAACTAGCTCCATTGCGGGAGTCTCAAGTAGGGATGTTCATGTAAAAATATCTAAATTTTTTAAATATAATATTATAATATATCGTATTGTTTTATCAATACTTTGTGATATATACATATTGTAAAATAATATTAATACTTTCCGATATATGTGAAGTATTTTGTTTATATTTAACTATTTTTCCAATATGCACAAAAAAAGTTCTTCGCTTCTTCATATCCATGTATACCAGATGAAATATATCGATACTATCGGTTTGATACGATAAATCGCATGCACCTATCGAGATTTTATGAAATATCGATATATATCGTGTACTCCTAGTCTCAAGTTCGAACACTGATCTTTCCTTCAGTAGAACATTAAAGCAAAATTATAATATATGGCTTTAGAATAATATTGAAACCACGCAAACCTAAATCTGTTGAAGCAGTAGTACACTCTTTATTTCTCACTTCATCACTCTACTACTCGCAATATCTACTCACTTGTATTATTAGTATATATCACATTAAAGAACATATTTATTGAACCGGATAATAGCTTTAAATATCAAGCTAAGACAAATGAGAGCAAATCTATAATTAAAGATATCAACTCGGATGTAACTGCGCATATAGTCTAGAACCTAGATGATAATCAGGAATACATAAATAATACCTACTTCCTCTACAATTATAACCCTAGCCAGTTATTAAGCCTTATTTCGTCTTACTAAAGCAAAAAAATACTTATTATCCTTCCTTGTTAATCGATCTATTTATCTACCATTTCGAATATCCTTGCGTCACTTGATAGACTTCTGACATTTAGAATAAAGGACACCTACAGACTACAGACAGACAGATCCATATTCTTAAAATTAAAACAGACTGATCGAAAAGAGTTTGCAGCATATTCTCAGAATGGTGAAAGTTCCTTAACACTGCTTCAAAATTTCATGATTTTAGACTAACTAGCTTTGGTTGTACTTGGTCTTCCGATATATTATTTTAATGTTACTATATAATTTATTAAATGCGACATTAACTCAAGTTAATGCTTGTA
The DNA here is from genome assembly GCA_036937285.1 of Euphydryas editha. Taxonomy (NCBI): domain Eukaryota; kingdom Metazoa; phylum Arthropoda; class Insecta; order Lepidoptera; family Nymphalidae; genus Euphydryas; species Euphydryas editha. The sequence continues at coordinate 2,269,668 of JAUPFZ010000007.1, read as the reverse complement.
GTAAAACTACAATTTTAAATTAAAATGATAAAAACTCATTTAAATTATTTAAAATAATCACAAGATTCAACAGAAAGTAATTGCAACAAACCTTTTTTGTATTAATTTTTCAAATGAATTACATCAGTAGGAGCCCTTACATACCTTAAATACAAGAACTATTAATAAGTGATATACAATCCTTGACATATAAACAATAATATTGAAACCAAAAAATACAAATAATAATTAAGTGAATTCCTTCCGTGAAGTTTTTATTTCGATAACGTAGGAGGTACTAGTAACTTGTTGTTACCAAGAGTTCCATTTACTCTTTCGATAACTCTATTAATTAAACAACCGTAACAGTGACTTCTTTCGCGGTTTCCATCCCCTTCATTGAGTAGCCAGCTTAAGATGAGCCGTACGTTTAGACGTTTCCAAGTTATCTGAACTTCCTATAAGATATTATAATAATTTAATTAACGTAATTTTCGAACTAACAAACCGAAGACCTTAAAATATCTTTAGATAGTGCTCTTGAGTGACGTCCGTTCTGGTGTAGCGGGTCGAGTGGTTGCCTCAACGCTGGCGTAGGTACGTAATGCACGCGAGAGTACGTAAAGCCGTCGGTACCGGTTGTTATCATAGACACCTGATAACGATCGCTACCCATGGTAGGGAAATTATCTGCCAACCCGCAGTGGAGCAGTGTGGTGGATTAAGCTCCAACACTTCTTCTACATGGAGAAGATACCTTCGCTCAGCAGTGGGTGTTTTATAGGCTGATAAAGAGCTTCCTTGTTTTTTTTTTTGTGACGCAGGGGAATCCATTTACGGATGATATCCAGGACGCCCGGGTCGGCAATCCTAGACCTATGTCGGACCTGACACTTTGGGAGTGCAATACCGTACTAAACCCCTGCGGGAGCCTTCAGCCGCTTTAATTGGAGGGTCCCGGATCTGCAGGCAACAGGATCCCTCCAGCGACAGGCTGGCCTCGGCGAAAAGGCCAGACTTCTCCTACATGGGGACTGTCCGGCTAACCTCTGGACAGTCCCGACGACGTCGTGTCTAGCAGGACCGGGTTCCCATCCCGGCCCGACACGGGCACAAGGGCGTTACTGGAGGCGCATTAAGTAGCGCCTCCTACGCACCCCCATTCGTCGCCCGCGGATTGAGGCCACGTCGGCGGCCTCCTCTCTCCTCCGCTCGTCGGCCTCCTTCTGGGACATTACTGTCTCGCAGAAGGAGACCATCGCCTTCCAGGACTCGTCGTCGCCGAGCATCGCGGTGATGATGCTCGGGAGCGACAAGTCCCCTCGGTCGGTAGTCGGGACCGACGTCAGACCTTGACGCAGTGCCGCCCAGAGCTTCCTTGTACCTTAGCAGTAGATAATCTTCGTAGTTAGTTGATAATAAGAAAGTAGAGTGGTGTAGTGAGATGGTACTAAATATTTAACGGTAACAGTAAATGTTCTGTTTGGAAAAGGAAATGTGTTGTGTTATTGTTCCACTGAAGATTGTCAGAAAAACTTCTCCAGAGATATACCGGTTTTGTCAATGTTTCTATTATACGTCGAACACATAGATTATTTTTTTGTTTTTAGTTTTTGGACAAGATAACTATTTTTCTACACACCGGGTATACTCGACCCTTTTCATTAAGTTGTAGCAAAATTATTATTTAATATAAACAGACAGAAATACATCACATAAGAACAGCATATTTCAAAAATAACACACAGATGGTCGCTAAGTAAAGTAACGGAACGTGTATCATAAAAAGCGACCCACAATAACGTTCTTAGCGAGAGTGACGTATATTGACTTTTTGTTCGTTGTCCCACTTTGGCACAAATTGTCTTTTGTCCGCTAAGATTATTATCATTTTAGTTATGATATATCTTTTTAAAGTAGACAACATATGGGTGTGAATCGGATAGACTATCAACTTACATTAAATAATAAAAAAATTGCGTCACACTCAACTGCCACCACTAGGTTACCCTGTGTCAAGAAACACAAAATATACACATACACACATACACCGAGGCTACAGACTATGATAAACTTCTGTATTACCTATACCTAAATTGACATATCAATACATTTGCGGGCAAAACCATGGAGCAAAGGTCGTATATGAGTATTGTAATAATCATTCAATTTTAGTCCACAACAGCAATTTTCTTTAGCAAGCATTCACTCAAACAAGTATGCTTAATTAAAAAAATCAAAAAACCCGACTGCGTAAAATACTCTTATTATAAACTAACAAGTATGCTTAATTAAAAAAAATCAAAAAACCCGACTGCGTAAAATACTCTTATTATAAACTAAAAAGAATAAAACAATTTACTAGCTTTCATTTGATACCCATATTGCTACAGTAAGAAAAAAAAATTCAACTCCCCCCCTCATTTCGCCATTTGCGGGCGCCATTTTGAAAATTTATATAGCCTATGTCACTACTACAATTTAGACAAATCCAACGACACCTCATATGTCAAAAACCGTCTAGCCGTTTGGGCTGTAGGGCGTGCCAAAGAAATGGACATACATACATACTTACATACATACATACATACATACATACATACATACATACATACACTCGAAAAACATAACCCTCCTTCTGTCGCAGTCGGGTAAAAAGAATAAAACAATTTACTAGCTTTCATTTGATACCCACATTGCTACAGTAAGAAAAAAAAATTCAACTCCCCCCCTCATTTCGCCATTTGCGGGCGCCATTTTGAAAATTTATATAGCCTATGTCACTACTACAATTTAGACAAATCCAACGACACCTCATATGTCAAAAACCGTCTAGCCGTTTGGGCTGTAGGGCGTGCCAAAGAAATGGACATACATACATACTTACATACATACATACATACATACATACATACATACACTCGAAAAACATAACCCTCCTTCTGTCGCAGTCGGGTAAAAAGAATAAAACAATTTACTAGCTTTCATTTGATACCCACATTGCTACAATAAAAAAAATTCAACTCCCCCCCCGCCTCATTCCGCCATTTGCGGGCGCCATTTTGAAAATGTGTATAGCCTACCTATGTCACTACTACAATTTAGACAAATCCAACGACACCGTATATGTCAAAAACCGTCCAGCCGTTTGGGCTGTAGGGCGTGCCAAAAAAATGGACATATATACATACATACACTCGAAAAACATAACCCTCCTTCTGTCGCAGTCAGGTAAAAAAGGTCATTAATAAAATATGGTATTGAGTGTTGTAAAAGTCTTTCAATTTTAGTTTAAAACAACAAATTCCTTTAGCAAGCATTTACTCAAAATAGGTCATAAATAAAATATGATTTTGAGTTTTGTAACAATCTTTTACTTATTTGTTTTCTCTGTTAATTCGATTATTTATGTTTGTTTTTCAGATGCTGTTGGCGTGCTTACTAACAGAGGTGACATCGCGACCGTCTAACAATGAGTAAGTTTCAACTGTCATTGTTATATCTTATATTATTTTTGTATGATAATAATAATATTTTTAACATAACAAACGGTCTTATGTTACTAAGGCAAGCAACTTAATGCGTGTATTTTAGGTAACAGACGATTGATATATATTTTTTAACAAATATAGGTACATGTAAATAATGTAATATGTAATATAAATAAATATATATATACCCCCAGACGTGGCCGGGTATCGAACAGAAAACCCTGGAACAGAAAGCAGGGTCACTGACAACTGTGAAATCGGGCTAGTCAAATAGTCAAATATAGTAGTATAATTAGTTGTTAATATTATTTTTAAGTACTTGTACAAAAATTATACATAATTAATAACTTAGGTTTATGAGGAATAAAAACTTCATCAGTTGTGTCTTTAAAAATACTTATAAAATAATCAATTTGCTTACAACTAGATTGTATTTTTTAAAAGATATTAGACGGATCTAATCGCGATTTATATTGATAACACTTAATTCTGTTCGACCATTTAATTTGCATCCATCGTCGTTATGAGTTGACTGTTTATTGCATTAAATTGCGATCAGACCCATTATATATGAAAATGTGAAACCATAACGATAAAATTATAATTGCATTTCTTAAAACTCAAATAATATTATCCGTGATCTGAATAATATTGACAGCATTATTTTATTATTGACATGTGTATATATAGTAATATTAAAACTGGTTTATACATTGAATTTTCTGTACAGACATTATTTTAATTAGATTCGCTTAAAAAACTAAGGATTAGTGCACAACTAACAGTATATTAAATTACAAGTGTGAAACCTCTTAAACAACTTATACTGGCCGGGGTAATGGTTCAGGTATGCTATTTAATGTATTTTGTGCTTACATCACCGCTTTTATAATACACGCAAAAATTAATATGCTTGATGTAAAAATATAAAGACCCTACAAGAATACATTAACCGTTTCTTTTTTTTATGTTTTCAGTTCCGAAGTCGATGAAGAACCTATCAAGACACGTAAAGCAGTTATAGAAGACAATTCTATTAATTATCAAATAGATACTAATAAAGATAAAAGTCATCATACGAAAGAGATACTTGATAACTTTAAATTTTTAAACATTGATCTGGGTAAACCACCTCGAATAGTTACAAATGATAATAATCCTTATGAATCGTATGATTTAATTAATCACATCCTAGCTAATTCAGCATTAACTTCAGGAAGAATGGCAAGCAATAATGAGCAATTAAAGGATTCCCATAATGACGATGAAGGTCGAAACTACAATTCGAGATCTGCAAAATTACTGCCAAATATGTTTGTTCCAAATTCCGCAATCCCTTCTATCCCATACCCGTATATAATAAATGTCCCAGCTGTCCCATTATCGTATTATGAAATACTTGGTGGATATAATATAAATAATAATTTAATGTCACCCTCAAATCAAGCTATTCAAAGTCGACAGCAATTATTTCCAAACTTTCCGTCGTTTCCGTCATTTCCATCATTCTCATTTGACAACATTCAACTACAGCCTTTTGCACAATTTTTTCCTGTTCTAATTAAAAATCCTTTCGTTGCACTTGCACAAGGTGGTGGATGGAATAATTTTATCGAATACGGACAAAATGCTGATGTCTGTAATAGAAAACAAAAATCAATTGATATCGCTGACGAAAATAAAAGTGACGTTAAAAGTTTGGTCGAAAAACAATCCAAGTTAAAAAATATAACTAATATTGAAAGCAATGATGACGACGTTAAGGGTGACGTTGAAAGCTTAGTAGAAAATCAAGCTAACGATAATATATTAACTAATTATGAAAATAATGATGATAACGTTAAAAGTTTGGTCGAAAAACAATCTAACGATAAAAATGTAATTAATAATGAAAATAATGATGACGACGTTAAAAGTTTGGTAAAAAATCAATCGAACGAAAGAAAAGTAATAAGTAACGAAAATAATGATGACAATGTTAAAAGTTTGGTAGAAAATCAATCTAATGAGACTAAATTAATTAATAATGAAAGTAATGACAGCAAGACTTCAGAGCCGAAAACGACTTCAAGACAATCTCGTTCTATAAAAAAGCGGACAGTTTTTGCTAAAGCACCGGTACAAGAAGTAGAAGAAATTGAAACCGGTAAAAAAATTTACCCCACAAAGCCTAGCACTACTCGTAAAACCACGAAAAGACCTTTAACAGTTGATCAAGATGAAGATTTCAAAAACAGCGACCAGGAGGGCGACTTGCGTTTTCCTTTTAGTGATTTTACCTGGTTTGGGAATAAAAAACCTGTTGCACCGAGTCCTGGTTTTTTTATAAATAAACTTAAAGTTCGTAAAGGTGGTGTCGCTATTGCTGGTCCCGGTGGAGTAGCGACGGCTGGAAGAGGCGGTACAGCTATCGTCGGCCCAGGTGGGTTAGCTTACACCAAACCAGGTGGTTTAGCCATAGCCGGACCTCATGCAAGAGTTGTAGCCTTATCACCCTATGCTGACACACTTCCCTCGATATTTCGACCTCATCAACTTGGATACGATTTCAGATCATTAGATTCAATAAGACAAGGAAAAGTTGTTGCAACTGGTCCTGTTATTTATTATCACCCCCTTGAATAAAATCCTTTTCCAAAATTTAAAGCAATTTGATTGTATTAATATCAATTGTTTTTTACTAATAGATACTACAAGCAACTAATGGAGAACCTGAATAAACACAATGCAAGGGCCGCTGAAGTTTTCAATTACGATGGTGAAAATATCGTAGATCATCTCACCAAAGACTCTACTTTCATATTTAATATTAACCCAAGAGCCTTTTCTATGAGTGGAGAAAATGGAGTCGCTATATCCAACCCAATATCAAATGTAGTTATACGGAAAGGTGAAGTAGGGTCGATTATACACACTCCGCTATCGACAGCTATCGCTGGACCAGGCGGTTTCGCCTACGCAGAATCAGAATTAAATGTATACGAATACGATATGAAGTAAGATAAATAAGTGTTTTTTTTTTTTAAATTAAAAACGGCGATGCATCGAAAAGTAATTTCGACTCTCCTTGAAAATATTTTTCGCTTGCAAAATGTTTAATGTTACGAATTTTTGTATTTCTTTTTTTATTTAAAATAAATGTATATGTAATAAAATATAGAATTATTTTTTTTAAACCTTTACGAGTTCGAAAGAATACCTGTTTAGGACTTTAGAAATTATTTCACATAAACTGTAGTTATACATAACTTAGAACTAGCATTTCATTATTAATAATTACTTTCTTAACCGAAAAAAAAAAAAACGTCTTGCTTCAACTTTGTTTCTCAATCAAAATGAGTAAAAAGAGACTCTTATAGAATTACTTGTGTCTGACTTCGCATATTATTCACAATATACTTCAACAATTCATTTTTTATTAATATATTTGGTGACTCACACAAAATTCATTCAACCTTTGTGTATCTTCTAAAGATTTTATAAATTTTTGCTCACTAACTTTTCTCTTTAATGCTATTGATCTGAATTAACTTGCAACAGTAGGTATTGTAGTGTTCGAAAACCACTTTACAAAAAGAAATTATGAACCGGTTAGAAAGTATTCTGAAAGCAATTTATTCTTTTTTATTTATACACGTTAAAGACATAAGTAGCGATTATTTAAAATAATATTACTTGTAGATAGAAAACTGACTACAGACATGAACTAAATATCTTTTAATTTAAATTAATGAAGAGAGGATGAATGAATGAGAATTCATATAATTATTTCACAAATATTTTATTTATTTATTCTTTATTACACACAAATACATTACAAGGCATAGAGCATAGTTAAAAGTTAGTTAAGTTAAGAATATGTAGTACCTTAATAATGCTAATATTTTATTCATAAATCAAATATAATAATTTTGCTATAAACAAACATTATTTCGAAGTTTTACAATGTTATATATGTATATTTACAATGCAAAACTTAAACTAATTATTTAAAGACAATTTTGGTATAAATCATGTCCGCACGGAATGGTACCAAGAACACTGACAGCATTTCCCCGTTGAATCGCAATTCCGATTCTCTGGGCAAAAAATGCACCAAATGCAGTGTATGTATGCAGTCAAATATTTTAGATTTTTTTTTTTGCACTGCTACTTCAAGGTTCAAGTGTTTCGACTGCAAACGACACAGAAATATAATTTGGGATAAGTGACGAATATTTGTGTCGTATAGTCATTTCAGCTTTAATAATTGTAATCAATTAATGAATCTTATATTATTAATATTTTAACGTTGTACGATAGGTAAGTAGTATACAGGTAGGAGTACAAGATGATAATTGGAATAAAGACATGAAGAATCTGAAGCACCAGCACAGAGTTGAACCCGAGAGCATCGATTCCACTTTTATCTACTCAAATATTTCGCTTTCAAAAAGTATATTATACTTAATTTCAAACATCATTACATGTTTCACAGTTAGGCTCAAGGTTTTTCTGTTAACGAGGAAAAGATGGTTGAATGGAGAGGAGAAGGATTGGAGCGTGAACCGCCATGCTGCGCTACTGCGGATTGGATGTACACGTCTCAGAATTTCTATTGAGAAATCAGGCTTTGTCGCGAACTTCTCCTTTACTATTAATAAATATGAATATTATAATAAAATTACGAAATTAACAGTGCTAGCCTGCATTTGAACTTACTATTATATATTTTTATATAAACACTTACTATTATTATATATTATTATGATTGGCCCGTTAGCGATGTTGGCAGTGACCCAGCTCCTGCTCTCTCTCTGTTCCATGGTTGTGGGTTCGACCCCTGCTCGTCGACTGTTACCTAAAACAGTGACGTTAAGTTATCCACCTTTGTAACAGACGACCGTGCCGTGTATGTTAAATATATTTATTTGTTTATCATTTAGGTACTACTCGTATATGCGCTAAAACAACAAACAGTAAAAATAGGAATGAAGTTAAATTATAAAGGACATAAGAGACATACACGAGATGAGCTTTTGTTATTAGTATATCTATAATTATATCACTAAAGTTTAATAAATTCAATGTAAAAATATTTTGAATCTGTATGTATATTAATTTTTTTAGGGGTACCTTTGTACCCCTTTTAACTTTTTACTCGTACGAAAATTACGCGGACGGAGAAGTATGAAATTTGGCACAGTTAAAGTTTATATAGAGGAGAAGTGCAGAATAGTAATATTTTTTATAATAATGCTCAACAAATACATTAAAATCATTTAAAAAAAAACAATACACACACTACGCCACACAAACATATGTACAATGACATATTCATTCATTCATTTGGATTAATGGCTTCCAATAGTGCCAAAATAGCACGAATGATTTCGCCAATGTCACGTAGAATGGAGAAGACACGAAGGAGATTGGTCGGTGAAACAATGACATATATACACTCGTTTATTGTCAAAGTCTGATGTTAACACGATTTTAAATACAGGTCTTGCAACGATTTTTTTTTTATCGAACACGGTTTCAAATACAGGTCTTGCAATGAATTTTTTATCGATTTTTTTATCACAAATCAAGTTCAATGACTGCTGCATGTGGTCACCATGTTATGCGCAATCATATTTTTATGATGTTGACAATGCTGTCAATTATAGATTAGGTCGAATTTCGACCACTGGGCGACCATTAGTATAGTATTATTAGTCAATCATCTTGAAGCGCCGCTGGGCTATGTGTGAATCAAGCTTGTAATACGTATAGTGTACAGTAGGTAAGTTTGTGCGTGACAAGCAAACACGTTTTCTAAGACAAAACGCATGTTAAAATAATGTAAATTCGGTTGTTGTTTTGTTAAATCCAATCTAATAAAACTTTTCTACATCGAAATGTAAAGCTTTTTCTTTTTAATAAATGTAGTCGTAAAGCACAGCGATAAGAAGACATGTTATTCAGGCGTCGACTGTCGCGTCGCTCTTAAATAAAAAAAGTTGCATGTTGTTATAAAACACGTGCTAAGATGAGATAAGGTTTAAAATTTCGCTTTCCGTTGGTTTGAATCATTTTATACCACTATGATGGCAAACAAGCGTCCGTCTGGTGGTAAATGGTTCCTGTACTTTACGGACGCCTGTTATAACAAGAGCATCAAAAGCACATATCCGACCCGTAAACCGTTTTTTTGTCCCAGGCTTATAATTACTTGGTATATTGCTTAATGTGTATAACTATAACTTTTATATGCGGCTACAGAGATAAAAAAATATAAAATAAATTAAGTTCCAAATTAAAATAAGTTTCCAGATTTACGAAATCCTTTATGTGGAATTCCGACTCGCATCTAGCCAGTTTTTTATTGTGTTTAATATAGGGCCAATTTCACCGCTTGCTAATAAAGTTTAGATAGTTATCTGACATAATAGTATCCAAACTGATATTATATACATATAATTTTTTTTCTGTTTACCATCAAACTCTACTTTATCTGTCAGATATATCTACTTGCGAGCTGTGAAATCAAAATTTATAGTTTGTTAGATGAGGTGAACAGGCTCTAAGAGCCTTTACCTGCTGGTGCTAAAGTCTTTGGCAGCTGATCAGTAACCTACGGACGAGGTAAACTTTATCAGCAGCTGGTGTAATTGAGTCTCTTGTCTTTGAGTCTCTTGAATCTTTATTTAAAACTACTTCGACATATTTTTTTCAACTTATCATATGATAATTATTGTGATAATTAAATTTAGAATTTGCTAGTTATGAATTGAACTATCACTTGTGTTTCAAGTATAATCCCATTGACATATTTTAATAAGAAGTTTAAATCTAAAACAAAAATCTTACTTATTTTAGTGCTGCGATACAGTACATCCCATTCTACGGAGGCGCGAAGGGACAGTACTTAGAAGTGAAGAAAGATACCACTGGATCAATACTCAGTGAAAAAGTTGTTCCAGAAGAGAGTATAAGCAGTGAAAATATAATTAAAAACAAAGACGAAAGTCTGCTATCTAAAGTATTAGCTGCCAATTTACAAAGCCTCAGAACATTATCGAATAATTTACTAAAGTTACACAACCTAGGAAGAAAAACTGGCAGCTTGAATAATCAAGAAAAGAATAGGTTTAAAGGTCAACTATTCCTACTTGGAGAAGCAGCTTCCAATACAATTAAACTCATTGATGAGATTAATGATGACATCGACGCGCTGTTTAGAAAAAATGTAACGCTACTCAGGAAATACGGTGACAACTATGACGATGTGAGTAATTAAATATTTATAAGGAACTAGAACACCATGCAGATGGACGTTCATGGTTATTGCTAAGCTCCTATGGGCCATGAAGGTATATGTTATAACCTACAACGTTCCCCTAGAAACAATTTATAGAACAAAAAAACAATTTTTCTAATCATTCTGGTAGATCCAACGCTTAGTGCATTCATTTTAATGTAGATGTTTCTTCATTTTAATGCAGATGTTTTTTTTTAAATACTAAATAATTGTATATACATATATCAAAATATACCCAATATTAGAGAAAAATTAACTAGTATCTTTAAACTGGAACATAACACTGGAAAATAATATCATAAATTTAAATTGTTTTCTTAATTACAGGTTGGCGAGGAAGGCATTAGCATTGACTCCCCCACAGATCTTGGAGAATTGTACAACGAGGGACCAATTATAGCCGAAGCAAAGCCTGTTGGTAAGTCCTTAAAATAATATGAGCAAGAAATTTATAGAGACAAGTTTCATATTATTCTTCGTAATAGAAGAAATACATTTGCCCAATTTTAAACCAATTATTTTCTATAAAAATTGGTATTGATTCGTATTTTACAAATAATTTCAATATTCATAACAACGAATTACGTATCTCTCATCACAATCCAAGTACCTACTTATTTTTACATACTTGCCATTTATTTGCTGATTTTACAAAGTACGATCAAAACAGGATGAAACAAATTATTTAGTGCAGTAAAAACTAAAATACAGATAATGTATAATTGATAAATCCTTAATCTTAAAATGTAGAATCAATACTCTTTCTCTTCCTTAGTTTGCTTTTACCCTTTTTTTATTCCTTTAATCAGCAACGTATTTTTACTCTTTTCTCTGCCAACAGAGTTGTTATGTTTTTCGAGCGCACTCTTAATGGGTGTTGTGTTTATGGGTGGCGATGATTTACATAAAAAAAAAGTAATTTTATAATTCTTCTTAATTAGTGAGGATAGATGGGTGGGTAGACATATATTTGTTAATCGTTCTTAATGAAACTGTTGAATCAAACGGATGCTATGGATATGAAATTTCGTATATGGATATGGATATGAATAATATTACGCCAGTTACAGATATCGTTTAATTAATTAATGAATCTCTTCTACATAAAGGAGAAAGCTTTGAGCTTAATCCACCACGCTACTCCACTGCGGGTTGGCGGATAATTTATGTATCATGAGTAACAATTACTATAATGTCTATGATGACAACCGGAACTGACGGCTTTACACGCTAGAAACAAATATTTGTACAAGTAACAAATATCTGCACCCAGCGGTAAACGAACCCACGACCGTCGGTGTTAAGACGACTACTCGCAACACTACAGTAGAACGGGACCTCCGCGTCCGCGAAGCCGCGGCGCTATATGAGGCGAAGAGGGGGGTGTCCCTGCGGGAGATGGGAGGTCGGGAGGTGGAGCGGGTTTCCTCGGCTCTGCGGTCTCTGCATCCCGCTTGTCGTGTCGACCTCGATTTCAAGTGCGTGGTAGACCAGGAGCAGCTCATGGCCAACAATGGCCATGACTTTAACATCTTTACGGATGGCAGCAAGATTGAGGGCAAGGTGGGTGCGGCGTTATCCGTATGGAGAGGCGCCGCCGAAACTAAAACCCTCAAGCTTGTTTTGCCGTCCTATTGCACGGTCTACCAGGCTGAACTCCTGGAGATATGCCGGGAGGCACGGATGGCTGCAGAAAACTTGGTCGGATCAGTTGGGATTTATTCCGACTCCTTGTCGGCACTGCAGACGTTACAAAATCCAAAGGCTCTCCATCCCCTGGCCGTAGAGGCGCGGGGCTTTCTGCGTGATGCTTTGCTCCAGAACAAACGTGTAAGTTTGTTTTGGATCAAAGCCCACGCGGGACTGGAGGGGAACGAGCGTGCCGACTATCTGGCCAAGGAAGCTGCGCTTAAGTCCAAACGCTCCTTTGACTACGACAGCTTTCCCGTTTCATTCGTCAAGCGAAGCATTCGCATGCGATCGCTTGACGAATGGAACGACCGGTACCGAGGCGGTGAAACGGCTGGCGTCACCAGGAAATTTTTTCCCCATGCGGTGGCGGCGTACAGAATCATCGGTAAAATAGAGGTGGACAGATTCGTCACCCAGGTGTTGACGGGGCATGGCGGATTCTCCGAGTACTTGCATCGTTTCAAGCTCAAGAAGAGTCCGTCGTGTGTCTGCGACCCTGGGCAGATATAATCTGTCTTCCACCTCCTCCTGGACTGTCCTGTCCACGAATACGAACGGATAAAATTACGGAGCATGTTGTCAAACAATTTGGAACCTAATACATTAGAATTTGTTATGAGAAATGATCAAGATCGAGATCTTTTCCTGAAATACTGCATACAAATTGTAAAGAAAGCAAACTATAGGAATAAGTAAGTTGTGTTGTCATTATATAGTGTATATATAAGCATACAACGCAAATAGATTAAGCAAATAATAGGTTAGGACGTAAAAATTATAGTTTAATATAAATCATATCGTAATATTATTAAAATAAACAGTAAATTCATATTGTATGTAATTTAGTATAAGAAAATCTACTTTATTATAAAAATAGAATTAAGTAGTAGAACAAGCACCCCTCTGTAAATGTGTGTAAGTCTTAGTGAAGTAAAAATTTGTTAATATATATAAGTAAGTTAATATTTATGAATTAGTAATAAGCACTGCCTCCGATCATGTTGGAGAATTAGTATAAAAAAAAAACACTAGAACGGAACTTGTCCCGTAACGGATACGGTTACGGATATAAAAATATTAAAATAATCATCGTAATCATCCGTTACTTTCGGATAGTTTTGGTTACGGAGTTTGGTTAGAGTTGTGAGGAATTGTAAGGAATTGTTAAAGTAAGAGAAGGAAATAAAAAATAATAAACTAAACAAGGGGCACCTAGTGCGGCTCGACTGGGCAAAAGGCTTAAAAAAAATTAACGTGTCCAATCCGTGTCTTATTTATTTCCGACATTATTCAATACTTTTATATCGGTTACCTATGGTTATATGGTTACGGATACATTTTTATTTTGGATAACCCGATTGTTTCGGTTACGGAGCTCCATAACATCTACATAATTATATTGAACTTTACAATGAAACTTCTTATGCATGTAATTGAAAACCTTGACTAACACTCAAGCCGAAATTCCCACAAAATTGTTAGAATGATGGCGGGAATTACTTCGTTATTAAGTTAATGAATAATCATTTTTATTTTCTAGGTTTGGCAGTGGTTGGTGAAACCGGTGTAGCTGCTTCCCGGCCAATTGCAACTGCGGTGGCAGCTTCTGGCGTCGCCATTGCTCGGCCAATTGGCACGGCTATCGCTGGCATCGACCCTACTCTACTGGGCATCGATTACCACGTCAATCATTCCGAACAAAAAGTTAAATACAAGGGTCAAAAATATTAAAAGTAGCGTAATTTCAAAATTATGTTATTTAAATAAATTTTTCAAGTGTAGTAATTTTGTTTGATCAACGATTTGAAATGGACAACGACATTCAATTAGTTCTAAACTAATAAAGAATTAATTAAGCGTGACTAGAAAAAAAATAATTTAAAAAATCCAACCTTTTAATTTATGTTTTATGTAACTAAAAATTTAAATTAATTATTATGTTGATTAAATAGCTTTTACTAAAACACAGATATCACGATAACACGGATATTCAGGGTTTGCCATATCTTGTATTTATTTGTAAAAAAATATTTTATATGCAAATGTACAAAATGTTGAAAAAAAATGTGATATAATATTATATAATTGTATTATTAAATTAATATCGAATATATTTTCTATATTTTATAAAAAAGTTTAAAAATTATATTATTTAACGTTTTTTACCCTTATCTCACAAAACTTTAATAAGATAAATATATCATAATGTTAAGTTCTTACTGCCATCTGTTGTATCTTTTGTGAACTCAGATAAATCTGTTGATCCAATATACTTTAAAAATAAAAAGGTAGATGGCGCGCACATCTACTTTTCCTCAACATAAACTGATCAATCATTAACATCAAATAAAAATGCTACTTATATAGAAGAGGCGAGTCCGTAACCGTAACTACTAGTGAACCAGTAAGGCAGAGAGTCGTTCAACTTCACCGTCATATAGATATATTGAATCGTAATAAAATCATTAAGTGAACGCATGAATGAAATAATGTTTTCTTTGTGATTAGGTTAGGTTTATAGAAGAATGAGCAGAGAGTAGAGCTATGTAGGTATAGAACAAGACGATCCTCTCGGTTTCAAGTGCATTAGTTTTCTAGTATGTTTTATCACTTATATCATTTTTGTGTGAGGAAAATATGAGAGGACTATCATATGCTGAAAAAAACAAAACTAGCTTAATACTAGTAGTTTCAGAGTTTATCGAGTATAAATTATTTTAGCAACAGCCGAGTGACACTATAATTCAATTTACCGTGACGGTATCTTCTTAAATAAAAGTAAAAAAAAAAAATAAAGATTTTGGGTACGTGGGTAATATGATATCCAGCTAATTAGCAAATTATAAAAGTAAAAATTGCTAGATATGTAACTATTTAAAGTGAAAAAAAACCTACTTTGAAAATATATTATCTAATAAAACGGGAACGGAATTTTGATATGTCAATGATCAATTAATATTGGGTAACGACCAAAATTGTAGAATCGCACCTCAGGTGGAAAAACTCACTACCACTGCAATGTAGGTATGTGACATTTTTAACACATATCGTGTTAAAAAAAAATCAACAGAATTTTTTGAGCTATTTTAACATAGACGTTTTATGTTAAAACTTAAAACAATAACATACTTTTTATGTTAAAATATACACAAGTTTATGTTAAAATATTCTGTAGGACATCATAAAAATATTATTACCCGACTGCGACAGAAGGAGGGTTACGTTTTTCGAGTGTATGTATGTATGTATGTATGTCCATTTCTTTTACACGCCCTACAGTCCAAACGGCTGGACAGTTTTTGACATATGAGGTGTCGTTGGATTTGTCTAAATTGTAGTAGTGACATAGGCTATATAAATTTTCAAAATGGCACCCGCAAATGGCGGAATGAGGGGCGGGAGTTGAATTTTTTTTTCTTACTGTAGCAATATGGGTATCAAATGAAAGCTAGTAAATTGTTTTTTTCTTTTTAGTTTATAATAAGAGTATTTTACGCAGTCGGATTTTTTGATTTTTTTTAATTAAGCATACATGTTTTTATGTAAAATAACACTTTTTTGTGTTGATAAAAAATAGATCAAATGTGTCATTTGATCTATTTTTTATTTTTAACTATTTTGTGTTGAATTGACATTAAAAGTGTTAAATATTTAACACTTAAATTTTTAACACAAGACTGTTTTGATGCAATGACGGAATTTTTTACAATGTGGACGTCACATCACAATTTTGTGGCATACCATTTAATATTTCCCAGTTAATAATACCCCCCAGTTAAATTCTACGTAATATATAAGCTAGATCCAAATTTTAATTACAATATAATAATAAAAAATTACAGAAAATAAATATATTCCTCATATCAAAATTTCAAATACAATTTTATAATTAAAAACTACGTAAATAATTGTTTTCAAAGATGGAACTTTGTGTCGACTCTTTTAATGGAGCCATCGCTCGTCTCAATAAAACAAATTGTAAACAAGAAGAACCAGTTCCAGTAGCATTGCAGCTTTGCATATAATTAATCAGATAGCATCTGAACATCTTATATGGAAGACAAAGTGATCTAGATACGTAACGTTTAATATATAAGTAAATATATGCATGATGCAATGGACTTATAATAAATAGTGTTATAGTTCATATTTACCAAAGGAGGGTTACATTTTTACTGCGACAGAAGGAGGGTTATGTTTTTCGAGTGTATGTATGTATGTATGTCCATTTCTTTGGCACGCCCTACAGCCCAAACGGCTGGACGGTTTTTGACATATGAGGTGTCGTTGGATTTGTCTAAATTGTAGTAGTGACATAGACTATATAAATTTTCAAAATGGCGCCCGCAAATGGCGGAATGAGGGGGGGAGTTGAATTTTTTTTTCTTACTATAGCAATATGGGTATCAAATGAAAGCTAGTAAATTGTTTTATTCTTTTTACTTTATAATAAGAGTATTTGACGCAGTCGGGTTTTTTGATTTTTTAAATTAATTTATTTTATCAAATATACATCGTCATCTATATATTAATACGTAAAGCAAAAACTTTGTACCCCTTTTTACGAAAATTAAACGGACGGAGAAGTATGAAATTTGGCACAGTTAAAGTTTATATGGAGAAGTGCATAATGCTAATATTTTTTATAATAATTCTCAAAAAATACATTAAATTAATTAAAAAAAAACACTACACACACTACAACACACACACAGACACACACTCATGTACAATGTACACAAATATAATTTATACACAAATTTTGTTTATTGTCAAAGTCTGTTGTCAACACGGTACTTAAATACGGGTCTTGCAACGAATTTTTTATCGAAATTTTTTATGACAGATCAGGTCCAATGACTGCTGCATATGTCGCTCACCATGTTATGCGCAATCATATTTTTATGATGTTGACAATGCTATCAATTATAGATTAGGTCGAATTTTGACCACTGGGCGACCTAAGGAGTAAATGCAAGAAAATTCAAAATATTCTAAAGTGACGTATTTTTTCAAACATGATCATTTCATTAGTAAAAATAACTTTATCAAATAGAAAATGAATAGACGTCCTTGTTAAATTTCATTTTAGTTTATAATTCTAGTTTACAATAGTAAATATTCTTAAAAGAATGTTCGAATCGTATGACGGACTTTACGTATATTAATGACAAAGACGTGTGGGTTTAGTGGCGCTATCTTTCATGTAGGACATGTGACTAATAATATGTGAGTTATTAATTGAAGATTTTTTAAAAAGAGTCACTTTTGAGTTGAGTTGTGCTAATTCATATCAGCAGAATCTACATTCCGAATTGGTAGTAGCTTCACATTAGCAATATAATCAGTTAATAAAAAAATATATACTTTTGAAGCCTTCTTGAATATGATATATATTTTTTTAGTTTGATTTGAATTGATTTGAATCTTGTACCGGATTGGGTTCATAATTATTGTAAATTTATTTAATTTAGTTACTGTACTTATTTACTTATTTATGTACTGTATTTATTTACTTAGTAACTGCCTAAGCATCAACTGAAAATTACGGAAATCCCCAATTAAATCAAGTTTGCTACACATTGAAACACAAAAATGCACTTAGAATTATGTTGGTAACTTATACTTGGCATGATTCGACACAAATTGTCTTAATGTTAAAAAACTTGGAGTGACGAATGCATTTCAAAGGTACGTTTTAATCGTACCAGGAAAACTCGGTATTTACCAGTGAATCATTTTACCGTTTAACTTTATACGGGAATATGTGTGTATTTAAATGTTTCGTTCATTCATTCATTTGAAAGAATAGGGGGACTACATGGTACATATTTAAAAGTATGAATGTAAGTTGAAAGTAAATAATGGAAAGCAGTAAACACAAATTATAATGACAAGTATTTAACAATATTCTTTCTTTAAAACTGATTTAATTAAACATTTTACTTTTATTTACTTGAATGATAATTATTAACACTAATCATAATCAAAGAAATCTAAAATAATCTAAATGAAAAATTCTCTATCGTCACTCTTGTTGATGTTTTAGCGTGTGGAATTACTCCTGAACATGATATATTCACTAGTATAGACTTTCGTCAGTTAAGGTTCAATCAGTGGCAGGTCATTGACATCATATGAACAGTGATAATTCACTACCAAAGTTGTCAAAAATTACCGTTACAATGCATAGATCTTCTATTGTGATATAATTACAATTGTAATAAAGTTCTCTAACTAAAGCAGTTAAGTGTTTTTTACGAATATGTTCGTCATGAAACAATTGTAAAATTGTTTATTATGACGAATATAACACTTCGTCCAGCACGTACAGTGACGCTGACTTAAACAGCAGCATGGCCAGCACCAGTGACAGCGCCAACAGCGAGCGCTGCCCGCCCGACAGCTCACCAAGCCACTCCTTCCACACATATTCCAAAGAAGTCGAAACAGTTAGTAAAATTTGGGTTAACTTATGTGGGAATACCTATCTATATCTATATACCTATCTATACCTATCTATATATAATCTTAAAAGGATTATTGAGAACAAAAATATAATAAACCATTAAAAAAACATTCAAGCTCACTTGAATTGCTTCACAATATAGTTAAAAATTACAATTATTATATGGAATGTAAACAAGTTAAAGTTCCGTTTTGGTGAATAATATGTTTTTGCGTAGTAATCGTCTACAATACACATTAATTATGATACCACGTGCCCTAAATTAACATCTGTGTTTATCTCTGTATATACGTCTTATTTTATATACATATATACATTACATTGTATACTTTTAGTCATATGTAAGTTATAAATTGTATTTTATGTATATATTTAACTCATTGGGTATGAAAAGTAAATACCGTCGCTGTGAAATCAAACCGGCATATGTGCAAAATTGAGTTTTCGAGTTTTTGATGTCAAAAAATCCGTCCCGTCTATTTTTCTGTCAAACTGGTATATCGTATAGTTGAATAAAAATCCGTCAGGTGGCCTTGGGCCGGTATGCATTTACGTGGAAATAGCCTTTATTTAAAAACTTTCAAGTGTTCAGGTGAAAAATGTGCATGCACAATGCACTGCACAAATATGCAGATATGGCTTTTGACATTACTATGAAAATATAAATTTTGATCAAGAATAAAATCTATTTTTAACAGGCTTAAAGTAGTTTTTCGTTTGACCCTTATATACGTAAAGTCCGTCATACGATTCGAACATTCTTTTAAGAATATTTACTATTGTAAACTAGAATTATAAACTAAAATGAAATTTAACAAGGAAGTCAATTCATTTTCTATTTAATAAAGTTATTTTTACTAATGAAATGATCATGTTTGAAAAAATACGTCACTTTAGAATATTTTGAATTTTCTTGCATTTACTCCTTAGGTCGCCCAGTGGTCAAAATTCGACCTAATCTATAATTGACAGCATTGTCAACATCATAAAAATATGATTGCACATAACATGGTGAGCATATACAGCAGTCATTGGACCTGCTCCGTTATAATAAATTTCGATAAAAAATTCTTTGCAAGACCTGTATTTTAAGTACCGTGTTGACAACAGACTTTGACAATAAACAAAATTTGTGTATAAATTATATTTGTGTACATTGTACATATGTATGTGTGTGTGTGTGTGCCATAGTGTGTGTAGTGTTTTTTTTTAAATTATTTTAATGTATTTTTGAGCATTATTATGAAAAATATTATAATTCTGCACTTCTTCTCCATAACTGTGCCAAATTTTATACTTCTCCGTCCACGTTATTTTCGTAAAAAGGTAAAAAGTTTTTGCTTTACGTATTAATATATAAATTACACAATATAATAGTATTAAAGCCTATATTATCCTATATTATAATAATTAAATAAACTATTATAAAAAAGGAATTGAACGTTCTCACGTTTAGTTAATTGAAATTGTTTAGTGTTTGTAATCTTAGTTGTAGACTTTATGAGTGTTTGTAAGCTTTGCAATAATTATTATTTTTACACTGAATATCTACACATCTGTTAGGTAATATCTTTATATACCTATATAGTTGAGCATAAAAGTCTAGACTTAAGCTGGTTTAGCAAAAATATTTTTATCATAATTATTTTATTTATTATAATTATGATATCGTAATTCTAATTATTTTTATATATCCAAGAATATGTTATAAATTAATAAAATATTGTAACAAATAAATTAAATAAAACCTTACTGATACTTAGAGTATTTTTAAAATATATAAATATTTATTATTTTAATAATTTTAATATCTAATATAAACTTTGCTAATTATTTTTGGATAAACTTCCGAAAAGCGGATACCGAATTTCGTCATGAAATTTTGCACGGACATTCTATTTGACTATCTACGAGTCCCCTTAAAGGGATTTTTGGCGGCACGCAATATTTTTAGAAATATTGAATTTTTTAAGTACGCTGCTTAGCACACTCTATATAAGAAAGCGAGTCGATCAAAAGAAGAAGGAAAAAAAAACCTAACCTAACCTATCCTAGAATGCGTAAATGCATTTCACAGCGATAAAAAAAAAGACCTAACAACCTAACGTAACGATTTAAAAAAAAATCTTAATCTAACCTAACCCTTAAAAAAAATCCCTAAATATTAAAGAAAAAAGACCTAACAACCTAACCTAAGCTAACGATTTAAAAAAAAAATCTTAATCTAACCTAACCTTAAAAAAATACCCTAACTGCGTAATGATTTTCACAGCCTTCAAAAAAAAAAAAAACAAAAACAAAAAAAAAAGCGGTTAAAAGTTTTTAAACGTTAAAAGTTTGTGAAGTGGCGGAGTACGTAGTGAAACAATGGCCGATCATCTATGCTTTCGAGTTTTTATGGCGTCGTCGCGTTAAAAAATTGAACAAAAATCTGTTCAATGAATTATTACAAAATATAAAGTATGTATCCGGGAAAATAAGAAAGTGGATTGATATATATGTGTATAAATAACGCCTGTAGTGTGTGTGTGTGTAACGTGGCGATAAATATATAGATATATTATAAGCGTGCTAAGCAGCTTACTCAAAAATACAATATTTCGAAAAATATTGCGAGTCGCCAAAAACCCTTTGAAGGGGACTCTTAGATGGTCAAATGTAATGTCTGTGTCAAGTTTTATGAAAAAATTCGGTACCTACTTTTCGCTTTCTTATATAGAGCGTACTCAAAAAACTCAATATTGCGATCCGCCAAAAATCCTTTTAAGGGGATGCTTAGATAGTTAAATGGAATGTCCGTGCCAAATTTCATGAGAAAATTCGGTATCTGCTTTTCGGAAGTACACCCTTATTTTTTTAACTAAATCTCTTAAAACGTAATGGTTTATTCTTGAATATCATTGGCCTTTAAAATCGAGACATTCGCAGGCGAAGCCGCGATAAAAGCTGGTATTTTACCAATAAAAGCAAGCAAATTGATTTTATTTTTACTATTAATATTAACGAGTTATACGAATACGTATGAAGTCGCTAAAAAGTGACTCTTTTGACGTCTTCTACATTATGAGTAATACAGGTTCAAGAAAAGCGGTAACGTAAACAGTATCGTAATGGAGGTATTTCTTAGTAAAGATAAGAAAAGTCGTGGTCATAAGGATGATTCGAGGTATGTTAACAATTGCTTTTTTGCTCTACCATATTTATTTTGTTTGTTAGCTTATAGCTAAGTTAAAAGGCAGTTAGTCTGAAAACAAAACGTTTTTACTAAAATGTAATTTGACCTTGCCAAGTTTTTATTACATAAAAGCGAATTTTTGAAACAGTCCAATTTTACCCTACAATGAACAACTTTTCCATAAAATACACCCAAATGGTATCTACAATCTATGACTAAGTATTTTAGTTTATACAGTAGTATGGTTTTTTTTTACATTCTATTTTCGTTCTGAATGTTCTTGCTTTCTCTCGGAAGCAAATTTAGATATTTATATTAGTTGAACAGCGTCACAGATAAAGATCATACCCTTCTCCATGAAAGAAGAGATCTATCCCAGCAGTAAATATAACATATTATATTATTAATAGTAATGATTGGCATCAAATATTTTCGATAACACGTAAACAAAAGTTGACGTGCTAGCCGAGACTCAATGGGGTAACACACAAGGAAAAACTTCTAAACCTAGACATGTATTTGTAGTAATACAAATATTCGCTCTAGTTGGAATCGAACTCCGACTATTTAAAATTATAAAATCTTACGCCACCCCAACCTAAAAAAGATTTTTAAAAACCGTCTTCAAAAAGTAAATTAATTTAAAGTCCAAAATAATATTTTATTTATTTTCATTCAAGTATTATTTTAAATTAAAGAAATTTTGTCGAAGTCGGTTAAAACACGATCATCTTTTGTATTTATAATTATCTTAATCCGAAGTATGCATAAATGTACTAAGATAAATTGGTGTATCTTAAGACTATGTAATAAATAGGGGAATAAAAAGCATAATGTTAAGTTTAAAAGTGGAACTATAGTAAAAAAAAAATCTCGGGAAGAGGAATAATAAAGGACGTTTCTTATTATTGCTCCGTTCCTATTGGTCGTAGAGTGATATTATATAGGCTATTTCTTGGTAAATAGACTATCCAACACAAAAAGAATTTTTCGATTCGAACTAGTAGTTCCTGAGATTAGGGCTCCATCTAGTTAGCACCCCAAATAGTGAAAAAATTTTTTTAAAAAATTGTCCAAATTGGTCACAAAATGGTCATTATAGGTCATTTATTTTTAGTAATTGGTCAATACTTTGACAATAGTTACAGAGGGGTAAAAATTTCAAGGACATCGAAAAATTTTTGGCACCCCAAATTAATCCTACAAATTGGTTCTAAAATTATTTCAATTCATCTCAAAATAGTCATAATTGGTCGATAGATTTTAATAATTGGTCAACGTTTTTTTATATAAAAATTAAAAAAATAATAAAAAATTAAATTAGCTTCATCTATTTAGCGGCCCAAATGATGAAATTTGACCTCTTAATAAGTAGTCCAAATTGGTCACGAAATGGTCACAATTGGTCAGTGATTTTTAGTGATTGGTCAATACTTTGAAAATAGTTACAGAGGGGTAAAAATTTCAAGGACATTGAAAAATTTTTGGCACCCCAAATTATTCCTACAATTTGGTTCTAAAATTATTTCAATACATCTCAAAATAGTCATAATTGGTCAATAAATTTTAATAATTGGTCAACGTTATTTAACTAATTATTAATTAATAATAAAAAATAATACAACTTTCATAAATCGCGGGGTGAATAGGAATTAAACTGGAAGTTTCACTATTTTATGTCTATTTTATCTATTATTTTTAGGTTTAACCGAAGGGCAATTAAAATCGACGTAAATGCAAATTTTTAAGCGTTTATTAGATTTTCAGAAACGTTTTGGCTAAAGAGATACGATTATTTAAAGTGGGAATGACATTGAAACTATTTATTTATTTATTGTGAGAAAAAGAGGGCAATAAATAAATAATACAAAATAACAAAACTTTCATAAATAACGGAGTGAATAGGAACAAAACTGGA
The DNA here is from genome assembly GCA_036937285.1 of Euphydryas editha. Taxonomy (NCBI): domain Eukaryota; kingdom Metazoa; phylum Arthropoda; class Insecta; order Lepidoptera; family Nymphalidae; genus Euphydryas; species Euphydryas editha. Next base: position 2,245,659 of record JAUPFZ010000007.1, on the reverse strand, counting down.
AGAAAACACTATCTTCATCTATTTAGCGGCCTAAATTAAGGATCTTTCGATTTTTTTTTTACAAATTACAAATTATAATTTCATGAAATATAATAGGGTTTTTCTATATTTTACTTTATTGACAATTGTAATTTAGAAACAGCTCAGTAGGTATAATTTAACATTTAATTTAAAAAAAAAAGTAAAAGTATGTAATCATCGCAATGATATTTGTAAAATAAGTGCATACTTAGAAAAAATATAATTACATTATTGATAAATGTTCCTTCTATATAGTACTTAAATATTTTGGATTTTATAATTATTTATTTCTCAAGATATTAAAATTGATTTTTATTTTTATTTTATAAGGGAAATCCACAAATTAATGACTCTGCATCTATGATAATTAGGTGTCGCGCTCTTTGTATAACTCCGCGCGTTTCTTTTTGGTGCGCAATGGCAGAAACTTGTAATTCATGTAAAAAAGTATCGATATTTTTATCGATATAATATATCGTATCGTTATATCGACACTTTGCGATATTATAATGTATGAAAATATATATCGATAATTTTTGCAATCCGATATATCGGATTAATGTATCGATAATTATCCAATAAATATATCGATACTTTTCGATAATTCAGATGAATATATTAATATTTTTGATGTCTCGGAATTGAACAGGAAAAAAAGTCATCCCGACCCCGTATCGATATTTAGATCTCTCGGCTATGTGTATTCCTAAAAAAAAAGTCATCACCTCTACGTATCCAATTTATATCGATTCTAAATTCCGCGTACTTCTAAAAAAAAAAACAAGGTCGTCGCATCTACGTATATCGATATAAATCGGATATAATACTATACTACTCGATTTATATCGACTGAAATACTATACTACTCGATATATATCGATACGAATACTAGATAACTATCGGATGAATACTACTTGATGTTTATATCGAATGAATATGTATAACTGACCCACTGAAAATTTACAAATATATCGATATTTATATCGATAATTATCGAATGCATATATGAAGTATTTACGAATTTTCGATATATATCGCACGCACCTAACTATGAGTGACACGTGAGGGCAGACGTCCTTGATGATTGTGTTAGAGATCTTCATCGGATTTTTTTAACCAAAATAATAATTATTATGAGTTACAAAATTTAAAAATTAAAATAAAGCAACTAAAAAACTACTAACCACTAAAAAGTAGTCCAAAAAATAGAAATCCAGAAAAAAATAGTCCCACTAACAAAATATGAAAACTACTAAGTTGGTAACACTGCTATAATAATAAGGGGAGTCCCCTCCTCTTATTATTATAGCAGTGTTACCAGCCATGGCTGTGTCCCCCAGCTATGGCGCGTCATTACTAGGGTTGCCAAACATACTTTATAACAACGTATCCTACTTTATTTTTGGTAATTATACTTTATACTTTTGCAAACAAATAAACTATGAGAAAATACTTTATTTCCAATCTTTACCGTGATGCATAAAACAAAACACTCATTATGGTTACTTAGTATTTAACTGTTCATCATCAAACACATCAATCACATGAATCAAAAATACGATTAAAAAAAATTGACAAATCATCACCCGAAATACTTAATACAGTTATGTTACCAGTAATTTTTCACTTTTTATTGGTATGAGCTTAAATTATATGACAAAATGGTTTGATTTTAGCGAAGATAACTTCTTCAAAATGGCACTTCGTTACATATCTTTGCAAAATTAGGTTAAATGTGAAGATTTTGAAATGGTAATTACTAAGGACAAATTAAATATTAATATGGACGAAGAAATAAATTAAATAAATTAAGATTAAATAATAATTATTTAAAACAAGTATGCTTAATTAAAAAAAAATCAAAAAAACCCGACTGCGTAAAATACTCTTATTATAAACTAAAAAGAATAAAACAATTTACTAGCTTTCATTTGATACCTATATTGCTACAGTAAGAAAAAAAATTCAACTCCCCCCCTCATTCCGCCATTTGCGGGCGCCATTTTGAAAATGTATATAGCCTATATCACTGCTACAATTTAGACAAATCCAACGACACCTCATATGTCAAAAACCGTCCAGCCGTTTGGGCTGTAGGGCGTGCCAAAGAAATGGACATACATACATACATAAATACATACATACATACATACATACATACATACATACATACATACATACATACATACATACATACATACATACATACATACATTCATACATACATACATACATACACTCGAAAAATATAACCTTCCTTCTGTCGCAGTCGGGTAAAAAAAAATAATTTTGATTATTAAAAAAGATTAAATTTTGATTGTTAAAAAAGCTTTGAAACATTTAAAAATAGCAAAAAATTATTAGCATGTGCTAAAAGCACATACAAATACGTTTTTATGGTAATAAAAACATAAAATTTGAAAAATACTTTTTTTTCTTCGAAATACTTCTTTCTTATTATTGAAACAATTTTGTACGTTTTTATTTTGTCAAAAAAAAGTTGGCAACCCTACAGTTGGACCGCCCCTCTACTACGCCTTGCTCGTCGCACTGACTAATAGTTAGGAATGTGCGATATACCAATATATCTTCATTTCATAATTATCGAGTAGTATCTATATATTTCATCCGATTATATATCGAGTAGTATCGATATAGTTCATTCGATATTTATCGAGTAGTATAGTATTCATTCCGATATGTATATCGATAAGTTGAAGCGATGACCATTTTCTTTCGTGTGTAAGTACACACGACACATCAAAACTATCGATATACTTCGGTTAAACCTAAAAATAATAAATAAAATAGACATAAAATAGTGAAACTTCCAGTTTTATTCCTATTCACCCCGCGATTTATGAAAGTTGTATTATTTTTTATTATTTATTAATAATTAGTTAAATAACGTTGACCAATCATTAAAATTTATTGACCAATTATGACTATTTTGAGATGTATTGAAATAATTTTAGAACCAAATTGTAGGAATAATTTGGGGTGCCAAAAATTTTTCAATGCCCTTGAAATTTTTACGCCTCTGTAACTATTTTCAAAGTATTGACCAATCATTAAAAATCACTGACCAATTGTGACCATTTCGTGACCAATTTGGACTACTTATTAAGAGGTCAAATTTCATCATTTGGGCCGCTAAATAGATGAAGCTAATTTAATTTTTTATTATTTTTTTAATTTTTATATAAAAAAACGTTGACCAATTATTAAAATCAATCGACCAATTATGACTATTTTGAGATGAATTGAAATAATTTTAGAACCAATTTGTAGGATTAATTTGGGGTGCCAAAAATTTTTCGATGTCCTTGAAATTTTTACCCCTCTGTAACTATTGTCAAATTATTGACCAATTACTAAAAATAACTGACCTATAATGACCATTTCGTGACCAATTTGGACAATTTTTAAGAGGTCCAATTTCACTATTTGGGGTGCTAACTAGATGGAGCCTGAGATTAGCGCGTTCAAACAAACAAACAAACAAACTTAAACTTCGGCTTTATAATATTATAATATATAATAAGTATAGATTAATAGTATAGATTGGCCATATTCGATGATGCGTGTTAGTATATGAGAATGTAAGAGATGTTTTCAATAAATCGTACATACTCGTAAAAATACTGATAGATCACATCTTGAAATGTGATTATGTACTTTAGTCTATCTTAGTATCAGGATTTTTAAGATCGTCTGGACGATGGAGATCTTTCCACTTTGGCTGCCTCGTGCTGCTTTCTCTCCTAATCTCCTAGCATACAAAAACAATCTATTTGATAAGAACAAGCCACAAATGTATAGTTAATCAAATTATTTCATGAATATGCTACTTTTAGCGTCACTGTTTAAATATCCGACTTTATATTACTTCATGAAATAATTTCTATGATAAATAATATCTTTGCATTGTTTTGTTTGCACACTTTTCCTGATTTTTTGGAGTTTACTCCTTAAGAATCGATTTTCATATATAAGGCGCCCGGTATGAGAAAAATATGAGAGGTAAAACCTACTATTGAATGACCTCGTTACTTTTTCGGTGCGCGCGCACCTATGGTGCGGTGCGAAAGTAATGTTGCTCTAATTAATATTGAAAAATAATATTTAAAAAATAAATGATAATTGTCAGATAATAATAATTACATAATTTATCAACATTCCTAATGAAATATTTGTGCACATGTGAAATTGACTATTGTGAAAAGTTTAATGTAAAATATTTCGCCGATTAGTTATAATAAATGTATATAAAATGAATAAATATATATTTATATATGTATATTATTTTCATTAATTTGTTAATTTAACCTTTCATATGGTATTAATCTTATTTTCAGTTGGATAAACTCTTTTTGCGTATGTTTAGACAATCGTACTTAAGGAGTAAACTCCAGTCGTGCGTCGGAGCTGACACACACAATTTTTTTTTTTTTTGTAAATTACTGTTGATAAAGATTGCCTGGAATAGATTGATATTAGCGATAAAGCCGCCTTTACATACATGTACTTTACATACTGTACTTTACACATATATATATATATATATATATATATATGCGGCTCATCTGCCGTGTCTATAAAGAGAGGTGTCATCACACGTTTGTTTTCTTACCCGTTGACAATAATAAACACTTTCTTTTTAAAGTTTTTTTTTCTATTTAAATAAATTTGTGGTTATTAATGTAGTTTTAGTAAATATAAAACGCTAGTAAAATAGAACTTATCTATCTATACTTATAATAATATTCTGATAGATCGGTGGGTTCTGTCTGTATCTTAGCTGTGAATCACGCTGAAACTACTGAATAGATTTAAATAAAACTTAACTAAACTTTTAAATTTAAATAATTCTTGAAACAGTATTCAATTACCTTCAAAAAAGTCCAGTGAGACAAATCTGTAAGTTGAATATGTTTTGCACAAATCGTCGTTCTACTCGATAATTTTCTAAAAAGGCAGTCAATTGTATTTTAAGACTAAACTATTGATGGTAAAACAAAACAACATGGAATGGCAAGGGCATGCAGTTGATAGTTCATAAGTACTTTTTTTTTTTTTTTTTTTGACGCAGAGGAATCCATTTACGGATGATATCCAGGACGCCCGGGTCGGCAATCCTAGACCTATGTCGGACTCGGCACTTTGGGAGTGCAATACCATACTAAACCCCTGCGGGAGCCTTCAGCCGCTTTAATTTGGAGGGTCCCGGATCTGCAGGCAACAGGATCCCTCCAGCGACAGGCTGGCCTCGGCGAAAAGGCCAGACTTCTCCTCCATGGGGACTGTCCGGATCACCTCTGAACAGTCCCGACGACGCAGTGTCTAGCAGGACCGGGTTCCCATCCTGGCCCGACACGGGCACAAGGGCGTTACTGGAGGCGCATTAAGTAGCGCCAAAGCCGTCACCAAAGCAACCGTGCCCGGTGAGAACCTGCGTCAGACGGAAGGTGAGGGGCTTGCGTTTTCGACGCATCCACCGCTCAAGGACCGGGCGGATGGCAGCCGTTACGCGTGTGCCGTACGGCTGCCCCGCCAGGTCCTCCCCCCACCTCCGCATAAGCGCTTCCTGCCCTATCCGACGCACCCGTAGGATTCCGTCCAACGTAGGGTTCTCACCAAGAGCCCTCCTACCCGAGACGTAAGAGTAGGTCTCGGCAAGAACCTCCGCCACGAGTTCCCACGGGGGGTCGCCGGCTAGAGCAGTAGCTGCAGCCCACGATACCGTACGGTACCCCCGGATCACCCTCACCGCGATGATCCTCTGCGCAGAGCGCAGCGCAGCCTTATTCCTCGCAGTGAGGCGATCCGCCCAAACCGGGGCGCCGTACGTCGCCATACTCCGGCAGACACCAGAGTACAGCTGCCTGCAGGCGGCGCTGGGTCCTCCGAGGTTCGGGAGGAGTCTGCCCAGTGCACTCGCCACCTTTACGACCTTCGGTCCCACCATAGAGAAGTGTGGGCCGAAGGTCCACCCTCCGTCTAGGATGAGCCCCAGATATTTGATTTGGGAGCTCATCCTGACCCTCCCCTCTCCGATCTGCAGGGTAGCGCCCGGTGGGGGTCCCTTGCGTCCGGTCCCGCGGAAGAGGAGGGCTTCGGTCTTATCAATTCTGACACGAAGCCCTAAACTCCTTATGCGGCTGATCACGAGGTCGACTCCGACCTCGGCCAGCCGCGCCGCCTCCTTGAAGTCACGTCCCCGGGAGTAAACGAGGGTATCATCTGCATAACAGATGACACCCATTCCGGGGAGAAGACGGCCTCGCAGGACCCAGTCGTACCCGATGTCCCACAGTATCGGACCCAGAACTGATCCCTGCGGGACACCGCAGCCGACTCGCCGCCACTCCACGGACCCCAACCGGTTCTCGAGGCCTACCCTCCGCCATAGTTCATAAGTACTGCTTAGCTACCGAAGCCTAAGTAACCATCCTCTAACAACGGGATTTCTTACCCAAAAATAATTGTTCACCATACCGTTCACCATACGCTTATCTTTGAGCAATAAATCTGTCAATTGTATACCGCGTAACGGTAAGTCACCACTTCTTTTGTTCGCAGGTGATTAGCTGGACACGAGCCAAATATTATAATGACCGTTTATCCTTCCAACAGATGTTAGATTATTCATGAATATCTAACTTTATTTGATATTAAAAAAAATAAAAACAATTCATCAATAGATTTCAATGATAGATACCTATAAGCTGACAAAACACCATGACGAAGGACCTTTTGTAGTTCTGCCTACCACTAACTAAAAAGCAAGTAATCCCAAAAATGGTTTTCGAAAAATAACAAAAACTATACGTGTCTTTTTCTAACCACCACAAAAAAAAACATATAGTGTTTTCTTATGATTTAAGGCTATATTTTATATTTTTACGTTTATTTTAACCATTAAACCATTTTAGGATGTTAAGTGTACAATTCTAGTTATAAGTTATGTGTGTTGAAATTTTTAGAAAATTATCACATAATTATCTTCTAAACTTTTAAAACAATACCATTTCCATTCCATAGGTTGCCTGGAAGAGATCACTTTTCAACGATAAGGCCGCCCCTTGTATAATACCTTGTTAAATGTATATTATTGTTTTGCTATGTAAGATTTCTGTTTTGGTGTAAAATTAAGTGTATTATTATTACTAATATTAATTATTATAAGCTATTCTTTAGACAGAATAAATTATAGAAAATCTTTATCTATAGTTTAATTTAAATTAAAAAGTAACAATTAATTATTTAGTAGTTATCGGTTTTTTTAGTTAGTGAACGACAAGGTAAGAGGAGCAGCACTCCCAATGACAGGAGCACATATCCAATTCATATAGAGGACACTTCAAAGTTAGAAGATTTATTATATAAGGATCTACTAAACCTATTTTAAAAATCCCATTTTTAGTAAAAACTGTGAACTAAATTATCAAAAGATTTATCTAATCATGTACTAAACATATTTTAAAAATTCCTTTCGTACTAAAATCTGTCAACTAAATTATCAAAAAAAAAAAAAAAATTGTTATTACAGGTAATTTTATTGAACAAATAGTCCGTGTAAGAAAACCAGCGGGGCGTATCTGCAACCCCTGCAGCTTAATATAAGCGTGTGCGCACACGCATCTTCATATAAAGCGACGATAGACAGCGCAGCCGCACTTCCCTTGTGACTCTTGCGCAGGTGTTTTCCTTGTGTAGTGACAATATGGCGAATTATATTGTAAGTTTTTTTTTTTTAATATTTAGAAAAAAATTGAGCAAAAGTGGTTTGTTGTGTGTATGTTTATATTTATAGAAACTTTCTTAGGGTCTTTGTCATCGATTGCTGATAAATTATCAGATAGTTATCCGAAATATAAGATTCTGATATTTTTTTGTTTCTGTTTGACAATCAAACTTCACTTGACGACACACTGGTGTAGTAGTCATAGTAATTGCCTGGTGCGCTAACGGTCGCAGGTTTGATCACTCCACATAATAAATATTTTTATTTTCCATTCAGGTCTAGGTATTTGTGATTGTGTTGTGTGTGTTTCGGACCCCTGAAACAGGATTGAGGTCCTACGGAGAGGGGGGGGAGGGTGTCATTGATTTTTTTTAAATTGACCGATCAGATATTTCCAATCGCGCCCAGTGAAACCAAAGGTTGTAGTTTATCTCGCACATAATTTCCCTTAGAAAACAGCCCTTAGTCTCTTACAAGCATTTCCAGGCTGGTGGGAGCTTTACTAAAAATGACTTGTAAAATAACGATTCAAAAATGATTAGAGATTATAGGCCCATTTTTGTGGTATATTTTAGTTCGAGTTTGTAAACTAACGTGTCCCCGTGGTGCTATTACGTAACTTCTGCAATCACGAGAAGTCGCTAAGGTGTCAAATTTAAATACTAATTGAGGCTCAACTATAGTCTGTTCGCGTTAAGAAAATAGTGACTCATCAAAGTAAAGGCGTATTCATACTGGGGTAAAAATTAAACCACTAATATTAAAGCAAAGTTTTTATGACAGAATTTTAAAATATTAAAATTAACTAGTTATTACATTAAAAAAATAATTAGAATCGTCAGAACCGTATTTTCAGAAACACCGCATGCACTAGCCTTTTTCACTACTATACTCTCCATAGTCACGTTTTGGTCACCACACTGTTTAAAGTACTTAAAAATATTGTAAATCACTTGTCTTTCTCCGCTATGTAATATTGATCTACTATTATTTTTAAGAATAGGTGAGGTATTCATTTTTAAAATTGGCAAAGAACACGTGCGTACTGTCTGAAGGGTTTCAATTGTTCAAAGTGAACACGACTTTATAATTTACTGTGATCTTATTGGTCAAAAGGCGTGGCTAAGCTGAGTGACAACGATGAGTCACTATTTTCTTAACGCGAACAGACTATAGTATTGAAATTCGACACCACAGCGATTTCTCGCGATCACGCAAATTACGTAATAGGTCCACTGATTGAACTTTTCAAAGATGACCCATTCAGTTTCAGCCGAATGAAAATTTATAGAGCCCATCCCGCTAATGAGCTACAGCGTCATCACAAAGTTACTTCTTGAAAAAATAGCTTTACAATTTAAAAACTAATATCTGTTCAATAGTTATACAATTATTAAATTACGAAATGACAAAGTAACAAAACAAATATGTCCCCTATTACTATTAGTTTTATTTTCCTAATGCATATTTTAATAATTATTTTATATTCAAACTCGTATAGTAATTAAGTTTGTCTACTTGTTTAATAAATAAATATAAATATAACAAACACACACGGTTGTCTGTTCCTAAGATAGTGCCTGTGTTTTTAGGTAACAGCCGTCTGATATACACTGTTTTTTAATAAATATACATAAATAAATGAATATAATTATATTAAACCTAAGGCTGGGGTGGGCATCGAACTCACAACTCAACTGCGTCAACGGTCCAGTTAAATTGTTGTTTGAATGCTTACAGCTATAAGTTCGATTTGGAATTATTTTTAAGTTAAGTTAGCCGTAAATTGACGAAAGGTCATACATATAATATAATTGTAACTAGCAATGTCTGTGTATAATATCAGAAGAAAAAACGATTTTTTTGTTATAATTTTGAAAAATCTGTTGTAGTTTGTTCTGGCATCAAAAATTACTTAGTAAAATTGTTTGCGATTTTCTCACTTGTTGTTCCGGACGTCTAACTTAAAAACTGGTGCATATCGTCATACACGGTCTGGAAATGTTGTTAATAATACTATAAAATTTATCGGTACCAAATTCAAAATACTGTGCATACCAACGAAGTCCTAGACAATTCAGACAATTTCCAGACAATTCTACGTATATTAACCAGTTTTTAGACTAAATATTTACAATATTAAAACCGTCATAGATGGACATATAACTTAAAATGTCACACTGTGATACAATCATTAAAAAAAATAAGTAAATTAAAATGTTGACAATAGCTATGTATACATGTAATATAATAATATAAGGGATTCGTATAAAAACATTATTAAGTACACATAACGAAGAAAACACATATTTACGCAATATTCTTACAATACCGTGACAAATTGATGTTTCCCTTTTCTATTCAAAGACCATAGAAAACTAGAATGTAATACTACTAGACATGGCATGCATTAGATTTGTTTTTTTTTTTTGTACTTATAATATGTTAATAAATTATTATTTATAATATAATATTGTGCCAAGTCCATTATTACGAGTATATTTACTTTCAAAACTATTTATTATTAATATTATTTTGTTATTAACGGTTGAAAATACATTATAAGAATGAATAATACATAAAAAACTAAAGAACTGAACTGAAACGGGCTGTAAGCGTCCCACTGCTGGGCAAAGGCCTCTTCTCCGTATCTGAGAAGGGTAAAAACACATCTAAAATTATTATATTCATTCAAAAGTTATTTTAAATTAAGAATTAAAAAATATAAAGAATTCATAAATATTTTTGTTTTACAATAGGTCAAAATAATTTAGTTTAATACCATTTTTATTCTCTAATTTTGACATTCATTTACATTCGTCTGGCATATAATTTTTTATTTTAGGTATGCAGTATTTTTCTCATTTTATACTTATTTATGTGGTTCCATTAACAATAATACAGCGAGTACAAGTAAATAACAAAATTAAAGTAGGTACATGATAAAACTGAGAAAAAAATAAATAAACAAAAATCAAGCCTACACAAATATAAAAAAAAAACAGTCATAACTATACATCGCATTAAATAAATCTGTCCATTTTATGTCTTGTTTTCAATTATTTTATAATTAAAAAGGACTCTGTGACGTATATGTTACTAAATATGAGTACAAACTTTGAAATAAAACAACTTATGAAATGAAATACTTTACTAAAAATTTCTCCTATTTATGTAAATATAAATATTTTTTTCTGTCATGTACAACCTCTACGAAACTCTGTGCTCAGATATCGTAACCCACTCTGTCCCACATAACCCTTACCTAACCCATAATTACAGTTGCGATGGGAGCCGCTTTGGTCACTTAGTTTCTTGAAATCCTTACTAAACATTTAAGTATTAGCCATTACCCAAATCTAGACACGTTGTGATTTAACATAGTTGGGTAATCATACATTTAATTTTTTTAACCCCCGACCAAAAATTTTATTATTGTATTATTATAAAAAAATTTATATGCTAAAGACATGTGTATTTCTGTGTATCTGTGAATAGCTGTGCCCCGCGGTTTCACCCGCGTTAATTGGAGGGAAAAACGTACTTAAATACTTTTAAACAATTACTCTAAGAGTAGGTACCAGTAGTTCCTGTGATTAGTGCGTTCAAACAAACAAACAAACAAACAAACAAACAAACTCTTCAGCTTTATTATATTAAGTATAGATGTAACTTCTCAATGAAAGAAACGATTTCAATGTAGCTTTTCTATTGAAAGGTGACTTTTACTTGTATCTAAACTATATTCAAGAAAATCTATACATCCCGAGACTATCAGATTATTTCCAGATGATGAAGGAATTCAATTCAATTATTTTTTCTACGGCTTTTAGTTGTGTCAATTTGAGATAAATTATTTCGTCAATGACATGTGGATGGCGAAGAATTATAATGAAGAATCATTTACGTGTAACAATCAAAGACAACGTTCAAAAACATCTTTCTTTCTTCTTCATCTTCACACACAAAGAAAGAAACAAAACGTCTTATCCGTGTTGTTATTGGTGAAATCTTTTTAAAGTGTTTCAAAAAAAAAAGTTACGTATATTATATGCATGTGTTATTTTATTTGACACTAGACTTGCGTGCCGATATTGCACATGCTGATTTTCGAGACTTGTCATTGTTATTGTGCTTTTCTCCTGGCACAATATATTTGTTAATATACCAGAAGACAGAGAAGGATATGAAAAAACAAAAATAGAGTCTCCTCTAAAACAATTTTCAAAACATCTTCAATGTACAGAATTGGACCTTTTAATTTGATTATAACTATAGTTGTTTGTTGTTTATGTATTTTTCTTCTTCTTTTTTTTTTTAAATTGAAAAAAAAATCTCAATCTTTTAAACTTTACAAAAACAAAATTTTAGGGAGTGTATTTTTCTAGTAAACAAGATAATTAACATTGAGTTGAATGTCCTCATGATATACGCCTTTGTCTCCAAAGTACGGTGTAAGCGGTCAAGGAATGATAAAACAGTAAACTTTGAGAAATTTGCATGTATTATCTTACCGTGAAATCTAAAACACGCGCTATAGCACGACGCCATTTTAGCAGCCAATTTTAGTTGAATTTTAAAATTTCTTTATTGAATTTTATAGGGAGTTAAAGAGAAAAATACATTGTTTGTCACTCGCGCTTGTAAAATTTTTGTATGATCAAGACAAAACTTGATGACCGTTTCGGTGTAGTGGTGCGAGTAGTCGCCTCAAAGCTGGCGGTCGCGGGTTCGATTAACGCTCGGGTCAGATATTTGTGCTTATGCAAATATTTGTTTCCGGTCTAAGTTTTATGTCCTTGTCGATTTCCCCACCGTGCCTCGGAGAGCACGTAAAGCCGTCGGTCGCTCTCAGTTATTATCATGGACAATTCGTAATGATCGTTAATCCTGATAGGAAAATTATCTGCAAACCCGCAGTGGAGCAGTGTGGTGAATTAAGCTCAGCAGTGGGTTGCTTACAGGCTAATTCAGTTCAGTCATGTCACAGTCTCAAGCTATTATTTAGACTTTTTCTAAATTTACCACATTCTTTTATATTAGTTGTCATAATAATAAAACAACGTTTGTGGATAATATGTTTACATAATATCCCTAATATTATCCGCTAACCCGCAGTGGATCAGCATGGTGTATTAAGCTCCAACCCTTCTTCTATATGGAGAAGAGTTGTTTACAGGCTGATACAGACAAAACTTGGTCACAATCGGGTTTCGAATCTGTGACCATAAGTGCAAAAGATAATTAATAGATGTGACAAGTCGTCTGTCAATAAAATGCATACGATTCGGAAAATACTTGTTATTTACTTAAATTTTCGGCGTTGAAAACGCACAGTGCACTTTTATCCTTACCATAAAAAAAAATTAAATATCCCAGTGCAAATTGATCCTTAACATCAGCCATATTCGCGATCATTTCAAACGTTATGTCATTCGTGTCCACGTTTACGAGCTATTGGTACACAAGTGGGTGAAGGTTGATACAAGACATACATGCTAATATACAAAGCAATCTTCCTTCCGTCGCGGCAAATTGCCGTTGTTATGTCTTAAGTTATATTAACGAGTAAGTTCCGAAGTGTACTGGAACATACACTGTTTATGATATCAATTTATATATGTACGTATTAAGTCATCTTTACTCTAAAATACATTTTTTTTATATGTACACATAAACGATTACAAATAAACGATTACATGTCATAATCAGTATTTCTAGTATAGCTTAATGTAGAGGGAGAGGGAGAGGGAGAGGGAGAGGGAGGGAAAATGATGTTTAACAATAATAACAGTAATTTTACTCATAACAAATTCAATATATTCTGTATTTTTTTATTATCTGCTTTATGTTTTCATTCTATTCATTGTGACGTTTTAAAAATGAGAGAGAATAGTGTTTTTAGACCCCTACAAAAATTTTCATCAAGACTTCTGAAAAAAAAACCGATAGGTACGTGAAATTTACAATTTTATTTTTTATAGATATTACGGTGAAATATAGCACAAAGCGACTTTTAAGAAAAATTACATAAGAAATTAATAAAAATATAACCACATATTTTTTGAAATAATTTCATTAATAAATAAACACACGGCTTGATAGTGAATAAATATAAGAAAACCCGAGTGCTGTGGTTAATTTTACAATAGACAAAGTATTTGATGATTAATTTATTCATAATAGTTTTCCTTCCGCAGTTTTGTAATACAAGAAACAATGTTTATATACTTCAAATGTAGTCTTAATTAAATATGCACACAACGATATTCTTAACCGACTACTAAAAGGGTTTATGTTTTTTTTTTATGTATGTATGTTAGTGTTTGAATATGTCTCTGTAAACTTAACAGTTCAACATAAATGTAGCTATGGGTGTCATTAGATTTTTCATTTATACAATTATAACGAAATTGTATTATAAATATAAGTGATTTATTATGCTTTGACACAAATTAAAATAACTTATCTGATGATATATAGGGGATTAAGGAGATATAATGAGTCATCGTGACATCCATACCCTCCATCATGTCCTCATTGACTTCCAGAGCGAAATGGTAATTTTGGAGGGTTTGCCAATACTCGACACGGTTGGCTAGCGGGTTGGCGAGCACAGTATATTGAAGTAGGTTATAGTGACGCTGCTGCACATCATTATCTTGTTTAGTGCACGCAACATTATGGCCTTAGTCACCATTTACGACACCTCAGCAAGAAGAATGTAGGGGCTATTCTTATCTGCCTGTCACCGCTAGGCTAATTCAACTTAAGATATACTTAATTCAAGTTGACTTGAAAAACAGTTTTGAATGGTCAGTTTAAGCACAGCATATGATATTTATCACGAAGATACCACCGTATCGGTACGCAGAATTTGCTGAAAATAAATTGCAAAGAAAATTGTTTAATAAATAATATTCTTAAAAATTATGTACAATGTATGAAATTATGAATATAATCTTATACAGATTATTAAATCTGGTTGGTAATCAAAAAGTGTTAATGTTTTGTTACTTTTTTTATTGGGATATCTGTTGAATTTCTCGCTATCTCTTCCCAGAAGAAACTGCATTTCGAGATAGCATCTTAAATACTTTTTTTCCATTTTCTTTCAAAAGACTTCAATCTCCTTTTCATTTCTTAATCATATGAGAACATTGATACAAAAATATATGTGTCGTAAACGATCGAACGAATAGCTGTCATCAGAATTATAAATATCCTCGAACAAACAAAATTATCATTAATTATTGCAAATCTATTCACATCATTAAGTATTTCTTATTGAAATGAACGAATACCGATGATAATTAATTGCTAATTCAGTCTTAACTTTAATTACTCGGGAACAATGTGCGATCGAAATGTTTTCATATTCCATTAACTATAATTATCTATACATTATGCAATATTCTAATATTCGTTCGACCGTTCTGGTGTAGTGGTGAGAGTAGTCACCTCAACGCCTCGCCGACGATCGCGTGTTCGATTTCCGCTTGGTACAGATATTTGTATTTGTATAAATATTTGTTTCCGGTCTAGGTGTATGTCCTTGTAGGTCTCCCCACCATGCCTCGGAGACCAAGTAAAGCCATTGGTCCCGGTTGTTATCAAAGACACCTGATAACGATCGTTACCCAATATAAGTAAATTATCCGCCATCCCGCAGTGGAGCAGCGTGGTGGATTAAGCTCCAACCCTTCTACATGGATGAGAGGCCTTCGCTCAGCAGTGAGTGGTTTACAGTCTTATACAGTCAGTCAGTCATACAGTCAGATGTTGTTTTGCTATTTATGAACTGTGAAAGTGATGAAACAAAAGTAGGTACATTGCCGTTTAGTCAAGCAAGCCAATTATTTGGCGGAAAAGCATCGTTATGTTTTAGTCAAGGAATTTATATACAAACTGGAATGCGCACGTGCACTCAGAAAACGTTTCTAAGAGAGGGATTGCATCTTTTTCTACCATGGATTCAAGGCAACTGGTAAGAAAGAGAAAAAATAAAAGTAGTCAACGAAATGCTCGGAACGATTTTTTCATTTTACATGTTGGAAACAAGGTGCATATTTGAATATACAATTCTATTATAACCAGCTATGATATAAATTCCATGGTTTTAGTATCTAACTATTCTGTCAAATAGACAATGTCACAGATAGGTTACAGAAAATAGACGCAAAAGATTTTTATGTGCATCAAAAATATCTAGTTTAAAGACAGCTAGCTGTTTTAGATCCAGAGATAAAAAATAATAATATTCCGTTCATCGGCCTCGGAGGTCGTGGAGGATACCTATCGCTTGTCTTGAATTATAAAGAGATCAAATCTGTTCAGATATACGTAGCTATTGTAGTAACGACCTCATACTATTTACGTGTAAGTGATATAATTATACTCGAATAAAATACAAATACTCGTTATTATTGGATGAATGAAAAGTATACTTTATATAGGTACTATATATTTAATATGTATATAGAAGCTATAATTATCATAATTATATTGATCAACTAATAGTAAATATTGCAGTGCTAATGTGCGTATACTGATAATTACGAGTATTACCACGAATGTTTCATATACCTACATAACGTATATAATATAGGTAGAATATAAAATAAATTGACAAAATTATATTGATTTATGCAGCATCTAGGCGACTATCAAAAAAATTGGTTGTCTGTAAATACTGTTTTCGGACGATAATTTTACGTAATAACGACATAAGAAAACATCGATGAAAAATTGCATACTTTTATGAATTGAATTGAATTATTATCACTGAATCATTATTTTGTATAATACAAAGTAGGAGTTTATTGAAAATTACAATTTTTTTCAATAAATTAACACTTATTTGCTATCCTTAATTCAAATATTTTTTCTCTTCTACTCGGACGCATTTGCCGATGGAGTGGAAGAGAGATAGATGCGTCACAAGCCGAACGCTAAGGCCGATCGTGCCTCTCTATCGCTTGTTTCGCGCTCTCGCTCGCAAAACGTGACAATGAGTCGTGATTTTTTGTGCGTGCAGCCGGCATTCATCGATTTATAAGACGTTATCACATCTAAAATGTAAATCAAAATTTTTTTTATAGAAGTAATCTTCAAAAGCACCTTTGAATCGTTTTAAAAAGTATATAATATTATTTAATTTATTATAGTAAATATAAAGCTACCATCAATTTGGAATGTAGATTCTGTTAAAAAGAATCGCAAAGAAACTCAACAGCTACTCTTTTTTAAGCCGTCAATATATTACTCAACCATTTATGATGGTCCATGTCCAGTCATATGCCCTGCATGAAAGCCAGCGCGACTGAGCGAAGCCCACATTTCCTTGTCATTTATATATCTCGTACCAAATAATAAGCTTACAAAATAACTTGTAATATTTCAAGACCGAATGTTTAATATTTTTTACGTAATAAATTGGAAGAATTGACCGAAGTTACATAAGAATTGTTTTCTTGTAGTTGCTCATCGGTTTGCTGTCCGCTGTGAACGCGGCTCCACAGTCTTCAAGGCTCTATCAACAGTCAGCACAGCTTCAGCAAATAAATCCGTAAGTTAAGTTGTTTGTATTGTGCTGTGGTGTAATAACATCAACATCAATCCTTGACCTTTTTCATCTTTTGGGGAAAAGTATTGTAACTTAATTTGCATACACTGAGTCATAGTGTATTGGCTAAAAAGTATGCCTCAGAATTCCACCCAAAAACCTGCAGGGCGTTCCCATTGTTTTACCTCGTTTTTAGGCTTAAATTTAATTTAAAATTGTATGTATTAATTAAAAAATAAACAGTGTGACCCAAGACAAAAGCATATTGGCTATTTATTTATTTATTTACTTTTTTTTTATTTTATTAATTCTTTTTTTTTCAGACTCGATTATTATTTAGATAATCCAAAAGTAAGAAACTATTATCAACAAGAACAAAAACAAGGTGAGAACACGCGGTTTTTCGTTATAAAAAAGTATACTAATTATATTATTAATATATTAAAAATATTCTAAACAGTATTTTATAGTTGTTACATTATCTGTAGAGTTAACAAAAACAAAAAATATCAATGTATTTCAGAGTCACAAAGTATTTAACATTACAATATTTTGTAATAATATTGAAATAATATTATAATTAAGAGTTGATACGATTGTTTGTTTATTTGTTTGAACGATAACCTAAAATTTAATCACCTATAATTTTTAGTTAAAACCCTGTTTATTGTGGAAACATCAACGCTGGTTGAACCATGCTGACTGGAATTTATTTAGACCTTCATTCAATCATTTCAGTAAATTCTAACTCGGGTAATAAACCGCCTGCACGTCTTGAGACGCTGGAACCTGATAGTGAAGTGGAGCTGATACCTGGAGCTCAGCAACCTCAGCAACCACCACAACAGGTGATTAACAACCTGCGAATTACTAAATAATTGTTTGCTATTCTTGTTTTGACTAAAATTAACAAGTTTTCGCATTGCATGAAATTAGTCATGAAGTAAAAGTGCCTGTTGATAAAAAATAGCAATCATTGAATATCATAAAATTGCTATTATTTTTAAATTCAACTATTAACAAATAAAACTAAGAAGAACAAAGATGTCTAAAACTCAAAACAAATAACAAGAAGTGATAGAAACACCTGAATTCTAAAGTAACTGAGCAGTAACTATTAAATTACATGACATTATTCTTATTTACACATTTATTTTTATTTTTCAGACACCGGTTGCTCCCAATATACCTGGTTTGATTCCTGGTCAAAGAGTATTTATTGTACACATGCCAGTACCTGGGATCAGGTAAACATATTGATCATCAAATTTTTATCTGAATGTGAACAAACAATAGTTTAACATCATAGTTAATGACCGGGTGTCATTTTAGATTTTAGATTTTAGATTTATATAGGGTATCTGTTTATAAGAATCATATATGACTGTTTATCAACTATTACTTAAAGTAGTTTGAAACACAGAAAAAAACACACATTCCTTTATAAAATTAGAATATACTGTAATTAATTTTTAAACGAAATTTATTTTGAAATAATGTATCTTAAATTACATGCATATATTTTCAATTTAATATTACGTGATCCTTTGCAAAGTTTACTTCAAAAGTCAACAAATTATAGCAATAATATAAAAAATAAAGAGATAAAATAGGCTGCCTTAGTATTATAAGAATTATATATCTCAATTTAATTTTTTTTTTTCAGGCCCGGTACTGTTGGAGGATACCAGCCAGTGTATATAGTAGCAGCAGCACCTCAAGGGAATACAGGATACCCTGGTAATACGCTATATTTATATATATTTAACACAGAAATATGAAAAACGAAAGAATAAAACGTGTGCTTAAGTTTAAAAGATATTTCTTTCAGCACACCCGAAAAGCAAAAGTTCAGCACACCGTTAAAGACAAAAATTAGAGGAGGCAGGCGTACAATTATATAAAAAATAATATTATCCTATACATATATATTACAGAGATGTATATGTATACTTAAATACGATAAATATAATATACTTAAATATAGATCTAAATACACATACCTACATATAATATATTGACACTAGAAATTATGACAAGGATAGAAAACGTTCTTAAACTTATTTTTATAAATATATATAGGCGTGCTAGTGCGAATTGACGATTTCAACAAATTCTACATTTTCTACTAGATAATCTTTGTCATCTTAACCTCTTATAAATCTTAGCTTGAAGTTTTATAGCCTATAACCTCCCTCAAAAAATAACTTGTTGCAGAAAAAATATTATATTACTATAAAATTCGTCCTGTCCATGACATGCTAATAAACAAACTATACTTTATATTTATAATGTTATTAAAGATATTATTATTGAATAAATAAATAAAAAACCTGTGTGTGTCAGCTTCGACTCACGACTTGTCTTAATACTTGCGACTTAAAAGTGAAAAATAGGTTGGGCAAAAAAAAAACGTAACGAGATCGACGATTTTTACTACACATATTTTTTTCATACCGGAGGCCTTACATGAAAATCGATTATTTAGGAGTAATAATATTAACCAACAATCACACCACGTTAACCTAGCCCCGTGGTAAGTTCGTAAGAACTTTTCATAAATGAGTTGGCTGGGCTAGTTCCAGGTAAACTAGTTTATGTTCATGGGCGACGTCGACCACTTACCATCAGGTGGCACGTCTGCCAGTTTGCCTATTCAACTAACACATAAAAAAAAAAAAAAACTTGTGTTACAGGTACTAGGAACGGAAATAAATTAAAGATATAAATACATATATACATAAATACACATCCATGACCCGGTGCAGACATCTATATTCGTCATACAGATTATCTGCACCTGGCGGGATTCGAACCCGCGACCGCTGCGTAGAGTGTCCAGTTGCCTGACCACTCGACCAGCCGGTCGTCGAGTAAACTTTAAAAAACTTCATTAAAGTAAATTAATCTAACTAACGACATTTAATGATGTATGCAATATTGGTTCTGTTCGTAATTAACGAATAATATTTATGGGTAAAAGGTAGGTACTAAGCGGAGCCTCACTATATTATAGTTTCTTAAAATTAAATATTTATTCTTATAATTCTTATATTCTAATTGTTTACTTCACAACCACTATGTATACCCAAAAAAGAGAATTATTTGCTGACGTTTATGCGCAGTGGCCACAACTGGCTGAGGTATTAGCAGTCGCGGGCTCGATCCCTGCAAATGACAAATATTTCTACAGCCTATACAGATGTTTATTATGGTTTGGGCGTGTATTTATGTTGTGTGTTTCCTAACCATGACATTAGATTTTCGTTCTACTGGGGGCCATTGACTGTGAAGCGCTTAATATTACGTTATTCATTTATTTATTTATATTTTACTCCCCAGGCTACCAAAACCCAGTATTATTAGACGCGTCTGGTCAAGTTTCACCGGTGCTAGGCTATCCTCAACCAGGCTTCGCAGGTGTTCAAGCTAATCCAAACTTGGCGCTGAATCCTTATGGAAACCGAGCATTTAACTTCGGATATCAACAACCAATACTAGCTTACCAGTGAGTGTCTTCTCTTCTCATCTTTTTGGTTCAGATTATATTTTGACGGAGATGTTGCCCGTAACAAAGCAAGAACCAGAAAGAGGCCACAGACAAACGGAATACACGATATACTCGTAGACATACTTTGACTTGTTGTAACATGTTTGAATGTGTTTTGTTGTAAACAATAATTAAGAAAAGAGATAAAGACTATAAAAGCAGTGAGTGAATCAGATCTGATATTAAATTATTGATTACATAATTAATGAAAGAAATTTTATAAACGAAATGAATACAAGCAAGATGAATATTTTTTCTCTTTTTAAAATTCTCTGTTTAGTTGTTGTAAACGGAATCTTAATGCTAAGACTCCTGTTTTCGATTTTAAAGATAAGTACAACATAATGGCTGTTATATCTTTTGAACTGAATTAGACGCTTGAAACTTTTACTGAATATCTCTAATATATACACGCTCCACTGCCCGTGTCAACTACTAGTTGACAATAATTTTTGTAAACTGACCGCAATAACCGCAAGCGCCCGTGTCAAGCAATAGTCACCATGGCTATATTGCCTATGTCAACTTTTTTCGACACGGCCATTAATACGCGAAGTGAACCTGTCAACTACAGGTTGATTAATTAACGTATTTTACATTATCACCGGTGGGAAATTACCTAACTAAACGTGAGAGGCCTTAGGTAGTTTTGTGCAGTTGGTAAACTAAAAGGTCATTGCCCGGACACTCAAGCGGGTATATTACTCTAAAGATAAGTGGTAAAAATTTAATGAACTATAAAGTTAAAGTGAGACCCTATACAATAAATTAAATTTAGATTTTTGATGTTACCTGACCCGATCTTAATAAATATTTTTTTAAGATAACTGTGGTATGAGATTATTTGTGTGCACTTAGAGTTAATAGGATTGTTTTTATTTATTAGTTAATTAATAATGTACAAAATTTCATAGCAAAATGTTTACTTTTCATGGAAAATATCCTTAAGTCTTTAAATCATATTGTTTACCAATATACTGTCATCGTAATTGCATAAATTAAATATTAGATTAAAAAAATTGGAATATACATTAAGTATTCATATGTTATATTTTTTTATTGATAGCGCATTCATTTATTTTAGACACCAAGCAGGAGATGTACCTGGTGCTTTACGTTTCTCACAAGTCGTGTCTCTTCAAGGACAAGTTCAACGAACGAATCAAGAACAACAAGAGAATGGTACGCAGATTTTCCGATACAACTAAATTTTTATTTCTTATTTTCATTTAAGTATAAAACTATATTCGTTTTTAGTGGTAGAGTTAATAGACGTAAAAAATCGTTTTCTTTATCAATATTTATTTATTCTACAAAATATTTATGTCACCATACTATTTTAAACATATCTTATCAACCGTAAAATTGGGAACCGCCTCTAATTGGTGAACAAAAAGCATAGATTATATTATGCTATTTATGTTATTGTTAAACTTTTTTAAGGTTAGACGACATGGAAATAAGATGTTAATTTCGTAGCAGTTGATGATTTAGCTAAAAATTTTACAACTATTTGGTGACATAATACAACTTATGACACTTGAATTCATAATACATTCTGTCGATAGTCACCTGTCTTCTTTTAGGACCATAATAAAAAGTAGACAGGCCTTTCTAAAGGGAATACTAAAAAAAATGTTAGATCTATAATAACAGAACTATAATAATCAATTATGTAATTTTATTGTAAACTTTTTTTTTTAGATCATTCATCAAAAAGTGAGCCTAAAAGTGCCAGTCAAGTGACCGTCGAAACGAAGGAGCACACTCAAACCGCCAATCCAACTCGAATTGGCAACAAGGCTTAGACAATTTAAAGAAACGTTTGTTTTTCCAAAGATTTTCTTTAATTTTATATTTTCTTTGATTTCTTTTAAATGTATAAATATTTATCAAATTATGATATTTCAAATCGATTCCAATATTTATAAACTAATTTATTTCATATTTAAAGATAGGTTTCCCTTTTATTATTATATGATTATATGATTATTATATTAATTATATATAATTATTATTGAATTATTATATGATTAATAAATAGTATTACTTTTTTGAAATATTTTAGTGAAACTTTTTACATGTCGTCTATCTTGTTTCACTCTATCTTGTCTATAATTGAAAAAACAATATTTTCGTACCTGATTGTATTTTTAATAAATGTAAATTAAAAAAAAATTGGTATTTTTTTTAAATTTATTCCGTCGTCTATCCATATCGTGGACAGCCTGCCGTCTGACGTTGCGTTTGCGAGTGGGTGGTCTTCACTCGGAAATCTTTCTGCCCCTGATCTCACAGAGAAATACCAAGCATAGCCCTCTTCATTTCTCGCTGTGCTGCTTGGAGATTGTTTAAAACGCCCATAGTTAGACACCACATCTTAGACCGGTACGTCATCATTGGTAAAACATTCGAAAACTTTCAGTTTAAGGCATTGAGGTATTACGTACGATAAGACGTTTTTAACTCCCAGAACACAACCCATCTTAAAAGGTTTCGACAACTGACCTCTCTCAAAATTGGACCTACCTAGTTTCTAGATCTTTTGTCCTTAGTAGATTTACTCAACAACTTTGAGAGTGAAATTCCGAATTAATATCGGGTAGGCACGACATAGACATTCGACATAATTATCATCTTGCCAAAAATGTTTGAAACGCTGGAACGCTTACAGGCAAATTTTCAATTGAATTAATATTGATGCAAACCCACGCCACGATAATAGATATTATTCCCCTCAGTTTCGTTTTTTTCTTTTTTTTTTAAACATTCGAATATCGACAATTTTTCAATAGGTCCATTTAAGCGATAAAATAACGCCTTTAATCGCAATTGTTTAATCAAAATTTTGTCAATATAATAACATAAACGCAATTAGCAATGGCTTCAACTGAACTCGTAAACGATCAATTTCAATTGATAATCAAATTGCGATTTACCAAGTAGATACTTTAATGCCTTCACAATTTTTTTAAGCAACTTACCTTAACTTTAACAAAAACATTGTACAGTTTGTTCATTTGTGCTAATACTAAGGACCACCGGCTGAAAATATCTTGTTAGAAACGTATCTGCCAGATAAAATACAATTTTTGGTTTCACAAGTTGTGATTAGAAATATTTGTCAGATAAAGTGGAATTTGATGATGAAACAGAAAAAACATATCAGAAAATTTTACCTGGTGAATACCGTTATATGTTAGACTAGCTGTGACCGCGACGTCATCGCACATATAGTTAATTATTCTTTTGTCGGTAGTTTTTTTAAGGAACTAACCGACCGCTGCCAGCGCAATCAGGGCCATCTATTATGAATAACTTTTGAATGTTTTTCTTTTTTTCAGAGAGATTTTCATGAAATCAAGACTAAATTTTACCTCTGGATATGATTTATGAAATTCATACTGACTTTTTAACTTACACTTAACATTTTAAAGATGATGCTTGTTCAAACAAACAGACAGGAATATATTATATAATTAGTGTTTTTAGAAAAATAACAGACTCACGAAATTTACAATTTTGTATGTATACGAGAAGGTATCTAACTACTCGTATAACTTTATGATTATAACTATATAACTTTATGATTATCACGTTGCCTGTCCAGAGTATTTTGGTTAAGTAGCCGTGACGTTCAATTTTTTTTTTTTCGGCTAAACTGTTTCATTTAATGTACTTATAAAGGACATGCAAGTGCTTTTCAAAAAAAACTTTCAAAAACAACTAAAATACTGAATATCAGGCAGTTATTAATTTTAATGCACAGACGTGGCAGCTAGAATACCATGCATTACTTATAATGCACGGACGTTACGTATACATTTTCGTAATATTCATAGATATATATATATATATATATATATATATATATATATATATATATATATATATATAAACTAATTTTTATAAAAAATATTGGTTTTCTATATGTCATTTTCATATGAAATATATAATTATGTAATTTTTACCGCTATACCCTACAACATTCGAATTTTTTTGTTACTAGCCAATATTTTTATGTTACTACCCAATTAAAAAAAAATTGCGGGACATTAGTGTTTTATTATTCCCAATTAACTGCTCATACGCCTGCAAAATAATAAAGATGTAGCTCACACGTCCAGTCTATAAAACCAAATTTAAAAATAATAGGCTCATGCATTACAAGTAATGCACGAACGTCACAGCTGGACCAAAAATGCATTATATATAATGCACGGACAGGCAACGTGTTATAACTAAAAGCATTTTAATAAGACGGTTTACAATTTTGACTGGCCCGTTGGCGCAAATGGCAGTGACGCTGCTTTCTGCTCCAGGGTTTTGAGTACAATTCCCGATCCGAGTCTGTGTGTAATGTCATGTCATGTCATGTATGTAATGTCAAATCAATGTATATATATATTATTTGTATATATGTAAATATATTACAAAAAAAAAAAGTATATCAATCGGCTGATATCTAAAACACGGGTATTAAGTTGCCTTTATTAGGAACAGAAACAGACGCCCGTGTATGTTAAACAAAAAAATATATATTGATAACAAATAGGTTCTATATACTTTTTCACTTTTTCCTTTTTACATACCACTAAATAGGAAAACTCTATTCACTCCACACTATTACCGTGAATACTATAACAATCTCTGTTTTACAAAAATGTGATATATTATAGAGCGATAGTACAAGACGGGTACTGCTTTCTAGACCAGACACGATCTAGGTCGTAACGGAAAACCTGGGCTTCGTATTTTACCTAAACTGGCCAATAAACAACCTCGAGACGTGACTAAAGCTGTTATCTTTGATAATTTCGTTTACAGCATACAATTATGTGCTATAGATTATAGGTATACGTTCTGTTTTAACTACCGATCGCTGTTACTTTGTCGGGGGATCCTGTAACCGTTATTTAGCGACTTTGTTAACGTCTAGTAACTAATATATAAGATATCTTACTTATGTAATATGTTATAAGCAGAATTGAAATCACTGCTCATTTTAATTAATTTAACCAGTTTAGATTCAATGTAACTTTTTTTTTTATACCACGACGGTGGCAATCAAGCATACGACCCGCCTAATGGTAAGCGGTTACCGTAGCCTATGGACGCCTGCAACACCAGGGCCATCACATGCGCGTTGCCGACCCTTCAAAAACCTGTTTACTCCCTTCTTGAAGGACCCCATACTGTAGCCCTGTGGGAAAACCGCGGCAGGGAGTTCATTCCACAGCCGAATGGTCCGTGGAGGAAGTTCCTCTGAAACCGAACTGTACGGAACCATTTGGGCTGCAATGTGTGAGCATGAATTCCGCTCGCTGTTTTATGTGAACGACGAATTGTTGTTAATTCACATCACTTGCAATATATGTAGTATCGCGTCGCATCTAGTGCCATTGGTTCGAATCACATTTCTATGATATTGCCTAAAACTGAATTTCATAACGTTATACGAGTATGTATTAGTATTTTCGAAATACGCTGCTGAACGTAGGCCTCCCCCATTATCTCTGGGAGGTTTGCCAATACTCGCCTCGATTGGTAGGCGGATTGGCGAGTGCAGTGTGTTGTGGCCAGACCCAGATCTACGATTTTTTCGAACCACGGTAAAACTTGTTAGTGGCGCCCCCTCCGAAGTTCGAGAAAAACTGTTAAAACTCACAAATGAGTAGCATTTTTTGTGAACATTTGTGATAATAATAATCCTTCAATAAATTAATTATGAGATTGTAGGAAAAGAGGCTTCACTTGTTTGATATTTCGAATTATTGTCTCAAGGATTTGGCACCCCCATGAAACTGCCGCCCGGGGCAAGTGCCCCGGTTTGCTCCCCCTTAGATCCGGAGCTGGTGGTGGCAGGATATAGTGATGCTACTTCCCATCTACCTTACGACACCTCGGCAAAAAAGAGGTCTGTACGTCTACCATGAGTTTTTGTTACAAGCGCACATGACATAACTACAGTAGTAAGCGTAGAAACGCAATAGTAATGACAGTATCCGGTAGAGGCGCTGCTCAACTTTCCATACAAATTGTCTACTACATTCGCTAACGTGTATCGTCTCGGAAACTCATGGTAAACGTACTGAACTATTCTTATCTGCCAGTCACCGCACGGTGGTGGTTGTGCTGCAACAGCCTCTCAATATCTAACTAAAAATAAAATGTAATGCATGTTATATTTTTAATGCAAACTACATTAAAGGAATATTATCATAAAATGAATAGAAGACATCCTTAATATAAATTACTATGGACATAATTACTACGACTTTAACAGTTAAAATCGCATTACGAATAACATAAATGGGCAGTAACGGGTTTCATACCTACGTGACCTTAAGGCAGTGGCTCTCAAAGCGTGATGCCCCGTAAAGAAGTTAAAAGTTCCACTTATTAGCTAACTACAACATATTAAATAATACATTCAAAATTAGCCTTCAATTGGTGTTATGTATTGAATTCTTAAGTTTATAAATTTACTAAAGTTTTCGAAAAAAAAATTTTTTATACGTGCATGTTGTTGGGTACACAACGTAAATTGTGTCACATACACACACATAGACACATATATATAGTCCTCACTTACTCGTATTTATAAGTAAGTAACCCTTATAACACAACCAAATATTTTTGTATTCCATATATTTTTGTCATGCAAGAATTTCGAAGAGGTTGAGAGCCATCGAGTTAGACAATTTCGTATTATAGGCCTGATGGTTTCTAATAAATTGTTATGAAACTGTAATATGGACCTTATATAATAGATTTTAAGGAGCATTGTTGTAAAATACTGGAGTAGTCGATGATATCGTGACTGTGTACGACATAAGCCCGGAATTATCGTAGAAAATTACTTATGTATTAATTAATAGAACTTTAATATATTAGAAATATCTAATTAAAGTATAGGTATATATTGAATTTAATTGATACGTGTCTTAAGGTATTATATAATGCCTGTGCTATTTACTATTGAATTTAAATATTTATAACGAGACACACGATAAGCGTGGATGTCTAGACGCGAGCCGGAACCAGAGAGGGCGTTTTTCCTCTATGTCCATAGACACGAAAGACGCCGTTTGAGCGCAGATAATAAGAATGAGAGACTCTCTCATCTAAATGGAGTCATTCATAAACAATAGATATATAGAGCAATACCTACACATTATTTAAAAAACACATTTTTTAATTAGATCGCGTAAAACGTTCAACAAACCGAAATGAATTTATTACTGAGCAAAGTATGCCTCTCCATATAGGAGAAGGGTTGAAAGAACACATATCGACATGAATAAAACATATTATGTAACTTTGTTTTACAATATGTTTTTTACGTAGTCTGAACTCGCGTTAGAAGATAAAATTCTTCGTTTCGTAGCCTCTAATCATGACAGGAAGACTGGTTAATTTTTAGTTCAAAGAATCAGTACTGTGTAATCAGTACTTGACATGGTAATGATAGTGGCATTCTATCCACAATACTATTCTCTTATATTTATGCGAATTTTACTGATTTAATTAAAAGTCTAAAACGGATTTTATCGCATTTATTTAAAACTTTTTTAGACTTTTAATTATATGATTTCCACCATTTCACGCGAACATCATTTGTACTGTAACTAATTAATTAATTAAGGTTTATATTTAAAATACGCGACAGTAACTTATAAATTAATTAATATAATAACGAATGCAACTAACTGAACCGTATCAGCCTGTAAAAGACCCACTGCTGGGCAAAGGCCTCCTCTCCATGTACGGAGAAGGATTCAAGCTGAGAATTAAGCTGCTATACCGCGTGTTCTCGAATAATTTCCTATTATAAGTAACGATTGGTATCAGGTGTCTATGTTAATAATCGGGACCGACAACTTTACGTGCTCTCCTAGGCACGGTAGGGAAACCCACAAGGACAAACACCTAGAGCAGAAGCAAATATTTTCACAAATAAAAATATCAGCCCCAATCGGGAATCAAATCCACGACCCCGATGTTTGATGCACTTACTCGTACAATTTCACTAGAATGGCTGTCACTTCAGACACTCTTGGGTGTCACTTTGTAACAACCTAGAATATGTTTTTGATTTTCTTTTATGCTTTACAAACGAATTCTTCTTATCGACAGATTCGTTACCGGGCTGACAGCAAAGTTTTTGATTTAGCGACATCTATCTCGCCACAAACGAACTGACGTATTATACATCGCGCTATCAAAGTTATCAAATCGATTGAAAATATTATATACAAGAAACCGACAACAACCGTCGGGGGGCAGTAGCCCACCAGACACAACACCCGCCTGGTCGGAGGATCCTCCCTTTTCAATGGTGTATGAGGAAACTTTCAGTTCAGATTTCACCGTTTCACTGTGTTCACCCCCAAACCCTGACGTGATTGTCAGCGCAGCCTTTCCCCAAAAGAGCACAACCTTCCTAAGGTTATCTTGAGGCCCATCGAGTGAGCTGAAGGCGTTAGATAGGCGTATCTCGCTAACGAGAAGGCCTGGTAAGAAGCTGCAGCTGCTGCTCGCCAGTAATCCGAAACATATTCATAGAGTACTAGCTTCTGCCCACGGCTTCGCCCGCGTGGATGTCGGTTATCGCGACCAAAAAAAAGTATCCTGTGTTAACTCTAATACCTCTAAGAATATGTGTACAAAGTTTCATGATGATCGGTTAAGTAGTTTTCGCGTGAAAGCGTAACAAACAAACTTACTTTCGCATTTATAATATTATAGTATAATTAAGAATTATTTTTTTATTTTGATACAGGGAATAATTACTCCAGAAAGGGTGTCGAATAAATTAACAAAGTTATTAATAATTCTTATTACATATCAAAGAATATTTCTTTTTAATGTAACTCTTAATCTATATTAATTTAGTAAGTTTGAAAAGATTGTTTGTTCATGCGCGTTAATCTCGGCATCTATTTTTACGATTTTCGGAACTTTCTTTTTAATAATAATTTGATAAAAATATTTTTATTAAGAAAACATTATATTAGTTTATTATTAAAATTTAATGAAAATTGAACCGCGGCGTACGACTTGTGAAGCAATAAAATTACTCATCAATTTACGAGAAGTAAAAGTAGAATGTTTTTTATTATTATATTTTTTTATTGAAATCTTTATTACATCTATAGATTATGTTTTGTATATCATTATTTATGTACTGTATTGTATCTATAAACCACACACTGCTGAGCGAAGGCCTTTTCTTCATGTAGAAGAAGGGTTCGAGCTTAATCCACCACACTGCTTCATTGCGGATTGGCGGATAAATGGGGATAAATTAAATAATACCATGGGTAACGATCGTTGTCAGTTGTCTTAAATATATTATAAAATATAACTATAAATACATAGGATATTGTAAATGGCCGTAAGTCATTTTTCGTAGACCATTTCTTCTCTATAAAATAAACTATTAATTACTACTTCATTTGATTATTGATTTGTAATAATAACATCATAAATAACATTCGATACTAACATACAATTTGAAAAAAATTTGAAATGAATAATCAATTAAACATTATAACAAAACGTTTTCGAGTAAATTTCTCTCCATTAAAACAACTTTCATCGCAATTTGTTAACAATTTAGTAAAATTATAACCAATAAGGAAATGTTTACGATTCGTGCCATTCA
Source organism: Euphydryas editha (assembly GCA_036937285.1). Taxonomy (NCBI): domain Eukaryota; kingdom Metazoa; phylum Arthropoda; class Insecta; order Lepidoptera; family Nymphalidae; genus Euphydryas; species Euphydryas editha. The sequence goes on along the minus strand of JAUPFZ010000007.1, from coordinate 2,215,106 downwards.
CTGCCAATTAGCCATAAACAATATGCGAAATCCCAGTAACCGCATTTCGGTTTATTAGCAATCTGCAACTGGCCTTGATACTGCATCATTACACTAACGCCAATCATCAACTTATTGACAGCTGTAAATATGATTACAATCTAAAAAAAAAACATCATGAAAATAGAAAAGTGAGCTCTAACCCCACGACATAAGGGGACAAATGAAAACATCACTCAATGATAACTCAAGACCCTCATTCCATTGACAAAATAATAATAACACTGGTACCAGAGAAAATAGAACCGTCAATTACATTGTAAAACTTCATACACGTATATAAATATCATAGAGACGACACTGCAAGGGGTCACGCTAGATTGGGATGCGATAATGATGACTCAGTCGAATTAAGGCAGCTTTCCAAACGAAAGGTGCTGAGAGAGCGTTGCAATTACTGCGTTCATATCGCGACGGGGCAGTTACGATCTTTTTGCTAAAGACCCGTTATCTTACTTTAGATGCGCGGCAAAAACGCAGCGAGCGCAGTGTTAAGACTTGTTCCGTGAAGGCCGGACGCTGGCGAGATGAGGACTATGTCTTCCCTTACTCTGATCGTTCTCGTGTTTACCGCCTGCTTGTATCAGGCGACAACGAAACCGGTGCGAAGGACTCTCAATTTCAACATGTTTGTTCTTAAACCTCAAGAAAAGACGTCAGAACGGACAATTTTGACCACGGACGGGATAAACAGATTTGGACCAATATTGGAATATGTGGTACAACGGCTGCAAGGGGCGATGTCAGTACGCTTGCCTCCAGAAGCACCCAATAAAGAGGTTGAGAATAAGGTACCGATAGCTGATGTTGCGGAGAATGAAGTGGATGGTATCCAAGAGGCAAAGATGCCAGGAGTGGTCGTCCGACCGTCTCACACGAAACCAGGGACGTATGAAGTGGAAATCGATGTGGTTGTCGATGACGGACAACCTAACAAACTTTAAAAACTTGTATTTATAGAAAAAATAGTGATATTGTTTTTTTTTTTCTTATATTTAAGACCTTTATTTATTAGCTTTTATTTATTCTTGCCATATGTTCGTTTAAATATATTTTTATGTTATGTAAATAATTCAATTGTTATCATTTTTCCTTTAAAACATTTTTTTTAATTTTTGATTTTAACCAAAATTAGATTTTTGAAAGTAATGTTTCTTTTCAGTCACATAGTTTATAAATATAATTTAAAAACGTTTTTATACTATTTATAATTATAATTATTATAATTTTAATTATTTTTTAAAGCTTTGATAAGTTCATGAACACAAATAAATATAATCAGGTTAATATTTCAAACTGCATTTATACGTTTTCTAGCAAATTAATATCACAATTATTTATAAACAAAACGCGACAACTATAAAATTTTGTATACAAAAAAAAGCTTTAAGCTACGTGTAATCTAATGTATGCAAAATTAAGGAATAAAAATTAAATATAAAAATTTAAAATAACAAAGATTTACAAATGATGATATTGTGCATAAAACAAATTAAATGAATAAAAAAGAACCGATTTCGTTAAATTAGGGGATATAAATTGAACGTAATAATAATTTACAAATGATAATATTGTGCATAAAAAATTGAATAGAATAAAAAAAAATATTTTTTATAATCAATTAATAAAATAGTAATCAAATAACTATACAAATAGCTTAAATAAATTAATATAAATTATTTAAAAGTGATAATATTTTATCAGATCATTGGTTCCATCCAGGAAATTATTTTTCTTAAAACAACTGTACTGACTGTCTAACGGGATACCGAACGAGTTCTCATCCAACGTTAGTCCTCAATCATATATTACGGTCGGCATCCGTCAGGAATTTCAAATCGTGTACGTAATATACTGTTCTCTTATATTTACGCGAATTTTATTCATTTAATTAAAAGTCTAAAAACGGATTTTATCGCGTTTATTCAAAATTACTGTTTAACAATTTTGTTTTAATTTATTTCCCGACGTTTCGGACCCTTTACGGCGTCCATGATCTCGAGGGACTGAGGTGGTGGGTGTCCGAATAATGAATAACTTATTCGGACACCCACCACCTCAGTCCCTCGAGATCATGGACGCTGTAAAGGGTCCGAAATGTCGGGAAATAAATTAAAATAAAATTGTTAAACAGTAATTTTGAATAAACGCGATAAAATCCGTTTTTAGACTTTTAATTAAATCGTGTACGTAATGTTATTTCATTATTTTCCGGGTTTGAATTCTGTACCAAAGGCATGGACTTGATGGCAAAATCGTTGCTTATTTACGGACCATTAATTTTATCGTTTGGTCAGAAAATTCGTATTCATGTCTTAAATTTTACGAAAAAAAAATTTATAATATAGAAATAATATAATACAAATAAATAATAATTAAATGAATTAAGAGCCGAGATAATGTAGTAGATAAAACGAGTAGACTCTAATGGAAAGGTCGCGTTTTGGATTCGGACTAGCGTCACTGAATTTTATATCTAAGACTAAGCGGCCCTCCCCGGCTGCGTCCGGGTTATGTATATATACCTAAACCTTCCTCATGAATCACTCTATCTATTGGTGAAAACTGCATGAAAATCTGTGCAGTAGTTTTGAGTTTATCGCGAACAGACAGACGGGCAGACGCGGCTGAGGACTTTGTTTAATAATATGTAATTATATTTATTTAGTGATCTACATGTTTCGGAAATAAGTCGGTTGTCGGATGTCTCAAAGATATTTCCGAAACATTAAGAATTACTCGCAACACATCGCACAATATCTTTCTTCTTAATTAAAGATTAAGTTATAAGGCCTTAAGGATTATCCCGGCAGTAGGACATTTACCGACGATTAAGGTAAAGTTATTTATTTTCGGCGTAAGCTTTATCTTTTTAATTAGTTAGAAGAATTTAAAAATGTCCGTAACTTATAAAGTCTAAAATAATTAAATAAATAAATAATTAAATATAAAATAAGTTATATTTGACTATTACTTATGCTTACTAAAAGCATATAAATAAATACAATAAAAAAGTCATGCATATTAAACCAACAAAAAAATTTTTTTTTATTGTTATTGCTTATTGCAATTTGTCAACGCAAATTACATTTAAATATATATATTTCTAAAATTGGCTTACGCCTTTCATATTGGTAATACATTTCATGGATTTGGAAGAAAAAAGTTTTTTGAAGTCTACATAATTATGGTACTTAAGTTTAGCTTTTACTTGCAACTATTATACTTGCAACTCAGATATGCCGTTTAGCCTGCATTAACACTATTATTATTATTTATTACATGTATTCATACATCCATAGTATATATACGCGTGCGTACGTGCGTGCGTGCGTGCGTGCGTGCGTGCGTGCGTGTGTGTGTGTGTGTAGTTCGTGTACGTGGATGTGTGTGTGTGTTTTTTTTTGTAATCATAGTTACAGAGTGCGACTTAAATGTGAAGAATAGGTATTCTTTGTTTCCACAAAGTACAATTTTATCTCAACAGCCAAATAACTCAACAGCTCAACAACTCAACAGCTCAACAACTCAACAGCTCAACAACTCAACAGCTCAACAACTCGCAACTCAAGTCATCGCCACATAGAAACTTTAAGAAGAAGGAAGAGAACAGATCTTTAAGAAGTATGTGTATAAGTGCTGCATTTATAAACAATGGTTCATGGCATTCATCTTGATTTTTAATGAAGAATCCCATCACATAAATTGCTAACTAAAAAAGTAAATAAAATATTATACAAGTTTATACTATCGATATTTGTGACAAGCAGATGAAATCGCAGGTTTTAGCTAATATACATTTAGGTACACACTTGGGTCATTAATTAAAAACATTTATATAAGCAATTATTACTTTTACTTACCAATAAAAAGTTTAAAGTAACTTGTTTTTCTACTTTATACTTTCATTTAAGAAAAAAATAATTAATTGAAATCGATGAGAAATATAAATTAGAAATCGCGTTTGATTTCACATAATTTGTTTTTACTCAACTTCACTATAATATGTATTTATTACGATGTTAATGCTATGGCGCTCACCTCATTTTATTGTTTTGAAAATATTAAAAATGCCCGAAACAAAAATGTTTACCGTCTGCTTTTTTATAGTTACATGATTCCTTGAAAAATAATCATTAGTCACCTAGTCACTTCAACGTCGGCGGTCGGTTTCGACTCCCGTTCGGACTGATATTTGCATTTGTAATTGTTTCTGGTATGGATGTATGTGTTGTGGGTCTCTCCACCATGGCTCGCAGAGCACGTAAAGTCGTCGGTCTCGGTTGTTATCACAAACACCTACCGACCTAGCATGCTCGAACGACAAAATTTTGTCTACCCCTTTTCTCGTATTATCTCTCTTTTTATGTCACTCCGTCTAACAGGACGTCTACGTTACATTTATAAATGATATTAAATTTTTAGTATATCTAAATAGTAACTAAAATATATGTACTAAATAAATAACAATAAATAATACAATTTTCTTATTGCAAGAGTGGTATTTCTAGGTCATATGCATGTTAAGTAGAACACCTCATAATGTTCCAAGCGTTATAGTTAATTGTACCTACATATACTGTTTATAAGTTTAGTGTTATTTTATATACATGCACATATTTATTAGAATAGATTTTTTTTGATTGATTTCATAAAACGTTCCTAAATAACCAAGTCTAACATCAGCTGAAAAGAAAACTATTGTTTTATGCATAGTTTTTTAATCACTTAATTTATAAATGTCGGTATTAAAAAAAAAAAATCTAAAAAGACGCATGCAATTTACACTTTGCATCGCTCTCCTGTAAAGTTATTTTTTTTTTTCATATCCGACATTTTTAATAGTCACTAGCAAACCCGGCGAACTCCGTTGCGCCACCAGATAGCTTCGTTTTTTGTAACATTTCGTTTGGTTTAAAAGATGAAGTAGTACATGCTATGTATCAGAGATGGCGCTGTATGTAAAAAATGATTTTCCCAGTTTTTCTGCTTTTCTGTTGAAATTTTTCCTGAATTTTGTTTGCTATAAACCTCACGGAGACCGAGACCTTTCCAACGAATGCAAAACCGTGTAAATCGGTTCGTGCGTTCTGGAATTATAGCGTCAGGAAGGAAAACCCGACTTATTTTTATATTATAGATATGCGATATATATACAGTAGAACCTCGTTAAGTCGAACCTCGATAAGTTGAAAACCTCCAAATTTCGAAAAATCTTTTGTTCCCTTCCCTTCAAACACCAAAAGCTCTATTACTCAAAATCTCAACCCTCTATTATTCGAAATAATCAGTGAGTCCCTCCAAGCCATTTTGATACATAGTTTACTTCCATAACGCGAAAAATTAAATTTTACCTCTGCATCTCGAACATAGCAATGTTTTATTTTACAACCTTTACAACTCGATTATTTGAGACTTATTACGTCTATATTTCGAATAAAAGTTAAGTTACCGACTTACTGACCGGCGAGAATTCACCGACAGTGTAAGTACACCATTGTTACATAGAAAGCAATTTTATGCCGATTTCATCATTTGTATTCGAAACCAAGTTTAATAAAACTACGTTTTGCTTAATCTAGTTCATAGTTCTATTCTAATCTTGGTTTTTGTTAAACGGATTTCAAGTTCTTTGAAGAGCAACTCTGAAGAACAATAATTTTCTGCTCTTTATACCTTAGACAATGCTATAGCTAGACAACAACCGAATTATCTAAAGCAAAAAAAAATTGTTTTTTTTTTAATGCTATATCTTTTATTTTAAGGATGTTTTGAGATATTGTTGATTTATAATAAATAAAAATATGTGTGTCACCTCTGACACTTTTTGTTCAATTAATCTTGTTCAATTAAACAAAATTAAATAATTGCAAAAATAAAATTACAATCTTAAATAAAATACTGAACATATTTGAATTCATTTACTCGATTCGTATATTTATAAAAAACAGATATTAACACAAATGAACACAAGAACCAACATAAAACATAGGCTATATATTCCGATAACACACCTCTTACAACTGAACCCTAGAAAAGAAAGCAGACAAGGACAAGGTCGCAAATGGTCAGTGGGACAAAAACAACGTCGCGTGCATAGTAATATCATAACATACAGTTGCTTCCTTACCTCCTAACTTAATAACAGTGCCTATATCGTAAGACGACTTATCGAATTCGACCGCTAAATAGCAAAAATAAAAACTAAAAGTAAAAATATTAAAATAAAAAAGTGTGAAAGTGTGTTCCTATCACCGATATAAGTAAAAGTGTATTATCATAAAATTTAGAACAATAAATTTTAAAGGATAATTCAATTTAAAGTTTGCAAGAAAATTAAAAGCTCAGGAATTGATAGAAGAAGACGGGATAGACGAAGTAGCAAAATTATTCAATACAAGATGATTTTGTTGAGCGTACTTTTAACAATGTACCTCGGAATATCTAGTACGAACGCAGCGCCTTTGCAATTGCATTTTTTGCAGCCTTACCAAAGAGTAGTGATGCAGCAGCAGCAGCAGAATATTCAGCAGCAATTACTAGAATTACAAGCGATGCAGCAGCTAAGTTCAATGTCAGCATCAACAACATTGTAAGTGTTATTATTACACACATATAATATAAGTATACAGTAGCATATTAAAATTGTAATATTTAAATAAATACAGTACAGACTGTAGAGCAAGAGTCGTACTCTACCTATTGTTTGAAAGTCCTGTAATGTTTCTCTCATATTATTGAGAAGAATTGGAATCTATCACGTTGCTCAACTACAAATTAGCAAATACACATATTTCAAAAGGTGTCCTTAGATATTTAGAACTGTTTTTGTGTTTGAATACTATAAGATGTACCGGGAATCGTTTAAAACTATTACGTAACTTGCGCGATCGCGGGAAATCGCTGTGGTATCGAATTTTAATTTTAGCTAAGCTTCAATTAGTATTGAAATTTGACATTGCGGCGATTTATCGCGATCGCGCAAGTAGCGCGATCGCGATAAATCGCTATTACTTACGTAATAGTCCACCGGATGGTGATTAAAGCCTGTTATTGTCTTACATTGTCAAATAGTGGCAAAAGCAATATATAAACAAATAATTAATTAATTGATGATTTGATCTCTGATTTTAGTATTTAAAATAATGAATTTGAATTGAGTTGTAAATCTATGACGATTATAATAATTTAATAAAAAAATATTTAGGGATTGATGTTAAAAATTACTCAAACATAAACCACATTTTAATATATTATGATACTTATCAGGTCTAAAAAAATGATTTGTAAAGAGTTATTTAAATAGTCTATTTGAACAGTTAATTTTTTACTTTGATGGCTACCTTATCACCATACAAATATTTCTCTGATAACCGTGGCCTTAACACACTATTTGAGGGTTGGGAGGTATTAGATAGACCCACATAAATCAAACAAACGTTTAAAAAATCCGTAACGACATACATTTTAAATTTGATACAAATATTTAAAAATATATAAATAATATTTATTTACAGGAACAATCCAATTCCACCGCTGCTATTTTTTCTACCGGAACATCCAACGGAACCGAATACGAATATTAATGAAAAACAAATTATTAAAGGTAACATTGATAATGAAATAAAACTAAAGCAACATACTAAATCAAAAAATGAAGATTTAGACTCTGTTGTAATTGATGCTGAACCGGTACCAATAATAGAAGAACAAAAAGCATTTCTAGTGCTACCAAATGGAAGATTTTCTATTGGAGGGATAATTTCTGCTATTCCATTTCTGCCAATCGAAATAAACGTACCTGATACTATATCTTGGGCTTACAACGGTATTGCTAATGGTATATCTAGTATTATATCAATTATTGGACAAAGGCCTCCAATAAACTCAGGAACTGAAGTAGTAAGTTTGAAATCGATGATTAACAATTTGAAGATGAGGAGAGAACAGGAAAATGTTGCGAGACCTATTATAATCATGCCAATAGAGAATTTTAAGACACCTATATTGCCAGTACAGTTGTGAATGGCATTTGAAAAACAATAAGTGTACACATATGTAGATTATTTGTATTCATTGCGAAGTTTCTATGTGATATTATTTTATTTATTATTATATGTGTAGTATCAAACACCTCAAGTATTTATACAAGTTCTTGCTTTTTTATTAAATTATTGTCAATATACATATAACGTAACCCGGTAAAGATATTCTTAAAAGAAGTAGAAGCAAATAAGCCTTCGCTAATGAAGTCACATGAAATAGCATTTACATTAACAGTAAATTGTTAGAAATATTAATTCTAATATTAATATAAATCAAAATAAAACAAAAAGAATTAAAATTATCTGTATTTATTGCATCGAATGTTATTACAAAAGTTTTATCATTACTGGTATCAAGTCTTAGATTAAAAAACTAACGTAGACTGGGTTCAAGAGATTAACTTAAAATAATAGACAATACACATTACGATATTAAATGTAATTACAACAATGTAAATGAACTTAAAGCCGAAGTTACTCTTTTAAACACCAGCCCAATTTTTAATACGAACCAATTTTATAAAGATATTAAAAATTATATAGACGGATTCATTGTTTAGAAAGTTCAAGTACATTATGTTTTAAGTAAAAGTGTTAATGAAATGATTACAAACAGCTAATTTAACCTACATAACTTAAATGGCAACGCAAATCACTCTTTCTCTGCAATATTGTAGGCGAAACCTATATAGACTGCAAATATTACTTTTATCACTGCCTTCATAATGTTTAAAGAACCTGATTTGCAAAAATAGTTTCTGATTTTAACTAAAAGTAAAAATTCTGAAACTAATTACAATCAAGTAAATTTCTATTGAATCTATAAATATAATTCTAGATTTTTTTAATGATATTTAACTGCGTTGAAGATTAAAGGGGTGTTGTCCTTATGAACTAGGTATCTAAGATTATTGACCCTGGACTTCGCTTTTGTGTTTGATGATAGACACTGGGTAGTCGAACTCATAATAGAATCCGCGAGGAGGTCCCTGAAAAAAAAATAGGACGTTCCAATTATATGTATACACAATTAAAGCAAAAGATAGAACTAATAATAAATTTTGTTCGATTATTTAACTACGCGCTTTTTTGCTCTTAAACTACGCGCATTTCATAGAATGTCACAAAATTGTTTTTGTTTTATGACATATGTCATTGTAAATCAACAATTTTTTTAAATACATTAGGAACAAAAACGGCGATCAAGAGTTCAAATCTCGATTAACAGCGATAGGCCATCAAGTGTCAAATTGGTGTTAGCAGTCATGTCATTCAAATGGTGGAGAAAAAAGTGTCATGAGGAAACTTGCATATGTCTACAAATTCGAGTGATATAGGTTGGCACATTGAGTTCCAATCCCCACCATTTACTCGTACTACTAATAAATAGAAAATAAAACGTAGTTATTTAGATATGAAACTCAACTTACCGTTGGTTCTGGTTCTTCAGTTGAGTAAACTTGAGAACCTTGGCCGTAATAGGCTTTGGCTTCACGAGTTTGGCTCACTTGACTTGGAGCAGCGACGACCGATCCCTGTTGCTCAGACGCAGCGGGCTGGTAGTCGTACTGCCTGTAGTACTCTCCTCTGAAAATATAATGAGAAATCATTGAAAACGTTTAGGTACCTTACGTTGACAGAAGAAATAAATAAATATATTTGAAAAATTTAAAAAATATCATATGCATAACACACGTCAACAGATTCTATATTTATATCAAGAAAAAATAAATCCTCGAATAATAATTCTGCTACTGACGTTTCTTCGATATTTGCTATTGACGACATAAATACAGACCAAAACATTATTTATTATATTATTTCAAATTTTGCTCAAATGCAACAATTTTAATGTAAGAGAGCGTAATTTCTCTCCGCGTCCTTTCCTTCTTCCTTGTATTTCACCAAACCTTTTAATCGCTCGTTACTATTGAAGCTATAACAGTATTTATAAAATGTTTAGAGTTGCGTTATTTGATATGCATCACTGATCACTTAACATTAGGTGACATAATCCTTCCTCATCTATAATCATTTCTTGTCTCAAAAATTTTACTATTAATATTCCATGAATATATTTCGACTTACTGTGGGTCGGGTTGCTGGCGAGCAGCAGCTGCAGCTTCTTGCCAGGCCTTCTCGTGAGCGAGACGCGCCTGTCTAACGTCTTCGGCTTCCTCGATGGGCTTCAAGACGACCTTAGGGAGGTTGTCCTCTTGGTGGAAACCTTGGCTGTCAGCCCAGTAACGAACCTGTTGATAAGAATCCGTTTGTAAATCATAACAGAAAATCAATAATAACTGATTAGCACAGATATCATTGGAATGAGCCAATGATTTCATCTTCACTTATAAATACTAATAAAGGCCACAAATATTTTAATTGTAATTTTATTGTTCTTGTGCGTTACAGAGTAACACCCTTGAATATATTAAGCGACAACCATTCTGGTGTAGTTAACAATCGTCATGGAGTAGTGGTGCCAGCAAGTGGTCGTGGATTCGATTCTATTCTTCATTCATCAATTCTCGGGGCAGATTTGTATTTGTGCAAATATTTCTTTCTGGTCTCGGTGTGTGTCCTTGTGGGTCTACCCACCATGTCTCACACGTAAAGCTGTCGGTACCGGTAGTTTTTTTTTTTCACATTGGACGTTGGGGTGGATTAAGCTTTAATCCTTCTCCTATATGGAGAAGAGGCCTTTGCCCAGCACCCTTGGGACGCTTACAGGCTAATTCAGTTCAGTTCAGCTACAGAATGTGACATTTTTTTTGACAGCTTATTTAATTAGGAATGCTGTAAAATATCACACTATCATTTGTATATTGGCAGCAATAACCAGAAATGTTAAGTAATTGAGTTTATAATGAAGAAAGAAACACAACAAACCTTGATGAGTTGATTGTCAGCTGTTCTGTAAATGTATGAACCGGTGACGTCACCAGAGCGGATTTTATTTTCTATCTTCGATGACTCGGGAGTCTCGTAACCATACGCGTAAGCGCCTAAGCCGTCTTGACCATGGAACTGCCTTGCGTTGTAGACCTATAAAAATAATCTCTATAAATAATGGAGGAAAATTATTTACTTACATAATAAAAAAGTCATGTGCACATATAACACGTACACGGTAACTGACAACAAAAACACAGTCTATGTTAAACTCATATTTCTTTATAAAATTTTATTTATGTTCTAAAAGTACTGAAATTTTAATATAAAAAAACCAACAGATTTACTTTTGTTGATGCTTACAACAACTTTAAAACAAACTTAATGACACAATGATATTTTTTGAAATCTGAACGGAGTAATATTACGTTCAAACTCGTGAACTCTTTTACATTCAAATTTTAAGATAATTCGAAATTTTTTTTTTTTATTATTTACTTTTATTTTAGGACAAAAAATTTGCAAAGCACTGTTTGTAAGCACTTACTCATAAAACTAAACAATATTAGGAAACATTTAATTAAAATAGTATACTATAACTTATAAGCTGATATTAGATTTAGGAGAGATCACAAAGATTAATTAATCTTAACATTGGCTTTTGGTTTTATTATTAATTAGCGGCCCGCCCCGGCTGCACACGGAGTATTATATGTACCTAAACCTTCCTCATAAATCACTGTATCTATTGGTAAAAACCGCATGAAAATCCGTGCAGTAGTTTTTGCGTTTATCGCAAACTGACAGACAGACACGGCAGAAGATTTTGTTTTATAATATGTAGTGATTTACTTTTATATTATTAATGACATTTTAAAATCTTATAAGTTAATCTTGAGCCACTTATGAAGCTAAGTGATTCATTAGCTGTGTCGCCTTAATTATATTGATTTAAATATGGTAGATAAAATAAGGAAGCGACATATAAATACGAAGAAGACTTATTTGAATAATTTTTTGTACAAATATAGGCCGCTTGCTAATAAGGGAGTTAAGTCATTGTAAAATACATTATTCCGTGTACAAAACATCTAGCTGCGATTGTAAATTACAGTTTTATTTACTAACTGGCTCTAGTGAGAAACACAGTGTTTGAGTGTTTACGAAAGATCACCTTTCAAGGCGAAGGACGGTTTGCCAATGAAGTCAGGACCTGTTACACCGATTGCTGATAAAGCTATCTGACGTTTAACGAAGATATAATTTATTATTATTATTATTTAATAATTAATTTATTATTTATTGTTTTTATTTTTCACAAGTAAACTCCACTTTATCTGTCTGATATTTCTTTTCACAACCTATGAATCAAAAACGTCGAGTTTATTAGTTATGGTGAAACAGGCCTTCATCTGTATTAGCCTGTAAACCACCCACTGCTGAGCAAAAGCCTCTTCTCCATGTAGAAGAAGGCTTGGAGCTTAATCCACCACGCTGCTCGACAGCAGGTTGGCGGATAATTTCCCTATAATGGGTAACGATCGTTATCAGGTATCTATGATTACAAACGGGACCGACGGCTTTACGTGCTCTCCGAGGCACGGTGGGAAGACCCACAAGGACATACACCCAGACCGGAAACAAATATTTGTACAAATATAAATATCTGTCCCGAGCGGGAATCGAACCCGCGACCGCGAATCGGCAAACGCAGTGTAGATCCCAAATCGGCAAACGTGTGCCCTCCGGCCCGCTGCACCGACGACTTACGCAAGGTCGCCGGTGGAGGCTGGATGAGGATTCCAGAAAACCGGATATTTGGCGCGAGCTTGAGGAGGCCTATGTCCAGCAGTGGACTGCGATAGGCTGATATGATGTGATGCGATTATTTTTCTTTCTCACCATCAAACTTTATCTATAAAATCTACTCGTTACCCTTGAATCCAAAACCTGGAGTTTAAACAAGTTGAAACAGGCCCCAAGGAGCAGATAAAGCCTATCAGTAACTTTTATGCCAGATACACGTTATCAGCAATTGATGAAACACGCATTAAATATAAAAGTTCTTCTACGATGTCATAGGCACCAGATTATATAATACAATAGTATATTTTCTAACCTCGTCAACATAATCTTCGGTGTTTTCGATTTCACGGCCGTTCTTCCAGTAGTGACCGAGAGTAGGGCCGGCCTCGGCCGTACGAAATCTCGGATCATTGTATTTTACCTGTAAATTAATTTAATTAAATTATTGAATATATTAAAGGCATTTCATTAACAAAAGCTAATAATATACAATTTTTATTTTCTCTGTGGCTCTTATGATAGTCATAAATAAGATATCAAGAGTACTATGTCTATGCTCACTTCAGATATATTAAACACTTATAAGTTTAAAAAACAAGTCTTATTTAACATGCATTTTCTTATCAAAAAAATTTGACTTCACACACATAGTTACTGTATATGTATGTATATGTCGTGGCCATATTGTAAAATTACCCATATAATGAAATGCGACCACTTCTTGAAATTCTCGAGCATTTCATGATGGTTAATTCTACGATATGGCTACGACATACAAATTTAACGCACACATAGTGCCGTTAGTCAAGTAATAAAGCATCTGATACTGAGGTAAATGGACTAACCAATGGCAAGACAGCAGTTCTGGGCGCCAGCAGAGGTTCTGTAAAAGGAGGGCTGTTGAGGTACTTTTGGGCTTCTTCGGGTGAGAGGTCCAGTTCCAAAACATTGGAGATAGGTTGAGGCGCAGCGACTGCTAACGCCACCTATAAAATTTATGTTTGATTAACTGTTTATTTTATTAAATATTTCACATAAGTAGAATACACAAAGAAAATTTTATTAAATGTACAATCATAATCTTATTTGAGCTTAATAAAATTGTAATTATTAATTAAATATGGCAGTCGTGCAATATCGATCTAAGTCTACATATATTATATTATTCTTTAAGTAGTAACAGAAATAAACCCTAATTGATTGACATAATCTCATGGTTGGGTAGTTGAGATTGCTTGCATTCGTATAAACCAAGGAATTTACCTATATCATAACTGGAACGCTCACTTAATAAAGTTGTATATTCAAATATGCACCTTGAAATTACTGACATAAGGTTGACATTCGTTTCCAACATGTAAAGTGAAAAAATTGTTCCGAATATTTCGTTGACTACTGGTATTTTGTCTCTTTCTTACGAGTTGCTTTGAATCCATGGTAGAAAGAGATGCAATCCCTCTCTTAGGAACGTTTTTTGAGTGTACGTGCGCATTCTAGTTTGTATATAAATTCCTTGATCTGAATCCATGCTTGGTTCTATAGATAATACCTAAATCATATTTACGAGAATACACAAACTTTTTTTTTTTTGTAATGTGGCTTATTTTTGGTGTATATAATTTTAGAAAAAAAAATTACAAAAAAAATTGTAACTCTGAAAAGATAGTATATCTACAGTCAATTAATGGTAAATAAAATTTAATATACTGTTCTCTTATATTTACGCGAATTTTACTCATTTAATTAAAAGTCTATATCGGATTTTATCGCGTTTATTTAAAACTTTGCAGTTTAACAATATGATTTCATGAGATCATGGACGTTGTAAAGGGTCCGAAACGTCGGGAAATAATTTAAAATATTGTTAAACTGCAAAGTTTTAAATAAACGCGATAAAATCCGATATAGACTTTTAATTAAATGAAAAAATTTAATGTATTTTATAATTGAAAATCTATACAAATTCCTTATAATTACTAAAATAACAAACAATATAAAGCTCTTTTATACACAGACCGAATGTAACGTAAATCTATTACATCATAATGAATAATTGATAAAGAAATAAAATATTATAAACATATTGGATACAGTGTCATCATTGAGAGTTTAAGGCCATAAGTCATTCATTAACAAACCGGATTATAAACGTAATATTTGTATGTCGTCATCGCATCAGTATGGATGTCCGTTTGCGCTTAAACATAACTATAATAACGATATTTTTTTACTTAATCTGTATACAAGTACTAGACTTTGTTCGAGTAATATCTAAAAAAAAAGTTTCATATGTAGATAATATATGGAAAAAAAAAATTTAAAAAAATCTTATTGCCAGCGATATTAAATAAATGAAAAAATGAATTTGGTCTTTCAATGTTCTCTTATTTACCTTCAAATTAAGTAGAATTTACAAAGAAAGATAATACTTTAAAATACTGAAAATTTTAAAGTGTTTTATAAAGTTGATTTAAAAAAAAATACAACGTATAAATTGCGTTTTTCTACCCGACTGCGACAGAAGGAGGGTTATGTTTTTCGAGTGTATGTATGTATGTATGTCCATTTCTTTGGCACGCCCTACAGCCCAAACGGCTGGACGGTTTTTGACATATGAGGTGTCGTTGGATTTGTCTAAATTGTAGTAGTGACATAGGCTATATAAATTTTCAAAATGGCTCCCGCAAATGGCGGTATGAGGGGGGAGGGAGTTGAATTTTTTTTTAACTGTACCAATATGGGTATCAAATGAAAGCTAGTAAATTGTTTTATTATTATTTATTATGACGGCCGGCTGGTCTAGTGGTCAGGCAACTGCACACTTTACGCAGCGGTCGCGGGTTCGAATCCCGCCAGGTGCAGATAATTTGTATGACGAATATAGATGTCTGCACCGGGTCATGGATGTGTATTTATGTATATATGTATTTATATCTTAAATTTATTTCCGTTCCTAGTACCTGTAACACAAGTTCTTACGAACTTATCACGGGGCTAGGTTAACGTGGTGTGATTGTTGGTTAATATTTATTTATTTATTTATTTATTTATTATTCTTTTTATTTTATAGTAAGAGTATTTTACGCAGTCGGGTTTTTTGATTTTTTTAAATTAAGCATACTTGTTTTAGCATTGGAAACAATATGCTATTTCTCTATCTACACATTTGAATACTACAGATTATCTTCAAATTTTAGTCACAATATTTTATAGTTAGAAATACAAATGAGAAATATAAAATGAAACTAAGCAAACTGGTCTTCACGATGACTGGCAAAGCTCGATAATGAACGATTTTACAATGAACGTGTTCAAAATTAATGTAATTGATAATACGCCTTAGAAACCTCATTATAAGATACTATATACAAAATTAATGTACTGATAATTTTTAAAAGATAAAATGTTTTATTTAGTGGCGGTTTCTCCCTAATCTACATTTCGATTCCGACAGTAGCTTCAACGAATAATTTATTTAATTTAGTTAAAAAATACTTTGTATTTAATTAAATTTTAGTTATAAAGATTTAAAAGTGTTTTTGATGATGTAAAGATTTTTTTTTTATTTTTTTTTAATAATAGTTTTATTTTTATTAAGTATATACATTTATAATTAAAAAAAGGCTAACAAAAATTAAATATGTACCAAAATGACTGATAATACAATCTTTACTAAACATCGCTAAAAAAAATTACAAATAAAGAAATATGTACAAAGGCGATATTATCCGTATGCCTTATCCTTTACTTGGGTATAAGACACGGGATAGTCAAACCAATTCGATAATATAAAAATAAGATTGTACTGTGTAGTTCATAATAAAACAAAGTTCGCAGCAAAATATATATGTTTCATAATTACCGTCCATGTGTACGTATGAATAATGTGTAGGTATGATTCATACAACAAACTAACAAACCAGATATTACTACGTTTTATTTGAAACATCTTCATTTCTATACTCATCATAATTTAAATATATTTTTTTAACACGCATGATCAATTTAAGGGTCAAGTTGTATACTAATTCGTTTTATATTTAACTAGCTTCCGCCCGCGGCTTCGCCGCCGTGGTGTATTGATAAAAAGTAAGATATTATTTCCTTGAGATAGATGTCCGGGATATGCTGTCCCGGACTTTTTTTTTTTGAACTTTTAATGGTACCTAATCGTAAACGTTTATTCCGTCATACATGGTTTTAGGAAAATGGAAGTTCTCAAAAGTGAATATTTTTCCCGTTTCTGTAACATTTCTTATTAATTCTCAGCTTCTATTGGTCGTAGCGTGATGTTATATAGCCTACAGCCTTCCTCGGTAAATGGACTATCCAACACAAAACTAATTTTTCAATTCGAACCAGTAGTTTCTGAGATTAACGCGTTCAAACAAACAAACTCTTCAGCTTTATAATATTAAAGTTAGTATAGATCAATTTTAACTAAAACACCCTGTAAGCGTCCCACTTCTGGGAAAACGCTTCTTCTCTGCATAGAAGAAGAGTTAGAGCTTAAACTGCTATATTCAACTGCGGCGGATAATATTCTCTACCAAGAGTTATAATCGTCATCAAATATTGATACTACGACCAACGACTTTCCGTGTTTGTGTAGGTGCGGCAAATAGTTGTATTTTTATTTAAAAAATAAATAAATAAAATAAATAAATAAATACATGTTTAAAGCAATCGTTTTATATCATAACTTACTACTATAATAAACTAACTTAAAAAAAATAGTTTTGAACGTAAACAAAACCAAACGCATTTTGTTTGTTTTACTAGATATTTGTTATACATCCGAATTATGACTTTGAAATAAATAATGAAAAAAATCTTTTCTTAGTGACAGAGAAAAAGTAATGGTTTTTTTTTTGACAAAATTATTATAGTAACAATTTTTTATCGTGCATATTACAAACAACTCTGGAGCCGAAAGCAAGGTCACTATCAACTGCACCGACTGGCCAATTTCTGAGAAAATTGTTGAAATTATAAAACACATGCAATATTATCAACGCCATTAGCAAAACGCAAAAGTGATTCTTTTCCTCATTGCCTCATTCGAAACTAAATTTATTTAAATTAATCCACTCAAGAAATATCAGGACATGCATACCATTTGTATACAAATTATTTTCTTTTTAAAACATATATTTTTATCCTCTTACAAATGACATCGGGTTTCGGTCGCGATTTAAAATTAAGGTGTCTGTTTGTAACGACAAAATGGTGTTCTCTTATATTTACGCGAATTTTACTCATTTAATTAAAAGTCTATATCGGATTTTATACGTTTATTTAAAACTTTATAGTTTAAGAATTAATTAAACTATAAAGTTTTAAATAAACGCGATAAAATCCGATATAGACTTTGAATTAAACGACAAAATGGGTTAAAACTTAAAAGTATATTCATATATTATATATACACGATTCATAAAAATTAAAAAATACATACATCATTCTTTTTATGTATTTGTATGACGACCGTTCTGGTGTAGTGGTACGAGTAGTCGCCTCAACGCCGGCAGTCGCGGGTTCGATTACCGCTGGGGGCAGATATTTATATTTGTGCAAATATTTATTTCCGGTCTGAGTGCATGTCCTTGTGGGTTTTAGCACATAAAGCCGTCGGTCCCGATTGTTATCATGGACACCTGGTAATGATCGTTACTCATGGTAGGGATATTATCAGCCAACCCGCAGTGGAGCAGCGTGGTGGATTAAGCTCCAACCCTTCTTCTATATGGAGAAGAGGCATTCGCTCAGAAATTATTTAAAAAAAGGCAAATTTTATAGACACTGTTCGTAAATCAATACTTGAATGAATTCCACATTTAAGTGACACACCCTAAAATTAATAATCGATCATTAGATATCAGATAACAGGATATCACATAACCATTCACATTACGGCGGTCGAAAGATTCTTTGTGAATGACGCGCATTAATTCCTGCTAGGCGCGAGAAGAAATTTTGTATTACTGCTACAGAAGAGGAGCAATTTATATACAGGATAAGGATCATTTTTCTAATGAACAAGAATTTATTTTGATATTAAGCTTATACAAGAGAGAATTTAATCTTCATTATAACTATTTCTATAACTTTTCTTGCACCAGACAAAAGAAAAATGATAAATTCATAAATACATTTGAAAAACACAATTCTCAAGACAATTCAGGACAACCTCTGTCTCGTAAGGTAAATGGTCGGATTAAAGGCCTTTTATTAAAATCAAAAATATATTGTTACCAACATTATATCATTCTAAGAAATTTATTGCATGTTTAAATAACTTAAACTTTGCTGTCCTAATAAATATATATTTTTATTAAATTCTTCGTATCGTTTAAATTTATGAGTTCGCTTTGTCGTATTAAATTTTGAATATACAAAATTTTATGAGGAAAGAAATGCATTAAAAATATATTATTTATCATGCAATATTTTTCCATGACAAAGCAAAAAAAAAAAGTAAAAAAAGATATCACTTGACTGTCTTGAATAATGGGTGCGTTAACAAGATCGATAGGGTTAAATATGTATTTTTTAAGATTTTACTAGATAATAACTTAGTTTTCGCATCTCTTATACGATTAAATTGAGTTGAGTCATGTGATTATCAACCCCTAATATATAATATACGTACGGTATTATACTACCGTACCTACTACATATTATACGGTACGGTACGGTATATGTACGTACATTTCGGACGTTGATTGACACAAATAGAAAGGAACTTTCCTTTTTCCTTTTTTTTTTATTTTATTTCTCGTAACTTTTCTCCATTACTTTCTTCTCTCCCTAACTTTTCCATCATCCTATTAAATTAGAAATTCTAATGGATAGTCGGTCAAGACGGACGAACCGCGTTTTTTATACGCAGTTAGATGTAACGAGATGTTTTATAGCCTACAAGGCTTTTATGAATAACAAAAAAAAATATTCGTACGATAATCGTATGAATAGACACTTCCATTAGATAGTATGTCTATATCGCCTATTTAAAAGAATAACGTGATATTTTATTAACCACAACTTTACAGGAGAGCAATTTCAAACATTTAAGAGTTGATAAATTCTAAAAGATTGATAATTTTACTTATTATTAATTGTTTTCCTACAGTAAAGTTATCAATATTTTAGAATTTATCAACTCTTAAATTTTTGAAATTGCTCCCCATAAAAGTTGTGGTTTATAAATATCACGTTATTCTTCAAAAGAGGCGAATTATATTGTAAATTTACTTTCCATGCATGTAACGTGGTCTTCAATAAATTATTAAAAAAATCTTATGTCGGGTTTATAGGAGCAATTAATTAAATAAGTTAAAAATCGAATCCCCGTATTCTTAAAAACATGCTTAATACTATTTCAAGAATATAATTTATATAACGATTTAACTTGCAATGTTAATCTAAGTTGACCGTTTTAAAATCTGCAAATAATTTTCCAACTTCTTACTGTCACCTAATTAAAATTTTTGTTATTCCTAAAATGGTTCTATACCAAAAAAATATCAACACCAAAACTTCACTTTACGTCTCTACGATCAATCTCAAGTACCTTTTGGAACCGTTTTGCACAACCTACCCTGTTTCGTTTTAAAACTCTCCTTTTCCATTTGGGTTGTTGGAAGAAATGGCTAATTACCCATAAGACCGCCTGTTGTACTCCACAATCTTAACTAATTTGTATGTTTGCTCTGTAATAAACTCTTTTGCAAAAAAAACGGGCACTTAAGCAAAGAACTATTTTATAGTTACTATTAGTTTGTTTGACAATTTTAGGTATTGTTATCCTCAGAATTTTATAAATTAATTAGGAAGGAATAGTTTTCATCAGTTTTATCATAACATTTTAATTAAATTATTAAGAAATAATGTTTAAGCTCAAAACACTATGATTGTACCTGCTCGCTAAATAAAAATGAAACGCGTTAATTTCTTTGTTTTTCTTGAATACATTAAAAGCAGATAAAAGTTTAGTATTGAGTGTGACCCCCTCTTGCTGAAATCACAGCTTGCATTCGTCTGGGCATGCTAGTGAGTATATCTTTTATGGTTTCTTGGGGAATACGTTCCCACTCCGCGGTAATCACATTCTTTAGCTCTCTGATGGTCTGCGGAGCCGGCTGCACTGATCTCACTCGTCGCTTCAGAACGTCCCAGACATGCTCTATGGGATTGAGGTCCGGACTTCCAGCTGGCCAGTCCAAACGACGAATTCCGACTTCTAGCATATACGCATCCACACCGCCAGACCGGTGGGCGCGAGCGTTGTCGTCCATAAAAATTGAGTTTTCGCCAAGAGCGGTTAAAGCGGGTTGTGCATAAGGAATTAGAACTTCCGTTATGTATCGGTGTCCAGTCAGTGTACCGTTTTCGATGAAGACTAACTCCGTACGATCCATAGAATTTATTCCTGCCCAAAACATAACAGAGCCCCCTCCATAAGGTGTGATTTCTTCAAAACATGCCTTTGCAAAGCGTTCTTCTCGTCTACGTAGCACTCGCCGACGTCGGGCTTCACCATGCAGAGATATCCTGGCTTCATCGGAGAACAATACCCCATCCTAGTCTTCATGAGTCCATGACACACAATTTCGAGCGAAGCTACGCCTGGCAACTCGATGTCCACGGAGTAATTTAGGGCCGCGTGCCGGGCGATGACTGTGTATATTAGCAGCGAGAAGCCTCCTCCTGACCGTCCATAGACTAATTTGCACATTTCTTACTTCTTCGAGGGTGTTCTTGAGGTCCACATAAGAAGATTTGCGATTTCTCAACGCTTGACTAACTAGAAAACGATCATCCCGTAGTTCGGTACATGTCTTTCTGCCAGAACCAGACCTTCTCTTGACGGAAACGGTCTCTTGATAGCGCTGCCAGGTCCTTTGAACTGTCGACCGACTCACATTTAGCCTCTGAGCCACGAAGCATTGACTGCAACCTTCTTCAAGCAGCGCAATAATTTTGCTCGCTTTTATCACTTTATCTACCATTTTCGAGATTGCTAAACAGCAATAACAATACTTTTAAATGTCAAGGACACCAGATAATTTAATAAAAATTGACAAAAAGTTAATTAGAGTCGATATTAACTATAGGGAATTTGCGCCACAAAATGTAGTTAAAAGTTATTTTCTTTGAAAACCAGGCTCAGTCAAAAATTTGAATTTGGAATGCACTCTTATAAACATTATGGCACTTTTATAACTGGCCAGTAACATGTTCAAATGATTAAAACCTTTTTGGTATTTTAATTTTTTTCAGCCAGGAAGAAAATCGAAACCGCCCGTTTTTTTTTTGCAAATGAGTGTATATTTGTAGTGTGCAACAAATAATAAATAAATAATAAAAACCGTAACAGGCGCTTTTTGTTGTTGCTGTTTTCGCAGAATATACATAGCTTCCCGAGTCGATAGAGCCGATTTAGCGCCGCCTACGCTGAGACTTATGTCGGACCTCTGGGCTCAAAGTCGGCCCTAACTCCTAACCCCCGTTAAATTAGTTTCGACATAACACCCAAAAATGGCTCAAATTTCCATTTTTCCGACTAAAATCGGACCTAAGTGGAATAAAAATTAGCGCTTATAGGCGCTAAGTCGGACTATTGGGTTTTAAATCGTTTCTATTTCGGACTACTGGGCTCTAAATCGGTTCTATTTCGGACTACTGGGCTCTAAATCGATTCTATGTTGGACTTGAGTGAACTATGTCGGCTTTAAATTTCGACTCGGGTTTGTACTGCTTATACCCAAGGAATTTCTATCATAACTGGAATGCTCACTTAATAAAATTGTATATTCAAATATGCACCTTGAAACATTTGGCATAAAGTTAACATTGGCTTATAACATGTAAAGTGGAAAATCGTTCCGAGCATTTCGTTGACAACCGGTATTTTGTCTCTTTCTTACGAGAGTTGCCTTGAATCCATGGTAGAAAGAGATGCAATACTGGCTGTAGAAACGGTTTTGGAGTGCTTGTGAGCATTCCAGTTTGTATATAAATTCCTTGGCTTATACCATAACATAATGACAGTCAATAAAAATTACATTAAAAGTCAACATAGTTCCCTACAATTAACATATATTAACGTTTTTGTAAATCATAAAAACATAGTATAACTGACGTGACTACTAAATTATAACAGGTCACTGTTTCTTTATAAATATACATGTAAGTAAGAACATTACTCGTATAATAGCGGAGATATAAGACAATACTATCCGTGCGCAGAAACTTTGCCGATGACCACCCCTCCCACCGGAGTTGACTGCGTCCCTCGCTCGTCTGAGGTGTACCGCTAGCAACGCAGCCGATACGTGCGTGTAATTTTTTGCTTTCGCTACGAATTAATTAATTGTTGTTTTCTTAGGTTTTACTTATTTTATTTTTGTTAGTTATTTGTTTTCGTTTTTTGGAACCATTAAACTTTTATTTTACAGCTACCTTTCATTCATTCACTAAATATAAATACATAAAAATATATAATCTACGTAATAACAACAGCGTTTTTTATTTAATATTCATAATTACACTTTATATTAAATTTATAATTCGACCGAGACTATTTTTTTTAATTTGATGTAAAATATATACAATAATAATCTACATTTATGTGACCTTTTTTTTTTCAACCCTACTGACTATCGACGCTTGACGTTACAAGGCCATCGGCAAAGTTTCTGCGCACGGATTATACGTGTGTAACGGGTCTAATATCTACATATATAAAACCTTATTTAATTTACATAACAAATATACTACCTTGTACACATGCTACGCATTAGTGACTCAACAATGAAATATTAACAAACTATTTGATTTAATTTCCATAATCGCTATCGTCAATCCGTATATAAAAATATCGGTGACATGCTCTGACGGTTTATGTCACGGTCATGTAACTAATCCTTTAAAAACATGCCTTGAATAATTGGTTAAGACTTAGCATTAAAATATTTTTGAGAAAAACTTTTTTGAACTCAGTAAACGCCAATATTAAAAGCCGGTGCCAAAATTGCTACGGCTAATTCCACACTTTAAAAAATTAAGCGTTACATAACTGAAAATTAACGTTAAGGTGACGTCACGTTCATTCACTTATAATTTGTCAGATATTAAGATATAAGAATATTCTAGAATTAGATTAGATATATTTAATATGATATTTAATTTATATGACAAATTTAAAAAATCCTTTTTAGGGATATCGGAGGGGATCCATTTACGGATAATATCCAGGACGCCGGGGTCGGCAGTTCTAGACCTATGTCGGACTCGGCACTTTAGGCACTCGGCTCTTTTTAGAGTTATCAGCGTAACGATTTCAGCATTTTACGGATTTCTTTTTAAATTATTAAAATTGAATAAAAACTATATATTCATAAGTAAGGTGGTTATCGTCAAATCATTTTTCGCAGGACTAATAACTGTAAAAATAAAACATGAGTATGTAATTCAAAAACAAAAATAAATACAAAATTCAAAAGCAGAAAAAAATGTAAACAATAAACATTAATCGCAAGATATATGACTTCCGTATTCCAATTTAATAATGAACTTTATTCAAAAATGATTTATCCTATGAATCATTTTAAAATAATTAATTAACTGACCGCTCATAAATTATTAATGATGATGGTGATGTTTTTCCTGTACGGGTCAAAGAGTTTTTATTTATCGACGTACTTTATTGTTCAATATCATAATTATTTATTTATTTATTTATTTATAAAAAGATACACCATCGACAATATCAGTAAACATTTTTTTTTTTTTAGTAGTACATGTAAAGTTAATGATAACAGATACGTCTTTATAGGTGTATACAACATTTGCAATAAAACTAAACAACAAATAAAACTTAATACATAAATTAGGGATAAAAGATAAAAGAATACAATAAAAATAAAGCAAGGAAAAAAATTATAAATTATATTATATATATTATATATGTATAATATCGAATTATGTTGTGGTTAAATCCTGAGATCTGTTATTATATGATTAATAGTTTTCATTCATAGTCATCATCATAATCATATCAGCCATTGGATGTCCACTGCTGAACCTAGGCCTACTCCATCGACCTCCAGAGTGACCGGTTCGAAGCAGCCTCCATCCAACGGCTTCCGACGATTCTCCTCAAGTCGTCTGTGTGTCGTGTATAATTTTCATTAAATATTCAATATTATTGTACAGGTAAACTCATTTAAAAGCACAATTAACAGCAGTCAAAAATCCGTTTTTAAATATTATTTTTGAATGAATTAGTCTAAAATACGGAAAATAACCAAAAATGTAAAATTAATATTTATCTAAATTGAAACTTAAACTTAAAACCGAATGGTTTACATTAGACAATATTAATTCGTATATTTAATTTAAAACTGCATAAATTTTGACGGAATTTCCGTACTTATAAACAAAGATTAATTAAATAATTAATTCATTTTTTTGCTAACCATCGTTATAAAGCATGTGTGTCAACATTTATTACTTCTAAACAATTAGAAGGACAACAATTAAAAATATTGGATGACACATTTAATACATTTAATACATTATTTTATATATAACCGCTAATTTAGAGTAGTTATATTATAACCCATAACCAAAACTGACGTATGACGATAGACTTTACATATGTTCGCGAAAACTATATGTGCGATACACGAATAAACACTACTAAGTTAACATAAACGCGGAACAGAATTGAAACAAATTTTTTTAACAATATAAATTGTGGAACGTACAAATTATATATACCAAAATAGATTGCCAATCAATTTTAATGATTCCTACCGAGATCGTCTTTAATAAATATATGTTCATGTAAAAAAAGTTTCGATATTTTTATCGATATGATAATTATATTATATATGGTATTAAAAAAATATCGATTCTCATCGATAATTATTGGATGAATATATCGATACTTATCGAATGAAATATATCGATACTTTTCGATATATCGGACGAATATATCGATACTTAAAAAAAAGAAGGTCGTCGCCTCTACCTATCCAATATACATATAACGAATCTAATCTCCACGCACTCCTAAAAAATAAAAGGTCATCACTTCTACCTGTCGATATATATCGGATGAAATCCTATATTACTCGATATATATCTAGAATGAAATTTATCGATACTACTCAATAATTATCGGATGCATATATCGAGTATTTACGAAACCCTAGCGTTAGCTAGTATCAAGATGCATTTGCGTGAATTCTCGCCATTTTCATTTCAGTCCTTTACATGCAAGGAGGCGGAATTAACATACCGTTACGTGACCATATAAACTGAGCCTAAGTTGTACAAGGACCATTCCTTATAATAAGCTAAAAACACAGATGCAATATAACATACACTAATATTACATTATACTTAATTTTTACATGTACCTAAATACAGAATATTTGGAGTTAGATTTTTTTTTCCTTAAAATTCATATAATGTATATTTTTCAAAAAATAGTAAAATACAATAATTAATAATATTTCAGTAAAAGATTTAAAATTTTCTAACATTGTAATTAATTGTTCTACTCGCTTTCTCAGTCACTGGATCCATACGTGTTTTAAAATTTAAATAAATGTAATATCGTTATAGCATATTGCATAATAAACAGGTTAACAAAAGGTTAAAACCTTATTTGAATTTCAATTATATATTTAAAAAAAAAAACTTTTTCACGAAACATCTCCTTAATCTTTATAGCTAACATCTCGCCTCAACACTTTTACTTTTTATCGAATATTTGACACGCAATATCCGTTCCAGCCGCAATGATAAACGTAAAATTTCGGATTTCAAGGTGAAGGTCACAATCATTATGACTTAATATAAAAATGAGGTATGAAAATAATATGCTAAACCAAATAACGATGATTGTTAATAGAAAAAATTGGAAAATAATTTAAGTCCATCCTCATCCATTATTTGAATAATCTAAGTCGTCTATAAGGTATATTAATCTTACAACGAATCCAATCTATAAAAATCTGCAGTAAGCATCGTAAAAGATGCTTATTAAAATTTAAAATTTGTAAGAATTACGAGAATAAGGCCGAAAATGGTTCTATACGACGCGTAAAGGGAGTAAGAAGCGATTTTCTGAAAATCTTAAGGTTTTTGAAAAGAGATAATTTGGTGAAAAAGAATTAATTTCTTTCGATTTGAAAGTTATCTGAAAAACATTATAATGCATATAATAAAATATGTTTCACGGTAATCAAAATCCGTCGTCAAAGTCTAAATCATTCGTGAAATTGCTCAGTTTGGTTAGTCTGATACAAAATGAATCAACAAATGCGATAATTTCATACAATTGCAATACTCATAATTTTTCACACAGCTAATATTCTTTTATACCTAATTATATCATTAAATCTCAACAGTTCATATTGTCTTGTAAGTCACATGCAATTTAATCGCTTTGAAACAATAGGAACATTACAATACGGAGACGCAAAATTACAGACGAGTCCAGTGAACTTGAAATGAAGATCCCAAATCAACAGTGAAAGCGTGGAATATCTATTAAATCCAGCAAAACTTTGTAAAATACGCCAATACGAGTTTAAAATTTTTTAAAATTATTTCCCGCCGTTTCGGGCCCTTTACAGCGTCCATGGTCTCGGGGGACTGAGGTGGTGGGTGTCCGAATAACTTTTACTTTCACAAATCCCAATGGGACGTTAAAAAGCGGTTTTAATATAAAAGGGTACTTAAAACTTTATCTTTCTAGTGGACAATCTCAAATAGACCATTCTATAGATATCCCTTAATGCTACACCTATGTGTCAATATTCTATTTGAGTTGTAACCTCGAATTCACCGATCAACAATTTCAATTCAACTTTGGCGAAATCATCCGTGCTATCTTGTCACTATTGAAAGTCATTAATTCTAATTAATAATAATACACCGATATTTCAATTTTACACAAAAAAAAAATAATGCGTCTAAATAAACTAATACAATCACACACAGCATTAGTAAATAGTTTATCAGCAGTAGTATTAATAATGCTTTGTCACACGAAGCAAATATGGCAAAAAAACAACAACCCGATTCCTTATAAATAAATATCACATAAACGTCAATAAATCATTGGAAATAATGTTCTGCGGTTAAAAAAAAAAGAAAAAAACTATATTAAACGATATTTATATTTTTATCAATTCAAAAATCCTACACAGCATGAATACGTCAGAAGATGATGGTGATGTTGATGAAACAAGTTTACGCCCGCAGCTTTGCCGGCGTATTTTAAAATCATACTTCTATTTTTAAACTATTTCCTACTTAACAGACTTATAGACAAATTTTTCAACATCATTCTCTAGGTATCTTATAGATATTGTAGTATTATTCTAATCAGTCACAATGTATGCTCGAAATTGTACCTATGGATTTAATGTCATATAAAAAATAAGTAGTTTGAGAATTCAGTTCCTAAAAACATTATAACTGTCAGGGATTTTTCATTAAGGACAGCATTCCAAATAAACCAAACACATTCATTTAACTTAAAAAAAAATGATATACATATAGTTTGACAATTTTTCAACTTGTAAAAATTAAGATTCTAAGTTTCTATGTTGTATCTCCTAGAATCTCGATTTATCGTCTAGAATGAGCAAAGAGATTTCTATATTTGACCAAAGTTAAGCCATGCTTACGAATTAAATAAAAAATGCTAAGTGCTTGGCTGTGTAGTGTAAAACATACTGATTAAGTGTCTTTTGCCTTTATTATCATTTAGTATCAATATATTATAACTAATAAAAAAAAACACGTCCAGAAACGAAAAAGACACATCGTCTTAAAAAAATATTCAAAATATCTTGACATTTTCATAATTGAAACGTCCTCGGAATATTAAATTGATCTGTCGATAATAAATATCAAGAACAACAAAGCAATTTATAATACAATCTACGTCTCACATATATTATTCTGAAAGGTCTACACAATATAAAAGAAATCTCCTCTAAAAACCTCTTTTAAATAGTTTAGTTTAACTCAACTTAGTGTGGAACTATAAATACTAGTGGCCGCATAGTGGTGGAACTTCGACCTAATCTATAATTGACAGCATTAACAACATCATAAAAATATGATTGCGCATAACATGGTGAGCATATGCAGCAGTCATTGGACCTGATTTGTGATAATAAAATTCGTTGCAAGACCTATATTAATTTTAAGACAGTGTTGACAACAGACTTTGACAATAAATAAAATTTGTGTATATATGTCATTGTACATATGTATGTGTGCCGTAGTGCGTGTAGTGTTTTTTTAATGAATTTAATGTATATTTTGAGCAATAATATAAATATTATTAGCATTCTGCACTTCTTCTCCATAAAAACTAACTAACTATATATAACTGTACCAAATTTCATACTTCTCCGTCCACGTAATTTTCGTAAAAAGGGGTAAAAAGTTTTTGCTTCACGTATTAATAAATACATATTATATAATGTTGCGTGTTATAAATATGCAACTTTGATTAGTGTGACATATCGGTTTGCTGTGCGTGTAGGTCACAGAAATAGTAATAATGGTATTACTATTTCTGTGGTGTAGGTACAGTCGATAAAAATGTAACGTCTCATGTTAATGAACAAATTGCTCATTACTTTAAATTTGGGATATGGATATTTTTATATGAAAAATCGTACTTGACTGTACCTTTTGCTACGCACACGTATACTTACAATCAAATGACCTAATTTAATCATGCTAACAAAAATTGGATTCTATAACAACTACTGAAGCTCCTCTGTACCACGGTATGATACCTATTTCAACAAATTTATCAAAAACTACGAAAGAAACAGTTTTTTTTAATATAAAATAGTATAATATAGTTGAGATGGTACCTCCTCTGTGGTAATATTTCACACACCGCACATAAAAAAAGCGTCACAAACGAAAAATTAACATTTATTATATTCCATAAACAAAAAGCATAATTTACCGTGTATATCTTGTACGGTAAATTTATATATATACATAAAATCACAAAAAAAAAATTCTTCTGTCATAACAAACACACAACGGTTTATTCAAACATCACGCAACAACGTATTTTATAACATAGAGTTACATAAAACGTGCTTATTTAGTTTTAACCGAACTGCGCAAGCGCAATTTGCGTACACTTGACCGCACCCATTTCTGCCAATTCACATTCACCTTGACTCTGACCAACACTTGGACGTAGGACTACACTATCACACAAATCATTTCGCCAATGTCATGTGGGATGGAAATTACACAGCCATCTCATAGTGATTTGGTTATATTATGATTTGATGTAGAATTAGAATTTAGATTAGTTACAAGCACCAGTGCTGACTATAGTTTCAAATGTATTTTTATCTGTGGTCTCTCTAACTCCACATCCTGTCTTATAAATTGAAACAAGATATAATACCACGGTTGTCATCGCAACTTGCGTGGGTGTATTATAATTTATACGTATAATATTAATATACGTGTAATACCTATGCGTAAATTTAAGGTATTTTTAAATGACATTTCGATAATCAAAACGTAATCTATCGAAATTCTCAGTCTATAGATAAATTAGTAAATACAGAATTAATAGAAACCAATTCTATATATATTATATTCTGTATTATATTATACGTATAATACTATAATACACCCACGCAAGTTGCGATAACAACCGTGCAAGATACTCAATAAAAAAATTATTTAAAGCAAATGCACGTTTTCAACTTGGTAGTATTGTAACACAAGTTTTGTGAATGAATGCAAAGTTAAATGTTTGTATTAGACGCTTAAAACAAAGAATTATTCATTAATTTCATTCATTCAAATAATTATTTAAATCTAATTTACAATAGCCAAAGATACAATATCACAATACTAGTACAGGTTTTATTACCCGTTTGATATTTTTCAACGTTCAAAAATATTTGATTTTTTTTTTTCAATACAGTCAATTATTTTAATATGTCTATACCTATGATTAATGATAAAATTGATTGATGTAATTATATTGTTTTTCTTGATTTTTTTTTTCGTTCATAAAGAGAAACGGTACAAAAAAAACTGACTAAGGATTTTCCCTATTTAAAAATAAAATGATAGAGATCCGTTTTGCGCACATGTAAAATACTACTGGATAGATTTCAATTGAATCTTTTCAATATTATTTCATAGACACTTTGGTCCTTACCTAATACAAATTACGATATAATTTGATATAAAGTTATTAAAATTTTAAGAAAAAATGGTTTTTATAAGCAATACGTTTTTGTAAACGAAATATATTTTCGCTTCCTATCTCCTTGATGTTTTTAATGTATACCTATAATAGACAAAAGTACCTATTTTCTTTTTTTATAATATATATATATATATATATATATATATATATATATATATATATATATATATATATATATATATATATATATATATATATATATATATATATATATATATATATATATATATATATATATATATATATATATATATATATATATATATATATATATATATAATTAGGATTAATTTGCTCATAAAATATCAATTTATTATTACTTCAATAGTTATTGACATTACAATTACAGATAATAATAACAGCTCGAAACTATTCTTTTTTTAATTATATTTAAATGTTTACTGCAGTCAACATTTTTAAAGGATGACAGAACGAAAAAAAAAAGAAACTAAGTGTACATTACCTAAAGAGTATTTAATGGACACTTAGTTTTAATGGAGGCAAATAAATTTGTTAATTTATTGTTTGTGAAGAAGAGTCGAACATTACACAACTTGTTCAATATTTTTTATAATAAATATTAACAAAGTATTAATTGCATTATGTTTTTGTTAGTAACTTCATATTATGATATACGTTCTAGTTGACCTTTGATATAACCCGGATAGGTCAATATAATCACATCACTATAAAAAATTGTATTTCCCGCGGTTATAATAATTATATAGTTGTATAAAGTTCAATATTATAAACCTGATTTTTCTTAATGTGTTAAAATCAGAATTTAACGATTTATTATTTTTTTACGTCTTTAGAATTTTTTGTGGAGAAAGACAATAAAAATTTATGTTTAATTTTATACCAAAAAGGTAAATTAAAAAATAGTAATAAAATTAACCTCCCGATAGTCGTATTGATAGACACTTCCATACAAATATGTACGAAAATAGTATGAAGAACAAAAAAAAAATATTCGTAAGATAATCGTATGAAGAGACACTTCCTAAATAAAATTTTAATAAGTCTAACTCTGTATTATTATGTTTACATCGATAATATAATAATATAATGTGTCCAAACTTTGATATTTTCAATGGCTCCTTGGCCACGACCAAGAATATTATTCATGTATTAGTTAAATAGTTTGTAGTTTTTGTAATGTGCTCACTGTAATAAGAATGAACATTGTACGCCTTTTAAATTGTTTACACACATAATATGTTTTTATATTGTATCATTCAATTTGTGAACCTAATAAAATAAAAAAAACCTGATATTACAGTAAGGAAACTTTTCACATGTTTCTTTAATAATTGTAGAGATTTTTAATATTTATCGACTTCATAGATTTTGACGTTCTTAAGTAACTAAATAGTTCAGGTGTTCTTAAAAACTGATAATATTTTTTTTTATTTGTATAGATACAATTTGTATATTCTTACTTTATTCATACTTAATTTGACTAAGGTGACAACACAATATTTTACACATTTTCAAAACTTTACGTGATAATTGCGATTTTTATTATGAAAAAAGATTAAAAATAATTTAATCAATAAAATAGTAAACTAAAAAAATAATTGATGAATAAACATTTAAAAAAAGTTATTAACTATACCTATTTAATATTTTAATATCGCCACAAACACTTTTTAGGCATTATATACTTCTAACAAATTACGTTATGTTTATAAAAAATAAAATAACTGGAACTAAACTTAACAACTTAAACTTAAAAACAACTTAAAATTTAGAAACTTAACAATATTCTTAGTGTCTGTAGGGAAACCTTTTTCGAACTTTAATTATTCCTAGACTGGTTTAAAAAAAAACTTATTCTCTGATTTCAACAACAATAAATACTCGTAGCATCACAAGATTTTGAATTCTAGAGAATTCTTTTAACGTATATTATCTCGAATGATCTAGACTTCATAGAGATCGTCACCATAAATGACAAAATCGAAATTTATGTGAACAATATTTTAATTAGGCTTTGTTATACATTAATTAAATATTAGAATTGAGAATATTATGAATAATTTATAAGATTAGATATACAATATCATCTTGAATATACAATAACATTTTGACTAAATATATAATAAATAAATAAATAAATAAATTCAAAACTTAAAATAATTATTTACAAACAGTTTTGGTATAAATCATGTCCGCGTGGAATGGTGCCAAGAATACTAGCAGCATTTCCCCGTTGAATCGCAATTCCAATTCAATAAATAAATAAATAAATAAATAAATATCCAGTGGATTTGACCGAACGCAATTTTTTTTTTATTTGTTTTCTTTTGTATATTTTTTTTAAGTATAACTAAAATTACATTACATTAATATAAAAGTAATGGTAATACTAGTAAATCTCAATTCTCAGATGTTTCCTTAAGTTTATAATATATCTAGTGATATATATCTTTGTTTATTTATTTTATAACTGGATATTGCTCAAAGGTTGGTTCGAGGTATCATCTTAAGACGATATGCCGCATAGAAATCTATACAATTGCCCACATCCAGCATATCAGCCGTTAGATGTTCACTGCTGAACTAAGGCCTCTTCCATTATCTCTGGGGGGTTCAGCAATACTGGCCACGCTTGGCAGACGAATTGGCGAGTGCAGTGTATTGTGGTAAGGTATGGTGACGCTGCTACCTATCACCATCCTGCTTGGTGTAAATTTCGACGCCCCCGGGGAATAAAGTCGTAAAGTGCTATTACCACCTTTTTAATGTTTTTGCATTTTCGGCATCTATAGGTCATAATACATCTTCCGATTTTTTTTTGTTTTTTTTTTTTTCAAAAAATCCATGAAGAATTATAACAATTTACATTTTTATTCTTCGGAAATCATATCACAATTATAACCCATAATAATATCGTAATCATATAATATGGAACGAACATCTATCTTAATAAGCTGGTAAGCCTATATACCATTTTACTAATTTAATAAACATAGTCGTTATAGAGCTATACTAAAAAAGTTGGTGGTAACTTTTACAAGAACAAAATTGTATTAGTTTATTACACTTTCATTTTATTCGTGTAAAAGAGTATCGTAATGCATGCAAATAGTTTTCATTACATTACAAGTTCAAGGGAATAAAATGGTTATGTGCCGTTACTTAGTATACACTTAAATATAAAAATCAGTATTACATATTTTTGGCAATGTCTTTAAAAGTATACGTGATATTTAATTTATTTTTATAACTACATGTTACGTTAAAAATGCTGAAAATAATGATGTATAATACAATATTATAGCCCGTTTAGGATACGCGATATAACAGAAAAACGGTTTTTTGCTCTTCCTGTAAAATTTACTTTTCACTATTACGACTTTGTTCCCCGGGGGCGTCGATTTGTTCGCACCACAATGGCCTTAATCGCTTCGACAAGAAAGAAGTCGGGACTATTCTTTTCTGTCTAAACTAAATCAACTTGTAAACGTCCCACTACTGGGCAAAGGTCTAACATCCATATAGGAGATGGTTTGAGTTTTATCCACCCCGCTACTCTACTGCAAATTGGTAGATAATTTCCCCCTACCATGAGTAACGATTGCTATCAGGTGTCTATGATAACGACCGAGACCGGCGACTTTACTTTGCTCTCCGAGGTACAGCGAGGAGACCCCCAAGAACATACACCCAGATCGGTAAAAAATATTTGTACAAAGTATATCTGTTAAGAGAAAGAATCAAAGACGCGACCGCCGGCGTTGAGGCGACTACTTGCGCCACTACGTCAGAACGATTGTCCGTAATTAATTATTAAGTCTATTATATACCATAGTGATGTCTATAATCAACCACTGATCTGCCATTATAATACAATTAAAATAGTAGACTTGTCAAGAAGAGGACGTTTCTTTTTAGCCACTATTTACTGACTCTCCTTTAGAGTGTCAGTTAAGAAACGAAAAGCCTTGTTATAATTAAACAATATTCACTGAATATAACTTTTCGAGATTAAATTTAAAAAAAATCACTTTAATATTAAACAAATTAACGTTAAATGTGAAAGTAACTGTGTTCTTTTCTGATTTCAAATGGTAATAATTTAGATTCAAATTATTTTAGTATTTTATTAGTAAGTTAGATAAAATAAAAATAAAATATATTTATGTATCTATACTTAATATTATAAAGCTGAAGAGTTTGTTTGTTTGTTTGAACGCGCTAATCTCAGGAACTACTGGTTCGAATTGAAAAATTATTTTTGTGTTCGATAGCCCATTTACCGAGGAAGACTATAGGCTTTATAACTATAATAACTCAAATTAACTGGGGTAATACCGCGGGGCACAGCTAGTAAATCGTATATGACAACTTAAAGTAATAATATATTAAATATTTAAATGTTCTATTATATTATAAAAAATGTTACGATAATAAGAATATAAAGGTAAATTTGTGTTTCATTTTGAATCAAGGTTTATTTATTAGTCTTGTATTAAATACGATCAATGGCTTAACGACCACAAACGTGCCATAAAATCAGAGACAAATGTTATATAAATAATACATAAAATGACATAAATTATAACACGACAATTTTATTTAATAAAAACCTGTTTAAAGTCTAGATCAATATAATAAGGTTGTTGTGTTTGTTTGACAACTCTCTTACTGTGTTAAAAAGTCATTTATTTAAAAAAAGTTTGTTTATAATATAAAAATAAATCGGGTTTTCCTTCCTGACGCTATAATTCCACAACTCACGAACCGATTTCCACGGTTTTGCATTCGTTGGAAAGGTCTCGGTCTCCGTGAGGTTTATAGCAAACAAAAGTCAGGAAATTTCAACAGAAAAGTATGAAAACAGGGACAAAACATTTTTCACATACAGCGCCATCTCTGATACATAGCATGTACTACAAACCAATATGGTTTTGCATGGTGGTGGAGCAGATGGCGCCAGTCATTTGGTGGCGAAACGAAGTTCGCCGGGTTTGCTAGTAAACTATAAACTAGGTTAGTAGTTCTTAATGGTAATTGAATTATTAATTATTACAATATGATAAATAAGAAAATATGTAACATACGTACTTATTAATATACTTTTATAAATAAAAAATATGTTTAATATATATACACGGTCGTTTGTTCCAAAGGTAGGCAATTAAATACCTGTATTTCAGGTAACAACCGACTTATATAAATACTGTTTACTTCTTAAATAAATATACATAAAAATATATATTACACCTAAACTCGGGGTAGAAATTGAACCAGCAGCAACCAGGGTCCAACCAACCAAGCAACTACGCCCAGTACTTTTAATTTATGATAGATAAATACATTTTGTAAAAAAGCACACTCCACTCCAGAACTCACTTTTGCTTTTGATAAGGCGAAACTATTGTCAAGCGCATATCTCATTGCATAAAAAATTCTACTATTGTGTTTTGTTTTTAGTAAATACATCTACATATGCAGAGATTTATTTTTTTATTTTACAATATTATACACATTTACAATGCAAAACTTAAAAATAATTATTTACAGACGTTTTGGTAAAAATCATGTCCGCGTGGAATGGTGCCTAGAGTACTGCCAGCATTTTCCCGTTGAATTGCAAAATCGATTCTCTGGGCAAAAAGTTCTCCTGTCACCAGTGAGAGACGTAAATCACCAGTGGGAGACGTCAGTTATTTTAGCAAAGAAATTAATTATTTAATCTAATCTATTTTAGCGTCCAACAAACAAGGCGGGTTTATTGGTAAGAAAAAGTATTTTATTACAGACAACAACGCGTGTACGTATTAATATGTACGAAGTAAGAAATTTAGATGACTAAAATATTGACATATGTGTATACTAATATATCTGTATTTGCCTTATTTTATATAATCGAACGCACCTTAAAAAACGATTCGGATCTTTGTCATAATTTTCATTTTGAAGTTTCTTTAATGAAAAATGTCAACCAAAATTATAGTAATTATTAATATTTAAATATATTTTACACATTTTAATTTCAAGTGAACGTTTCAGCATATTTTTGGTAAGTAATTATTTTTAAGGCAATATATTATAATTGTAAATATAATTTAATCCCCGGCAGTATAT
Organism: Euphydryas editha; assembly: GCA_036937285.1. NCBI lineage: Eukaryota > Metazoa > Arthropoda > Insecta > Lepidoptera > Nymphalidae > Euphydryas > Euphydryas editha. The sequence goes on along the minus strand of JAUPFZ010000007.1, from coordinate 2,177,927 downwards.
ATTTATTTTTGACACGTAAGCCGTGATGTGATATGCTTTGGTAAGTACCTAAATTTAAAATTAACATTTTAACAAATCCACAATCACCTCCCGCGAATTCACTCAGGTTAAAATTGGATGACTGACGACCGTTCTGGTGTAGTGGTACGAGTAGTCGCCTCAATGTCTAGCGGTCGCGGATTCGATTCCCGCTCGGGGCATTTTTATTTGTGTAAATATTTGTTTCCAGTCTGGATGTAGGTATGTCCTTGTGGGTTTCCCCACCATGACTCGGAGAGCACGTAAAGCCGTCGGTCCCGGTTGTTATCGTAGATACCTGGTAATGATCGGAACTCATGGTAGGAATATTATCCGTCAATCCGCAGTGGAGGAGCGTCGTGCATAAAGCTCCAACGCTTCTTCTATAATTATGGAAAAGACGCATTTGCTCAGTAGTGGGTTGTTTACAGGCTGATATAGTAAGGTACAGTAAAATTGGAATTCAAATTAGTTTTCTTTAATGAATTCAAGCGTGCTTTCAAATTGGTTATAAAAATTTATATTATTAATTATCAATAATTAATAAATCCTTAAATATATTTTTGGATCATAAATTGACACAAAGATGACGTGCAATTCACTTTGTACTGTATCGTCCAATATTGTAATCTATATCTATACAAAAAATAAATCTGTTAAAACCTCCGTTTTATTAATACACTATATATCATCAAGAATAAATTTCAATAGCGCGTATTTTTTTGTATCAGCGCCATCTCTTATCGTGTTTTTCTCTGATCACGTATCACGTAAAAAGTACAAAACCAATGTTAATAACTTTAATACATAAAAATTAGAAATAATTCACAGTATAATTTAGTTTTTGTTTCATTGTAATTAAATTTAAAAATAAATATTTAAGAAAATAGAAAAAAGTACCTACGCCGCCAACGCCATCTGGTCTAAGGAATCTTTAAAACTCACAAAACTTATTTTTGAGTTATTATTTTGTTAAACTTAAAAGTTTACTAAATATGTCGGATAGGAATAGAAATCGTTTTATTATTTTAGATAAACATCATTTTTAATTAATATACTATTATGTTAAATATTAATTATGTTAAATGTCACTAAATATAAAAACGATATTCTACAATTATACGATAGATGGCGCAGTATACAAAATATAATTTTCTGAATCGCGCTGACCAAAACTTCGGCCAAAAGAATGACACTCGCCCGCATTTAGAAATTTGTTTTTTTTTTTGTATATAATTATATACTTTAGGGTACTACGGTCTTGATTGTTTGTTCGTTGTTAAAATTTAAAATATTTGGTCGTTATTTGTTTGTTGATTTTACAAAGTTGGATGGTTATAGCTATTTAAGTTGTAATCTATATATATATATATACCTATATACCTATATATATATATATATAAATAAAGTCGTGTTAGTTACACCGTTTATAACTCGAGAACGAGTGGAACGATTTTTATGATTTTTGTGTTTTTGGATTTGTCTTCGTTGGGAATAATACTTATTAAAATATGGTATTCATCAATGAGAAAATAATTAATAAAAAAAAAAAACAGTTCAAATGTTTCATCCGTACTATCTATATACATATATATGTATGTATGTATGTATATAGATATAATAAATCTGTCACTCAATCCGTCTATTATAAAATATTTTCCAGTATCGACGTAGGTGTAGGTGATAAAAAATATAAATGTATAATTTTTAAAATTTTAGTTAAAGACCCGTGCGAAGCCGGGGCGGGCCGCTAGTGTATAATATGTGTTTACTATACCTGTTTATTTACAGATGTAATGTATTTAGTCCTATTTATTTGTTCATTTACGTTTATCCGAAGGTTGTTAAAATAAAACCTTACTTTTTGATAAAACCTCTTTTGTATTTACTTCATAATTTTATCTAGGTTGACTCTATATATAGAGATAATGACTATTTTTTTTTATATGATAAGTTTAATGGTCATGTTGTTTGATCTGGTGAAAAATAGTGTAAAAAACTGAAATAAAATATATTATATAAATGACAAAGATGTGGCTTTAGCGGCACTGTCTTTCATGCTAGACATATGAGTTTTTTTTTTTTTTAAATAACTTTCCAATTTCACGCTGATTCTTCTCAACAGGATCTACATTCCGAATTGGTGGTAGCTTCACATTAATTATAATTAATTATTCAAAATATTATATAGGTACAGTATAAAATGATAATTCAAAAGTACTCGTGAAGCCTAGAAGTGTATACCAGAAAAACGAGACTTTACATCCATTATATATATATATATATATATATATATAAGACATTGATACAGGACCGTAAAAGATTCTACCTCTTATCATCAGAGAAACAAAATAAGCTCGCGTTGAACCTTAATACTTGTTTAATGACATCTTTAAATGAAATTCAAGATTCTTTAAAAAAATATTAATATTTTTACGCGTATTTCAAAATAATTACCAATTTTTTCCTGTCAAATATTTTTACGAATTTCTCAAATGGAGTATTGAATAATAGCCCGTGTTTTTTTTCTGTTAATGGTAAAATATTTTTGAAAATTTTATACGTGATGACAAATACATATACACTCAATTTATTAAAAATATATGTTTATAATTCAAGATTATTTAAGAAAAGAACAATATTATTTAAGAAAAAACAATTTTATTTCTCAAAGTGAGCATTTAATAATCACCCATTTTTTTCCTATTAATGATGAAATATTTTTAAATAAATTATACGGTACAAACATACGTTATATATTACTGACATATTTATTTATTTATTTTTTCTATAATGGCGCAGATATCGCGTAAAATACAGAAAATTATAATATTGTCTAAATGTTTTCATTGAAATCGGTAATTTATTTTTTATTTAATGTTTATTAGGAAGACATACAGTTTTAATATATACTAGTGGTCGCCCAGTGGTTGAAATTAGACCTAATCAATAATTGACAACATTTCAATATCATAAAAATATGATTACGCATAACATGGTGAGCATATGCAGAAGTCATTTGACCTGATCTGTGATAATAAATTTCGATAAAAAATTCGTTGCAAGACCTGTATTTTAAGTATCGTGTTGACAACAGACTTTATCTTGGCTTTGTTTGACAAACAAAATTTGAGTATATATGTCATTGTACATACGTGTGTGTCGTAGTGTGTGTAGTATTTTTTTTTAAATAGATTTAATGTATTTTTTGAGCATTATTACAAAAAATATTAGCATTCTGCACTTCTTCTCCATATAAACTTTAACTGTGCCAAATTCCATACTTCTCCGTCCGCGTAATTTTCGTAAAAAGGGGTAAATTTTTTTTTGCTTCACGTATTAATATATATTTACATTAAAAATAAATTTAAGTAACATACATTTACCAATTAAGTCTTCACATAATAATAAATTATATACAATGATGGTTAAAACTTTTTGTTATAACTAAAGCTTTTAATTAGGAATTAAACAAGATACGCATAGTTCTCGTTTGTAATGAGTTTCGTTCGTTGTAATTAGTACTAAGAATTTTGATGATTTCCGTTTGACGAACGTTTTTAGAGTTCCTTAATCAAAGCCTGTCCACCTGTCTATCACATGGGTATACTACACCGGTTGCTGTTAAACTTTATCTCTCACATAAGTTCCTAATAGTCTATCAAAGGCTTTAACAGGAAGATGTAAAAAAGACCAACAGGGTCTGTTTCCCCTTAACTAATAAAATACAATATTTGGTTTCACTGGTTGAAAATAGAAATATCTAACAGAAAAAGTGGGGTTTTATGGTGAAATCAAGGAATTTATATAAAAATTGGAATGCGCACGTGCACTCAAAAAACGTTCCTAAGAGAGACATTGCATCTCTTTCTACCATGGATTCATGGCAACTAGTAAGAAAGAGACAAAATTCAAAACGATTTTTTCACTTTATATATTGGAAATAAATGTCAACCTTATGTCAGTTATTTCAAGGTGCATATTTGAATATACAATTTTATTAAGTGAGCGTTCCATTTATGATATAAATTCTTTGGGTGAAATAGAAAAAAAAAAGTATCAGTATTTTTTTTCTGTTTGATACTGTTATATGTCAGATAACTACCTTAAATACTTATCAGTAAGCGATGAAACTGACCCTATATCCTGTGAGAATTAAAACTACAGAGATTAATGTAATTTTCACACAATGTTTATTACTATGGACAAACAATAATAATAAAATAATATGAAACGACCGTTCTGGTGTAGTGGTGTGAATAGTTTCGATTCCCGCTCAGGGCAGATATTTGTACTGGTGCAAATATTTGTTTTCGGTCTAGGTGTATGTCCTTGTGGGTCTCCCCACCGTGCTTCGAAGAGCACGTAAAGCCGTAGGTCTCGGTTGTTATCATAGACACCTGATAATGATCGTATCTCATGGTAGGCGGAAATTATCTGCCAACCCGCATTGGAGCAGCGTGGTGGATTAAGCTCCAACCCTTCTTCTATATGTAGAAGAGGCTTTCGCTCAGAAGTGGGTTGTTTACAGATATACATACAATTACAGATATAGATACAATACAGTACAATGTGAAGTACCTAAATAATGCATTTTATTTTCTAGTATTACGTTATACTTTGACAGTATTCCCTTCGTGTTCGTTTCTGACTTGACCACTTTTATTATTTATTTATTTTTTACTTTACTAAAGTTTTCCCGCCTTTCCACGCGAAACTTATAATATTATTATTATATTTTATTTAATTGAAATAAATAATACTTATAATAAAAAGATACTATCTTATTGTATAAAATTAATTTTGTTTTATGGACACATTAATTTTTTATTTTCTGTTTTTGTTCGGTTCGTTAATTAAACATTAATTTTATTCAAATACTGAATAATATAACAGATAAATTTAGGTTTTTTTTTATTTAATCCTACTTAAAGATTTAACTGATTTGGCTCAGTAACGTAATTATAGACAACATGGTTGTGTTTTCGATTCCATGTGATTTAAGTCAATTACGACGAATGTCATTTCTCGATGATTTTATTTTTTATACTGTTTTCTTATATTTACGCGAATTTTACTCATTTAATTAAAAGTCTAAATCGGATTTTATCGCGTTTATTTGTTTTAAAACTTTACAGTTCAACGATTTTTAATTAAATTAAATTATTTCCCGAGGTTTCGGACCCTTTACAGCGTCCATGATCTCGGGGGACTGAGTTCCCCCGAGATCATGGACGCTGTAATGTCCGTAAAATCCGATTTAGACTTTTAATTAAATGATTATGGCTCTTTAATTCTGTATTCAAAAATATATATTTAAATTTAGATTCTTAAAGCTGAAATTATATTTGTCATTATTTTCAGTGTGTACATATTGCTATTATTTGTGCCATTATTATGCGAGGACTTAACTGGTAAATGTATGACACTTACATTTATTTTTAATGTATATTAAAACTATATGTCTTCCTAATAAACATTAAATAAATAAATAAATCTGTTATACAAGTATATAATATACTAGTTTGTTTATCATAGAATTCGTTACAATACGTTTTAAGAAGGGTTTTAGAATTAAATTTAAGATACTTGGATAAAAACATGTTAAGTAATAAATATTTAATTCATAATCCCTGATATAAAGACATTATAATTAAATCTGTTATTATTAAATGCTTTGTTAATTTTTTGCCATATAATAAAAATAAGAGTATTAAAAAAATATTTTAATACTATTACGAATATAATTTACCATAATTATTAAAAATTATTGCGCAGTACACAATAAAATAATATTACATAACAATCAAATAACATTCATATATCGTGAAATATAAAATATTATTAAAAACTGTATTCTAGAACTTTCGACAAAATAAAATTTAATACAAAAAAAAATACTCACAAAAGCAGCTAGAAATACTCCGCGCAGCATTTTTTATTATTTAAAAATAATATTCGTTATTCGTCGCACAAGTCTTCACAAATCAAAAATTACTTAGTTCTGATGCGCGTGCTCATCTCCTATATACCGTCGCAGCCTCCGATGACGTCACCCCCCTCACCCCCCAAAACCCGTTCCGAGATACATCTTCACGACTCTTGACCTCATTTTAAAGTACATCGATCCCTTCGTATGGTAAAATAAAATATAGTTATCACAAACAAGCAATGATTATTAAAACACGATTTGGAGTATATTTTCGATTTTTTGCTGTTAATGAAAACGTCAGTGTCAATACGTCTACGATGCAAGAGATTGTCCTTCTAGTTTTGTCTACATCTTTAATAAAATTCTGGTCAGATTGACTAATGACTCAAAACCTAATCTTTTGGGTCTGGGAAAATGATATGCAGGGCCAGAAATACTTTAAAAAAAACTGATTAACATACACATACTCTATACCAAATATGTATATATATATATAATATTTTAAATTACAATGGTTATGGAAGTCGCCCTTCATATACATATTAAATTGTCATCCCCTATAAAATGTTTTTTATAAATGTAAGATGAAACCGAATATATGTATTCATCAGTTCTTTGATAAAATCATGACCTTTTGCTATCTTACGAGACACATATAATGGTTAAGTTATATACAAAAATATATTATAAAAATTCGCTATCATTTTTTTCTTAGAAATTTATAATTAACTATTTAGTTTTGTTGTACCTACATACAAATAAACATCGAAATTTTCTTTATTCAAGTAGGCTTTAACACTTTGAATTGTTACTGTACAATTGTATATTATTGTACTTATTGTACTTTTGCCACCTAGAGTTATAAAGTAAATATTGTTTTTTTTTTCTATTTGATAATTAAATAAATAACAATAAATAATAATGTATTATGTTAATGTGAAGTTACCAACAGATTCTCAATGTAGATTCTGTCCAAAAGAACGTCAGCAACTACTCTTTTAAAAATTGACAATACATTCATCATTATGATCATCATAATATCAGCCTTTTTTTTACAAGTACACCTCCGAGTGGCACTGTTCGAAGTCTTTTTTTATAAAATTAATATTTATAATCCTAGTTCTCTTTGTCATACTTCTTGCACTTATTCGGTTTGCACTTTCATTCAGCATATATGTATACAGCATACATACTAGTGTCATCTTTCATCCATCCACATTCATTGGTTATGGGGTAATTTCCCAACAAAACATTAAGTATATTATAATATCAGCCATTGAATGTGCACCACTACGTAGGCCTCCATCCATCAACCTAAGCTACCACCTGGACTCTATATTGCTGGTCATTTGGGGGGTTTACCAATACTTTTACACGCTTGGGAGGCGGGTTGGCAAGCGCAGTGTCTCGCGGCAGAGTATGGTAACGCTGCTGCCCATCATCATCCTGGTTGGTGTACAACTGTACACCAAGTACAGTTTTTCTCACCACTATTGCCTTAGTCACGATGATGTCGGGACTATTCTTCTCTGCCAGTCACCGCACATCTAATGTATTATTAAATAAATAACATTTAATAAGATGTACGCACATCTGTATATATGTAGGTATGTACATGTTATGATGAAAACAGTAATTCTAAAGTCTCAAATCTAATAAGACTAAGCTAACATATGTTTTAACTGCTTATATATGTCGTGGCCATATCGTAGAATTGGCCAAATCATGAAATGCTCGAGAATTTAATGAACTGGTCGCATTTCATGTAATGTTTCACTGACCATTGGCCACATCATAATGTGTCTTAGCAAGATCAATAATTAAAAAAAAGTCTAACTTTCATATTATATTTATATGATTCATATCTTTCATCTTTCGATCACCCGTTTATGCTGGGGTCACACTAACGGGAAACGTCAATGCCTATCATCGCGATAAATATTGTGTTAAGTTTTAACGCGATAAAGGGAGTGGCTACACTGGGAACGTTCAACGTGAATACCCATTCTTGGCGATAAATTGGCGCTAATACTATACCGCCGCTTGATCTATCACCTAACGTCAAACGGCAATGTTAATGCCGTTGTCAAATAATCGTTGTCATTAAATCGTGGCTACATCTACGTTCATCGCATTTCCCGTTAGTGAGGCCCCAGCATTAGAGCCCTTGTTTATAAGTTTCCCGTGTCCCATCGCTTCGCGGAACAAAACGAGTAATCGTGTCTCCCGTGTTTTGGAATAAAAAGAGATATGACGAGCTTACCTAGTCCCTTTTAGTTTCCCTAGTCCCCAAAGAATGTGCTACTATTAAATTTAATATAACTTAAGAATCCTTTTATAATAAGTTTTAATAAGTTGACCAATTTAATATTATACAAATATTATTAAAATACTTTAATACTAACCTAACTACATATATATATATATATATATATTGCGATGTAGCCAACGTGAGACAATAGGTTGAAATTTAAGTCACGTAGAAAAAGTCGGAGGCCGAGACTAGTTTGATAACACAGCTGTAGTATTTACCGTGTCTTCTTCCGTGTTACCAGAGAAACCGATTCCTTATATACTGCGGTTTCTAATAATAGAAAAAACACAATGCTTCATATGATTATTATTATTATATTATTCTTTATTGTACAACACGCAGAAAATAAAATAGTACAAAAAAAATTTATGAGAGATGTTAAAAATGCACTAAATATATACCTAAGTACAATTATGTCATATTAAGAGATAGATAATAATCTTTTACAAGTTTTTTAAATGTTGTAATACTCTGAACCTTACGAATATGTAGGGGTAGAGCATTCCACAAACGAATAGCCTGAACAAGAAATGAGCGATGGTAGTGTAGCGACATCTATCTCGCCATATACGAACTAGAAGAAACTAACGAATCCTACATCCCGCTATCGAAGTTTTCAAAGCGATTAAGTATATATACAAGAACTCGACAACAAACGTTAAGTGGCGCGTAGCCCACCAGACGCAACACCGTCTGGTCGAAGGATCCTTCCTTTTCAATGGCAGCCTCCCTCCACGCCAAACTGGTGACCCCGAGCATGAACGTCAGCGCAGCCTTCGCAAAGCTACGTCATCGTAACGTCATCATCACTTCCTCAAGCTTTCAAGCAGCGAGTCATACAGCCAGCCAGCATCCTCGGCTACTACGGGTATCCTGACCACCAGCATGCAGCGGACGCGCATTCCTGGTCATCGCCCACAGCCTTCGCAGCGACCTTGGCACAGCACACTGCACTTCGGCCGGTCAGCAAGCAGAGACGCACTTCTCTCCTGGTCGACGCAGCAGCCAGCCACTACGCAGCACTGCACCACCCCGACTCACTGGGGCATCACCGCAGACAGTTCCGACTCACCGTGAACTATGCGGCATCTGGTTCCGACTCACTGGAACACTCCACTGGCCCGGCAATCATCACAAGATGTAGTATGGACGACTCAACCTGCTATCGATCTCCGGTCTCGGAGGGGGAGTGATGTAGCGACATCTATCTCGCCATATACGAACTAGAAGAAACTAACGAATCCTACATCCCGCTATCGAAGTTTTCAAAGCGATTGAATATATATACAAGAACTCGACAATAAGCGTTAAGTGGCGCGTAGCCCACCAGACGCTACACCGTCTGGTCGAAGGATCCTTCCTTTTCAACGGCAGCCTCTCTCTACGCCAAAGTAGTATTTGGTTCTTATGACGGCCGGCTGGTCGAGTGGTCAGACAACTGGACACTTTACGCAGCGGTCGCGGGTTCGAATCCCGCCAGGTGCAGATAATCTTTATGACGAATATAGATGTCTGCACCGGGTCATGGATGTGTATTTATGTATATATGTATTTATATCTTAAAGTTATTTCCGTTCCTAGTACCTGTAACACAAGTTCTTACGAACTTACCACGGGGCTAGGTTAACGTGGTGTGATTGTTGGTTAATATTTATTTATTTATTTATTTATGTACAGGCATTCTAAGAGTCAGGTTTTCGGACGAACGTAGCACTTTACTGTGATCTCCAATGAATTCAAACTGATTGTCTGTTCTTACATCTTTGTTGTTTATAAATTAGGAATGCGTCTTCTGTGATTAATGATTGCATTTTGTGTTATTAAAATAGTAAAAACACGCTAGTGTCAGCATTACTGTACTGTACTGTATCAGCCTGTAAATAACCCAATGCTGAGCGAAGGCGTCTTCTTCATATAGAAGAAGAGTTAGAGCTTAATCTACCACGTTGCTCCAATGTGGGTTTGCGGATATTTCCTTTCCATGAATAACGGTCGCTGTCTGATATCTATGATAACTACCGGGAACGACGGCTTTATGTGCTCTCCGAGGCATGGTGGGGAAACCCACAAGGACATACACTCCGACCGGAAACAAATATTTGCACAAATACAATAACGTATTTGTATTTTGAATAAATATCCGAATCCATTAATAATAATGTGTTAAAATGATTTTTAAATATTAATAAGCTCATTTATTAATTAAGGTTGTTTGATTGACCGCGCTAATCTCCAGGGCCAGTTGTCGAAATTATATTTGTGTTAGAAAACTTGTTTATTGTAAAAGTTTATAAGCTATAAAATGTTACGCTATGATTGTTAAACATGGAAAGGTAATAAATGACGAATATTATTTTTTAAGTATCGTTCAACGCGAAATAAATCGCTGAAAGCGCTTTAGATTTGTATAAAAACAATTATATTTATTTTTATTTTATGACCTACACGCTGAACCTCGCAGCTTTACATATTTAACTTCTGGTCTCTTGGGAATGTCACGATAAAAAATTAGATTATGTGTTATTCTCCAGTATCACGTACCGAGTTTCACTGTAATCGGTTCAGTAATTTTTGCGTGCAAGAGTAACAAACATCCATCCAATTTTTCTCATTTATAATATTAGTATCTCGGGGGACTGAAGTGGTGGGTGTCCGAAAAATTGAAAATTACTCTTTTAATTAAAGCTGTATCAAAAAATAAAAAAATACAATGAAATAAGTAAAACAAGTTAATATTTTATTACTATCTACATTTAAAATAACATCGTTTTATATCTCAATACGATTATTTCCGCTAATTATTAAAATATAATGATTAAACACACAGTCGCGGTCATGCGAAGCGAACACGAGAATCATTTTAAAACTGCTCCGGTACAAACGGTTAAATACTTGTAATTACACTATTAATATTTATTTATTATTTAAGTAAATACATACACAGTCATAACTCTACGGCTCTACGCACACGAACGCCCACATGGAAACAAATTTATGTACACACTAGCGGCCCGCCCCGGCTTCGCACGGGTATTTAACTAAAATTTTAAAAATTATAAATTTATATTTTTTATCACCTACATACGCCATCTATCGTATAATGGTAGAATATCGTTTTTATATTTAGTGACATTTAACATAACAGTACCTATATTAATTGAAAATGATGTTTATCTAAAATATTAAAACGATTTCTATTCCTATCCGACATATTTAGTAAACTTTTAAGTTTAACAAAATAATAACTCAAAAATAAGTTTTGTGAGTTTTTAAGATTCCTTAGACCAGATGGCGTTGGCGGCGTAGGTACCTATTTCTATTTTCTTAAATATTTATTTTTAAATTTAATTAAAATGAAACAAAAACTAAATTATACTGTGAGTTATGTTTAATTTTTATGTATTAAAGTTATTTACATTGGTTTTGTACTTTTTACGTGATACGTGAACACAGAAAAAAACGATAAGAGATGGCGCTGATACAAAAAAAACGCGCTATTAAAATTTATTCTTGATGATATATATAGTGTATTAATAAAACGGAGGTTTTAACAGATTTATCATTTGTATAGATGCCCACCCAAAATATATAATTATATTGAAAAAATGATTATCGTCATTTTAAAGGTTTCTTAGTATAGGTACTATAATGATTCCATTAGTTATACACACACTACAAAACCGATTTCTGATTTTAGAAATCAAAGTGACCACGGTTTTTAATAAAATATATCAAAAACAATAAAAAACAAAAATTACAACTACATCCTTACAACTTACACAGTATTTTTTATTATATGAATCCTAAAATCTGACAACCTTCTTTATTTTTAGAAGTTTTACTATCGTTTACTTTTACTGTTTTGGCATCATAGAGTTGCATTTAACAACAATATGTCTATTCGCTGGGTGCGTGACCCTAGAGCCATCTAACGATACAACTTACGGTGGCTCTTTTGAGAAAAGAAACATGTATTGGATGTCAAATAGCTATTGAAAAAATAAAATGAACTTGAAAAAAAAATTTTTCAATGTAAAATGTGATATATTACACAGAGTGAATATTAAATTTAAAAAAAATTCCGTGGGTCAGCTAAAAACAGTAAGTAAAATAATTACAACAACTAAAACAAGTCTCAATAAGTGAATTAGATTAAGCAGTGTTAAAATCTGTCAAAATGTTTATATAAAATTAATATTGAATAAAAAATCATATAAAATAACAAATAGCTCTATTTAACATAATTATATATTTACGAATGTATCTTAAATTTTAATTTTTTTTATTTAATTTTGCAGATAAAAAATGGAATTGGTGTTAAGAATGAGTTTAATAAAAATAAAACAGGTATTGCTAAATCATTAACTAGGTATATCAAATAATATGTCTTAATTTTTTAGTCGATTATTTCTATTAATCTAAATATTTTAATCAAAACTAAATTTTATTACGTACCTACTCAAAAACTGCGGATTCGTTGACTTTACGTCTTCTATAAACCGATGGAAAAATAGTTGGAGCGTAATTAGGACTTGATTCAACATCTGATTTTTCACCGCCAATGAAGTGTTCACTGCATATAACATCCATAGGTTTTGGAGACCATAACGATCCATCAATACTTTACAAAAAAAAAAAATTATTACTCCGTTTTCTTACACGATATACACATGTATATGACATTATTCTAGAGAATACGGTTGTAGGTTATAGTAATACTTACTTTTGCCTTTTAACAGCAGTTATCCATTTTTTTTCGCTGATTTAATTTCCACTTGGCAACCGGAAACTTATAAAATTTACAATTACTATTTCTACTAGTATTTTTGCAATCGACTACACAACAACTTTGATGACCCATTTTATTTTATTTATTTAATTAAACTGACACACGTGTTATTTTTATGGTCATAGATAATAAAGAGCCACCCGTAGTTCTATTTTGTCCGCAACGGGCGCTGACATCACTTTTGTGTCCCCCACTATGCCTTATGCACCCAGCGAATACGAAAGCTTCGATTAACTAAGTGCGAGTTTAATTGCGCTCCCCTAAAAATACCCATTCACTGTTTTATCGACAGCAAACTTTTTCTTAGTAGTAAGCTATAGATTTAGAAATTGCTTCGCTCTCTCTATGTACTCCATCTCAATAATAGTTTTTATAGACACAATTGATACCTTTTTTCAATTTATTGCTGATTTGATCATGTTCAAATATTTGTGTAAACATATTGTATGTATTTTATTCAGTTTTTATGACAAGATTGTTTTATAAAGCAATAAAAAAAATAAAAAAAATGAGTATACTTGGTTGAAATTATTGGGTAGATATTGCGGAGGATATGTTAGTATTTTAACATGAAAGAGAATACGTAATACTGGTCTATGAATATAGTTAGCTAATATATTTTATAACTTGTTTATACTTAGGGTTTAAATTACACACAGCATTATTATTTTCTGTAATAGGCAGTAAATGTTCTACTACTGAATAAAAACCAGTTCTCGCTCCTTCATCTATTTGAAGAGTGTTTAAAAAATGTGAGAAGATTTTAAATGTTACTGCTGGTATTTTTTCAAAGGTATTTCGATCCGAATTTGACAGACAAAATTTTTACAAGATATTTGCAATTACCCAAAAACTTTTATTTACCAAATTTATCGTAAGAGAAAAAGTGTATTACATACCCACATAATTATTATAATATTTTTTATTCTATACAAAATAAAAACAATTACTCTGTGTGCCTGTTTTACCAGTTCCTGATGAGCTTTGTCTCGCATATAAATTACAGATAGGCGATTATCGGCAGGAGATAAAACAGGTCCCTCGAGCCACAACTCTCACCTCTCACCTCAACTAATAAACTGCAACTTTTGGCTTCACAGGTTGCGAATAGAAATATCTGAGAGGTAAAGTGGAGTTTTATGATGAAAAAGAAAAAAATTTTAAAATTTTATCAGTTCGATACCTATATATCAGATAGTTTTATCAGCAACCGGTGAAACAGTTCTTGTAGCTATCTAATGCTGTGTACAAATTTCTTATTTCGTATAAGTATGATAACAATACGAATAAATATGCACTTATGCAGACTACTCGGTCATTATGGCATCATTTAGGTCTGTGACCTTGATCTATAAAACCATAACCACCCACGTTAAATCGTCAAATCGATCGCATTTCTAGTGACGTTTTTAACTTGCAACTTTTATCAACCAAAATAATATTGACAAAAAAGATTTTTACACGTGTGACTGGACTCGGACCTAGTATTTTATTACGTAGTTAAACAAACTAAATCTTAAGCATTACAATATTATTATTGACTATCCAATACCCGCGATTTAGTCTGCATTGCTTATTATATATACAGTACGGTATATCAAAATTAAAGGTATACCAGATTTTAAGTCAGACTTCCAGGATCACGATCCAATTTCGTGCAGTAGATTTTGCGTGACGCCGGAACAAGCACACAGACAGACAAATGGACAAAAAACTTTAAAAATAAATGTTTTTACTTCTATTAGGAACAGACGATCGTTTATTTACGTATATTATTCTGACTGGAATAGTTGAACAACCAGAGATAGCATGTATTAAACTCTTTATTTAAGCTATATGAAATAAACCTTTTAGAGAATTTATTTCAAGGACAAAAAATATAAGAGGCTTACACAGGACCTCCCAAGCCCTAAATACTTTTTTGTCTCGACTCTTGGTAAATTATTTGACGTGTTCCCGAACCTTGTCAATTTATGGCTTAATGTCAATTGACTTATTGTTAAAACTGACAGTGCCCGCGGCGTCATCTGCATATAAATTTTACTTTACCCATACATCTACTAATACGACGGTACTTTGGCAACTAGTGATGTGACGGATATCCGTATCCGTATCCGCGGATATCCGAGGGAGAAGAAAGATTCGTATCCGTTACTTTTTTGGCCGATCTTTTACGGATTTACCTTATTAATGTTCAAAACACAGATGAAATTCTATATCAAATATGGTAGAGCCCTACGTTCAGTAGTGGGCATCCAATGGCTAATAATATGATGATGATGACAATTATTTTTATTTTATTTTTTTACTTTTAGCTTATTCACGTGCTTCTAAATTATTTATTATTTTGTAATAATATTTATATAGATATATATCCGATATGTTTCGGTAAGGTTTTTCCACACAATGAGTATCAGAGGTCAGATATTAGATAGATAGTCTAGTCAATAAGTTCAAAAACGTGTTAAATAGAAATAAAGCTCCTAAAAATATGTGCCATAGCTCATTGGATTCGGAATGACGTCTAGAAAAATGTTTTTTAAGGGTATATTAGCACATAAAAAATTGCGATTGTTATTAACAAAAAAAGAAAAAATAAAAAAGGTATTTAGTTTTTCGTTACTAACTTTTAAAATAATAATATTTAAGGAATTTTGAAAAAAGATCCTGAAAGAGGAGAAAATTTCCAATAAAAAAGTCCCAACTCCCGGAACTCTATCTATATTATTTATAAATTTTTTTTAACGTTGGAATTAGAGCTCCGCGAGGGCGTTACGGCATAGGCGCGCCGCCTAAAAAGCCGGTATATCACCTAAAATATTTTTTTTTAAATATTAAATAACAATTTAAAAATTTGAATAAATTACAGTGTAATCTAGACACTTGAACGAAAAAACCCTCGGTGAAAAAAATTTTTTTTGTCGATTTTACAAAAAGTTACACCATTGTTAATTAACTAATTTTTTTCCAATCTCTGTTTTTATAAATTACGGTATAAAAGTTTAAATAATTGGTCTAAAAATATTTCGCTTCGTGGAGCTCTTTTTGTTTAGGTACTTAATAAAGTTATGCAATTTTTTTTTATTAAAGTTAATTATTTTGTTAATTATAATTTTTTTAAACTAACTAAAAATTAAATTTCTATAAAATGTTATCAAATGTTTTTTTTTTTTTGTGGTAATATATTATTATTGCTGTTTTCGCACTTGATATAGGTATTAATTAAAATTGGAAAAAAAATTTTTACGTCATTTTTTAAGAATTTTTTTATAAAAAAATAGACTATTTTGGGATTTTTTAAAAAAAAATTTTTACTATCTTATAGCATAGGTGAAATGGTGATTTTTTTAACAAAAATTTTTTCTTAAATATTTTTTTTTCAAAGTCAAAGTCAAAGTCAAAATATTTTATTCAGCATAAAATTATTACAATTATTTACTGAACGTCATGAGTCTACCACCAGTTCGGAAAGAAGAAGCCTCTGACCTGAGAAGAACTGGCGAAAGAAACTCAGCGGGACTAATATTTTTTTTTTTACGTAATGTTTTTTTTTTTTTTTTTTTTTTTAGAGTATATTGAAATTTACAATAATTCTCTATAAGTTGAAATAGCCTGGAGGCGATCACATCATTCCCAAGGCGTACTATCTTCTAGAAAATCGTTTATCGAATAGTATCCTTTAGTACACAAACGTTCTTTTACAATTTTTTTAAATTTAGCAATAGAAGCTTTTTGAACGTTTTCTGGGAGCCTGTTGTATAAGCGTATACATTGTCCATAAAAAGAATTACTGACTCGGCGTAAGCGAGTTACAGGCATTACAAGTTTATGTTTGTTCCTAGTATTAATGCTATGCATGTCGCAATTCCTGGGAAATTCGTGTATATTTTTGTGAACATACATAATAATTTAATATACACATAACATAATTTTATAATTTATAATCGTTTTTTTTATATTTCAATTGTTTAAAAAATTAGTTAAGAAATTATTTTATTCTTAAAAATCATCATTTACCCTTTTCAATGGAATTACAAAAACAACCATATATAGATTTTTTTTTTGTATTTTTTTACAATTTTTTGTAAAAAAAAATACATAAAAAATTTTTTCTTAACTTTGTTATATATGGTTGTTTTTTAATTTTTTGAAGATTTCGAAAAAAAATATAACGGTTAATATTATTTGTTAATAACAAATTGTTAAGTTAATAAACAATTAAATTATTTATAAAAAAAAAAATCTCTGTTATTCCATTGAAAAGGGTAAATGATGATTTTTAAGAATAAAATAATTTCTTAACTAATTTTTTAAACAATTGAAATATAAAAAAACGATTATAAATTATAAAAAAAAATATTTAAGAAAAAATTTTTGTTAAAAAAATCACCATTTCACCTATGCTATAAGATAGTAAATTTTTTTTTTAAAAAATCCCAAAATAGTCTATTTTTTTATAAAAAAATTCTTAAAAAATGACGTAAAATTTTTTTTTCCAATTTTAATTAATACCTATATCAAGTGCGAAAACAGCAATAATAATATATTACCAAAAAAAAAATTTTTTGATAACATTTTATAGAAATTTAATTTTTAGTTAGTTTAAAAAAATTATAATTAACAAAATAATTAACTTTAATAAAAAAAATTTGCATAACTTTATTAAGTACCTAAACAAAAAGAGCTCCACGAAGCGAAATATTTTTAGACCAATTATTTAAACTTTTATACCGTAATTTATAAAAACAGAGATTGGAAAAAAATTAGTTAATTAACAATGGTGTAACTTTTTGTAAAATCGACAAAAAAATTTTTTTTCACCGAGGGTTTTTTAGTTCAAGTGTCTAGAATACACTGTAATTTATTCAAATTTTTGAATTGTTATTTAATATTTAAAAAAATATATTTTAGGTGATATACCGGCTTTTTAGGCGGCGCGCCTATGCCGTAACGCCCTCGCGGAGCTCTAATTCCAGCGTTAAAAAAAAATTATAAATAATATAGATAGAGTTCCGGAAGTTGGGACTTTTTTATTGGAAATTTTCTCCTCTTTCAGGATCTTTTTTCAAAATTCCTTAAATATTATTATTTTAAAAGTTAGTAACGAAAAACTAAATACCTTTTTTATTTTTTCTTTTTTTGTTAATAACAATCGCAATTTTTTATGTTTTATGTGTTAGTTGAATAGGCAAACTGGCAGACGTGCCACCTGATGGTAAGTGGTCGACGTCGCCCATGAACATAAACTAGTTTACCTGGAACTAGCCCAGCCAACTCATTTATGTGTTGCCTATCCTGAGACATATGATGTTAAGTCTCAGTGCCAGTAATTACACTGCCTGTCTTGCCCTTCTTTCCGAAACACAGCAAAGCTGTTTCACGGAAGAAATAAGCAAGATGGTGGTACCCATGCAGCCGGGAGCGCGGCACAGCGCATCCCTCCCACCGGTATAGCTAATGTGTTAATATACCCTTAAAAAACATTTTTCTAGACGTCATTCCGAATCCAATGAGCTATGGCACATATTTTTAGGAGCTTTATTTCTATTTAACACGTTTTTGAACTTATTGACTAGACTAAGAGTCCTACAGGAAATAGTTGATAAAACAAAATTTTCAAGATGCTTTTTTCGTTATTTATTTATTTCTATGAAATTGTAATAACTAACAAATTTTATTATTGTTGCATTTAATAAAAAGGTAAAATTAAATGTTATTAAGTCGTAAAGTTAAAGATAGTGTAGTAAAATTAAAAATTATTTTATTTTATCGTATTTATGGTGCGATCGAGACGTGTTCTACACGTGCATATTAACTGAAAGGTCACTGATTCTAATCTGAGCTAGCATTGCAATAAAAGAAAAAAATAAAAAGACTTCATCTCTTGGGAAAAACTGAAGTAATGTTTATCGCAATCTACAGTAGAGCGGTTTTGCGTATTAGACTACAATAATTCTACTTAATACGGGAAGAAGTTGTTTGTGTAAAATTCACGGCTCTTAAAATATATCACAGAAAGCTAATTATTTAAAAATAATTGTTTACTACTGAGTTTTCTGGACGACCGTTCTGGTGTAGTGGTGCGAGTAGTAGCCTCGATTCCGCCCGCCCCCGCCCCCCCATTCCCGCTTGTATTTCTACAAATATTTGTTTCCGGTCTGGGTGTATATCCTTATGGGTCTCCCCACCGTGCCTCGGAGAGCACGTAAAGCCGTCGGTCCCAGTTGTTGTCATAAACACCTGATTGCGTTCGTTATTCATGATGAGGAAAATTATCCTCCAACCCGCAGTGAGCGTGGTGGATTATGCTCCAACCCTTCTCCTATGGGAGAAGAGGTCTTAGCCTACTGTTCTCTTATATTTACGCGAATTTTATTCATTTAATTAAAAGTCTAAAAACGGATTTTATCGCGTTTATTTAAAATTACTGTTTAACAATTTAATTTAAATTATTTCCCGACGTTTCCCGAAACGTATATATTAAACAAAAAAAATAAAAATTAATTGAACCCAAGGAAAATAAGAACACAGCACGACTTCCAGACACAACAAGTTCATTCTGTGTGAATAGGAACGGTCAAAAGTAATAATTTACAATTGTATAAAAAGCGGGGTATGTAACAATTGATTCATTATTCGGACACCCACCACCTCAGTCCCCCGAGATCATGGACGCTGTAAAGGGTCCGAAACGTCGGGAAATAATTTAAATTAAATTGTTAAACAGTAATTTTAAATAAACGCGATAAAATCCGTTTTTAGACTTTTAATTAAAGGTCTTAGCCTATCAGTGGGTCGTTTACATGCTGATTTAGATCAGTTCAATCTGATGAGTTTTGCAGTTTAACCTTTGTTTAAACTTAAGACTTTCTTAAGTTTTACTAAGCGTAGACATATTGTGGTAGCCTATAATATTTACTCTTGGAATGCTTTTGAATTCTGTTAATTTCTAAATTAAGTTACAACAACGCATTACTCAAACTTAACATGTATTATGAGAATTAAGTCGCAATATATATTTCGAGAAATGATTTTCGTATGCGTAATTCTGAGAACTCAGAATATTTCGTCATGAAAATGTGTATCCGTTATTTTGACCTTCAAACTTTGTGAATCAGCCAAAGTCGGGCATATGAATTAAATCATTTTATAGGTATATTAAATTAATAAGAGCTAAATAATATTAATATTGACGACCGTTTGTAGTGGTGCGAGTAGTCGCCTCAACGCCGCTCGGAGCAGATATTTGTATTTGTATAAATATTTGTTACCGGTTGGTCCTGTTGGGCCTCGGGGAGCACGTATAGCCGGCGGTCCCGATTGTTATCATCTGATAACGATCGTTACTCATGGTGGGGAGTTTGTCTACCTACCCGCAGTGCAGCAGCGTGGTGGATAAAGCTCCAACCCTTCTATAGGAGGAGGAGGAACAGGCTGTTTTAATTAATAATAATAATATTAATAAAATATAATAAATAATTAATAATAAATATTAATAATATTTCAAAGCGCTGTCGTCACCAGAATCTGATGTCAGAATATTTTTCTGTCAAAACAACGTATGTCGGGTATTTTAATATATTATATAATTCTTCTGTTCGTATGTATACTACTTAACACACACCTTGTCTAAACTAATAATGTTTTTTGTATGTGTCTGTCGGTTCACACTTCACAATTGTCCCCATTACATGGTACTTTATTGACTTCTAAGATTTCGTTCCGCCAGAACATCCGTTGAGTCCGTCAGTAGACTAAAAATGTCGCTGCGACTTATAACGTAGCAGTTACAATTGATGCTAATTAATTTGACAAATAGTGTAAATTAACTATGTTGAAATACTACCGTCTAGTCAAAAACTGTATGTGTGTGTGTGTGTGTGTATGTGTGTGTATTAATGTACACACGTATGAAGTGAAAATTTTGTATTATATATTTAACATTAATTGGTCAAGTGAGGTTTACGAAAAAAAAATTGTGTGTGTACTTATGTACGTACGTAAGAAGTTATAATAAAACGATGCGCCGAGTTAATGGGTAGTGCGCGCCATTTGTAATGTAACCCTGATAACCATCTAAAAACAAAGTACTGGTCAAGATGAAACAAACGAGCCGAAACTTGATAAGGTCGCGTCGTTTGATTACAGAGTTCCTATGACCACCTTCCAGCTCCATCATCAGACCCTGCTTACCATTGAAAGACAAACTACTAGTCAAGATGATTCAATCGAGTCCGAACTTGATAGGATTGCGTCGTTTGATTACAGAGTTCCTATGACTACCTTCCAGCTCCATCATCAGACCCTGCTTACCATTGAAAGACCAACTACTAGTCAAGATGATTCAATCGAGTCCGACCTTGATAGGATTGCGTCGTTTGATTACAGAGTTCCTATGACCACCTTCCAGCTCCATCATCAGACCCTGGTTACCATTGAAAGACAAACTACTAGTCAAGATGATTCAATCGAGTCCGAACTTGATAGGATTGCGTCGTTTGATTACAGAGTTCCTATGACTACCTTCCAGCTCCATCATCAGACCCTGCTTACCATTGAAAGACAAACTACTAGTCAAGATGATTCAATCGAGTCCGACCTTGATAGGACTGCGTCGTTTGATTACAGAGTTCCTATGACCACCTTCCAGCTCCATCATCAGACCCTGGTTACCATTGAAAGACAAACTACTAGTCAAGATGATTCAATCGAGTCCGAACTTAATAGGATTGCGTCGTTTGATTACAGAGTTCCTATGACCACCTTCCAGCTCCATCATCAGACCCTGGTTGCCATTGAAAGACAAACTACTAGTCAAGATGATTCAATCGAGTCCGAACTTGATAAGATTGCGTCGTTTATTTATTTATTTATTTATTTACTCTTTTTGCACACCAATACACAAAAGAACAATACATTAATTGTTCATACATTTACAACAGAGTTTAAAACAATCAACTTACATCAGTTGCAATAGGCGGCCTTATCGCTAATACAGCGATCTCTTCCAGGCAACCTTTGGGCAGAGGACTTGCATATAAACTAGGCGAAGGGCGCAAAATTTTGTATATAAAAAAGGAACAATAAAAAAAAAATAACAGATATAAATAAATAACAATAGATGTTATATTTAATGACACAAATATACATATAAGTGATTGCGTCGTTTCATTACAGAGTTCCTATGACCACCTTCCAGCTCCATAAGCAGACCCTGCTTACCATTGAAAGACTGTGATGTGGGAACCTTAGTCTCTAGTAAAAGAAACAACTGTTTACGGTATCGTGGCTTTTATTAGACTAACTCATATGAATAAAAATATAATACTAATAAAATAATGCTTACATAGCTTAGTGCGGGTACAGTCGCATACATAATTTCGAACATCATATTTATACACACTTCACCTCCCGGGGGCGAAGAAAAAAAAAATGTTACATTGAAACATTTTTTTGTTTTTTTTTTTAGGTAACATTCGACTATCAAACATAACAAGAAAAAAACTAACTTAAACTCTTATATGACTAATAAACAATTTTAAACGCCAATTTAAAATAAAAAACAAAAGAAAGAATATTAATATAGAAAAAGATAGTTATACAATACAAAACAGCAATAACAATATAATTATGTCAAATATTATTCATAAAAAGGTTTGGTCCTATTTTTATGAACTATTTCTTCCTTATTTGAATTATTTTTAATCCTAATATTACATCCTAAATCTTTTACAACTGTATACGGTCCTTTATAAAGAGGATCTAGTTTTTTACCTGTTTCTATCTTAATTAGTATTAAATCTCCTACATTATATTTAACAGGATTAATCGAAATGTCATACTTAGATTTTCGCTTATGTTTATTAGTTATTAAATTATGTTTGGCTTCAGTTTGTGCTAACTGTAGTCTATATTTTAATTGCAACGGGTAACTATCAGCATTATAAAGCGGATCTACATGATTAGTTAAATTAGAAGGTATATTGCATACTTTACCAAACACTAATTCATGTGGCGTGTAATTCGTTTCCGAATGAACTGTATTATTAAAACCGAAACACCAGAAAGATAACCAATGACTCCAAGTATCCGGGTGATTGCTACATTGAATTCTTAGAAAGGAACCTAACACTTTATGGGTGTTTTCTAACGCACCAATTGACTCGTGGTGGTAAGCAGTCGATGATAGTTTTTCTATATTCAAGATCTTACAAACCTGTTCCATTGTCGACGAAATAAACTCCGTCCCTCGATCTGTAGCTATTACCTTAGGAATGCCAAATATTAAAATAAAATTACGTACGAATGCATCAGCAATGGACGTAGTTTCTTTATTTACTAAAGGAATTGCTTGTACGAATTTTGACAATTCGCATTGTATAGTTAAAATATAAGAATTATTATCTATGTCCTTATCTAAAGGCCCAACTAAATCTAGGTATACTTTCTCAAAGGCTGAGGATGCCGTAGTGGTAATCTCCATCGGCTCTTTAATATAACGACTATGTTTCATCTTCTGACACATCGTGCATTTACGTACAAATTCTTGTACATCTCTTTCAATACTAGGCCAGAAATATCTTTTCTTAATTGTATTTATCATTCTGCGCATACCAGCATGTCCGCTAGATGGCAGCAAATGAAAATCATTCATAATAAGAGTTTTCTCTTTATCATCCGTTATTCTTTTAACACCTCGCAATATACATAAACGGGGACCGGTCCAATTATTCAATGACTTAATTTCATTACAAATATTTTTAATAAATTCTATATTTTGTTCATCTTTAACGATACAAACTTCTTCAACGCCTAACTTTCTACAAAATAAACTTAATTTCTGCACAAATTCGACTCGCGAGAAGTGCGCCTTGAAATTAAGATTAATGTATAAATGTCTCATTTCTGATCTAAAAGCAAAACACTCCATTTCTGCGGTAATGATATTTTTCGCTCTCAATTTATCTAATGTTTTTCCATCCATAAACATCAACTCAATTGTATAACGCGGTTTTCTTAATATATCCACGACTCTTGGTTGATCAGGCCAATTGTCTTTAGATTTATTAAGATCCACGTTCCCTATTGAAAATTCTTTGTCATTCATTTCATTCATCCTTTTCTTCTGTGCTCTAGTCATCACATTCATAACTTGTTCATGCATCTGCTTTAATTCATCTGAGGTCATACTAATTCTCGATAAAGCATCTGCTACAGCATTCTCTTTTCCCTTAATGTAAACAATTTTGTATTTATACTCCTCTAAAGCAAGTCTAAATTTAAGTAGTCTATTAGAAGGATCTTTAATACCAAAAAGATACACTAAAGGCTTGTGGTCCGTCATTAATATAAAGTTTCTGCCGTAAATATAAGGCCTAAAGTACTTCACAGCCCAAACAATAGCCAAAAGTTCCTTTTGAATTGTTGGGTAGTTTCTTTCGGCTTTATTTAATGGCCTACTAGCATAGGCTACCGGTCTCAAATCTTTATTACATAAGACTGCACCGATAGCGACACCTGACGCATCTGTTTGTATTACGAATTCATTGTTTGTTGAAAAATCAGGATATTGCAATATTGGCGGTGAAATCAAAGACTTTTTTAGAGTATCGAACGCTTTTTGACATTCATTAGTCCATATAAATGGTTCGTTTTTCCTGGATAATTTAGTTAAAGGCATAGTAATATCAGCAAAAGATTTTATAAATTTACGATAATAATTGCAGAACGCTACAAATCGCTTTGCATCGTCTGAATTTTTAGGTATAGGATAATTTTGAAGAATTTTAATCTTATTTGGGTCAGGAGAAACGCCTTTATCAGAAACAACGTGCCCTAAGTTCCTTTTTCAAAAATTCACATTTATGGGGATTTAATTTTAAATTTACTTTTCTAAGTCTTTCCATCACGCTTATTAAATTCTGATTATGCGAGCTCAAATTCCGTCCAAATATTATAAGATCATCTAAATATATGAAACATTTCTCAAATGCAAGGCCTGACATAGCAACAGACATCATACGACTGAACGAACTGGGACTAACCTTAAGACCCATAGGTAATCTTTTCATTTGGTACTGTCCTGAGCTAGTCGTAAATGCAGTATATTTACGACTCTCAGGAGTCAAGGTCACTTGAAAGTAACCTTGGTGAAGGTCAAGGTGACTGAAATAAATTGCTCCAGAAAGCGAATCTAAGATTTCGTTTATGTTGGGTAACGGGAATTTATCATCTATTACAAGATCGTTTGATTTCCTATAATCAACTACTAGCCTCCATTTGGTATTTTGACCTTCAACAGCTTTCTTAGGAACTAACAGTATTGGACTAGACCATTCACTATTACATTCCTCTATGATATCATTTGCTTTTAAATTTTTTATTTGGTTTTCGATTTCAGGCTTTAAGGCTTGTGGCAAACGGTATGGCTTTACATATACTGGAGAAATATTTGGCTTAACATTAATGGATTGCTGATAAATATTTGTGGTCGTTAACTTATCACCTTCCATATGAAACACATCTGCATACTTTGCACAAATGGCCTCAATGCTTTTCTGTTCTTCATCGTGCAAATGAGATAAATTTAGTTCGTGTAGTAACTTTTGAACTCTATCAACATTAATATCGATTTTATTAAATTTACATATATTGTAGTTATCTAAAGATTGTAATTCTGGTGTAAAAGATGCTAACTCTACGTCTTGTTCAGTAACATTTAATATCTTAATAGGAATCCTATTATTTTTTACTGTAGTGATTTCATTAGCTAAAAATATATCTTTGCTCAGCTCTTTTCCACAAACCACAACATCACCACGTATACATTCATTCACATAAATAAAGTGTATCGATTCTGATCGAGCAGGAATAAGTAAAACTTCATTATTTTTATTGATATCGTTAATCAATTTTAAAGAATAAGTAAAGTTGTCTATATGTAAAGTAACTAAATTTGTGTGTAAATTAATGATGGCTTCGTACTTTAATAGAAAATCTAACCCTAAAATTCCATCAGCCCTTAACGGCAATGACTCAAAAACTGAAAATTTATGGTTAAACTGTACATCGTTACTGGATTGTAAAGTTAAATTTACCAATCCTTTAGCTCTGGTCTGTCCGCCAATGCCATTTATTAACGTATTATCTCTGTGTACTGGAGTGTTAAAAGGAATCGCTTCACTTTTTATGACAGACAGTGATGCACCAGTATCAATAAGCCAGTAATATTTTATGTTATTAATGTACAATGCAACATACTTTGTGTTTTCATTGCATGATAAGATGGTGTTCTTAAGATCGAAAAAACTGAATAGGATTATTATTTGATTGTTGACTGCTTTGAAGCTCCTCTACATTGTAGTCAACTGCATATAAATTTCGATTTTGAGTGTTATTTCTACTTGGTGTGAAAACCCTACCTCTGTTACTGTAAGGTCTACGATTAGCATAATTTACTCTCAAGTTATTACTAAAATTATTTGCTCTATAGTTATTGTAACTAGCGCGTCCCGTTCCACGCTGATATCCGTAATTGATATTACGCTGACCACGAAAGAATTTTGAGTTTTGACCATAATTGTGACTACCACGATGACCCCGATTAACACTAAAATGCCTATTGTTATAGAAAGTACGTCCTTGCTTGGATACATGCATGAGGTTACCTTGTGGTGGGGCTGGCCTGTCCTCGTCTTTGGCAGCCTGTATTGCTTCTTTCAAACTGCTATAATTTCGCGACGTGATGATTGTAGATACTCGCGAGCTGCGCAGTCCGTCTGAAAATGTTTTTATCGCAGATTTTTCATTTATGGTTTTAAGTACCGAATAAACACTCGAGTCCCCATCGGCTTGCGAAATCGTCATGTCCGTAAACAACTGCTCTATTTCCTTACCATATTCCTCAATGGTCTTTTGACCTTGTCTCATAGACTGTAACCGGGACTGAATAGCCGTATACGACTTTTTTGTTATCAAATGATTGCGTATATCTCTAATTAAGTCGTCTACCTTCTCATATTTGTTAGAAATACGTAATTTCGCGTTTTCTGAAAGTCTATTCTTTAAGACGAAAACTATCAATAAGGACTTACCTTCCTCGTCCAGCATATCCGCGTACATTTCTATAGAGTCAAGCATTCTCTTAGTGGTGTTCTCAGTATCATCCATTACTGGAATTAAATTACATGCCACTTTTAAATCAAACTCCATTTTGTTAGTTTTAATTGAAATTGGAGAAATACATAAATTTTTTATCTCGTCATACAATAGTTGACACCTCATAAAAATTTCTTTGCTTAATAGAACTACTTCTGTATCGCTACTTTTCTCTAAACCTAATAATAATGATTGACATTTCTCAAAAATAGCATTTGTTTCGTTCAATTTAGTTTCAACAGTACGACCTTTATACCTACTTTGACCTCTTTTTACTAAATATTTTCGTATTTCACATAACAAATCATAACATTTTTTCAAACTCTCTATCATTGTATATCTATAATTTTAAAATATTGTATAATAATTCATAACTACGTAAAACTTAACACTATTTCGTAACATACATACATAAAGTGTAACGCGTAAGCAGTTTTTGCCGCAAGGTATCATGTTCGCGGTACCTCCGTGCGTCGTTTAGTCAATTATAATTATTAGCGTAATGAAATTTGATCACTGTCTTTACACATTTTACTTAATATTGTCATTAGGAAACCAAATTAACTGTTCAAATATATTTATACATATATATTTTTTAAATACGACTCACTCTTTGAAATATTGTCATAGTTCATTGAAAATAACAGCACTTTATCATACTAAATGCAGGTTTAAAACACTCACACAGGTACGCCGTTTTATTTACGTGGTGGTCTCCTCGATGCCGCGGCCCCTGGTCCGCAATGATGACCTGATGCGGGCTACAGTTTGCATATCCAATTCCTCTTTAATTACACGTCGAAGGCACTCCCTGTACAGCTTGCATCCGAAAAATATAACAATAACCAAAACCAGGGCCAAAACAATATACGTTACAGTGCTTATGCTGCTTAGGTGGTTGCCGAAATTTTCCAATTGAGCCGAATTGTCGCCAGCGGCATTTTGATTCAGGAACACATCTTCCTTTTCGACTTTTGATTGACACATCTTCAAATTGTATCAATTATCTGCACCTAAAAGCTGAAACAGAAGGAAGAGGTTCCTTGGCAGAGCCCTGGCAGGGTCGCCATGTGATGTGGGAACCTTAGTCTCTAGTAAAAGAAACAACTGTTTACGGTATCGTGGCTTTTATTAGACTAACTCATATGAATAAAAATATAATACTAATAAAATAATGCTTACATAGCTTAGTGCGGGTACAGTCGCATACATAATTTCGAACATCATATTTATACACACTTCAAGACAAACTACTCGTCAAGACGATTCAATCGAGCCCGAACTCGATGAGGTTGTGTCGTTTCATTCCGAAGTTCCTATGGCCACCTTCCAGCTCCATATCAGATCAGACCCTGGTAACCATCTACGAACAAACTACTCGTCAAGATGAATCCAAACGAGCCGAAACTTGATAGGGTTGCGTCGTTTCATTACATATATAGTACGGAGTCCCGAAATACAGTACAGTACCATATATGGGTCCGAAAATGTGACGATCGTAGTGTGACGATTTTTTTTATTTTAACATCTATAAGATTTCTCCCATACGTTAAAAAGTTTACATAAAAGTTTCACTTCAAAAAATCTTCACTAAACTTAACCGTGATTCTCAAAATGGTTTAAAAATATTAATTTAATTTTTGAAAAACAAAAATAGAAATAAAATTTCAATAGGTTCCATTTAAATAATAAGCAAATTAAAAGATGAATAATATGGTTTAAAGTAATTATTTAAATATTAATGAAATGACACCAGACACGAAAATTATTTGAAAAAATTCAATCCCTAAGGATAATAAACTGGTATTATTGAACTTCGTTTTTTATTAAGAAAAATTGTAGGTACTTTTTTTCATTTGACGAAACGATAATGCTTTTTATTTTCGTTGTTTTATTTTCATTTAACATATTTATAAGAATTTTGTTCCATTAATGAGTCCATTTAAAAGGTCTTTAAGATACAGTATTATTATATCACAATTCCAAACCGGATATGCCTTTTCAATACATCCGTTTCGATATTAAAAATGATAATTAATTATTGCGATAAACATAATATTTATAAATGATAAAACAGATGTCAACCCTAAAATTATTATCAAAGACAAAATATTTATTATTATTAAAAAGAATATATCCAAAGGCAAGGCCTTAACCCTGAAATTGATGAATTATTCATATTTTTCATACCTTTTAAGAACTGTTTAGTATCGACATAATCGAATAATACAACAAGGAAAAGAGCAATATTTATCGAAAAGGTCTTTATCGACTTAAAATACTATAAAATGTCAATATACAATACGTCTCTGCCTTCCATCTATATTTAAATGAGAATCATTTGCCACATCTTTGTAAGATAACCACTTTAAAACGAATTGACCGTTGTAGAAAAGATTACAGTGTCTTTGTGGGTATCCCCACGGCGCCTCAGAGCGTACGTAAAGTCATCGGAACCGGTTGTTATCACAGTCATCTGATAACGATCGTTACTCATGGTAGGGAAATCATCCGCCAACGAACAATGGAGCATCGTGGTGGATTAAGATCCGACCCTTCTCCTGTATAGAGAAGAGGTCTATGCCAAGCAGACTGATTCAATAATGTAAAATTATGGAAAAATCATTAATAATGTTACTTTAAAACGTACCCGAAACAATTTCTATTTCGTTCCTATTGCGTTATTATATTGACAATCACAATTAAAGTACGAGTGCACATAAGTTTTCCTTCGGGATGTAGTTGTGCAAGCTGTAAACGAACTCAGATTCAGAAAGTGCCATCAACGCCATCTATTATGATAGTGTCGTACTTTGGGAAAATAAAAATCACAATCCGACATTTTGAGGTTTTTTTCGCCTTTTGTCGTTTACTGAGTCAAATTTTTGATGACGCGTTGGCGCAGTGGTCACAGCAACTGGCTGATGCGCTAGCGGTCGCGGGTTCGATCCCCGCACATGACAAATATTTGTATAGGCCATACAGATATTTGTCGTGGTCTGGGCGTTTGTGCTTGTGTATTGTGTGTGTTTCCGGAGCTCCGACACAGGATTCACTTCCTACTGGGGACCGTTGAGTTTGAGACGTTTAATCTCAAAATATAAATATTAATTATTAATTAAATGCTATATAAAACATTACTTAACAAAACGTCATTACCGTTTTTACATTATATTTTAAATTTATCAATTCCCATACTCTTCTCTGACCTAGTCATTTAAAACAATATACATTTAAAACAAAATTCTAATTAGAATAACTTTTGACAAAGTGAAGCCATTTGTATTAAATAAAGACTAAATGCTACCGCAGGATATGCTTTATAATTTTCATCCTTATTTTTTTAACCTAAACTTAGTATTTTAGATGTGGTGTATGCTTAAACAAAATGACAGACAGACGTTTTGAAAATTATAGAGTGCGCATAATGTTTTTGAGTCCCTACAAAAATTTTCGTAAGAAAAAAAATAAAAAAAAATTGACTTGTACAATTTTATTGTGTGCATAATCGCTTCAATAAACTATAACCGCAGAAAAAGCGGCACAGACACAAATTTGTCTAATGTCCAAATTAAAATTTATGTAAATATTATACCGTGGGACTATTACGTTACATACGCAATCGTGAGAAATCGCTGTGGTTCAATACTAACTGAGGCTTAGTGCTCCCGCAGATATACAATTGTAAGTTGGCCGACTAAATCGCAGAGTAGACTAATAGGTATAGTGACATATGCTAGCCCGCACATCTTCTCCAACTAAATTGTCCAACTAATTAATTGGATGTCGACCGCTTTAGAATCGAAATTACCTTCCGATTACACACAATTAAAAAGTTGTCCAACTATCGGCCAGGTTTTCGTTAGCACGGTTACCTTATACAAGCTCGCTGACTATCCAACTTTGTTGGTCAGTCGCACGGCAAGATTGAAGACGAGTACACGCGTGCGCGTCATTTCCCTACGCCCGGATCTTCGTCGACAAGTACGACGTCTGCCTCCCGATCACTTGTTGTAAACGAAAAAGTAGAAGAACTTATAGATGAAGTCAACATCTGAGTTTAGAATGCAATGTATGATGCTTCCCATATTCTAATCTATTACTTAATATAGGTGCAGCCAAAATGTTCTCTTTTGTTTTCGTCTTCTTTTTAATATTAGAGCAATTAGAGCGTTTTTTTCCGCATTTTCACGTACACGCACCGCCCTAGCAACACTGTCACTGATTAAATCGATTAGTCTGCGGCTGGTAACCGATAAAATAAAGTTGATCAACTAAATTGTAAAAGTACGCAATTTAGTTATTCGACAGTCGGCCAACTTACAATTGTATATCTGCGGGAGCACTTAGCTAGTATTGAAACTCGTCATCACAGCGATCTCTCGCGATCGCGCAAGTTACGTAATAGTCGCCCCGGTTTACTTATGCGATGTCATTATAATAGGCTTAAATAAAATTAAAGCTCAAGGCTATTTCAAAAATAAAGCACGTACCTACTATATTGATAGTAATGGATGAGTCATTAATGGACAATGTTAATTTAACGCGGATTTTTCTTTTACATTTCCATATAAATGATTTTTAATGATGATGATTGTAATAAAAAATTAGAATAGAACAGTGTTTCCCAACCGTTTTTAGGCCATGCCCCACCTTAACATTTCTAAATTTTTTATGCCCCCATGCATAATTTTTAACCTTTAAAATTGTTTTGTTCCCTTAAGAAATATAAATGATAACTTTTAGGAAGAAATCACTTTGAAATTGTTATCAAAACATCGTAAGTAAAATTTCAAAACATGTAATGAAAAAAAAATGAAATTTATAGACGTAAGCTGTCAAAAAGATAATAAACGGTTGGACAAGGTATAGCATTGCATTTAAATAACCTAAAGCGAAAGGGTTAAAGTCGTGTCGAGTCCATTTTTAAATTGCCCCCCTTAACTATCAAATTGCCCCCCAGTGGGGCGTGGGCCCCACGTTGGGAAACACTGGAATAGAATGTCGTAAATGACAATTTTTTTTTAAATAAAATTCTTTTCGAGGAAATCTATTAAGAAATGAAATTAAAAAATAAATACTAATTAATACAAGACTTCCTTG
Organism: Euphydryas editha; assembly: GCA_036937285.1. Taxonomy (NCBI): domain Eukaryota; kingdom Metazoa; phylum Arthropoda; class Insecta; order Lepidoptera; family Nymphalidae; genus Euphydryas; species Euphydryas editha. The sequence goes on along the minus strand of JAUPFZ010000007.1, from coordinate 2,145,614 downwards.
TTCCTCGTATAACAAATTAAAACCGCGTGATTCCACTCTCGCTTTCGTATATAGTTACTGATTCACATTTAAAGTTGAAGCATGATATTTTATACCATAAAATCGCTTTCAGTAAACAAGCTTTTAAATGCATTAAAAAATTTATATTGCTTAATTATGTTCTAACAAACAAAAACACAAACTTTGTTAGTAATTATTAAATATCAGAAAAAATAAAATATACAACTTATGTTATAAGAATATAGAATTAATAATAAAAGCAAAAAAAAAATAAGAATACGTAATACGAGTATATCATGAATATAGGACATTAATATTTGTCCATTCAATGCCTTATTACTTTTAGATAGATAGAAAGATAAATTTATCTATCTATAGATCTGTATGTATCCTAATTTCATTCTTTTTTTAGTTGAAATATCTACATCCACTTATCTTATAAATATAGGAGATTTATGGCTTATTTGTAATTATATTAATTTATTAATGAACCGATTATCATAATTCTTCAATCGTTAGAAACGTACAAGTGTCTAGAACTAAAATAGGCTATAATATATGTTATGTATGACTAATGTTACCTAAACATTGGCCATAATTTTAAAATGAAGTACAACTTCTTACTACGTACCTACTTCTAGTACAAGGAAGTTGATGAAACAATAGAATCCTGAACCTCATTAAAAACAATATGTGAATAAAATGAACGTAAATTGTTTACCAAATTAAGGATGTATAACCGGTACAGGTGCATCAAGAACTTGTAAATCCTGTCAATCCACAATGTATAAGAATAATTTAGCGAAAGACAGAAAATCCTGATAGCTATTTCAATATTGCCGTTGTTATAAACTACGAAGAATTAATTTAAATTATTTTGTATCGATTGTTACATGAGAACGGCACAACTGATTTGGCATTTTTATTCTATGTCGTATGTGATTGTTTATTTTATGGAAGGCTTTTAGAATAATTTAAATATAATTGATACTTTTGTAAGAATTTCGACACAAGAATGTGAAGTTTGCTTTATTTTTCTTTTCTTTTTTGACGTGATAACGTCTAGTAAATTGATGAAGGGGTGCCCGTTCGAAGAAGATGACGTCATCATTGTCACAATTAGTGAGCGAGAGCGCAGAACAAGCGATAGAGAGGCACGATTAGCCTAAGCGTTCTGTCTTAGAGCCAAAACACATAACGGCGTTGCGGCGACGCAACGCTAAAATCGGCAGTTTGCGTTGCGGCGTTGCGGCGCCGCGAAAAAGAGCGTTGTTGTAGGGTAACCAGTTCTTCGTGATTTTTTATTGTGTATATTAATTTAATTATTTTAAATATTATAGTTCACGTGAAATTTGTTAATTATTGTTTGTGAAGTTGTTATTTAGTAGAATGCATAAAAAGTAATCCTCTGTACCGGAAATAATTTTGTGAATCAAGTTTGTATGCTGGTAGAATTTTAAACAACTTTTGTCTCATAAAGCCTAAACAAAATTGAAACAAAGTGATACATAAATTAATATCTTACTATATTAGTTTTATAGATTAAATATAAATAAATAGGTTTTGTCCGCGGCTCCGCTCGCATGGTACAGGCACCAACGGTAGTCGGTACGTAAAGTAGGTACTCTATGTACTTTTCTGTACTCCAGACAACTGGTATGCAGAATTTCATGATGATCGTAATTCAGGTGAATAGTTAAAGCGTGAAAGCGTAACAAACAAAGAAACTCACTTTAGCGTTTATCATATGCATGAAATTAGCATTCCCCTATAATTGTGTAAGATAGAAAAAATATCACTATAATAACTTTTCGAAACGCTGCTTTATTACATATTTATAATTTAGGTACATCATACATGTCATTTTTTGAACCGAGTCATAAATTAGCTGTAAATCTAATAGTTAAAAGTGGTTAAAAGTAACAATACCTATAACAACAATTGAGCTGAACTGTGAGCCGTTTCTCAGCTCCGGTTCAAGCATATGGCTCATGAGCTTATCTGCAGTTCATAAAAATTCATTGAGATACCCATGTCTAATAAAGACACAAAAAAATAAAATATAAAAATAGACACAAAATGTCAATTGGAATTGGCGGTGCCGCGCCGCTAAAATTGGCGGTGACGCCACCGCCGATTTTAGCGTTGCGGCGCCGCAACGCCGTTATGTGTTTCGGCCCTTACACTCCATCGGACCGCGTTCGAGTTAAAGAGACAGTGGCGCCACGCAATCTACACGCGAACTGTTTTGTAGGGATGTTCATCGGAAAAAATATCGATAATTTTACTATCGATAATTATCGAATCGTTTTATCGATAGTTATCGATAATTATGGAATGAATAGTTATCGATAATTATCGGAGGAAAAGGTATCGATAGGCGACAGTTATCGATAATTATCGGATAAAAATTGTCGATAGTTAACGAAAGTTATCGATAATTATCGGTCGATAGTTATCGATAATTATCGAATTAAAAAATATCGATAATTATCGGATCAAAATTATCGAATAACACTTATCGATAATTATCGAATGGAAAATTATCAAGTAGTTACGAATTATTGATAATTATCGCACACCCCTACTGTTTTGTGATTTGTCAATTGTTTGGTAGAAGTAGGGATGTTCATCGATAATAAATATCGATAATTTTATTATCGATGATTATCGAATCGTTTTATCGATAGTTATCGATAATTATCGTATGAACAGTTATCGATAATTATCGAAGGAAATGTTATCGATAATTATCGGTCGATAGTTATCGATATTTATCGAATGAAAAATTATCGATAATTATCGGATCAAAATTATCGAATAACACTTATCGATAATTATCGAATGGAAAATTATCGATTATTTACGAATTATCGATAATTATCGCACACTCCTACTGTTTTGTCATTTGTCAATTGTTTGGTAGAAGTAGGAATGTTCATCGATAAAAAATCGATAATTTTACTATCGATGATTATCGAATCGTTTTATCGATAGTTATCGATAATTATCGTATGAACAGTTATCGATAATTATCGAAGGAAAGTTATCGATAGTTGACGACAGTTATCGATAATTATCGGTGGATAGTTATCGATATTTATCGAATGAAAAATTATCGATATTTATCGGATCAAATTATCGAATAACACTTATCGATAATTATCGAATGGACAATTATCGAGTATTTACGAATTATCGATAATTATCGCACACCCCTAGTGTTTTGTGATTTGTCAATTGTTTGGTAGAGAGTACCACTTGAAAAGTGTTTCAAGTAGTACTCTCCCCCCCCTTGATTTCCTACTTTTCCTATCATCTTCCTATCCTTAACAAAATAACTCAGATTGGAAAATCTTGAATATCACACTATCATATATATAATATAAAAAAGTACTACACTATCATGTATATGTAAAGTAATACACACTATCATATTATATATGTGATAATAATTCAATTCGATTCATAAAAGTATACAATTCTACATCTATGTTTTCTTATGACGTTATCACGTAAAAATTATCGTCTGTAAACCGACTTTACAGACACCCATTTTTTTTTTTTTTAAATTTACCTTCTTATTTTTTCATACTTTAAAATATATGGTTGCGTTTAAATAAAAAATTTTAATTTAACTGCCGTAGTAATTTTTTTTTCTAAAATTCTATCATTACGGGTCTGTACAACGACCTCTTATTCATAATTAGCATGATTTGAATTATTTAAGCAAAGGCCGTGCATTGATTATCAAACTACGAGAAAACACCAGTTTTAATAAATTATTAAAAATATATTTAAAAACAGAATTTTCGACGAACATGGGCAACCAATCGACTCGAGCGACACACTTCCACCGCCAAGAAGCAGCAGAGCCTACGGAGGAACTATCATCGAATGAACATCATATCAATATTTCTAATAAAATGGTAATATTTAAATTTTTCTTATAAGACATAGATATGAAAATATGTATAATATAGTAAATGTTGACTGGGAGAGAATGCAACTAGGCATTAAGTCCGCCTTTTGTTCAAATTGTTTTTACATAGTTGGTCAACAAAGTGTTTCAGTAAAGAAATAAAATAAATGAATAGTACATAATATATTTTTAATATCATGAAAAATAACTACTTATGCCATAGTTATAGTTATGACATCATCATCATCATCATATCAGCCATTGGATGTCCACTGCTGAACGTAGGCCTCCCCCATCAACCTCCAGAGTGACCCGTTCGAAGCCGTCACCATTCATTCGAATTTTTCTTTATGACATAGTTAATCGAAAATTCGAATAAATTTAAAATGCTCTATCTAAAAGAGACTGAATCTATTGCGTTCCTTCTCTGTATATTAATTCGATTTGTTGATTTAAATGAAGACATTTCTCACGGTTCTATAGGCTATGTTCAGATTACAAGCGCTTAACGCGCGTTATGATAACGCGCGTTTACAACTACATACATTTTATTCAGGCCGTACACATGCTAACGCGCGTTTTAATGAAGCGCGCGTTGAACGCTGCGCCAGCGCTCGACCGTTGTCAACGCGCGTCAACGCGCATTTTGAGATCATTGGATTTCTATGTTACCGTTTAGTTGAGCGCGCGCTTTTGACGCGGATTGACGTATTTTAGGGTTTATCACGTCCAAATATTGTTCGAAATGGAAACCGAAACTTTTAATACAGATTTATTTATTGATGAAATAGAAAAACGTCCTGCGATATGAGATATGACAAGTAGCTAAGTACCATGGCGGCCGCGGCAACGCGCGCTCAACGCCTGACCAGCGCGTGTCATGTGAACGCCGTAGAAAAATCTAGCGCGCGTTAAACGCTTGTCATCTGAACGTAGCCTAAGAACGTTGTCATTTTCGGCGACTTCTGAATAATATATATTTCTAAGAATGAAACTATTATAAAAATCATAAGAGATGCCCCGAATATTCGGCCACTATTCGGTTGTCGGCTACTTTTTTTTTTAATTTGCTATAATTGCTATTCGGCCTAATACTATATGTTATTTGACCGAATACTGTATTCTATTCGGGCGAATACGTAATGATATAAAAAAAGTGGCCGAAAACCGAATAGTGGCCGAATATTCGAGTCATCTCTATTTATATCTCTTTTTTGTACTATACATATTATAACTGCAGTAGAACGAATGCATGTACGTATACATGTAACTTTTAGGAATAATAAGTGCATATGATTCATAATAAATGTTTTAAACGTGAGTTAATTAATTATACACTAACCACATCCGTGCACTAATAAGCACGATACGTGCAAGTAACCGTCCCATTTTTAGATAATATTCTTTAAATATATATTTATTTATCTTTACATACAAATATACATTAGAAAGAGAAATACAAATAATGAAATAAGCCAGCGACAACAGGCAAACTTTGTATAAAGGTGAGATATAAAAGTTGTCGATAGGTGTGAAAAATATTTATAAGAAGAAATAGTGACAAAAATACATCAACAATACATCATGTTTATCATGGCAACCTCAATGTCGTCGCGGTTCGATTTCTGGTCGTGGCAAATATCTGTATATGTACAATAATTATATTTTTTCTGGTAGGGCTGTATGTCCTTGTGGGCCTCCCGACCGTGCTTCGGATAGCACGTAAATCCTTCGGTCCCGGTTGTTATCATAGACACCTGATTACGATCGTTGCTCATGGTAGGGACAAATTATCTGCCAACCCGCAGTAGAGCATCGTGGTGGATTAAGCTCCAACCCTTCTTCTATATGAAGAAGAGGCCTTCGCTCAGCAGTGGGTTGTTTACAGGCTGATATACACCCAGAATGGAAACAAATATTTGTACAAATACAAATATCTGTCCCGAGCGGGAATCGAAGCGCCGGCGCGCGGCTTTGAAGCGACTGCTCGCACCATTACACCAGAACGGTCGTCGCCATTATTAGTTGTCGTCGTCAACAACCAATAATAGCGGCAAATAACATTTTTGCGTAGAAACAAACTATTAAACTGACTATAATAGTTTACTTATCATAAAATTACCAGTTCCTCCAATAGGATCATGATGGTCATCATCTGATCTGATTGCATCTAAACTTTTACTAGGTTGAAAGATTGGTAGAAGATGCGACAATAACAAGCGAAGCAGTGACAGGGTCTTCGAACCCGAGGGGAGATTACAAAGAGAAGATTTTCATAGAAAAGCTGAAATGTATGGACGACAAGCACACCGAGAGATGCGGGTAAGGTGTACGTTTTAAAATTATATTTCTGTAAAGGACGCAGATTTGACGGACGTTTTCTTTTCAATTTTTTCTTCCGAGTAGCTTTTTTAATCTTTCTTCAATCCATGTGGCATTTCTGTTGCCCTAATTATCGTAGTAATTTTTTTTCTTTACAAAACCTTATTTTTATTATTAAGACTATTACAAAATATTTTTTTTTTTTAAATGCTTAACGATTTATCATTGTTGCAAACGATGTGGTTGTCAACGCGTCTTGGTTCATTTAATTTTTTAAAGCTTTTTTTTTAATTATATTAAAGCACCTGATTGACCGAGCTTTGCTCGGTATTTTTTTTTTTTTAATGTACACTTAGATACGAATTACATGCGTTGATAAAGGGCTCTCAATAATAGTTTTTATCACAAAACATGGACCTTGAAAAAAGGGAAAAGAATAATCGGACTGTAGACATCTCGACTCGAACCGGGATCTTCTGATTTCCCCGATTTCCCACCTGGGCTATTATAACCTTGTAGATGGTGGCGAAATTTACCTTCATATTCTAATGATATTGTATCAATTTTTCATTGCCTGAAAACAGAGATGAAACGACATTTTCTAAAAATTTACACCAATCTCCCAACCCCCTAAAACCCCTGCATACTAAATTTCATGAAAATTAAAGTATACATATAGATGTGCTTATTTCAATAAGGAATAAGTACATCCAATTATACCAGGTGTATATATATTTAAAAGTTTCCTTATTAATTAAATGGCAGTAGTAGCCGCTGTACATAGTCATCACGTAAATTAATTTTTTTTTAAAGAATTTTTATGAACTACCATCCGTGCAGTAAACGATCAATTAGTTCGATTAAAGTTTTATTTAATTATGTTCTTTTAGGATTCCGTATTGTAAACAATAAAACGATTATCTTCACTTAGGTAACAAAAAGGGTTTTTCGCTTTCTCAAGGATTGTTAAAATGTCCTGTGTACTGTAAAAAGTACTAATTCGGAAATACAGTCTGAAAAGAACTAATTCGGAAATAGAGAAGAAAGAATTAAAAATGTTACGTAATAACAGAATCGAACTGAACTGAATCAGCCTGTAAGCGTCCCACTGCTGGGGCCTAAAAGGCCCCTTCTCCATATAGGCGAAGGGTTGGAGCACGCCGGGCCGGCGTGGCAGATTAAGCTCCAAGAACCGCTCAAGCTCCAAAGCAGAACTGTGGGTTGGTGAATATTTTCTCTATCATGAGTAGCGATTGGTATCGGATATCTATGGTAACAACCGGCACCGACGCTCTCTGAGGTACGGTGGCGAGACCCGTAATTTTTTTTTTCAATATTCTTTTTATGTTTTGTTTATTAATATTGACCCTGCTATGATACTAATATATATTACAAAACAATTATCTAGGATACTATGTTTTTCTCGGCGACGACGAGTCCTGGAAGGCGATGGTCTCCTTCTGCGAGACAGTAATGTCCCAGAAGGAGGCCAACGAGCGGGTGAGAGAGGAGGCCGCCGACGTGGCCTCCATTCGTGGGCGACGAATGGGGGTGCGTAGGAGGCGCTACTTAAAGCGCCTCCAGTAACGCCCCTGTGCTCGTGTCGGGCCGGGATGGGAACCCGGTCCTGCTAGACACGGCGTCGTCGGGACTGTTCAGAGGTGAGCCGGACAGTCCCCACGGAGGAGAAGTTTGACCTTTTCGCCGAGGCCAGCCTGTCGCTGGAGGGATCCTGTTGCCTGCAGATCCGGGACCCTCCAATTAAAGCGGCTGAAGACTCCCGCAGGGGCTTAGTACGGTATTGCACGCCCAAAGTGCCGAGTCCGACATAGGTCTATGACTGCCTACCCGGGCGTCACGTGTCTATGACTTTTTTATTGAAATAAAATTCTTAATTTTCATATTTTATTAACAGATATGATATCATATAATATGTAATAACAATAAATTGTAAGGAACTCTACTAGATGAGTTATGTAGAAAAAACCTATTACAATGTTAATGAATACCATAATAATAAACAAAATATTTTTTATTAACCTACGTTCTTTATGATAATAGCGGTTACAGTAATAAAAAAAAAATTTAAGGTTAAAACACTGAACTCGAGGTATGAACCCGGATTGAAATATGAATCGCCTAGCAGTCGTCGTTTCGAATCCTATCGGGAATGGTCAATAATACATAAATATAATATATATACCTATACAGTGTCTACAAGTAACTACTTATTTAAAAGTGAAAAGTCACTCACTAACTGATTATGAAATGTATATTTGTTCGAATATATGTATTTATAAATTTATGTAGATATATATATTTATTGCTTGCTTTTTTTCAATAAGAATTTGTTCAGTTTCCGATTTTGCACTCTTTCAAACATCCAGTCTTGTATAGAGAGTTGGCTGGCAGAGATTGCTTTTAACTTTAAACCCGCCTTTTGTACAATTCAAAAATAATAATTTGTGCAATAACTTATATCTAATAAAAAAATAAATACTTTAGGGGGTTAAAATAGGGATTCAAGTTTATAAGGCAAAATGTAATTTTTAAGTACTAAATATGTGATTTGGTTATAAGGCTTTTGTTTGAGACTTTGAGGCGAATTTTAGCTAAGCTAAAAGCTTTTATTATAAGACGCACTCCATTAAAAAAAAAAAAAATAAGACGTAAAATATTGTCTTTGATTGGTTTTCTGATTTAAAAAAAAATCAAGTAGAATCTTACTTTTCCGAGATATGATACGACACCTGTGTCCGTTAAAACCTGTTCATAACTATTTATAAATCGTATAAAGTGTAGATACGAGTAAAACATGCGCTAACGTAGGTATTGTGTCACGGCCGTTCTGGTGTAATGGTGCGAGTAGTCGACCCAACGTCGACGGTCGCGGGTTCGATCCGGCTCGAGGCAGATATATGTATTTGTGCAAATATTTGTTTCCGGTCTGGGTGTATGTCATAGTGGGTTTCCCCACCTCGCCTCGGAGAGCACGTAAAGCCGTCGGTCCCGCTTGTTATCATAGTACCTGGTAAAGATCCTTACTTATGTTAGGGAAATTATCCGCCAACCCGCAGAGGAGCAGCATGGTGGATTAAACTCCAACCCTTCTCCTACATGGAGAGGAGGCCTTTGCCAGCAGTGGGTTATTTATAGGCTGATTTAGTTCATTCAAATAAGTTAGTATTTTTATAACAGTTTCTTGCTGAGAAGAGACTCCAAAAAACTAAACATTACTCTTTTAAAATTTGTCAATTATAGGTATAGGTAATTTTTTTAGGAAATCTAAATGTATTTAAATATCCTGCAAGGACCATTAATGAGAGAAAGACGATTCTTTTTTTTTTCATCCTTTCTCTCCCTTTTTTTTCTTTTCTTTCAACTGTACTTTTGTAGGTATAAATTGCTTATAACCGTGGCAAAATAATCAAGTAATGATTTACCCACTATCGTAGGATAGAATGGAAAAGACACAAAGGAGATTGGTTGGCAACTATGTTTTAAACGTTTTTTTTTTTTTTTATATCTTTTATGAGACTAATTTAGATGAATTGTTTGAATAAAAAATCACGTTGCTCTTACTTATAAATAAATTTTTAATTTAAGCACGGTCTGTGCAGTCTTTTTTATTTTCGCATTAATTAATAGCGACGAAGCATCGAGCAATTTCGTCTCGACGCCGGTTTTTTTTTTCTTCTTTAAAAAAACAACACAGACATTAAAACTGTTGAGTATATATATATATATATAAACATTCAATATATAGATTATTGGGGAGTGAAAATACGAAAAATAAGTATACCATAACCGAAACTCAAGGAATTTATATAATAACTGGAACGCTCTCTTAATAAAATTGTATACTATTCAAATATGCACCTTGAAGTTTTTGACATAAGGTTGACATTGGCTGTTGACATTTAAAGTGAAAAATCGTTCCGAGCATTTCGTTGACTACTGGTATTTTGTCTCTTTCTTACGAGAGTTGCCTTGAATCCATGGTGGAAAGAGATGCAATCCCGGCCGTAGGAACGTTTTTTGAGTGCACATGAGCATTCCAGTTTGTATATAAATTTCTTGCCGAAACTATAGGCCACGGAGTATAGATTACAAGGAGTCCGAACGTAACGTTGAAAGAACGCCATCCATTTAGGCGACAGATATAGCGGGTACGGGTAGAGCGCGCTACTTTTCAAGAAGTAGGTACCTACTCGTTTAAATACTTAAAAAATATTTTGAGAAACGTGGAATTATTTTTTAATAAAAATTATTCTAAAAAATAGATTAATATTTTATTTTATTTATTTTTACATTCACGAGTATTCGTATTATTTGTAATAATAATAGTATCGGTACCTCCTGATTACTTGCGCAGCTAGTGGCAAAAAAGAGAACTATGTGAGAACTCCTATAACGTTCGGACTCCTTGTAATCTATACTTCGAGCTATGGGCTATCCAAAAAATGTCAAAATTGCATGCTGTGTAACAAGAATGAATTGATATAACTAAAATTAAAAAAAAAAATAAAAATGTTTATTTCATCAATAACCCGCAAATTACAGTAATTATAACTGTAATAAGAATGAATATTGTAGGCCTTTCAAATTGTTTTCACACAAACTTTTCACATTGTATCATTCAATTTGTAAAACTAATTTTAAAAAATCCAAATAAAAATGAGATACACTTTGCAATTGCACAAACTTGACGGACAGACGGACGGGCGGACAGACTATATCTAGACTCTACTATCTCAAAAAGATAAACATGTATATAATTAATATTTTTAGAACCCTAAAAAAATTTCAATAAATACTGAAAAAAATACGAGTAAAGTTTACAGTTTTATTATCTAGATAATTTAGTCGGTGTATTTCCATGTAAAAATTGTGAAGAGTGCAAAGAGTATTCAGTTGTTCCCACTCATAGATTAGGCATTTTAAATGTAGTAGGTACTAATGTAAAAAAAATTGAGTGTCTGTAAAGTCAGTTTACGGACGATAATTTTACGTGATAACGTCATAAGAAAACATTGAAAGCCGTATGCACGAAGAATGGATATATAAGGAGTGCGAACGTAATGTTAAAAGAATGGCATCAATTTAGGTAGTAGATAATTATTTTGCCGCTAAAGTCCGCTAGGATCGAAGTTGTAATTTACGCGGGAAGGCTTTTTGCTATTGACAGCTCTGAATTTTGAAAATTGAGTTATTAGTTCATTTTTAACCTTTCTATTGGTTGCTATAGGTGTGCGATTATTGATTTAAATAGTAAAATAATGTAATTTATAATTTTCGTCTCTCTAACATAATTATGAGAAAAAAAAAGTGAGACAAAAACATTCCGCCAGGCCACCATTTTAAAGATATTTGACATGTAGTCAACATGATAATATGTCATAAGATTTTTTCAATTATTTATATTGTTTTTATCTTTAAACTTTGTAGTAACTTGTTATTAATAACTTTGAGTCATCACCAACATAAAATACTCTTGGAGATTAAATTAAAGGTTAAACTTTTAGTTTAATAACAGGTACGTAATTTTTAAATTATTAAATAAATATTAAAAATATAATATAATGTTATAAGATTAAGTATATTTGTTTAAAAATTTTTTATTTCATATCATATAAAGTTATTTTAATTAAATATTTGATAAATTATGATAATAGTAGTCGGTAAAAATTTAATTTTTTTCAAAATAACATTATTTAGAATAATAAAATTTATTGTTATTTTCATATATTTTTCAGCTATAAAATATCATAAGAAGCCTCGCAGACAATTCACATAATTAGCATAGCATCAATTATCATGCTCTACTATCTTTTATACAGAAGAAATATCAATACTTCTGTCCAAGAAATCAGATGATTCAGAGAATTCTAGATAAAATTACTATTAGTACAAAAATAAAAAAACAATGTATTTTAATAATATTTCTGAATTCGTTTTGTTTTATTTCATCTTCCAAAATATTAGCATTCAATACATAAAATTATATTTATTAAATATGCAACTAAAATAAAACTGTTCTAGAGAACTACTACCTATATTTAATTACACTAGGCATGAGACCGATATATCAAAACGTAACTAATATCGGTTACGCGTACCCATATCATATCATATCGATATACCAAAACGCATAACCGTTTTCACATAACCAACGAAAACTTGAGCGCGAACACGAAACCGAAACTAAAAACTAAAAACCGAAGAACGGTGACGGGCGCGCAAACGCTAAGAGCGGCGCGGCAGCTAAAACCATATTATCTGCATCTCTTTCTTATAACGGTAACTTCATACTGAATAAAAGAGATGAGGCGAACATGGTTTTCCGTGTTCAACTGTGTACATCGCAAAATATAACTACAAGCTTAAGCAATAAAGTCGAGTCTTTACTCTTTTATGGTTATGATTATTTAGTTTCCGTAATAAAATAGTGTGTGTATTTAAGAAAAAGTTTGTGAAACGAATCATTTTTAGTTTTATTGAAGTATGCCTTATAATAATTATTATATTAAAATATTAAAAATTATAATAATACTATAATATTATTATAATATTTAATATTTTATAACCATAAGACGTAGTTTTTCAAAACATTTGATATTAAACTTGTTATAGTTTATATTTAAACTGTTTTTACCCGACTGTGACGGAAGAAGGGTTATGTTTTTCGAGTGTATGTATGTATGTATGTCCATTTCTTTGGCACGCCCTACAGCCCAAACGGCTGGACGGTTTTTAACATATGAGGTGTCGTTGGATTTGTCTAAATTGTAGTAGTGACATAGGCTATATACATTTTCAAAATGGCGCCCGCAAATGGCGGAATGAGGGAGGGGGGAGGAGTTGATTTTTTTTCTTACTGTAGCAATATAGGTATCAAATGAAATCTAGTAAATTGTTTTATTCTTTTTAGTTTATAATAAGAGTATTTTACGCAGTCGGGTTTTTTGATTTTTTTAATTAAGCATACTTGTAACCTTTGTGTTCAACCGTTTGTTTCAGTTTGTGTTTACGTTACTCTGATATTACTCTGATATCTATATCTGAAAACGGTTTTCAATATCGATATGGAAACTTAATATCGGCTACGTAGCCGTTTGATCTAAAAACCGAAAACGCCCATGTCTAAATTACACATATTATAATCTATACAAATAATAAATCTGTTAAAACCTCCGTTTTATTAATACACTACATATCATCAAGAAGAAATTTCAATAGCGCGTATTTTTTTGTATCAGCGCCATCTCTTATCGTTTTTGGTCGTGCACGTATCACGTAAAAAGTACAAAACCCATGTAAATAACTTTAATACATAAAAATTATTCATAACTCACAGTATAATTTAGTTTTTGTTTCATTGTAATTAAATTTAAAAATAAATATTTAAGAAAATAGAAATAGGTACCTAAGCCGCCAACGCCATCTGGTCTAAGGAATTTTAAAAACTCACAAAACTTATTATTTTGTTAAACTTAAAAGTTTACTAAAAATGTCGGATAGGAATAGAAATCGTTTTAATATTTTAGATAAACATCATTTTCAATTAATATAAGTACTATTATGTTAAATGTCACTAAAAATAAAAACGATATGCTTCCATTATACGATAGATATGATATGATATGATATAGATGTAGGTGATAAAAAATATAAATTTATAATTTTTAAAATTTTAGTTAAATACCCGTGCGAAGCCGGGGCGGGCCGCTAGTAAGTAATATAATAATAGTATCGGTACCTCACGAATACTCGCGCACCCAGTGGCAAAAAAGAGAACTATGATCTTTGTTTATTTTTGTGTACAGTACCTGGATGACCGAGCTTTGCTCGGTTAAATTATATTTAGATACATTACATACTGATGAAACATAAATAATATTTTCGATCTTACCGACATAATAGTAAAATAATAGGAACTCGTGATTTAAATAAAAAATAAAAAATAAAAAGAGCTCTTAATTCAAAAGAAAAAAAAGGAAAAAAGATTGGTCTGTAGAAACCTGGATTCGAACCCAGCTTTTCTGATTTCGAATCCGCCCGATTCCTATTCGAGCTATTAGAAGCTTGTCAATGACAGCGAAATTTACCTTCGTATTCTAATGGTATTTTTTAATTACGTAAAAAAAGGGATAAAACAACATTTTTTAAAAATAAATCCTAGCCAGATCGATTTATCGCACCCGAAACCCCCTGCATACTAAATTTCATGAAAATCGTTGGAGCCGTTTCCGAGATTCCGATTATATATATATATACAAGAATTGCTCGTTTAAAGATATAAGATAAGTACCGTGAAATTTGTATAGAACTACGTCTACCGTTCGCTCTCCTGTATATCCATTCTTCGTGGCCGTATGCTTAGGCCGATAGTGCCTCTCTATTGCTTGTTGCGCGCTCTCGCTCGTAAGATGTGTAAAATGTTTAAAAAAAAAACGTGACAATGAGTCATGCTTCTTCGTGAAGTAGAGCCGGCTTTCATCGATTTGCTAGACGTTATCACGTAAAAAAAAAATATGTTGATGTTATTTTAGCTTAACAGCAGAAGAATTAAACGCATTAGTGGCGCGAGTTGAACTGCGAACATCTCATATGGCGTACGAAGAACCAGTCTGTGAAGAAGTTAAAGACAAAATTATTGAATGCTATGACTCAACAGACCCCTCCGAAATCATCAAATGCTGGGATACTATTGGTGAGTGCTACAAAATAATAATAATAATAATAGATAAAAATTACAAAAAAGTTATTACTAATTTTCGTCTTGTATGTAGGTACTGTATCAGCGTGTAAACAATCCACAGCTGAGCAAGGCCTCTTTTCCATATAAAATAAGGGTCGGAGCTTAATCAATTGCGAGTTGGCGGATAATTTCCCTAACATGAGTAACGATCGTTATCAGGTGTCTATGATAACAACCGGGACCGACGGTCTTACGTGCTCTCCGAGGCACGGTGGGGAGACCCATAAGGATATACACCCAGACCGGAAACACATTCTTGTACAAATACAAGTATTTGTCGTCGTTAGTCGAGCGGAAATCGAACCCGCGAACGCCGGCACGTGGTTTGAGGCGACAACTCGCACCACTACACCAGAATGGTTGTCGAACGTTGTATATATCATAGTATAAAATCTTAACTATAGAATGTCTATTAATCTGATAGTCAAATTGTTAAATGTTAAGGAACTTGCATCTACGATCTTAAATTTTATTCTTCTGATAAGAGCCACTGTCACGCACTATTGTTGTATACTGCAATAGAAACAATTTACTAAAAACTAAATTAAACTGAAACAGCCGTAAATGTCCAACAGTGGGTCATTTACGCCTGTAAAAAGGCAAAAGCCTCTTATCCGCCGTATAGGTAAGTGTTAAGCTTACCACGCTGCTCAAAGCAGATTAATTTCTAACTTCTTAACTTAGGGTAGGTAGGTATACTTATATATTGAAATTTTACAATATTTACAATGAAAAAGTTAAACTAATTATTTATACAGTTTAGTTAGTTTACTTAAGGTAAAATATTGTATTGTATAGTTTCTAATAATATTTGACGCTCTTTTTATTTCCTCTGCTTAAGTTTGTTCCGAAAGAAAAGTGGTTCTGGAAAAAAAAAACAATTTAATAATTAGTTCTTTGCCTTTTAAATTCTTCGAAGATGATTTACAATAACAATTTACTATAAAGTGATATTTACTTATTATATATACAGGTGTATTTACACAATGCGTTCAAGAGGCGAGTGCAAAGAGGTTGATAGCGAGGACGATGAGGGAGGCGGAAGTCTTAGCACAACGGTCGAGACGCGTAGCGCGCGCTCGGGAACACGCACTCAAGGACCTACCCTAGCATTTAATGGGTACATACAAGGAATACTTATAAACTTATAACGAACGTCACCCCGAGATTATGGATTACAATTTATCATATACAAGTGTTATTAAAATTTAAAACCATTTTAATTGTATTTCACGTGATTATTCTCCTACGTAAAACGTGTAATTGAAATATTTAGTAAACTAAAAAATATGATATATTTTGTTACTAGTGTACCCATATATTTTCCGAAAATTGTAAAAAAAAATGTATAAATTAAGCATAACCATGAAATGCCTAATGTAGGATGGTCGGTGTAGCTTAATATTTGGGCGTCGATTATAATTTAATCGGGTTACTATTGTCAAACAGTAGTCGATTTTGATCGATTTTTTGACATCTTTTATAAACAAAAAATGTAAATACTGACAAACAACAAACTTGTTCACTTTTAAATCTAACGAAAATTTTATAACAAAAACATGCATCGTAAATACAATTTAGTAGACATGGGCGCTTTCGGTTTTTAGATCAAACGGCTACGTAGCCGATATTAAGTTTCCATATCGATATTGAAAACCGTTTTCATATATCGATATCAGTAGTAATGTTTTGCTATCAATTGCGTAACGTAAACACAAAACGAAACAAACGCAAACTGTTGAACATAAAGGTTAAAACAGTTTAAATATAAACTATAAGAAGTTTATATCAAATGTTTTGAAAAACTACGTCTTATGGTTATAAAATATTAAATATTATAGTAATATTATAGTATTATTATAATTTTTAATGTTTTAATATAATAATTATTATAAGGCATACTTCAATAAAACTAAAAATGATTCGTTTCACAAACTTTTTCTTAAATACACACAATATTTTATTACGGAAACTAAATAATCATAACCATAAAAGAGTAAAGACTCGACTTTATTGCTTAAACTTGTAGTTATATTTTGCGATGTACACAGTTGCATTAAAACCGCTAAATCGAATCGAAAACCATATTCGCCTCATCTCTTTTATTCAGTAAGAAGTTACCGTTATAAGAAAGAGATGCAGATAATATGGAAAACCATATTCGCCTCATCTCTTTTATTCAGTATGAAGTTACCGTTATAAGAAAGAGATGCAGATAATATGGTTTTAGCTGTCGCGCCGCTATTAGTTATCGTCACCGTTCTACCAGTTTCGGTTTCGTGTTCGCGCTCAAGTTTTCGTTGCTTATATGAAAACGGTTATGTGTTTTGGTATATCGATATGATATGATATGGGGACGCGTAACCGATATTAGTTACGTTTTGATATATCGGTCTCATGCCTACAATTTAGCTATCATTAGAAAATAATGAATTACCAGGAACGCTGTCATAATTATATTAAGCTACACCAACGTATTCTGGATGAAAAATAGTGGATTCGAATAACTGAACTCAGTTCTGGATAATCGTATCTTCCTTAGAATACATAATTAAGGTAAATATATGAATAAAAATCAATTAAACATAATAACAATGGCATCTAATTCATTTAAATCGTTTTATATGTATTACATTTAAATTGAAAAGTGTATTTGTGTAACTCTTTTTTTACCATAGCCATTATTTATTCTGTGACCATACGATGTGAGAATACAACAATCAACGATAGAGTATAATTATTATAAAAATCAGAAAAAAACATAAGACCACAAATCTGTCACTTGAGACAGTTAATATTTCATGCATTTACCTAATAATTAAATTAGGCTCCGTATCAGTAATTCTTTAAAAAAAAAATTTACCATTTTATAATTATAATAAAATAAAATTTACAAACACATTATAAGATTTTTATTTATAATAGATACTCAATTAAACGACACTTTTTTCTTTACTTCGTCTATCTGTCTGTTAACTTGTACGGTCACTTTTTGCATTTTAATATCGTCTGTATCAGCATCGTTTGTTTGTATGGGAGATTGTTTGACACCAGTTGCGGTAAGATGGGCGATTTTTCTTCTTAATTCCCGCACTTGTGCTGCACTTTCTAATTCTGCTGCACCTCGAGACAACACTTCGGCCCTTAATTGCTCACATTCATTTCTATAAATAAATAAAAAATAAATAACTTTTAGAAAAGTTAAATGTTAATAGTTATGTGCGCACTTTACTAATAATAAACTGATTTGCGACCGCAGCGCTACCGCCGTGCGTTTTGTACTTATATGTCTATACAAAGCAGCACGGCTGCAGCGCTGCAACTGTTACAACCACACCACTTCCGCGTGGCAATCTGTGGCCATATATTTAGCAATAGCTTAAAAAACCATTCAACAATGAAGTTAGTAAAAAATTAAAACAAAACTTACTTCAAGTGATTCAATACACCAGCAAGCCAGCCCTGTTCAGTTGGTTCACATAATTTATTGAACCATCTTGCTAACTCCCTTCTCTGTCTTTCACATAAACCTTCCAACTGGGTTATACGTTCTTCATAGCTCTCTGTAATAAATTATAAAATTATTAAACTACAACCAATCTATACAAATAATAAATCTGTTAAAACCTCCGTTTTATTAATACACTATATATCATCAAGAAAAAATTTTAATAGCGCGTTTATTTTTGTATCAGCGCCATCTCTTATCATTTTTTTGTGTGCACGTATCACGTAAAAAGTACAAAACCAATGTAAATAACTTTAATACATAAAAATTTAACATAATTCACAGTATAATTTAGTTTTTGTTTCATTGTAATTAAATTTAAAAATAAATATTTAAGAAAATAGAAATAGGTACCTACGCCGCCAACGCCATCTGGTCTAAGGTAAGGTACTATTATGTTAAATGTCACTAAATATAAAAACGATATTCTATATACGATAGATGGCGCATGTAGGTGATAAAAATTATAAATTTTTAATTTTTAAAATTTTAGTTAAATACCCGTGCGAAGCCGGGGCGGGCCGCTAGTTATGTAATAAAATTGTATAACCTATAGATCGCTCCAAATGTATAGAAAATTATAAAAATAAGAATACTATATTTCTTTATCTTGCCTTATGTAACAATATTAATAGGCTGGAGCCTTATAATTGTAAGAATGGTACTTTTTTTTTTTTTTCGCAGGGGAATCCATTTACGGATATCCAGAATGCCCGGGTCGGCAGTCCTAGACCTATGTCGGACTCGGCACTTTGGGAGTGCAATACCGTACTAAACCCCTGCGGGAGCCATCAGCCGCTTTAATTGGAGGGTCCCGGATCTGCAGGCAACAGGATCCCTCCAGCGACAGACTGGGCTCGGCGAAAAGGCCAGACTTCTCCTCCATGGGGACTGTCCGGCTTACCTCTGAACAGTCCCGACGACGCCGTGTCGATACGGGCACAGAGGCGTTACTGGAGGCGCATTAAGTAGCGCCTCCTACGCACCCCCATTCGTCGCCCGCGGATGGAGGCCACGTCGGCGGCCTCCTCTCTCACCCGCTCGTCGGCCTCCTTCTGGGACATTACGGTCTCGCAGAAGGAGACCATCGCCTTCCAGGACTCGTCGTCGCCGAGCATCGCGGTGATGATGCTCGGGAGCGACAAGTCCCCTCCGACGACCGACGTCAGACCTTGACGCAGCATCGCCCATCTCGGGCACACCTCGAGGGTGTGCTGGGCAGAGTCCACCGCCGCGCCACAATCGTGACATTCAGTCGTCGGCTCCCTCTGGGCCGTCCGACACAGGTAGTCACCAAAGCAACCGTGCCCGGTGAGAACCTGCGGCAGACGGAAGGTGAGGGGCTTGCGTTTTCGGCATCGACCGCTCAAGGACCGGGCGAATGGCAGCCGTTACGCGTGTGCCGTACGGCTGCCCCGCCAGGTCCTCCCCCCACCTCCGCATAAGCGCTTCCTGCCCTATCCGACGCACCCGTAGGATCCCGTCCAACGTAGGGTTCTCACCAAGAGCCCTACCCGAGACGTATGAGTAGGTCTCGGCAAGAACCTCCGCCACGAGCTCCCACGGGGGGTCGCCGGCTATGGTACATTATGAAACAAACTATAACAAAATTTATTATTGTAAAAATATTTTCATTGTTTTTTATTTATTCATTTATAAATTTTTTTTTTTCTTTTTACATAATACTTAGACCTATATATAAAATTGAGCATTTAGTGAATGAAATAAAGTCTGAACTATATTCTTTTCAAGTTGAGGATATTCATGCATTATCAATGAATACCAATGATATCTAGACAAGTAAAGTAGTATATTTATTAAAAGTTATTAATAACAGTTTCTTCTTACTAATTAGTTCACGGTCATGATGAGCGGCCGCTCCCGCTTGTTGCTCCCAAACTGTTTGTTTCTCATGCAATAATGTTTCTAACTCTGCTTGTTTGTTAGCTAAATCTCTTCTAAGCTGAAATTTAATATTAAGCTTTATTTAACCATATAAATATAATTAATCTAAATACTTTTTCTACTTTTTGTCAAATACAATAAACAATTGATTGATTAACATCAAATATAATATTAAAAACAAAAAAATTGCTTATTAAAAAAAACAAAACTTAATTTTTACTCACTCTAGAATTTGTTTGTTTCATTTGTATTAGATTTTTAGCCATTTCTTGTCTTTTATCTTCTACTTCAGCGAACAGTGAATTACCCTTTGCAGCTGAAAATATAATATTTTATAAAGTTTTTTTTATTTGACCTCCTAGATGACATAATATGATGTTTCACAAGCATGTTTTGTAATTGTAATGACTGCACTCCTATGACTCGTAAAGTTATTTTTTCTAGCCTGCTCACCTTCTTCAATAGTTTTATAATGCAATTAGGCTATTCAATCAACTCTACAATTTTATATTATTATATTAATATAGCGAAAACAAAATTCATCTGTTAAACATAGAAATGTCACAATAATTCTGATACTTAACAAAATTCTATGTTCAAAAAGTGTGGAATGTCTCATAAAAATGAAGTTTAAAGTACATATTGTGGGGTGATATACTTGTAATCAAATAAAATTTAGAAATGTTAGTAAAATAACATTGAGTCAAGTCTTGACAATCTCTAAAAATCTTGGTAAAACTTTATTATGAGTTTTTCTCAAAACAGCCGAATTATAGTTAGTTAGTTGTAATATTCACCCCACGATATAGTATTATAGAGTCATGGGGTAATTATTACTATTCCTTACCATGTGGCTGCACATCTTGAGAATCAACCTGGTGCAGTAACGCCCTGGCTTCCGCCAGGTCAGCGAGAGCCGCTGCCTCCCGTTCTCCAGCGGCGTGCAATTCTTCTTTCCTAATTGCCGCCGCCGCTCGAAGCTCACCCACCTCCGTCACTAGTTCTTCAACTTTCATCTGCCACGAACATATTTCTGCCTTCGCTTGTTCGAGTGCTGTTTTAGCTGCAAGCGCTTCAGATGTCGCAGCGGTAAGCGCTGCACGTGCCTCATCTATTTCGGACGTATCCCGCGCAGGCGACTCACGATTAACGATGACTTGTTCTTCTTTTAAGCGTTTGTTCTCTATTTCTAATTGCCTGACTTCAATTAAATGTCTCTCGGTTAACTCTGTGCGCTCTTGTCTCAACGCTGATATTTCTTCCTGAAATGCTGTGATACGCGATGTGAGCTCGTTTCTCCTTTTCTTTTCGTCTGCTTGATAGCTCTCTAATTCAGTGCTCAGGTGACTCTGTACATCTAAAGCGGTTTGATAACTTCGCCTTGTATCATGGAGTTCTTGTTTAATATTTTCATAGTTGCTAGATAAGTTTTCGAATTGTTTTCGTAATGAGTAATATCGCTCAGCAAGCTCACTTACGGCTAAGTCTTCTGATTCTGTTATATTAGTTTTGTTACTTATCGTCGAATAATCCATTATTCACTAATTACTAATCCAATTTACAAGACAACAAAGAATTAGCAGTGTTTATTCTTACAAAGCCATTCAATATTTCAAATTTAAACCAACGGATGAAATCAGTAGAGGTGTAATGTGAAATATGACATGTTCGTTTAAAAATTTTAAGCATTGTATAGTATTTTTTATTGAGAAAAAGTCTGATTTATTTTAAAAAGCTGTGATTATCAACGATACTTTATTTTGTCTTTTAAAATCTAATAATAAAACGATTGTAATGTCTTAAAGGACAATGGCAAATCCTCTAACAAATTTTTGTTGGCATAAATTTCTAGCGTCTACTAATGAAAAATATGTGATAATATAGTACTTAAATTCCTGATCACTTTTGCCTAAAGAAGCACCACCGAAAGAAGTAATGAATTGAAAATATTCCAGGTTGAACATTTAGAGGTTATGTTTCGACAAGTTGTAGGTAACTAATCAAAAACTTCACTAGTCAAATACATGTTAAATATAGTCCGAAACTATATTTTAAATAACTAGATAGATTGATTACAAAACATTGTAGTAGATACATCTAGACTTTTGACGCAGTCGCAGAAAAATAAAAAAAATTATTAGACGCTATTTTTTAACCCTCAGGCCTAAAATATTTCATATTCGGGGATTTTCTTTGTTACCTGTCCTTAGGTATTTCCTACTTAGGTACATCGGCGTTAGCTGTAGATGATATAAAATTGACGATCGACAAAGACGTTCATCTTCTTAAATCATGAGCGCTGTAGATCAACAGATCTAATAAACCCTGCTCTTAGAATTTCTAGAAATAAAGGTGGTCTGTCTAGATTCAGTCAGTCAGCATCTGTTTAGATTTTTCTGTAATGATAATCACCATAGATAGTTAATTACGAGGACCATCCACTTATCGTGCCCTTTGCAGCATGGGATTATCTTTTTATCAGATAATCAGATGAGCAGCCCGCAAGGTTTTAACCAATTAAGAAACAGTTTACAATGGCACACAAAATGGTTGTTCCCTGCAAAAAAATGAAAGTGCGGCCTCTAGGTTAAAAAGCAGACTCTAGAAACCACTTATCTACAGATACGTGGCGTAACGACAGTGGATCTCATATATAGTCAGTTAGAGTATCTGCTCATTTTTTCTAATAGAAAAAAGGCATGTTTATAAAATAAAACATTATTTTCTTATTACGAATTATTATTGTATTCATGAAATAATTGGTCTTAGTAAATAAATAAATAACGCGTTATTCTTTGTAATAAAACAAGATTTCGGATTGATACAATATAAATCGTGTAACGTGATGCAATAAATTACGTGTAACGTGTAATATTTATTTAAAGGCAAAAAGTTCATGTATGTTAATGAGAGAAGATTTATTACCATGTGGCAACATTCAACGGAACCATCGTTAGTACTTCATATTCCAATGAAATGTCAAATCATTTTTACAATAATCAAATGTTTTTTCATTAAAAAATATATTTTGTCTAGACTTACACAGACCTTAAAAATATATTGAAAAAACGTAAGAAATTATTTTATTTACATTAGTCATTAAGACATTTATAGACGCTTGGGAACATTCAACGGAACTATCGTTAGGTACTTCATTTCCTATGAAATGTCAAATCATTTTTAAAATAATCAAATGTTTTTTTCATTAAAAATAATATTTTTCCTAAACTTACACAGATCTTAAAAATATATTGAAAAAACGTAGGAAATTATTTTATTTACATTAGTCATTAAGACATTTATAGACGCGTGGGAATTCTATCAACAACTTTTTCGCCATTGTCCTTTGTCTTACTAGAAAACTAGGTGCTTACAAACATCAATAATGGCTACGTTCCACTTAACGCCCGCAACGCCATCGACCACGACCGCTGAAATTGCCGTTCCACTAACGTAAAAAGGCCGCGGGCGTTGAAGGCGAATGTTATAAGTGGAACGCACATCTTGAGCCCTATGTGCTCGTAATATGGCGGCATGTAAAAACGTGCAGCTGTGGGGGTTTTGTGAGTAAATATTTTGCATGGATTGGAGTATGGATTCCCGTGAATTTTTTGACAAAACGAATGAGAGACAATTCCTGCAATGCAGTGTCAGTTTCAGGATCGTAAACAGTTATTTGTCTCGTCGCCATCGTTGTTTTTTTTTTAAATTCCCGCTTCGTTTTGGTGAAAGCCCACTTTGACCCATCAATATTTTGTGGGCGAAGTGGGCGCGATGTGGTCGCGAACAGTGACGTCATCTATGACGTCGAACGATCGATCGCGACGACCACGGACCTTAGGTGGAACGATACAGAGGATGTTACAATCGTTGCGGGCGTTTAGTGGAACGTAGCCATTGGGCGTGTTTGGCCGAAGTAAGTACTTACTAAACTTAGTAAGCCAGTAAGCATAAAAAAATTAAAGTCTTACAAGCTGACTGTAGCGCTTTTCGGCCAGGACAGACTTACTGGCTTAACATAAAACAAAACACCGGTTTATGTCATATCCCGTACATAACCTCATAGACTGAATATAATTGACAGTACTAAATTTAGAAATATAATTTAATTCCTGTGAATAGTTTCAAATGGATAATTTTAATTAAAATTCTATGATACGTAATTACACACACCAGTTTTTAACTGTCAACTAATTTTTACGTCTAAAATCTGAACAATGACAGGTCTGTTCCTGTCCGTTTTGTTTACATCAACAATAAGCAAAATGGCGTCGTATATTAAGCCATACTTACTGCGTTAGCACTTATTTTGTGTCCCGGCCGAAAATTTTGTAAGCATAGTAAGTGACTTACTAAATTTAGTAAGTACTTACTTCGGCCAAACACGCCCATTGGCTACGTTCCACTTAACGCCCGCAACGATTGTAACATCCTCTGTATCGTTCCACCTAAGGTCCGTGGTCGTTGCGAGCGATCGTTCGACGTCATAGATGACGTCACTGTTCGCGACCACATCGCGCCCACGTCGCCCACAAAATATTGATGGGTCAAAGTGGGCTTTCAGCAAAACGAAGCGGGATTTTTAAAAAACAACGATGGCGACGAGACAAATAACTGTTTACGATCTTGAAACTGACATTGCAGTGGAATTGTCTGTCATTCGTTTTGTCAAAAAATTCACGGGAATCCATTTCTAATTAAATTTTACTCCAATCCATGCGAAATATTTACTCACAAAACCCCCACAGCTGCACGTTTTTACATGCCGCCATATTACGAGCACATAACGCTCAAGATGTGCGTTCCACCTATAACATTCGCCTTCAACGCCCGCGGCCTTTTTACGTTAGTGGAACGGCAATTTCAGCGGTCGTGGTCGATGGCGTTGCGGGCGTTAAGTGGAACGTAGCCATTGATAGACTGACAACAACTGACATGACATGTGTCAATTGTCATACTCTTATGACATATGACTCTGACGACTGACATAATTATGATAATAATTGGTTGTAATGAAAATTGTAGGTGGATAGATTATAGGTACTATCTATCAATTGAAAATTTCATTTTTCTATAAAATAATAGTGATAAACATTGTACAAAATGTCATCACCACCGCCCACAAAACCTCCACGAGGAGTGAAACAGGGTAAAGAAACGGTAAGTGATAAGTAATAGCTGCTATCTACACCTATACAATAATTAAGTAATTTAAGTATTGATTTTATGGATGCTATATTCCTATTTTCACTTAATCTCACCATACGAAAAACGCCCTCATGTTATTAAAGATTTTTAATAGATATTTTGATATGACAGTACTTTTATTTAGAGAGAGTAAGCTTTCTTAACTCACTGGTCTATAAAGCAATGTAATTTTTTCAGAGCTCTGTTTCTGTATATATTTTTCTATACTAGTTGACTTTTTCATGACTTATAAAAGCGCCTAGTGTACTTTTTACTTATATTACTACATAAATATTGTTGACTTATCTTAATGTATCAAATGATCTAAAAGTAATGATAATGGATATAAAATAGACTAATAGAGTGATTATCGTTATATTAAAAAAAAATTTAAATTGCGTGTACTAGCGTACACTCGTAAGAAGTGAAACTTATAATAAAAACAGTTTACTTTTTATACGATCGTAATTATATGAGTCCTGTGTTTGCGTTCGGACATATTTATATTCGAATTACCTACTCACTATAGAATACATCATACAATAACTGCAAACTTCTATATAGTGATACTTAATTTCACTCAAGAATCTTAGAAATTGCTAGCGCAGTGGCTGCCAACGCGAATTGAATTTCGTATATCGCTCGAGAGCTGCAAGTTCAAAACCCTGCGAGAGCCACATTTTGTAGCATTCAAAATTTGATATTTGATTTATTTAGTTTAACTATTTATTTATATATATAGGATTTCATCTACTACCACTCGGAATCTTCCTTGCGCATGTGTTTATTGAAAAACAACTGAAATATGCAATAATCAAGAACAAGATGGCGCGTAACGCAAGATGGCGCGTAACGAAAAAATCTTTCCAACCCCGATAAAGAAGTTTCACTTCAAAAAATTTCTCCTATTTTTTAATGGGTTTCTTAAAATATATACTGTATTAGTATAAAAGTAAATCTTTTGCAGTTTTTTTTGTGTTGACATTTATGCATATTATTTTAGAGAAATTGTCTGAGCTAGTCTGGCACAAGTAAAAAAAATGAAAATGAAATAATGTATAGAACCTAAAAGTATGAAAGTTTATAAAATTAAGGCTCTTGATTTATTATTTGTAAATTCCACCCTTTCGGGTGCATGTATGGGCTTATGTATCCCTTGAAAATTTTCTCTTTGCCATAAGACTAAAATAATTTAAAAAATATTGAGCTTCAAATTAGAAATAATACATTTTTTAACTCTACCTCTGAGAGATTACAACAAAATAGGGTAATTTTTGTTAACAATATAAAATATATATTTTCATTCTACATTTTCCAGAGTGGCTTGCTCATGTCGGTGATTCGTACATTGTCAGCAAGTGAGACCAACGAACAAAGGGAGAAGGAGAGAGCAAAGTTAGAGAAGGAATATAAAAAAAGTGATGCTAAGCTAGATGAATTAGTTGCAGCTCATGCGCAGGAAATTACAGATGTTATGCAAGTGAGTAAAATATTTTAGTTATTTATTAATATATTAATTGACATATTCTCCATCCTATGAAACATTGGCGAAATCATCTTTATATTTTTGCGCTATAGAAAGATGTTGAACAAAAATAAATGAATGTATATTTATTGACACAAATGAAATTGAAGAGAGGTCATGTGGTGATTGCCAGAGAACCATGGTCCTGAAATTATCCTCACTCGGGGGCCCTAAAAGGTGACTTAGGCCATAATGGTGCGAACAACTGTGCACCAAATAAAATGGTGATGGGCAGCAGCATCACCATATCCTGCCTCAATACACTGCACTCATCAACCCGCCTGCCAAGGGTGAAGACTATTGACAAACCCCCCAGTATGATCAGCAATACAGTGGCCCGGCGCTCCCTCTGTAGGTCGATGAGGTAGGCTTACGTTCAACAGTGGAATTCCAACACCTAATATAATAATGATGATGAAGAGAATATGAATTGTCATTATTAGAACACCTATCAAAGAAAGCGGGATTTAGAAAGGGAATGGGATGTACGGATCAGGTCTTTTCTTTGCGGTGCATAGCCGAAAAGTGTTTGGCTAAAAACAAGAAGGTTTATTGCGCATTCGTGGATCTAGAAAAGGCCTATGATAGAGTGGTGAGGAATGAATTGTGGTCAGCATTGTCCGTGTACGGTCAGTGTGAGCAGTGTCCTCATACTTTATGAATACTACTCATACATTATGAATATAAAGAAGACGAAAGTGATGGTGTTTGAAAAAGAGGAGGCAATGACAGACTGCAATATCGTGATTGGAGATGAACAAATTAAACAGGTGAATGAGTTTGTGTATCTGGGTTCAAAGTTTACAAAAGATGGAAAGTGTGAGAGTGATATTGAAAGAAGAGTGAATGCAGGAAATATTGTGAATGGAGCTTTGCACTCCTTTATGAGGAGTCGGAAGGTGTCTAACAAGGTTCGTTTGGCTGTTCATGAGAGGGTGCTGGTGCCGACACTCATGTACGGAAGTGAAAGTTGGGTATGGCAGAAGAAACATGAAAGCAGAATAAATGCAGTTGAAATGAGAGCGTTAAGAAGTATGATAGGAGTTAAACTGAGTGACATGATAAGAAATAGTGAGAGAAGGAAACGTTGTGGTCTGAAAGAAGATGTAGTGATTAAAATTGAGAAAGGTATGCTGAGATGGTTTGGCCATGTCGAGAGAATGAATGAAGAACGGTTGACGAAAAAAGTGTATAAGGCGAGTGTGAATGAAAGTGCGGGAAGGGGTACCCCTAGGCGAACGTTTCAAGATCAAATCAGGGACGTCTTGAAAAAAGGCCAGGTCAAGAGTACCCTAAACCGAAGAGCATGTATGAAGGGAATAATGAAAGTGGACGAAGCGAAACAAGTATGTAAGGATCGTAGCAAGTGGAAAGAACTGGTCTCTGCTTACCCTTACTACTTATATGTGAGTAGTCGACTCAATGTTCGCCGTCGCGTGTTCGATTCCCGCTTGGAGCAGATATTTTTTTCTTTGTATAAATATTTGTTTCCAGTCTGGGTGTATGCCTTTAAGGGTTCCCCACCGTGTCTTAGAGAGCACGCGGTTGTTATTATAGACATGTGATAACGATCGTTACTCATGGTAGCAGGGCCGGATTTAGGGGAGGGCAACCGGGGCAACCGCCCCGGGCCTCCACATAAGAAGGGCCACCACAATGTTGACTTCAAAAAAAAAATATTAAATTCAGACTGTGATCGCGATGACCTTTTTTTCTTGTCCAACTACTATTTTGGGAACTTATTTAGGGCCAAGGGGCCTCCACTCCTTTTTTGCCCCGAGGCCTCCAGATTTCTAAATCCGGTCCTGTATGGTAGGCAAAATAATTTCCCAGCCAATTTTTAGCAGATAACTGCTAACCCGCAGTGGAGCAGCGTGGTGAATTAAGCTCCAATCCTTCTCCTACATTGAGGAGAGGCCTTTGCCCAGCTGTGGGATGTTTATAGGCTGATTAGTTCAATAGAATACTAAGTTTTGCTAGTTTAGATTTGGACAACTATCCACAGAATTAAACAATTAGGTAATGCTCTATATATCTGCTGTTTTTTATTGTCCACATTTAGATCACATATAAGTTTGTTTTGGATCAAAGCCCATGCAGGCCTAGAGGGGAACAAGCGTGCCGACCATCTGTCCAAGGAGGCTGCGCTAAAGTCTAAACGCGCTTTTGACTACGACAGCTGCCCAGTCTCATTCATCAAGCGGAGCATCAATATGCAATCGCTTGATGAATGGAACCAGCGGTATCATGCCAGTGCAACGGCTGGTGTCACCAGGGCCTTCTTTCTTGACGCGATAGCCGCATACCGGATCACTGGTAAAATAAATGTGGATAGATTTCTCACCAGGTTTTGACAGGGCACGGTTGATTCTCCAAGTACTTGCACCGTTTCAAGTGCAAGGAGAGTCCATCGTTCATCTGCGATCCTGGGTGTTCGGAGTCTGTCCTCCACGTTCTTCTGGACTGCTCGGCCCATGGTCACGAGAGGCAGAGATTAAAATCTATGTTTGATGTCAAAATAGAACTAAATTCACTTTGGGAAATTATTAGTAGAAAGGACAGAGATCTGTTCCTTAACTTCTGTATAAAATTATCTAACAATAAGATTGTCAATAATAAAAATAAGTTGTAAAAAAATATATTGTTCTCTTATATTTACGCGAATTTTACTCATTTAATTAAAAGTCTAAATCGGATTTTATCGCGTTTATTTGTTTAAAAACTTTACAGTTTAACGATTTTTTAATTAAATTAAATTATTTCCCGACGTTTCGACGATTGACGATAAAATCCGATTTAGACTTTTAATTAAATAAGAAAATATATGTTAGATATTTATAGTTATATATATAGGTTAACATATGCAAAGAAATAATAATTTTAAGGAACATTAATGTAAGCCAGTTATTAAGGCCTAACTGTAATATAATATGAAACTCAGGTTTTATATAAACAATGTTTTTGTATTTTATTAGCTTGGGTATTCTGTTTTTTATACAATTTGTGTTGCAAATTTTATTTGCCTCTTGTAAATATGTAAATAAAGAAGTAAAACCTAGAATTAGACAGATTTTAAGTAATTTTTTTTTATCACAAATAAAAGCTATTTTATGTTTTCACCCCCTCATTGTCCCCGTGTAATAGTTTATAAGTGTATGAAAGGGCTGAATAAAAATTACATTTTAAACACAGTATCACACTTATGAGCGTGAGGTCTAGTAAAAAAAGGCTGATATTATGATGATGATGATGATGAATAATTAAAATGTTTTGTTTTTAGAAATTCAGCTCAGTCTGCGCTGCGCTCGGAGCGTGGGGGCAGCACTGTGCAGCGGCCGAAGCTAGACTGGGCGCGTGTCGGGCGCTGCTGCGCGTGCGGCGCGACGACCTGCGCCGGCTGTGGGCGGACGCCAGGACTCACCACCACGCCTTGAGGATGCTCACTGATATGTAAGGCGATTATTAGATTACTAACTTCTGCCCGCGACTTGCCCGCGTGGATAATATCGCGACCAAAAAAAAAAAGTATGCTATGTTACTTCTAATAACTCCAAGAATTTGTTCAAAGTTTCATGATGATCGGTTAAGTAGTTTTCGCGTGAAAGCGTAACAAACAAACTTACTTTCGCATTTATTATTATTAGTATCTACCCACAAATATAAACCCGGTGACCGTGACGGTCACCTCGCAGCGTGTGTAACGTTCGCTGCGATGGTTATCACACGAGACGCTTGTTCCGCTGCGCAGCTCGCGCGTGGTGGTGTCGGAGCGCAGCGCGCGCGAGCTGGCGGGCGCGGGGCGCGTGCTGGGCGCGGCGCACGCGCTGCGCGGCGCGCTGCTCACGGCGCGCACCGAGCTGCCGCGCGTGCACGCGCTCAGCGCCACCACCGCGCAGCTGCAGGTACCGCCGGACACACCACCCCTCTCTCTCTCACTACACCCTAGCTCGCGCGAGCTGGCGGGCGCGGGGCGCGTGCTGGGCGCGGCGCACGCGCTGCGCGGCGCGCTGCTCACGGCGCGCACCGAGCTGCCGCGCGTGCACGCGCTCAGCGCCACCACCGCGCAGCTGCAGGTACCGCCGGACACACCACCCCTCTCTCTCTCACTACACCCTAGCTCGCGCGAGCTGGCGGGCGCGGGGCGCGTGCTGGGCGCGGCGCACGCGCTGCGCGGCGCGCTGCTCACGGCGCGCACCGAGCTGCCGCGCGTGCACGCGCTCAGCGCCACCACCGCGCAGCTGCAGGTACCGCCGGACACACCACCCCTCTCTCTCTCACTACACCCTAGCTCGCGCGAGCTGGCGGGCGCGGGGCGCGTGCTGGGCGCGGCGCACGCGCTGCGCGGCGCGCTGCTCACGGCGCGCACCGAGCTGCCGCGCGTGCACGCGCTCAGCGCCACCACCGCGCAGCTGCAGGTACCGCCGGACACACCACCCCTCTCTCTCTCACTACACCCTAGCTCGCGCGAGCTGGCGGGCGCGGGGCGCGTGCTGGGCGCGGCGCACGCGCTGCGCGGCGCGCTGCTCACGGCGCGCACCGAGCTGCCGCGCGTGCACGCGCTCAGCGCCACCACCGCGCAGCTGCAGGTACCGCCGGACACACCACCCCTCTCTCTCTCACTACACCCTAGCTCGCGCGAGCTGGCGGGCGCGGGGCGCGTGCTGGGCGCGGCGCACGCGCTGCGCGGCGCGCTGCTCACGGCGCGCACCGAGCTGCCGCGCGTGCACGCGCTCAGCGCCACCACCGCGCAGCTGCAGGTAC
The DNA here is from genome assembly GCA_036937285.1 of Euphydryas editha. Classification (NCBI taxonomy): domain Eukaryota; kingdom Metazoa; phylum Arthropoda; class Insecta; order Lepidoptera; family Nymphalidae; genus Euphydryas; species Euphydryas editha. The sequence continues at coordinate 2,113,723 of JAUPFZ010000007.1, read as the reverse complement.
CGCCGGACACACCACCCCTCTCTCTCTCACTACACCCTAGCTCGCGCGAGCTGGCGGGCGCGGGGCGCGTGCTGGGCGCGGCGCACGCGCTGCGCGGCGCGCTGCTCACGGCGCGCACCGAGCTGCCGCGCGTGCACGCGCTCAGCGCCACCACCGCGCAGCTGCAGGTACCGCCGGACACACCACCCCTCTCTCTCTCACTACACCCTAGCTCGCGCGAGCTGGCGGGCGCGGGGCGCGTGCTGGGCGCGGCGCACGCGCTGCGCGGCGCGCTGCTCACGGCGCGCACCGAGCTGCCGCGCGTGCACGCGCTCAGCGCCACCACCGCGCAGCTGCAGGTACCGCCGGACACACCACCCCTCTCTCTCTCACTACACCCTAGCTCGCGCGAGCTGGCGGGCGCGGGGCGCGTGCTGGGCGCGGCGCACGCGCTGCGCGGCGCGCTGCTCACGGCGCGCACCGAGCTGCCGCGCGTGCACGCGCTCAGCGCCACCACCGCGCAGCTGCAGGTACCGCCGGACACACCACCCCTCTCTCTCTCACTACACCCTAGCTCGCGCGAGCTGGCGGGCGCGGGGCGCGTGCTGGGCGCGGCGCACGCGCTGCGCGGCGCGCTGCTCACGGCGCGCACCGAGCTGCCGCGCGTGCACGCGCTCAGCGCCACCACCGCGCAGCTGCAGGTACCGCCGGACACACCACCCCTCTCTCTCTCACTACACCCTAGCTCGCGCGAGCTGGCGGGCGCGGGGCGCGTGCTGGGCGCGGCGCACGCGCTGCGCGGCGCGCTGCTCACGGCGCGCACCGAGCTGCCGCGCGTGCACGCGCTCAGCGCCACCACCGCGCAGCTGCAGGTACCGCCGGACACACCACCCCTCTCTCTCTCACTACACCCTAGCTCGCGCGAGCTGGCGGGCGCGGGGCGCGTGCTGGGCGCGGCGCACGCGCTGCGCGGCGCGCTGCTCACGGCGCGCACCGAGCTGCCGCGCGTGCACGCGCTCAGCGCCACCACCGCGCAGCTGCAGGTACCGCCGGACACACCACCCCTCTCTCTCTCACTACACCCTAGCTCGCGCGAGCTGGCGGGCGCGGGGCGCGTGCTGGGCGCGGCGCACGCGCTGCGCGGCGCGCTGCTCACGGCGCGCACCGAGCTGCCGCGCGTGCACGCGCTCAGCGCCACCACCGCGCAGCTGCAGGTACCGCCGGACACACCACCCCTCTCTCTCTCACTACACCCTAGCTCGCGCGAGCTGGCGGGCGCGGGGCGCGTGCTGGGCGCGGCGCACGCGCTGCGCGGCGCGCTGCTCACGGCGCGCACCGAGCTGCCGCGCGTGCACGCGCTCAGCGCCACCACCGCGCAGCTGCAGGTACCGCCGGACACACCACCCCTCTCTCTCTCACTACACCCTAGCTCGCGCGAGCTGGCGGGCGCGGGGCGCGTGCTGGGCGCGGCGCACGCGCTGCGCGGCGCGCTGCTCACGGCGCGCACCGAGCTGCCGCGCGTGCACGCGCTCAGCGCCACCACCGCGCAGCTGCAGGTACCGCCGGACACACCACCCCTCTGTCTCTCACTACACCCTAGAAAAAACAGTGGTGCCCCGAAACTTTTGCACGCCACTGTATATAGCACTTCTAATTAAAGATTTTTCATTACTATAATATTATACTATATGGCGAGATACTCTCCTTCTAAATGGAGAAGATCCCTTTGCTCAGCAGTAGGTTGTTTACAGGCTGATGCAGTACAGTACAGTATTATACTATAGTCAGATCGCGGAATAGGAGGAATTTCGTACATTGACCTTTTAATACAATGTACGTACGAGCAAGACACAATATATTTACGGACGGACGCGGGAGTGATAGAGACAGGTAGTAAAAAGGTTAATGTACGAAATTCCTCCTGTTCCGCTATCCGACTATAGCAGATGAATTTAGATTTTTTTTTTTAAATTTTTAATATTAATTTCCACATACAATATTTTCATTTAAACACCATTAAAATAGCAGAATAACGCAATTTTGAACTACCCTAAATTATTTACGTCATCATTGCAGGCTAAGAAGATGGAACTAGTGGATATAATAGTGAAACGTATCAGTACAGCCGTGTATCGAGGGGAGCGCTCTCCGTTCGAACGAGGGATGTCTGCGAGACGTCGGACTGCATTGTTACTTGCTGGTGAGCTTACTTACCTTATATTTGAACGATTAACTGTGTAATCGTTATACAGGATAAATGGTGAGTCACTATCAATATTTATTTGAATTGAAATTTATAGTGGTCAAAAAATAAGTACCTATTTTTTTTTTTTTACGTAATTCGAATGAGTATCATGTACCGAGTATTCTCCTTAAATATTGATAGTAATACACCAGTCATCCTGTCTGACGACCCTTGTTTAGTGGTGCGAGTAGTCGTCGATATCTGTATTTGTACAAATGTTTGTTTCCAGTCTGAGTGTGTGTCCTTAGTATTACTTCTCATTAGATGAAAAAGCCTTAGATATAAATAAATATTTTATACAAACATATTGCATATTATTATTATTATAAACATATTACATATTGCATAGGGAATGGACTGAGTGTATCCTATCCAGCTGTAAAGTAAATATGGGCAAGAAAGTGTGAAAGAGATAAAGTGAATGTGCGGGCAGTTGTTGTCTCTATCTAAAATTCTGATTGGCCAACGCGATACGCTCTCAAGAGCATGTCTATGCTACAGACCTACAGAAATGGGACAAGTATTGGCCACACAGTTGCTTTGTCTTTCTAAAAATTACTAATTTTATACTAAACACAGTTTATATATTATTTTCAAAAGAGTAACTGCGGAGTTTCTTGCCGATTCTTCTCTGTAGAATCTACATTCTGAATCGGTAGTAGCTTTACTATTACAAAATAATAATCACTTGAAAGTGTTAATTTGTAAAATGACGATTCGAAGGTGCTCTTGGGGCCTATTTGAATAAAATTAATTTTGATTTTGAAACAGCGGTCAATTTTGTGCGGGTACTGCTCAGTCCATTCTCTATTGTCTTCTCAAACCAGGATTACGGAGGGCGGTAAAGAAAACCGTCTTGTATGGGGGATTAGTTGAAAAATTGCCCTCTTGTGAACAGAAAATTATTGTTCAAACTCTCACCGAAATAGCACTAGTGTAGGAAATGGAAATGATTGGTTGAAAAATTTAGTATTTCTTTTGACTTGTGTAGTTAAGAAATAGTCGACTAACTCAATAAAATTGTCGTAATAATTTGATTATAGACAAAAGAATACCTTTTTTTTACAATGGGAAATGCATTTACGCATCCCGCCGCCCGCTGACGGACGGGTATGTGGGACTCGCTGGCTGCGAAGCCAGAATACCCACTAAAACCCATCGACTGTCTGCGCCGTAGTGGGGCGCCATGGGATCGCTTGCGCATACAACCGTGACGCCCCAACATAGACAAAAGAATACCTAATTATTTTATATATTTTTTTACTTTTTAGTGAATTTTTGTTAAAAACAAATTGTTTTGAAGTCGGTTTATTTTTATTTTTAAAATTTAATTTATTATTGAAAATGTTTATATTAAATTATGTTTTTTATTGTTGTTAATTTATATTGTTTTTTACGTGTTCAGTCCGTGTTATGACTGCTTTGTTATTTGGCGCTTCCTTTAAGATTTACCCTGATGCTAAGGTGGCGCCACCCTAATCTGATGCATTTTAACGGACACTTTTTCATATACACAGATGATTCTCCTTACCCCTGCCCTCCATAACCAGGATAACAGTAATATAATACTTTCCAGAACTGACTAAAAGCGAAGAAGTGACGGACGCATACCTGGAGGACATCACGCCGGAGTATGAGGCCTCCCTCGCGGAGGAGGACAAGACCTTCGAAACTACTATTATGATATCACTCGAGGCTCTGGGCGTCTTGGAGCAGTTGAAAGAAGCGACCGAGGTGAGCAGTTATAGTCTGTACTGTACTGTATCAACCTTTAAACCACCCACTGCTGAGCGAAAGCCTCTTCTCCATATAGAAGAAGGGGGAAGGGCGATTATAGTCATTTTAACTATATTACAGTCGCGGAGCAGGCAGATTTTCGTACAATGACCTCTTTGCCTACTGACAGTGGTCACAAACATTTTTTAAATTGTTCCGGAATCGATGTCTGATCTACCTGGGGCTCTGAGACTAACTGACCATTTTAAAAATCAAATAAACAATGAGTGTAGAAAGAAAAGCAAAAGGGTTTAATGAAGAGAAAATACTGCATATTGTATGTATAAATATTTAGAAAGCCAGTAATAAATTACGTTTACAATGTTAAAAGGATATCCTTTTTTAAATGTTCGTTATTTAAAAAGGTTTACAATCCTTTTGATGACGCATTATATTTACGCAGGAGTGACAGAGACAGGTAATAAAAGTTGTTGATTTGTTATTACGATTTCAAAATATCATTAGTAACACACGCTGGAGTGACAGAGACAGGTAATAAAATTTGTTGATTTGTTATTATTTATTCCGTTTAGACATCCGGAATCCATCTTGAGTCAAGCACCAGTCTTTTTAGCCTTTTCGGGTCTAGCAACTTCCTTCCTCCGTGGTTCCGGTGACGCTAGCGCCCTCTAGAGTGAGTTTTGGAGGGAACTAGCAACTTCCTTTTGAGAAAGGAATGTCTTACCTTCATTATAGCGTCGTCTTTCGTAGCGAAAACAACGGTCTAGTTCTATTATAATTCTTTTATAAGTGTATATTTAAAGTGAGTAATCTAATAATATTCCTTCCTTCGCAATGGATAGTGAAAATAATGGTGAGTCAAGAAAACGTGTACTAAGTTCACCGAGTTTGGATAGTGAATGTTCCTCAAGAGAATCTAGCCCAGAGAGGAACAGTAAAAAGGAAAAACGGTTCCGACCAAATGTAAGTGATATGCAGTTTCAATTTCTTTCTCAGCAAGTAGCGTTTTTGACAAGTCTTATAACTCAAACTAAAAATAACGAAAATTTACAAGATACGACCACATCTAACAATATTGGTGAAGACTTTAACCGTTCGGTAGATGAGTTTTCCTTGCGGCCTCCTCAATCTTTAACTACCCATGAAAATGAAAAACCTCGATTAAATTTATCTGAACTGTCTACCAATATTAAGGACCCGATCTACGCTAAATCGAAAGAATCGCATTTGGCAAAATTAAATCAAATACAAAGATTTAAATGTAATGATTGGAACGGTATACGTTTTTACGAACAACAAAATAAATTTGTCTACCCCCGGTTTCGTAGAATTAGGTGTCAATGACGAATTAAGACGTTTTGCTTCTCGTGTTTCAAATGAAAATTCTCGTTTACTTCTTTTGGAACGAAGTTTTGCTGCCCTATCAAATGCGTTAATATCGCAGAAAGAGCAACTAAATACGACTCTACAACAATTAGTGGATTGGTCGAGTGACGTCAATACAACTTTAAATCCCAAATCCTTATTTGACAAAATCGAATCATTATTTAGCAAAGATTCGACATATAATAAGATTACGGATGATATTTTACAAATTGTTTGTGGTAGACGAGCCGACTGTATACAATCTCGTAGAGAGGCTTTGTTAAAGCAAATACCAGACGAATTCTATTGTACACCATTAGAGAAGATACCTCCTACAGCAGAATTTTTATTCGATGAAAATTTATTGACTAATTATGTTCAAAAAATTGGGGGGGCGGAAAAGTTATCTATATGTTCACAGGTACAAACCTCACCGAGAGTACCACTGGCGACACAGTCTAAACCTTCAACGTCGCATGCAGGTGGTATAAAATCAACCTATAACAAGGCACGACCTGAAAATTTTTTTCGACCAAGTGGTCCAAGTAATAAAGGTAAAGGCAGAGGAAAGTCTACAGGCAAAAGATCTTACAACAGAAACAGATCCGTTCCTGAACACAAAGGTACCAAATCTAATTTCGCATCAACAAATAATAATGCATGACTCTTTCAAATTTCAAGGTGGTTGTCTAAGGCTATATCAACATGTTTGGAACGAGCTGGGCGCACCGGACTACATCCGCAGGATCCTAAATGGGGTTTGTATAGCTTTTATAATGAAACCACCTCTGATAATGCCTACCAATGCAGTAATAAAATGTTTTCAAACCAAGAAAAGCCGTCAAATGTCTCAACAGATTCAAAACATGATAGACATGCAAATATTAGAAAGAGCCGAGTTGACACCCAGTTTCCTATCAACGTTTTTTCTGATTCCGAAAGTAGACGGATCATTTCGGCCAATTTTCAATCTCAAACAGCTAAACCAATTTTTTCAAGTGAAACCGTTTCAGTTATTCAGTCACTTTCGGGTGCCAACATTTTTGCTGGACGGCGATTGGCTAGCCAAAATAGACCTAAGCCAGGCATACTTTCATCTGAATATTGCGAAAGAACACCGGCGATTCCTGAGGCTCAGTTACAATGGCGAACTTCTACAAATGACGTGCCTGCCTTTTGGTCTTTCTTCAGCACCTCGGATATTTGCGACGCTAACAAAATGGATCGCCGAATATCTACGAAGGCACAACATCAGGTGCGTAGTATATCTAGACGATTTTTTACTAGCCAATCAGTCCAGATATCTTCTGAGCCATCAAGTGGATTTCAACGTGAATATTTTAAAGAGACTAGGGTGGATAGTCAATTTCGACAAATCTGTGCTGGTTCCGACTCAACGCCTAGAATTCCTAGGTGTTACTTGGGACACAATACACAACACGAAGTCCCTGTCGGAACCGAAGTGTCTAACGCTCCGCATGGCACTTCAACAGCACATTACGACTGGCAGTTGGTCCCTCAGGAAAGCACAATCTCTCCTGGGGAGACTCAACTTTGCCACATTACTCATTCGTCGGGGAAGGTTACACTGCCGGTCAATGCAATATCACAGCCGGTTTCTTCCCAAGCATCATCCCCATCGACAGGTAAAAATTCCAGACAGTGTGATTACCGATATGAAATGGTGGACGATGGCTGCTTCGGGTTCTCTACCGATACACGCAAACCCGATAACACATCATCTGACGACAGATGCCTCAGATATTGGCTGGGGAGCTCAGATAGAGGAAACGAGCATCTCAGGTCAGTGGACAGAAGTTCAGCAATCATGGCATGTCAATCTCAAAGAACTTTTTGCAGTCCACGAGGCGATAGTCCATGCACAGAATCAGTTGATAAACTCTCGTGTACTTTTATTAACGGACAATCGTACTGTAGTGTCGTACATCAACAAAGAGGGCGGAACCAGATCAAAAACTCTACTGAAGTTGACGCGTCAGATATTGCAGGTCATGGATCACCTGAATATGCACTTAACGGCTCAGTACTTTCCAGGCCGTTACAACTGCGAGGTCGACGCCCTATCCAGAATGAAACCTTGTCCAGAATGGCACCTGCAACCTCTGGCAACTCGCAGAATTTTTCAGATGTGGGGAACACCCGAGGTAGACTTATTTGCGTTGAAAAAGGCTCATGTCGTTCCCAGGTATGTGACATTAGACATCTTGGACCAGGATGCAGTTTTTCACAACGCATTTTGCCAACAGTGGAAGTACAACCTAGCCTGGGTTTTTCCACCTCCAAACCTCATCCCTCGGGTACTATCTCAGTTAAACACAGCGAAAGGTCACTACATATTAATAGCACCCAGATGGGAGAAGGTCTTCTGGATGGCAGACCTTCAGCGCCGCAGCCTGCAGAAGCCTTACCGTATCCCGGACATTCAACAAGTGCTACTAGACACAGTGACCGGAGTACATCCACTGAATGTTCAACTAATTCATTTAGAGGCCTGGCTGATTTTGGGTGGACAGAGATGATTGATCATTGGTCTCCTCGGGAAAAATCATTGTTTCTTTCTAGTTGGCGAGAATCAACCATAAACACCTATAGACCTGCATGGCGAAAGTGGAAGATTTGGTGCACTGGTAAATCGGTTGACTTCAAAAACCCTAACCCGCAGGAAGTCGCTCGATACTTGGCCTACTTGCACAATGATGAAGGTTTGTCATATAAAACAATATTAGTTCATAAATCAGTTGTTACAAATTTCACTAATATTTCTAGAAAAACTGACTATTCTACCGACTTTTTCATTAAGCATATGCTAAAAGCAATTTCTGTAGCAAAAGAAAAGATTACGATGCCTCCCATATGGGATCCTAAATTAGTAATACAATATTTAATGCATAATATTCCTGATGTGACTAACTTATATCAGGTATTGAGACGTACAGCAATTTTACTGCTTTTATCGTCGGGGCGCAGAGTTCATGATCGCTTCTGTCAATTGAAGATGGCAGATATATTGACCAAGGTAATTCAATAGTATTTTGGCCGTGCTTTGGTTCAAAGACCGATACGGCTAATTACAGACAATCGGGATGGAAGCTGTTGCGTCATCCGTATACAGCATTGGATTCTGTTTATTGGATTCGTGGTCTAATAGAGCTGTCAAAAGAGCGTCGACAGGAGAATAATTTAGTTGAATTATTTATCACAGCAAGAGGAGTTCCTAAAGCTGCATCAAGAACAGTAATTGGAGGCTGGATTAAATCGGTTTTGAGAGAAGCAGGAGTAGAGGCGACCCCGGGATCGGTACGATCTGCGGTTGCTTCGCGTAACTGGTTAGAAAATTTTTCAGTGGAAAAGATTTTAGAGACTGGTAACTGGAAACAAGTTCATACATTTCAAAAATATTATAAGAAAGTTATTTCAAATCAATCTGAAGAAAATTGTAATGTATCATTGTCTAATTATTTTAATTCAATATGTTAATCATAACTACAATTGTAGGTGATTACTATGTTAATTATAATGATTTATTTAATTTCAGTTCACATTATAGGTTATTTGAGACACATTATAGCGTCGTTTTATTATTTACCACCAGGAGATAACAAACATGTCACTCAAGATCAAAGATATTTGAAATAAGGAGATATGCCCTAAACACGAAATAAGTCCGATACCGCTGTCGCCACTTTTGAAGATGTGTGCGTTTTCATTACCGGCACACTAGCGTTCTAATCCTCTAATTGGTTCGCACACTACGAAAAACAATTGTACGAATACACTCGTACACGTAAAAAAAACAGCGTCGGTAAACTCCTTAGGGATGTGACATCGCATTTATCGATAAAATCATGCGATGAGAATGTGATTCATTTTTAACCAATATAGGTACTTCGTGTAAGGGTGAAACAAAATAATGTTTATTACAAAAACAGAACACGTCAAATTTACAAAAAAAAATAATTATTAAAATTTATTTATTTATTTATTTATTTATTTATTATAATGCGCCAACAAGGTAGACACTAATACATTACAATATCAGACATAAGATTACAAAAAAAAGAAAAAATTTTGAGTGTTACCTCAATTATAGGCACATATAGCTTACTTAAGAATATAATAAAAATACAAATAGAAACAAAAATAAAAAGCAAAATCAAAATTAAAACAACATTAATATCAAGATAAAAAACTAAGTCGAAGTCTGAATTAAAAAAACAAATTAAAAAAATTTAAAAATTATCAATTCAAAAATAGACAATTAAAATCCAAAAATACAATCAATAAATTGTTAATAATTAGATATTAAACAGTAAATACAAAATAAAAATTAAAAATTTAAAGTCAAATAAAATAAAAAACTATAATCGAAATTTGTTATATAAAAATTAAAATTAAAAAGAAACATTAAATACTCAAAATTAAAAATTAAAATTCAAAATGTAGTAATTAAAAAATTAAGACTAAAAATAAAAATTAATATCAAAATCAATAAAACCGAAATCAAAATTAATATTAAAAGTACAATACAATGTAATAAATCACATATTATATATTGTAACATGAATTGTAAAATGATTTGAATGTCAATCACCAATGAGCTCAGCTGTTAACAGCTTAAACAATTTAGGGCAGTTAGAGAAAATGTCGACTATACGATTGCTGTCGGTTGCCAAATTGTGAACGGTGTTGTAACTTCTTAGAGAACGGTTAAGCGGGGAAAATTTACCCAAATTTGACTTTGCACTATTTATTTTGAACGGAGGTTTCCTAAGTCGTTGCGGTATTTTGGGGACAGTAAAATTTATTTTTGACAGTATGTTAGGAGTATCTAAATTACCATTCACAAGCTTGTACAAAAACATTATATCAAACAGCTCTCTACGATGACGAAGGGATTTCATGTTAAAGTGGATTAGGCGATCACTGTAACTAAGAAGTGTACCAGTCATGTTATAATTATAGGACAGGTGCCGTAAAAATCGCTTCTGTACACTTTCTAAACGATTAATGTGGACGTTGTAATGTGGATTCCATACAACACTGCAGTATTCAAGCAAACTGCGCACCAGACAATTATATAATGTGATTTTTGTTCTGGGACTCTTAAACTCTTTACAGTTGCGCAGAACGAAACCTAGCATACGAAAAGCCCTACCAACAACATCTTCGATGTGCAGGTTAAAACGCAACTTACTATCCACGATCACTCCCAAGTCCCGTGTGTGGTCCAGTTCATCCAGCGGAATATGGTTAATATAGTAGGTTCTTGTTAGTGTCGCTCTCTTCCTACTAAACCGAATCACGTGACACTTACTCGGATTTAAGCCCATTCCATTTACATCACACCACGCCACCAAATCACTAAGATCTCTCTGCAATAAACGCGAATCCTGAGGGGTATCGACGAGTCTGTATAATTTAAGATCATCAGCAAACATCAAGAACTTTGATCCATGAAAGCATTTCTCAATATCGTTGATAAAAATATTAAAAAACAATGGACCCAAGAGCGATCCCTGAGGAACACCGGACGCAGCCACAAATTCCCCGGATGCATGTCCACCAACAACAACTTTAGAATATCTATTTAACAAGTATGATCTGCACAAACTCAAAAACGCACCAGTGACTCCTATGGAGGAAAGTTTGTGCAAGAGCAATCCGTGACTTACTTTATCGAAGGCCTTGCTGAAATCGGTGTATATTGCGTCATATGAATGTCCATGATCAACCCCCTCAGCAAGGTCCTCGACAAAGGAGAATAAGTTGGTTGACGTGGAACGGGACTTCACAAAACCATGCTGCTCGGCTACAACATACTGCTTGAATTGACATGCCAATATTGGGTACAAAATCGACTCGAAGATCTTTCCAAAAGTCGTTAGTATTGAAATAGGTCTGTAATTTTGTACCACGCACCTGTCACCACCCTTAAATAGAGGCATTACAAGGGCGTTCTTCCAAGCAGATGGAAAAACTCCGGAGCAAAGAGACTTATTAAAAATAATTTGAAGTGGTAAAGCCAACGCTTTTGCACTTTTAACCACAAAAATAGACGGTATTCCGTCCGAACCGGCACTCTTTGTAGGGTCAAGTCTTTTTAAAACTCTGAAAACTTCATCTGTAGTAACTGACACCATTGCCAGATACGTAGATGCTGATGGGAGTTCCATCGTATCAGGGACAGGAAACTCATTTGTGTTAAAAACCGAAGAAAACTGTAATGCAAACAGATTACAGATGTCTGGCCCCGAAGAAGCTACCCTGTTATCTAAAGACATCCTGGCAGGGTAGGAACTAGATCTACGCCCCTTTTTATATTTAATATAACTCCAAAAAATCTTAGGATTAGAAGACAGTGTTGTTTCCAAGCTATCCAAATACGACCTATAGTTAAGATTATGAAGTTTTGTGCAACGTTCCCTGAGCAACTCAAAAGTAATCAAATCTCGAGGGTTGCCATATTTACGATACTTGGTACGGTATTTAAACTTTTCATTAATAACCTTTATCAGCGCTCCGGAAAACCACAATGGATACTTATTGGTTCGAGGTTTGGATTTAGGCACATGTTTAGCAATTACTTCCCTCAAAATCTTATAAAAATGCGCAACCATATCATCAACGCAGTCATAACTCGATAACTCCTTATCCCAAGAAATATTACTTAGATCAAACGTTATTCTATCGTAGTCAGCTTTGTGAAAGCGGAATCTGGTCCCAACACATGATTCGAGCCGTTCCTGAAAGTTAATTCCAATAGTAAACTCAATAGGAGGATGTAACGGGTCTATCCTGGAAAGAGGATCCTCACTTACGCTTAAATGGGAGACTACCAAGGAACTCATCACCAGATCCAAAGTGCGGTTTTTATTATTGAGACAATAATTATACTGTGATAATGCGTTCAATGACATAAAATCAACGATAATGTTATTCAACATACTGTTCGTAGCCATCGGAGACAGTGCAGATCCAGCCTTACCATCCCAAAACAGACCACCCAAGTTAAAATCCCCAAGAACAACTAAGTTTGAGGTGTTTAGTTTAAAAAATAAATAATCCTATTATAATAGGGCTATTATAATAATTGAATTTACTTGTTTTTTAATATTTGTGTGCATTTAAATTTTCCTTTTTTAATCAATGTTTCTTTTATGATAATTTCCATGTTTTTACATAATATATTAACTACATCATCAGATGGAAATATCAACCCTCTCTTGTCTTCTGAGGATATTTTTTAATTTTAACCATTATGCTTGTTTCATTATTTAAATTGTTTGATAATCAATTTTCTCCGAATTCTAAAAATATTATTGCCTTTTTTTACATATGATTTTCGAATACTGATTGTTCACAAGTTAGTTTTAAGTAAAAAAAAAGGAAGAAAATTAAAAATGTATATTTTGTTGCAATTAATTTCCCAAAACGGTGTTTATACAAATAATAGTTGTATATTTATATTTATTTATATTTACTCTGGTAAATCGAACCTATTTTCGAGTTTCTAGAAGTATTATAAAACTAAAGAGCTTTAATTTAAATTAATTCAGCGATCAAATTTTAAAATCACGTAAGTTTTTAGTATTATGGAAAAAACACTATTTCATTTAAACGTAAATGAATGGGTTTTATTTCCATTTTAAGTTCTCACCGTCTTTTATATTTATAAAATGCCTATTATTATTTATCCGCAACGCTAATGAAACATCCACCGTAAATACGAATCTCTCGGTCTCTTTCTAAGCAATCAAATATAAACCTTATTTTGTTATTGATTAAAAAAACCTATTCATAAAACTATACGGTTGACAAATATTAAAATTTGGCTATATTTCACATATTTTGTCGTTAAACAAACACTCAAATACAATAAAATAGCACATGTACAAAGACGCTTAACTCATAATTTACAGCTAACCTAAGTGCCATAGAGAGATTTGAAAATTATGACAAAACAATATAATTAGAAACGCTTAAAGTATACATTCTTACTAAATAAGCTTAACAAATACGTATACAGAATACAACGTATGTATATACAACATACATAACTAACTAAAAACATACATACACAAAATGTATTATAAACTTCAATAGAAATAAGTAATTCGATAATCGCCGTGTTGTCGATAGCTTACGCCTGTTGCTCCGTATGGACACCACTATCTCATCGCACAAACAAAACGGTAAAATATGCGACATTACCATTACTATAGTATCGTTGTGTAAATTTTACATTGCTTGTCTAGTTACTCCGCAACATAGTAGGGTAGTGGTTAGAAAGCAATGTATTTTGATGTATTAGAAGCAAGAAATATTTCTCGTATACTTGTTTTTTACGATTTTTAAGTAAAATATAGTAAAAAAGTAATATTTACGTGTAGTAACTGATTCCATGACTTGTTAAATGTTTAATTTGACTTCTATTCTTACAAAAAACCACTGAATAAGACGGCATTGTTAGTTGTTTTCTCGCTCGCGGTCGAAATCACACTGATTAGCAGTGACGGCCATTTAAGCGATATGTGAGCATTTTGGGCAAGTTGCGTCTACGCGGACACGCCTCCATGCCAGTTCTCCTATTCTTAATATTTCTATGCTCAAGATGGATTCCGGATGTCTAAACGGAATAAATAATAGAGAGTTTTACCTTACAATAAAACTTACCTATTATTTTTCCAAAAGACATCCGGAATCCAGGTAATGTCTACCTGGTGCATCTCGAGGTATATAATGAAGGTAAGACATTCCTTTCTCAAAAGGAAGTTGCTAGTTCCCTCCAAAACTCACTCTAGAGGGCGCTAGCGTCGCCGGAACCACGGAGGAAGGAAGTTGCTAGACCCGAAAAGGCTAAAAAGACTGGTGCTTGACTCAAGATGGATTCCGGATGTCTTTTGGAAAAATAATAGGTAAGTTTCATTGTAAGGTAAAACTCTCTATTATGATTTCAAAATATCATCAGTAACACATACAATATACATATATGTTTATGTATTTATTTATTAATTATCAGCAGCGTGACTGGTTATATTTGTACAATTTTTAATTAAAATAGGTATATGAGAACAGAGATCAAATAATTATAATATTAAAATACTTTTGAGAAAGTAGAAAAGAAAGAATATTAAATAGATATGAGAATAAAAATAATGATATTGATGAATGTGATTCTATCACATTTGTTACAAATTATGTGTGAATGTGTGTTTGAGTGTGCTTGTGCGTGTGCGTGTGTATGTGTTAATAATATATAAAACTCTAATTAAAACACTTATATTTTTGCACACTTGAGTCTAAATTTACCAAAAAATAACATTTGTTAATAAATAAATTTTCACACTCAACCGTCCACAGTATAATGAGAATTATGCCTGTAGAAATAGATACGATACAAACACAGACGCTCAGACTCACGACGTAAGCGGTAATTGAACGCATGACCGCTAGCGCAATGGACACTTTCAAAGCAACCCATGGAATAATATGATCTCAGTGAACACGTACTATGTACGTATATAGGGGAGGCCTACGTTCAGCAGTGGACATCCAATGGCTGATGTGATGACTATGATGATGATGAACTCGCACCATTTTAATCGATGTTGTCACAATTTCAGAAATTCAAAGTGCAAATTCAGAATGAACTGCTCGAAGTAATAGAGTCGGTGTCGCGTCGGATCATCGACGACGGAGACGTGGAGGGGGACGGCGACGGAGAGAGCGAGACGGAAGTGCCCGGCGCGGAGCGTGTGAGCGAGACGGGTAGACCGCTGGCGCGCCTCGTCGCCGGACTGGCGGATGAGTTCCGCGCCTGCGGGGCTCGGAACAAACGGTAACTTTGTTATTGGATTGGTGATGGTTGCATGGATGGTTTATGGCAGGGATGTCACAGATGCGGCCCACGATCGCAATGTGTCACAGAGAGAAGAATCATGACTTCACTCGGTTCCTCTACGGAAGCTTAGTTATTATAATTCAGTACTTTTATATTTGAATCTGTCCCGCCTACACATTCTGAATTTAATATATGGCCCTCTGCAAAATTGAGTTTGACACCCCTGGTTTATGGATTCATTTATTTATAAGTTTCTATGATAAATAATGAAAAGGTTTCCTTTTACCTTTTCATTATTTATCATAGATAAACTAATTTTACTAAACGTAATTTTTTTCACCAAAACATGTGCTACTAAAATTAGTATGTAAAACGCGTCATCTCGTGATAGTTAAAACAGATTGATTTAAACAGGTTAAATTTTGTACATTATTTTAGTAATAATCTTAACATTATGTTTTACTAGTTGTCGATATTAAGTAAATAAGTATATTTTGTGCAATTTATATTTATTTTCAATCGTAACAGCCTATAAATGCCTCACAACTAGGCAAAAAGTTGGAGCTTAATCCGCGACGCTGTTCTATTGCACGTTAGCGCATAATTTACCTACCAAGATTAAATAATGTTATCAGTTGCTTTATTGCTTATGATAACAACCGGCATCTACAGCTTCACTTGTTCTTCTCTTCTGTCTTGTTGTTCTTTGAATCCTATACAAATACTCAGACAAAAAACGAATATTTGTACAAATGAAACAAGCAACTATCAGCGCCATACTTTTCGTAGATTCCTTCACTATCTCTAACCACCTAGTATCGAACAAAATAACAAGCTAGTGACGTGTACGACCGTTCTGGTGTAGTGGTGCGAGTAGTTGCCTTAAAGCCGCGTGCCGGAGGTCGCAGGTTAGATTCCCGCTCGGGACAGATTTTAGTATTTGTACAAATATTTGTTTTTGGTCTGGGTGTATGTCCTTGTGGGTCTCCCCGCCCGCCGTGCCTCGAAGAGCACGTAAAGTCGTCGGTCCCCGTTGTTATCGTAGACACCTAAAGCTGGTCCAGTACAGTACAGACGTGTACGTCGGTCCGCAGCCTGCTGCAGCTGTGGCGCGCGGCGCTGCAGCGGCACGCGCTCAGCGACCGCGGCCTGCACGCCGAGCACCACTACTGGAGCGCCGTGCAGCAAGTGGTGAGTGACGCCGCGCTTGCTGCACCTATACGCTGACGCAACAAATCACGAGTGTGTGTGTACTCTCATGACTCGCTGCACTGGCACACGAACAATTACATGTATATTAGAGTTATTCAGTAAGTTAAAAAGTAAAGAAAATTAAGATTTTTATCATATTTAAAACAAAAATGGTTAATTAACAGATTCTCTGTATACTTTGTTATATATTAAACAACGGCTTGGTACTTGAAAAATTGTTGTATTTAAAATGATCACAATTTATACAAAAGGAGAATCGGTAATGCTGAGTGTTTTAAGTGAAAATGTTCGGTTCTCGATCGTGCGATTTTTTTCAAAAAAAATTCAGGTATAACACGTGCGAATTAACTTGATACTCCGCTGGAATGCGACCCCCTTCCCGAGTCACCGCGCCACGTCCCGCTCTCGCCTTGCGTGCTCAGTACAGTACCGATAGCAGCTTTGTTACGGATACGCGCTTCGACTCTCGTTCGATATTTTATAAAACTGTTTGTTTTGTTTGAACTTTTGTTAGTTATTTTGTTATATTATTTTATCTGTCAGTTTGTTATATTATTTTGTCTTTCAGTCTTACCGTCATTAAGTAAAATTTTTGAAAAAATTATACTAAATCAACTTCTTTTCCATTTTAATGTTAATCGAAATTTTCACAGTGAACAATATGGTTTCACTAGAGGTCGCTCTACGACAGATGGCGGTGTAGCACTTCTCAAACATATATATGATGCTTGGGAGAGGTCACAAAATGCTATTGGTGTATTTTGTGACTTATCAAAGGCATTTGATTGCGTGGACCACGAGATTTTATTAAGTAAACTAGAATATTACGGTGTTAATGGTAAAGCTCTTGATCTCATTGCTTCATATCTATCTAATAGAATTCAACATGTATCAATAAACGGAACGATGTCTTCTGGATCCGTGCTAAAAATGGGCGTTCCACAAGGATCGATTCTAGGTCCTTTTCTTTTTTTAATATACATAAATGATCTGCCATTTTACATTAAAGATATTTGTGATATAGTGCTGTTTGCAGATGACACATCACTTATATTTAAAGTTGATAGGAAAAAAGTAAATTATGATGACGTGAACAGCTCTTTATCTCGATTTCAGGATTGGTTTAAAACAAACAACCTCGTCTTGAACGCCAAAAAAACTAAGTGCGTTGTATTTTCGTTGCCTAATGTTAAACATCCAAATTATAATTTAAAAATAAATAACGAGAGGCTTATTGTCAATGATACTACAGTATTCTTAGGGATAAATTTGGACTCAAAACCTCAGTGGAATTCCCATTTGTCATCCTTGAATGGTAGACTCAGCTCCGCAGCTTTCGCTGTTAGAAAAGTACGACAGCTGACCGACGTTGCTACTGCGCGTTTAATATATTTTAGCTATTTCCATAGTATAATGTCTTACGGTCTGTTACTGTGGGGTAATGCTACAGATATTGAGACTGTATTTATTTTACAAAAAAGGGCTATTCGCGGCATTTACGATCTTGGAGCTCAAGTCTCCCTACGGGATGTTTTTCCAAAGGTAGACATATTAACGGTTGCGTCGCAGTATATTTATAACAATATTATATATATTCACCAGAATATTCGTTGTTTTGAAATAAATAGTATTAATCGCGCTGTAAACACTAGAAGGAATAACAAAATTGTAACTCCAAGCTTCCGACTGCGCAAAGTAAACGTCTCCTTTCTGGGTTATGGTATTCGCATGTATAATAAAATCCCACAAACAATTCTGGAATTGTCTCATAATAAATTTAAAGAATTTATTAAGAAAAAGTTAATAGATAAAGCTTATTATTCGGTCCAGGATTATTTAGCTGATAAAGACGTGTGGACTTAGTGGCGCTTTATTTCATGCAAGCTGTTACTAATTTTGTACTAAAACACAGTTTATATATTATTTTCAAAAGAGTAACTGCGGAGTTTCTTGCCGATTCTTCTCTGCAGAATCTACATCCCGAATCGGTGGTAGCCTTACTTTTACAAAAAATAATAATAAACACTACAATATTAATTTTGTAAAATGACGATTCGAAAGTGCTCGTCGGGCCTATTTGAATAAAGTTATTTTTGATTTTGATTTATTTTTTGATTATGTTATTGTTAAGTGCGTTGTTTATTTGTTATTTTTGTAAAAGATGGGAGCAGAGAGCGAAAGTGATGACGATGCAATTGACGGGATGGAAACTATTATTTCCAGTGATAATGAGTAATAGATATTAAAAAAAATTAAAAAAGCGTTTTATTTGTTTATTTTTGTTTTTATGAGGTACCTTTTTCGATTTTTTTAATATTACAAAAATATGATGTCTTTACCTATTGTTACCTAAAGTAAACAAAACTGCTACTTAGTTTGAATTACATTGAATTATTTTATTTATTTGAAAAGGCAATAGTATATATCAATTATTATAGTTTATCCCAAAACACAAAAAAAAAAACTACGACGCATTGTTTTGCATACCCTACATTGAATATGACGTCATCGGGCCAGGTCTCAAGTTAATTCGTACGAGTTATAAGTAAATCGATAGTAAAAATATAACTTTGGAATCTAATTTTTCTATATATGAACGAGTATATTACAAATAAAAGCCTGATGTTTTACCATCGTGTCAGTCGTGGACTATGTATATATTTCAACTCGTACCGAAACTGCCCAGGAGGTTTGGGATCCAGCTTGGTCGGTAATTACCGCAGTGGGAAGCAGACTGCGTTTAAACAGTTGTTCCAAACCAACATGCCACCAAGAAAGCTTTAGCCATATCCGACAAAGCGAAAGCTTATTATATATTACAAGCTGGAAACTGCGGAGTAAAAAGCTCGTTTACAAGCTGGCACGTTCCCGGGACAAACCAGCGCAAGATATCACAAAATGTCTTTGTGTTAAGAGACTCCCAGGACACGCTGCTTTGTAACTATGCCTCTGTGAAGAAGTTATGGAAAGACTGTTATTGGAAGCTGCTGAGCAATCAGTACCCTTATAGTCTTTCACATGAACCGCCACCTAACCTAGGTAATTGAGCAAATAACACCTGACGAAACTTGAGATTGTCTTCGCCGCAAGAAGAATTGGAAAACGGTGGGTCCTGATTACATATCGATTAGGCTAGTGGATATCGTTGGGCTGTCTTGGTGTGCGTATCCTTACTGCTCTCTTTAACTGCACCTTTAACACTAGAGCGTTCCCTAGACAGTGGCTCCTTATCATCATCACCCCGATATAGAAAGGGACATTGTTCAGGAATTAAGATAATGTGTCACACCATCCGACCGAACGCGTGATCGACCTCAGGTTCCACTAGGGAATTACTGTCTAAGTGTCAGTATGGGTTCCAGCTGGGATCGGGCACTATGGACCACATTCTCGCCCTGAAAGTTTTAATAAAGACTTACACGGATAAAAGGAGAGCTTTTATTTGCATTTGGCATTCTTGGACCTGTATAAGACTTGACTGTGTGCTTTGTCATATCTGGTGGGGATTCGATTGAAAAGCGTGCCGGAAGCTTATATTTGCGTTATCAGAGACATGTATCGCAAATTTTCTTCCGTGGTTAAAATCACTTAGCGAAATCGTTCCCTTTCCTATCACTATTGGGATACACCAGGGCTCGGATTTTACCCTTTTCTTATTTAATGCGGTATTAGATGTTATCTCGGCACGCATCCAGGACCAGCCTCCATTACTGATGATATATGCCGATGACAGCGCTCATTAACGAAAACCGATTGGAACTGGAGCGTAGAGTGAACCTGTAGAAGGGTACGCTTGAAAATGGTGACCAAAAGAAATAAAGCTAAATGTGGTGAAGACCGAGTATATGGCTTGCGGGAGTCCGGACTCTAGCACAATTCTGAAAACCTGACTGGCCTGAAACAGCTGTTAAGTCAGAGAAGTTCAGGTATGTGGAATCTGTCGTGCACGAGTCCGGGAGCATAGAACACGATCTCGAAGCGCGGAAAAGCGCTTCTTAGGCCAGATTTCACAGGTGTGGTCTGTGACCGCAGAATACCGCTCAAGCTTAAGGGACAGGTATACAAGAGCATCATCCGAACGATCTTTTATACGGAAGCGAGTGCTGGTCAACACTATCTCGGTACACTCATGAGCTCACGTCACAGAGATGAAAATGCTGCGGTGGATGTGCGGCTTAGTGTGAGTTGATCGCATACACAACTCCTTTATTCGACGTTGTTTCGGGATCTGTGACATAGCAAATAAGCTCCAAGAACGGCATCTGAGGTGATTTGGTCAAATCACACGTCGGTCTGAGGACTATGTCGGAAGAAATTGCCTTAAATATGTCTGTATTTGGAACTAACCCTCTCGGGCGCCCAAGGAGGTTATGATTGGACATCTTGAAGCTGCCCATGTGAGCCAATGATCTAACCATACACATATGTTTCACAACCGTTCCTGTGTAGTGATGCGAGTAGTCACCTTACCGCAGGTTGTTGCGGTTTCGATTCCCGCTCTAGGTAGATATTTGTATTTACAGATATAGTATACAAATATTTGTTTCTCGTCTGGGTGTATGTCCTTGTATGAGTCTCTTCACCGCGTCTCGGTGACACCTGATATCGGTCGATACGTATGGTAGGGAAATTATACACCAGCCTGCAGTGGAACAGTGTGGAAGATTACGCTCCAACCTTTCTCCTATTTGGGGAAGAGGCGCTTACCCAGCTGTGGGACGTTTACAAGTTTATTCTGTTCAATTCATACTGTAGAAAGTATAATGTAATAATATAAAGGTTAACTTAGAATCGAAATATACACCTAAGTATCACGTCTAAAACCTGTTTTAGTTGGTTCCCGTTTAGGTTTTTAAATGAGTTCGATGTGAATTTTAAGATTGCAAGAGATTTATTTACATTTTCTAACGTTAATTTTGAAAAAAATGTCACTGCTGCGTAAACACAATTCATTTAAATCGTCCTGATCACATTTAGAAGGCTTACATTTTTTCAAATAAATATATCGTTAGCGTAGAAACAAATTGAAAAATTCCGAAACACTGCAATGATGTCATTGATAAATAAACTGATATGTAAATTCCTTTTATTATAAATTGATTAAAGCGCCCTTAACCTTCAAGTTAATGTCATAGCGATTTCTATTGATAATATACTTTATCACTTTCTATTTAAATAATTATCTAATCTATAAAACCTTTAAGCAATTGCTACGCAAGTAAATATTAATATCCAAAATTAAATTGATAATTTGTGCATAATTAAGCCGAAAATGAGCCGATAACAATATTTTTTTGCATGCAGTTCTTTTTATATTTTATTTTATAGTTTTTCATACTCCTTCATACAACTTTTTTACACGATACATTATACTCACTATAAATTTCACTAATAAATTTATTATAATTATGTCTACGTATGATAAATTATTATATTTTCATTGAAGTTAATCACTCAGCTTTCGTAAGTATTATATTTTCGTATGTAGTAATCTATTTTCAATAAATTAAATTTTATTTATCAATTTCCATAACATTAATTATATTTAAGCAATAATCTTAACGACGTGTCTTTATCATATTCTAATGCATGTAGAGTTGAGGATTGCGCTAAACAAATCTTTTCAGAACATCATAACTTTAACATCATTACTTAGAATATAAGGAGTATAAGATTTTAAATTAAGATTATTATTTTTATTACTAAAAATTGTTTAAACGTAATATTTACCATGTTTTTTTTTTAATTTTTTTTTTTGCGGATATCTCGACATTATCTACGAATGTCTTGTTCACGTAAAAATGGTAAAAACAAAACATAGTAAATATCCCGTTTTAAATAATTTTACTAAGGAGCAGGGCTTTTTTTGTGGGGGCACGCGGGGGCACGCAGTGCCCCTAAAGGAAATTTCTAAAATATCGAAAAATTGCCATAAAACTGAAAAGAAAATTAATGAATTTGAAAAAAAAAACAATTTCGGTAAGCTTTACAACAAAAAATTTGGATTTTTTTAATAGATCAAAATTATCCAAATACAACATTTAAAATATTTCGTACGGCTTATAAAATTGTCTTGGCGAATCAATCATTCAATTCAATGGAATCAAAAATCGATTTACAAGAGCTAAACGGTCTAGATATGGGTCGTATACTTCATTCAACTAATGCATGCTCCAATATTATCGATCATATTGCTCAAGAAATGCGAAAAAAACTTGTTTCTGAAATAATAAAATCAGGAAGTAAAATTTCCATACCAATTGACGAGTCAACAACGATAAGCAACTTATCATCTTTGATTATTTTTGTGCGAACTTGTTTACCTAACCATGAGATGAATTTTCCCGTGAACTTATTTATGGATCTAGTCGAGTTAAAGAAAGGTGTTAAAGCAGCGAACATTTTCAGCTCTCTTATGAATTGTCTGCAGTTTTATGGAATGACCAAGCAGTATCTTAAAGATCATTTAATTTCTCTTTCCTGTGATGGTGCTGCTTTTATGCTTGGTAGATCGAATGGAGTTGCGGAACTCATGCGAGATGAATTTCCATCCATAATAGTGTGGCACTGCGCTAATCATCGTTTGGAACTAGCAGTAAATGAAACAGTCAAGTGCATTGGGGAAATTAATAAATTTAAGGGGTTCATGGATAAATTATATGCGTTATATCACGCGTCTCCGAAAAATTCCAGAGATTTAAAAACTTGTTCTCATCTGTTAGAGGAAGAACTTTTTAAAATAGGACGAATTTTGAGTAAAAGATGGGTAGCTTCTAGTTTTCGTTCGGTCTCAGCTACATGGAACAGCTATGTTGCATTAGTTGAAAATTTTAACAATGCTAGTTCTGATGATACCAGAGATAAAAATCAAAAAAAAGTACATTCAGCGGACTTTTGAAGAAAATCACTGGCACTGCGTTTGTCTTAGATTTGGCGCTATGCGATGCTCTTCAAGAGCTAAGTGAGCTGAGTTTAGATTTGCAAAATCGTGATATAAGCCTAATGAGGGCTAATCAGAAAATTGAAAATGTGGTTCAAATATTTGGACAAAGAATTACTAAACCTGGTAAGTACTATGAAAAGGCTTTGGAAGCGGTGAAAACTGTCATTTTTTGGAGTGGAGCTACACAACGAAAACGGTAGAAATATACAGCAACCCATAGATCAAGAGACGTTTTATTCTCATTTGGCAGCTTCTATGAAAGATCGTTTACTAGAATCGAGCGATAAAGTTATCGTTCAAGCTTGCGATGTTCTCATACCCGAAAAATGGCCAAATGAAGTTGAAAAAGACATTACGTTTGGAGAAAAAGAGATTCGTACATTGACAAACAAGTTCCATTTGAATGAACGAAATATTATCCGGGCATTTCGCGATTATTTAGTAGACAAAAAGGTGCCACAAAATTTAACTCCGCTCATTAATACTGTCCATACTGAGAAATTATTCGCAAATCAAACAAACGACATCACAATTACACATTTATTGGAAGACAGCTGATACAAAACTAGCGCCGCGCATACATCGTTCGTTTATTATTTGTCTACCTACATTACACCTCCACCCTTAATATCTACTTATACTAACTTAATTCTACATTGATCTTAATAACAGTCTCATAACACTTTACACATTTTATACTTATTTCTAGCCCTACTCATCTATACCATAACGTATAGGAGGTCTCCTATCACGTTTTACCGGCGACAGTGTCAACGCAGATTTTTGAGACAGACGTGGCGAAATTGGTGGTGGACAATCTGTTTGTAATGGTGGGTCGGACTCTAACTGGCTTGCCCCACCCACAGCCTCACAACTATGACCCGCTGAGATACTCTTCCGCTCTGATTCTGTCTGCCTAATCTCGTCCGCCACCAAAGCCGATGGCTCGACGGCCTCCTCAACTCCGTTGTTCTTATAAGATGATGGTGACATAGACATATGCGCATCTGATATGCGTGACCGCGGGCGAATCTGATCTATGTGTCTTTGTATTTGACGTCCATCCCCCGCTTCCAACAAGTATCGTCGCGTACCGTCCACCGCACGTACGATGGCGGGCACCCATTTCTCTCCACGGCCGTAATCGCGCGTCCACACCGGCGCCCCCTCGCACAGAGCTCGCGCGCCGCCGCCGCCGCCGCCTGCTTGGCGTTGTTGGCAGCGGCGCACGCGTTCCTCACGTGGCCCGTCATTTCGCAATAAATCGAGCCGCGATCTAAGCGTTCGCCGCTGTAGTAACATTGCAGGACTTTCACCGGTAGTACTATGCACACTATTCCTATACGCTAATAGAAATGTTTGAAGGGCCGCATCTATGTCGATTGAATCCCTGTAAGCCTTCTTAATGACCTGCTTACATAGTTTCACCGCGTTTTCCGCTGCGCCATTCGAAGCCGGGTGATAAGCCGGTGATAACGATTGCCGTATACCATTACGCTCTAAGAAATCTCGGAATTCAACGCTCGTAAAGGGTGGTCCTTGATCCGAAACGATTTCCGTTGGTAAACCAAAACGAGCAAACGTACTTCTTAATATTCGAATAATAGAACTTGCGTTAGTCTTGGCCACCTCGAAAATTTCAATCCATTTAGAACTAGAATCTACTAAAACTAAAAAAGTCTTTCCTCGTATCGGCCCCAAAAAATCTAAATGTAATCTACTCCACGGAGTCGTATTATAAGGCCAAGGCTGAGGAGATGCCCGCGGCGGCGCCGAGGCCTCCGAGGCGCACGTTACGCACTGCCGACATAGGTGTTCGACGTCCTGATCTATGTTAGGCCACCATACGTAACTACGGGCGAGCGACTTTGTTTTCACAATGCCCATATGGCTAATGTGAAGCTGTTTAAGTATACTCGAGCGCAAAGCAAACGGAATAACTACCCTATATCCCCACATAATGCACCCGCCATCTAAATAAATTTCGTTATGTCTACAAAAATATGGCTTAAGATTGTCATCATTACATTCTAGGGGCCAGCCTGATTGTATAAAAGACAATAACTTACATAAGATCGGGTCTTTCAAAGTATCATGTTTCACTTGACTTTTTGTAACAGGTAAAAATGTTTCAACGAAATTTAAGTATGTCATTTCTTCCGAACATTCAGCTTCCTTTATGGGAAGCGGCAACCTAGATAAAGAATCAGCACAATTCGATGCTGATGGTACATATTCAATTTTGTAATTATAGCCTGATAGTAAGATAGCCCAACGTTGCAGTCGTGAAGCTGCCATTATTGGTATACCTACTTTTTCCCCAAAAATAAACGTTAACGGTTTATGATCCGTTCTTAGAATAAATTCACGGCCGTACAAGTATTGGTGATATTTTCTAATTCCAAATATTATCGCTAATGCCTCTCGCTCGATCTGCGAGTACGAGCGCTCCGCAGTACAAAGCGAACGCGATGCGAAAGCGATCGGTCGCTCCCCTGTCGCCGTCACGTGGGATATCACGGCGCCTACCCCGACGGCGCTCGCATCCACCGTTAGTACCAACGGCAGATTCAAGGAGTAATGCGCCAACACTTCACTTGACACTAATAATTTTTTTACTTTATTAAAAGCAAAATCACAAGCGCTATTCCAATGAAATTTAACATCTTTTCGTAACAATTCGTATAGCGGCGACAAAATGGTACTAGCATTTTTTATGAATTTACTATAATAATTTGCTAAACCTAGAAAAGCCCTTACTTCCGATACATTTGTAGGCGGTCGCGTGCCCACTATCGCTTTAACTTTTTCTGGACAAGCATGTACACCCTGCTTATCAATAACGTGACCGAGGTAACGTATAGATTCTACAAAAAATGAACACTTTTCTTTTTTTACTTTAAGTCCATGGACTTGCAATCTTTCGAACACTTTATTTAAGTTATTTAAATGTTCCTTATTGTCCCGGCCTGTTATTATCACATCATCTAAAAATACCCCCACATAAGGCAAATCTGAGAATAGTTGTTCGAGACGTCTTTGAAAAATTCCCGGACTAGATGCCAACCCGTATACTAATCGATTGTACATAAATAGACCTTTATGAGTGTTAATAACGGTGTATTTCCGCGATTCGTCTAGTACAAATTGTGCGTAGGCCTGTGACAAATCAATCTTGCTAAAACGTTGACCACCATGCAAACGTTCTAATAAATCTTCCACTTTCGGTAATGGATATCGGTCCACTTCCAAGACTTTGTTTAAAGTTAACTTATAGTCTGCACATATTCTAATATCACCATCTTTTTTAAGTACGGGAACGATAGGCGTAGCCCAATCAGAGTGTTCAACAGGAGTGAGAATGCCGTCGCTTACCATTTGATCCAGCGCGCGCTCCACAGGCGCGCGCAGCGCGTAGGCGAGAGGCCGCGCGCGCAAGAACACCGGGCGCGCCCCCTCGCGCACGCGTATGCTCACCGTGCCGCCGGTAAACCGCCCCAAGCCGTCCGAGAACACGTTATAGAATCTGGAACTAAATTCATTTAAATTAAATACAATATCCGGTTCCAGACGATGCACAGCACTAGTATCCTCGAAAGACACATTTATACCCAACTGTGTTAACCACTGTCGGCCCAGTAACACCGATTTCCCATTCTCGATAACATATAAATCTAAATTTTCTTGTCTCTTTTTATATTTAACTAAAGGTGTTATCATTCCTAAGGGCCGTACAAGTTCCCCGGTATAGTATCTAAGTACAATATTACATGGTTTTAATTTCAAGTCTCTAAAATGTTTGTTATAAATCTCATAACTAATACAAGATACCGCGCTGCCCGTGTCGCATTCCATGTGCAGTAACCGGTTATGTACAATTATTGCTATCATAATAGGTTTATAATGATTGTTCCACACATTATTCATGTTTAATATTACCTCGTCACTATCTTCCCGAGTCTCCCCATCTTCGTTACCGTCGGCAGGCGCCGTCGAAGAATGTATGCTATGGTGCTCCCTCAAGTTAGGGCACACACGCCGTAAGTGGCCCTTCTGGTTGCATACTCGACACACATATTTCGAGAACGAACACGTAGTGACGCTGTGCGGTCCTCCGCACGCAGAGCATGGTTGCTGCCGGCGATCCTCCGCCACCGATCCGGACTCCGCCCGCGTCGGCCCGCGCTCCCACCGCCGCGCAAGCTGAGCTTGTCTCAGCTGTGGGCGCAGTGTTCGCGCTCCATCCCGGCTGCCACTCCCGCTGACATTCTTCCCTTTGTGTCCCGTACTACGGGTGCTGGATCCTATTCGTTCCACCGCATGACACGCGACGCTGCCAGTGCCCACCGTCGTCGCGCCCACTCGTCCCGTGATACTCGCCGCATTTTTCTCCACTGCCTCCAAACTAGTTGCCAGTCTATACGCCTTTTTATAATCGATGTCGTCTTCGGCGAATAATCTTTGACGAATTGATTCGCTGTGTAAGCCACACACAAACTGATCTCTCAAATTTTCTTCTAAGTTCCCTCCAAAGTCACAGGTGGTCGACATTTTTTTTAACACCGCTATGTAATCCGCGACCGTCTCATTATCGTCTTGCATCCGACATCGAAATTTATAACGCTCTGCGAGTGTACTCGGTTTAGGTTGCAGATGTTTTTCTACAATTGTCGTTAACTCTGAAAACCCCATAGTTCGAGGTTTTTTTGGTGTACACAGGTTCACTAATAGTTCGTAACATTCTGCCCCGACGACCGTTATTAATGTCGGTACATACATATCTTTTTCTATTTTATTCACCACAAAATATTGTTCTAAGCGCTCGATATATAAGCGCCAGTTATCCGTTCTTATGTTGAATTCGCTAATTTTGCCTATCGACATCTTGATATTTGCACTACACACGTGTATAAGTATGTCCAACTCGTCGCCACTGAGAAATTATTCGCAAATCAAACAAACGACATCACAATTACACATTTATTGGAAGACAGCTGATACAAAACTAGCGCCGCGCATACATCGTTCGTTTATTATTTGTCTACCTACACATACCATAGCAGTTTCAACGAGCAAATGCGAGAGAGGATTTTCGCAGATGAACTTGATAATGATTCCACAAAGAGCTTTTCTTTTAGGGAAAACAGTTTCATCGCTATTAGTTATCAAGTTCAACGGTCCCCACTAAATATCTTTGGTCCTTTAAAGTATGTAGATTCATGGTTACTTAAAAATCATCATTCTGCCACGGACCAAAACAGTAAAGTTCGTAAGCGCGAACAGATTTATGATGAAAATTTGGTTAAAATTTGGAGACTGCTTTAAAATTTATGTATCTACCTTAGGCTAAGTATATTGACAATAAAAGTTACTTTTTTATATTTTTACTCACCTAAATATAAGTTTACGTTTTATTATTATAAAAAAATAATTTATTTTGATTTTTTCTTTAAAACACAGTGGCAAGAGGTGGGGAAAAGGTTTAAAAAATTATGGACTTATAACTTTCGAGAATTAGCTTGCCCCCAAAAAAGAAGTTACAAAAAAAGGCCTGCTAAGGAGTATCCACATGTAAACATTAATAATTATGATTTTTTATCGGTAAACTAAATATAAAAATATCTATTACAGTACTAACAGTACTCCGGTGTTGGTTACATAATAAAACTATTATTTCTTTATTAAAGGGATATGCTTCAATTTCTACTAAAACACATAATTTTCAAAATTATATAATAGTTCTATAACTATCTAAAAAAACTATTTATTAAAATATCTAAAAAAACTATTTATTAATTGAAGAACCTCCTTTTCGGTATCGTAACTGTATTATTATAAAATTAGAAGACATAATCATTATTTCCATCTATCGATATCCATCATAAAAAAACGTAGACAATCTTTTTAGTGATCATTAAACAATATTCTCGATTATTATTTTAACTATAAGAATGTCATTATTATAGGAGACATTAATTTATGAAACAAAAATTATCTAAATTCAGAAAAATATATAACGCTTACTGCTTTCTACGTATTATTATCAACATATTCTCTACCTACTGATGATATTAGTGACTCATGTATTGATCATGTTTTACTAAAAACTAAATACCTACGACTCGGTTACACTAATGCTATATAATAGGTACTATATTCAAAAATAAACAAATAAAACTATAAATATTTACAATAAAACATTATATTACACAAATAGTTTATTAATTTTTTTTTCTGCTGGTTACTACTTCTTAGGAAATATAAATAAAGCAGCTCTTAATGCATAAATTAAAATATTATTTTTATAAATAGATATAGAATTAAGATCAAAATATTATCCTCATAATTTTATAAACATTATTTACATAAGAGTTTTTCTAATGCTCTTGTATTTAAAATACTTCAGCTTTAAATATAAATTAAAACTTTTGCTAAAGGCTTTGTCATTTTTGAGATGGTCGCGAAAAAAATTGTGTTGTAGGGATTTTTAACCCGCATGTCAACGACGCGACTCACGTTGATGGTAAACTTTCGGTATTATAAAATTGTAAAAATTAAATAAACTAATTGGACGGCTTCCTTTCAATAAAAAGTAGTGGTAGACCACCTTTCACAGATTGCACGATACTCGATTTAGGGTCTACAAGTGGACGACGAACAGTACTGGGTGCGGGTCGAACGCTGAAGCGCGCCAGTATCGCTGCCAGTCCTGCTAACGACTGCATTAGTCCTAGTCGTTCTCCTGGAATAATTGTAATATTATATGCAGAATAAATATTTTACTAGACAACATATAATCTATTTTCAAACATAATTAGAAGAAAACAATGTGTAATGTCAATATTATTCGGAATAAATTAGAACATTTTATTACAAAGACGACTAAATATTTAATTGTCAAATAAACGATATTTTTAATGATAAAATTGATAAAACGTAATAAACATTATTGTATTACCTATACAAGCACGCGGTCCAATACCAAATGGTAAATATACGTATTTGTTATTTGCGTCAAAATTGGCTGAATCAAATCTTTCTGGTCGAAATTCACTTGGATTATCGAAATATTTGGGATCGTTGTGCATCGCTTGTAGTGGTATAAACACTCTCACTCCTTCATCTATTGTTAGATTTATTTCCTCAAAAGTATACTTCCGTGCACATTCTCTGATCAAAAACCCTGGTGACGGAAAAATTCTCATTCCTTCTTTGAATGTCCATTCTAAATACGTCATCTCCTTGATCGCGTCGTAGCTGAGTTTGTTATCGTACTTCGCTAAAACTCTATCTACCTCTTCATGAACCTTAGATTGTACTTCAGGATGGTAAGCTAGTTCGTGAAGGGTAATGCTAGTCGCCGAGGAAGACGTCTCGAATCCAGCCGCAAAGAATAAAAATATTTGTGCTGCCATCAATTCATCGTCCATCTCTAAAGTCGCAACTTCGGGCGTTCCGTCTGGTTTGATTTTTTCCATAGACTCGCCTACAATCGTACCTTTTTTCTTACACTCAAGTAAAAGGTCTATAAAATCGTTTCTGCCAGATGGTTCATAGTTCCTCTGTCTTAAAACTTCGTCCACTAAATGAAGTATTTGTTTTTCGAATGCAGAGAACAATTTAAAACTTTTAAACATAGTGGGAAATATCTCCTTCAACATGAATACAACAATATCTCTAGGGCCTCTATGAAATATAGTAGCGCCGAGTTTTCTGAAGGCAGAATTCTCGTCTTGAAGTGAATCGGA
Organism: Euphydryas editha; assembly: GCA_036937285.1. Classification (NCBI taxonomy): domain Eukaryota; kingdom Metazoa; phylum Arthropoda; class Insecta; order Lepidoptera; family Nymphalidae; genus Euphydryas; species Euphydryas editha. The sequence goes on along the minus strand of JAUPFZ010000007.1, from coordinate 2,082,632 downwards.
CTGAAGTCCAAAACCACAGGCGCCTATGAAATCTGTAGTGTAGCGAGCCATGAGATCGCGAGTGTCGATTTCTGTCCCCGTAGTGGCGGCAGACAGAGCGCGTAGTTGAAGCTTCTCAGCGCGTTCTACGATCAGCGGAAACATGGCCTTTAGCTTGCCGCTCGTGAAGGCCGGCGTCATCCGCTGACGCAAGAGTCGCCATACGTCTCCATCCGCAAAAAAAAGGTTACGTAACAAGGGTTCTATGTGATCCTTGTTCAGGCCACGTGGATAAAAATAATTAAAATCTGAAATAAGAATCTTCTTGACCATTTCGGGATCTCGAATTATTAGTTCTGGCCGAGAGGCTCGATAGCATCCTACAACTTTTTCATTTGGGTATTTCCAATAAAATTCATTGATTAATTCTGTGATGCAAATTTGCGCTAAGAAACTTCTCGCGCGATTACCAAAAAATGGCAAGGGTTTATCATGTTTCACTCCTTTTAACTCCCAATACTTGCGGTTCCTTTTTCCGTACAAGTAAAGACCGCAAATTGCAATTATAAATAAAGCTAATGTAATCATTTTACAATATAGCGGTTTTTTGTTTGTTAGTTAGAAACTAAGATGATATGCTTATAATGTACTTTTAGTAAATCTGTTTCGAGATACGACCAACAAAATGCACCTACACTACGAAAACACCACCTTCATTACACAAACACAGTTTTATATTGAAGTAGTGAACGTAAATCTTATCATCATCATCGTATTTCGATTAAACATATCAGAACGTTATAAATCTATTTTTCACTTATTGTTAGTGAAATGTTACACCAAATTTGGAGATCTCCTTTTTTTTTTTTTTTATTTGTTAAAACAACAACGCAAAACATTGTCCCTTTCGAATGATAATTTATTTAATAGTTAGCCGACTTTAAAAAAATCGAGGTTCTGTTTTTGGCTTTTTGCACTTTTTTAATCGATTTTAACATTTCTTTATTATTATTATTATTATTTTTTTTTTTTTTTTGTTAAAAAACTAGCGAGCGAGCCCCTTCAGAAGTGTTACTTTATTCACGGAGTTAGTATATGATGATGGAATCGATGTCGGGTCAATTTGTGTAGTTCTTCACTATATATTATAAAAGAAAGTCCTCCGCCGCGTCTGTATGTCTGTCTGTTCGTGATAAACAAAAAAACTACTTGACGGATTTTCATGCGGTTTTCACCAATAGATAGACTGATTCTTGAGCATGGTTAAGGTATATAATTCGTTAATTTGTTAATTGTTGCTAAAATATAACGATAGGTATCGAAAAAAATTAAGCCGTCGGATAACTTACAACGAAAACGCTACCTCAACCATTTTAGATATAACAAAACAATACATGGTGGTATTATTACCATTTTAAAGCTTATGTTTGCCTGCCCTTGACGAAAAAATTTTAAATTTTTTTCTTTTTTTTTTTGATATTTTGTTCTTTGTTTTTTATTAATAATGTTATGAGTGCCATCTGCTGAATGTGTATTCACCTCTATCATCTATACTACAAATACGTGGGGTGCTGTCTATTAATAATTTTTTTAACTAATATCACAGCTATGACATTATTTACATTTTATGCAAGTGTTTTTGAACCATCGCACAAATTAATAAATTAAAAATAACCTTTTCTATACATATTCCGTGTAGTCCTGGTTGTCTGGAAGAAATCGCTACTTAGCGATAAGACCGCCTTTGTACATTTATCTAATTACTAAGTATATTTAAGTTGTGTGTATAAAAATGGTGTACAATAAAGCATAAATAAATAAATAAATATCGACGTAGAAATATAATTCTATAAAGTACCTATTGACGTTTTGAATTACTAAAAACGATATAAATTATTACTGATAATTCATTAATATTAATTGATTAATTTTCTTCATTAGATAAAATCAACGTATTAAAAAGTTAAGTATTTCTGATTTCAATAACATTGAGTTGCATCATCGGTGATGATAAAACGAATATTTATGTTTATATATTTAAATATATTTTTTGTTGGAAATTTAATATATAAAAATCAACGATGATCATATAATTACTGTATATATTGCTTACAAAGAATCTTTATTAAAAAAAAAAAGAATCTGTCAAAGCTATTATTTATTTTATAATTATTTCCTTTTTAAATGATTTTCAAACATAATATAGCTGATGCCGTGCGAAGATTTTTTACAACATCAAGAAAAAATACATTTACTTATTTTCACATTATATTAATATTTATTATTTGACTACAATATTGTGAAAAATTTACGCACGGGTTAGATAGTGTTGTGTAATAATAATTACTAATAAAACTATATTGTAAACTATTTGTTACAATTTATAATAATGCAGCCCTGACATCTGAACTAGTGTTAACTGTGGGTCAGGAGACAGCTCAAGAGTAAGAGTTATTAAAAATAAACAAAGGTGTTTAAAATGTATGTATATATTAATGTATATACTCGTATGATTTTATATTACATATTTTTATGTAATATGAATGTAATGTTTGTAATATGATGACTCGAAGACTTTACGGATACCTACCAAAAATCGAAGAACATAAGATATATATGTAATTACTTAATAATTAAATATTTCATAAGTTTAAATTTACGTGATATTACGTAAACATATTACTTTTTTTTAAATCATAAATTTTAATTGCACTAGCATTCTTTCCAAGAAGGGCCCAAAATTGACTTTGTCCTTAGAATATATTATATATTTTTTAAATTATTTTAATAATATGTTGAGCGTCTTACTAAAGAATCTAAAGCGAGTATGTAATTCAAGAAAACTGTATAGTCATGTTGCATTATAATAAAATAAATTCTTAGAAAAATAATAATTACCGACTTCTAAATTATACCTATATGTACAAACTTGAACTAAAAGTAGAAAATAATATTTAAATTACTTCAAAACAAAGATTATTAAAAGATGAACAACGAAATTATCGATACTTATATACCTATAGTAAAGCGCTAACACCAACTATATTCCTAACATGGTGTATTCAAAACCGGGGCAAGTATCCCACTGAGGCAATCATCCGGGTTTTACCCTACCTATTTACAATTTATGGTCAGTTATTTTTGGTCTGTGCCAACCGAAGCAAATAGAAATCGTAGGAAAGCTGATAATTGTAAAGAAGTGCATCTTAATTTTTATGCATTCACACAACGTACTTACTTTTTACAACTTATTTACTTTATATATAATATGGGTAGGCCGCGTTATTAGTTTTATTATTGTATTGTTATTATATTATTAAATTTTATTCTTTGTTTCTGTTTTTTTTTCTTATTATTTATTTTTGTTGATTTTACTTAAAAAGCATCAACTTGATTCCGATAAATTCCTATGGGACCACCTCTGAAGTATAAAAAATACGGTTTAAGAACTTTATTTCTCAAAAGAATTACAAATAATTCACTTACTGAGAAATAACATTTGTGATATACAATATAGAAAAATGAGCGCATTTACAAGACATTAAATTAAACAAGGGTATCAGTGAATAAAACAAAGGAGTGTCGGGTACTATAACAAAGACATTGCAAAAACATTGAGCAGCTACATGAATGAAATCACCGCCAACCACGGATGTAATTGCTCACAGAGCGTACTTGTTACTGGATGCGACATGTTGTTTTCAGTATGTTTTATAAAATTATATGATATACCCTGTACAATTTAGCTTGATCTTTTTGACACATGTAAATTTTCTGTTCGACATAACTTTGCAATGACGAACATATTATTTTCAAATTTTAAATTATTTTAAAAATCGTAAAAATATTAAAAAAATACATATAACACAAAAGTCCCTAAAGATTCAAGCGTTATCCGAAAATTTTAGGACTTTTTATTGCTTCAAAAGTAAAATTTAAATAAGAACACTGAAAATAATAGACGCTTGTACAATGTTACGTCGGTGGGTCGGATTTTTGTTTCGACCGTTGTAACATTGTACAAGCGTCTATTATTTTCAGTGTTCCTATTTAAATTTTACTTTAAAGCAATAAAAAGTTTTAAAATTTTCGCAGTTAGCTTGATTTTTTACAGACGGGCTAGTGATGGGAAACAGAAAATATCTAGTAGTCCAAAAAATAACGTTTTTTAAATATATGTAATATATAATATATGTATGTGGTGTATTATTTGTGAAATTCTTTATTGCACTAGACATATAAAACATTGGGTAGATAAGCGACGGTGGGTCAATATTCATAATAAGTACTATAATTAACTTACATTAATATTACAGGGTTATTTTTGGCCCTAAAAAGGAGACCCTCCATACGAAATCGACCACGTGATCGAGCAGTTTTCTATGGGAGGGTCGAATTTTTTTTTCACTTTTCGTCCCATGTTTCTTTGGAAAAGTTGTTTAGTTTCATGTTCTGAACCACCTATTTAAATTTGACGGGAGGTCCAAAAATAATCCTGTATGTAAAAATTAAGGTTGAAAAATAAAATAGTTTTATCTTTAAAACAGTTTTTATTGAGGAAGAGGAGCACAGCCAAGATAATAATCACCAGAGTCGTCGGAGCTTGTGTCATCATCTCGAACTTCAATTATTATTTCGTGTTCAATAAAATTGTCGAAGTGGACGTCGCGCATCCAGTCCTATAATATTACTTCTTTGACGTGTCGTACTACATTCGCCCAGTTTCCAGCGGTCACTTGACTACAAGCTTCTTCCAATAAGCGGAGCATTTTGTTTGCGGTGAAGGGACGAGATGTATTAGTAAGTGCTACATTTCCTGTGAATGAAATAAGTGATTGTTAAAATAATACTATTAATGAAATAGATGTTAAAGAATTTATCAAGAAAAAAGTTTTTTTTACTGACCTTTGATTTGAGCCCATATTAGCTCTATGGCATTATATTGACAATGATAGGGCGGCAATCTGATCACTGTGTGACCGCGTTGCTTTGCTGCTTCGTCCAGTAAATATACTGGCTCCCTCGGTTTGTGTGTGGCCACCAGGCCAAGCAGTTCGTACTTGAGCATTCTCATGTCGGCATTTACGCCCTTGTTTATGAGCCACTTTATTATATCAGCTTTTTTGTTTGCCATCGTCGTAGCCTTGTCAAATTGCGTGGAATGATAGGATGCATTATCCATTATTATTATATGAGGACCATCCACGTTGTCCATCATTTTATATAACCATTTCGAAAACGTTTCGAAGTTCATCTCTTCGTGATACTCATTCGTTTTTTTGGATTTAAATGCCAGTAAACAGTTTGGCACAAAACCTTGGGCAGTACCTGCGTGGCAAATTATCAGTCTCTCCCCTTTTCCTTCTGGTACTTTTGTAGACGATTGGGCAGTACCATCGTTCCATGTTTTTTTAACAGTGTGATTGGCATTCAACCAAGTTTCATCTAAAAATACAACTTTTTCCCAATCGGTAATATTTTTGACTTTTCTTAAGAAATCAACTCGTTTGAGGGCAATGTCATTCCTTTCCATAAGAATCCTGCGGTTGTTGGATTTTTGGTAATGAAATCCAATTCTACGCAGTAGTTTTGACAGCGAGGTTCGACCGCCGTCATATAAATGAACTTCTCTTAGTGTCACCAGCAACTTGTCAAGGGTGGGCAATTCTTTTCTTGAATAATAACCATAAATGTGGTTCCGTATGGCCGCACATTGAAAATCGTCAAGATTGACGATAGGTTGGATACGCCTACGTTTTTTATTAGGAGACGACAGTTTATTCTCCTCGTTACCTTCTTTACCATATTTTTCCGTAGAGATTCCTGTCACAGTAGCTAATGCAATCAGCAAAGCGTCAGCTACACGTTGCCGCACTTGAGACAATGGCAATAATGGTCCCCCATTTTGTGACTCACGCTCAAAATAATCGCGTAAGCGAATTACAAACTCACGCATTTCACTGTTGAGTACAGTTTTTTTCGCCCTTTTAGGCATGTTTAACAAAAGTTCAAAACAAAAACTTAAATTCAACAATAATAATGTTACGGGCAGGTAGTATTGCTTCCTCTTAACTTCTTCCTTTAACCTCTTCTTTCCTCTTGACTTTACTCCACACTACTGACCCCGAGTGTTCCCGACGTTCGGCTTATATGGCCAGTCGATGGAACAATGGAACGCGTAGTTCAAATTAGAATTCAATTTTTTTTAATCTTATTTTTCTAAAAAGAGTTATACCAGCTAAAGAGATCCCAACCACTAGCCAAAGAAACCCCAATCAAAAGGACCCCCGTTCGTAACAATAACTTAAAAATGATCTTTAATAATGATTTTTTGTAATCGATATTTATTAAATGTTTTTATAATTTTTAAAATCATTAAATTAAGAAAATAATATGTTCGTCATTGCAAAGTTATGTCAATCAAAAAAATTTACATCTGTCAAAAAGATCAAGCTAAATTGTACAAGGTATAATAGCTTTAATATTAAATTTATTATTTGCGTCTTTACATTTCATTCAGTACATGCGTTTTTAGAAGTTTTTTGAAGGTAAACAATGACTTTGCTTCTTTTATGTTATTGGGTATTTTATTGAAAGTTTTCACACCTTCAAATTCTATATTTTTAGCGCCGTAATTTGTTCTGGGAGAGCGAGTCACTAAATTATTGGCATTTCTTAATTTTATTTTTTGAGCTCGGCCTTTTTTGTGGAATTTTAGGGATGTATGAATGAGGTTGTTAAGAATTTTAAAAATTAATATACATGTATAATAAGTGTACGCTTGTTTGATATTCATGATTTTGGTTTCTTCATAAATTTTTTTGAAAGACGTGCGGAAGTTATAATGAAAAAGTGATTTTAATAATTTATTTTGGGCTATTTGTAATGTTTCAAGGTTTGTTTTGGCACCTGTGCCCCACATTTCGATTAAGTAGTCTAAGTGTGGTTTGATTAGGGAGTTATAAATCGTATATTTTATTTTGCGTGGAAGACACTTGGAAATGCTTCGTATGGTACCGGTTAAAGATGTAAGTTTAGTTTTTACTTTGTCAATGTGTATTTTCCAGTTTAATTGGCGATCAAGAATAAGTCCTAAATACTTTTCATGAGTTTTTTCTTTGAGTAATTCGTTGTTTATGTTAATTTGAACGTTATCATTGACTTTTTTGTTTTTGGCACGGAAAATAATGAAGCTAGTCTTAGTTGAGTTAATAGTCAGTGAATTTGAAAGAAACCAGCAATTAAGTAAATCCAAATCTTTCTGTGCTTTCTCTGTAATTGCCTTCATTGAATGGCCGAAATAAAATAAGCTTGTATCATCAGCATATAAAGTTATATCAGCGGATAGGCCTAAATGTTGAATATTATTTATATAAATTAGAAATAGAAGTGGTCCTAAAATTGAACCTTGAGGGACACCGAATGTAACTGAGCAAGGAGAGCTTTGATTTTGACCAATTTTAACGATTTGTTTACGGTTTTGTAAATATGATTTCAAAGTGGCATAGACCGAGCCAGTGATACCAATATCAGATAGTTTTTTTAGTAGTAATGTGTGACTAATGGTGTCAAAAGCCTTTTTAAGGTCAATGAAAAGCCTCAGAACTAGTTGCTTTTCATCAATCTTATTTCTTATCTTGGTCACAAGGTCAATCGATGCTGAGAGCGTGCTGGATCCAGGCCTGAAGCCGTATTGTTTATTTTATAATATGTTATTATCTTTAAGATGTTTTTCTAATCGCGGGTAGATTACTTTTTCAAATTTTTTTGATATAACCGGTAAAATCGAAATAGGACGATAGTTGCAAGGGTCAGCTTTGTTTCCTGACTTAAAAATTGGTTTTACTTTAGCAATCTTAAGAGAATCTGGAAAAACACCTCGGTTCATGCAGTCATTTAAACAATTTGTGAGTGGTGTGGCGATTAATTGCTTAATACATTTAATCGATTTGGAACTAATACCGTCAATGCCACTACTTACATTAGGGTCTAGATCATTGATAATATTAGTGATTTCATCCGTGGTGGCGGGTTCAAAGTTAGACAAGTTTCTGGATATTGGTATAATAGGTGTTAACAGACTTTGGTTCGCTAGATATTTATTCGGGATTTTATTAGCTAAAGCTTCACCAATACTTGAAAAATAATTGTTAAAACTCTCAAAAATTTCTTTGTCTTCTGTAATTGTATTTGAGTCTATAATGAGTTTTTTTGGCCCATTATCAGCATCTGATATTTTATTTCTTGCAAGATTATTAATGCCTTGCCACATTGATCTAGGACTTTTCATATGTTTTTGGAAATAATTGTAGTAGTATGCCTTTTTAGTTTCCTGGATCTTTTTATGAAAATCAAAATGAAAAACAAATTTATTCAAATATGTAGGCCCCGCGAGCACCTTCGAATCGTCATTTTACGAATTAAAATTTTAAAGTTATTAATATTTTTGTAAAAGTAAACCTACCACCGATTCGGAATGTAGATTCTGCAGTGTGACCTACCGATTATAAAAATAATCATCAAAATCGATTCATAATTGACGGAATAATCGCGTAACAAACATACCAAAAAAAAAAAACAGTCGAATGGAGAACCTCGTCTTTTTGAAGGTTAAAAAATAAATAAATATCTTTATTGTTGTTTCTGTGATAACGACTGTAAACAATGAGGACTTTGGAAGCAACTTATTAACGATGCGTGTGTTTGATATTATGTCATTTCACATAAACATAAATATAGTTTACTACAGTGCTACGTGGTATTTATTACCCGCGTGAGTCTTGACTCTACGAAAATTAAAGGGTAAAAAGTCAGCCGTTCGGGATCTCCAACTATTTATTACTAATTTTTATCGCGATCGGTTGTTACCGCCGTTTCGGTACAAAGACAAATGAATTACAAGACGGTAATATATTTTTTATTAAATTATTAATTTCATTATTCATTATTCCTATCACATTTTGTCCGTACTTTCTTTATGCCGATGACACAATCGCTTTTAAACTATAATTGTGTTCAATAAAAACTTGTCGCGTATTTCTTTTTCAGTGTAATCAGAAAATTATATTGTAGCGACATCTATCTCGCCATATACGAACTAGAAGAAACAGACGTATCCAACATCGCACTATCGAAGTTTTCAAAGCGATTGAGTATATATACAAGAACTCGACAATAAGCGTCAAGTGGCGTGTAGCCCACCAGACGCACATCCGTCTGGTCGAAGGATCCTTCCTTTTCAATGACAGCCTCCTTACCCATAAACTGGTGACCCCGAGCATGAACGTCAGCGCAGCCTTCGTAAATCTACGTCATCATGACATCATCATCGCTTCCTCAAGCTTTCGAGCAGCGAGTCATACAGCCAGCCAGCATCCACGGCTACTACGGGTATCCTGACCACTAGCATGCAGCGAACGCGCATTCCTGGTCATCACCCACAGCCAGCCTTCGCAGCGACCTTGGCACAGCACACTGCACTTCGGCCGGTCAGCAAGCAGAGACGCACTTCTCTCCTGGTCGACGCAGCAGCCAGCCACTACGCAGCACTGCACCATCCCGACTCACTGGGGCATCACCGCAGACAGTTCCGACTCACCGTGAACTATGCGGCATCTGGTTCCGACTCACTGGAACATTCCACTGGCCCGGCAAGCATCACAAGAAGATGTATGGACGACTCAACCTGCTATCGACCTCCGGTCTCGGAGGGGGAGTGATGTAGCGACATCTATCTCGCCATATACGAACTAGAAGAAACAGACGTATCCAACATCGCACTATCGAAGTTTTCAAAGCGATTGAGTATATATACAAGAACTCGACAATAAGCGTCAAGTGGCGTGTAGCCCACCAGACGCACATCCGTCTGGTCGAAGGATCCTTCCTTTTCAATAGCAGCCTCTCTCTACGCCAAACTAAATGTTAAACCGCTGAAGCTATTATATTAATGGAAGTTCTCGACAACTGGCTGAAATTCGATATTGATATTCCTCACTGTCCTCACCAAGTCCCTAAGTCTGACTACTCAATCTATGCGGTATCGCTGATGTTGTACCGTAAGCATGCTACTACTCTGATATTACTGAAGACTTTTGACCAAACTTAAAAGAGAGCAAAATACAGCTCCATATATTGAGCGGCCCAAATTGTGAAATTTGCCTTTCACAATTGTCACGAAACGAAACTGTCATAAGTGGTCAGTGACTTTTGGTAATTGGTCAATATTTAAAAAATTTGAGGTTGCTATCTATATTGTTTTTCTTAATATATGACCATTTTTTCTCATTGTCTTACCTAAAAGATTACTTTGATTCACTTCCCGACTAGTGCTATTGGCAGTTACGTTTTGGAGGAAAGGAAGATACGTTCCTCCTATAACCTGGTTTTGTTCTGGTTTTGTTTACAATTGGATCCCTGTCAGTCCTGTATGGTCTTGCATGAGTACCCACCCAATAAAATGTGAATATGTTCAGTTATCCTTCTAAAGTTAAAAAAATGTCTCAAATCGTAGTTAAAAGTATTACTATTTATTGTAACTTGGCTTGTTATCGTTGACTATTCTTACTCTCGACTAAATCTATTACCTTTTGATAAAGTAATAAACAAACAAGCTAAATTAAATAGTAACATTAAGAGCGCTTTTATTTAAGACTGGCTGTCCCCGTGACATTTTTCTTTTTACCTTTCATTCCTACTTTCAAAGAAATCGTACTAAATTTCGTGATAGTAAGTATCCACTTTCTTAGTTCGTAGTATACTTAAACACAGACAAACAGACAAAAACAAAAAAAAAAAACAACCTAGTCTTGACTTCAGTATCGATTATAACCGAGTAAAACCCATCATTTTTAGTATGTATGTCTGTTTGTTCGATCACGCATCACAGCTAAAGTATTAGTGTGGGTAAAAGTTCAGCATGAAAATCATAAAGAATATTATGACATTTAGTCTTTTATTTCTTTATTTGATTAATCAAATTAGCTTCAAATTATCAAAAGTAATTGTAATTTAATGTATTTTGATTGATGGCGTTAGAGAAGAATAAGTGTGTTAACATTACAAATGTGATCAAACAATGGTAAAAAATTTGTGTAAAACAATAGGTTATAGTATTTAATTATTAACAATTAATATTCATATTTAAAAGTCAGTAAAAATATATTTCGTTTAGAAGATATTATGAAAAAAAAAGGGAAAATGTCGGAATGCGATTTAATTTAACACAATATACAACACTTTGAAGTACGACGCTGTCATAGATGTCGCTAATAGCGATTTCGGGATCGCAGTTAGCTAGCATATTAAATCACTTATTACATATTAAGGTTAAAGTTATGTGCGGGCGACACCGGGAGTACAACTAGTTTTATAATAAGAGTTCATATTTATAATAATAATAATAATAATAATATTCTTTATTGTACACCAATAAAAGATAGAAATAACAAAAGTAGTACAATTAGAGAAGATGTACAAAGGCGGTCTTATCGCTAAAAGAGCGATCTCTTCCAGACAACCTTTGGGTATAGGACAAGGCAAAGAAAAGCGGTTAAGAAGTGTACAAGAAGTTGTGAAGTAAATCAGAATAGTTAATAATATAATACAATATACATACACATTCACACACACACACACACACACACACACACACACACGTATACACATACACACACACATACATACATACAAATGTAAACATATATGTACGTGTTTATATAAAGTAACATACGCATACATACAATCCATACACATTTATGTCATCCAAAGATGATAACGACAGTCACGACGGATTTAATGACAAATAATGAGCCTTAAGATGTTTTTTGAAGCAAAAGAGTGATTGAGCTTGTCTTATAGAGAGAGGCAGAGAATTCCAGAGCTTAACAGATTTATTATCAAAGTATTTCCATATTGCACGTTTGATGTCACAGCAAAATTGTTAAAATATAAAATATTATTTGCATTGTTTTCTTTCAATAAAGAGTAGAGGTAGACCTCCTTTCACGGCTTGCACGAAACGTGAATTAGGATTGATAAGTGGATGTCGAATGGTACTAGGTGCGGGTCGAACGCTGAAGCGCACCAATATTGCTGCCAGTCCTGCTAACGACTGCATTAATCCTAGCCGTGCCCCTGAAACAATCGTAACATTAATTGGTGCATTTTTAGGTTTTTTTTTTCGACGTGATTACTACATTGCATATTTGCCACTGCATTTTGTAGATGCTGGTAAACGCTTACCCTTGTATAGAGTTACTGATGTTTATAATTTTTGTCGGTGGATATATTGTCCACAAAATTGCCAATTTTAAGAAAGCTATTTTTAAATTAATTTATTAACAATATAAACGTAAACGGATTTACTCAGTGAATTTAAATGAAGCATACACGGCGACATGACTCGGCGTGGGTACCTTAGTAATTTACACTGATCGCACAATTCGAGTCGTAGGGCTAGGGTATCCATATCGACCAAAATGCAAACACAAACAGGTTTGTACTTAGGCAATGCAAAGTACACCGCACAGTTAATGCTTAAGAGATAGAAATGTATATAAATTATCTGCGTGGTATGTTTCTCTAGCCGAGTAATAATAATAGTCACTAGTGTTTGGTTCACTGGAGACACTAGAGATTAGTGTTTGGTTCACTAGAGACACTTGTAATAATTTCTAGGGGTTAACTAGTAGTAATTAGCTTACGGTAGTTGGATAATATTAAGTACATTAGTTAAGCTTGTAATGTACCTAATGTTAAAATTTAGCGACTTCTGTATTGTGGTTTTGCTACCATGACGTATTTATTATAAATGTTTTTTTTTTTTTTACATCCGTTAAGTGTGTGAAATCACCTTATGGCGAAATAAATATTTTCATTTCATTTCATTATCATAATATAGTATATTACACCTAGCCTATTTTTTATTCGTTAGATTAGTATAAGTTAGTATTCGTTAATTTACTAAACGAGTATTACGAATATTATTCCGATTAATTGATATTTTATTTATTTAAATGATGATTGTTAACTAAATTCTTAAAGATAAGATTGATATAGCATAATAAACTATTGATCTACCTATGCAAGCACGCGGTCCTTCACCGAATGGTAAATATACGTATTTGTTTTTTCCGTCGAAATTGGCTGGATCAAATCTTTCTGGTCGAAATTCATTTGGATTATCAAAATATTTGGGATCATTGTGCATCGCTTGTAGTGGTATAAACACTCTCACTCCTTCATCTATTGTTAGATTTATTTCCTCAAAAGTATACTTCCGTGCACATTCTCTGATCAAGAAACCTAGTGGTGGGAAAATTCTCATTCCTTCTTTAAGTGTCCATTCCAAATACGTCATCTCCTTGATCGCGTCGTAGCTGAGTTTGTTATCGTATTTCGCTAAAACTCTATCTATCTCTTCGTGAACCTTAGATTGGACTTCAGGATGGTAAGCTAGTTCGTGAAGGGTGGTGCTAGTCGCCGAGGAGGACGTCTCGAATCCAGCCGCAAAGAATACAAATACTTGTGCTGCTATTAATTCATCGTCCATCTCTAAAGTCGCAACTTCGGGTGTCCCATCTGGTTTTACTTTTTCAATAGACTCGCCTACAATTGTACCTTTTTTCTTACACTCGAGTAATAGGTCTATAAAATCGTTTCTACCGGACGGTTCACAATTCCTCTGTCTTAAAACTTCGTTCACTAAATCGAGTATTTGTTTTTCCACCCGACTAAGCATTTTTAAGCTTTTAAACATATTAGGAAATATCTCCTTTAACATAATTACAACAACATCCCTAGGGTTTCTTTTAAATATAGTAGCGCCGAGTTTTCTGAAGGCGGAGTTCTCTTCTTGAAGTGAGTCAGACTGAAGCCCAAAGCCACAGGCGCCTATGAAGTCTGTAGTGTAGCGAGCCATGAGATCACGAGCGTCGATTGTCGTTCTCTCGGTGGCGGCAGACAGAGCGCGTAGTTGAAGCTTCTCAGCGCGTTCCACAATCAGCGGAAACATGGCCTTTAGCTTGCCGCTCGTGAAGGCTGGGGTCATCCTCTGTCGCAGTAGTCGCCATACGTCTCCATCCGCAAAAAAAAGGTTACGTAACAAGGGTTCTATGTGATCCTTGTTCAGGCCACGTGGATAAAAATAATTAAAATCTGAAATAAGTATCTTCTTGACCATTTCGGGATCTCGAATTATTAGTTCTGGCCGAGAGGCTCGATAGCATCCTACAACTTTTTCATTTCTATATTTCCAGTAAAATTCACTAATTAACTGTGTTATACTAATTTGAACAAATACCATTCTCGCATTGTTGCCAAAAAATGGCATGGGTTTGTCATGTTTCACTCCTTTTAACTCCCAATACCTGTGGTTCCTTTTTCCGTATAAGTAAAGGCCGCTTAATGCAATTATACATAAAGCTAAGATGATCATTTTGACAAAACACCGTATTTTTCTAAAGTACAGTCGAAATGGTACTGCGAAAATAAATTGTAAAGTTAGATTATGCGTCGATAGTCTTATTGAAGAAGAGCGCAGAGAACTGCGCGATCTCGCTAACGTAGGAACACTGAAATAATGTGTACACTAAGCCTGCGTCCAGCTACAGCCAGCAAATATAAGTTAAACTACATAATATATATATATATATATATATATATATATATATATATATATATATATATATATATATATATTGTATTTTATTAAATTAGACGAACAAAAACCATACCGTTTTTTTTTTTTTTTTTAAGTATTACTTAATTCAATGTAAATTAGAATTATTTTGAAGTTAATGTGAGAACAAATTAATTTTTTTAAATCTGAATACGGTCCAAGTCCGCTTATGCTTCATAATGTTACACAATATACTTGTATTTCAAACGAGGAGTTGTAAAACTAGTTTTTACGTCTGTATATAAATTTTAATTCGTTCTACAAAACGTTGTTCAATATTCACACCAACATACGGATACCCATAATTTTACTCTTTAAAATAAACTAATTAATAATACGATTTCATACACAGTTTTAATAATAATAATCGTACCATGTGACCATTTTATACAAGACAAAATTGTTATAATATATAAACTAAAAAAGTAAACATATACAGACTTGTGAAAAAAATATAATCTCATACACATTATTAACTACCGTAAATAACATCAGAACATAAAGTTTTTAAATAGTCCGAAATGCAAAGAGTACGTATTAGATTTTATTATATTATCTTTAAATAAAAATAAACAATAGAAACGTAAGTACGTAAAATTATAATAAATTATAATATACCTACCTACTAATGACGTACAATGAATTTTATATGTATGAAAAATCCTTGTGCAACACAATATTCTATAAATATAAAATTAATGTTATGTCACAAAAAAAAAGACTACTTATACTAAGTAGTCTTCTTTCTGATAGATACGGTTGCCTAATGGCCTCGAAAATACACGAGGTCATAGTCTACGAGGATAGGGGGGAGGATCTGGGATATCTAAAGGCTCAGATTCGAACACCTTCACCCCCTAAAAGGCCGGCTCTTGAAGAGACTATGCTCAGTGTTTCGGAACGATTACAGGCGAAGGTGGAGACCAAAAGAGCGGAGCTCGTGTCGTGTATCTCCAGGGATGGTAATAGTACTACACATACACATCACATGTGAGTTGACTTGCACGCATCGGAACCCCAAGGATGTTGCACTCGCCATCAACGAGGTCTACAAAAACATCTATTCCTCAAACTCCATTGTCCGCTCTCTGAGAATGGAGAGATTCAGTGGCACTCGAATCCCTGAAAGACAGGACGGGACCCTATATCTGGTTTTCACACAAGAGGAGAAGAAGACGCTGTTAAGCCAGGGATATGGTACCCGGCGGGGGTCGAGCGTCATGACTATCCACGAGGCGCAGGGACAGACACGCGAGATAGTCATCATCGTCCAGACCAAGACTAGGGGGCTACGGATTCATGACAGTGTTCCGCACGCTGTGGTAGCGGTGACTAGAAACACAAAGACCTGTGTCTACTACACCGACGACGGTGGTGATGCAATCGGTCGTTTTGTCCAAAGGGCGGTGGCGGCTACATCAAAGGAAATACTCGAGCACATCCTTAAGATGGCGATACAAAAAGAGACACCGCCGTCATTGACTATTTTACTCACTACTCTATTCTCTCACATACACACTCATTATCACATAATTTAAAAAAATATAGATGTCAGTTCTTCATTAAGGGAATAAGATTCCTTACGAGCGATACCAACAAACAAATCCTCAAGAGGTAACTGAGTACAGATTTGCACATCGCCTGCATACATTTAATAGAGTGAAGACATATTGTGAATAAAAATTGAAAACAGTGATGGAGATAGTACGCATAAGCGTAGCGTATTATATCGCGAAGCCTTCTTGAATATGCCTCATGTATGGAATACCACGTACTAAGTTTACTCACAGAAAATAGAAACTGTACAATGTGCATTCACTACACACCTTACCTTTAATTCCAGGTGTAAATCCCACAGAGCAACATAAAGCACGCTATTGGAATTCTTTAAAATAATAACTTTGTCTAGTCATCGGAATTTGCATTTGCTCAACATTTTTAACGCGATTACCAAGTGTGACAAACTTCTGTCTGCCGGCCGGCTGGTCGAGTGGTCAGGCAACTGGCCACTTTACGCAGCGGTCGCGGGTTCGAACCCGCCAGGTCCAGATAATCTGTATGACGAATATAGATGTCTGCACCGGGTCATGGATGTGTATTTATGTATATATGTATTTATATCTTAAATTTATTTCCGTTCCTAGTACCTGTTAGTTAGTAGTTAGCACGGGGCTAGGTTAACGTGGTGTGATTGTTGGTTAATAATATATTTATTCTGTACATTATCACCATCTATGTACCTAGTAGACCACCTAGAAAGTCTGTTCGCGAAATTTTTGACAGATCTAGGTCTCGAAACTAATTTGGCAAACACTGCCCTGTTAATACGAGTAGATTTTGTTCTGGATATAATCAATATACCTAATTAAAATGTGTCAAATCTTGACAATTTTCGAATAACCTTGAACCTTCGTTCAAGAAAAAAAATTACAATCAACACGACTTAGTTAACGGTCGTAACATTTTTTTTTTGTACCTTTTTAGTATTTTTCGTAGTAAACAATAGTGTTGTTGCTTGTGCAACGGCAAAAAAAATGTTAATGATGCGTTCGTCTGTAATTCATATCAGATCAAAATTATTTTTTTTTTTTAAATATTTGTGTTTGTTTAGTGTGTGTGCTTTTTAAATAAATAAATAGTAGTGATAATTCGTTAATTTTCTACTAAACAGCCTTGATTTTTGTCAAAGCTTCTCTTTGAAGCTCGGAAGAACAGGCTTTTTTCTAGTGAAAATGAGAGTACATTTGTAATTTACCTCTGTTTACCCGTCTACCCATGATTTATCTGACAGTATGTACAATATTAAAGTTCTCTTTTAATATTTTAATACTTCTACAGATGCAACTACTTCTGACGGAATACTTGGAAATAGAGAGCGTCAACTTAGCGGCGCAACGTTCGAGCACGAACACCACCGACAGTAACGCGCCCGAACTACGCTTGTCGGATTACTTTTCAAAGAAACGACCGCAACGACGCCGAGACAAACTGTTTAAACTTACCGGTGCGTTATATATATGTATTTGTATAATACTAGGTGGAACCCGCGATGTTATTAAAAAAATCAAAAACAACTTTATTCAAATAGGCCCCACGAACACCTTCGAATCGTCATGTTACAAATTAAAACTTTAAAGTGATTATTATTTTTGTAAAAGTAGAGATACCACCGATTCGGAATGTAGATTTTGCAGAGAAGAATCGACAAGAAACTCCGTAGTTACTCTTTCGAAAATAATATATAAACTGTGTTTTAGTACAAAATTAGTAATATTTTGGATGAGAAACAGCGCCACTAAGTCCACACATCCTTATCATCTAAGTAATCCTGCACCGAATAATACGCTTTATCTATTTATTTATTTTTAGTAAAATCTTTAAATTTATGTTGAGACAATTCCAAAATTGTTTGTGGGATTTTATTATACATGCGAATACCATAATCCAGAAAGGGGACGTTTACTTTGCGCAGTCGGAAACTTGGGAGTTACAATTTTGTTATTCCTTCTAGTGTTTACACTGCGATTAATACTATTTATTTCAAAACAATGAATATTCTGGTGAAAATATATAATATTGTTATAAATATACTGCGACGCAATTGTTAATATGTCTACCTTTGGAAAAATATCCCGTAGGAGACTCGAGCTCCAAGATCGTAAATGCCGCGAATAGCCCTTTTTTGCAAAATAAATACAGTCTCAATATCTAGCATTACCTCACAGTAACAGACCGTAAGACATAATAATATGAAAATAGCTAAAATGTATTAAACGCGCAGTAGCAACGTCGGTCAATTGTCGCAGTTTTCTAACTGCGAATGCTACGGAGCTGAGTCTACCATTCAAGAATGACAAATGGGAATTCCACTGAAGTTTTGAATCCAAATTTATCCTTAAGAATACTGTAGTATCATTGACAATAAGCCTGTCGTTACTTTTTTTTTCTAAATTATAATTTGGATGTTTAACATTAGGCAACGAATATACAACGCACTTGGTTTTTTTGGCGTTCAAAACGAGGTTGTTTGTTTTAAACCAATCTTGAATTTGAGACAAAGAACTGTTCACGTCATCATAATTTAATTTTTTCCTATCAACTTGAAATATAAGCGATGTGTCATCTGCAAATAGCGCTGTATCACAAATATCCTTAACATAAAATGGCAGATCATTTGTATATATTAAAAAATGAAAAGGACCTAGAATCGATCCTTGTGGAAAGCCCATTTTTAGCACAGATTCAGAAGACTTCATCCCGTTTATTGATACGTGTTGAATTCTATTAGATATGAAGCAATGAGATTAAGAGCTTTACCATTAACACCTTAATATTCTAGTTTACTCAATAAAGTACCGTGGTCCACGCAATCAAATGTGTTCAAAACGCTAACCAATATTGTATTGAAATTAATAATTGCATGTAAAAGTAGTCCAACGCTCGACAGATGGCGTACAGATCAAAATAGATCACGCTAAAACTTGTTGTACACGGTTAAAGTATGTAAGTTTAATAATTTAAATAAAGTCGTCGTCGGTCGGTCGGTCGGTCGGATCAGTCCATCGGTCAGGTCGATCGGTCGGTGTCGGTGGTCGATACGTAGATCAGAATACTGTTGTGGTTTTATTTATTTAACCCTTCAAGTAGTTCACAACTAGTTCAATAGTCGATCGCCTGGCGCCATAGCACACCCAGTGCTATACATTTGGTCCTTCGAGCCGGATGGGTCTGTTCCTGGATTTTTTATGTGACCTGTCGTTGGTCACACCCGCCGCATACTCGCAGTGGATCGCTGCACAAAGAGTACGCGCTAAATCTAGTTTCCAAGAGAAGACATCACAACCGAAGCGCCATCTTCAGGAGGATAGCAGCGTCAGTTTGAGCTTTCAACGGGCCTCAGTAGAGGGCGCCACCAGTCACTTGTACAGTGACACAGATCAACCAACATCACAGTGAGTCAGTGAAGTGCAATTGTAAGTACATTTAATATATTTTATAATCAAATAGTGCAGTGTATTAAAATCAAGTAATTTTGAACTTTAAATACTTAAAGACTTTAACTTAGAAAATAATTGAAGAAATTTGGACTTAGTAAATTTTATTAACTTTTATGAAGAGATCAAGGACTTAGTATTTTAAGATAGTTATTAATTTAGTTTTAAGATTGTGTGCATGTTAGACTTAGAATTATTTTAAAAAAAAACGAGGGAACGGGGAACCTATGCCCGATTTTTGCTAAGTGAGTTTATTATCTAAACACTTGTAAAATTTTCGACAAATTTTAGTCATAAGTGTATTTTCATCTATTATAGTATTTTAGTTTTACTTTGTTTTAAGATTTAAATTTCTTCTATTTGTTATTTTCGCTACTACGTTTTATTAAATTTACATTTATTATAAACATTTATAGAAAATTTATACATTTCTTTTAATAAAAAAAAAAAAGAACTATATCTTTACAATGGAGGGATTAGTCAATGTTTTAAAAGACATTCAAAATGTTATACAAAAAGGGTTAATTAACTTTAAAAAGTGTCCTAAAGATAGGCTAACTGTAGAGTATATGGAAACAAGACTTGAGTTATTAGAGAAAGATTGGGCTTTGTTTAAAGAAAATAATACGAAACTTCACGAAAATTACAAGGCTCAAGAGGTTAAACCATTTGTTGATATTTATGATAGTGCTGAGGACACATATATTACTTATAAATGTTTAATAAAATCATTGTTAAATAAATGTAAATCAACAAATGAGCATAAAACTAATGACAAATTTAATTCAAAATCAAGTTCAGTCAAGTTACCTAGAATCTCCATTCCTACTTTTAGTGGGAAATACAGTGAATGGACTACATTTCGTGATTTATTTGTGTCTCTTATAGATAAAAATGAACATTTAGACAATGTTGAGAAGATGCACTATTTAAAGTTACACCTAACGGGTGAAGCTGAACAATTTGTTAGACATAAGGAAATTTCCGACTTAAACTACTCTCAATGTTGGTCGCAGTTAGAAAAGCGATACAGTAATAAAAAATATCTTTCGAATTGTATATTAAAAAGATTGTTTGGTCAGAAACGTATTTCAGTCGAGTCAGCTACTGGTATTAAAGAGTTGCTCGACACAACTAATGATTGTTTGAACGCGCTTACAAATTTAAAGGTTGATGTATCTACATGGGACATTATTATCATCCACATAATTGCTTTTAAACTCGATCCTGAAACACGTAAACAGTGGGAATTAAGTACAAATAATTACGACTCTAATGAATTGCCCACTTATGAACAGTTTGCCACCTTTTTAGAGAATCGTTTTCGCGCTCTTGAATGTATAGAACCAAAAAAGGTCCATCATGCCGCCGGTCTACATTCGTCTAAAGCAATGGTAGCGGTTAGTTCAGGAAGTATACGTTGCGAATATTGCACCGAGTCACATAAGCTTTGTTTCTGCAAGAATTTTGCGAAACAGACAGTGGATTTTAGGCGTGACTTCGTTGTGAAACATAATATATGTTTTAACTGTTTAGGCAGTAACCATAATGTGTACAACTGTCGAAAACAGACAACGTGTAAAGTTTGTCAAAAACGTCATCATTCTTTATTGCATCCAAGTGGTAAGTCTGTTAACCCAACTCAAGATGTCAAAGCAAATTTGACTACTGTTAATGCTAGCTCTTCCACTAGTACTAATCATGTAGTTTCGTGCTTATCTACAGATAAAGTACTCATGTCTCGACAGGTTTTATTAGCCACAGCGCTTGTAAAAGCTGAGTCCAAGGGGGGTGATTTCAAACTAGTTAGAGCCTTGCTCGATCAAGGTTCTCAAGCTTGTTTGATAACAGAGTCTACAGTTCAATACCTAAGACTTACTAAAATTCCTATTCAAGGAGTAGTATCAGGATTAGGTAATAGGTCAACCATTTCTAAGTATATGGTACATTTAAATATTCAGTCGCGTATAGATTCAGAGTTCAAATTACAAGTAACAGCTTATGTGTTGAGTAAAATTACATCATACTTACCTGAACAGAGCATAAATAATAATAGTTTTGAGTGGATCGACATAAATAATTACGATTTAGCCGATCCTCAGTTCAACCAATCTAATAAAATTGATATTTTATTAGGTGCAGATGCCTACAGTTGCATATTAAAGGAAGGCGTAATGAGAAGTCCATCTAGTGGCTTAATTGCGCAAAACACCAACTTAGGATGGATATTATCAGGTTCTGTAAATAGATCAAATGGGAGTTCAAATAGGATACATACTAATATAACAGTAATGCATGCCCAAATGAAAGAAGATGAGATTCTTAAGCGATTTTGGGAGATTGAAGAACAAACCAATAATAAAAAGATACTTACTCCAGATGAACAAAAATGTCAAGAATTTTATAGAGCTACTACCTCGAGACGAAAAGACGGAAGATACGTAGTTAGATTACCGTTCCGTCTCGAAAATCCTCAATTCAATAACACACGTGCTATAGCTGAAATTAAATTTAAGTCATTAGAAAGAAGATTACAAAATAACATAGAATTGAAGCAACAATATACAGATGTAATAAATGAATATTTACAATTAGATCACATGAGGCCTGTAAGAGAGGATGACAGTAAAAAGAAAGTAGCGGTTTACTTACCTCATCACGCTGTTATTCGAAACGACAAAACCACAACCAAAGTTCGGGTAGTATTTAATGCCTCTGAAAAGTACGGTAAAGGTGTTTCGTTAAATGATACCTTGATGACGGGTCCAACGTTGCAGGCTGATTTGAGATACACAGTGATGAGATGGAGAGTTTATCCTATTGGTCTTGTGGCTGATATTGTTAAAATGTATCGCCAGGTAAGGATAGCTGAAAAAGACACTATGTACCAAAGAATATTATGGAGAGACAATCCTAAAGAAGAAATTAAGGATTACGAGTTGCTAACGGTCACATTTGGTACGGCTTCAGCACCATACCAGGCAGTAAGAACTCTGCACCAGATCGTGTATGATGAAGGTGAACAATACTCACTCGCTGCTGATAGGGTTTTAAATTGCTTCTATATGGATGATTTGATGACAGGGTGTTATAGTGTTGAGGAGGGTGTGGCAATATATAAAGAAATGACAGAATTATTAGGAAAAGGGGGAATGTTATTACAAAAGTGGAATAGTAATGATCAGGAGCTATTAAATAGGATAAGTTCAGTAGGAATGGAAAAGGTTGAAAGGAAAACAGATCAAGCAAATAAATTAGAAAAGGTCATAGAGGATAAGGAAGTAGATATAAAAATAGATAGCATTATTAAGATTTTAGGACTTACTTGGAACCGTAGTAAGGACTCCTTCCAGTACACGGTGAATCTTCCGCAGCTTACAAATACACCTGTAACAAAAAGAGCTGTAATCTCAGACATAGCAAGATTATTTGATCCTCTGGGATGGCTGGCTCCAAGTATAGTATTAGCAAAGATCTTTATTCAAAAATTATGGCTTGCAGGGATCGGTTGGGATGAGCAGTTGAGCACGGAGCTCTTACAGGAATGGCATACTTACCGTCAGGAATTGTCTCTTCTAACCGAGGTTATGCTACCACGTTGGCTTGGCACTAACTCAGGTGATGATCTTGAGCTTCACGGGTTTTGCGACGCTTCCAAGGCTGCCTACTCAGCAGTAGTATACTTGCGAATGATTGATGTCGCAGGTAAGGTCAAGGTTGCTTTGTTGGTTGCGAAAACTAGAGTTGCTCCTATCAAGCAGATCAGCATTCCTCGTTTAGAGTTGTGTGGAGCAGTTCTACTTTCAAAGCTGTTGATAGAAACAGCAGAGGTATTGAAGATCCCATTGAATAAGATGTATGCTTGGACAGATTCCACTATTGTTTTAGCTTGGCTTAATAGTCACCCAAGTAGATGGAAGACATTCGTGGCCAATCGCACGTCAGAAATATTGTCATCTATGCAACCATCTCAGTGGTTTCATGTGTCAACCACAGAAAATCCAGCAGACATTGCTTCACGAGGAGTTTTACCCAGCTTACTTCTGGGGAATACACATTGGTTTTATGGACCAACATTCCTAGGAGTACAATCAATTAAAAAATATAAAAGACCAGAAGATTTTAAAACCGAACTAGAACAATCAGTTAAAGTTTACGTTGCAGCTACCTCAACTAACGATTGTGAGATATTTACAAGATTTTCTTCTTTATCTAAACTTCTAAGAGTAATAGCGTATTGTCGTCGATTCTTGAATAACCAATCTATTAAAACACAGTATTTACAGAAGAAGGAAATTGACCAGGCATTAGAATGTTGTATTAGAAAAACTCAAGAAAACATATTTACAGAAGAATACATGCAATTACAGGAAAAAGGATTTTTACAACTAAAATCAAGTAAATTAAAGTCTCTGTGCCCTTATTTGGACGATAAAGGTTTGATTAGGATTCAAGGAAGGCTAGAAAAGTCTTCTTTAGATATACAAATGAAGCACCCAATAGTGCTACCAAACAAAGGTCACCTTACTCACCTTATAGTAGCGGACGCACATACTAAAACTCTGCATGGAGGTCCACAGCTGATGCTAAACTATTTAAGGACAGCTTATTGGATCCTTGGAGTTAGGAATTTGGTAAAGCATTATGTTCAAAAATGTGTAACATGTGCCAAACAAAGAGCCAGTACCAAGGCTCAAATAATGGGCGACCTTCCAGCTGTTAGATGCACGCCTGCTAGACCATTCTTGCATAGTGGAGTTGACTATGCGGGCCCTGTAAATATTAGGACGACGAAAGGTCGTGGCCACCATTCGTACAAAGG
Source organism: Euphydryas editha (assembly GCA_036937285.1). Taxonomy (NCBI): domain Eukaryota; kingdom Metazoa; phylum Arthropoda; class Insecta; order Lepidoptera; family Nymphalidae; genus Euphydryas; species Euphydryas editha. The sequence continues at coordinate 2,058,157 of JAUPFZ010000007.1, read as the reverse complement.
CTACATATGTTTATTTGTATGTATGTCTACTCGCGCTTTACACCTAGAAGTAGTTAGTGACATGAGCACACAGGCATTTTTAGCAGCATTTAGACGGTTTGTGGCCAGACGGGGTCATTGTGCTAAATTATTTAGCGACAACGGCACCACTTTTGTAGGTGCTTCTAGAGAGTTGGAACAGTTAACACATTGCCAGGCTTCTATAGCAAAACATTTAGAAGCAAATAATACAGAATGGCATTTCATTCCTGCTCACGCACCTAATTTCGGTGGTTTGTGGGAGGCAGGAGTGAAATCTACTAAGTTTCACCTAAAAAGGGTTATCGGTGACGCAACACTCACCTATGAGGAGCTAACAACTCTTCTTAACCAAGTCGAAGCATGTTTGAATTCGCGGCCGATTAGTGTGATTAACCTGAATGATCCTGGAGAACCGATACCATTGACACCGGGACATTTTTTAATAGGAGAACCACTAATATCAATACCAGAATACAAGGATTATGAAAGTTCAAATGTTTATTCTCTAACACGTTGGCAATTTGTTCAGCGGATGCTGCAATCATTTTGGAGACGCTGGTCTCAAGAATATTTAAGCAACTTAATGCACCGATACAAATGGTCTTCCAAAATTCAAGAACCAAAAGTTGGTGATGTAGTTCTCATAAAGGAAGATAATTTGCCCCCTAGTCGTTGGTTAATGGGTCGTATATTGGAAAAGCATCCCGGTGATGATAAGGTCACGCGTGTAGTTACATTACGTACTAAATCCTCAATTATTAAAAGGCCAACAAGTAAATTATGTATTTTACCAATCACAGATCAATGAAATGTTACCTGTATATTAGTTTTTTATTTTTTTTTATTGTATTTTACATTTAAAGGGAAACCTATAGCATCATTATATTTCTACAATTGTTAACTTTATACCTTACAATTAACTTTATAACTTGTTAAATTAAAAAAAAAAAAAAAAAAAAAAAATTTAACTCATTTATAGTCATGTAGTATGTCGTATAATTATATGTATTAAAAAAAATGTTATACCTCATCTAATTCATAGATATTATGATCATAGCTTTTATATTAACTTACAGCTTAAGAAGGACATTCTGTCATTAAATGTCCTTGGTGGGCGCCATGTTCAAAACGCTAACCAATATTGTATTGAAATTAATAATTGCATGTAAAAGTAGTCCAACGCTCGACAGATGGCGTACAGATCAAAATAGATCACGCTAAAACTTGTTGTACACGGTTAAAGTATGTAAGTTTAATAATTTAAATAAAGTCGTCGTCGGTCGGTCGGTCGGTCGGATCAGTCCATCGGTCAGGTCGATCGGTCGGTGTCGGTGGTCGATACGTAGATCAGAATACTGTTGTGGTTTTATTTATTTAACCCTTCAAGTAGTTCACAACTAGTTCAATAGTCGATCGCCTGGCGCCATAGCACACCCAGTGCTATACAAAATGCCTTTGATAAGTCACGAAATACACCAATAGCATTTTCTAATATCTCACAAGCATCATATATATGTTTGAGAAGTGCCACACCAGCATCTGTCGTAGAGCGACCTCTAGTGAAACCGTGAAAGTGGAAAAGAAGTTGATTTAGTATGTTTTTTCAAAAGTTCTACTTAAGGACGGTAGGATTAAAATGGGTCTATAATTACAGGGATGTCAGTTTTTAAAAATTGGTAAATTTTACTATATTTTAGCAAATCTGGAAAAGAACCCACTTTAATAGCATTGTTAAAAGTTAAAGCTAAGTACGGAGCCAGGACATCAATGATAGTACTAATTAATTTAACTGAAATGTCCCACATATAATTGGGTTTTTTTTTTAATATTAAGACTCTTAAACGCTTTTAGAATATCTAAAAAATCAACCTGCGAGAATGAAAAATCAACATTATATTTGGTAACGTTAATTTTAAGAAGTTGGACAGAATTAGTTGAAGATGAATTCAGTCGAGAAGTTTAGTCAATGGGTATTTTATCGAAAAAGGTTTCAAAGACGTTTGCCAACTTGTCACCTGAGCTTACGATAGCACCATTTATATTGAATTCAGTTGGTATAATTTGTTGTAATAACATGATATTATAATAATAACATTAGTAGTAATAACATGATACAATAAACAGATAGGGTTAGGTAGGTTTGTTTGGACTTCCATACGCCTTTTCATCTATTTCATCCATCATGTAGGACGGAATTTTAAAAACGCTACTACAAATATTTCGCCATAGTCGTAGAATAGTGATGGATCTTACAAATTTAAAACTTCACAGGGGAGCCATTTCAAATAATTATGTTGTTGTTGTTGTTGTATATTTGAAATGACTGCCCTGTAAAGTTTTAAAGGAGGATGGGCATTTTGGGCCACGAGCGAACAAAGATGACACCTATAGTTAAGTGTAATAACTCTAAATAAACAACAATATAAAATAATAATATAAATAGCTAACAATAGCTCTGGCATATCCTTGTTTATCACGAAAAATTCTAATCATGTACATAACTTTCATTTGTGTTCGCTCATGGCCCAGATATCCATATAAAATGCGCATGGTCCTTTGTAAGATCCGTCACTATTCTACGACTATGACGATTTATTTACTTATAAAGTGCCTAAGTAAAATAACATGACGACCGTTCTGGTGTAGTGGTGCGAGTAGTCGCCTCAACGCCGTGCGCCGACGGTCGCGGGTTCGATTCCCGCTCGGGCTAGATATTTGTATTTGTACAAATATTTGTGTCCGGTCTGGGTATGAGTCCTTGTGAGTCTGCCCACCGTGCCTCGGCGACCACGTAAAGCCGTCGGTCTCGGTTGTTATAATAGACAGCGGAAATTATCCGCCAACCCGCAGTGGAGCAGCGTGATGGATTAAGCTCCAACCGTTTGGGTTGTTTACAGGCTGATACAGTACAGTCAAAGTGACAGCTCCAAAAATGTTTTAAAGCCCAATTTAATTAATTGAAGTGTATTTCGATTTGATTACAAAGTGGCGACGCCGCCGGTGACGGGCGTGGTATCGCGCAGGCAGCGCTACCCACTTGTATGTCGTCCGCACCCATCGCTTTTACACGCAGCGCTTCCAGCGCTGCATGCGCTTTGTGCACATCTCGAAAGACCTGGGTAAGCTTAATTCTAGACACAAATATTCACACGCTGTTAAATTTTAAATAATCTTTAATATGAATTTGCTTTGACTCGTCACTCACTTGAAATAAAACGTCTGTTTGCAATGAATACCTGTTTATTACTAATAGACAATACACGTTAGAATTGCTACATCGATGCGCATGCGACAAACATTTTTATAACAAGTATTTAATGCGAACATAAACCGCCCTCCAAAGGACTATATGGGTCCTTTCAAAATTGTTCATTACATGATTAAAAAATAAGTTACCTAAGGCTAGAAGGGCTCGGACCTTTTACTTATACACGTTATAACCAAAACCTACAACTAGCGATTATACAAACAAAATGATATTAACATTAACAATTTCAGTTTCGGTCTATCGGTAAATAACATAATTTAGATACACATCGTTTGGTGATTGAATCACCGCTTTTTAAACTATAGACGCGAGTCATTCCATCGGACCCCGGATGTTTATCAACTATGCGTCCAAGAGCCCATTTTCCAGGGGGTAAATTTGGCTGTTTAATTAATACTATATCGCCTATATTAAATTCAGGCATACCTTTAACCCACTTGGTACGTTGCTGAAGACTGGTCAGATACTCACTTTGCCACCTGCTCCAGAAATCATTTATTAACTTTTGACCATATTGCCAACGTGTTAAATGCGTCATCTTGGCATCGCTAATGTTAGGACAAGGCACTGTTACAGGGGCCTCTCCTATCAAAAAATGTCCTGGAGTGAGTGGATCTACATTTTCATCAGATGGACTTATAGGGCAAAGGGGCCGCGAATTTAGACAAGCCTCAATTTCACATAATAAAGTTGAAAATTCTTCATAGGTTAAGTGATTATTAAGTATTCTCTTAAGGTGGTATTTCATCGACTTTACACCAGCTTCCCAGAGTCCGCCAAAATTGGGTGAGTAAGCTGGGATGAAATGCCACTGAGTTCCATCATTGGCCAAAATGTCAGTGATTTGTCCTTGAAATTGTAGTCTAGCTTCATTCCACGCCTCCGATAGTTCTTTATTGGCACCTATGAAATTTCGGCCTTGATCACTCCATAGGTGTGCACAAATGCCTCTTCTTGCACAGAACCGCTTGAATGCTCCTATGAAGCTTTGAGAAGTCATGTCACCTACTAATTCTAGATGAATCGCCTTAGTTGACATGCAAATGAAGATTGCAACATAGGCTTTGCTCGCTTTGGCTCCTCTTCCTTTTCGCGTTAAAATCTGGAACGGGCCAGCAAAATCCACACCCGAGTTCATAAATGGACGTGCTGGTGTAACACGACTAGAAGGCAAGTCACCCATTTTTTGTGTTCGTGTTTTTGCATTTGCTTTAACACATACAAGACACTTATGTACATGCTTTCTTACCATGTCCTTAACTCTTAAAATCCAATATTTGGATCGTAAATGGCATAACATTAACTGAGTACCTCCATGCAAGGTCTTTATGTGAGCTTCCGCAATAATAAGAGAAACAAGAGTATTGTTTTTGCCAATAATGATCGGGTGTTTTTCATTTTCATTTAATCTTGATTTTCCTAATCTTCCGCCTACCCTAAGTATTCCATTTTCATCCAAATATGGGTCAAGTGCTTTTAATTTGCTAGTATTCTTTACATTTTTCCGTTGCCTTAATTTTTCTATTTCTTCTTCAAACTCTTCATACTGTACTATTTTTATACATGCGTTTAATGCATTCTCCATTTCTTCTGTTGATATTGTCATATTTTCTTTGTGTTTTTTAAAATTAATAAATTTTATGCAATAAGCTATAGTTCTCAATAAAGTAGTAAGAGAGTTAAATTCCTTAAATTTTTGTGACAAGTTAGATTCTTGACCCCTATTCGTCAATGTAAATGTTTTAATTGTTTCCTTCTTTCTTTCTAAATCAGTTGATATTAAATCTGGTTTTACCAAATTTAGATCCTCTTTGAGTAGCCATTTTGGACCGTTCCACCATAAATCGCATTTTAGCAAATCTACAACTAACATTCCACGTGAAGCTACGTCGGCAGGATTGTCGGCTGATTGTACATGATGCCATTGATTTTTGTTTACTGTAGATATTATTTCTACTACCCTATTGGCGACAAATGGTTTCCATCTTCCAGGTTCTCCAAGCAACCATGCAATAACAATAGACGAATCCGTCCAAGCAAAAATACTTGAATTTGGTATGCGCATGGCTTGTGAGACTTGCTTTAATAATCTAGAAAGAAGCAACGCGCCACAAAGCTCAAGCCTCGGCAAAGATATTGTTTTAAGAGGGGCTACTCTTGTCCTGGCTGCAATCAAAGTCGTTTTTATGCTACCATCTTGGTTTTTTACGCGACAGTAAACTACCGCTGAATATGCCAATGTCGATGCATCACAAAATCCATGCATCTGGACAGTGTCCATACACGTGCCAGATGTCCCCAACCAACGATCAATAAAAATGTTGTTAACATTTTTAAGGTCATCACGAATCGTCAACCACTCTTTCTTCAAAAGAGTGTTGAGATCTTCATCCCAGGTTACCTTCTCCAGCCATAGTTTTTGCATAAGAATTTTCGCTAGAACAATGCAAGGCGCAATCCAACCTAATGGGTCGAATAATTTTTGTATATCGGAGAGAATATTACGTTTTGTTATTATTTTGTCATCAAATATGGGTTGTAAATCCAAATTATATTTAAATCGATCTACTCCTAAATCCCATTGTACTCCTAACGCTTTGATTATCCCATCGACCTTAAAATCTAGGTGGGCTTTAGTTGATCTCTCGTGTGGTTCTAAGCCTTGCATAAATTCAGCATTATTTGAAGACCATTTCTTTAGTTCGAAACCACCTCGTCTTAACAATTCTTTCAAGTCCTTACTTAATTGAATGGCTTTTACTATGCTATCGCTACCGGACATACAGTCATCAATATAGAAGTCTTCATTTAATACTCTAGCTGCTTCAGGGAAATTATCACCTTCATCAACAGCCAGCTGCTTAAGTGTTTTTACTGCCATATATGGTGCTGATGTTGTTCCAAAAGTGAGAGTTAAAAGTCTATAATCCTTTATTTCTTCAGATGGATCATTTCTCCACACAATCCGTTGGTAATCTACGTCTTCTTTATCCACCAAAATCATTCTATACATCATTTGAATATCTGATACAAAGCAAACTGCATGTATGCGCCATCTCATGATTAGTCCTCTTAGATCTTCTTGTAGTATTGGTCCTGCCAATAGTTCGTCATTCAACGCTACGCCATTAGAACCTTTGCAAGAAGCGTCGAAAACAACACGAGTCTTGGTTGTCTCCTTATCTTGACGTACAACCGCATGATGTGGTAAATATACCGATTTTTTATTAATTTCTTCCTTCGGTACCTCTTCTATATGTTTAAGGTTTTTATATTCATTGATTACAGTTATGTATTCTTGTTTTAAGTGTGGATTTTTAATAAATTTTCTCTCTAGTTGCATTAATCTTTTTACAGCATTTATTCTAGTATTTCCTTCCGGTGATAATCTGTTTTCTGTTTTGAACGGCAGTTTAACTATATATCTTCCTTCACTATTTCTATAATGCGTTTTCTCATAGATATCTTCACACAATTGTTCCTCCTTGGTTAAATTTCTCTTTACATCTGTGTCTATCTCCCATATTGTTTTAAGTAAATCACTCATATTAACATCATCGTTCACGTTCATAACTATCAGTGGCCCTTTACATTCACCAGTGTTTATACCACCCATAACAATCCATCCCAGGTATGTTTTTTGTGCACAAATGGTACCCGAGGGACTCTTTAGTAATCCTTGTTGCAGTATTTTTGTGTATTCTTGAACTCCTAACAGCAAATCCATGGTTCCCGGCTTACAAAAATTTGGATCAGCTAAATTAAGATGCATGAAGTGTGACATCTCGTGCTCAAGTTTTGAGTTTGAAGGTGTATTTGACAATAATTGCTTTGATATCACGTAGGCGTGTATTGGTAACTCAAATTCTGATTCCCAGCGTGACTGTATTTTTACCTTAACCTTATGCTTGACTTGTACCTTCATAGACTCCATTCCAGTAACAACTAAGTTAACTGGCTCCATCTGTAATTTTAAAACTTGAGCAGCCTTTTTCGTAATAAAACAGGCCTGTGAGCCCGAATCTATTAGCGCCTTAAGCACAGTAGTGTGGCCTTGATCTCCCTTTACTATCACTACTGCAGTAGCCAATAAGCTAATATTTCGCTCCTCAGTTGAGAAAGACGTAATTGAATTGAATACCTTTTTCTCTTCTACATTGACTTGACTTGATGACGTCGATTGCATAGCTTCCAGGGATGTTGACGTCTTGCTTGATTGATGTAAAAGGGAATGATGACGTCTTTTGCATATGTGACATGACATAGGAACGCGACATTTAAATGCTGAATGTCCAGGGGCCAAACAGTTAAAACAGAGTCTGTTATGCTGCACGTATTGACTCCGTTCAGCAGGCTGCATTTTTGAAAACAATTTACATCGACACAGAGTGTGATTTTCCTTACACATAATACAGATCTTCTCTTTAGTGTTATCTGACGATGTTGACACATGAAAAACGCGATCTCTAATCGGTCGTGTGGTTGGTGGTGCGAGGAGTTCTAATGTACGGAACCTTGACTCTAAGAATTTTTTTAAGTGCAACCAGTTAGATAATTCCTCTTCATGTTCCGAATAGGCATGCTGTTCCCACTCTTTGTGGGACTCCGAGTCCAGCTTCTGTACAACCAGAAACACAATGATGGGATCCCAAGTGTCCGTGGATATATTAAGATTTTGGAGGCTATTTAATATCTCATTTGTTGTGTCTAATAATGCCTTTAACTGTGAAGCTGTTTGTGTTTGGCATCTTTTTTGAGAAAAGAGTCGCCTTAATAAAGAATTAACAATTAATCGCTTATTTCCATACCTTGTTTTTAATGTTTCCCATGCTTGTAAATAATTAGCATCCGTTATCTGCACGTGTCTTAATAAAGCTGCTGCTTCACCTGTTATGCTTGTTTTCAAATAATGCAGTCTTTGAACGTTTGTGAGTGACATATTATCATGAACTAGTGAAATAAACAAATCTTTATATGTGGGCCATTCTTCATAATTTCCGGCAAACGTTGGCAATTCTATTCGCGGTAATCTAACTTGCGGTTGATTCTGACTTATCATAGTAATATCCTGGCTATCACTCCGATTTTGTTCCACAGAACGCGTTTCAACAGTTGCTAGCATGTCCTTTAAATCGCCTAACATGCATAAATAAATAAATATAAATAATAATAATAATAATAAAAAATAATAATAATAATAATAACCGCCGTGTGGTTCCCGGCAGAGTAGAATAGGACCAACCCATCCTCAGCCTAGGGTGTCGTAAAAGGCGACTAAAGGCAACTAAAGCTGCACAACACCAACGCAGCCTCCTCGGAGAGCGTGAGTTCCTCTCCGAGGGAGTAATCTAGCACTCAACTTTTATGGATGGACAAGGACAATAGAAAGCGCATAGGGCCGCTGCCTGGGGGGCGCCAGGGCACGTCTGGAGCTGGCGCTGGACGTGGCAGCATGCGGGCCGCCAGCAACCCCCGCCGACCGGTACCACCACCTAGCTGGCCGGTGTCTCCACCATCCCCACCAGTTGGCTTGGCACCGACAGAGTCTTCAGGGACTCAGCATTTGGCGCCCGCCGCTGGTGGAGTACGCCGCATGAGATGGACACAGGAGATGAATCTAAATGTCATGCGCGCGTATTTTAGGGCTGTAGGGGGGGAAACCGGGCGGACTGGCTACCGAGCAGTAATGCACCGCGAGTTCCTGCTGCTCGAGCCAAATTTAAATGTCACGGAGCAAAACTTGGCAGATAGAGCTCGGTACATCCAACGAAAGGGCGTATTCAACGCCGCCGAGCTCGAACGATTACGACGTGAGGCTGCTCCTGAAGTCGAACCCGTATCTGCAGAGCATAACGCAGTTGCAACGCAACAGGGAAGCGTTCGTAGCGAAGTGCCTGTGGATGCGATCGCTGAAGAAGCAGTCTCCCAAAAAGTAGAGCAGATGAGAGGGATTTTGGAGGAGGCGATTTCCGAGATCCGGAGCGCTCCTCTGGAACAGAGGCCACGACTATCCCGTCTTCCTCTTAATGCTGCGACGCGGGTTGCCATTGAGGCAGCTAACAAGCTGCTACCTCCATATTTGGATGGCAGTCTAGGCTTGGATGATACGGGTTCTATTCTCTTTGGTGCTGCTCTAGCGGTACACCGCTTCATTGGAGCCAAAACCCGGGAGCCTGGACGCACTATTAATAAGAATAGTGACGTACCAGCCTGGAAGAAGAGAATAGAACGCCGTATCAGCCTGGCCAGGGCCCTCATTGGCAGACTGCAAAGCTTCAGGTCGGGCAACACTAGGCCAAGGATTGTGCGCTCCGTCAGAATAGCTTTCAATGGATTAGGCGTCAGGCTTGACCAGCCTGATATAGCTGAAAAACTGACGGAGCGCATCGACGGCCTGAAGCAAAGAATCGCGGCATGGGGGAGGCGTATTCGTAGGTACTCTGAGAGAGTTGAGCGCTTCCGACAAAATCGCCTCTTCGTGAGTGATCAGAAGAGGTTCTACAGGAAGTTGGAGAACCCGACGCCGTGCTTTACCTCCCCAAAACCGAATACGGCTGACCTCGTCGCCTTTTGGCGAAATACATGGTCACGGGAGGTAGAGCATGAGGAGGGCCCTTGGATTGCAGCGATTCAGGAAGCATGTGCTAGAATCGAACCGATGAACCCAATCGCCATCTCTTCGGAGAACGTAGCTGATGCGGTCCGGCGGGCACCGAACTGGAAAAGTCCGGGGGCTGACGGCCTGCACCACTATTGGCTGAAAGGGTTCTCGGTATGCCATGCGACCTTGGCTCGACAATACCAAGAGGCGATAGAGCGGAGGACACTTCCGAACCTCTTCACTACTGGGATCACTCACCTAGCTCCTAAGTCCACCAACACCGCGGATCCTACCAACTACCGCCCCATAACGTGTCTGACTTCTATCTACAAGACACTGACATCCGTTCTGAGCTGCAAAATCTCTCGTCATATTGACGAATTCAACATCTTATCTGTAGCTCAGAACGGATGCCGTGGAGGCTGTCGCGGCACAAAGGAGCTCCTTCTCATTGACTCTGTTGCGGGCCAGCTTGTCAAACGCAACCGTCGGAACTTCTCTGCTGCCTGGATCGACTACAAGAAGGCATTCGACTCGGTGCCTCATTCATGGCTTCTGAGGGTCCTCGAACTGTACAAGATCGACAGTGCAGTTCGAGACTTCCTCGAAGTATGCATGGGGCAATGGAGTACGATACTTTGTCTCCAGGGCGAGAGACTGACGACGGGTGCCGATGACCGAATCCGGATACGAAGGGGTATTTTCCAGGGTGATTGTCTGAGCCCACTTTGGTTTTGCTTGTCCTTGAACCCTTTAAGCACCCTGCTGGAGCGTTCGGGGACAGGCTTTCAGTTTCGGAGAGGAGGTACTAAAGTCTCCCACCTTCTCTACATGGATGATCTCAAGCTGCTTGCACCTAATGCTGCACGCCTTATGGAGTTGATGAAAATCACTACGGAGTTCAGCGGCTCCATCAGGATGCAACTTGGAGTGGACAAGTGTGCGGTCGTGCATGTAGACAGGGGACAGGTGACGCAATCGGCTGAAATTAGCCTAGAGCTTTCTAACTTCAAGACCCTCTCCGAAACTGAATCTTACCGGTATCTGGGCATGTCACAATGCATAGGGGTCCAGGAGGTGGATATGAAACAGGCTGTTTGCGAGGTCTTTTTTGGACGGCTGACAAAAGTTCTTCGGAGCTACTTGTCGGGCGCCAACAAGGTCCGAGCATATAACGGCTGGGTCATGCCCACTCTCTTGTACACATTTGGCGTGCTCAGATGGACTCAGACCGAGCTCGACGCCCTAGACAGAAGAGTGCGCACGACTATGACTCACCATCGCATGCATCACCCGAAATCGTCGGTCATGAGACTGTACATCCCACGGAAGTGTGGTGGCCGAGGCCTATTAAGCGCCAAGTCCATGCATAACCGGGAGGTGTGCAGCCTCAGGACCTACTTTGAGACGAGGAGGGAGAGCGCTATCCATGGTGATGTTGTAGTATGTGACAAAGGTCTCACCCCGTTATCCCTGGCCAAAGAGGAATGGCGAAGACCGGTAGTGCTTAGCACCTCTGACCGGGAGACCGTATGGATGGAGAAGGAGCTGCATGGACGGTTTTACAAGGCGCTCCACGCACCTCACGTGGATGTTAAGGCCTCCGTGCAGTGGCTGCGATTCGGGGACCTCTTTGGGGAAACCGAAGGTTTTGTCTGTGCAATACAGGATCAGGTGGTTAAGACGAACAACTACCGGAAGCACATTCTGAAGGATGGCACTCCCGACTTCTGTCGAGCTTGTCGTCATCCCGGCGAGTCACTCAGACATGTGCTTTCGGGGTGTTCAGCGCTTGCCAACACTGAGTACTTGCACAGACATAACCAAGCGGCCAAGATTCTTCATCAAGAGCTTGCTCTAATGTATTGTCTTCTGGAACAGAGGGTGCCGTACTACCAGTACACACCGGCGCCAGTACTCGAACGCGACGGAGTCCGGCTCTACTGGGACCGGCCTATCGCCACGGACAGGACGATACTGGCGAACAAGCCTGATATCGTGGTGATGAATAGGGCACAGTCGAGGGTGTTTTTAGTGGACATTACCATCCCGCATGACGAGAACCTCGTGAAAGCCGAAACAGAGAAAAAACGTAAATATCTGGATCTGGCGCACGAGATTGTCGACATGTGGGGTGTTGATTCCACTGAAATCATTCCTATCGTTATATCTGCCAACGGTTTGATCCCGGTTAGCCTCGCTCACCATCTGAGGCAGCTGGGTATCCGTGACGGTTCGCTCGCAGCCAGGATGCAGAAGGCGGTATTACTCGACTCGGCTAGGATTGTCCGCCGATTTCTGAGCCTACAGCCCTAACCCCCGGCCGTTTGATCTCCCTGCCGGGGCGTAATCCTCCACCCGCTTATATTTATCTAAGTAAGTTTATGTAAATTTATTATATTCCTTATATAAGTATTGTATTATATTTATTTATATGTGTATATGTATATCTTGAACGGGTGGAGTGTAGCAATTAAAAATAATAATAATACAAATCTTCTTGTAAATAAAATTCTTCATTTAAGAAATAAGGCAAAACTCCTCTTTGTTCACGCGGCATTATTTTCACTAAGTCTATATGTGCCTGCTTAAACGTAGTCCAATATTCTTCGATACATTGTATACGCGATTGTATATAACCTTTAGTTAATCTTTGTTTCGGACATTTTTTCAAATTAGTTTGAGTCTTTTTCAATAATTCCGCGGTATTTTCCAAAATACTAACAATTTGATCCACATTAGCCATACTTCTTTATATAAAATTTATAAATCTTCCAACGCAAAAACTATATAGAAAAAACTTGTTTACTTCAAAACATCCTTTCGTAACTTCTTATCGCAATGCAGAAAAAATCTTTTGTTCCCTCGATGCAACTCGGTTTACAACAGATCCGGCTCGTAATCGACCAATATGAGTGTAGTTTTTATTTCCTTTTTTTTTTTGAAGTTATACTTCTTTTGATGAAAAAGTTAGGAAAATATGATGAAGTTAGCTAGTAGGCGCCGCTCAATTGCGGTAACTCACTTCATTGCGCTGGATGTGTCAACTCACTTTTTACGAGCTTTTTAATATCACCTGTCCCGATGTTTATCATCAAATCTTCTTACAAATTAAATTTGATCCACTTACCGGTTACCGATTGAGCTGAAATTTTGCATACATGTGTAAATCGCGTGACAATGCAATATTATGATGACATGGTGTTGATCTGATGATGGAGCTGGAAGGTGGCCATAGAAACTTTGCAATGAAACGACACAATCTCATCGAGTTTGGGCTCGTTTGATTAATCTTGACGAGTACTTTGTTTTTAGATGGTTACCAGGATTTTATCCGATGATGGAGCTGGAAGGTGGCAATAGGAACTTCGGAATGAAACGACACAACCTCATCGAGTTCGGGCTCGTTTGAATCTCGTTTGAATCGTCTTAAAGAGTAGTTTGTCTTTCAATGGTAACCAGGGTCTAATGATGGAGCTGAAAGATGGTCATAGGAACTCTGTAACGAAACGACGTAACCCCATCGAGTTTCGGCTCATTTGATTCGTCTTGTCGAGTACTTTGTTTTTATATGATTACCAGGGTCTGATTGTAGATAGCGCGCACTACCCATTAACTCGGAGCGTCGTTTTATTATAACTTCTTACGTGCGTATTTAAGTACACACACCCGTTACACAAATTTATTAGCAAAATTAAAATGCTAACATGAAAGGTCGTCTAGTATACTCGTACAACTTGTATTGAAAGTGTTGTTTGCAAATCGTAATAATAATTTTAAATTATTTTTTTGTCATCCATTATGCACTTGAATGTGTCAAATGTATAAAAAAAATTTCTGTTGAGTTTTCGTTGAGAGAGAGAATTTGAGTTTTTTTCAATTTTTTGCATTTTCTGAGAACATTTGCTATAGTAATGTATATATCGATACCTCGGGGCTCAAAGGGCGTAAGCACCAAAACTAGATTTTACAGGAGAGCCAAAAAACTAAAAATAATAAAATATTTTCGACATAACTTTCTTGATTGTTGTCCTAAATAAACCATTCTAGGACCAAAAGTTTTAGTTTTTTTTGATGCAGAACTTTGTATAATTATATTTGTAATAAATTTTAAAGTAAAAAAAATAGCTTGTCTATACGCCTCGGAAAATTGAATGCTTGGGGCGCTTACGCCCGAAAAATCAATGGATATGTGATTAGTGATGGTTGTAACGGTCAATTTCCTCAATATTTCTATCAGTTTGTAGACAGCTGCTTTGTTTTCTTCATTTAATCGATTTCAGTGCAATTTTGTATGATTTTTATAAACTTTTGTATATACTTTATTAACTTTTTTATAGATTTTGTTACTTTATCCACTCAGATAACTTAATTAGTTATCTGAGTGGATAAATAGGCAACAAATAATTATTGATTTTATCTATACTTAATTGCCTTGCCTACTCAAAAACTCATTTATTATAAAAGAAAAATGATAAATAAAAGTCACTTGTTATTGAAAATATTGTATATTAAACAAAGTACGAAAAAGACTCTTATTTTTATTTAATTTCAGTTGTAACGAAACATCTTGTTTAACGTAAAGCAGACTGAACGATTAACTATCGCTACAAAATTTTGCACTAATGTCTAATCTTATGTTTAAAACTAATAGAAAATACAAGGAACTCTTGAGATCAATTATATATCACTAGCGGCCCGCCCCGGCTTCGCACGGGTATTTAACTAAAATTTCAAAAAATATAAAATTATATTTTTTATCACCTACACCTGCGTCAATACTGGAAAATATTTTATAACAGACGGATTGGTTGTCAAACATGTGTCAAAATAAATTTTAATTTAAATCAAAATCACTATGGAGTATTTATATCAAAATAATGTTCTCCCCCTTTTAACATCGTTAGAGGATGAATTTCGATAAAATACGAAACACATCTTCAACCAATTCTGTTAAAGAATATTTATGCGAAATTTGAAATAGATTGGACCAAGGAATCATGTTGTCCCATACAAACTTTGCCCCCCTTTTTCACCCCCTTAGAGGTAGAATTTCGTAAAATCCGTTCTTAGCTGACCTCTACTCGGTAAAAGGAATATTCCTACCAAATTTCAAGTCTCTGCGCCTTATAGTTTCAGAGATGTCGTGATGAGTCAATGTATACGTGGAAATCTCTTATATATATATAGATTTATGAAGTCTTTTGGTAAAAGGATATTTAGGCAAATATCTTAAGTATACCTACTACATTAAAATTTGACCTTACTTGAATAATTATTCATTTCATTTCATTTATTGATCAACCTGAGAGATTGCTCTTACGACCCAAAACAATATATTTCCATGTAAAATATTAGACGTAAGAACATTCGTATGATCTACGATGTCGTTTACTACCATCACGTTTATGATTGTTAACAGTGATTGCTGTTACGATACAAAAACTAAAAAAATATGTTTTATTTTCTACAAAAAATAGGGTCGTAAACGCCATTTTTTGGCGAGTAGGAAGATTTTAAATATACTGATCGATAGAAGAGAAAAAAATAAGTAGGGCTGCATTAAAAAGTCAATTTCACCAAAATGGCGGTTACGCCCTTTGAGCCCCGAGGTATCGATATATATTTTTTTACACCATCAGAAAGTAGATATTTCAACGAACAAAATGCCCCCAAACTTTTTGAAAAAAGCTGATATTTTGACGTCAGAATTTTCGATTGAAAATTAGGGTGCATTTTTGATATTAAGTTAAAATAAGGCGAAAAAATAAATATTTTAAATCAAATAAATTACAGTGTATTTGGGACATAATAAGGTAAATTTTCACCAAATTGCGTAGAAAAAATTTTTCTTTTTTTTAAAAGAAATAAATAAAAAACTAAAAACTTGGTTTTTTGAATTTTTCACCTAAATTTTGAGGTTGTGTGTGAAAAAATTGCATGTGAAAAAATTGCAAATACAAAAGTTGTAGATCTTTTTATTACCTACAACTTTTCCATTAGGATTTTCCATAGGACTTGTAGTTTTGCCGGAAATCAAGATAAACCATTTTTTACCCTTAAAAACTCCCCCCCTCCCACTTCCCGAACTCGGATCGACTGTAATTTATTTTTCCTTTTGTTTTGATCATATTCCCCTCCTTTTCTAATGGGTTTCATCATACTGTAATTCTTTTTCATTTTTTACCATTTTGGAAGGCTTCGGCCCTGGTCTAATTGGTGACATCTTTAATGGAAATTAATATAAATTCGCATGTACCTTAGAGGTGGCGAGTGCTCGCTGCGCGCGTTCATATCGGACTACGTGCGCTGGGGCGAGAGCGAGCGGCTGGCGCAGAGCGCGCGCGCGCAGATCGACGCCGCCATGCGCGCGCCCGCCGCCTGGAGGGAGCGCGCGCCGCCGCCCGGACACACGTCAGTAGCTCGCTCCTTGCTATACGTTGCTATACGTTCATATCGGACTACGTGCGCTGGGGCGAGAGCGAGCGGCTGGCGCAGAGCGCGCGCGCGCAGATCGACGCCGCCATGCGCGCGCCCGCCGCCTGGAGGGAGCGCGCGCCGCCGCCCGGACACACGTCAGTAGCTCGCTCCTTGCTATACGTTGCTATACGTTCATATCGGACTACGTGCGCTGGGGCGAGAGCGAGCGGCTGGCGCAGAGCGCGCGCGCGCAGATCGACGCCGCCATGCGCGCGCCCGCCGCCTGGAGGGAGCGCGCGCCGCCGCCCGGACACACGTCAGTAGCTCGCTCCTTGCTATACGTTGCTATACGTTCATATCGGACTACGTGCGCTGGGGCGAGAGCGAGCGGCTGGCGCAGAGCGCGCGCGCGCAGATCGACGCCGCCATGCGCGCGCCCGCCGCCTGGAGGGAGCGCGCGCCGCCGCCCGGACACACGTCAGTAGCTCGCTCCTTGCTATACGTTGCTATACGTTCATATCGGACTACGTGCGCTGGGGCGAGAGCGAGCGGCTGGCGCAGAGCGCGCGCGCGCAGATCGACGCCGCCATGCGCGCGCCCGCCGCCTGGAGGGAGCGCGCGCCGCCGCCCGGACACACGTCAGTAGCTCGCTCCTTGCTATACGTTGCTATACGTTCATATCGGACTACGTGCGCTGGGGCGAGAGCGAGCGGCTGGCGCAGAGCGCGCGCGCGCAGATCGACGCCGCCATGCGCGCGCCCGCCGCCTGGAGGGAGCGCGCGCCGCCGCCCGGACACACGTCAGTAGCTCGCTCCTTGCTATACGTTGCTATACGTTCATATCGGACTACGTGCGCTGGGGCGAGAGCGAGCGGCTGGCGCAGAGCGCGCGCGCGCAGATCGACGCCGCCATGCGCGCGCCCGCCGCCTGGAGGGAGCGCGCGCCGCCGCCCGGACACACGTCAGTAGCTCGCTCCTTGCTATACGTTGCTATACGTTCATATCGGACTACGTGCGCTGGGGCGAGAGCGAGCGGCTGGCGCAGAGCGCGCGCGCGCAGATCGACGCCGCCATGCGCGCGCCCGCCGCCTGGAGGGAGCGCGCGCCGCCGCCCGGACACACGTCAGTAGCTCGCTCCTTGCTATACGTTGCTATACGTTCATATCGGACTACGTGCGCTGGGGCGAGAGCGAGCGGCTGGCGCAGAGCGCGCGCGCGCAGATCGACGCCGCCATGCGCGCGCCCGCCGCCTGGAGGGAGCGCGCGCCGCCGCCCGGACACACGTCAGTAGCTCGCTCCTTGCTATACGTTGCTATACGTTCATATCGGACTACGTGCGCTGGGGCGAGAGCGAGCGGCTGGCGCAGAGCGCGCGCGCGCAGATCAACGCCGCCATGCGCGCGCCCGCCGCCTGGAGGGAGCGCGCGCCGCCGCCCGGACACACGTCAGTAGCTCGCTCCTTGCTATACGTTGCTATACGTTCATATCGGACTACGTGCGCTGGGGCGAGAGCGAGCGGCTGGCGCAGAGCGCGCGCGCGCAGATCGACGCCGCCATGCGCGCGCCCGCCGCCTGGAGGGAGCGCGCGCCGCCGCCCGGACACACGTCAGTAGCTCGCTCCTTGCTATACGTTGCTATACGTTCATATCGGACTACGTGCGCTGGGGCGAGAGCGAGCGGCTGGCGCAGAGCGCGCGCGCGCAGATCGACGCCGCCATGCGCGCGCCCGCCGCCTGGAGGGAGCGCGCGCCGCCGCCCGGACACACGTCAGTAGCTCGCTCCTTGCTATACGTTGCTATACGTTCATATCGGACTACGTGCGCTGGGGCGAGAGCGAGCGGCTGGCGCAGAGCGCGCGCGCGCAGATCGACGCCGCCATGCGCGCGCCCGCCGCCTGGAGGGAGCGCGCGCCGCCGCCCGGACACACGTCAGTAGCTCGCTCCTTGCTATACGTTGCTATACGTTCATATCGGACTACGTGCGCTGGGGCGAGAGCGAGCGGCTGGCGCAGAGCGCGCGCGCGCAGATCGACGCCGCCATGCGCGCGCCCGCCGCCTGGAGGGAGCGCGCGCCGCCGCCCGGACACACGTCAGTAGCTCGCTCCTTGCTATACGTTGCTATACGTTCATATCGGACTACGTGCGCTGGGGCGAGAGCGAGCGGCTGGCGCAGAGCGCGCGCGCGCAGATCGACGCCGCCATGCGCGCGCCCGCCGCCTGGAGGGAGCGCGCGCCGCCGCCCGGACACACGTCAGTAGCTCGCTCCTTGCTATACGTTGCTATACGTTCATATCGGACTACGTGCGCTGGGGCGAGAGCGAGCGGCTGGCGCAGAGCGCGCGCGCGCAGATCGACGCCGCCATGCGCGCGCCCGCCGCCTGGAGGGAGCGCGCGCCGCCGCCCGGACACACGTCAGTAGCTCGCTCCTTGCTATACGTTGCTATACGTTCATATCGGACTACGTGCGCTGGGGCGAGAGCGAGCGGCTGGCGCAGAGCGCGCGCGCGCAGATCGACGCCGCCATGCGCGCGCCCGCCGCCTGGAGGGAGCGCGCGCCGCCGCCCGGACACACGTCAGTAGCTCGCTCCTTGCTATACGTTGCTATACGTTCATATCGGACTACGTGCGCTGGGGCGAGAGCGAGCGGCTGGCGCAGAGCGCGCGCGCGCAGATCGACGCCGCATGGATGGATGAAAATTTCAATTGACCCTTATTGATCGACTCTCTTTACGGTCACAATCTTTAATTATCGAAGCAAAACAATCGATGCAACAATTAAAATTACATAAATTTTCCTTCAATCGCGATTGTCGATAATGTAACGTAATCGATCGTTTCGGGCCCGCTGATTTAGCAAAATCGGTGTGCTATCACGTAACTTGCGCGATCGCGACAAATCGCTGTGGTGTTGAATTTCAATAATAACTGAGACTCAGATAGTAATGAAATTCGACACCATTAGCAATTTCTCGCGATCGCGCAAATTACATAATAGCTGCAAGGATTCGATGTTTGAATTCGAAAATCGAACGCGGCTACAGAGTCGGGCAGCGGCCGGTGTTCGCGTGCTGCACCGAGGCGTGGGCTGCGGTGCGGGAGAGCGCGCTGGCGGCGCGGCGCTGCGGCGCGTGCGGCGGGCTCGCGGCGCTGCGCGCGACCGACGTGGCGCTAGCGACGCTGCTGGCGCACTGCCGCGCCGCGCACGCGCGCCTCGCGCCCGCGCCGCCCGCGCGCGCCGCCCGCTGGCTCGCCGACGACGACATCGCGCGCTTCCTGCAGACGCTGCCCAACTACCGCGCCGCCGTCGACCGCACCGACTACACCGCGCAGGTCATCTGCCAAACGACACTCAACTTTTTAACACTAAAGGTACTGTTACACGTGCTCATTACTACCATGATTATAGTCTAGTCAACAAGTGCCATTTCGGTCAACTTTTTTTTAGTAAACTCCGAAAATTATGAGTGAGGTGTTAATAACGTCTAGATTATTTTTGAAAAAAAAAAATGAAATAAATTAATTCATCTATATCAGAATCAAATCATTAACAAATAACTAAAAAAAAAGGGATTTAGTTTTCAAAAATAACTTTAATAACTTTTGCAAGCGGAACTTATATTTTATTTTTTCAAAAATTATATAGATGCCATTCCGAATCAAATGACAACTCACTCATAATTTTCGGATATTACACTTGATTGCACTTGATAACTAGACTATAATCATGCTAATTAGCATGCTAGTAAAGAGTATGTGTAACAGTACATTAATGGTGGCGGTTCGCGCCCGCGACACGTGGCCGTGGCCACAAGAGACCGCGACAAGCTATATCATTGGTCGTCCCGGTTCTGTTGTCTCTGTCTCTCCTGTCGCGGTCGCCTGCCGCCGCGCGAACCGCCACCATCACTTGTCACGCTACACTGAACTTTTTAACACTAAACCTACTAGAGCTATCAAATTACCGCTTTTGAGACTTTAATTCAAATTGTTAAATTCTAGGTTTAAATTTCTCTTGAACTTATGCACAACTTTTTCTACAATAAATAGCTACTTAAAAAAACCTTAGAATTTAACAATTTTAATTAAAGTCTCAAAAGTGGTTTTTCGACCGCTCTGGTGGGTATACTGTTAAACAATACTTTTAC
Organism: Euphydryas editha; assembly: GCA_036937285.1. Lineage (NCBI taxonomy): Eukaryota > Metazoa > Arthropoda > Insecta > Lepidoptera > Nymphalidae > Euphydryas > Euphydryas editha. Next base: position 2,037,704 of record JAUPFZ010000007.1, on the reverse strand, counting down.
TGTACTCATTTTTCATACAGTTCAGACATCGAACTGAATTTATCATCGTCGAGTGACGTGACCGAAGTAGCGAATCCTTCTCTTTATATTAGTGAAGATTTTAATGTTATAAAAAAAAAAGTGGTATGGACGGAGTACACATGTCAGAAGTGAAACTTCTTTGGCAAACTCAATTTACAAATTAATTACTAATAGTTAACAAATGTCAGAGAATAAAGAGACGATACAAAAAATTTAAATAAATATAATATAAATAAAACCTCAAAATCTAAATAAACATTCTATTGCTTGGTTACGCGTTGCTAGGATACGCGACATCATCGAGAATATCAAATCTATATTTATTATCCCATTCTCTCCTATACATTTATGTGTTTGTTTCTTTGTCGTAATCCAAAATTCTTTACATCAAATTTCAAATCGGAACGATTCTAAAGAAGTATTCACTTCAAAAAATAGGAGTTGAAACAAGCGTACGAGCGGGAAGCGGAGATCCTCGGAACGAGTCTGGGCGACGGTGAGGTTTCCAGTCGCGAGATAGTCGCCGATATCAACACATTAGTGGATTTAGCGCTCTTTTGTGAAAGTATGGTAAGTTTTTATTTATGGCGAGTAAGAGATATGTCATTCCGATACGATTAAATTTGTCGTAGTGCTAAAATATGGCAATACTCGATCAGCTGTCTTTCAATCGTTTACCAATGAAAACTCATGACAATTAAGCAACAAAAAAGCGTTAAAACAACTGATAATAAGTGTGAACATAACTCCTCTTCCTAGTCCCTATTCGTAGCTTTTCTACTACTAATACTACCCTTTGTACAGAAATTAAATATATACTGCGATAAATTGCTGAATCACGGTACTGTTGTGTACTACAGTGTACATTTCTACCATGTTTACACTGATGTACGACCTGTTATTTCTGAATTATACGATCGTTTGATTCAAACATTAAGACCCACCAATTTAATTCACTTAGGAACGGCGCCTTTTACTCAAAAAATCTTGTATTTTGACAAGATTTTCTGAGTTAAAGGCGCCGTATAGATGTCTAGTGTCGTCTCCTTTCAATTTATGTCACCATTTCATTTATTTTTTTTACAAACAGACGTGTAATCCACCATGTTATAGTCAGCTGATTGTTTTTTTTTTTTCTTCGATATATTTTATTAGCTATAATTTAACAAGTTTTAACTTAAGAGGAAATAACTTTAGCTTAAAATGCTGTACTCGGTTAAGCGTTATTTTATATGAGCACTTGTACAGCGCTTCTAGGTGAAAATTCAGAAAAGAAATTTAAAAAATCTTTATTGTCATAGTAAAAATTATCTTAATAGTGATAGTAACAATTATATGACGTCGAAACTCATTCTTTTTTTCACGAGTCATCAATCAGGCTCTATCTCCGTGTTTATTCGAAATATTTGTGTGCAGGATTGGTTAAGTACGAATATTAAGACCATACCCAGTCTCGTGGGTGCACCGACTGCGGGAGGATTGAAACTGACTGAAAAATTTCTTAACGACTTGGCCGCCACTGCTGCTGTGTTCGACGAGATAGCTCAGAAGTGTTTGATCTTCTTGCATTTGGAAGTGAGTTTCTCTGATATTGATCACGTAGATCTTATTCGTATCGTAGATTTTATTATGATATGAGCTTAAACTGTCAATATTTTATAACTCCAAAATAGGCGATAAGTGTTATTCTGTGTCACATATGAATTATTTGTCCCTACTAAGAGAATCGTTCTTAAGGAGTAAACTCCAGTCGTGCGTCGGAGCTGACACACACAATTTTTTTATTTTCTTTTTCTGAAACTTGTAATGAGGTAAGGGATGACGTCAACTAGCCTTGTCTAATGTGACGTTTTTTCCAGATGCGCATCGAGTGCTTCCACTACCTGGGACAGGAGGAGAGCGGCGACGAGGAGGCGGGCGGCGCCGCGCGCCTGGCAACCCGCCTGCTCGCCTTCCACGAGCAGGCCACCGCGCTGCTGGCGCCCGCCGCGCTCGCGGTGAGAACTTGCACAACCACCACCACCACTACCATCACCACCACCCGGATAGCGCCGCGCGCCTGGCGACCCGCCTGCTCGCCTTCCACGAGCAGGCCACCGCGCTGCTGGCGCCCGCCGCGCTCGCGGTGAGAACTTGCACAACCACCACCACCACTACCATCACCACCACCCGGATAGCGCCGCGCGCCTGGCGACCCGCCTGCTCGCCTTCCACGAGCAGGCCACCGCGCTGCTGGCGCCCGCCGCGCTCGCGGTGAGAACTTGCACAACCACCACCACCACTACCATCACCACCACCCGGATAGCGCCGCGCGCCTGGCGACCCGCCTGCTCGCCTTCCACGAGCAGGCCACCGCGCTGCTGGCGCCCGCCGCGCTCGTGGTGAGAACTTGCACAACCACCACCACCACTACCATCACCACCACCCGGATAGCGCCGCGCGCCTGGCGACCCGCCTGCTCGCCTTCCACGAGCAGGCCACCGCGCTGCTGGCGCCCGCCGCGCTCGCGGTGAGAACTTGCACAACCACCACCACCACTACCATCACCACCACCCGGATAGCGCCGCGCGCCTGGCGACCCGCCTGCTCGCCTTCCACGAGCAGGCCACCGCGCTGCTGGCGCCCGCCGCGCTCGCGGTGAGAACTTGCACAACCACCACCACCACTACCATCACCACCACCCGGATAGCGCCGCGCGCCTGGCGACCCGCCTGCTCGCCTTCCACGAGCAGGCCACCGCGCTGCTGGCGCCCGCCGCGCTCGCGGTGAGAACTTGCACAACCACCACCACCACTACCATCACCACCACCCGGATAGCGCCGCGCGCCTGGCGACCCGCCTGCTCGCCTTCCACGAGCAGGCCACCGCGCTGCTGGCGCCCGCCGCGCTCGCGGTGAGAACTTGCACAACCACCACCACCACTACCATCACCACCACCCGGATAGCGCCGCGCGCCTGGCGACCCGCCTGCTCGCCTTCCACGAGCAGGCCACCGCGCTGCTGGCGCCCGCCGCGCTCGCGGTGAGAACTTGCACAACCACCACCACCACTACCATCACCACCACCCGGATAGCGCCGCGCGCCTGGCGACCCGCCTGCTCGCCTTCCACGAGCAGGCCACCGCGCTGCTGGCGCCCGCCGCGCTCGCGGTGAGAACTTGCACAACCACCACCACCACTACCATCACCACCACCCGGATAGCGCCGCGCGCCTGGCGACCCGCCTGCTCGCCTTCCACGAGCAGGCCACCGCGCTGCTGGCGCCCGCCGCGCTCGCGGTGAGAACTTGCACAACCACCACCACCACTACCATCACCACCACCCGGATACCGCCGCGCGCCTGGCGACCCGCCTGCTCGCCTTCCACGAGCAGGCCACCGCGCTGCTGGCGCCCGCCGCGCTCGCGGTGAGAACTTGCACAACCACCACCACCACTACCATCACCACCACCCGGATAGCGCCGCGCGCCTGGCGACCCGCCTGCTCGTCTTCCAGGAGCAGGCCGCCGCGCTGCTGGCGCCCGCCGCGCTCGCGGTGAGAACTTGCACAACCACCACCACCACTACCATCACCACCACCCGGATAGCGCCGCGCGCCTGGCGACCCGCCTGCTCGCCTTCCACGAGCAGGCCACCGCGCTGCTGGCGCCCGCCGCGCTCGCGGTGAGAACTTGCACAACCACCACCACCACTACCATCACCACCACCCGGATAGCGCCGCGCGCCTGGCGACCCGCCTGCTCGCCTTCCACGAGCAGGCCACCGCGCTGCTGGCGCCCGCCGCGCTCGCGGTGAGAACTTGCACAACCACCACCACCACTACCATCACCACCACCCGGATAGCGCCGCGCGCCTGGCGACCCGCCTGCTCGTCTTCCAGGAGCAGGCCGCCGCGCTGCTGGCGCCCGCCGCGCTCGCGGTGAGAACTTGCACAACCACCACCACCACTACCATCACCACCACCCGGATAGCGCCGCGCGCCTGGCGACCCGCCTGCTCGCCTTCCACGAGCAGGCCACCGCGCTGCTGGCGCCCGCCGCGCTCGCGGTGAGAACTTGCACAACCACCACCACCACTACCATCACCACCACCCGGATAGCGCCGCGCGCCTGGCGACCCGCCTGCTCGTCTTCCACGAGCAGGCCACCGCGCTGCTGGCGCCCGCCGCGCTCGCGGTGAGCACTTGCACAACTCGCACAAATCTCAACCATTTTATTTTTAGTTTGTAAATTGTATACTTGCTATATTATGTAAATAATTATTTATTATGGTTTATATTAATCAGATGAATAATTTTTTAACAGCCAACAATATTCCTGTTGCGAACTGCTTATCTGTATGTAATATTATCAAGTATTACGTCATCTGTACACTTCGGGTATTTTTTATAATGTTTTAATTTCTTTGAAATAAAAGCCCGTATAAAATAATATGTAAAATATGTATGTGTGTGTATGTTAAAAATACTGCGACATATACACAGAAATTAACGAAAACCGTTCCCTGTACTTTTCTTGAACGCTTTTTTTTATACGAATGTAGTACATAATGAGCGGCGTCGGCGAGATGATGTCGGCGGCGGTGGTGTGGCGCTGGCAGAGCGAGCGCGGCGCCGGCGCGGCGGGCGCGCGGCTCGCGGCGCTGCGGCACTGCCTCGCCGCGCTGCAGCTGCCGCACGACGGGCTGCACGCCGCGCACGCCTACCTGCACCTGCTGGCCTGCACGCCCGAGGTGACGCGCCGCACACACACACACGCACACACACTCGCCGCGCTGCAGCTGCCGCACGACGGGCTGCACGCCGCGCACGCCTACCTGCACCTGCTGGCCTGCACGCCCGAGGTGACGCGCCGCACACACACACACGCACACACACTCACCGCGCTGCAGCTGCCGCACGACGGGCTGCACGCCGCGCACGCCTACCTGCACCTGCTGGCCTGCACGCCCGAGGTGACGCGCCGCACACACACACACGCACACACACTCGCCGCGCTGCAGCTGCCGCACGACGGGCTGCACGCCGCGCACGCCTACCTGCACCTGCTGGCCTGCACGCCCGAGGTGACGCGCCGCACACACACACACGCACACACACTCACCGCGCTGCAGCTGCCGCACGACGGGCTGCACGCCGCGCACGCCTACCTGCACCTGCTGGCCTGCACGCCCGAGGTGACGCGCCGCACACACACACGCACACGCACACACACATGCACACACAGACATACTTCGGCACACATTAATGAAAATTTTCAATTCACAATTATTTACATAAGATACAAAGCACCGTAAAATTTATATATCACAGTATAATTTACTATATCATATTTGAAACTTATATCGGAAATACAAATTAAAAAACCTTCTGTATGTTACAACAGGAGATAATAGCGTCGGTCCGCGAGAAGGGTCCGCAGTTCTCGGAGCTGGAGTACTTGAACGCTTTCAAGGTGATCGGCGCCCGGCGCGGCCTCGCGCCCGCCGACATGCGCGCGCAGCTGCGGCAGCTGTCCGCCGCGCTCGGCCACGTGGGCGTCACCGTGTGAACTTCGGACGCGAAGCGTTAACAATTTTGTACATTGACCTTTTATTCTTCTTCTGTCACTCCCGCGTAAATATAATGCGTCTCGCTCGCACAGATGCAACAGTTAACAGTCAGTTAGACTCAGGAGCCCCGGGTAGATCGGAAATCGATTCCGCAACATTTTTTTTTTCTTTTACTAAAATCAAAATAAATAATTTATATAATAACAATAATTTATTTAATAAGTTAAGTATTTTTATTTTTTCTCCTTCAAATATTTGTGCGCGAGGGACAGCCTCGCGCACGCTATAGTCCGGTCGCGGCTGTCGTTGCTTTAGCTCGTGGACGTCACGACATAGCGTGCTCGTATACTTGTCTTCGTAATAATGTATTTACGCACAAAATGTATCGCCTATGACTATTAAAAATGTCGGATATGAAAAAAAAAAACAACTTTTCAGGAGAGCGATGCAAAGTGTAAATTGCAAGCGTTTTTTTTACATATTTTTTTTTTTTAAATATCGACATTTATAAATTAAGTGGTTAAAAAAACTATGCAAAATAATATTTTTCTTTTCAGCTGATGATAGACTTCGTTATTTAAGAACGTTTTATGAAATAAAATAAAAAAAACGATTTTGCAGTTCCGACGATGTAAATAAATGTAATAGTCACATGCGATATATATTTTTTAATAATATGTCCATTAAAATCCATCAAAATATGAACTAGTACTAATCTTCTTTCGATTTTAAATACTTTTTTTTCCTGAAGCCTTAAAAAATCTAACACCATAGCAAAAACATGGATTGAGTTAGCTATTTGACTAATGGTTCTTAATTCAACCTATCAGGGTCTGGAAACGATTTAACGGTTTGCAATGAATAGAATATAAATTAGCGATGTTCTCAATAATACAGTAACATGTACATGTAAAGCACAAATTTCTAAAGACTACCAAAAGTGTTAATAAGCGACATATAAATGAAAGTATGGTTATTTATAAATTTATAAAAATTAGTTTTTAAATGCATATTGATACACAAAATTTGTGGACTGTAAGGATCAGAATGGCCTAAACCGACATATCAATAAGAAAATGTTTTCCCCATGTGCATATTGTTTAAGCTCAAGAAATGGAATTTCTTTAGTGAAACTCGTTTATTTGTAATTTAGTATAAATTTTTATTCTCTTACAAAACATAAAGATTTAAAGAAAGACAGACAAGTAAAAAAGTGTCAGAAAATGTAAAAATACCGCTGTAATAATATAATACATGATACCTAATGATAATAATGTTTATACTGGCAATAACTATAAGTATTAAGTAAGTAACAAAAGTATATGTTTGTTTTAATAATATAATAATAACAAATTTTCATTGTCTGGACATGATGCGTAAACACATATAATATTGTAAAAGATCAGTAAGACATTTTTTCTAGTTTTTACAAAGTGCATATTGTTCATTTCCATAGAAATTAGACTAGCTTAAAAGTCAGAACTACTAATTATTTATTACTTCTACCCTGATCGTTCAAACCATAACACCAGGGTATTCTCATCTTTTCTATATTGTAAAATTAAACTTCGATCGTTTAGGTTTTTCAAAGAATTATTTTGATAAAAACCCGACATAGGCCCCTCTATATCACATGGCTTCGTTAATAATTGTTTTTTTAATTATTTATTTATACACGAAATTAGAATAATTTATAGGTAAATGTGCAGAAAGTGTTTGCAAGTATGTTAAAAATGTAATTTTTTATAATTAGGAACCGTGTTAATTAATCCAGTATTCAGTAACGTAGATAGTATAAAATATATATTAATTGTTTTTACAAAATAAAAGTTTTATTATCTGTCTATTATTTTTACTTAATAGGAAATTAACCTATTATATTTACCCATTAATGCTATTTTATTTTTTTATCAAAAATGAAACTATTATAGCTACATCGTTAGAGCCAAAAGGCTTTACTTATTTTCTCATTGAATTTTAAAGAGTCGATCATTGATCTATAAAAAACCCTAGATACACAATCAGCGTGTCAAAAACGTCCGCCAATAGAGCACACATTGTGTGCTCATTTCAATCAAAGAATATAGAGAGTAGTAGAGTCGATTTTTTATTATTATCTTTCTTTTTATTATTCTTTTTTTTATTATGTTTATTAACTTTTGTCCTTTTTTGTATTTAGTATATAGATACATTCCGGAACTTTTCACAGAACGATTGCAAATTGTAACAACGAATTTTGTTCTGTGTACATAAACGTGTTGTTGATAACTTATTAGTAAGTTGGAGGAATGGGTTTAAGTAAAAAAAAAAAAAAAAAAAAATTATAAAAGTATAAATATATTTGTTTAGAACACAATATACCTACATATAAATTATAAAAACTTAAAATACTTAGTTAATGTATAAAAAATATAAAGTGTAAAAATATACTCGACTCAATTCATGCCTTGTCCTACCAAATGTAATGCCTGTAAATACTTTAAATTTGAATTTCCAAAAAAATATGTCATGTCATAAGTCCCTTTGTTTATTCAGAGCATATTTGGCGACACTTTTAAGCGTTACTTTTGTATGAGACTGTGCATCTAGGGTTTTTTATAGATCAATGGAGTCAATAAATAAAAGTGATAAAGGACAATGTTCAAATCTACCCCATAAATAACATATACAGAAAAATTGATATTTTATAAATGATCAAAGCAGCGGTTTAGGTGTGCTAACTACAATAGTAGTTTATTTTTTTTTTATTATTATTTTTTATTTTTTGTAGTGACACTTTTATATCTACGTATGGGAGAAATCTTATAGGTGTTAAAATCAAAAATCGTCAGTACGATCGTCACATTTTCGGACCATACCTATATGGTATTGTACTGTATTTCGGGACCCCGTACTATATATGTAATGAAACGACGCAACCCCACCGAGTTCCTTTGATCAGCTCCTTTGATTCGTCTTAACGAGTATTTTATTTTTAGATGGTTACCAGGGTCTGATCTGATGATGGAACTGGAAGGTGGTCATAGGAACTCTGTAATGAAACGACGCAACCCCGTCGAGTTTCGGCTCGTTTAATTCGTCTTGACGAGTACTGTGTTTTTAGATGGTTACCAGGGTCTGATCTGATGATGGAGCTGGAAAGTAGTCATTTTTTTTTTTTAATTTCACTGTCTAATTCGATGTATTTTACTGTTTTTAACAATTTTATTGAAAGATAATCTAGTGAAAAATGAGATTATGAGGCATGCACTTTTGGATTTTCCAAACTATTTATATCTATTATATAACATCTACATTACATATACACTTTAAACTTATTCTCTCTCTCTCTCTCTCTCTCTCTCTCTCTCTCTCTCTCTCTCTCTCTCTCTCTCTCTCTCTCTCTCTCTCTCTTCATGTCCTAAGTCCCCTGGATGGGGCAGAGGTAGGCATGAGACCGATATATCAAAACGTAACTAATATTGGTTACGCGTCCCCATATCATATCATATCGATATACCAAAACAGATAACCGTTTTCATATAACCAACGAAAACTTGAGCGCGAACACGAAACCGAAACTGGTAGAACGGTGACGATATGTCACGGCGCGCAACGGCCAAGAGCGGCGCGACAGCTAAAACCATATTATCTGCATCTCTTTCTTATAACGGTAACTTCATACTGAATAAAAGAGAGGCGAATATGGTTTTCGAACCGATTTAGCGGTTTTAATGCAACTGTGTACATCGCAAAATATAACTACATGTTTAAACAATAAAGTCGAGTCTTTACTCTTTTATAGTTATGATTATTTAGTTTCCGTAATAAAATAGTGTGTGTATTTAAGGAAAAGTTTGTGAAACGAATCATTTTTAGTTTTATTGAAATATGCCTTATAATAATAATTATATTAAAATATTAAAAATTATAATAATACTTTAATATTACTATAATATTTAATATTTTATAACCATAAGACGTAGTTTTTCAAAACATTTAATATAAACTTGTTTTAGTTTATATTTTAACTGTTTTAACCTTTGTGTTCAAGTGTCAACAGTTTGCGTTTGTTTCGGTTTGTGTTTACGTTACGCAATTGATAGCAAAACATTACTACTGATATCGATATCTGAAAACGGTTTTCAATATCGATAAATAAATAAATAAATATTAACCAACAATCACACCACGTTAACCTAGCCCCGTGCTAAGTTCGTAAGAACTTGTGTTACAGGTAGGTACTAGGAACGGAAATAAATTTAAGATATAAAAACATATATATACCTAAATACACATCCATGACCCGGTGCAGACATCTATATTCGTCATACAAATTATCTGCACCTGGCGGGATTCGAACCCGCGACCGCAGCGTAAAGTGTCCAGTTGCCTGATCACTCGACCAGCCGGCCGTCAAGTCGATATGGAAACTTAATATCGGCTACGTTGCCGTTTGATCTAAAAACCGAAAACGCCCATGTCTAGGCAGAGGGCGTCTACAGTGTGCTGCCATCTCGCTCGGTCTTGGGCTATCAGCTTAATCTCGGGTCAGGAAAGCCCGAAATTCTTCATCTCCGCGGTGACCGAGCGACGCCACGTTTGCTTGAGGCGGCTACGTTTCCTTTTCCCTTGAGGAGTCCACTGTTTATATATAATATAATATAATATAAATAATATTATATAAAAATATATTATATATAAAACACAAAATAGAAGTTGCTGACCTATGGTGGAAGGAAACCTTAATACAACAACAAGTAAAAGAAAACGATTCCACTAAAATCTTATGAGAAATGCCTTTTCTTACCGACGTTACTGTTACGCACAATAGACCAGACCTAATTTATGTAGATAAAATTAAGAACAAAACATTTTTAATTGACATAACAGTACCATCTGACTATAACATAGGAGCTAAAGAAATAGAAAAACTAAACAAATACCACCTTTTAAAAACAGAAGTGAGTCGGTTGTGGAATACTCAAATGACTATTATACCAATTCTGATAGGCACCACTGGAATCGTAGCTAAAATTAAATACAAAAATGATCTAACTATTTTGCAAAAGCAAGCAGCCATTCATACTTCCACCATACTCAACAAAGTACTAGGAGATAATGTTTTCATTCATAACGCACAAGATAGTCTCATTCATAGTGCACAACATTCTTCAAACACACCAGTCATTAAGCATACAACAATCCGTAGCACACAATCGTCAACAATCACACAGCAATTATCATCAAGCATACATCAGTTATCGAGCACACAGGTGTCATCAACCAACATCACACATTTTTCAGACACAATTCAAACATCTACAATTCATCAAGAACACAGGATGAGAGGAAGGAGAAGGAGAAACCGAATAAAACGTTAAATATATTTTTACCACATTTATTTACTTATAAATAGTTACCTTTTTTAGCAACCTGGGACATTGATACCCTCCTTCTCGAGGGTCTCGAGACAGGGTACCAATGTAAATCCGACGCAAGTCAAGAAAACGATCCGTTAGAGCATAATATAATACTATCCGTGCGTAGAAACTTTGCCGATGACCACCCCTCCCACCAGAGTTGACTGCGTCCCTCGCTCGTCTGATATGTACCGCTAGCAACGCAGCCGATACGGACGTGTAATTCTTTGCTTTCGCTTCGAATTAATTAATTGGTGTTTTCTTAGGTTTTACTTGTTTTCTTTTTGTTAGTTATTTGTTTTCGTTGTTTGGAACCATTAAACTTTTATTTTACGGCTTCGTTTCATTCATTCACTAAATATAAATACATAAAAATATATAATCTACGTAATAACAACAGCGTTTTTTATTAACTATTTATAATTACACTTTATATTAAATTTATAATTCGACCGAGACTATTTTTTATTAGTTTGATGTAAAATATATACAATAATAAATTAATAATCTACCTTTATGTGACCTTTTTTTTTCAACCCTACTGACTATGGACGCGTGACGTCACAAGGCCATCGGCAAAGTTTCTGCGCACGGATAGTATAATATAATATTAATTAAATTTTTCCGTGAGGTCGGGGTTCACTCGGATAAAACCGTGGGGCATCTGTATTTATTTATGTTCATATGAAATAACATTTCATATAATTTTATTATTACAATGTCTATAAATTATTTTCATTTTGCTGCAAATTACTTCAAAAATTAACTGCAGTCATTATTGCTACCACGACTAAACAAATATTTATTCACTTTTGAATACGTAATAAGACCAGTATTTTCTACATTACTCACCTTGGATTGTTTAGACAGATGTTTCAAAGGTACGTCTCCTCTAAAATTGGACAAATTAATTGTGTATTGTTTTTAAGTAAATAATGATCGTCAATGGGCGCTTGTGCACTACACGGAATTTTACTGGCCGGCGTCCGATTTTTTACGGTCCGATTTGGCAATGAAAAACACGAATAGGCGTTTGTGCACTACACGGAATTTTACCGGTAGTACCCTTGCGAATTTTATATCACTGAAAAGATAAGAGATTTTAGACTAGTTATTTAACATAATTATTCTAATATAGTGTTCTGTGATAGAGTAGAATTTATTAAACAATTATTTTATAGTTTAATTTAAAAAAAAACTGCAGATACGTATAGCGCCATCTTGTATATCAATAAGATACCGGTAGTTTTGAATCCAATGAAACCAATCAATAACTAATCACGCTCAAACGAGATGGCGCTTAGAAGTGATTTTCTTTAAGATTATAATGTAAATAATAATAAAATATTTGTATAAAGACTTAACTGTGCATAAATATGTAAATAAACTAGGATTTAGATCGTTTTGGTAAATAATATTATAACAAAGTTGATAGACAAAACGTAGTTATGAAAATATATATACGTATAAATGTACATGTTTATTTATTTATTCGAATATTAACTAATAAAATACAATCAATTTATTGATAAATGTTCCGTATATATAATACTTAAATATTTCGTATTTTATTATTATTTATTTTTTAAGACTCAAACCAATCAATAACTAATCGCGCTCAAACGAGATGGCGCTTAGAAGTGATTTTCTTTAAGATTATAATGTAAATAATAATAAAATATTTGTATAAAGACTTAACTGTGCATAAATATGTAAATAAACTAGGATTTAGATCGTTTTGGTAAATAATATTATAACAAAGTTGATAGACAAATCGTAGTTATGAAAATATATATACGTATAAATGTACATGTTTATTTATTTATTCGAATATTAACTAATAAAATACAATAAATTTATTGATATATGTTCCTTATATATAATACTTAAATATTTTGTATTTTATTATTATTTATTTTTTAAGACTCAAAAAAAACGTTCCGGAATAGGGAAAAGTAAAATGTCGGACGGTAATTACGGATAGTGCACAAACGCTCCATACATTTATATGGCGTGCCATGTCGGACCGTAAAAAATCGGACTGCCGGACAGTAAAATTCCGTGTAGTGCACAAGCGCCCAATAGGTATTAAAAATTTCCTTACGAATTGTTTTTAATTTAACTACATCGTATTGAAGTAAGGTTAAATTTTACAAATTGAACAAAATTATAAAAATTATAAAACACTTTTTTATTGAATTATACGAAATTCTATAAAAAATGTACTTCTTTAAAATCTATTTCATTTAATAGTTTTAGTGTAAACATCACTTTTCGAAGTAATAACAATAGGCACTAAAATAATCTTACACCAATTTTACTTTAGATACTTATAACAATTCAGGAGTTCTATCGTACGATATATATACCTACCTATACCTATTCCCAGAATTCTTTCAGGATTCAAAAGTGCTTTAGAAGCGTGTTTCAATTAAGATATTTTTTATTTAATTTCATTCGAATTATAATATATGGATACTCTTTTGCTTTTATGTACAACAGTTTAGTCGTATAAAAATAGTCATAGGGTACGTATTATTATATAAACTGTGCATGAATTTTTTTATTAATAGAATTTTATAAGTAATTATGCGTATTTGCATGTTGGTGTCTATATTGAATAATAAACGTTTCGTAACATATACACACAGACATGTAAAACATAGTTTCACACCTAGTTTCTAAGTATAGTTACGTTTCATAACGTGCGTAAGCGGACTTTTCCATATTTCGATTTTAAATAATAAATAAACAAAGTGAATTAATAAACATGATGTTAAAAAAAATTGAATTTTGAATCACAAAAGCCGATATGATTATTGTTCTTGTAATTAAATGAAAGACTGTATTTATTTATGTCGTGTGGCTTATATTTATTTTTTGTATTCAATGCTTACTCTACGCACATTATACACATATCATCTCTTAGTATCTCTATGTTAGCGAGACCGCGCAGTTCTCTACACTCTTCTTCATATACATACTTGTTGAATCCGACTTCTTGTCCAGTCTTTTTTGCTCTTGAGATAAGAACTGTGTTTTGTTAAAATGATTACCATAGCTCTATTTATAATTACAATTTGTGGTCTTTACTTATACGGAAAAAGAAACCACAAGTATTGGGAGTTAAAAGGAGTGAAACATGACAAACCCTTGCCATTTTTTGGCAACAACGTGAGACATTTTTTGGTGCAAATCGGTATGGCAGAATTAATTAGTGAATATTATTGGAAATATCCAAATGAAAAAGTTGTAGGATTCTATCGAGCCTCTCGGCTAGAACTAATAATCAGGGATCCAGAAATAGCCAAGAAGATACTTACTTCAGATTTCAACTATTTTTATCGTCGTGGCTTGATCAATCAAAAGGATCAAATAGAACCTTTGTCACGTAACCTTTTCGTTGTGGATGGAGACGTATGGCGACTACTACGACAGAGGATGACGCCGGCCTTCACGAGCGGCAAGCTTAAGGCCATGTTTCCGCTGATCGTGGAACGCGCCGAGAAGCTTCAAGCTCGCGCTCTGTCTGCCGCCACAAAGGGGACAGCAATCGACGCTCGTGATCTCATGGCTCGCTACACTATAGACTTCATAGGTGCCTGTGCCTTTGGGCTTCAGCCCGATTCACTTCAAGAAGAGAACTCCGCCTTCAGAAAACTCGGCGCTACTATATTTAAAAAAACACCTAAAGATGTCGTAGTACTCATGTTAAAAGAAATATTTCCTACTATGTTTAAAAGCTTTAAAGTGTTTAGTCGGGTGGAAAAACAAATATTGCATTTAGTGGACGAAGTCCAAAGGCAGAGGAATTATGAACCATCCGGAAGAAATGACTTCATAGACCTCTTACTCGAGTGTAAGAAAAAAGGTACAATTGTAGGCGAGTCTATTGAAAAAGTAAAACCAGATGGGACACCCGAAATTGCGACTTTAGAGATGGACGATGAATTAATAGCAGCACAAGTATTTGTATTCTTTGCGGCTGGATTCGAGACGTCTTCCTCGGCGACTAGCACCACCCTTCACGAACTAGCTTACGATCCTGAAGTCCAATCTAAGGTTCACGAAGAGATTGATAGAGTTTTAGCGAAGTACGATAACAAACTCAGCTACGACGCGATCAAGGAGATGACGTATTTGGAATGGACACTTAAAGAAGGAATGAGAATTTTCCCACCACTAGGTTTCTTGATCAGAGAATGTGCACGGAAGTATACTTTTGAGGAAATAAATCTAACAATAGATGAAGGAGTGAGAGTGTTTATACCACTACAAGCAATGCACAACGATCCCAAATATTTCGATAATCCAAGTGAATTTCGACCTGAAAGATTTGATCCAACCAATTTTGACGCTAACAACAAACACGTATATTTGCCATTTGGAGTTGGACCGCGTGCTTGCATAGGTTAGTCAAGTACTTGTTACGCTTTGTTGCCTTTATCAGTAGGAATATAGTTTATCGTTAACATTTAAATATTTATAATAGCGTGTCAAATAACGAGGGTATAGCTGTCGTCTTTACAAATATCGTCTTTGAAGTATGTTCTAACTTATTTCAAATAATGTTGTCATTACGCATCGTAGTCCTAACGTTAATATTTAGAAATGAGTTAGATGTGTTCAAGTAAAATAATTATTAAACATATAATAATACGATTATTCCAGGAGAACGGCTTGGCCTAATGCAGTCGTTAGCAGGACTGGCAGCGATATTGGCGCGCTTCAGCGTTCGACCCGCACCTAGTACCATTCGTCATCCTCTCGTAGACCCTAATTCAGGCATTGTGCAAACTATAAAAGGAGGTAGACCTCTACTCTTTAAAGAAAGGAAACAGTGCAAGTAATCAACTTCGTTTGACAATATTATAAGGTTGAAACATATAACACACAATATAACTTCGATACTACTTATTCTCAGTAGGAATATTAGTATTAAAAATCTTTTGTGAAAGTACATCATCGACATAATGCCTCGTAGTAGGTACACGAGCTTATAAATCATATATCTCGAGGATGGAGAGCTTTTTAAAATTTTTTTGTCTATTATTAAATTTTTTATTTATTTGAAGGCAATTAGAATTATCATAATGTACGCCATGCTTCCAAAATATGGTGACAATACTGTGTTCTCTTAAGTATATGTGTATTTCAAAAATAATAATAATTACTTAAACATAATGTTTACGCAATAAAAAAAATGGATCGCTTTTGATTTTTATTTTAACACTAGCTTTTAGCCCGCGACTTCGTCCGCGTAGAAGACGAAAATGGTTCTAATAGGATTTTAATAGGTTTTTTACGTTATTAATTTTGTTGTAACATATACATTATTATGTTAAAATGTTTAAATACTTATAAAATATAACAATCTGAATTATAGAGTAGGGATTTAAAGTAAAAAAAAAAACATTAATATAAAAATTCCTTCGGGGTGCTAAAATCATCAATCTACTCTGGAACATGCCACATACAACTGGCTGTGAGAGAAACAGCTTTCGCTCAAATATACTCCCGCTACATTAAGAGTTTGACCTTAAGCTTTGTTTATGGTAAATACATATTCATATACACTCATACATTATTATTATTATTATTCAGTTCCTGGAAATCACCATTTCCTATTTTAAGCAACAGGTCTGAGAACTGTACGGCAGTAACATCTCCCCTTAGATGGACTCTAATATTTATGGTAAGGCTCAGTTTCGTCACTGAAGGCCACAAATGCTTCTGTACTGTACTGTATTGTATCAGCCTGTAAGCAACCCACTGCTGAGTGAAGGCTTTTTTTCCATATAGAAGAAGGGTTGGAGCTTAATCCACCACGCTGCTCCACTGCGGGTTGGCGGATAATAATCCCTACCATAAGGTCCATAAGTAACGGTACGGTACGGTGGGGAAACCCAAAAGGACATACACCCAGACCTGAAACAAATATTGGCACAAATACAAATATCTGCCCCGAGCATCGGAAATAGAAACTTTAATTTACACAAAATAAATTTCTGAACGCACGCGTAAATGTTAATCATTTGTCATTATTTCTGAACGCACGCATAAATATTTGAGGAACTTTTATGTATCTGCTGAATGCACTTTTCAACCTTTTTAATTGATTTAAAAAAATACAGACAATAGTTGATTCATCCTTTTTAAATAGTTTACACAAAATAAATTTCTGAACGCATGGATATGTCAATCGTTACTTAAAGTATTTGAGGAATACAGGACGGACAATAATTGTGGAACATTTAGGAAAAATGATCATGAAAGTTAGATGTATTTATATCTATAATTATGTGTAAAATTTATTTTTTTATATATAAAATTATTTTTGTATATATTATCTATAATTATGTGTAAAATTTACTTGTTAACGTGGGTATACTAATTTCCCACTGAATGATTTCTAAATATTTTCATAAATATGTATATGTCTATTAAAAAATAGCTACACTAACCCTAAATAGCATTCAAAATAACACAACATTTGTTTTAAAATGGATTTAATATGATTAAAACTCTATGTTCAGACACTCATTCTCTTTTATTATTTATTTTACTTTACTTACGTTGAAAAAACATAATAATTATAATATTTGAAATTATGCATAAAAATCGATAACAATTTACCTTTAACAATATAACGACTGATAAAAAAAGACCAAATGTTGCTTATCTGTGAAATTTTCCTGTCAGTGCAAAAATTTAGGGTAGTTAGATGTATATTAGTAAGTAGTTAATTTTTGTTATAAGCAAATTTTCTTGTATATTACGTATTTGGTGGTTAAGTTCTAGGAAACAATGTTAAAGTAAAATTATTAATGTATAAGTAGGAAATTGGTGATAAATTACAATTTTTCATTACTAAAAGTATGACAACCCTATACACGATGACATTTGGTTTGTTTACATAAATTCCACATCGAATTTGGCTCAAGTATACATACATATTTACATAATAAACAATTTGATAAATTAAGACGAATGACATGTAATGAATGTACCTAATAGATATTTATGTGATATTGTTGCATATACAAAAAGAAAATTTTTGTTAATTTGTATTGTGCTGCGCATGTTTGCGTGACTGTAATCAACGACGACGTTTTATTTATTTATTTATTTATTGACACACCAACAGCATAACATACAACATATTGCAAAATCTTAATTCTAATAATAAACATACACAGTATGAATGCAAATTAAAGGTGCGTACAGCACTCAAAAAACATATTACTCGATACAATATTAAAAAAAATGTACGATACAGTTATTGTCTCATGGAATTAAGTGACAGTGAATTGGACAAGGATAATTTATAGACCAACTATTGTAAAAAAAAAAAAAAAAAAAAATTATAAAAAAATTATAAAATTATACACAACAACAATCCATTGAACAAGGCGAAAAAAAGAAGACAAAAAAAAAAACAAAGAAAACAAAAACATTCATAAGCAGATATGTGCGGTGAGCTTTTTTTTCAGGCTTGGACCTGAATCATGAAAAATATCCATGTCATTGACAGAAGCAGCGAATCGATTGTACTCGGAGCAAATGCGCCGTAGTGGGGAGTGCTTAAGGACTAACGTTCTACTTGCTGGTATGTATAAGATGTCACGAATAGGTTGTCGTGGATATCTGTAGGGCACTCTGATATCTATGTTGCTTAATAACTCACTACAGGATATGTCTCCGGATAGAATTTTTTTTAGAAACATAATATCGAGTATTAAGCGGCGGTTGTAGAGCGACATCATTTTAAAGTGCTTAAGACGAAGGTCGTAGGTAGCTTTGTGTGAGATTCCACTACTGTGAAACTGTACAATACAGCATTGTAAAGTCGATATCTCCTGAGGATGCTCCGGTGTCGGAGCGAAACGTGCGTCGAGAGTAGTGTTAGAGTCTTGTGTGGTGGTGCATGTGAATGGTGGTGGTATTGCTTGCTTGGGAACTTGGCTTTCTGGCTTGGTTGGGAAGGTGAGCGGTGCTTAGCTTTCAATTGCATGTTTGACCATACAGATTCTTCTGTTGGCGGATTATAGCAAAATAATTTTAACCTTTTCTTGCTGATTATTTTTTTCAATTACCGAAAGAGATGTACCTAATGTATGTAATGTATGTAATTTAAAAAAAAAATTAAATTAGTTGTAAAAAATGATTTGAAGTGTCCAGCAACATTTTGAAACCACAAAAATAAATATTGTTTTGATATGTCAACACCAGTTGAAAATAACAGATATACTCGTATAACAAGAACGCAAAAAAAAAGGAAAATTGATTATTATCAGATCTAATTTTCGAAACCCAAAAAGTAATTTTATAGCTTCCATCGAACTCGAACATCTCGCAAAGGGTTACGGCTACAGGTTTTTTTTAAATGTAGGAAGATTTTCTAAGGCTTTTTCTACTTATCTTAATCTATAAAACTAACAGTCACAGTTCACGAAATGTAACGTCATTGAACGCGATGCTTGGAGTTTCATTAGAACTCCAAATGGAAGAGACATACCAAAATTAAACTTTCTTATGCTGTGCTTTTTATGTGTTTAATATGATTGAATTACTAATAGTTTTTAATATAAGTGATGTCGTTTCATTCAAGAAAATATCATAAATATTGAGTAATATTAGAAAAAAATTATAATAGCGTTGCACATCCCTTTCATTAGGTATACGTCTAGTAATCTATAATTCCTGAATCCTAGGAACGTCAGAACAATTATCATGAGCTAAGCCGCTTTAGCATTAGATCTTTAATACATAACACTATTTTTTAACGCAAATTAATATTTCTTTGTTTTAATTCAGGTATTAAAATATTAATATTAGCTTTTTCTGACTCGTTCCACTATAAAATATAAAAGCAAATCGATTTTTATTTTTCTTAGGTTTAGTCAAACAAAACATAGGTAAATAAATAAAACACAAACATTTAAAATTAAGTATTATATTATATAAATAATTTTAATTATAATAAAAGAGCTTAAACTATACATTATTAATTTAATAGGTACTTTTCTAATATTTGACAATGTCAAAATAAAGATTGAAAGCAATCCATCTTTTATTGCGTAAATTAAAAATTACATTTAAATAATTTTTTTTTTGACACATGCTTAAGAGCACGTATTTCGTATACTTTATGAAAATGTTGATTCGTGTACTTTATGAAATTTCTAATTTTCTTCAAGTGAAAAAAAAATACATATAAACTAAAATTTTACGCACTATCGAAATTTATTTATGTGGTTCATTAAATGTTTCGGCATTGCAATGTAGCAAATGAAGTAGATTACTTGTACTGTTTCCTTTCTATAAAGAGTAGAGGTATACCTCCTTTAACGGCTTGCACAATGCCTGAATTAGGGTCTACAAGAGGATGACGAATAGTACTAGGTGCGGGTCGAACGCTGAAGCGCGCCAATATCGCTGCCAACCCTGCTAACGACTGCATCAGTCCAAGCCGTTCTCCTGGAATAATCGTCACATTAAATGTAGAATCACATTTTTTACTTGACCACATCTAGCCTGTTTTTAAGCTGACTAAAATGTATAATGCCAACATTGTTTGGAATAATTTATAATATATCTTCGGTATGAGCACCCGTGAATCTTTACGAAATAAATTTAAGGAAATAAAAATACTAACTGTTTATTCTCAATATATTTTTGAAAATTTATTATACACACATAAAAACAAAAATAAATTTGTCAAGAACTGTGATAGACATAATATAAATTTAAGAAATAAAAATAAATTGGCCATTCCTAATTTTAGGCTCCACAAAATAAGTAACTCTTTTGTAGGTAACTGTATACGCATGTACAATACACTGCCTGGTAATGTGCAAGACTTGTCCCTAAATAAATTTAAACACTTCATTAAATCCAAATTATGTAGTAAGGCATATTATAGCATTAAAGATTTTTTAAATGACAAGGCTGCTTGGCAGTGACATGATTTGCTCGTTCTTTGTGAATAATTTTTTTATATTGTATGTACAAAATATGATATGGTAAAAAGAGTACCGAGAGTTTTTTTTCCTCCGGCTTTTTTTCTCTCGGCCTACACTAGGAACATTATTATATTATTGTAATATTTAGTAAAGCCGATGATGAAATTGTAGATGTCTACCGAGACATTTTTTTTTTGACGTTCGTTGAGTGTGTGTAATCAATCACCTAATAACGAATAATATATTTTGATTTGATTTGATTGATTTGATTTGATTTGATATACTTAAAAGACGATATTTGTAAAGACGGTTGTTATCCCTAATCATAGGTACTAATATTATAAATGCGAAAATGCTACTGAACCGATCATCATAAAACTTTGTACACATACTCTTGGACGTATTAGAAGTAACATAGGATACTTTTTTTGGTCGCAATAGCCAACATCCACGCGGGCGAAGCCGCAGGCAGAAGCTAGTCATACTAATATAATAAATGCGAAAGTAAGTTTGTTTGTTACGCTTTCACGCGAAAAATACTTAACGATCACCATGATACTTTTTACACATTCTTGGAGGTATTAGAAGTAGTATAGGATACTTTTTGTAAAAAATAATAATAATACGAAAAATAAGAAAATGTGAGCGAAGCCGCGGATAAAAGCTAGTATCCTTATGATTATCTAACACGCTAATATAAATATTTAAATGTTAACAATAAAATACATATATTCCTACTGATAAGGGCTATAAAGCGTAATTAGCGCTTGACTAACCTATGCAAGCACGCGGTCCAACTCCAAATGGTAAATATATGTATTTGTTGTTCGCGTCAAAGTTGGCTGGATCGAATCTTTCTGGTCGAAATTCACTTGGATTATCGAAATATTTGGGATCGTTGTGCATTGCTTGTAGTGGTATAAACACTCTCACTCCTTCATCTATTGTTAGATTTATTTCCTCAAAAGTATACTTTCGCGCACATTCTCTGATCAAGAAACCTAGTGATGGGAAAATTCTCATTCCTTCTTTAAATGCCCATTCCAAATACGTCATCTCCTTAATCGCGTCGTAGCTGAGTTTGTTATCGTACTTCGCTAAAACTCTATCTATCTCTTCGTGAACCTTAGATTGGACTACAGGATGGTAGGCTAGTTCGTGAAGGGTGGTGCTTGTCGCCGAGGAAGACGTCTCGAATCCAGCCGCAAAGAATACAAATACTTGTGCTGCTATTAATTCATCGTCCATCTCTAAAGTCGCAACTTCGGGTGTCCCATCTGGTTTTACTTTTTCAATAGACTCGCCTACAATTGTACCTTTTTTCTTACACTCGAGTAAGAGGTCTATGAAGTCATTTCTTCCGGATGGTTCATAATTCCTCTGCCTTTGGACATCGTCTACTAAATGCAATATTTGTTTTTCCACCCGACTAAGCACTTTAAGGCTTTTAAACATAGTAGGAAATATTCCTTTTAACATGATTACTACGACATCTTTAGGGTTTCTTTTAAATATAGTAGCGCCGAGTTTTCTGAAAGCGGAGTTCTCTTCTTGAAGCGAATCAGACTGAAGCCCAAAGCCACAGGCACCTATGAAGTCTGTAGTGTAGCGGGCCATGAGATCGCGAGCGTCGATTATTGTCCCCTCTTTGGCGGCAGACAGAGCGCGTGCTTGAAGCTTCTCAGCGCGTTCCACGATCAACGAGAACATGGCCTTAAGCTTGCCGCTCGTGAAGGCCGGCGTCATCCTCTGTCGTAGTAGTCGCCATAAGTCTCCATCCGCAAAGAAAAGGTTACGTAACAAAGGTTCTGTTTGATCCTTGTGATTGTTCAGGCCACGCGGATAAAAGTTGTTGAAATCTGAAATAAGTATCTTCTTGGCCATTTCTGGATCCCTTATTATCAGTACTGGCCGAGAGGCTCGATAGAATCCTACAACTTTTTCATTTGGATATTTCCAATAAAATTCACTAATTAATTCTGTTACACTAATTTGTACCAAGAAATTTCTCGCGTTGTTGCCAAAAAATGGCCAGGGTTTGTCATGTTTCACCCCTTTCAACTCCCAATACTTGTGGTTCCTTTTTCCGTATAAGTAAAGACCACAAATTATAATTATAAATATAGCTAAGGTAATCATTTTTACAAAACACAGTTTTATGTATAGAGAAAAATAAGATAACACCAAATAACACGTCCGAAAGTTAAATAACACCGCGATACTGTTATTTATATGAATAACAGTGCAGAGAACTGCGCGATCTCGCTAACGTAGTGACATTATCATAAGATGATATGCGTGTATATATACATACAGTAAACGTTCAGATACAATTAGGGTTGTCACCTTTCAAAAACAGTAGACCCGGAGATTTTAAAAATAAAATAATTTCTTTAGTAAGAGTTTTTTTTTTATATAAAATAACGTTTTTAAGTGTGAATTAATTAATTAAAGTAAAAAGTAATGGTAAATTATCACTGGTAATGTATTTATTAAATATAAAAGTCGATAACGACGAACTAACTGTCGATAACGTACAATATTTAAAACCCAGAACTTTTCTCACATATAATTTTTCGGTTGCTAATTTTGAAGAATTAAATAATGAATTATTTAAAATAGATTGGAACACCGTTTTTTGTAATTTAACAATGGACCGAAGTTTAGATATTTTTTACAATATTTTGAACAAATTAATTTCCTCTTATATTCCATTGCGTACTGTTAAATCTTCCGATACTCATCCAATATGGCATACAAAAGCATTAAGAAAAGTTTTAAAAGAAAAACGTAAATATCATCGCTTATGGAAAAATTATAATAACCCTTTAGACTATGAAACATTTAAAATATTAACCCGGCGTCAGGGGGGTTGGGTCTGTGAGACCCATCACATTTTGTTTCACTTGTAGTTCAGTTACTATAGGTGCGACATTGCCGTTCTTCTCAGTAGCTGGAGCTATTGAGTTGTTCTATGCGTCGCAGGTAACACATTAGTCGTGCGACAGTCGCAGTAGGAGTTACACGAGCACAAAGTTGAAAAAGGTATGTGAGACCCATCCCCGCAGTGAGTGTAACAATTTCGCGCCATTTTGTACACATATCAATTTTATTGTTTACCGCGGATTTATGCTTTTATTTCCGTTTTTTTTTTTTTGTTGCTTATAATTTAAGTTGCTAATATATAATTCAATGTATTTAATTTGTGTTTTTTTGTATGTACTTAGTGAAAAATTGACTTAGAAGAGATAGAAAGACAGCGTATACTGTCGATTTTACAAGAGTCTGACTCTGATTCTAGGTTGTCAGACCAGTAGTGTGTTGAGGAAGATTATTTACGTGAGCATACTCATCCTAGTGATACAAAGAAAGAATATCAGAGTTTCATGATGATGACATTACGCTGTCGGATAGAAATTGTTCGCCACAGTTGGAGAAACATTCCACAATTGCATGGACTTCGAGCTATTATCGTGGCAAAGATAGTACGATTTGGTATAAGACGCCTCTTCGACAAAATGTCAGAACCAGAACGGAAAATATAAGCAATCAGTTGCTAGGTGTAGTGCTAGAAGCAAAATGGCGATTATAAAAACCTGGGCCCCGGTCTTATCACGGAACACCTAAAACTTCGCCAAAATATGTCAGTCGTTCCACGTGAGTTAGGACAAAAAAAATTGAAAATTTGTAGGTAAGTCTTCAGGGGAACCTACGACAAAAAAGACTAATATTAGCAAGAGGCGTCAAGAGTGTTCAGCCAAAAATAAACCATAAAACAAACCTGTAAGAGTTGCAACAAATATATTTGTTTGGAACATAGTGTACCTTTCTGTGCTCACTGTAAAAAATATAAGATATTAATTCGAAGTAGTTAATTTTTTTACTTCCAAAGATAGTCTATTTTCCTACAATAAAGTGCCATTAAAACATGAATACTATGTGTTAATTAATAATAGAGTTACTTTTAAGCAGAAGGAAAATTTTTATTAATATTTGTCGCTTTTTTTTTAATGAGCTAATAAATATGATTAAAACATGATATTATATAATATTTGTTTCTCATTTATTTACTTCATATATCTAAAAAACTAAAGACTGATAACACAGGTCTGCGATGAAAAAGTTTTTTGAATAATTTCACATATAATGTGTTGATATTAATCTATATATTGCAAATTTAAGCTTTATTTGAATGTATCACGTCACATTTTTTTGCACTTAAGTTGAACATATATAGTTATTAATTTAGTAAAGTCGCTAGTTTCTTTGCGACATTAATTCCATAATCTATATTAATATTCTTTTTTTTCTCTGACCAACCATCCTTTTCTCTGTAGCCGATCATTCTAAGGACTATGATTAACCATTTTATAGTTTATAACCACCCAGAGAAATTTATAGCGTCTGAAAAAAAAAGAAAAGAAAAGGGCGCCATTAAGAAACGTATTCACGTGTGATAAAAATATTATGTATATGTTTATGTTTAAGTATGGTTTCTCGGACTTGCAGAAATAATCCGAATATATTTTGCTACATATGTGGACAATATACTACAGTAAAACAAAGAAAAAATATAATCAAACCTTTGTAAAAAATGTTTATTACTCTTACTTTAGTTTGAGGTCATGTCACCAAGACAAGGCATGGGTTCCGGATAAATTACGCCGATCATGTGTGGAAATTTTAATCGCAATAGTTTGATGAAACAGTTTTTAAAGGCTTTACCACAAGATGGAAATACTTTTAAGTATCTTTGCTCATGTTTTCCTAGTTTATCTGATGCTAAGTTGAAAGTGGAAATATTCACGGGACCCGATATAAGGAAACTTATCGAGGATGTAGAATTTGCAAAAGTGATAAGAACCCTAAAAAAAATGCCTGGAATGGCTTTGAGAATATTGTTTCTAAGTTACTAGGTACTAAAAAAATCCTAAATATAAAAATATTCTTCGGGAAACGTTAAATGCCTATAAGAACTTAGGCTGTATTATGAGTTAGAAAATTTACTTTCTGACGTCTCACATGGATTGTTTTCCAAAAAATCTTGGCGATTAGTGTGAGGAACAAATTAAACGATTCAATCAAGATATAAAAGAGATTGAAGGATGGTACATATCAAGATCATTAGGACGTCAATATGATGTCCGACTATTGTTGCATATTGCACAGAGATGAAACAAAAGTTCATAAAAGAAAACCAACAAATCTTAGCTTTTCAATAAAAAAAAACAACGTTATTATTGATTGTTCTGTTTTAATATACTATTGTAATTTAGTTTGATAGCAATAACATATTAAAAGTTTGTAAAATATTCTTAAATGGTTATTGTTTATTTCATCAAATGTTTACTCCATATATTTTTAATCAAAAATCTATACCATCTATATCTTGTAAATTTGACGTGATACATATCCTATGAATACTGCTTTATATTATTTTTATAACATTTACAAGGAATAAAAACATTATTTGAAAAAAACTTTTAGAAAAATAAATTTCGCAGACCTGTGTAATTATTACCTTTTTTATTTCTAAAGTATTTAAATAACTTATATCTAATAATCGGGTCTGTGAGACCCACCCCGACGTCCGTGTAACATATTTCCACCCCCATGACGCCGGGTTAAGAAAACGATGCGCTTTATTAGAAAAAGAATGTTATAAAAAATTCATCGAATTTTCAGAGGAAAAAATCAAAAGCCATCCTAAATTCTTTTGGACATTTGTGAAGAATATAAAATCTGCTAAAAGTTTACCTCAAACTATGTATTATAGGGGAGATGCAGCTTCCAACGGGGAACAAATCGCTGGTCTTTTTAGTGAACATTTTCACTCTGTATTTGAGCCAGATATCACAAACTCATTGACATTAAATAACTTAATTTCTCCACACAACGCCCCTATAAATATAAATTCAATAGAAATCACCGAAGAAATTGTATTAAAATATTTAAGGTCTATTAATATAAATAAAGGGGCTGGACCTGATGGAATACATCCCTTGTTAATTAAAAAATGTTCTTCTGCATTAGCTTTACCTTTGGCATTACTATATAAAAAATCTTTAACACAAGGAACTGTCCCTACTATTTGGAAAAGAGCCTGGATAACTCCGGTACCAAAAGGTCCAGCTAGCCCTCACATTGAAAAATATCGCGGAATATCTAAGTTATGTCAATTTGCTAAAATTATGGAAAAAATAGTTACCGATGAGCTATCTATATCAGTTCGCAATCTGATTAGCACCAATCAGCATGGTTTTTATACGGGTCGAAGTGTAGAAAGTAATCTACTTGTTTTCACAGATATTCTACTTAATGCCATGAATGATAACTGCCAGGTGGATGCCATATAGACCGACTTTGCTAAATGTTTTGATAAAATTTGTCATCATACCTTATTAGCAAAGCTCTTGAACCTTGGTATACACGGGGATCTTTTCCGCTGGATAAAATCATACATAGAAAATAGAAGTCAGGCTGTTGTTTTGGGTGGCTTTCGATCGTCATATAAAATAGTAAGCTCTGGTGTACCCCAAGGATCGCACATTGGCCCTTTATTATTTAATTTGTACATTAATGACATTAACAACTTTATACAAAAATCTAATATTTTGCTATACGCTGATGACACAAAAATTTTTAGAATTATTCGTAATTATGATGATTGCGACATCTTACAACATGATCTAATACATTTTGAAAATTATTGTTTTGAGAATAAATTATACTTAAATTTAGACAAGTGTTATGTTATTAGTTATGGTAGAAAGTTAAACTCTTACAATTACGATTATAGACTTTGCGGTAAAACACTTTCTAGAGTTACACAAATTCGAGATCTGGGAGTACTTTGGGATTCAAAATTGAGTTTTGTTCCCCACGTAGATAATGTTATTCAAAAAGCATATAAGCAGTTGGGCTTTATATTGAGAATAGGCAAACCTTTTAAACACTCCTTGACATATAAAATTTTATTTAATAGTTATGTTCGCAGTCATCTTGAGTTTGCGTGTACTGTCTGGCATCCTTATTTTAGATGCCATATTAACAGAATAGAAAACATACAAAAAACATTTCTGAAGTCACTAGAATTTAGAATTGGTAACTCATATGTTGATTATGAAACCTCTGCTAAACAACATAACATGTCCTTTTTAGAGACAAGACGAACTTATTTGATATTATGATGTTGTATAAAATCTTAAACAATGTAATTGATGCCCCTGCATTACTCCATAATATCTTATTTCGAGTACCTCGTAAGTGTGAGCGACTTTGCACTAAGAAACATTTATTTTTTATATTTAGTGGTAGAACCCGTTATGTTCAAAATAGTTTTATAAGAAGAACATGTAAATATTATAATGAAAATTTGCTTCACTTGGACCTATTTGCATTTGGTTCTCTGGCCTCTTTCAAACTCTCTTTAAAAAAATCTTTAAAATAAGTTTTTTGTTGGGGTTATCTCGTCGTTGACGGTACTCCAGTTATTGTAGTAGGTATTAAAGGTAACACCAAACCACTGTTATGTTAAACGCTTTATTAAATAACGTTTATAGTTAAGTTATCTGAGCCGCACTATATGTTGTTATATTATTGCGAGACGAATGTTTAGTTGCGACTGTTTAAAATACGTAAAACGAATCAATTTATAGGCTAAGCTAAACGAAATTGCTGTGCGAGCATTATTGGCTCGTACATGCTCCCGAGGGAAAGATGTGCGTACTCAGATTACCCAACTTGTGTTACAAGTACATCTGGTATAAAGTTTACAAAACAATTATTACAACTACACAATACAATTAACAATAGTTATAAAGAAATAATGAAAATGCTTAGTTAAGTTAAAAGTTAATTGAACAAGTTAATAATGAATATAAAATTAAATGTATAAAATAGAATTAATTAACAGAACGTTTAAGGTTCAAATTAATTTCAAAGCTTAAATCCTGTTTCAACTTTTTGCATCGGCTGCGGGACGTTCCTGGAATGTCCATCCTTTATTGTAGAGTATGGTGCGATTTCCTCCAGCTCTATATTTTCCGTATTATATGGATTTGTAGTTTGGGCATTATTTCTTTTACATGAGGAAAGGTGTTTCCTCAGTCGCCAGATTATGGTTGCGACGACGATTCCTCCCACTAGCAAAGTGCTTATAGCGTAGTTGCTGATATCATGAACAGACAAGTCGTGTGGCAGCTGGTGCTCTCGTTCTTTCTGTACCGCTATTTGATTTTCCAATAACCTGTGCTCATCAGATAAGCTATGTAGTCGTGTAGTCAGTATAACGTTTGTATTCTTGTACGTCTGCAGCATATCATTTGGTGAGTCAATAGTAGGAACGTCAAGACTTAGTCCGAGTTTCGTTTTACTATTAAAAACGTTATGTGAATGAATTGTAAAGTCCTTATGTTGCAAAATGCAATCCTGACCTAGGGCAAGAAGCCCCGTCATTGTTGTTATGAACGTTGTAACTTGATTCTCGCATACTACACGGGTCGGACACTCAGTTATGCAATTATAGAGCCATATGTTTGGTCTCCGTAGTTTAGTCCATTGATCCTTATATATTATCCTTATATATTATAATATTGTATTTATGGAACAATTTGTTATTATAAATTATAAAAGTAATGGTTTTCGATTATACTTTTTATTTACTAATGTAACTAATAACCACAAAAAAAATACTATGTAACTAATAAATAAATAAAAAATACCCACACATTATACACAATAGATATACCTACATTTGTAAAATAGAAAACTAAAAATCTATATTGTAAAACATTTTGTAATAATTAACTTTGTTACATCGACTGTTTGTTTTCTATTAATACCTATGCAACAATTTGTAATCATAAATTATGAAAATTCGTTCATAAACTTTTTATTAGCTAATGTCACTAACACAAACAAAAAATAATATGTAATTTAGAAAAAAAAAGAAAAAAAAATTAAAAATACCTACCAACATATTATACACAATAGATGTACATTTGTAAAATAGAGAACTTGAATAGGGTCCTACTTAACGTGAAGAATATAAATGAAATTAACACAATATAGCGGTACAACTGTGTTTATTAATGCCAACCTCAACAAAAAATTTGTTCCCATACTTAAACTTTGCTTGTAAGAAAACCATAGCGCGATCTAATTCGACACTCACGCCATCTATTGATGCGGGTAGTAAACTTTGGAATTAGATCGCCCCTATGATTCGCTTACCGACTTAAATCCTTAACATACCGCCCACCAAGGACATACCAACTTGATATGTCCTTAATTACCGCCCACCATGCCATTTTACTGGTTCAACAAACTAATTTAAAACAAAAAGGCGGCATATTCCCGGTAGGGAGGTATCCATACATAATAATGGGAACCTTAAGAATAACACAAATAATTGACATAGGTAAAGAAATTCAAACAATTTTCCAAAAAAAAAATGACAAATAACTATTATATAAAACTTAGAAGTAAATACACTAAAAATTACAAACAACTTTTTACAACTATAGATACCGTTACTTTAATACAACCCAAAACCTTAAAATCAAATACAAGTTATTATCATGGGTTTAAGAAGTGACTGGCAAGACACATAACTTAGATGTCGGTCTTTTGATCACCGCATCTTGCGTGCGTAAAGTTACGACTCGCGTAAGTCCATCAGGTCCAGAATGTTTCTGTTCGACCTTTCCCAATAACCACTTGCCGGGAGGTAAAAAATCCTCTTTTACTAACACAACATCCCCAACAGATGGCTCCGGGTTTCTGTGAGCCCATTTGTGCCGCTGTAAAAACTGATGAAGGTAGTCATGTGACCAACGTCTCCAAAAATCCTGCATCATTCTCTGATAGAGCTGCCACCGCTTTAAACTATTAATTTTGGATTTTTCATAATTGTAATCTGGTACTACAACCGGTGGTTCCCCTATCAGGAAATGACCAGGCGTTAATATGGTACAATGTCCTTCATCCTCCACATAAGATAATGGCCTCGAGTTTAGGCAAGCCTCAATTTGTGCTAACACTGTAGCCATTTCCTCGTAAGTCAAAGTCGAGTTGCTTATTACCCTTTTAAGATGGTATTTGGTGGATTTAATTCCTGCTTCCCAAAGACCTCCAAAATTCGGGGAGTGTGGAGGAATAAAGTGCCACTCCGTACCATTATTAGCGAGATAATCCGCAATTTCTGGATTAATGTTGGATTTCTCTTCATTAAATAAGTGTTGTAGTTCTCGGGCCGCTCCCACGAAATTTGTGCCATTATCGCTATGTATCTCAGCGCATCGACCGCGCCTTGCCACAAATCTCTTGAATGCACTCAAGAAACCTTTTGTGCTTAATTCGCTCTAGGTCTATATTGTAATAACTTTTTCTGTAATAATTTACTTTGTTACGACTGTTTGTTTCTATAAATAAATAAATAAAAATAAAAAATAAAAAAATAAAAGACCTTTTTTTTATACGTGGGGAAAATCTATTATGGATACCACTCCGGCGCGAGAGCACCGAAGTGGTTATGCCCGACTCCCATGGGCTTAAAAACCCCACGTGTCAGACGATCAGTCATCCGCCTGGGTGGGGCGAGATGGGGCCGCGCTTGCATTCTTCACCTCGCCCCGGCGGGCAGTAGGCCCGGACGAACATCCGGGGCCCCGGCACAAAGGTGGCGGCTTTGCTCACAACAAAGGCCACCCCTCAGACATGTGGAGTCGCGCTGTTAAGTTGGCCGAAGTCCCCCGACTATCGGCCAGCGACCCCACTATTACGAGGGGGGGGAGGAGGTGGGCAAACCGTCTCCTTCTTACCCCCGTGCGTCTGCGTCGGAGCGGGTCAGCAATGGCGTCGTCCTCCCTAGCCCGCTCCGCAGTCTCCTTCTGCGTCATTACTTCTTCGCAGAAGGAGACCGCCGCCTGCCACGATCTCTCACTGTCGAGCATAGCGCTTACGACGCTCGGCAGTGAGAGATCTTGCCCGAGGACCACTGAAAGTGCGCGACGCTGCGGTTCCCAGGTGGCACACACCTCAATCGTATGGAGCGCTGTATCCTCTGGCGCCCCACACGCGTGGCAGGCTGGAGTCGCCTCCCGTCTGGCGATTTTATGCAGGTACTTACCGAAGCACCCATGTCCGGAAAGCACCTGCACCAGACGGAAGGTCAAAAAACAATATAAAAGATCTAACTAGTGCTAGGCTAACTTGGACCAGCTTAAAACAATATTTTTTATTTTGAAGGGATTGTTTAAGTATCTTTTCTTGTTCAGGTTTCTTCAAAATTTTCAAAAATTCTCGGCATTTCATATTTGTAATTAATCTTTACCACCATGACCACTGACACGCAGTTTCGCTCGTCTGTCCACAAATTTCACATTAAAGAAAAGACGCGCTCTACAAAAGCATTGCTTATAAGGATTTGTATAAAAAATACGATTATTTTTGGCTGTTCGGTGAAGGAAAGTCACCTCGACTTTGAATAACTGAACACATTTTAAATCAACAGGCGATGTTGAATCACTAGATTGTACGAACTCTCGTACTTGGTTTACGTAGTCTCGGCCCGCGCCGTGATGGTCGGCTATCGCTTCACTGCCACTGCCCTTAAAAAAAAAAATGTCTCGGGAAGTGGAATAATAAAGGACGCAACGGAAGTTCTCAAAAAAAAATATTTTTACCGTTTTTGTGACGTTTTTTATTATTGCTGTGATACGTTCAGCATGCAAAGGCTTCTCAACAATCTGTCCTGAATTTTCAAAATCCCAAATGCGATAATTTTGCTTGTTGACGTAGCCTGACAAATAAAAACGGGCTTCGTCTGAAATATTTTTTAAAGTTAAACCGAATCTACGGCGATGTGAATGATCAGCCAGCTTCAAGCGTTGCACCAGTTGCACCTTGTAAAGATTTAAATCCAAATCCTACGCAGTATTCGCCATGTGGTTGTTGTGGATAGTCTCGATTGTTGAAAACGTCGAGGAATTGACAAATTTGGAACTTGTTCAACACTGTGGATCACGGCTGCGATAATTTAACTTAAACGAACCGGCCGAACACGTGTTGGTGTTTGCACATTATGTACCGAGCCTGTCAACTCTTTATTGATCAAATTCTCAACAGCGTTCTCAGTAGGATTTTCATTGTGAATGTTTATTATTTTAATGTGATTATTGAATGAAATTGAATTCACTGTAACAATTGCCCAAGCTTCTACTTTAGATATGTCATAGCACAGATGGCCGCAGAAAACTTGGTCGGATCAATTGGGATTCATTCCGACTCCTTGTCGGCACTGCAGATGTTGCAGAATCCAAAGGCCCTCTATCTCCTGGCCGTAAAGGCGCGGGGCTTTCTGCGTGAAACACAACAGAAACGTGTAGGCTTGTTTTGGATCAAAGCCCACGCAGGACTGGAGGGGAACGAGCGTGCCGACCATCTGGCCAAGGAAGCTGCGCTGAAGTCCAAACGCTCATTTGATACGACAGCTTTCCCGTTTCATTCGTCAACCGAAGCATTCGCATACGATCGCTTGACGAATGGAACGACCGTTACCGGGCTGGTGAAACGGTGGGCGTCACTAGGAAATTCTTTCCTGATGCGGTGGAGGCCTACCGAATCATCGGTAAAATGGAGGTGGATAGATTTGTCACCCAGTTGTTGACGGGGCATGGCGGATTCTCCGAGTACTTGCATCGGTTCAAGTGCAAGGAGAGTCCATCGTGCGTCTGCGACCCTGGAGAGGCTGAATATATCTTCCATCTCCTCCTAGACTGTCCTGTCCATAGTTACGACCGGCTCAAGGTGGAGAATGAGTTGGGCGTCAGAGTGTTAGCTGGGAGTATCAGTGAGATAATTAGGGACGATGAGAGTAGACCCGTCTTTTTGGAATATTGCAAAAGCGTATGCAAAATCGTAAACAAAAGGAACAGCACTTAAAATTATGTTAAGTTAATATAATTGTATATTGATTATAACATAAGAATATTTTTGTTAATTAAATAAGATAGGTCTAGTTTAAGGAACATTGTAAGTATTAAATCACAAATAAAACATTTGTGTTTAATATTTAAGTAGATGAAATATATATAAATGTCAGCTTTAAAAAAATAGATTTAGTTCTTATCGTACGGGAGGTAGCGCTATAGTTGAGCAAGTCATTATATACCGGCTGAAAATCATAACAATAATAGTTTTCCCCTAACACATAACAGATCCGAACGTCAGCTGCTCCAATAGCGGTGGAGCTAAAGGAGACAGCATGAAAAACTCACTGGAAAAAAATCTGTTTCGATGAATTTTATACCAAGCGAAACTGTATTAAATTATTGATTTAATCACATTTTTTTAAAAAATGATCGTCAGCTGTATTGCCGAGGGGGGGTTATATGTCAGTCACGTGCACGAACCTCATTAACATTTTTAAAAATAAATTAATTTTATACCTTATGAAATTTATACATGTCAATTTTCATACTTGTAAAATAATAAAGAAAATCGTCAGTTGTATTTTTTACGGGGGAAAGACCGTCAGTCAGCGCTATAAACATTTCGCGCGCTGAACGCATTCGAGCGTTGCATGGTCTCTTTGGAAGCTAAACTGACGATCGTTACACTCACAAACACTCAGCTGACGACGATTTTTCGTTTTTTTAACATTCAAATTATATTATACTTCGAATTCAATAAGTATAGTATTAATTTAATATAAATAACACTACATTATATTTATTAACTTTGTCGGTTTCAAATTATATTAATCTATACTTAATATTACACCTAGCAGCTAGCTACACTGTCGACACAAAACAGGTAGTTTAACTACGTCCAAACGCCGCCAAGTGTTAACAGGGCGTACAATACCTGTGAACGCGCCGCCGCGCTGGCATGACTGGAAAAGTGTGTATGTTTCATTTATTTGAATTAAAATTTATGGAAATTTGGTCAAAAATTAAGTACCTATTCTTTTTTTACATAATTTGATTGAGAATCATTTACCGAGTATTCTCCTTAAATATTGATAGTGACTTACAAGTCATTCTGTATAAAACACTATTCTTTTTGTTTGTTTGTGTGCTCATAGTTTTTCTAAGCCCTGTAGTAGATCGCAGTTTTCATTTTAATTAATTAATTAATTTATTTATTCTTTATTGCACACAATCAATTCATTACAAGACATAGTTAAAATTAGTAAATTTAGGTAGATTGTGTAATACAACAGGCAGTCTTACGGCTAATTAGCCATTGTTTCGAGACAACCCAAATTAACAAGGAGAGTTTAACCCTTTCCCAGCCGTCACCGTAATATTCCGTGTTTTCATGTTAATGCCTGTGGCGCCAAGCCCGTAATATTACGTTCTATTTTTTCCATATCTATTTCTTGACTAGATATAAAAAATATGAAGAAATTTTATATTATTTATAATACTTCAGGATGTGTACTTTACAATATTCCAACTTTAAAACAATAGCCTTAACATTGTGATACATAAAAATGCAATTTAAATGCAATAGTCAACTTAGGCGCTTTTACAACCCTAACACACAGCGCCGAACCCGTAATTTTACGTAGGCTAGTGATGCACTAGTAAAAACTAAATAATAGAGAAGAAATCCTTTTGAATTATTAATTCTCTTGTTAATACACGTCTAGACTATAAATTAATTATTTAATGTGTTATTTAAACCTTTTATTTGAATAATAAACCATAATTAAGGACGCTATTACATTTTTCCACAAATATCAGTGATTTTCAGGTACCATTTTAATTAATTAGGAGTCACACTGCGAGGATATCTTGGTTTCAAATGAAAGATAATATATTCATCTCCAGAGTAACACCATAAAAAATCTATAGCCCCATACACATTTTTTACACAAATTCGTTTTAACCATCACAGTAATCGCAAAAAATTAAAAAAAGAGGGGTCTGAATAGGAACCAATATAGCTAAATAAACTGCACTAAGAAAAATAAATATACTAAGAAATTGTTGCTTATTTAGTCCTCTGTACGAATAGCTAAATATATTAAATAAAAATAAATAATATTTCCATTTATGAGAAAAATAAGAAACGCTCTCAAATTTCTTCATACAATTTTTACTCCTGAACAATCGTCGTTCGTCATTCTGCGCCCAAACGCGCTCGTGGAAGCACGGGTGTATCGCTTCAGCGCAATTAATAATTACGTAAAAAAGGGCGTGCCTTGTGTATACTGTGCTTGAACGAAATTGATACTTTTTCGGACCGAAATAAAATAATTGTCTTTGCGATGCATTTGGTTTATATTAAAAAATAAAATAAAAGGAACAACATAACAATCTTCGCAATCTGTTGTCTTTACACTGCTTTTTTTTTATATTTTATAATTACTATTGTACAAAGTTTTTAAATAGTAGTTTTAAATAGATAACCGAATTTATGCTTTTGTCCTCTATTGGTATCTATTCTATTGTAATCTATTGTCTTAGAGTATTAGAAAGTAAATTAATAATAATAATAATAATAAAAAAATGGCCTATTCATGTTCATTCATGTTCGGTGTTCAACGTTAATATTGTTCTATCTTTAATACGTATATAATATAATTTTAATTTCTTATAGCAATATAATTTGGCCTATTAAGCGCCAAGTCCATGCATAACCGGGAGGTGTGCAGCCTCAGGGCCTACTTTGAGACGAGGAGGGAGAGCGCTATGCATGGTGATGTTATAGTATGTGACAAAGGTCTCACCCCGTTATCCCTGGCCAAAGAGGAATGGCGAAGACCGGTTGTACTTAGCACCTCTAACCGGGAGACCGTATGGATGGAGAAGGAGCTGCATGGACGGTTTTACAAGGCGCTCCACGCACCTCACGTGGATGTTAAGGCCTCCGTGCAGTGGCTGCGATTCGGGGACCTCTTTGGGGAAACCGAAGGTTTTGTCTGTGCAATACAGGATCAGGTGGTCAAGACGAACAACTACCGGAAGCACATTCTGAAGGATGGCACTCCCGACTTCTTTCGAGCTTGTCGTCATCCCGGCGAGTCACTCAGACATGTGCTTTCGGGGTGTTCAGCGCTTGCCAACACTGAGTACTTGCACAGACATAACCAAGTGGCCAAAATTCTTCATCAAGAGCTTGCTCTAATGTATTGTCTTCTGGAACAGAGGGTGCCGTACTACCAGTACACACCGGCGCCAGTACTCGAACGCAACGGAGTCCGGCTCTACTGGGACCGGCCTATCGCCACGGACAGGACGATACTGGCGAACAAGCCTGATATCGTGGTGATGGATAGGGCACAGTCGAGGGTGCTTTTAGTGGACATTACCATCCCGCATGACGAGAACCTCGTGAAAGCCGAAACAGAGAAAAAGCGTAAATATCTGGATCTGGCGCACGAGATTGTCGACATGTGGGGTGTTGATTCCACTGAAATCATCCCTATCGTTATATCTGCCAACGGTTTGATCCCGGTTAGCCTCGCTCACCATCTGAGGCAGCTGGGTATCCGTGACGGTTCGCTCGCAGCCAGGATGCAGAAGGCGGTATTACTCGACTCGGCTAGGATTGTCCGCCGATTTCTCAGCCTACAGCCCTAACCCCCGGCCGTTTGATCTCCCTGCCGGGGCGTAATCCTCCACCCGCTTATATTTATCTAAGTAAGTTTATGTAAATTTATTATATTCCTTATATAAGTATTGTATTATATTTATTTATATGTGTATATGTATATCTTGAGCGGGTGGAGTGTAGCAATTAAAATAATAATAAATTAATTTATTACGCAATACTCAACTTCGCAACACTCTTTGTTACCTTTTTTTTTAATTTTTTTTTTCGCTGGGAAATGCATTTACGTATCCCGGCGCCCGAGGGCGACGGGTATGTGGGACTCGCTGACACGGCAGAACGTGCCAGAATACCGCACTAAAACCCAGCGGTGCCCTCATCGTCGTAGTGGGGCGCTACGGGATCGCTTTCGCATGCAACCGTGACGCCCCGACGGTTGGCCCACCTATGCGGACCGCCTTCGCCTATAGAGCGCTCGCGGGCACTGTGAGCGCTCTATTGCCCTGGTGGCGAGTGGAAGGATGTGGTGCCCTCTCCCACTCTATTGCGGAGGGTGGAGGAGTGCGTATTGACGTCTCCTCCTCCCTGGTCGTCTTCTGCGGAGCGAGTCAGCGTGTGCGGCTGCTTCCCACTCTCGCTCCGCGGCCTCCTTCAGTGCCATGACCTCCTCACA
The DNA here is from genome assembly GCA_036937285.1 of Euphydryas editha. Lineage (NCBI taxonomy): Eukaryota > Metazoa > Arthropoda > Insecta > Lepidoptera > Nymphalidae > Euphydryas > Euphydryas editha. Next base: position 1,999,529 of record JAUPFZ010000007.1, on the reverse strand, counting down.
ATATGAGGTCACGGCCGTATACGTGGTGGCACAATATGAGGTGACAGCGAGAGGTCTCCACCTATCACTGCCACCAGGGCCCTGCGCTGGGGTTCCCAAGCGGCGCATTCCTCCAGGATGTGACGCGCCGAGTCGATTGGCGCGCCACACTCGTGGCAGGCAGGGGTGGCTTCTCGCCTAGCGATTTGGTGCAGGTACTTACCGAAGCAACCGTGCCCGGTAAGCACCTGCGACAGCCGGAACGTAAGCACCCCATGCCGCCTGTTGACCCAGCGACGAAGGTGAGGACGTATAGCGTCCACCGTCACTGAGCCCGCCGCTGGGGACCCCAGATCCTCCTTCCACCATTGGATCAGTGCTCTCTGAGCTAGAGCCCTGATCCTGCCGACTTGGTCCACACTTCGACGTTCGCCATTCGCTCTCTGCCCGGACCGGAACTGGTACACCTTCGCGAGCACCTCCGCCTGGAGTTCCCAGGGCGGATCGCCCGCGAGAAGTGATGCCGCCGTCCAGGACACCGTACGGTATCCCCGTATCACCCTTACCGCTATGACCCTCTGGGGTCTTCTCAGGAGAGCCTTGTTATGAGCGCTAAGGGCGTCGACCCATAAGGGAGCACCGTACAGTGCCATGCTCCGCACTATACCGGCGTATAAGCGCCGGCAAGGGGAGTCCGGTCCGAAGAATTTTGTACATTGACCTTTTACTACGGTCAATGTACAAAATTCTTCCTGCTTCGCGATCCGACTATAGTTAAATACTTTTACTTAATCAATACCAGTAAAATTAAAAATTAATACTTTCAAGTACCAAGATTAGTTACGTCAGTATAAAATCGAGCGTAAAGCGGTTTCAATGTGTGCGTGTACGCGTTATGTTATTGTGTTGCGATTTAGATACCTAAACTTAAGCGAGCTCAAAATGTAATAGCGTCCTTAAAGAGAATCGGTAGAAAATTACGAAACCAAAAAAATATATATTCTTGATCTCGATATTATTTTGGGACGTCACTAATACAGTTACTGCCCGACGATCACTTGCCGCCATCACCGTGATTTTCCTTGCGGCGCAAGCGACACGGTCGGCATAGGGTACGTTCGCGCGCCCTCTTCTAATTGATAATTCATCACTTTTATAGGATTTTTTAATCTATGCATTCCAAAGACCACATTAAAAAATCCAAGACAGATTAAAAAATCCTATAAAAGTGATGAATTATCAATTAGAAGAGGGCCCGCGAACGTACCCATAGTTGTTTGTAAACATCGGTACCTGCAGCGCCGTCCCCGTAATAACACGTTAACTTCATATGCCTAGTGCTGTACAACATTATGTTGGACGACGACGAATTATTGAATATATTACAAGGAGATATCAACAACGACAGTAATTCCAGTTTAAGTAGTACAAGTGATGAAGAATCGGTAAGTTAGTGTTCCCATTTTAAGACTTAATTTTAAAATTCGTCCGCGTGGAAATAAATATATGTAAAATAAATATTCGGCGGTAAGTTTACTAAATATGTCGGATAGAAATAGAAATCGTTTTAATATTTTAGATAAACATCATTTTCAATTAATATACTATTATGTTAAATATTAATTATGTTAAATGTCACTAAATATAAAAACGATATTCTACAATTATACGATAGATGGCGCAGATAATTTTCTGAATCGCTCTGACCAAAACTTCGGCCAAAAGAATGACACTCGCCCGTATTTAGAAAACTGTTTTTCTTTTTTGCATTCAATTAAATACTTTAGGGTACTACGGTCTTGATTGTTTGTTTGTTGTTAAAATTTAAAATATTTGGTCGTTATTTGTTTGTTGATTGTACAAAGTTGGATGGTTATAGCTATTTAAGTTGTAATATATATATATATATATATATATATATATATATATATATATATATAAAGACGTGTTAGTTACACCGTTTATAACTCGAGAACGAGTGGTACGATTTTTATGATTTTTGTGTTTTTGGATTTGTCTTCGTCGGGAATAATACTTAAGATAATTAATAATATATTTAAATATTATAATAATTAATAATTAAGATATGGTATTCATCAATGAGAAAATAATTAATAAAAAAAAAACAGTTCAAATGTTTCATCCATACTATCTATATATATATATATATATATATATATATATATATATATATATATATATATATATATATATATATATATATATATATATATATATATATATATATATATATATATATATATATATATATATATATATATATATATATATAATAAATCTGTCACTCAATCCGTCTATTAAAGAATATTTTCCAGTATCGACGCAGGTGTAGGTGATAAAAAACGAGGCGGGCCGCTAGTGTGTAATATCGATAAAAATTATTCAGATGTCCCATCACTGTTTGAAATTATACCTAAAGTTGTCTGGCCGTGGGGGCACGATTACTGTACCAAAATCTGGCCTGGAAAGGGTTAAGAATGAACCCGGGTAGGTTGTGCAGCTATATAATAAACTTTCATACTAATACTTATACAAGATACATATGTAATTGAAAATATAACAAATATCACATTTGTCCAAAAGGTCCAATGTGATAAATTAATAAAATGACGACGAAATAATAAGTGGATGAGTATAATACAAACCGATTGCATAATTGGACCTACTTACGCAAAACAGAATCAACCCACACAATGACAGTTTTGAGAAAAAGCCATTTTTGTCAAAATTTTGTATACAGTAAAATTGTTTGTTATTTTTAATAAAATTTATTTGTATTGTAATATTGTATTGTACCAAATCATTTATTCTATGTATACAAATATAATATTGAGGAATATCATTAGAATTTTTAATAATAATAAAAGGAAAACTCGTTGGTTCCTTTTTTCAAAACTATCTGTGTGTGTGTTGGTTCTTTGTTAATTTTTCATCATGGCATATATTGATAGAAAAACAATGAAAAAAACCCATATTTCTTTTAACATATCCTTTTGTTATTAAAAAATAAAAATAAATCTTTAATTCTTAGAGTTATATGCAAATGTTAAAAACTAAAAAAATCTAAATCCAATTCTACATCAAAATCCGGTTGACCTACAAAACCTTCAAGAACGCCTTCAACAGAATTCCCGTCGAGACGATCGTGGAGTCACTGAAGTACCACGAAGTGCCCCACTATCTCCAGAGGCTGCTGGAGGCGTACCTCAATAGACAGAGAAGTCCTCTGGGAGGAGGGCGACGGTCGACTGTATCGACGTCGCGTTGACTGCGGCGTTCCGCAGGGTTCTGTCCCTAACCCTGGACGGCCGATGGAATTTCGATAGCATTTCGCGAAGCTCGCTCCGAGGCTCGAAAATGCCGCCGCTGCGTTGGGAAGACTAACCAACGCCCAACGTAGGAGGGCCCAACTCGTCGTGTCAGCGTCTATTCGCCAGTGTCGTGCGCGGCATGGCACTGTACGGGGCACCGATATGGGTCGACGTTCTCAAAGCTTGCAACAAGGCCCAGCTGAGGAGACCCCAGCGGGTAGTGGTAAGGGCGATACGGGGCTACCGTAGTAGGCTCAGCGACGGTGAACTCAATATGTCCCCACCTGAAACGCTGGGTCGAAAGGCAGCACGGGGTGCTGACCTCCAGGCTGACGCAGGTGCTTACCGGGTGTGGTTGCTTCGGGAAGTACCTGCACCAGATACCGAGGAGGGAAGCAACTCCCACCTGCCACGAGTGCGGCACGCCAATCGAACTGCGCAACACACTGGAGGAATGTGCCTACTCGGGGGCCCGGCACCACGCCCAGGTGGCCGTAATAGGCGGAGATCTCTCGCTATAGAGCGTCGTCCGTAGCATGCTCAGCAGCGAGAGGTGCTGGTCGGCCGTGGTTTCCTTCTGTGAGGAAGTCATGGCTCTCAAGGAGGCCGCGGAGAGAGAGCGCGAAGACGACGTTCACGCTGACTCGCTCCGTAAAGGACGACCGGGGGGAAGGAGACGGCGTTTCGCACTCTTTCGAACCCCGCAATAGAGTGAGAGGGGCATCAATGATCCTCCCACTCGCCACCAGGGCAATAGAGCGGTCACGGTGCCCGCGAGCGCTCCCTAAGCGAAGGCGGCCCACATTTAGCGGACCGATGATGAGGGCAGCGCTGGGTTTTGGTTCGGGTATCCTGGCACGCTCTGCAGCCAGCGAGTCCCACATATCCGCCGCTTTTGCGGCGGAAAGCGTAAATGCATTTCCCAGCGTCAAAAAAAGGACTGAAATCATTTTCCTAAAGTTGACATAAGACAAATTTGTGTACTTTCGTGTCTTCCTTTCTTCCCGCAATAACCCACCATATTTTGGCTTTCAACCTTTTTTGGGCTTGGGGCCCGTCAATAAACAAAACTTTCCTTTGAAAGTAAAATTATAAATAAAATCCTATTATCTAGAATAAACCAACGAACTTTGTAATGTTATTTTTAATCTGTGCACCCTCCGTGTAAACTTTGACACCCATTATTGCATCTGGAGGGATGAGATAAATCTTCATGAAAAACGTGTTACAAGTCAAGTTTTCCTCACCAATTTAGACGGACGATTTGAAATACATTTTTTTTATATTTCAAATTAAAGTGCTTTCAGTTTCGAATAAAATAATATTGAATTATTCTTCTTCTATTATTATTAAAATGCCATCTAGGAAATGTAGGTAAAAAATAAACGGCTAGTATCAATGTCAGTCAGTTGTTAGCTGTCACTAAAAATATGATTTATTTTAAATCAATACGAAATCGATATTATTTTCAAATATTAAATGATATTTACGCTATTAATGTAACTTTATTTAAATGAACTTTAACGTTTACAACTTCAATATGGTGCATCTAAATACTTTGAGTTAATTAAATAGTAGAAACCTTTCTTTTTTAAATTCTGTAATCGATTTTAGTTGAATCGATACCCGATTAATTTGATGAAAACAATCTTTTCCATTTTTCTCCGCTCTCAGATTCAGAATTAAGTTGATTTTTTAAATTTTAAGTTGTAAGATAAAAAAAATATAACCAATTTTTTAAACCATATCTCTACTTATTACATTTTGGCCCAAAAGTCCCCATCTCCTTTGTGTATTTTTTTTTTTTGCAAAATAAAAAAAATGTATATTTACTAAAAAACTGTAGGCGACCTAACAAAAATTTTGGTAGACCTGTACAGACTTAACGTAGACCTATCGATTAAGGTAATTTTGATTTCAAAAATCCTTTGATGCTAAAATGTAGTACGATGCATCGAGATAATGGGTAGTGCGCGCCATCTGTAAACTTACAGCTTATAGCGTTACATTATTGTTAGCAAAATTAGCAACAGATGGCGGTTATGGAAATCAATTTGCATATCTTCCAATTTTATCTTAAATTTTAAACTTTTTAATTTAGCAATAAATAAATTAATTATATTTTAAGTAAATATAAATTGCGCTGTGCGCCAACACATTTTGAAAAAGTGAGTTGTCACATCCAGCGCAGTGGTGAGTTGTTGAGCGAAAATGCGCGGCCGGCGGCGGCGGCGTAGCGCAGTGTTAACCATGTCTACCTCACAATGCTCCAGTGTATTTCGGATCACGGCCCATATATGTAGACAACGGGGACACAAAAAATTTGCGTTGGCAGCACTGGATTTGGCGTAAACTTCATGAGAGAAACGCGCCCTTTTTAAATTCGTCATTTAAAAAAGAAATATTTTAAGAGTATTTTCTAATAAATTTAATAATTAAATATTGAAAATGCAAGGTGAAAGCGACGGAGATGAGGAGGAGAGATCGGTGAAGTCCGTATCTGGAAAAAGAAGAAGAGTTGTGACTCCAAATGTCGATAAGTATAAGCCTTTTATTAAAAACGGATACACGAGGCAATACCCCGACAATAGCTCAAATGGGGAGTTTGTAGTCTATGTTGAACATATAGATAAAGAAATTAAACTTGGCAATATGAATCCCTTGAACCTCTCCAAATATTTCAAAAATATCAAAGAGGTTTATGAGCGAGCAAGAATCAATTCGAATAAAATAAAAATAACTTTTAAACAGGCATCTTTAGCCAACGACTTCCTGAAATCCCGATGCTTATTTGAACACAATTTAAAAGCATATATACCTGCATCCTCTGTGGAGAGAGTAGGCGTTATTAGGTACATTCCTAAAGAAATAGGAAACAAAGAATTGTTTGAAAAAATCAGTTCTGATAGAGACGTTATTGGTATACGTAGATTTATGAAACGCGAAAAAGACTACTTAAACCCGTTGACAACCATATCCATAACATTTTCGGGTACATCTCTACCTGAATATATTTTATTAGACGGATGGAGATATAAAGTTCACACTTATATTCCTCCGGTGTTACAATGTTTTAAATGTTTAAAATTCAATCACTCGGCTAAAATATGCCGTAGTGAACAGGTCTGTTCTAAATGCTCTGAAAATCATTCATATAAAGATTGTATTTCTGAAACGTTAAAGTGTACAAATTGCTCTGGAAATCATCTAGCTATTTCAAAAGATTGTCCAATAAAAGCAGCTAGAATATTAAAAAATAGGCAATCTTATGCAATGGCTACTATAAATAGAGATAATATTAACTTCCCACCTCTTCCTAAAAGTAACATACAGAAATACACAGGAAAATTTGACAATTATAAAAATAAAGAGTTTGATCTAGTTCCACCAAAAACAGAGCTTTAATATTTCAGATATTATAAATAATACAAAAGTCATGAATTCGATAGTAAAAACATTAGTAGCATTAGGAAATTCTGAATCTATTAAGACCACATCTCATATTAAGGAAATTTTTATTAAAAACTTATCTGAATAATGGATATTTTAAAATTAGTACAACATAATATACAAAGTATCAATAATAAAAAACCTTTGTTACAAACACTTTTAAGTGAAAATGAAATAGACATTTGTTTATTAAATGAAACATGGTTAAAAAGTTCCCAATCACTCTTTTACATGCCTGGGTATGATTTTATTTTTAAAAATGCTGAAAATGAACATGGTGGTGTAGCCTTTTTAATTAAAAGTTCTATAAAATATGTCCAACTTTCTACTCCAAATTTCCAAGATGTTCAAACAATTGCCATTTCTGTTGATACTAAAGTAGGTCCTCTAACTATTCTGTGCGTATATTGTCCACCTAAAAATAAAATTAATATTTCTAAATTAAAAAATATTATAACTAGTCTCCCTAAACCATATATAATATCAGGTGATTTTAATGCACATCATGTCGCATTTGGATGCACTTTAACAAATACGAGGGGTAAAAATCTATATGATTTGATAGATGAGTTAAATCTGTGTATTCTGAATACTGGTAGTGCCACTACCGTACGTAGGCCAAATGACAACATATCTGCCATTGATGTCACTTTAGTTAGTCCAGAGTTAGCACCCATATGTGACTGGTATGTTGGTGAGGACCCATTAGGTAGCTATCATTACTCAACATTTACTAACATAATTGTATCTCCAAATACTTATGAGATTAATAAAAATGTTAATAGATATATGTATCATAAAGCTAACTGGGAAAAATACTATTTTCTCTCAGAAAGTCATTTTAATAATTTTAAGATAACCAATGAAGATCCTTTAGGATCTTACAACAGATTTTGTAGTATCCTAAATAATTTAAAAGAGGAATGTGTTCCCAAATTGAAATATGGCACAAAAAAGAGAGATAATAAAGCCCCTTCTCCTTGGTGGAATGACATTTGTGCGAAGGCTGTAAAGGATTGTAAATCAGCTTTATGTATGTACCGACGGAATTTGAATATGGAAAATTATCTTAACTATAAAAAAATGGAAGCTAAGAAAAAGAGGATTATCAAGGAAGAAAAAAGGAAAAGTTGGAAAAATTTATGCAATTCATTCAATAGATACACTCCCATTAGCTATATATGGAATTTTATAAAAAGATTTAATCGTATAAAAATAGGTTCTAACAGTAGAAATGATAGTTTTATACCAGACTTTTTTGATAAATATTCAAAATCTGAAGTTGAAAATGATTCTTGTTTAGAAAATTTATTTGCTAAAGCAAATGAAGATGAAAATAATGAATTTCTTCTTAAACAATTTAGTTGGGATGAATTTAATAGTGCTTTATTGTTAAGAAAAGATTCGACACCTGGTTTGGATGACTTTCCATATTTAATGATTAAAAAGTTACATAATGTAGCAAAATCAGTTGTTCTAAATATATACAATCTTTTATGGTCTTTCCAAATTGTTCCTGAATCGTGGAAAACACAATGTATTCTTCCAATTTTAAAAAATAACAAACCAATTCAAGATCATAACTCTTATCGACCTATCTCCCTCACTTCCTGTGTAGGGAAAATATTTGAACACATGATTAAAGTAAGTTTGGATTATTTTGTAGAAATAAATTCTTTATTACCTGATTATCAACTAGGCTTCAGAAAGGGTAAAAGTGCAGTTAAAGGCTTCGTTTCATTCATTGCTGACATTAAAAATTCTATCTTTGCTCACTCTAATGCGATCTGTGTATTTCTGGATGTTGAGGGTGCATATGATAATGTGAACCTGTTTCAATTGATCAGAGTTTTGAGTGAATTAAAAATACCTGGAAAGTTATTAAGATGGACATTCAACTTTTTGTATAATCGTACAGTATATGTTAAATTTAATAATATTATACATGGGCCTAAGTATGCACATAAAGGACTAATGCAAGGTGCTATCTTATCACCAATATTATACAATCTTTACACCTCTCAGATCCAAAATAATGTAAAAGAAAATAATGTAAATATCATACAATATGCAGACGATTTAGTCATGTATTCTATTAATCAAAACATAAATATAGCTGTATGTAGTATAAACCAAGGTCTTAATCAATTGCAAACTTTTTACAATAATAAACTTAAATTAAATATAAATTCTTCCAAAAGTTCTGTTATGTTATTCGGAAAATCAAATTGTAATATTCAAGTAACATATAACAACGAAATCATCCCTATTGTGAAGGAAAAAAAAATTCTTGGTGTAATTATAGATAATAAACTTAAGTTTAATAGCCATATTGATTGTATATGTAAAAGAGCTTATAAAAGAATTAATATATTAAGATATTTAGCAGGAGTTTTTTGGGGTGCTGATGCAAAGATTCTAAGTATTTTATATAAAAGCATTGTAAGAAGCCACTTTGACTATAGTTGTATTGCCTATATTAATGCTAGACCATCTCTGCTAAAGAAACTAGATATTATTCAAAATAGGGCATTAAGAATAATTTCTGGAGCTATGAAATCTACACCAATTAACTCAATGGAAATTGAAACAGGTATTCCTCCTCTGATATTAAGACGCTTGATGTTAGCCCAGAAGTTTTGTCTAAAAATGCTGGCAATAAACTCTTCCTTACCTGTTAGGAAGTTAACGTTAGTCGAGGAATTATCGAGTTGTATAGAGTCTTCTAATATTATTAACGCTCAATCATGAATCAATTAATTCTGCAATGCTTCCGCAAATGTCAGTTATTTTACATTTAACGATAAATATCTCAAAGTCTATTTATTCTAGCTCTCTATGGCCTATTTATGGATATAGAAAGTACTTTGGAAAAAAAATTTACAATTATCCTCGATATTTTAATAGTAAATCAGAATTGCTTAGATTATTAGATCTCAAAAAAGATTTTTATAAAATTTATACGGATGGATCTAAAAGCACCCAAGAAGTTAAAGCAGCATATTTCGACAGCAATTTAGGATGTACAAAATGTATTTTACTAAATAATAATTGTTCAATTTTTACTGCGGAATGTTACGCAATTTATATGGCATTATTATATGTAAATTCCAGTAGCAATATTAGAAATCTTATTATTATTTGCGATAGCAAAAGCGCTTTATTAGCTATAGACAGTTGTAAATTAACCTTTAAAACAAATTATTTAGTATTTAAGATTAGAAATTTACTGTACAATTTAAATGCGAGAAATGTTTACGTTGAGCTAGTATGGGTACCCTCCCACAGAGGTATATCAGGTAACGAAAGAGCTGATCAAGCTGCAAGAAATGGATATGATGAAGACCACAGAGATGTTGTTAAAACACCTTTCTCCGATTACTTTCCAATCATCAAAGACGAGATTAATAAACTTTGGAAAAATTATTGGACTATAACAAAGCAGAATAAAGGACAATGGTACGCAAAAATTCAAAAAGACTTCAATACTAAGCCCTGGTATAACACCATCAGCTGTGAATCAAGAAAATTTATCTCCATAATTACTAGAATGAGATTTGGACATTGTCTAATCCCCTCTCATCTCTTCAAACTAAAAATCATTCAAGATCCTAAGTGTACTAAATGCAATGAACCATACGCTGACTTAAATCACATTATTTTTAAATGCGAGTCATTGAAGCTACATAGATTAATCCTGGCTACGGATATAAATAGCATTTGCTCAGAACATAAAATAAATATTCCCCGCCGCCCAGAAGAAATATTAGCCAATCCAAGATTTTTTAAACCTTTATTCAAGTTTATATGTTCGTCAATAGAGAAGATATAATAAAGGAAAATTGTAAAGTATACACGGTATAGCCTCATTACTATATTACATATCCACCATTCCTCACTTTATTACACAGCCACATCACGGTAGTACACCTTATCACCTTTATTGCATATTATCACTTTATTAAATATCATCATTTAATTTTGTTTTCGTCGCGGCCGTACCGATAGGCGATAGTCTTAAGTAAATAAGTAGTAATAAATAACCTGAAATAACCTCACTAACTTGTTTTGATTCTGACGTTTGTTTAGCGGCGTCGGTTTTTAGCCGTGGACGTGTGCATATTGGCCTAGCATCTGAGTGCATTTAAGTTTATTTATACATTTGTTAAATTGGATATATTTAGTTTGTTCTTCATTTATTAATATATAACGTACTTTTATACAATAATGAATTTTTATATATATATTCACTGTATACATTTATCTATATTATTACAATTACACATATATTTATCTGCTACGACCTTCTACTTGTTCTTGTATAAAATTATATTGTTAATGTTAGTATGGAATCTATTACAGGTTTTGCCATAACAACAGCGTTTTTGGCAGCAATTTTTATTTTGCTGTCAAAAACAATGCTGAGGCAAGAGCCTGGTTGACCTTTCTTCCATGAATCCTGTTTATGTTGTATGTTATTGTATTTTTGTATTATAGCTGTTATTGTTTTTTTTCTTGTATGTTGTTTCTTTTTTTATTTTTACTTTTACGTTGATGTTATTTTTACTTTTTTTTTTTTTAATTTAATTATCAAATACAGAAAAAAACAATATTTACAAATTTATAACTCTAGGTAGCAAAAGAAAACCACTAAGGTTTGTACAATGCTACTATTTTCTTTTTTTTATAGTACAATGTAAAATTAAAAAAATATATATAATTTAATTGCTAAATTAAGACTATTGCAATATAATTATACAATAAACTATTTTTTTTTATTTTTCTTCTAAATTTAACAAAAATATAATAATTAAATAAAATAATTTAATAATAAACTATTTTTTTTATTTTTCTTCTAAAGACTTAGTCAATAGGTAGTATATTTTAAGTTTTTGTTTAATATTATTTTTTTTTATACATTCAACTAAATCAGATGGTAGTGAATTTAATAAACGAGGGATTATGTAATTGGCCGTTCTCTCACCATATAAATTGTTGGCACGAGTTGTGTTGAGTTGGTTTTTCGCTACGGCCCGTGTAAATGTAGGGTGTATAACACGCTGTCTAAATTTAGTTTTCCAGAAATTTTCTTTTAAAATAGTATACTGAAACTTATTTTGTATTGGTAATACTTTACAATAAGTAAAATATGCCATTTCGTTGTCATGAAATTCAGTCCTAATTTTCTGTGAGACAATGTTTTTTAATATTCTTAGTTGTAATTTATATATTTTATTCAGATTACTGCTGTAGGTGCGACCATAACTACTGAGGCCATATTGGATATACGAGTCAGCGAGAGCATAATAAAGTAACAATTTAATTTTGAATGGGATTCTGTTTTTTAAAATGATAATGTTAACCAAAAATTGTCTTAATTTGTCACATACGCGATCTATATGTGAGCTCCATGAAAATTTGCTGTTTATCATCAGACCCAGGTACATTTGCGAATTAACAACTTCAACAGCTGAGCAAGCACAGTTATTTTTATCTTTGGTATGCAAACAACTATGATTATGAGCAATCAATTTTGTTGTCATAGTTTTTCGTTGGTGTGGTGATTTTATTATTAGAAGTTTAGTTTTGTTTACATTAAGAACAATTCCTACATCATGGCACCACTGTATCAATGCGTCGAAGTCATATTGTAACTTCTTTTTGGCCTCCTCAGGATTACTATCAGCCACCATGAGACACGTGTCATCAGCGAATTGATAACATGTACACTTTTTTATACAGTTACTCATTTCGTTTACATAGGATAAGAAATGGACTGGACCAAGTACCGATCCTTGAGCTGTACCGACTGTCACATTGATGTGGCTACTTAATGTTTCATTAATTTTTACGGTGAATGTTCTATTTTGTAAGTAATTTTCACACCATTTCAATAAAGGTCCTCTTATACCGCAGTTATCTAGTTTTTTTATTAATTTCTCGTGATTTAGAGTGTCGAAAGCTCGTGAAAAATCAATAAAAAGAGCGAGTACCGTTTTTTACTATTGAGAAGTTCGTTCACATCATCAGTAAATGCAGACAATAAGTCTATAGTTCCTTTTCCTTTTTGAAAGCCAAATTGATTCTCGGATATTATCATGTTTTTACTGTAGAAGTTACTAATCTGTTCACAAATAAATTTTTCGACTATTTTGTCAATTGATGAAAGTAGCGTTATGGGTCGATAATTAGAATAATCGTCGTGTTTACCTTTTTTGTATAAAGGTCTTACACATCCAATTTTTAGTTCATCTGGGTAAATTCCAGTTTTTATACTGCAATTAATTAGATTTGCAATAACAGAAGAAATCTGCTCGCCCGCGTATTTAATATCAGATATCCTTATATTGTCATATCCTGGTGCTTTATTGGTATTCAAATTTTGTATTATTTTGTGAATTTTGTCACCTGTTGCATTTTGAAATAATATACTGGAATCAGCAGGGTGACAATAAGATTCAGGATCTAACAGAGATGTACTGCATTGAGGAACAACATCTTTAACGACTTTATCAAAACATCGAGCAAAGTTCTCAGCTATGGTTTTATTAGTAATTCTATGCGTCTCGAAAGCTTTTGAAATAACGTCATCTATTGAAAGCTTTTTACGGCCTAGCATCTGATTGATAATTTCATACATTTTTTTTGGGTTACTGAAATTTTCATTTATGATTTTTATATAATAAGTATTTCTTTTATGTTCTAATAATTTGTGTAATTTATTCCGGGTTTTGTTGTATTCTAATCTTATTTTAGGGTCAAACAAATTGTTCTTCCAAGATTTATATAGCTTATCACGTTTAGTCATAAGTTGAATGACATTATTGTCGATCCAAGGCATTTTTACTGGTTTTGACTTATTTTTATATTTACATGATTTTTCAGCAATTTTCTTTGCATTATCAAAGCTCAGTTTTAAAAAATTATATATTTCATTTGGATTCTTCATACCAAACGTGTCTGTCCATTTGATTTTTTTAAGTTCGCTTTGAAGCAGTTCAAAATCAATTTTTGTTTTTTGGATACTTTGCGTATATCGTGATGGAGTATCATCAACGCAGGCAAAGATACACGCACGATGGTCAGCTAGTACGACATCAAGCGCTGCTGAATATGGATGGGAGCTGTGAATCCGTGCAAAAATATGATCAATACATGATTTTGATATTACGTTTAGCCTAGGTTCAATTCTAGTGTAGTCCGTGACGCCACATGCCAATCCCAGCTCGCTGAGTACTTCTAAATATGAATTTACGTATGTTGTTTTGTATTTAATATCAATGTTAGTGTCCCCGATTAAGATTATGTTTCGTTTATCGCTAAAATTAGAAATAAAGTTTTGTAATTCTTTCACAAATATTATTTTGTTAGTAACAGGTGGCCGGTAGATTGCAAATAGAACTATGTCTTGCCCTGATGGTAATTTTAATATACCCGATAGATTCTCAAATGTCATTGATTTATATTGTACTATAGTAAATTTTAAATTATTCTTAATATAAACTAAAATTCCACCTCCTCTTTTCTTATTTCGTAACTGTGAAAACATAGTATAGCCCGGTATATTATATAGATGAGAAATATTCGTGGTTATACCCACTTCAGTAATTATGATTGCATCTAATGGTATTGAACAATTATGAACAAGTGATAGTAACTTTGTAAAATTTTTTACTATTGATCTTATATTTAGATGTATGCATGAAAAATTCAATTGACTATTTACAGGTAATAATTTTATAAAATCTTTCGTAGAAGAACAGTTGAAAATTTCTCTGATCTGACTATCCATATTAAAATCTAATTATAGTTAAAAAATTATAAGTATATAACTAATTATAGCTAAAAAACAGAATAACACTAATAAATAAGCTAGTCATTTAAAGGACAAAACTAACTAATGTTAATAAGGTCAATAAAATTTGTTTCTTTCTTCTTTCTTTCTTTCTTAAAGTGTAGAAAATTTTGTTTAGAATTATATAATTTTATTGTATAAGTTTTATATTGTAAAGTTTAGAGCGAAGGACTCGAATCCAGCTCTCAATAAATTAAAAAAAAAAAAAAAACGTAAACTTCATTGAATGACATCTGGTGATCTAAATAGTAAATAAATAGAGTTTTAATAAAAATTTTGAAACCATTCAAAACTTTGAATCGTATCCATAATACTCCATTTATTTAAAAGCTTTCAAAACTTATTTACTTTATATTTATCACTAAAAAATAAAAATGAACGACTTAGAACTTGATCTTGCTCACCTAACTCAACTACGGCAAGAATGCATTGATAACTTATATTTGTGTGCCAAAAATGTAACAAGGTATTTAGATAATAACAAAGATGATGAAGTAAATAAATTAAATAAA
Source organism: Euphydryas editha (assembly GCA_036937285.1). Taxonomy (NCBI): domain Eukaryota; kingdom Metazoa; phylum Arthropoda; class Insecta; order Lepidoptera; family Nymphalidae; genus Euphydryas; species Euphydryas editha. The sequence goes on along the minus strand of JAUPFZ010000007.1, from coordinate 1,984,401 downwards.
TGTCTACAAGAATATATTATATCAGAAGCAGAACAAAATAGAGACACTGAAGCTTTGAATAACCTCACAGTAAGTGTGTATTCTATGTTTTGGTCAAATCATTAATTAATCTTTTTATACATGATGGTTTGTATTTGGTGCTCAGAATAGTTATTATTATCCTGAATATCAAATTCAAATGGTTTATTTGCAGTCTAAGTGTAGGTACAAGATTTTACATTGCATGAACTTATAAACTTGATGCTTTTTCCAGAAGAATACATTTACATTTTAGGCACTGCTTATATTATAATATTTAAACATCATTAACAATATATTATATTCACTGTTATGAATTGTATATAATTAATTTTATATTGTATTAAACAGTAATTACATTGTTCAAGATTATTAGTATATTATAGAAACAATAAATTTTTCATACCTAAATATTATTTTATTGAGTAGAAAAGTTGAGTTTTAAAGAGTTTTATTGTAGGTATTGGCACAGGTTGGATTGGAATTAATTTTCATTTTTAATTACTTTATTTTTTGGGGTAATTTATTAAATATCATTATGGCCACATATGGACTTGCATTTAATTTTTTTATTTGTTTTTATGATGTGTATTTATATTATGGTGTATATTTATTATCTTATAAACGTAAATGTTTAAATACATATAAAATGTTCATTTTTGTATTTGTAATGTAAGTTCTCTGTGTTTTCTGGTTTTATCTACTACTATCACTAGTGTTGTATGGTAAATAATTCAAGAGCATCAACACATGCCACGAATAATCATATACATATGATATTGCTCTTTGTGCCCGTATTTAATCCGAAAGAAAGCATACGTGAATTTAGATAATTTAGAATTTATATTTTTAATATGTATTTTCCAATTTATGTGAGGATCTATCTTTAAGCCCGTATATTAAAGTTTCAACCGTTTCCAAAATATTGTTATTGTAGATTATATTTAAATTTAGTGATGGACTTATATGTTTTAATTTGCATAGTTTTAGTTTTTTTGTGGCTTATTTCCAAATTGTGATAGTTCAGCCAATATATCTGTTTATAGAGTAATGCATTATTGAACTACAGTTTTCATCCTTTTTTTTCACATTTGAGTAATATACATTGTCACCAAAAAGAGGCATTAAGGCATTTAAGGCAAGTCATTAATGTAAATTAAGAATAAAATACATCCTAGAACGCTTCCTTCAGGGATAAAGGAGCTAATATACTTAACTTGAGACCTAACACCAATGATTTCTTATATATGATATGAGTGTATTATATTGAGTATGGTATATAACCATATAATTTGATATCAACTGAACTGAATCAGCCTGTAAATGTCCCATTTGTTTTGACTGACCCGTTGGCACAGTTGGTAGTGACCCTGCTTTTTTTCTCGAGGGTTGTGGGTTTCGATTTCCGCCTGAGTCTGGGTGTAATATATATTTTATTTATTTATGTATCATTTATATGTATATTTATTTAAAAAATATGTATGTCAGTCGGCTGTTACCTAAAACACAGGCATTAAGGGTCATTACAACGTCTCCTCATGGACATATTCCCGCTAGATGGCGCTGTTCGGGCTTTTGACAGGTTTTTGATATTTTTGCAATGTTGCTATGCACAGATTTTAAAAATATTACACTTAGCGGATGTATATCAATGCCTATTATTTTATCACATCATTAGTTTACTTTAAAACGGAGCCATTTAGTGAAATAGTCTAATAATAATATCTGTCATATCGATTACTGTATATACGCAACACTCACGCACACACTGACATCAGAGTTGTTATCCAAATTCTGTGGTTCTTACATAAATGACGAATTGTTTACTATAAAATTGAACTAGATGGCATTGCAACAAAAACTGTCTCGTTTTGTTTCGTATTTTTTTAAATTTAGTTCGGATATAATACTCCTCCCGCTTCATACCGCGTCCCGCGCTCGTCTATTCGGTATTTTAGCACATGAGTAAATAAACCGTACAGAGTGAAAGCTTCTAAGGAGCGAGCAAAATTTATACCTATTTTAGTAGGGTTGGCACAGGAGGATAAAATTTAATAAACAATAGTTAGTTGTTCAATAAGATGACAAAGTTTATTTTTGTTGTGTTTTCTATTGTGTTTGTTTTTTTAAATATTTTCCAAAAACTTTATAAATTTTCAAGGTATTAAAAAAATATTCTATCAAATTTGATGTTTATGATTTTGCGATTTAAAAAAAAAAAGATTCTTTCATAAACATTTTTAGAAAACTTCTCCATTGATATTTTTTATTTTGTTAAATAAATATAAAAATAAAAATAAAAAACAAATTAGTTATTTATTATTATTACTAAAATAACATTCTCGGTACACTTACAGTAATGCCAAAACGCATAGGTACCGAGTTAGAAATTACATATTATGTGACTACTGTAAAGCTCGTTCGTATTTTTTGTTTTATAAATTACTTACTCTAAATATTTTGTTTTTATTTTTTTATTTTTGTATTATTCATTTAAAAAAAAAACGTTTAAAAAAATTTTCAACGCGATTGAAGGAGGAGCCCCACTTTCGAATATTTAAACAAATTTCAAATCAACACCAATAATTTGGCATTAAGAATTAAATAAATGTGTATGTGCATTCACACACGGCAGAAGTGAAACTTCAGAAAAGTAACCTACGAGAGAATGAGATAACTATAGAGTATCTTATTCTAGCTTGAACGCGAGTTTGCCGACGCTACGGCTGGCCGGCGAACCGCACGATGCGGTTACATAATATCACAATAACATCAAATATATATATACGAGCTATCTATCTACCCAACACATTAAAAATAATAAATTATAATCATGTTAGTACTACTTACCTAGTGGAGTCTTTGGGATAAGAAAAAAATGATGTGTTTTTATTCTTTATATTATTGTTCATACACACTGTACAGTAAACCATATTTACACTTTTATATTAAAATACCATTAAAATTATATTAAAACACTATTAAAATTATATTAAAATACTATTAAAATTATACTAAAACACTAATAAAATTATATTAAAACACTATTTAAATTAATAAATCATTAAATAAAAACACGGTGCAACGTTGCTGCTGCAGCCCTTGAGTTTAAACACAAGATAGGCCGGTTTCTCTCGTATGTGACGAGGCGCTAGTGCCGACGCACACACGCGTCTCATGCTTGTAGTAGTGTACCTATCGTGGCGCGCTTGTATGAAGCTTTCACTCTGTACGGTTTATTTACTCATGTGATTTTAGTGTATATGTCGATACCGATAGCAACGCAGCCGATATGAACGTGTAATGTTTTACTTTCGCAGTTTCGCTCCGAATTAATTCTTTGTTGTTTTTACAAGTTTTACTTACTGAATGTGTATTCAGTTATGTCTGATTAATGGATTTTAATTTTAAACTATTATTATACGTCTTCATTTAATTCATTTATTATATATTAATTTATTTACATATAAATCATATAATAATTTATATACGACCATTCTGGTGTAGTGGTGCGAGTAGTCGCTGCGTCGCGCGCCGACGGTCGCGGGTTTGATTCCCGCTCGTGACAGATATTTGTATTGGTACAAATATTTGTTTCCGGTCTGGGTGTATGTCCTTGTGGGTCTCCCCACCGTGCCTCGGAGAGCACGTAAAGCCGTCAGTCCCGGTTGTTATCATAGACATGATAACGATCTTGGAGAAGTTTTATGATGTTGTTAATATTATATTCAACGTAATGGTATTAAAATATAGATCAAAACTAATCAATTACTGCATTTTTTTTTTAATCCACCAATAAATTACTTTGAAATAGATTATTGAAGTTTACGTATTTTAGTACCTACGGAACGTCTGTGATTTCTGATTAGGGTTTCGGAAAATATCCATTCTCGATCCCGGGAAACATCGGTCGGGAATCCCGGGATTGAAAAAGAAATCTTAAAATTTATGAAATTGCTTATAATTGAGGTGATACCATATTATTGAGTGATTTGAAGTAGGTAATTATGTAATATAAAGAAATATTATTTTTAATATACAAGTTCTGACAATTGCAGCTGCATTTTCTGACTGGTCAACGTTTAATTATTTATTCTAACAAAGAAAAACTATATTTACCAAATGTTTACAATGTTTACAATAGGTTATATTGGTTAAAAAAAAAAAAAAACAAATTGACGACCGTTCTGGTCGTGGAGCGAGTAGTCGCCTCAAAGCCGCGCGCCGCTGGCGGTCGTGGGTCCGATTCCCGTTTGGGACAGAAATTTGTATTTGTACCAATATTTGCTTCCGGTCTGGGTGTATGTCCTTGTGGGTCTCCCACCGTGCCTCGGATAGCACGTAAAGCCGTCAGTTCCGGTTGTTATCATAGACACTTGATAACGATCGTTACTCATGGTAGGGAAATTATCCGCCAACCTGCAGTGGAGTATCGTGGTGGATTAAGCTCCAACCCTTCTTCTATATGAAAAAGACGCTTTCGCTCAGCAGTGGATTGTTTACAGGCAGATACAATACAGTACAGTAATAATCTACACAATAACAACAGCGTTTTTTATTTACTAATATAGCTGTGCCCCGCGGTTTCATCCGCGTTAATTTGAAGGAAGTTTTTCCTTTAAGGGTCATTACAACGTCTCCTCCTGGACATATTCCCGCTAGATGGCGCTGTTCGGGCTTTCGACAGGTTTTTGATATTTTTGCAATGTTGCTATGCACAGATTTTAAAAATATTATTATTATTATTATATATTCTTTATTGTACACCATACAGAAAATGAAATAGTACAAAAAAAATTATGAGATATATCAAAAATGCACAAAAAGGCGGCCTTATCGCTCAATAGCGATTTCTTCCAGGCAACCTTAGGGTTGGAATTTAAGAAGAAATAGGTAGGTGGTGTATAATAAACATACAATAAAAATATACAGTAAACCTTTATAAATAAATAAATATAAATATTAACCAACAATCACACCACGTTAACCTAGCCCCGTGGTAAGTTCGTAAGAACTTGTGTTACAGGTACTAGGAACGGAAATAAATTTAAGATATAAATACATATATACATAAATACACATCCATGACCCTTTGCAGACATCTATATTCGTCATACAGATTATCTGCACCTGGCGGGATTCGAACCCGCGACCGCTGCGTAGAGTGTCCAGTTGCCTGACCACTCGACCAGCCGGCCGAGTGGTCAGGCAACTGGACACTCTACGCAGCGGTCGACCTTTGATTAATATATATCTATATAAATATAATATATACGTGAATAATAAAATATATACATGAAGTACTATAAATATATATATAATATAATAATAGTATATAATATAATAAATAAATATATATATATATATATATATATAAGTATATATAATATATAAATATATAAGTACAATTATGTCATATTAAGAGATAGATAATAATCTTTTACAAGTTTTTTAAATGTTGTAATACTCTGAGCCTTACGAATATGTAGGGGTAGAGCATTCCACAAAAGAATAGCCTGAACAACAAATGAGCGGTGGTAGTATTTGGTCTTATGTACAGGCATTCTAAGAGTCAAGTTTTCGGACGAACGTAGCACTTTACTGTGATCTCCAATGAATTCAAACTTGTCCTTCAGGTATGGAGGACTGGTTGGATTAAATAATACACAGTACAGAAGTGAAAGGATGTGTAGATTCCGGCGAAGACGGATAGGTAACCATTTGAGCTTAGAGCGAAATTCAGAAACGTGGTCGAATTTGCGTAACCCAAACACGAACCGGATGGCAAGGTTTTGAAGCCGCTCAAGTTTATTAAGTTGATCTTCAGTTAGGTTAGTATAGCTTGCGTCAGCGTAGTCAAGGACGGACAGAAGGAGAGATTGTGCTAACATAGTTTTAGTTGAAATGGGTAGAAAAGATTGCAAACGCCTCAACGAGCTTATAGCCGCAAATGTCTTTTTACTTAATTCCTTTATATGATTGGTCCATGATAAGTTCGGGTCTAAGTAAATGCCTAGATTCCTTACAGAGGTACAGTAAGGTATTACAAAAGTACTATACGCAACAGAAGGAAGATTTTTCCAGTCAATTCTCGATATCATACTATTGCTACCGATGACAATGGCTTGCGACTTACAAGGATTAATTTTGAGTCCAAAGGATTTACTCCATTGATATATTGTTTCTAAGTCATTGTTAGTGGTTACAACAGCAGAAGAAAGATTATCGAGACTTGACTGAGTATAAATTTGCAAATCGTCTGCATACATATGGTAGAGAGAAGTTATTTTTTTGGATATAGAATTTATGAAAATGGCAAACAAAAAAGGAGACAGCACGCCACCCTGAGGTACGCCAGCTCGGACTTCACACCAAGAAGAGAACGAGTCGTCGATTTTTATTCTCTGTTGGCGCTCTCCGAGATAGCTTTGAAACCAACCCAGCACGGATGGAGATATGTTAAAAGTACGTAAGAGACCTAGCAATATTTCATGATCGACAACATTAAAAGCATTGCTAAAGTCAAGCAGTGTAAGAACTGTAAGTTGTTTGTTGTCCATACCCCATCGAATGTCATCAGTGACTTTAACCAATGCAGTGACCGTACTATGACCAGGACGAAAACCAGATTGAAAGGAATTTAGAAGAGAATGTTTAATAAGGAAGGAATTTATTTGATTATAGACTAGTTTTTCAAGGACTTTTGAAAGAAATGGAAGAATGGAAATTGGACGATAATCAGAAAAATTTGATGGATTCGATTTTTTTGGGATAGGGGTTATTTGTGCACTTTTCCAAGCTTTAGGAAACTGACTAGAAAAAATGGATTCATTGAAGATATGGGTTAATACAGGTAAAAGGATATCAAGAATAGGTAAGATCATATTACGACCGACGCCATCAGTACCAATTGCACTCGATGAGATCGAAACTATGTTACTTTTAACATCACATTCCGTAAACGGGGAGAAATTAAACGGTTGGAAATCAGGAGTTGATATTGATGAAAGAGATTTTAAAGTGAGTTTTTTTTCAGCATCTTCAATTAGACTAGAAGACGAAAAGTGTTTATTTAGAAGTTCGATATCGATGTTATTAGAAGAAGAATTATTAGACGATTTGCCAACTCCAAGTGATTCGAGAAATTTCCAAACTTTAGCTGAGTCGCCGTTTTCGACCGATGAATAAATATGGCGTCGTTGTGCATCTCTACACAATGTATTGCAGCGGTTACGAATCTTATAATACTTTTCCCTATTAGCCTCTGTATTTTTCGACTTAAAGTTGCTTTTGGCTCGATGTTTTTTTTCTATTAATAATTTTAACTCTTCAGTCAGCCAGGGAGCAGGCAAGTGCTTTATTCTAATTGGTTTGACAGGTGCATGAACGTCGTATAGCCGAGTGATTAACGAATTAAACATTTCAATTTTATCATTAATTGAGGAGATTTCGGTTATAGCTGACCAATTAATAGACTGGGCATCCTCTCGAAGGCGTTCGAGATTCATTCCTCTAAAACTACGCCGCAGAAGTGTCCTTGATTTAGCTTTAGGGGGACGTAGTTTGTAAGAGAGATAAATCAAATCGTGATAAGAAAATGCATCTGCAGCACACTGGCCATGCTTTAAAACAGACGTAGGAGTAGTTACCATCATAAGGTCGAGAAGAGAGGGGGTACAACCAGGTAAGTTGTGCGTGGCAGCTAAGGGTAAAATATGTAAGTTAAAAGCCTCTGCTATCGACTTCAGCCTCTTGCAGCGAGAATCATTTTTTAATAAACAAGTGTTGAAGTCACCCATTAGAATACTATGGTTGTAGATTGGAATAAACTTGTCTAAAAGGTTTTCAAAAGAAGAGAAGTAGTCAATGTGAAGAGAAGGGCTGTAAAAAGCACCTAAAAGAATTTTGGAGTGGGACAGTGTGACTTCAATTAAAAGGTGTTCGATCGTATCGGCAGAAGTTGTCTGCGGTGAAGTGCTAATTATGTTGAAAGGAATGTATGATCTTAAATAAATAGCTACTCCGCCGCCCCCCCTACCAACACGATCATTGCGAATGAGTTTAAAGCCCGGCAATGAATAAGAGGTTGAAGGTAGTGAGGGTTTAAGCCATGATTCAGACACTAAGATAGCATGTATGTTACGGGATTCGAAAGACGCAAGCATATCTGAATAATGAGCCGGAATACTTTGGGCATTTATGTGAATTATATTAAAATTTTTCAGTGAGTCTGAGAAGTAAGAATTTAAAGTTACATTAAGTGGAGTGAAAGATGTACTGTGAAAACTTTCCTCAGTGGAGTCACTTGACGAAAAAGACATAAATTCATCGCTTGATGTATTGTAGTTGTTTAAAAATGACATATTATACTATACATAGATATCAGATATAAATACTAAATTATATAAATACGAATCTTAATAATAAATAATACTAAAGTTATAATAAAATATACCAACCCGCCAGCAGCATTGGAAGTAATTGGTTAACAATTGATACAACAAGAACAAAAAAAAAAATACAATAAATAAATAGATAACAGAATAAAAGGATCAAAAATATTAACAATAAAACACCTAGCAAAAGATAATACAGTATGACCTCCAACACGGCAACATACAGAAAGTGAAAACAAATATTCAAATAAAAAAAAAAAAAACACTGTTGTGAAAATAATGATATTGTAACTAAAAATAACTATATACACGCGCTCATAATATACATATAAGCATCTATAAACAATGTTGTAAATAATAACGAAAAGTTCTTAAAACAATTTCAAAGCAAAAAAAAAAGAAGTATAAAAAAAAATAATAATAAACTGTTCTCTTATACTTACGCGAATTTTTAAATTTTAAAATAATAATTATCCAAAAAAAAAAAAACTTTACAAAAGTAAACAATAATTTTTTGTATATTTATATAAAAGACGCTTAAAGTTTTATTAAAAAGTAAAAAAAAAAAAAAAAAAAAAAAACAAAAGAAAGAAAAGTGGCGTTAAACATGTAATTCCTAAAAGTAGGTTAAGAATAAATAAGTAAATGTTAAAATTAACTGTAACATAATTATATCAAGATAAGGTCGCATTAGTGTTTTTATCTATGACAGTATGGAATTAATATGCAACATAGCAACATCATAACATCAGAGCGCCAAACGTCAAAATAACAACAAATTATTTACTTTTTGAACAACAATTGAATAATTGATCATATCATGTTATTATAACATGCTGATAGTTTGACAAGTGATAAATAATCATAATATAAAATGAGTATTTATTCAATTAAAATTTTAAAATAATAGATGCGGTAGATAAATAATAAAATATTAACTTTAAGAAATATTGCTTAAAAGTAGGTAGTATAGAATTTAAATTATGCAATAACAAGTAAGATTACCGTGAGGTAGGCCAATGTAAACAATAATAAGTTGACTGCTAATATAAATATTAGAGTAGTTGCTTCTTAGCGATTCTTTTAGATCTTATTCCTTTGGTATCCTTTACGGTTTCGGTGGCAACTGTGGCGGAAGACGGTCCTGGCGCATCCAAGGGATTTGTAATGGAATTTAACTCCGACTTCGAAGTAATTCTGTGTCTAATTCCATCACCTCCTAGTACGATGATGGAGCCTTCTTTTGTCCAACACTTAGAAACCCCAAAACGTCGTCGAGCTTCAAGGAATAACTCATGACGGCTCCTGATCAAGAACTCTGACAGAGTGATACCCGTGCTCTTTAGTGTTTTCTTCGAGTACCATATCTTATCTCTAAGCGAGACATCACGAAACTTAACCACGATGGCTCGAGGCTTATCTCCATCACGACGTCCCAAACGATAAGAACGACAAATTGAATCCATTGTTACATCAGAAGTTTTAAGGTGGTCAGCCAACAGACTGGAGACACATGCTGATGTATTTTCTTTTTTTGTTTCAGGAATACCGTGCACTAGCAAAATTTTTCTCCGTGAACGCATCTCAATTTCATCGTATTGTCTCGATAAGAATTCCACCTGGAGTTGTAGGTTTTCTAACGCAGCTAGGACGAAGAGCCGGAAGGAACTAAACTGAGACTCGATATTTGACATGTGTGTGGTTGCAGGAATCGAGTTCTTCTTCAGTTCCTCTTGGAATTCTGCCATCCTTGTATTAAATTTTTCTGTGAGGTCAGCTAAGGTGTATTTTATTGATTCCATCCTGGATAGGTTTATATATTGTTCTAGTGTACTTGGTTATTATAAATATATTGCTGGCAGGTTTAGGAAAGTCACTGACACATTACTTGCAGTTACAGTATTATTATATATTTTATTTCAGTATAAAATAACAGAGCGAAAATTTCGTGACTTGTTTCACACACGCCTACCCGCGAAAAAAAAAAATATTACACTTAGCGGATGTATATCAATGCCTATTATTTTATCACATCATTAGTTTACTTTAAAACGGAGCCATTTAGTCAAATAGTCTAATAATAATATCTGTCATATCGATTACTGTATATACGCAACACTCACGCACACACTGACATCAGAGTTGTTATCCAAATTCTGTGGTTCGTACATAAATCACGAATTGTTTACTATAAAATTGAACTAAATGGCATTGCAACAAAAACTGTCTCGTTTTGTTTCGTATTTTTTTAAATTTAGTTCGGATATAATACTCCTCCCGCTTCATACCGCGTCCCGCGCTCGTCTATTCGGTATTTTTGTATAATAGCACAACGCAGCCGATATGAATGTGTAATGTTTTACTTTCGCAGTTTCGCTCCAAATTAATTCTTTGTTGTTTTTACAAGTTTGGGCGCTTGTGCACTACACGGAATTTTACTGGCCGGCGTCCGATTTTTTACGGTCCGATTTTGCAATGAAAAACACGAATAGACGGTTGTGCACTACACGGAATTTTACCGGTAATAGTATAGTAGTATAGTACCCTTGCGAATTTTATATCACTGAAAAGATAAGAGATTTTAAACTAGTTATTTAACATAATTATTCTAATAGTGTTCTGTGATAGAATAGAATTTATTAAACAATTATTTTATAGTTTAATTTTAAAAAAACTGCAGATACGTATAGCGCCATCTTGTATATCAATAAGATGCCGGTAGTTTTGAATCAAATTAAACCAATCAATAACTAATCACGCTCAAACGAGATGGCGCTTAGAAGAGCTTTTTTTTAAAGATTATAATGTAAATAATAATAAAATATTTGTATAAAGACTTAACTGTGCATAAATATGTAAATAAACTAGGATTTAGATCGTTTTGGTAAATAATATTATAACTAAAGTTGATAGACAAATCGTAGTTATGAAAATATATATAGGTACGTATAAATGTAAATGTTTATTTATTTATTCGAATATTAACTAATAAAATACAATCAATTTATTGATAAATGTTCCTTATATATAATACTTAAATATTTCGTATTTTATTATTATTTATTTTTTAAGACTCAAACCAATCAATAACTAATCGCGCTCAAACGAGATGGCGCTTAGAAGTGATTTTCTTTAAGATTATAATGTAAATAATAATAAAATATTTGGATAAAGACTTAACTGTGCATAAATATGTAAATAAACTAGGTTTAGATCGTTTTGGTAAATAATATTATAACAAAGTTGATAGACAAATCGTAGTTATGAAAATATATATAGGTACGTACAAATGTAAATGTTTATTTATTTATTCGAATATTAACTAATAAAATACAATCAATTTATTGATAAATGTTCCTTATATATAATACTTAAATATTTCGTATTTTATTATTATTTATTTTTTAAGACTCAAACCAATCAATAACTAATCGCGCTCAAACGAGATGGCGCTTAGAAGTGATTTTCTTTAATATTATAATGTAAATAATAATAAAATATTTGTATAAAGACTTAACTGTGCATAAATATGTAAATAAACTAGGATTTAGATCATTTTGGTAAATAATATTATAACAAAGTTGATAGACAAATCGTAGTTATGAAAATATATATACGAATAAATGTACATGTTTATTTATTTATTCGAATATTAACTAATAAAATACATCCAATTTATTGATAAATATTCCTTATATATAATACTTAAATATTTGGTATTTTATTATTATTTATTTTTTAAGACTCGAACCAATCAATAACTAATCACGCTCAAACGAGATGGCGCTTAGAAGTGATTTCCTTTAAGACTATAATGTAAATAATAATAAAATATTTGGATAAAGACTTAACTGTGCATAAATATGTAAATAAACTAGGTTTAGATCGTTTTGGTAAATAATATTATAACAAAGTTGATAGACAAATCGTAGTTATGAAAATATATATAGGTACGTACAAATGTAAATGTTTATTTATTTATTCGAATATTAACTAATAAAATACAATCAATTTATTGATAAATGTTCCTTATATATAATACTTAAATATTTCGTATTTTATTATTATTTATTTTTTAAGACTCAAACCAATCAATAACTAATCGCGCTCAAACGAGATGGCGCTTAGAAGTGATTTTCTTTAATATTATAATGTAAATAATAATAAAATATTTGTATAAAGACTTAACTGTGCATAACTATGTAAATAAACTTGGATTTAGATCATTTTGGTAAATAATATTATAACAAAGTTGATAGACAAATCGTAGTTATGAAAATATATATACGAATAAATGTACATGTTTATTTATTTATTCGAATATTAACTAATAAAATACATCCAATTTATTGATAAATATTCCTTATATATAATACTTAAATATTTGGTATTTTATTATTATTTATTTTTTAAGACTCGAACCAATCAATAACTAATCACGCTCAAACGAGATGGCGCTTAGAAGTGATTTCCTTTAAGACTATAATGTAAATAATAATAAAATATTTGGATAAAGACTTAACTGTGCATAAATATGTAAATAAACTAGGTTTAGATCGTTTTGGTAAATAATATTATAACAAAGTTGATAGACAAATCGTAGTTATGAAAATATATATAGGTACGTACAAATGTAAATGTTTATTTATTTATTCGAATATTAACTAATAAAATACAATCAATTTATTTATAAATTTTCCTTATATATAATATAAAAATTATAACTTAAATATTTTGTATTTTATTATTATTTATTTCTTAAGACTCAAAAAAACGGTCCGGAATAGGGAAAAGTAAAATGTCGGACGGTAAAATTACGGATAGTGCACAAACGCTCTATACATTTATATGGCGTGCCATGTCGGACCGTAAAAAATCGGACGCCGGGCAGTAAAATTCCGTGTAGTGCACAAGCGCCCATACAGTAATCGATATGACAGATATTATTATTAGACTATTTGACTAAATGGCTCCGTTTTAAAGTAAACTAATGATGTAATAAAATAATAGGCATTGATATACATCCGCTAAGTGTAATATTTTTAAAATCTGTGCATAGCAACATTGCAAAAATATCAAAAACCTGTCGAAAGCCCGAACAGCGCCATCTAGCGGGAATATGTCCAGGAGGAGACGTTGTAATGACCCTTAACAGACACTGGCGAAAAATCGATCTCTATAATAAGTACGTTTTCATGCGTAAATATTAAAAAAAAAAGTAAAATTAATAAAGTTTATATTAAACATACTTTGATTATTGTAAAATAATCAAAGTAATAATAAAAAAAATAAAAAAAAAATAGTGCGTCAGATGTGATTCCTGGTGATTTCTTATAAGATATATTTTTTCAATAATCCAATACTAATTAAAAATAACAACAAAAGTTTTTTTTAAACTTATTTGCTCGTTTCATAGTAATTGAAGACACGGTCGTCGTACGTAATTAAGATACGGTCGTCTGTCTTTTGTCTGTGTTTTAGGTAACAGACCGAAACCGACTGATATACATTTTTTTAAAATAAATATACATCGAAATAATACATATGTAGGTATATAAATAAATACATAATACACCCAGACTCGAGGCGCGAATCGAACCCACAACCCTGGAGCAGAAAACAGGGCCACTGCCAACTGCGCTACGGGCCAGTCAAAAAAATTCTGGCTATATATATATAGCCAGACTTAGGACAAGCTCCATGCCTATGCCGGTGATCGACCCCGAGACAGCGGGATGCAAATATTTTATTAACACAAAATTCGGTCAGTCAGATTAAAAGGGTACCTAAGTAAAAAAAAGGGGCCCCGAGTATAGCATTGCCTAGTGTCCCTGACAGTGTTAATCCGGCTCTGCACACCCTCGAGGTGTGCCGGAGATGGGCGGCGCTGCGTCGGGGTCTGACGTCAGTCCTCGGAGGGGACTTGTCGCTTCCGAGCATCATCACAGCAATGCTCGGCGACGAAGAGTCCTGGAAGGCGATGGTCTCCTTCTGCGAGACAGTAATGTAATACATACATATTTACATAATAAACAATTTGATAAATTAAGACGAATGACATGTAATGAATTTACCTAATAGATATTTATGTGGTACTAGCGGCCTGCCCCGGCTTCGCACAGGTATTTAACTAAAATTTTAAAAATTATAAATTTATATTTTTTATCACCTACATGCGCCATCTATCGTATAATAGTAGAATATCGTTTTTATATTTAGTGAAATTTAACATAATAGTACCTTACCTTAGACCAAATGGCGTTGGCGGCGTAGGTACCTATTTCTATTTTCTTAAATATTTATTTTTAAATTTAATTACAATGAAATAAAAACTAAATTATGAATATGATTGTTGCATATAAAAAAAGAAAATTGTTGTTAATTTGTATTGTGCTGCGCATGTTTGCGTGACTGTAATCATAATCAACGACGACGTTGGAAGTAATTTATTAAGACAAGTCCGTGGATCATTATTTTTTATAAACATAAATAATGATGGAGCTGAATCAGCCTGTACCTAAACGTGCAACTACTCGTACACTACCACAGGCAAAGGCCTCTTCACCATATAAGATTAGGGACAATTTTAATTTTTTTCTTGTATTTTACTTCGACTCATATAACGAATTTATTAAAAATGTAATAGGTATACTCTAAAATTTTGTTTACATAATAATATCTTTTAACTTGTAACAATTACTACAAATAACATTTAATTGCTATTCAATTTTATATAAGTACATTATTTCCTACATGATATCATTTGTGGTCGCAGTGTATTATAGTGAATCGTTTATTTTGTAATTATATGTATAGATAATAAATGTGATGTAGCCTGTCATTCTATCTAGCTTACGACTCTACGAACCTAGTTAGCTAGCTATAAACGAACGCCATACATATCCACATAACTTATACAAGCACTGATAAATTCATTATCCTTCTTTGCTGCAGCGTAGTCGGATAAAAAGATTTTTTAAACACGTGCAAGTTTTTGTTCAACCGGCTCTGGACATATTTTAATTATTTTTTTCAATTACCGAAAGAGCTGTAATGTATGTAATGTAATTTTTTTTAAAATTAAATTAGTTGAAAAAAATTATTTGAAGTGTTCAGCAACATTTTAAAACCGCAAAGATATTGTTTTGATATGTCAACACCAGTTGAAAATAAAGTAAAGTAATTTTATAGCTTCCATCGAACTCGAACATCTCGCAAAGGGCTACAGATTTTTTTTTTATGTAGGAAGATTTTCTAAGGCTTTTTCTACTTATCTTAATCTATAAAACTAACAGTCACAGTTCACGAAATGTAACGTCATTGAACGCGAAGCTTGGAGTTTCATTAGAACTCCAAATGGAAGAGGCATAGGTACCAAAATTAAACTTTATTATGCTGTGCTTTTTATGTGTTTAATATTATTGAATTACTAATAGTTTTAAATATTGAATAGGTAGGTATTATTAGAAAAAAATTATTATAGCGTTGCACATCCCTTTCATTAGGTATACTAGTAATCTATAATTCCTGAATCCTAGAAACGTCAAAACAATTATCATGAGCTAAGCCGCTTTAGCATTAGGTCTTTAATACATAACTCTATTTTTAACGCAAATTAATATTTCTTTGTTTTAATTCAGTATCAGTATCAGTAATTAGTATTAAAATATTAATATTAGCTTTTTCTGACTCGTTCCAAAATAAAATATAAAAGCAAATCGATGTTTATTTTTCTTAGGTTTAGTCAAACAAAAAATAAATAAATAAAACACAAACATTTAAAATAAAGTATTATATTATATAAATAATTTTAATTATAATAAAAGAGCTTAAGCTATACATTATTAATTTAATAGGTACTTTTCTAATATTTGACAATGTCAAAATTAAGATTGAAAGCAATCCATCTTTTATTGCGTAAATTAAAAATTACATTTAAATAATATTATATATTTTTTTGACACATGCTTAAGAGCACGCATTTCGTATACTTTATGAAAATGTTCTTTCGTGTACTTTATGAAATTTCTAATTTTTTTCAAGTGAAATAAAAATACAATTATAAACTAAAATTTTACGCACTATCGAAATTTATTTATGTAGTTCATTAGATGTTTCGGCATTGCAATGTAGCAAATGAAGTAGATTACTTGCATTGTTTCCTTTCTATAAAGAGTAGAGGTATACCTCCTTTAACGGTTTGCACACTGCCTGGATTAGGGTCTACAAGAGGATGACGAATGGTACTAGGTGCGGGTCGAACGCTGAAGCGCGCCAATATCGCTGCCAGCCCTGCTAACGACTGCATCAGTCCAAGCCGTTCTCCTGGAATAATCGTCACATTAAATGTAGAATCAGTTTTTTTTTTTACTTGAATACATCTAGCTTGTTTCTAAACATTACGGTTAGAACTATAATGTGTAATACCAAAATTGCCTGGAATATGTTAGAAGATACTTAAAATACGATATTTGTAAAGACGACAGTTATACCCTTGTTATCTGATACGCTATTATAAATATTTAAATGTTAACGATAAACTATATTCCTACTGATAAGGCAACAAAGCGTAATAGCGCTTGGCTTACCTATGCAAGCACGCGGTCCAACTCCAAATGGTAAATATATGTATTTGTTGTTCGCGTCAAAGTTGGCTGGATCAAATCTTTCTGGTCGAAATTCACTTGGATTATCGAAATATTTGGGATCGTTGTGCATTGCTTGTAGTGGTATAAGCACTCTCACTCCTTCATCTATTGTTAGATTTATTTCCTCAAAAGTATACTTCCGTGCACATTCTCTGATCAAAAACCCTGGTGACGGAAAAATTCTCATTCCTTCTTTGAATGTCCATTCTAAATACGTCATCTCCTTGATCGCATCGTAGCTGAGTTTGTTATCGTACTTCGCTAAAACTCTATCTATCTCTTCGTGAACCTTAGATTGGACTTCAGGATGGTAAGCTAGTTCGTGAAGGGTGGTGCTAGTCGCCGAGGAAGACGTCTCGAATCCAGCCGCAAAGAATACAAATACTTGTGCTGCTATTAATTCATCGTCCATCTCTAAAGTCGCAACTTCCGATGTCCCATCTGGTTTTACTTTTTCAATAGACTCGCCTACAATTGTACCTTTTTTCTTACACTCGAGTAAGAGGTCTATGAAGTCATTTCTTCCGGATGGTTCATAATTCCTCTGCCTTTGGACTTCGTCCACTAAATGCAATATTTGTTTTTCCAGCCGACTAAACACTTTAAAGCTTTTAAACATAGTAGGAAATATTTCTTTTAACATGAGTACTACGACATCTCTTGGGTTTCTTTTAAATATAGTAGCGCCGAGTTTTCTGAAGGCGGAGTTCTCTTCTTGAAGCGAATCAGACTGAAGCCCAAAGCCACAGGCACCTATGAAGTCTGTAGTGTAGCGGGCCATGAGATCGCGAGCGTCGATTGTTGTCCCCGCAGTGGCGGAGGACAGAGCGCGTGCTTGAAGCTTCTCAGCGCGTTCCACGATCAACGGAAACATGGCCTTAAGCTTGCCGCTCGTGAAGGCCGGCGTCATCCTCTGTCGCAGTAGTCGCCATAAGTCTCCATCCGCAAAGAAAAGGTTACGTAACAAAGGTTCTGTTTGATCCTTGTGATTGTTCAGGCCACGCCGATAAAAGTTGTTGAAATCTGAAATAAGTATCTTCTTGGTCATTTCTGGATCCCGGATTATTAATTCTGGTCGAGAAGCTCGATAGAATCCTACAACTTTTTCATTTGGATATTTCCAATAAAATTCACTAATTAATTGTGTTACACTAATTTGGACCAAGAAATTTCTCGCGTTGTTGCCAAAAAATGGCCAGGGTTTGTCATGTTTCACCCCTTTCAACTCCCAATACTTGTGGTTCCTTTTTCCGTATAAGTAAAGACCACAAATTATAATTATAAATATAGCTAAGGTAATCATTTTTACAAAACACAGTTTTATCTATAGAGAAAAATAAGATAACACCAAACAACACGTCCGAAAGTTAAATAACGCCGCGGTACTGTTATTTATATGAATAACAGTGCAGAGAACTGCGCGATGTCGCTAACGTAGTGACATTATCATAAGATGATATGCGTGTATATATACATACAGTAAACGTTCAGATACAATTAGGGTTGTCACCTTTCAAAAACAGTAGACCCGGAGATTTTAAAAATAAAATTAATTTCTTTAGTAAGAGTTTTTTTTTAATATAAAATAACGTTTTTAAGTGTGAATTAATTAATTAAAGTAAAAAGTAATTGTAAATTATCACTGGTAATGTATTTATTAAATATAAAAGACCTTTTTTTATACGTGGGGAAAATCCATTATGGATACCACTCCGGCGCGAGGGCACCGAAGTGGTTATGCCCGACTTCCATGGGCTTAAAAACCCCACGTGTCAGACGATCAGTCATCCGCTTGGGTGGGGCGAGATGGGGTCGCGCTAGCATTCTTCACCTCGCCTCGGCGGGCAGTAGGCCCGGACGAACATCCGGGGCCCCGGCACAAAGGTGGCGGCCTTGCTCACAACAAAGGCCACCCCTCAGACATGTGGGGTCGCGCTGTTAAGTTGGCCGAAGTCCCCCCACTATTACGAGGGAGGGGAAGAGGTGGGCAAACCGTCTCCTTCTTACCCCCGTGCGTCTGCGTCGGAGCGGGTCAGCAGAGGCGTCGTCCTCCCTAGCCCGCTCCGCAGTCTCCTTCTGCGTCATTACTTCTTCGCAGAAGGAGACCGCCGCCTGCCACGATCTCTCACTGTCGAGCATAGCGCTTACGACGCTCGGCAGTGAGAGATCTTGCCCGAGAACCACTGAAAGTGCGCGACGCTGCGGTTCCCAGGTGGCACACACCTCAATCGTATGGAGCGCTGTATCCTCTGGCGCCCCACACGCGTGGCAGGCTGGAGTCGCCTCCCGTCTGGCGATTTTGTGCAGGTACTTACCGAAGCACCCATGTCCGGAAAGCACCTACACCAGACGGAAGGTCAAAAAACAATATAAAAGATCTAACTAGTGCTAGGCTAACTTGGACCAGCTTAAAACAATATTTTTTATTTTGAAGGGATTGTTTAAGTATCATTTCTTGTTTAAGTATCTTTTCTTGTTTAGGTTTCTTCAAAATTTTCAAAAATTCTCGGCCTTTCATATTTGTAATTAATCTTTACAATTAACTCTACCTTCACCATGACCACTGACACGCAGTTTCGCTCGTCTGTCCACAATTTCACATTAAAGAAAAGACGCGCTCTACAAAAGCATTGCTTATAAGGATTTGTATAAAAAATACGATTATTTTTGGCTGTTCGGTGAAGGAAAGTCACCTCGACTTTGAATAACTGAACACATTTTAAATCAACAGGCGATGTTGAATCACTAGATTGTACGAACTCTCGTACTTGGTTTACGTGGTCTCGCCCCGCGTCGTGATGGTCGGCTATCGCTTCACTGCCACTGCCCGGTCTGACCCGGAGATTTCGATGTTAAACCCGTAGCCCGGAGATGCATCATGCAAACCCGTAGACTCCGGGTCAAACCCGGAGAGGTGGCAACCCTAGATACAAACAACAAATACTACACTACATAAGCACAGTATTTTTTGTATTACACGAACAAAAATTATATCGTGTTTTATGATTCAAAATCCAATGTAAATGTTTCCTGTTTTTAAGTTATTGTAAGATCAAATCAAGTTTATTAATTTTTTACTATTGGAATGTGGTCAAAGTCCGTTTATGCTTGTGATACGTAAATGGGACAGTATGTCACTTACAAACGAGGTGTAAAACTAGTTTTTACATGTCTGTGTGTATATGTTACGAAACGCTTATTATTCAATATACACACCTACATGCAGATACACATAGGTACTTAGGTATAAAGTTCTATAAATAAACCAAGTGTTAATACATAGGTCCATTGCTATAACAATACGATGTCATACACAATTTTAATAATCATATTATACCATTTTATATACGACAAAATTAATATATATATATATATATATTTAGATGCTAGGATGTATTAATTTTATTATTTTATTTTTAAATGGGGATTAAAGATTATATTATTAATTTAAAAAAAATGCATTAAATATCTTTAAAATTTTAATTTAATTTGGGAGGCCTATGTTCAGCAGTGGATATTCAACTACCTATGCATTAATGTTATGTCATTAAAAAAAAACGTCCTTTAGTGTTGGCTACGTTAGTATACTTGGTACGTGGTTTAGACAAATTTAACGAAATTAGTACCTAACGGTTCATATAAATTAATGCCCTAAAATATTGACTAAATCTGCAAGACGTCTTAATTATGGCGCTACGACGAATATAAATCCTACTACTTAGGGTGAAGGTGGCAAAGTGCGCCTAGCGGGCAAGTGCACCTACCACAAATATCTCGAAAACTACCGATTGGATACTAGTAGTGGCACCTTATATCGATGCTACAAACTAAATTATAGTTCTTGGTGAAAGTCACTGATGGCTCTAGTCATTTGTGTTTAAGATATGCGCCATTTTATTTTCACTGATATTCAAAGTGGTGTGGAGAGATGACTATGGGGTGATCATCTTCGCAAATCTCAAGAAATTGAGTTTTTACCGATATACGAGTGAGGTGAGTGCAAAATTTAAATAATTTTCTTTAAGATTCTGGCTTTATTTCACTCATGTCTAGTAAAATTTATATAGTTTTTACAAGTTAAATATTCTTACCCCAAATTTATATAGTTGGGGAAGTGCGCCATACTGACTTATTATATGGCGCACTTCGCCGCAATCCAGAGGTTACAAACTTTTTTTAAAACGTGTCTTTGTTACAAGTCTTTATTTAACTTGCAATGTTTGTATGCTTGTTTGTATGGTCGGGTCAATTCTTGCAAATGAATTGTAAATCAGTTATCTTAAACCGATTTAGATGTAATTTGCATATATGTTTATTAGTGAAATACATTTACACAAGTTTAATATCGCAACAGCTTTTTTTTAATTTAAATTTTGTAGGTAATGTAGTACATTGGTGGTTTTGATTTGATATAAAGTTTATATTGTGCATTTTCCATTTACAGAGCACAATGTGTGTTATCTATTAAAAAATACAGGCTGTAGAGGCACTATTAGGCAAAAGATTTAGACACGGAAAGAGCTTATAGAAAAGATCCATACCACCGCGAATGAAATACGAGCGGAGGTAGATAATAATATGGTCAGCCGCTCAACACGGCAAATTGTATTAAGAACAAAAATATGTTGCCCATGTCGGGCCGGGATGGGAACCCGGTCCTGCTAGACACGGCGTCGTCGAGACTGTTCAGAGGTGAGCCAGACAATCCCCATTGAGGACAAGTCTGGCTTTTTCGCCAAGGCCAGCCTGTCACTGGACGGATGCCTGTTGCCTGCAGATCCGGGACCCTCCAATTAAAGCAGCTAAAGGCTCCCAAGGGTTTAGTATGGTATTGCACTCCCAAAGTGCCGAGTCTGACATGGGTCTAGGACTGCCTAGGGATCTGGATCTGGGCGTCCTGGATATCATCCGTAAATGGATTCCCCTGCGTCACAAAAAAAGGTATTCCCATCGTAAATAAAAGAAAAAATATACTTGACACTCGATTATCAATATTTAGAAAAAAGGTTCATAGCCTCTGACTTAAGCGTGTATGGCGCATTTAGCCGAAATTTGGTTTTAAATACATAGCTTCTTCTAGAATGTGGCTATGAAAAAAATTAAATGTCATTCGTTTTGTTGCTTGTTTTCTTATAATAATATAAGACCCTTTTTTTTTCTAATGCTTTATTATTGCGTTTTATTAACACATGGCGCACTTACCCGATTTGTCGGCAAAGTGCGCCTGGTCAGACTGTTTTCAAATTTTATGCTAAAATTCATTAATTTGATGTCAATTTCTAATGAGACGACATTGGTTGTTGTTGCAAAACATCACAGATCCTTATAATACCATGAGTTAGTGTCACTCGTGAACTTAAACACAAGTAATATTGCACCAAAGTCAACTATGAAAAAAGTATGGCGCACTTTGCCCCCGTCACCCTACTTACTATTGTTATCACTTCGAATAATACTGTGCTAGACTTTTAAAATGTACCTTCTTATAAAATGTCGTCTATTACTTCAATTCGGAAAATATAATATGAAGTCAAAATAAAAAAATTTGTAAGATAATTTTGTTGGTACTAATTCATCATTATCTACCTAAAAGCAATATTCAATACATTTGTCAAATTTTAGAATAGACCTTTGAACTTAGATTAAAACAAAAAAAAAATGTTTTAATCTATGCCTTTGAAACATTCTGTCTATACAATCTGAGGCGAGTAATTTATGTAGATAATACTGGTCTTGTTACGTCATCAAAAGTGAATTATTTGTTTAGTCATGGTGCAATAATGACTGAAGTTAGTTGGAAATTTTAAAGTAATTTATAGCCATTTTAAGTGTATTAAATGTTATTACCGATGAACATAAAAAATACAGTTTACTACAGTGCATCGCGGTTTTATCCGCGTGAACCCTGATCTAAAAAAAGCATAAATTACCATGTTTCATAACAATCGTCCTGCTGCTGAGATTGCATAAGAAATCAAATTATAATTTCAACTAATACCATTTAATATACTCGTAATATCCACGACATTATTTAAAGAAAGCAAATTACTTTTACATCATACATGATACATGACGCCTATGACTATTAAAAATGTCGGATATGAAAAAAAATAACTTTAAAGGAGAGCGATGCTAAGTGTAAATTATAAATACCGACATTTATAAATTAAGTGATTAAAAAACTATCCATAAAATAATATTTTTCTTTTCAGCTCATGTTAGACTTGGTTATTTCGGAACGTTTTATGAAATCAATCAAAAAAATCGATTTTGCAGTTCCGACGATGTTAGGTAATAGTCACTAACGAATTGTATACAATCTATTGAGAAATGTGGACTTTGGACTGTAGCTGGAGTAGTTTCTCGACAGGTCAATGTCCGTTAAAGTTAGCACACATTGCGATTTCGTGAGTTTTTTGTTTTACAAAAAATACTGCTTAAGTACAACAAAAAAATTTAAAGTGGTCCTCGTTGGTGTCGTGGTGTCGTTGGTGTAGTGGTCGCAAGCGCTACTGCCGAGCAAGGGCTCTCAGGTTCGATTCCTGGGTCGCTCAATGTATTCTTAGGTTTTTTATTTTTATTTTTTCGAAAATTCTCAGTAAATAGCGCAGAGTCTAAAATTGCGCCCGGTGTATGGCAATAGGCTCGCCCCCTATTACATGGGACTTATAACTGGCGAAAAGTGGGTGTTACATTTAACACATTTGCTGCCAGCTACTCGGATCCGAGTAGGGCTAGGTGCATTAGCTAGGTGCCGTCCACTCGGATCCGAGTATCTCGCACGTTCATTTTCCTTAGGCCAGTTAAAACGCGACGTCTCCGTGGATAAAAAAAAATCTCATTTCAATATGCACATTAAGTGACCATTAAGTGCCTCATTCTCATTTCAATGTGCACATAATGTGCATATTAAGTGCCTAACCCAACCAGTAGTTCCTGAGATTAGCGCGCTCAAACAAACAAACTCTTCAGCTTTATAATATTATATAAGTATAGATTCTGTTATTCGATGAAGTTTGCGTATTATTAGATAATGGTGCGCAAGTTTACGGTACGATGTTAAATACAAAAAATGTTTGATATGTTTAATTTAAGTTTGCTATTAAAAATTATATATATATATATAGTTAGCTATTAAATAATCTACAACTAACCACCATCGTAGTGCAAAAAATGAAAATGGTGTTTTGGTATAATTAAAATTTATTATTATATCGTGTTTTCCAACAAGGAATTTATTTTGTAACTTAAAATAAAACAATAAATTTAGATGATATTGATTCAAATTTTTATTGTATTAAAAAAGTAAGGTTTGGCAAATAGGTATGAATGAAAACTTATATCTGATAAATGTTCACCACGACCACGGTTACAGATTGTAACTGATTTACAGATGTCGATTCTTTCGACATCAAAGTTTTTAATCACTTTTTCAAAAACTGGTTGGTCTGTTTCGTTAATTACTTCAGGAATTTTTAGTTTTAAGGCTGCAATCGGTTCGATTGGCTCCGTATAGACACTGTCTTTAACATCTATAATTCTACTAGCTGCTGTCCGCGACGTCGTCTGCATGAACGCTATACAGCACGAAAAATACCTACTGCTCTATATATCTCTTGTTTATGAATTACTCCATTTAGATCTCCTCTTATTCTTATTATCTGCACTAAAATACGGCGTCTTTAGTATCTGTGAACTTAGACGAAAAGCGCCCTCTCTGGTTCCGGCTCGCGTCTCGACATCCACGCTTATCGAGTGTCTCCTCATAAATATACAAATTAAATAGTAAATAGTACACCTACGATTATACCTTTTAAAATAACATTCATTGCTTTAAAATTGTCTTGATACTACTTATACTCATTTCTTATATTACATTTATTCTTACATTCATTATGTTTATCAGCCTAAGTTACTTATATTTCGTCATTTTTATAGTGTGAAGATAGCTTATAGCATGGTTATTAACATAATAACATCATTAAAATATGCGTCGTTAGATAACACGTTGTTACAGAATGCGTTGCAGAAATAAGGGTTCACTGCTCGTTCCCCGTAGGTGATAGCGTCATAATATTTAGCCTATATCTTGACCCGACTTCTTAATAATATTCGTGCCAAATTTGAAGTAAATCCATGCAGTACTTTTTGAGTTTATCCCGGACATACATACAGACAAACAGACAAACAGACAAAACTTCTAAGGCAGAAAACTTGGTAGGATCAATTGGGATTTACTCCGACTCCTTGTCGGCACTGCAGACGTTGCAGAATCCAAAGGCCATCCATCTCCTGGCCTTAGAGGCGCGGGTCTTTCTGCGTGGTGCTTTGCTCCAGAACAAACGTGTAGGCTTGTTTTGGATCAAAGCTCACGCAGGACTGGAGGGGAACGAGCGTGTCGGCCGAGGAAGCTGCGCTGAAGTCCAAACGCTCCTTTGATTACGACAGCTTTACATTTTTCGAAGCAATAGCATACGTTCGCTTGACGAATGGAACGACCGGTACCGGGCCGGTGAAACGGTGAGCGTAACTAAGAAATTCTTTCCTGATGCGGTGTCGACCTACCGAATCATCGGTAAAATGGAGATGGATAGATTTGTCGCCCAGGTGTTGACGGGGCATGGTGGATTCTCCGAGTACTTGCATCGGTTCAAGTGCAAGGAGAGTCCATCGAGCGTCTGCGATCCTGGAGAGACTGTCCTGTCCATATTTATGACCGGCTCAAGGTGGAGAATGAGTTGGGCCTCAGAGTGTTTTCTAGGAGTGTCAGTGAGATAATTAGGGACGATGAGAGTGGACCTGTCTTTTTGGAATATTGCAAAAGCGTATGCAAAATCGTAAACAAAAGGAACACCACTTAAAATTATGTTAAGTTAATATTATTGTATATAGATTATAATATTTGACCACCAAATTGAAACCAAATTGACTTTTTGCTAGAGACTCATTATTTTCCAAATACCATTCTAGGCGATTTTTAATTAGGTGTTCAAGAATTTTACCTAAGGTTGATGAAAGAGCAATTGGTCTATATGAGCTAGCCTTCTCTGGATCTTTGTTTGACTTCAAAATAGGGATAATGATTTGGCATTTCCAGTCATCAGGTATTTCTCCCGTAATAAAAATGTCATTCAGGATGTCCAAAAAGTACTGAAGACTAGAAGTGTTTTATTTGGTAATAAAGCCATGGGATACCATCATCACCTGGAGAGGTATCTCTCAACCCTGTTAGACTTTTGGTACGAGCAGTAACTCTTTCTAAAGCTTGAAAATCATCAAGGTTTAAAGATTTATTAAAAATGTCCTCAGCTCTATCTCTTTCTTTTACAGAAGAAGTGCATTCAGAATCCCACCAAGGGGGTGAGGAAAGTTTACAAGAATGAGGCTTTTTCCTGGGGATGAATAAGTTGGCAGCTTCAATCAATGTATTACGAAAATGTAAGTAATTTTGAGAAGAAGGATTTTGGTCAAAAACGTTTAAATGACATTCAACATATAAAGAAAATTTTTCCCAATCGGCCTCTTGTAATTTATATTTCAGGAGGGGTTCGGTAGCAGGGATTGGGAGTACTGAAGAAGATTTTGATATTATAATAAGAAAATGATCGCTGCCAAAAGAGTGGGGTAACGTGTTCCAATTTAATAAACATGAAAGTTCTGGAGAGCAAGGTGAAATATCGACTGCAGATTTAGGATTTTGACCAGGATATACACGACGAGTAGGAGAGCCATCATTTATAACGCAAACATTAATATCATCAAAGAGGTCAACCAACCAGGGGGGAAAGTAATCTGTAAAATATGATCCCCAGGAACTGTGGTGCGAGTTTAAGTCTCCTAAGATAATAAGTGGAGGAGGGACTGCGAACAAAATTGTAGAAAGTTCAGGGATTAGAGAGAGTTTAGGATCAGGGATATAAATTGAAATGAAATTAATATTGGCTATGCAAGCCGCAACAGCGTTGATTTCTTGGGAATGAGGAGGGAGAGGGATAACGGAAAACGGAAAAGATCTTTTAATTAACAATGCACACCCTGCTCTGCCATCATCACGATCATCCCGTAGACAGGCAAATCCCGGGACTCTAAAGTGAGACCCAGGCCTCAACCATGTCTCAGAGATGGCCGCAACAGATACAGAATGAGCATTAATTAAATTAAATAAATCGGGTTTTTTAGGGACAATACTTCTACTGTTCCACTGAAGAATTTGTATTAAACCTGAGGGGGCCATTAGATATAATTTCAGCGAGTCTAACAAGTAAAGGGCAGCGTCGTACGGTAACACATCACTAAATTTAGCGCAGATATTTGTGATCAGTATAATCAGCAGTTCTGACAAATTTTCATTGGACAATGTATGAGGTCTATTGAGTCCACTACCATTGGGGAGAGACGATGATGGTTCTCTAATTATCTCATTATGAGTATAGCGATCATAACCCTCCGGAACGGGAGTCCTAACACGGGAAGGAGTATGACTTCAAAATAGGGATATGTTTTGCGATAAGATCACATTTATGATCTTTCTAGTTCATTCGCGATTGACTTTGACAAGGGTCGGTCTCTTTCGCACTGCTTAGAAACTGTATTGCGCTTTCTCTGTTAAGTTCGTCCCATTTAGGCTGGTGCTATCTGGTGTGGAGTAGCGGTACTTTAAAGGGTGCGTTCAGAGAAGTAATGGATATCGATCCCGGTACTCCTGGCCAACCTACTTAGAATTTTTAAATTTCGATCGTCGTTAACAAATAGGTGCTGTGACAACTGGGTACCTATAAAATAAATTCATAATGAATAGTCAGAAATTTGTTAATGTCTCGAACATTCCGACTAAAATTTCATCTTTTTATTAACAATCATATACGGCAAAGAGAAAGATTGTAAGAAAACTAAAATCTGCACCACCTGGAAATTATTTCTGCCGGCGCCCATGTCCTGGCTTAGGATAGGCAAAAAATACTAAGAAATTTTACTCGTTTAAGCAACAAATTAGTTGACTATGGGTACGATCGCGGGCCCTCTTCTAATTGATAATTCATCACTTTTATAGGATTTTTTTATCTATGCATTCCACAGACCATGCGCGGAAATGATACTTCTTTAATCAAAAACTGAATTTAACTGTCGAACTTTAGTAAATAATTGTTTGCTATTGTTCATAAAAGATAATAAGCAAAATTATCTTCTTACATTTATTCACTACTTATTATTTTTATTAAAAACTGATAAATAAAAAACTATTGCGCATGTCCCATTTCCGTTTCCGCGCATGTGGTCTGTGGAATGCATAGATAAAAAAAATTCTATAAAAGTGATGAATTATCAATTAGAAGAGGGCCCGCGAACGTACCCTAGGTAAATGATGTGAACTTTGACAATTTTTAGATGTGAACAAAGGCACAGTACAATACCTGTAAACGCCCCGCCGGCATGACTGGAAAAGTGTGCATGCTTCATTTATTTGAATTGAAATTTATGGAAATTGGGTCAAAAATTAAGTACCTATTTTTTTTTACATAATTCGAATGAGAATCATGTACCGAGTATTCGCCTTAAATATTGATAGTAATTCACAGTCATTATGTATACGTGTAAGCAACAAGTTCCATTCTCATTAGGAGTAATAGAGAGCTTTATGAGTGTTAGCGAGTGATAAATTATTTATAATAATTGTTAATAAAAAAAAAAAAAAAAAAAAAAACAAATGAATAGGTAATATAAAAACAAAAACTATAGACCAATACTGACCTAACGATAAAGAATACAAAAATATAAAGATTAATCAGTTTCCTTTTAAATGATGCTAATTGCAATTTTTTTTGCAAAATTAAAAAAAAAAAAACATTTATTAAAAAACTATAGTCGACCTAACAAAAATGTTGGTGGACCTATACAGACCTATCGATTAAGGTCATTTCGATTTCAAAAATCCTTTGATGGGGTGCTAAAGTGTAGCATGATGCACCGAGTTAATGAGTAGTGCGCACCATCTGTAAACTTACAAGCTTATAGCATTACGTAATTGTTAGCAAAATTAGCAACAGATGGCGGTTATGGAAATCAATTTGCATATCTTCCAATTTTATCTAAAATTTTTAACTTTTTATTTTAGCAATAAATAAATAAATTATATTTTAAGTAAATATAAATTGCACTGTGCGCCAACACATTTTGAAAAAGTGAGTTGACACATCCAGCACAGTGAAGTGAGTTAGCGAAAATATGGCGAAAATGCGCGGCGCAGCGCAGTGTTACCATGTCTACCCATATAAATATGAAGACAACGGGGACACAAAAAATTCGCGTTGGTAGCACTGGATTTGAATTTTGACGTAAACTTAAAACGTCATTGAATGAATGACATCTGGTGTCTGGTGATCTAAATCACGGCCGTGTATACCTCGACCGTGATCTAAATAGCAAATAAAATAGAGTTTTAATAAAAATTTTGAAACCATTCAAAACTTTGAATCGTGTCCGTAATACTCGATTTATTTAAAAGCTTTCAAAACTTATTACTTTATATTTATCACTAAAAATGAACGATTTAGAACTTGATCTTGATCACCTAACTCAACTACGGCAAGAATGCATTGATAACTTATATTTGTGTGCCAAAAATGTAACAAAGTATTTAAAAAATAACAAAGAGGATGAAGTAAATAAATTAAAGAAATGTCTACAAGAATATATTATATCAGAAGCAGAACAAAATAGAGACACTGAAGCTTTGAATAACCTCACAGTAAGTGTGTATTCTATGTTTTAGTCAAATCATTAATTAATCTTTTTATACATGATGGTTTGTATTTGGTGCTCAAAATAGTTATTATTATCCTGAATATCAAATTCAAATGGTTTATTTGCAGTCTAAGTGTAGGTACACAAGATTTTACATTGCATGAACTTATAAACTTGATGCTTTTTCCAGAAGCTGCAAAATACATTTACATTTTAGGCACTGCTTATATTATAATATTTAAACATCATTAACAATATATTATATTCACTGTTATGAATTGTATATAATTAATTTTATATTGTACACTCACCGGCACGGAAACTTGGCCAAGTATAAAATTTATGATAACTTCAGTTTTTTTTCAGTTTACACTGCAAATTTAGGCCAATTTTGATCATTGTTCATCCAATTAACGTCTTTAATCATTTTTAAACATAAATAATGTTTTTTTAAGGTTTATAATGAAGTTTAAGCGCAAAATCACATTAACACAAAATTAAACACTGCAGTTTTGAGCACTAGTAATTAAAAACTGTTTGATCTTTGGTAAACTTTTTAATATTGCGTGTTTTCTCCTCTAGCCCTTATGACCGCCTGCATTCGGTCTGGCATGCTTTGAATGACATTTTTGATGTCCACTTGTGATAAGTCGCGCCAGGCAGTCAGTGCAGCATCTCGAAGCTGGCTAAGAGTTTGTGGTGGGTTCGATGCTGTTTAAATTGTCCTTTTTAGCTTCTCCCAAATATGCTCTATTGGGTTTAAGTCAGGACCGTGAGCTGGCCACTGCAATTTTTGAATACCAACCTCTTGAAGGTACTCATTTACGATAGGAGCGACGTGTGGACGAGCATTATCATGCATTAAAAAGAATACGTTATATCCAATAAACCTCTCAAAGGGTACAACATGTTCTTGAAGGATATCCCCGACGTATCATGTTGCAGTTAGAGCATTATTGACGATGACCAATTCTGTACGTGCATCAGAACTAACGCCATCCTATGCCAGTATAGAGCTTTCACCAAAACTCACTGTTGTAGTGGTAGTAATCGCCAGATATCGTTCACATTTCCTTCTCCACACACGTTGTCGACCATCAGGTGCATTTAAAGCGATCCTGCACTCGTCCGTAAGCAAAACCCTTGCCCATTGTTCATGAGACCAGTTAGCATACTTGCGAGCAAATTGAAGTGGAGCTGCTCTATGCTGTGGGAGACGCTGTGGGCCACGGGCTGGTCTTCTTGCTCTTAAATTAACTTCCTCTATACGTATTCTCACTGTACGCTCACTAAAATTTACATTCCTGGAGATTTGAAGCCGCTGCTGGATCTCGACAGCAGTAAGGAAGCGATTTCTTAAAATCTCTAACACGATAAACCGGTCGTCATGAGCTGACGTGCAACGTAAACCGCCACTACCTGGTCTGCGTGTGCAGAGGACAGTCTCTTGGTACCGTTTTAGTGCATATTGCATCGAAGAACACGGTACGTTAAGGGTAGTAGCCACTTCACGATGGGTCATCCCTTGTTCGAATAATGCCACTGCTTGTGTTATCTGACTTGGTGACAAAGGCATTTTTATGGATCCTTAGGCGCCTTTAGATGTTTATTTATCAGAATAAAAGCAAAGAACTTCGACAACTAAGGCCCGATTTACATTATCTTAGTGTTTAGGAGAGTATTTTAGTACAACTTGAAAGGCAAGTTCTTTAGTGCTTTAGTGCGCTGCGAGTGAACGTTTACATTTCTTCCAGTAGAGTTCATTTCAACGCCACAATGAACGCGCAACGAAGTTGCCAAATACGCGCTATTCTACGCAAAATACTAACTGTAGTTGTAGAACAAATAGAAGACGACATTTTATTCGAAATAAATAAACCGAAACGAATATGGGAGCGTTAATGGATTAGTCGCAGATCCATGCTTGGAGGAAGTTCTTCTGTTTTTAATGTTCCAAAAAAATTCGTGAACAACATATTCAGACACAAATTTAATAGTTGTGTCTGTAATAAGTTGTGTTGTGTAATAGTCTTCCGACCATTTAGCCATCTTTATTAATCAAAAACACGCACGCGTTTCATGCGTTTCACGGCACTTGTACACTCTCCTAAAGATTTTGCTAAATTACGTGTTTACACACAACGAGGGAAGAGCCGAGTGACGCGCCGAGGTATGCGCGGGCGCGGGAGGGGTATTACTTGAAACAAAAATAGAAAGCGATTCTATTTTGATTCAACTTGAAAGCGAGTAGAACCGTACTAAAGCAAGTAGCGTTTACATGTTTCAACTAAAGTACTATCCTAAAGTACTCGCCTAAACACTAAGATAATGTAAATCGGGCCTAAATCGGGCCTTAGCACTTGCAAATTCCAGACCACAATTTAAAATGTAGAGTTTGTCGGATAAATGACACCATTCAACTAAACTTCAGAATCCAAAACAAAATGCACTTCAACTTAGTTAATTACCCTCTTAGGATTAATGTAAACATTATTTCTACCCACTTATACAATAACAACAAAATTATACACACTTAAAAATGTATTATCGCATGTCATGAGTTTGGTCAAGATTCTGTGCTGCTGTGTGTATTAAACAGTAATTACATTATTCAAGATTATTAGTATATTATAGAAACAATAAATTTTTCATACCTAGAGTAGAAAGGGTTTTATTGTAGGTATTGGCAAAGGTTGGATTGGAATTAATTTTCAGTTTTTCATTACTTTATTTTTTGGGGTAATTTATTAAATATCATTATGGTCATATATGGACTTTCATTTAATTTTTTTATTTGTTTTTATGATGTGTATATTATGGTGTATTTTTTATTATCTTAAAAACATAAATGTTAAAATACATACAAAATGTTCATTTTTGTATTTGTAATGTAACTTACATTACATAACTCTGTGTATTCTGGTTTTATCTACTACTACCACTATTATTGTATGGTAAATAACTCAAGAGCATCAACACATGCCATGAATAATCATACACATATGATATTGTTCTTTGTGCCCGTTTAAATATTTAATCTGAAAGGAAGCATACATGAATTTAAATATTTTAGATTTTATATTTCTAATATGTGTTTTCCAATTTATGTGAGTATCTATCTTTAAGTCTAAAATATTAAAGTTTCAAACGTTTCCAAAATATTTTGATTGTAGATTATATTCAAATTTAGTGATGGACTTATATGTTTTAATTTGCATAGTTTTAGTTTTCTTGTGGCTTATATTCAAAAAAACATCCCAGAACGCTTCCTTCAGGGATAAAGCAGCAAATATACTTAACTTGAGACCTAACACCAATGATTTCTTATATAATATGATATGACTGTATTATATTGAGTATGGTATAAAAATATAATTTGATATTAACTGAACTGAATCAGCCTGTAAACGTCCCATTTGTTTTGACTGACCCGTTGGCAGAGTTGGTAGTGACCCTGCTTTTTTCTCGAGGGTTGTGGGTTCGATTCCCACCTGAGTCTGGGTGTAATATATATTTATTTATATATGTACATATCATTTATATGTATATTTATTAAAAAAATATGTATATCAGTCGGCTGTTACCTAAAACACAGGCATTAAGTTGCCTACCTTAGGGATAGATGACCATGTGTGTGTGTTAAACATATTTATATTTATAAAACTTCTGGGCAAAGGACTCCTCTCCATATTGGAGAAGGGATTAATAATTCAATATGCCTAAATGTTATTGCTTTAGATATAATCAACCTTAAAACATAAAAGGCTATCTTTTCTTGGGACAGTGGTCGTTACTTTTGTTTTTATACAATATTTTTAGGATGCAATTGATTCATCAAATATATATGAAGCCGAACTTATCTTTACACAATTGAGAGGAAATATTAGTGTGAATGTGGACAGTGATCCACGAATGTGCCGATTCAAGGACATAATTCAGAGAAACGTCAAAGCAGAGTCAGGTCAATCACGTAAGCTTTCATATTATGTTTACAATTAATCTTACCATTGTAAACTTTAAAATTTAATGCTTTATGTTATAAATTGCATATAAAATTTTTGTGCAATATGCAAAAATATTATGAAAAAATATCAACAAATTTTGTTCAGTTATAATGTCTCTCTTCTCTTTTCTCTTTCTTTTTCTCAAAAGTTGTTCAAATATAATGTTTCTCTTTAAAAATATAATTATAAAGTGTATTCATGTTAAACTACGAGAAGTCATTATAATAATTATGAATTTGAATATATTTGACACTGGAATGTTTCACGGTATTCATGCTCGTCCAGCATCTAAAGAGGCAATTACTCTATTCAGATTCATAAGTCTCATTTGATTATTTAGTTATAATTAGTTTATGATGGGACTGGCGTGTGCTCTAATATAAAAGTCCCTAAAAAAAATTAAAAAAATTTTAAACTACACAATCTATTTTCAATATTAGTGATAATTAGGAATTTAATTAAAAGATATGTTTCATGATCATTATTCATTTATTAAAATCAGATTTTAATATTTCTTGTAGGAAATCTGAATGAATCAGATGTAACAATAACACAAGTGGATGACAGATATGTAAGTATTAAATTTTGTAAGTAAAATATTATATGAATAATTTACCCTGGGGCCTTAGTTGGTGTCTAAATAAAAAATAAACAATTTGTACTGTATTTAAGAACCTGTGTATATTATAAAATGAGAATGATTGAAACGTAATTGGCTTCATTGCTCCAGTGCGGGGCAGCTTTTAAAATTCTCCCAAATAATGCAAGTTTCCTTATATTTCTCTTTAATTCCTATAGTCGGATCGTGAAGCAGAAAGAATTTCATACATTGATCTTTTACTACCTGTCTCTGTCACTCTCGCATCCGTTCTCGTATGTATATTTTACAAGCAAGACGCAATATATATACGGACGGACGCGGGAGTGACAGAGACAGGTAGAAAAAGATCAATGTACGAAATTCTTTCTGCTCCACGATCCGACTATAGCATAAGATGGGTTTCAAACTATATATTTTAACATTTGAAAATTCAACATTGTGTGTTAGTTCGAATTTAAACTCCCGACGAATATTTCAGCTCAATTAGCTAATTTATTATTAAAATTAGTAAAAACTGTAAAAACATGCATTACATATGTGTATATGTAGATATATGTATGTATGTATGTGTATGCTTAAACATTTATATTAAATTACTATTTTATGTATGTAACTTAGTATGTATGACAGAAACTGCTTTGTGTCCAGAAATCCTATACTCATCGTTGCCTGTAAGAAATCGCTTTCAGTGATAATACCGCCATTTGTTGTAAATCTTTTACAATGTTATTATTCAATAATGTGTGTAATAAAGTATTAAATATAATAAATAAAATATACTTTTAAAAAAATCGATTAATACATTACAACAGGTGAAGGATCCCATAACTAAGAAGCCTATTCAGGATCCGGTGAAGAATAAAATCTGTGGACATATCTATGAACGCGAAGCTATACTTCAAAACATTAAATGTAATAGAAGAGCCAGGTGTCCAGGTAAGAAACATTGTATAATTAAACTAATCATGACCTTTTGCCCATGTTATCTTACTGATGTTTTTATTGTAAACAGCACTAAAGTGTGTTCAACGAGACAAGATACCAAATGTAAACAACCCCGATGAAACATGAAAATATAGTCTATCTCTTTCTATCTTGTTTGTTTGCTATCTGCTGCACGGCTCTCGGCTAAGGTCGGGCAAAGTCCAACGAGACTATTGCGGGTTTGAAAAATTTCGCGCAGCCTTTTAATTTCGTAGTTATTTACTTATTTTTATTTCATTCCGTTCGTGAAGCGCTCGGGGTGATACATACATTTTGTTCATTCTCTGATATTTCCTATTAATATTTTCCTTAATTATTCTTATTTGTTACTAGTTTTAGTTATAGTTGTTATTTGTTGTATTAGTAGTTGTTTTTGTTATTTGTTGCTGTTATGTCGTTTTAATAAATTTGTGTAATTAAAAAAAATGGTTGTCTGTAAAGTCGGTTTACAGACGATAATTTTTACGTGATAACGTCATAAGAAAACATAGATGTAGAATTGTATACTTTTATGAATCGAATTGAATTATTATCACATATATTATAATATGATAGTGTGTATTACTTTACATATATATGATAGTGTAGTACTTTATATATATATATATATATATATATATATATATATATATATATATATATATATATATATATATATATATATATATATATATATGATAGTGTGATATTTAAGATTTTCCAATCTGAGTTATTTTGTTAAGGATAGGAAGATGATAGGAAAAGTAGGAAATCAAGGGGAGTGTTTCAAGTGGTACTCTCTACCAAACAATTGACAAATCACAAAACAGTAGGGGTGTGCGATAATTATCGATAACTAGCTTTTACCCGCGGCTTCGCCCGCGTGGAATTCGGTTATGAATTCGGTTAAATCGCGCTTCTTAGTTTTCCCGTATATATCGAGTTTAGAGTTTTTAAACCAAAACTGCGTGGTAAACTATATTATATGTTTTACGTTGGGGAGCAAAAACATGCAAATTTTGGGCACTGGATACCCGGGAACACGCTACATAGAGCTGGCCATGCGAAAAACAATGCTTTTCTAAGTGTACTCCAGCAACCCTTAGAGTTTGACCTTGTGCTTTATTAATGGTCATAGCAAATGAAACCCTTATAGGAAATTGAAGTCTTTTAAACTGAAATGGGAGGTCTGTTGAAATAATCGGAATCCGAGGAATGAGTACACTTTCACCCTTTGCAGCGCCAGTTAAAATAGTGGCGGTAATAATATTCCGCCCAAGGTGAGTGACACGCAGCCTGGTACCATTGCACAGTCTAGGGGCATCGAGATTACGCATGAGCATCACCGGAACCCCTACTTTTAATTTTAATTTATGTGATGGCACCCCAGATAATTCCAAAGAATTTAAGAACTCTACAGGATATGAGGTACTATTTTCTGAGTCTATCACCGTGTCTACAGATAAATATTCAGTAGTTTCTCCCATAACTTCATCCAAAATATTTTCATTTATTTTAGTGACCGTTTCGTTTTTTGGTGCTAATATTGCGCGTTCGCAGAGCCATTGGTCATCATGTATATTATTGTGTAAGTCAGTATAAACTTTGGCTACCAACTCTGATTCGCTGCCCACTACATTACAAAAATCTTCCGTTAAAGTTATCATTCCCTCTGCATCTACTGTCATTCTCCCATCACCGATTTTTAACAATGTTTCCGCGTAATGACCTGAGTGAAAGTCGTTAAATAATCTTACTCGCATGTTTGTTGTCAATTGGAATTTTATGACATGGTCCCATAACTTAGACGATTTTAGGCAAGCTTTTATTTCATCTGCTGGAGTCCCCCTTTGTATCCAAGCGCCATCTATCGCATACCTTAAGAACTAAATAGCGTAACTGCTAATACTTTATACTTATTTCAGTATATTTGTCATATTTGCACGTAATAACCTACTTTTTTGAAATTTCTTCACTTTTGTAAACCCTCTGGAACAGTATTATACCAGGATAAAGGGTAGGTAAATAATAACAGAAGTTTTTGCAAAGAAAATTACTAAGTACACAGGATTAGTAGATGTAAAAAACCAGCTTAGAAGATAAACCAAATTCCTCATTTTCGGGGATTAATTATCATATCATTTACCTTCTAAGTTTACATTGTGTATATTCGTATGCAAAACATAACTTTGTTTTAAACTACACACAGCGCCATCTATCGCCATCATCTCCGAACTAACAATATTTTTGTTTTCCCTCCTGAAAATCAAACTTTTTCGGGATAAAAAGTACCCTATTATTTAATCCGGACTTCTAACTTTACGTCTGCAAAATTTCAAAGCAATCGGTTCAGTAGTTAAGGCGTGAAAGCGGAACAAACATACAAACTCACTTTCCCATTTATAATATTAGTAAGGATTCGTAAATACTCGATAATTTTCCATTCGATAATTATCGATAAGAGTTATTCGATAATTATCGATAAGAGTTATTCGATAATTTTGATTCGATAATTATCGATAATTTTTCATTCGATAAATATCGATAACTATCGACCGATAATTATCGATAACTTTCGTCAACTATCGATAATTTTTATCCGATAATTATCGATAACTGTTCATACGATAATTATCGATAAGTGTTATTCGATAATTTTGATCCGATAATTATCGATATTTTTTAATTCGATAATTATTGATAACTATCGACCGATAATTATCGATAACTTTCGCCAACTATCGATAACTTTTCCTCCGATAATTATCGATAACTATTCATTCCATAATTATCGATAAATATCGATAAAACGATTCGATAATTATCGATAGTAAAATTATCGATATTTTTTTCCGATGAACATCCCTACAAAACAGTTCGCGTGTAG
The DNA here is from genome assembly GCA_036937285.1 of Euphydryas editha. Lineage (NCBI taxonomy): Eukaryota > Metazoa > Arthropoda > Insecta > Lepidoptera > Nymphalidae > Euphydryas > Euphydryas editha. The sequence goes on along the minus strand of JAUPFZ010000007.1, from coordinate 1,946,143 downwards.
ATTGCGTGGCGCCACTGTCTCTTTTACTCGAACGCGGTCCGATGGAGTGTAAGACAGAACGCTTAGGCTAATCGTGCCTCTCTATCGCTTGTTCTGCGCTCTCGCTCACTAATTGTGAAAATGATGACGTCATCTTCTTCGAACGGGCACCCCTTCATCAATTTACTAGACGTTATCACGTCAAAAAGGTTACAAAACCCTGCATAGGCAAATGACCTGGCAGTTGGTTTGTTTACCTTTGGTATCTTGTCTCGTTGAACGCACTATAGCAGAACTATTACCCATAGACTTATCTTAACACTTAAACTACTTTATTCTAAAAGTCCATCGTTATTCGGACTTACGAGTGTAAAACCAGGAAGCATAGGCAATGTTTTCGTATATTATACTCAAATTTTATCAATATCTAATATTAAGATTAATGTACATTATTATTTTTAACCGACTTAAAAAAAGATGAGGTTCTCAATTCGTCTGGATTATTATTTTTTTGTGTGGTTACCTCATAACTTTTTACTGGGTGTACCGATTTTGATGATTCTTTTTATATTCGAAAACCGATGCTTGTCATGTGGTCACATTTCAATTTGAACGAGATCTGATGAGTAGTTTTAAAGTTATCCCTAATAATGCATATTTAATTGACTTCGACTACGTTGATGATGTTCTCATTTTATTACTTGTCGATGTAAAATTAACAAAAAATAACTGTATAGGGACTGTAGGGTCGTTTTGCAATGGAACTCTTCAATAAATGACATCAAATATGCCGTGGTTACTGCAATCACGTCCATATGCATTGTTTACACTTTACACAATCACACAGTAAATAATTATAACATCACGCCTGTTGAAGTCGGTTTTTGTTTTGTTAAATTTTTTATATTGTATTTATTTTGTTTACATTTTATGTCAGATATCTGAATAATTACTATGTTAAGTTGCATAGTTATATAAAAAAAAAATAGATCCTTCAATACAAAAGTTCATGCTAATAAAAAAACATAATTTAAAATTCAAGTGTTGAGAAACAATATTAACTTTCAATTTTAGAAAAGCTTCGTTGCGAATTGATAAGAATTCTTCTTTGTCATTTAAAATAAAAATCAGGTAATGATTTTAATTTCTTATCAGAATTCTAGCTGCCATGCTTCGGAGAGCACTTAAAGTCGTCGGTCCCGGTTGTTATCATAGACACCTGATAACGATCGTTACTCATGGTAGGAATATTATCCGCAAACCCGCAGTGGAGCAGCATGGTGGATTAATCTCCAACCCTTCTTCTATTTGAAGAAGAGGCCTTCGCTCAGCAGTGGGTGGTTTACAGGCTGATAAAGTATTGTAATTTAATTTTTTTTTTTCAGTCGTCGGGTGCGGGAATCAAGAACCTTTACAAATAGAAAATCTAAAATCAGACATTGAATATAGGCAACGGATCGCGGGACATAATTCCATGAGCGAATCGGATACAGAGACAAGTCAGGAATACTAGATTATTTTTAAATCATTCGTTAGACATTGTCAAAAATGTGGAATATTAAAAATTATGCAATCGGTTTGTATTATAATCATTCAGTTATTATTTCGTCGTCATTTTATTAATTTATCACATTGGACAAATGTGATATTTGTTATATTTTCATTTATAGTATCTTTTATAAGTATTAGTATATGTAAGTTTATTATATAACTGCACAACCTACCCGGGTTCATTCTTGAACTCTCCTTTTTCATTTGGGTTGTCTGGAAGAAATGGCTAATTAGCCGTAAGACCTCCTGTTGTATTACAAAATCTACTTAAATTTACTAATTTTTAACTATGTGTTGTAATTAATTGATTGTGTGCAATAAAGAATAAATAAATTAATTAATTAATAAAAATGAAAACTGCGATCTAATACAGGGCTTAGGAAAACTATGTGCACACACATAAACAAAAAGAATAGTGTTTCTATATATAATTTTTAATAGAAAATATTATTATAAAGTATTTAACTGGCCTGAATCGAAACAAATTTAAAAAATTTTGAAATGCTAAATATTTTTTCACTTGTATTACTTTTAGCTAGAAGTCTTAAAATTTATAAAATTTGTTGAAAAAAAATTATATTTCAATTTTTTTTCTTTTATCCTCTAAATAAGTTCAACGAGCCTCGTTCAGTTCTAAACTTCACTCTTTATAATTAGAAATTCTGTACTTAAATTAAGGAAATGAAATGTGAATTATAAATCTTTTTTATTATTTTAATTAGTGTAAATGGTTAATCAGTTCTAACTAAGTAAATAAATAAATAAATAAACGAATATATTTTCATTAATGTTTAAAATTAGTTTTGTAAGTATAAAGATAGAATTTGCTCATTAAAAAGAAAAACTTTTTTATTATACCTACACTATAATTATATTTCAGCTGGAATCTATAAACAACGCACATATTGACCAATTCTTATATATTATAAACAATGTGTATATGAAGATTTTAAAAATTATTACATAGATTAATACACAAACGTAGAACATTGGATGATTGCTAAATATTGAACATGGCAATATTTAACCCTTTGACCGCCAAGCGCAGCGCAAGGAAAGTGTGCCCTCCACGCCAAGCATTTTTTTACTATGAAATACATACAAAATGCTAGTGATGAGACTTTCACAAATATCGATAAATATTTATCACTCCTGTAATAGATTTTCCATATATAGGTGTTAAATTTATATATAGGCATTAAATTTATCAATTACATGTTGCGATAGTAGCATTAATTCAGTTTAATAAATGAAATAACCGAATTAACAAACTTCACCGAAACAAGTTTTTATCGAACAAAGTTCATCCCTTCAATGAGAGTGACGTCAGTGGTCAGTCGAGTGACTTGTCGCTTAAAAGCGTCAATGGCGTATGGCTTCAAAGAAAATATAGTTATTTTAGGGATGTGGTAATGGTTAAACATGTAATACAAAAGTTGTAGATCTTTTTATTACTTATAACTTTGCCATTTAACTTTTTTCCATAGGACTAGTAGTTTTGCGGGAAATCGCGGTAAACGGCTTTTTACCCTTAACCCCCCCCCCCCCCCCTCCACTTCCCAACCCCAGTTCACCCGTAATTATTTGTCCTTTCATTCTTGTTATATTCTCTTACTTTTCCAATGGATTTCATTGTACTATTATTTTTTTGGTTTCAAAAATTATCGACTTTGGTCACATCACTAGTCTCGCTTCAAAGCGACAATGGCGTCTGGTGTATATATATTTTGAGGTCTTATCCATGTCTTATCTTCGCTTAAAACAAGTTCAAATTTCGAATTAATAGTACAAATATCTAGCTTAACTTTCCTTCAATTTCATTAAGCGACATATGGATAAGACGACAAAATTAAAAAATATATATCCTTTTACATACTTTCTATAATATTACATAGATTAAAATGTAGCACATCTATTTGCCGCCTTAACTCGTCGTTGGCGTTCTAGCGGCAGATTACGATTGTTGCTTATAAGCGACATTGGAGTTCAAAGGGTTAAATAACATCAGTAAGGAACACGGTCATAAGAACACGGTCTTAAATACAGATCTTGCAACAAAACTCAATATCAGTACCGAGAGATTAGTACTATCGTGTTTATAACTTTTAAAATCGTACTTATATATTTTTTTTAATTTACCATAGTACATTACCAATATACCATACCCAAAAATGCTTTTACTTCTGACCCTGTTTTAGGTTTAGGTATATTTGCAATTGCTTTAACTTTATCTGGATTTGCATGAATTCCGTCCTTGTCTATCTCATAACTCGTCTCTTTATCTCTCCGTACTCGTCAACGTTACGGGCTCCATCTAGTTAGCACCCCAAATAGTGAAAAAAATAAAATAAAAAATTGTCCAAATTGGTCACGAAATGGTCATTATAGGTCAGTTATTTTTAGTAATTGGTCGATACTTTGACAATAGTTACAGAGGGGTAAAAATTTCAAGGACATCGAAAAATTTTTGGCACCCCAAATTAATCCTACGAATTGGTTCTAAAATTATTTCAATTCATCTCAAAATAGTCATAATTGGTCGATTGATTTTAATAATTGGTCAACGTTTTTTATATAAAAATTAAAAAAATAATAAAAAATTAAATTAGCTTCATCTATTTAGCGGCCCAAATGATGAAATTTGACCTCTTAATAAGTAGTCCAAATTGGTCACGAAATGGTCACAATTGGTCAGTGATTTTTAGTGATTGGTCAATACTTTGAAAATATTTACAGAGGGGTAAAAATTTCAAGGACATTGAAAAATTTTTGGCACCCCAAATTATTCCTACAATTTGGTTCTAAAATTATTTCAATACATCTCAAAATAGTCATAATTGGTCAATTAATTTTAATAATTGGTCAACGTTATTTAACTAATTATTAATAAATAATAAAAAAATAATACAACTTTTATAAATCGCGGGGTGAATAGGAATAAAACTGGAAGTTTCACTAATTTGTCTATTTTATCGATTATTTTTAGGTTTAACCAAAAGGCAATTAAAATCGACGTAAATGCAAATTTTTAATCGTTTATTAGATTTTTAGAAACGTTTTGGTTAAAGAGATACGATTATTTAAAGTTGGAATGACATTTAAATTATTTATTTATTTATTGTGAGAAAAAGAGGGCAAACTCAAAATCGTAGGTAGAATTAAAGGGCAGTTAATGTCTATAGTTTAGTATTTTTAATTAACAAATTATTAATAAATAATAAAAAATAACAAAACTTTCATAAATAGCGGGCTGAATAGGAACTAAACTGAAAGAAACTACTAGCTTCATCTATTTAGCGGCCCAAATGATGAAATTTGATCACTTAATAAGTGGTCCAAATTGGTCACGAAATGGTCACAATTGGTCAGTGATTTTTAGTAATTGGTCAATACTTTAATACAATAATTACAGAGGGGTAAAAATTTCAAGGACATTGAAAAAATTTTGGCACCCCAAATTAATCCTACAATTTGGTTCTAAAATTATTATAATACATCTCAAAAAAGTCATAATTGGTCAATTAATTTTAATAATTGGTCAACGTTTTTTAACTAATTATTAATAAATAATAAAAAATAATACAACTTTCATAAATCGCGGGGTGATTAGGAACAAAACTGGACGTTTCACTATTTTATGTCTATTTTATCTCTTATTTTTAGGTTTAACCGAAGGGCAATTAAAATCGACGTAAATGCAAATTTTTAAGCGTTTATTAGATTTTCAGAAACGTTTCGGCTAAAGAGATACGGTTATTTAAAGTTGGAATGACATTTAAATTATTTATTTATTGTGAGAAAAAGAGGGCAAACTCAAAATCGTAGGTAGAATTAAAGGGCAGATCAATGTCTATAGCTTAGTATTTTTAATTAACAAATTATTAATAAATAATACAAAATAACAAAACTTTCATAAATAACGGGGTGAATAGGAACAAAACTGGAAGAAACTACTAGCTTCATCTATTTAGCGGCCCAAATTACGGATCTTGCGATTTTTTTTTACAAATTACAAATTATAATTTCGTGAAATATAATAGGGTTTTTCTATATTTTACTTTATTAACAATTGTAATTCAGAAACAGCTCAGTAGGTATAATTTAACTTTTAATTTAAAAAAAAAAAAACTAAAAGTATGTAATCATCGCAATAATATTTGTAAAATAAGTGCATACTTAGAAAAAATATAATTACATTATTGATAAATGTTCCTTCTATATAGTACTTAAATATTTTGGATTTTATAATTATTTATTTCTCAAGATCTCTCTCGGCTATGTGTATTCCTATAAAAAAAGTCATCACCTCTACGTATCCAATTTATATCGATTCTAAATTCCGCGTACTTCTAAAAAAAAACAAGGTCGTCGCATCTACGTATATCGATATAAATCGGATATAATACTATACTACTCGATTTATATCGACTGAAATACTATACTACTCGGTATATATCGATACGAATACTAGATAACTATCGGATGAATACTACTCGATGTTTATATCGAATGAATATGTATAACTGACCCACTGGAAATTTACAAATATATCGATATTTATATCGATAATTATCGAATGCATATATGAAGTATTTACGAATTTTCGATATATATCGCACGCACCTAACTATGAGTGACACGTGAGGGCAGACATCCTTGATAATTGTGTTAGAGATCTTCATCGGATTTTTTTTAACCAAAATAATATTTATATAAAAAATTTAAAAATTAAAATTAAGCAACTAAAAAACTACTAACCACTAAAAAGTAGTCCAAAAAATAGAAATCCAGAAAAAAATAGTCCCACTAACAAAATATGAAAACTACTAAGTTGGTAACACTGCTATAATAATAAGGGGAGACCCCTCCTCTTATTATTATAGCAGTGTTACCAGCCATGGCTGTGTCCCCCAGCCATGGCGCGTCATTACTGGGACCTAGGGTTGCCAAACATACTTTATAATAACGTATCCTACTTTATTTTTGGTAATTATACTTTATACTTTTGCAAACAAATAAAGTATGAGAAAATACTTTATTTCCAATCTTTACCGTGATGCATAAAACAAAACACTCATTATGGTTACTTAGTATTTAACTGTTCATCATCAAACACATCAATGACATGAATCAAAAATAGGATTTAAAAAAAAAATTGACAAAATTAAACATTAAAAATTTGACAAATCATCACCCGAAATACTTAATACCAGTAATATGTTACCAGTAATTTTTCACTTTTTATTGATATGAGCTTAAATTATATGACAAAATGGTTTGATTTTAGCGAAGATAACTTCTTCAAAATGGCACTTCGTTACATATCTTTGCAAAATTAGGTTAAATGTGAAGATTTTGAAATGGTAATTACTAAGGCCAAATTAAATATTAATATGGACGAAGAAATAAATTAAATAAATTAAGATTAAATAATAATTATTTAAAACAAGTATGCTTAATTAAAAAAAATCAAAAAAACCCGACTGCGTAAAATACTCTTATTATAAACTAAAAAGAATCAAACAATTTACTAGCTTTCATTTGATACCTATATTGCTACAGTAAGAAAAAAAATTCAACTCCCCCCTCATTCCGCCATTTGCGGGCGCCATTTTGAAAATTTATATAGCCTATGTCACTACTACAATTTAGACAAATCCAACGACACCTCATATGTCAAAAACCGTCCAGCCGTTTGGGCTGTAGGGCGTGCCAAAGAAATGGACATACATACATACATACATAAATACATACATACATACATACATACATACATACATACACTCGAAAAACATAACCCTCCTTCTGTCGCAGTCGGGTAAAAAAAATAATTTTGATTATTAAAAAAGATTAAATTTTGATTGTTAAAAAAGCTTTGAAACATTTAAAAATAGCAAAAAATTATTAGCATGTGCTAAAAGCACACAAAAATACGTTTTTATGGTAATAAAAACATAAAATTTGAAAAATACTTTTTTTTTCTTCGAAATACTTCTTTTTTATTATTGAAACAATTTTGTACGTTTTTATTTTGTCAAAAAAAGTTGGCAACCCTACAGTTGGACCGCCCCTCTACTACGCCTTGCTCGTCGCACTGACTAATAGTTAGGAATGTGCGATATACCAATATATCTTCATTTCATAATTATCGAGTAGTATCTATATATTTCATCCGATTATATATCGAGTAGTATCGATATAGTTCATTCGATATTTATCGAGTAGTATAGTATTCTTTCCGATATGTATATCGATAAGTTGAAGCGATGACCATTTTCTTTCGTGTGTACTTCCGACACATCAAAACTATCGATATACTTCGGTTAAACCTAAAAATAATAAATAAAATAGACATAAAATAGTGAAACTTCTAGTTTTATTCCTATTCACCCCGCGATTTATTAAAGTTGTATTATTTTTTATTATTTATTAATAATAGGTTAAATAACGTTGACCAATTATTAAAATTTATTGACCAATTATGACTATTTTGAAATGTATTGAAATAATTTTAGAACCAAATTGTAGGAATAATTTGGGGTGCCAAAAATTTTTCAATGTCCTTGAAATTTTTACCCCTCTGTAACTATTTTCAAAGTATTGACCAATCACTAAAAATCACTGACCAATTGTGACCATTTCGTGACCAATTTGGACTACTTATTAAGAGGTCAAATTTCATCATTTGGGCCGCTAAATAGATGAAGCTAATTTAATTTTTTATTATTTTTTTAATTTTTATATAAAAAAACGTTGACCAATTATTAAAATCAATCGACCAATTATGACTATTTTGAGATGAATTGAAATAATTTTAGAACCAATTTGTAGGATTAATTTGGGGTGCCAAAAATTTTTCGATGTCCTTGAAATTTTTACCCCTCTGTAACTATTGTCAAAGTATTGACCAATTACTAAAAATAACTGACCTATAATGACCATTTCGTGACCAATTTGGACAATTTTTAAGAGGTCGAATTTCACTATTTGGGGTGCTAACTAGATGGAGCCAACGTTACGTCTTATTTCAATTCTTCTTTTGTTTTGGAATTGACAAACATGTTGGTAAATGCCATTAACAATGCCCCTAGTTTGGATTTTGAACCTTGACTTAATGCACAGGAATTACATTTTTGGACCAGTTTGACATTAGACCAGTTCGATGCTATCCTGGCGGAAACACCAAGTCTATTAGAAAGGGCCCGTCATCCACGTAAAGTTCTAGGTGCTTACGTAACTAAACTGAGAAATAGTGAACCTAATGAGGGACTGGCGATACTCTTTAAAACATCACGCAGAGAGCTCGAAAGAAAATTAAAAATAGCCAGAAAATGTCTTACCCAAGATTTTGTTTCGAACCATCTTGGAATAGACCATTTTTCTAGAAGAGATCTTCTCGAAAGAAACCTTATGGTACCAAAAGCCATTTTTGGACATGAGGAAAATACTGTTTCGATTTTAATAGCAGACGGAACATATTTATATTGAAAAAAGTTCCAACTTTTTATTTCAACAAAAAATTTATAGTCTGCACAAGTTTAGGAACTTATTAAAGCCTTTTTTGTTAGTAACCAGCGATGGTTATAATATAGTCGATTTTTTAGGTTATTTATCAAACAATTTAGACGATTTGTTGGAGAATGTAGACTTACAAACTAAAAGGAGAATAATTTTTCAAAATGATGGGTCTCCTTGCCACTACACAACGACGGTACGAGAGCACCTGGATCAATGATTCTCCAGAAGGTGGATTGGGCGTGGCGGGCCGATTCCTTATCTTGCACGTTCACCAGATCTTAATCCTATCGACTTTTTTCTCTGGGGATATTATAAAGAGATGGTCTACGAACGCGAAATAAACACGGAAGCAGACCTGCGTGAAAAACTAAGGCAGGCCGCAACAAAAATCACACTAGTAGCATACTAGTAGTTTTAGGAGACTGAAACAGAATTTTTAAGACGTTGTAGATTGTGTATTGAAGCGGAAGGAAGACATTTTGAAAATTTGCTATGAATAAAAATCAGTCATACTTGTTTTGTTTCATTTATTATGAATGTAATCACAATAATTATATCACACATAACCAACCTAATTTATCTTAGAAATGAACAATAGGTGCTTTTAAAATAATTAATTTAGGATGTTTTACGCCCCTGTACATTTAAAGGCAGTTTACGGTTAAAATAGGCCTATTAAGTACTTACCACTTTCTTTGTATTATAATCAAAGCTGGAAGCTCTCAGGAAGTTTTTAAAATTACTTAGTAGTCATGAAACTTTTTCATTTATTTTTTTATTAAAAGTTCAAAATTGAACTTCGACTCGGTCAAACCCAAATTATTTATTTTCGATCTAAACTTTTAATACCTATATTAATAAATAATAGTAGGAAGCTAGGTATTTTATCTGTGAGAGTACAACTGATAAGGACTAAGACAAAAAAAAAATGGCTTATCTAATTCACAAAGATTTCTTTTTTAATAGCTAGGTCGAAAATTTTAAAAAAATATGAAAAAGAAAAACGTACTCGTAAACTACAAAAAAAAAATTGCGGAACATACATAGGGTATTACCGAGTACCTCTAGATGTCAGCAATCCAAAAAAAAAAAAAAATTGGACGTCATCTTTTGGACCATTCTGTATTTACTATAATAGTAAACATGTCTCGGTAAACTATAAAAATACAAGTAGCTACCAAGTTAAGCAATCTTTTTTCAATCGCTCTCTTATCCTATATGTAACACTGCACTAGTACTTGACCGTCTAAACATTAGTACAATTAAAACAATTTTTGATCCAAACGAACTCATATTTTTTTTTCATTGGCAAGTTTTTAATAGACTATAGAGCTATACATATAGGGCTGTGTTAACACTTGTTAAGTGATCATTTAAATAAACAGAGTTACTATTTCCACTAAAACCTAAATCATTACATTTATTTATTTATTTATTTAACATCACAGGTAACCCTAATTCGTTAGTGTACCTTATTCATTTAAATTATTTTATATTTATATAAATTCAAATACTTCAATAAATTACAATCAATTTTCAATCTTAAGTTAATTTGAACATTCAGAAATGTTCAATAATAAAAGGTAATAATAATAACAATAATAAGCATTAATGCTTAGGCGTTGAGCGTGCGCAGAGCTCGCGTGAGCGGTGCATCACGCAATAAGTTAGTGCGCGCGCGCGGTAACGCCAGTAGTGGTAAGCGCCGACATTTCCTAATTGCTCCATTGGGAACGCACAGCTTCATCTCTTCTAGTATTGCTGGATTTTCAATTTTCAATTTGGTATTTAATTTTCGTACCTGTGATAAAAAATCTTCCTTTTTCCCAATGACATAAGAATTTGACAATTATAGTGTACGAGATAACCGAGGAGAGCAGTCGACGGCGGTCTCTTTCCCTCGGTAACGAGCGAGACAACAAAGTGTCGCGGTCCCTTTTTTATGTAAGGATGCGTAGTTGTAAAGTAATTACGTTCGTAAAACTAGATTTATAGAATAATAATTCGATATTTGAATTAGTTATAAGGATATTCGTTTTATATTGTTCGTTTATATCGTTTCGTTTATTTGTATGTTTTATTAAAGAGTTTTTAATATAGTTTAATGTAGAAAGAGATAGTGATAAGATTTGTGTAGGAATAAATCTTCCTATTAAAAAAAGTTAATTTATATTGTAATTATTAATTTAAGAACATTTTAATAGATTTTATATAGTTTATAGTTAAGTATTTACGTTTTGCCCTCATAGAAATTAATAAATGTTCGATAGATTCTCAGATACGTAAACGAAGCGCGCAGGAACAGAACTAACACGAATCAAGGATCTGCGGGGAATATTTATACCTGACGGTGGGGGGCGAGGTAGCTATAAATATTGTCGCAAGGATTCTAGCTCGTCATTTAGTATCGCGCGTGCCCAGGGATGTCAGACGTACCAGTTTCTTGGTACACGTACCAGGTTTTAGGGTCGCGTACCAAGTACCAAGATTATTAATCCTGGTACGCAAAAAATACCAAGATTTGGCCGTGGACCGACAAAGATACGTACTCGGTTGTCGATTCCATATTAAAAATAAAAAAGGTCGTCGGTTCTACATATAGCTAAAAAAAAAAAAGGTCGTCAACTGTACATGAGACCAAAAAAAGGTCATCGGTTCTACAAATAGCTAAAAAAAAAGGTCGTCAACTTTACGTGAGACCAAAAAAAGGTCATCGGTTCTACAAATAGCTAAAAAAAAAAATAGGTCGTCAACTTTACGTGAGACCAAAAAAGGTCATCGGTTCTACATATAGCTAAAAAAAAAAAGGTCGTCAACTTCACATGACCTAAAAAAAAAGGTCATCGGTTGTACGTATCCCAAAAAAAAAAGGTCATCGCTTTTACATATCCATATATTATATCAATGTTGGCAACACAGCTCAGGCGTACCAGTTTTTCGTCATCAGTACCAACTTTTCAGCCTGCTCGGTACCAGGAATTTTGAGTGGCCGTCTGACATCCCTGCCCGTGCCGCCAGGGCCGGCCTAAAGCGAAAATTGCTAGTGTGCAAGACTCACATTTTATGCCCCTCCAAAAGGCTCGAGTGTGCGGCTGCATACGTCGCACACCCCTCAGGCCGGCCCTGCGTGCCGCAGAAATAGTATGATAAATAGATAAGAATGTACCTAATATAAAAATAGGTACGATATAGATATAAGCTCAAAGTATTGTAAATAAAGATTTATTAAAATATTTAAATCAGCCAGGTAAACAGGATGATATGAAAGGCGACGCCATTTTGGGTGTTGCCGGTCATTTTCCATTGGACTATAGTACAGCAAGGATTACATAGAAGCTAGCCAACGGTCTCCTTTTCACAAGGGGCAATTCTTCAATGATACATCGTTGTTTTATTGATGACTCCCTTACGAAGAATACGACGGTAGAACCAGAATTCGCAAGTACTGGCCCTAGAATAACATTCGTCTAAAATACAGTCCGCTCGTTTCTGTCGACTAGGGCTCGGTACATTTATGTAGGTAGGTTTTTTTTTCATTCCTTATTTTTCGATGCAACTCTCGTTATAAAATCGATATCCGTATTCGGATTAAATTTACATTTAGTTTTTCTGATATATTGTAAGATATGATGATGTATTGATTGTAAGATAGAAAGTAGGTTCTCATTTTTTCGCTCAGAAATTCTCTCGCTTTTTTTTAACGCTGGGAAATGCATTTACGTATCCCGCCGGGGAGAGGTGGCGGGTATGTGGGACTCGCTGGCACGTAGAACGTGTCAGAATACCCGCTAAAACCCAGCAGTACCCTCATCGTCGTAATGAGGCGCCACGGGATCGCTCGCGCATGCAACCGTGACGCCCCGACGGTTGGCCTACCTATGCGGGCCACCTTCGCCTATAGAGCGCTCGCGGGCACCGTGAGCGCTTTATTGCCCTAGTGGCGAGTGGGACGTTTATAGGTGCCCCCTTCCACTCTAGTGCGGAGGGTAAAGGAGCGCGTAGCGGCGTCTCCTTCTCCCTAGTCGTCTCCTGAGGAGCGGGTCAATACCCTAGATTTCCACGTTTGATCTGCGAGCCTATTGTTCACGAACATTGTTCTCCTCCTTCAGGGTAGCTATAGATGACCTGATTTCAGCTAATTCCGAAAACTGTTTGTTTAGTTTTTGAACATATTATTCACAACTCTCAGTTCTTTTATTAAGATTATCAAAATTAGAATTAACGAACTCAAAACATTCCTTCATGCTTAAAAACTCTTCGCGTATAGATTTTAGTTTCTATTGCAAAGGAATCATAGATTTTTCTTATAAATCATAGATCTAATTGAAGGCTGGACGGCCTAAACTGACTTGAAATTCGTATTCAGCGGGTCGAAAAACATGCCCGTAGATAGGTGGCGCCCGGAGTACAATTTTTTTTTGTGTGCCAGTGTAATTAATGACTAAATTGATTTGAATACACAATTAACTTGACTGTATTATTTTGAGATTATAAAATGAAATAACATAGTTTGTCAATTCCGCGCCCAGGGCGTGGTATTATCGAACGGGGCGCGAAATTGTAAACTATGAAAATGATACTTAATTGTACTTATGTTCTAGATGGATAAATCTGTGCAGAAAAAAAAGAAGTCATGGAATCCGGGAAATATGAGAACTGCATTAGAGGCCATACGAAACGGAAGTAAAATAAAGACAGCTGCTAAAAACTTTAATGTCCCCGAAACTACAATTAGAGATCGATTAAAATTGGGGGAAGATTATATCCATTTACAAAAGAAGAAGAGGATGAGTTGGTCGCATTTATCACTCGGGGGACGCAAATTATACAAAAGACCGAGGAGTATAATCGGCCATTATGCTTCGCGTTTGTGGACTATGAGAAAGCCTTCGATTCGGTCGAAACTTGGGCGGTGCTGTAGTCTCTCCAGCGGTGCCATATTGACTATTGCAGTGCTTGTACAGTAATTCTAATATGTCGGTTCGAGTACAGGAACACAGCACGAAAGCGATTCCAATGCAGCGAGGTATGATTCAAGGAGATGTCATCTCTCCGAAACTGTTTACCAAAGCATTGGAAGACGCTTTCAAGCTTATGGAATGGAAAGGATACGGCGAGTACATCATTCACCTTCGATTTGCCGACGATATCGTGCTTATGGCAGAATCCCTGAAGGACCTCGGTATTATGCTCAGTAACCTCAATAAAGTTTTCTGACGGGTGGGACTTATAATGAATATGAACAAGACAAAAATCATGTCGAATGTCCATGTCGTCGAAATTCAATTTTTGAAGCTCAGCGTGCAATAGAGAGGGCTATGCTTGGTATTTCTCTGCGAGGTCGAATAAGGAATGATGAGCCACAGACGAACGAAGGTTGTCGATATAGCCCAACGGATTTGCAAGCTGAAGTGACAATGGGCAGGACACATAGCTCGTAGAACTGACGGCCGATGGAGCAGACAGGTTCTCAAGTGAAGACCACGTACCGGCAAGCACAGTGTCGGACGGCCATCCACGATATGACCAGACGACTTGAAGAGAGTCGCCGGAAGTCGTTGGATGGAGGCTGCTTTGAACCGGAGTCGATGGGGGGATGCCTACGTTCAGCAGTGGACATCCAATGGCTGATATGGTAATGATAATTAATCTAGTCGTAAAATTATATCTAGGTATAGAAAGGAGTCTATGCTTCTTTTTTACCCGACTGGAACAGAAGGAGGGTTATGTTTTTCGAGTGTATGTATGTATGTATGTCCATTTCTTTGGCACGCCCTACAGCCCAAACGGCTGGACGGTTTTTGACATATGAGGTATCGTTGGAGTTGTCTAAATTGTAGTAGTGACATAGGCTATATAAATTTTCAAAATGGCGCCCGCAAATGGCTGAATGAGGGGGGGAATTGAATTTTAGTTTCTTACTGCAGCAATATGTGTATCAAATGAAAGCTAGTAAATTGTTTTATTCTTTTTAGTTTATAATAAGAGTATTTTACGCAGTCGAGTTTTTTTTATTTTTTAATTAAGCATAAGTACTTGTCTACGAACGAGTTTATTCAACGTTGCATTTTTTTTAAATTCTAAGTTTACTCATAGAAATTCACGAAATTACTATGGGCACGGTTTTATCAAACCTTGGTACGATATTATCAGACCAGTCTGATAGTACCACGCTTTCCTGTTTTTTTATTATTTTGCAATAATTAACTTTTGTATATTTTTTGAAATATTTTGCCGTGCTGTATGTGTAGCTAAATAAATTCTGTACTATTTACTGCATTTTTGAATATAAAGTATATCGAACCTTCTCCGAATTATATGTCCAAGTTCTTAGAGGCTCGGTAATATCCAACTCTCCCCTGTAGTATAGTATAGAATAGTATAAAATAAATTTTGTGGCAAATGTATAATTTATTATTTTTGTTCAACTATCATTTATTTCTTTCAATAAATATTAGTGGTAAACCTTTTATGTTTTGTGTGATTCTTGATGGTGGACGGACTTTCGGATGACGAACAGAACTAGGACCGGGTCGAACAATGAAGCGCGCTAATATTGCCACCAAACCAACTAATGACTGCATTTGTCCCAGACGTGCGCCTGGAAATAATATCTTTCATTAAAATTCCTGTTTGTTACATAATATCACATATGTTACAGTGAAATTTTGAGATTGCTAAATTTTACAAACTTAACTGCATCTCCGCGTTTGCGAACTTACAAAATAACACTAGAGGTACATATGAATGTCCATAGGGACACGTAAGAATTATCGATACTTTGTACTCTATACTTTTACTATATATCGTATCGTATCGAATAAATCTTAAAGTTATCTACTTCTATAAAATTTAACTTTTAGTTGGCAAGTTAGTTAACGTTAGTTGGCAAGGGCGAACTTATTTCTAAAAGAGATCTCTACCAGTCTACCCAAGGTGGTGAGAAATGATGTTAACGCGGGGCACAGTAGTGGAAAAGAAGAAAAAAAAAGCCAAAGTATATTGTATAGTTTATACGTAGGTCACTCGATAAGTTTTAAGATGCCCGTAATTTAAAAATGGAACGCATCTGTATATATTTTTAAAAAGGGAATTTATTTGTCCAACCGTTTATTATCTTTTTGACAGTTCAAGAAATTTTGACATTAGTGACACCCTCACACGTTAGCAATTCGATTTCAAATAATAATCGATTTTATTTAAGAAGAACTTTAAATCGATCGATCGATCGAAAATATTTTTAGTTGAAATATTAACTATTCGTTTCTTAGTTTTTTTTTAACGCGTGCATAGTTACATTTTAAGGCAGTCGTCAAAAAATAATTAACGAATGAACAGAGTTATTGTTCTTTACTCTTGTTTTAAAAAATAATATATATATATATACAGGATGACTGGTAAATTACTATCAATATTTAAGGAGAATACTCGGTACATGATTCTCATTCGAATTATGTAAAAAAATAGATACTTAATTTTTGACCAAATTTTCATAAATTTCAATTCAAGTAAATGAAGCGTTGACACTCTACAGTCATGCCGGCGGCACGTGCACAGGTGTTGTACTGTGCCGCTTGTTCACATCTAAAAATTGCCAAAGTTTACATCATTTACCTAGTCAACAAATTTGTTGCTTAAACGAGTAAAATATCTTAGTATGTTTGCCTATCCTAAGCCAGGATTAAAGTATTAAGGGGGACTGGATCATGCTTGTTTATCCTGCTACCCTGTTAACACGTGGCGGTGTTTGGACGTAGGTAAACTACCTGTTTTGTGTCGAAAGTGCAGCTAGCTGCTAGGGTGTCCAGACGACGCGTACATAATTGGATAATTGTTGAGTAACTTTACTTAAAAGTTTATTAATATTTACCTGTTTTTTTTTACATAATTCGAATGAGAATCATGTACCGAGTAGTCTCCTTAAATATTGATAGTAATTTACCAGTCATCCTGTGTGTGTATATACATATATATATATATATATATATATATATATATATATATATATATAAGGAGGAATGGTGAGTTACTATCAATATTTATGGAGAATATTCGGTGCATGATTCTCGTACGAATTATGTAAAAACAATAGGTAAATATTAATAAACTTAGCTAAACTTAACAAAACTTAGTTAAAGTTATTTAACAATTATCTAATTATTTACGCGTCGTCTGGACACCCTAGCAGCTAGCTGCACTCGACACAAAACAGGTAATTTACCTACGTCCAAACGCCGCCACGTGTTAATAGGGTAGCAAGATAAACAAACATGATCCAGGCCCCCTTTAATCCTGGCTTAGGATAGGCAGTAGCAGTAGTAAGATATTTTACTCGTTTAAGCAACAAATTTGTTGACTAGGTAAATGATGTGAACTTTGGCAATTTGTAGATGTGAACAAGCGGCACAGTACAACGCCTGTGCACGTGCCGCCGGTATGACTGGAAAAGTGTCAACGCTTCATTTATTTGAATTGAAATTTATGAAAATTTGGTCAAAAATTAAGTACCTATTTTTTTTTTACATAATTCAAATGAGAATCATGTACCGAGTATTCTAATTAAATATTGATAGTGACTCACTAGTATATATATGTATACATACAGGGCTTCCCAGAATTGGTGGTTAAACTGCACTTGCGTGTGAGGGAGAGGGGAGGAGTTGGGTTCTCACACCAAAAAAAATGTATCCCAAATAGTTCCCGGTCTAGACCATTTTTTGTAAAAAAATTAAAAATTCCCAGTTTTTCCTTACATTTGTGGTCACTACATCTGCTATTTGAGGCCTAGTTCGTTGTTTTTTTTTATATGTTTCCTAATAATGATGTTTCTAAATTAAATATAAAAAAAAATAAACTACTTAGAAAAGAATACTAGTTTACAAGACGTCACTAAACACAAATTTTAGTTTTGAAATTTACTTAACTGTTAAGGACGCTATCACATTTTTAACTCGCTTAAGTTTAGGTATCTAAATCGCAACACAATAACATAACGTACACGCACACATTGAAACCGCTGGCCGCTCGATTTTATACTGACGTAACTAATCTTGGTACTTGAAAGTATTAATTTTTAATTTTACTGGTATTGATTAAGTAAAAGTAAGTATTTAACTATAGTCGGATCGCGAAGCAGGAAGAATTTTGTACATTGACCGTAGTAAAAGGTCAATGTACAAAATTCTTCGTGCTCCGCAATCCGACTATAGTAAGTATTTAACTTACCCCACCATTTTTAAAGGTATCCCAGAGAGGGGCACGGGTGAAATATTCTGAGGGCAGATTGTTCCGACGCCCTCAAAGATCATACATTGATGATTAGGGGCCATTCATTTATAACGTAACACGATTTAAGGGGGAGGGGGGTCGACCATGTCTTATTTTCTCTTACAAGAGGGTGGGAGGGAGTCTCGATAATTCTTACGTAAGATCACAAAAATGCGCAAAGTTAAAATTATTCTTTGAAAAAACGGGGGCAACCGCACGAGTGCCGATGTTCTCTCGGATGCGTATAGGTAATATTAGAGATTTTTCAATGGCAGATCCACTTTCCGAGTGGGTTTTGACTTTTGCATTGACTTCTTTTATGTAGGTAAAGATGAATAATTAAAACCAAATTTTATTACTACCAAAAACTAAAAATTAATAGTACCTTTCTAAGAACAAATAAACACTTCTAAAAATTGTTACTTTGAAAAATAAACATTAAAAAAATTATTAAACATTTATTAACACCAAACCAACATTTATTAATTTTTTCCTTTTGATTCTTTCGTAATAAATATTAAACATGGGGAAGGGGGTTTGCCTATTCTTATTTTTATAATAGGGGGGAAAGGGTCGAAAACTGGCAAAATTTGTCTTACGTAATAAATTAATAGCCCCTTATGAGGATGTCTCCTTGGACGCGAACGAGTAGTAGATACCCTGACGCCCTTGCGTCAGGGTATCTACTACTATCTACTACTCGTTCGCCCCACTATACAATAAAATATAATAGATAATAATACGCTTTATTTCTATAATTCAGAACCACATACAAGTTATATATAA
This sequence comes from Euphydryas editha, assembly GCA_036937285.1. Taxonomy (NCBI): domain Eukaryota; kingdom Metazoa; phylum Arthropoda; class Insecta; order Lepidoptera; family Nymphalidae; genus Euphydryas; species Euphydryas editha. The sequence continues at coordinate 1,927,042 of JAUPFZ010000007.1, read as the reverse complement.
TTTAAACATTTTGTATTTTACGTAGACAATTAGGTAATAAAGGAGTAACAAAGAGGGTTGCGAAGTTGAGGAGTGCGTAATAAATTAATATACTCTCTAATACTCTAAGACAATAGATTACAATAGAATAGATACAATACAAAAGAGGACAAAAGCATTAATTCGGTTATCTATTTACAACTACTATTTAAAAACTTTGTACAATAGTAATTGTAAAATAAAAAAAAATAAAAAAAAAACAAACAAATGCAGTGTAAAGACAACAGATTGCGAAGATTGTTGTGTTGTTTCTTTTATTTTATTTTTTAATATAAACCAAATGCATCGCAAAACAATTATTTTATTTCCGTCCGAAAAAGTATCAATTGCGTTCAAGCACAGTATACACAAGGCACTCCCTTTTTTACGTAATTATTACTTGCGATGAAGCGATACACCCGTGCTTCCATGAGCGCGTTTGAGCGCGGAATGACGATCGACGATTGTTCACGAGTGGAAATTGTATGAAGAAATTTGAGAGCGTTTCTTATTTTTCTCATAAATGGAAATATTATTTATTTTTATTTAAAATATTTAGCTATTCGTACAGAGGACTAAATAAGCAACTATTTCTTCGTGTATTTATTTTTCTTAGTGCAGTGTATTTAGCTATACTGGTTCCGATTCAGACCCGTCTTTTTTTAATTTTTTGCGATTACTATGATGGTTAAAACGAATTTGTGTAAAAAAATTGTATGGGGCTATAGAATTTTTATGGTGTTACTCTGGAAATGAATATATTATCTTTCATTTGAAACCAAGATATCTTCGCAGTGTGACTCCTAATTAATTAAAATGGTACCTGAAAATCACTGATATTTGTGGAAAAATGTGATAGCGTCCTTAAGTTTGAGAACCTGTGGTGTAAAAAAAATGTATGGAAGTTGTCTTAGCCAACCACTTGAAAAAATAGCCTATAAGAATTCTGAAATAGTAGCATACTATTTACTTTATATCATAAAAATACCGAGCTATAGCCTTTAATGTGTAAAATTTGGCGTTTCATTACAAAATTGCAGAATATTGGAACAATTTTTTAAAAGTTTTTATCAGGTAAGTAGAGCTGCAGACCCTAAAAATTAGACTTTTCTACCTGCTCGGCGTACACACGTACACACGTACATACGTACACACGTACATACGTACACACGTACATACATACATACTTATATACGTAGGTTACGTATGTATGTACGTATGTATATCATACATGTTTTTATGTGTGTCATACATATGTCATACTGCATACATATGTACGTAAGTCATACATACATATATACACACAAATGCAAAATCTAATTCTTCATACATTGGAAGTTAGTTTGGAGAGAAGATGATTCCTAAACCTGTCTCTGAAAGTGTTCAATGGTGTGCTTTCTTAAATAGCTTTCGGGAGCTTTTTCCAAAGAGCTGCAGCACGCATAGTAAATGAATTATGTAGGAAGTTGGTGTTATGCTTAGGGACTTCAAGGGTTGTTGTAATACACGACCGCTTTTTTACGCTGGGAAATGCATTTACGCATACCGCCCCAGTATGTGGAACTCGCTGGCACGCGGAACGTACGAGAATACTCATAAAAGGAAGTAATTTAAAATAGGACTTAATAAGTAAGGAGGTGAATTTTGATCATAGAGTATGTTATAAGAAAAGAAAGGTTGTGCATGTCACGGCGAATGCGGTTAGGGACCCACTCAAGTTGAGTACGAAAATATTAAGTTGACACTTACCTATGCAAGATCGTGGTCCGTCACCGAATGGCAAATATACAAATTTGTTATTCATGTCAAAATTTGCTGGGTCAAATCTTTCCGGTTTGAATTCAGTTGGATTTTCAAAATATTTGGGATCGTTATGAATCGTCGGCAGTGCTACCAACACTCTTACTCCTTTATCTATCGTTAGATTTATTTTTTCGAAAGTATACTTCTGTGTACACTCTCTGTATATGAAAGGTACTGGTGGAAAGATTCTCATTGCTTCTTTAAATGTCCAATTTAAATACGTCATCTCTTTGATAGCGTCGTAGCTGAGTTTGTTATCGTACTTTGCTAAAACTCTATCTATCTCTTTATGAACCTTAGATTGCACTTCAGGATGGTAAGCGAGTTCGTGAAGAGTTATACTGGAAGCCGTGGAAGACGTCTCGGATCCGGCCACAAAGAACATATATACTTGCGATGCCATCAATTCATCGTCCATCTCTAATGTTGCAATTTCTGGCATCCCTTCTGGGTTTTTTCTTTCAATAGACTCACCTACCATCGTACCTTTTTTCTTGTACTCGAGTAAGAGATCTATGAAATCGTTTCTCCTAGATGGTTCATAATTTTTCTGCTTTTGAATTTCAATCACTAAATTGAGTATTTCTTTTTCCATCTGAGAATGCAACTTCAAGTTCCTAAAAACAGTAGGGAAAATTTCTTTCAATGTGAAAATCAAAACTTCTTTAGGGCCAAATTTAAGCATATTGTGGGCCAGATTTATGAAAGGAGAGTTTTCTTTTTGAAGTGAATCAAACTGAAGTCCTAAACCACAGGCGCCTATCAAATCTACGGTGTAGCGCATCATGAGATCGTGAGCGTCGATTTCTGTCCCCGCAGTGGTGGCAGACAGAACGCGCGCTTGAAGCTTCTCAGAGAGCTTTATGATCAGCGGAAACATGGCCTTCAGCTTACCGCCTGTGAAGGCGGGTGTCAATCTTTGTCGCAGTAGTCGCCATATGTCTCCGTCTGCATAAATAATATTACGGAATAAAGGTTCTAGAGTTTTTTTCTCCGTTAAAAAGCCGCGCATATGAAAACAATTGGAATTTGTAATTAGTATTTGCTTTATCATTTCTGGATCTTTGATTAGTAACTCGGGAAGAGACATTCGATAAAATCCGACGACACTTTCGCTTGAGTACTTGTAATACAATTCACGTATTACATCTGGAGTACTGGCTTGCAAAAAATTAATTCTCACAATGTTTCCAAAGAATGGCAATGGTTGGTCATGTTTTACACCTTTCAACTCCCAGTATTTGTAATTCCTCGTTCCGTATAAATAGAGACCACAGATCAATATTAAAAATAAAGCCAAAGTTATCATTTTTAAAACAACAATTAAAAGAAAATGAAGAAGAAAATATTGGTATAATTTTCGTTACAAAGCGTTTCTAACAATAACCGATGCCTAATTTTGTTGGTAATATATACTTTTTATTGCTTCATTACAATTACTTCAGTTATCACTTTATACTTGTTTTTATCTGGGTTAAATTTATGTATGTAAATTTGTTCTATTTTGCTTGTACCAACTACTAATAATTTATTAATGACAAAATTGTGCATAAAAGTGATAGCAACAATGATCTTATAAACTAATTCTATTTATATGCTTCTCCGGTGCTCTAAATATTCAAAATTGTCATAGCATCATTATAAATTATATCTTGCATAAAATCCAGCCTTTTTTTTCTTTTTTTTTCTTTCTTTTTTTTTTCTACGCTGTGAAAACATAAAATCCAGCCTTACTACCAACATTTACCATTGAAGAATCGAAAATTCTTAGCGTTATGCTAAAGAAAAAAAAGACATGTGCCAAAGAAAAAAAAAAGATATATACACATACAGGAGGAGGAGGGGGTTCTGTAGGTGTTATCACGTTCCGCATGAAAATAAAAGTCCTAGCCTTTTTTAAATTTCACTTCCTTTTTTTCTTTCACACGCACACGCACACGCATACACACAAGCACAAGCACACACACACACACGCACACACACACACACTACACTCATCGCTTAAGAATTTAATAAGCTTGGAAATATTGTACGTAGGGGAGACCGAGGTGTTTTGAAACAAAAGGTGAGTTGAAACAGCACTGATTTCGCGGAACTAAGGGTGAGGGTTACTTAGAATTTTCAAAAAATCGATTATTTTTTTTTAATAATATTTTCTCAAACAACAACATTTCGGTAATGTTCTCTCAAAATTTGAAACCAATCGAAGCAAGAGAACTATGCGTAAAATCGCCTCGAACGGGTAAAACGGGAAAATGAGCGCCCTTGCAGGCTAAGGGATCTGAGGACTCTTTTCTACCTCATATATATATATATATATATATATATATATGTATACTTGGGCGCCGGCAGAAATAATTTCCAGGTGGTGCAGATTTTAGTTTATTATGGTTAATAAAAAGATGAAATTGTAGTCGGATCGTTTATCGTCCAACCTCAATTTTGGAAACTATAGGGTAACTGGTAAATTACTATCAATATTTAAGGATTAATAATTCCCCCAGCACCATTCCACCATCGGACGACACGACGTGGACAGGGATTTCTTCCATACGTGGTCGACATTCCTCCGGTTCGTACCTCGCAGTTCGCATCTGCCTTCATTATCAGAACTGCAAAGGAATGGAATTCTCTTCCTGCGTCACTACGGTACGCTTGTCTTACTCGTTCACCGTCCTGTCGTAATCCCGCTACGTGGTGTCGTGGTCATGTCTCGCGGCTACGTGCGGAACCAAGGGTCTTGCCTTGACCGGCCGGACTGCGAGGAAGAAAACCTCTATAAAAAATTACCCCGAATCCTAAGCGGCGACGCAGCGCGAGGGGATGCATGGCTGACGGGTGGATCAGTCTCGACTGCGATCGAGACGAGGATCACCGGGTACACCCGCGACAAGTTACGCTAGGCTTACTCAGGTACAAAGGATTCGGCGGAAGGATTTGGCAGAAGGATTCCAGGAAGGATTCGGCGGCCTCTATAAAAGTGGTGGTTGAGGTCCTCAGGGAGAGGACAGCCTCGGAGCGTAGGCTCCAGTTGGAGAACTTCTCTCTGAGACGGGATCTAAACGACCTCCGTAGACAGGTTGTGGAGCTCCAAGAGCACTGATCTGAGCAGGCTGTTCCCACCTGTCTGTCGAGACAAGGACCGGACTTCGCTGAGGAGCTACAGACGTTGGTCAGGTGGTACAGCCTACGCCTTTTTTTTGCCTTTTTTTGGTACAAATATTTTAATCACTAGGTGTCTGCAATGTTTGTAATGTCCTAAATAAATATATTTTTACTTTTTTTTTACTACACTGAAGAAGGTGAGGAAGCCCAGGTTGGCCGCCCCCCGAGCTCCTGCAGTACTAGTAACGCTGGAGGAGTACGCCGAGTCGAGGGAAGTAACCTATTGCCACCTATATATTTATATTTTTTTTTTATGTTTTACTAATAATTATTTATCAATCTTTAAATAATATCAACGTAGATTATAGTGTATATTGTAACAGTTTGGAGAACGGTTATATTTGTTGATTTGGTACTTTATAAGCTTTTACCAATTGCCCATTTGGTTATTTATATTGTCACAATGTTACCTATGAAATATCTGTCACTTCAAAAATCGGAGCTCGAATCTGAGGTTCAAATTCGTGGTGCTACCGCGGCGTCTTCTGTTGAGGAGTTACGTAAATAAATTGTGAAATTATCGTCAGAATATCCGGCCGAACACATATTGGAGTCTCCATTGGATATTCGACAGAACCTTAAAGATTATCTAGAAGTTCTCACTAAGATTCAAACAAACCTAGATGTATCAGACTCTAGTGATCCTTCCCTAATGAGGGAATTAGGGAAGGATCACTAGAGTTAAATCACCTTCACAGTCGTTTGGCGAGGTTAACATCTAGTAAGGATGCGAAAGATGAGTACGACGAAAATTTTAAGGGTCATAAACTTTTACCAAAACGGCTCACGTCTCTTCAAGTAAATAGACCAACTCCTGGACCATTTAACTCGGGCTCTGGTTTCTCCTCGACTTTGGCACCGGAAATGGGAAATTTAATTTTGGTGACATGTGATGGTACTGCAGCTGATTTAAATAAATTAAAATGTAATGGTATAACATGTGTGTGCGCTCATTCATACACCGCGTTGATGAGTTTATTGTTGCAATGGATATAATCCCTTCAAAAATATTAGGTTTCGCTACAGAAATCTTTCAAAATGACGCTCTTTACTAGTACCGTTCGGTAAAAGATAAAGTCTCATCTTGGTCTGAGCTTTCTTCTAAACTCAAGGAAGTTTTTTATCAGCCAGATTACGATTACCGCCTAAAATCAGAAATTAGTTCGCGCACTAAAGGGGAACGCGTGAGTATAACCATTTATCTCTCGATTATGAGTCGAATGTTCTCCCGTCTTTCTAAGCCTTTCACCGAGGCGGAACAGCTAGAAAGCCTGCTTCATAATATAAAGCCTTATTATGCCAGCACATTAGCCGCATCAGTGACTCAGATTGACTCCATAGATGTCTTACGCACACTTTGTCGTAACTACGAGATTGTTCATTCGTAAATTTGCGTAATTGCATTTTATTGATTGTACTTTGCAACAGGATGACAATATATTAATGGTAGCCGCTGGCGGACAATCACTGAAGAGTATCGGATAGATGTATTTACCAGTTACTTTCGAAAGCCAATTACATGTAATTAAAGTATATGTGGTCACTGAAGTGGAAACACCTATTATAGGCATTGACTATTGGCGTATCTTCCAAAGTTCCAAATATTTTGGTAGTATCACAATATCTAAGGGTTCATTAGCTGAAATGAGATTAAATAACTCGCAAACTTTCATTACTCCATACGACCATCGCAAAAGTCGATAGCAGACAATATTATAGCTCAATTTAAATGTATATATATATAGAGGAGAAAGGTCTAGGTAGAACAAAATTAATCACCCATAGAATAGACACTGGAGACGCTCAGCCCATAAGGCAGCGTTATTATAGAATGTCTCTAGAGTAGCAGCGCATTTTATTAGAGTAGGTCGATGAAATGTTAGTGCTCGATGTTATCGAACCTTGTGAGTTGTGGTCTTCTCCAGTACTTATCGTGACAAATAAAAATGGATAGCCCGGGTTTTGTCTTGATAGTTGAAAGCTCAACGCTGTAACGAAGTAAAATGTCTATAATTTTCCCTATGTCTCAGAGATTCTGGACAACTTACGCGACGCAAACTATCTTTCGAGCATGGACCTTTCGAAAGCTTTTTGGCAGATTCCGATAGAACCAAAGGATCGCGATAAGACTGCTTTTTATGTACCAGGCCGAGGTAGCGCACGGCTTAAAACCATTGCTTTTGGTCTGACAAATGCACCAACCACTCAGCAGCGCTTAGTAGACCTACTTTTCGACGATATGGAGGGGAATACTTGACCTTTGAAGAACACGTGTCTCGTCTGTGGCGTGTCCTAGAGGAATTAAAACAGGCCAATCTTACACTAAATTTTGAAAAGAGTAATTTCTTCAGATGCGAACTTAAGTAGGTACCTAGGATACGTAGTCAGTGCTCGTGGTCTACACGGACTTCCGGTCCCCACAAGCAAAAAGGAACTGAAACGCTTCCTCGGTACCGCTACTTGGTACCGACGTTACGGTACAGTAGACGATAGATTTTAATAAAACTTTAACTTTTAATGTAATATTTTACTGGTTTGCAACATTTTTTATGATGATTCAAAGTATTTTTTTTATACTTTGAAAAATGTGACGTCTTTTGTCTTTTCGAAATTTTGCGTGCCCTTTTCAAAAAAGTTATGCCTATGATTTAACTCGGTTGCTTCCACTACCTGAGCCAGAAGGAGAGCGGCGATGAGAAGCAGTTAGCATGGATAATCGTTAACTATTATTCTAGTGAAATTATGCGTATGAGTGACTTAATGTCGTACGCAATACATACAAGTATCAGTCATCCGGATATTTAGTTAACTACATAACAAGACATAGTTAGCCATTTATGTTATATTTTTTGTTCACCAATAAGATTCTGGAAATAATATAATGGTTTAGAATTCATAGAATACAAGTTAAAGATGTCCTCAATATAACACACGTGCATGTACAGAAAAAAAATCTATTAAAAAATCTATTAATCTATTATAAATCTAAAAATCTATTAATATCTAAAAAAGTTAATAAGCGATTTTTAACAAATGGTTATTGTTTAGAAAATAATAATCATCCTAATATTGATAACTTGTAATTAATAAAATTGTTCTTTGGATGCGTAACCCTTAAATTTAAAGACCATTAGAACTGGAATGGCCTAAACAGACGTAGGTATCTAACAATAAAAAGTGTTTTTTCCCGATGATATAAGTTAGTAAAATTAAATTATGTCGCCTAAGTTTTCAAAGACAATTATTAATAAAGTCAGGTGACTTAGGCCCCTCTAGATTATATGGCCTCGTTTATTATTGCTTTAGTATATACTTACTTACTGATACACAATTAATTCTGAATAATTTATATCAAAAATGAAAATGTATGCAAATATATTGAAAATATAATGGCATACACTTTGTCCTTATTTTATAATTAAAAACCGTTGTTAATTACACCAGCGTTCATTAGATTAGGTAATATAAAGTATATTAATTGTTTATTAAAAAACAAATGTTTTAATATCAGTCTATTTTCGTTTTATAGTCAATTAACCTACTAAAATTCCTAATTAATGTTAATTATGCTATCTATCAAGTCTGTAATTATTATGGTTACCACATTAATACCAAAAATTATCACCATTTTTTCATTGAATTTGAATGAGTAGATAAATAAAAGTATAGGCTTTATTTATAAATACAATGTTCAATTATATAATACAATAATGTAACAATTAACTAAAGCTCTAAACTCTTATTGTTAGTTCAACGACACAGAAGAATAAATAATACACTATAGACCAGTGTTTCCCAACCTTTTTTAGGCCATGCCCCACCTTAACATTTCTAAATTTTTTATGCCCCCATGCATAATTTTTAACCTTTAAAATTGATTTGTTCCCTTAAGAAATATAAATGATAAGTTTTAGGAAGAAATCACTATGAAATTGTTATCAAAACATCGTAAGTAAAATTTCAAAACATATAAGGAAAAAAAAAACTGAATTTTATAGAAGTAAGCTGTCAAAAAGATAATAAACGGTTGGACAAGGTAGCATTGCATTTAAATAATCCAAAGCGAGTGTCGAGTCCATTTTTAAATTGCCCCCCTTAACTATCAAATTGCCCCCCAGTGGGGCGTGGGCCCCACGTTGGGAAACACTGCTATAGACCAATTAATGTTATAATTATGTAATACACAGCAGCAAGTTTTTATTGCTTTTAATACCTACTTGATTCGATAATTATGAAAGTTTTTAGTTTAGGGTTCTGTTCCGAAATACACTACGAGCACTGACCAGTGATGTCATGTGATGATGTGAAACCATTTGATATTTTTGAAATTTGAATGTGATTCCACAATCCTCTTATTGTTAGATACCTATGAACCTTACCTTATCCTATAAAATTTATATTATGTAACAGCGAAGTACTTTTACAGTTTAATGATAGGTGGCGCAAAAAAATTGTTTTCGACGCATTATTTGTATAGAGGTATAATACGTCTATAATTATTTGGGCGACACGGGCGACATCTATCAAGACCAATGTAAACTTCAGAACTCACACATACGTAAATCTGTCACTTTTTGAATGCCGATTTAATACATGTAACAATGTAAATATTTGCCTGACATGAAAATTGCGCGTATAAAAAGCCCTAAAGAAATGATAAAATAAGTTAAATGTTTAAAAAATGTATACATTTCAAGAATAATCAAAAATAAAAATGTATGAGGTCGACCTATGCATGTCCACCTTAAAGCAGCGAACATTTTCAGCTCTCTTATGAATTGTCTCCAGTTTTATGGAATGACCAAGCAGTATCTTAAAAATCATTTAATTTCTCTTTCCTGTGATGGTGCTGCTGTTATGCTTGGTAGATCGAATGGAGTTGTGAAACTCATGCGAGATGAATTTCCATCCATAATAGTGTGGCACTGCGCTAATCATCGTTTGGAACTAGCAGTAAATGAAACAGTCAAGTGCATTGGGGAAATTAATAAATTCAAGGGGTTCATGGATAAATTATATGCGTTATATCACGCGTCCCCGAAAAATTCCAGAGATTTAAAAACTTGTTCTCATTTGTTAGAGGAAGAACTTTTTAAAATAGGACGAATTTTGAGTACAAGATGGGTAGATTCTAGTTTTCGTTCGGTCTCAGCTACATGGAACAGCTATGTTGCATTAGTTGAACATTTTAACAATGCTAGTTCTGATGATCTGAGATACAAATGAAAAAAGTACATTCAGCGGACTTTTGAAGAAAATCACTAGCATGGCGTTTGTCTTACGATTTGGCGCTAATGTGCGATGCTCTTCAAGAGCTAAGTGAGATGAGTTTAGATTTGCAAAATCGTGATATAAGCCTAATGAGGGCTAATCAGAAAATTGAAAATGCGGTTCAAATATTTGGACAAAGAATTACTAAACCTGGTAAGTAGTATGAAAAGGCTTTGGAAGCGGTGAATAAACTGTCATTTTTTGGAATGAAGCTACACAATGAAAACGATAGAAATATACAGCAACCCATAGATCCAGAGACGTTTTATTTTCATTTGGCAGCTTCTATGAAAGATCGTTTACTAGAATTGAGTGATAAAGATATCGTTCAAGCTTGCGATGTTCTCATACCCGAAAAATGGCCAAATGAAGTTGAAAAAAACATAACGTTTGGAGAAAAAGAGATTCGTACATTGACAACCCGGGTAAAAAAAATTATATATAATGAGGATCAGTAAAGGTGTAGCAAATTCAATAGAACTAGTATCCACGTTATTCTCTATGTCATAAGAATGATATTCCTTTTTGAATTATCCAAATCGGACCATTACTTACGAAGATATTAAGTTATAAACATTATGCCTTCCTGCCGCTAAAAGTTAGTGTACGCGGGTGCGTGTGACGTCATTGTGCCCGAACGAGCGCAGTTCACGAATCAACGGAGCGGCGGCGACGCGGTTGGTTGTTTTATTTGAAATTTATTTAAATATAGTGTTGTTATAAAGTGTAATTTTCTGATATTTAAATATAAAACGTATTTACTAATCGTACTAATAAAGTAGAAGCTGGTTTTGTGCAAGAAACAAAGAAGAAATATTCGAAGATTATGATGAAAACTATTGTACTGATATTTTAGAGGAGTCCACGCATTTTTGGAAAACATCAATATTTCCGAAACGAATTGAGATTTGAAATTACTCTTCTATTAATAATATGACATGTGCTTTTTATTATGCAAGATTTCGAAATAAAACTCTATAAAAGAAAGAAAAGCATTTTTATTTTTAAACTTGATTACTAAATAGACAATCCTGTAAATTAACTAAACTGCAGGCTATTGTTACAATATTATCCAAAAAATTTATGTATGAAATATCGACACATGCGTCAGGTCCGATCATTTTGAAGTCTCTCAACTTCCATATGCTTCTTTCAATGTGAACTTTTATAGCACCAATTCTCTCTGTTTGCAAAACTTCCTCTGCTATAGGTTTGGAGTTGGAACTCACACACGGCGAGCCGTATGCGGAAAAGCGCCGCTCCCTGGCCGAATGGGGTACCCGCTCGACTGCTGGTCCTGGTCCTCGACCACCTGAAGTCCCGCATCAGGGTACTGTTCGACACTAGACTGGTGTCCGGACGATTCCCTCACAGCTGGAAGGAGGGGAATCTCGTGCTACTGCCGAAGCCGGGAAGGCCTTCGACATCAGTCGTTGGCTTCAGGCCCATCGTGCTGCTGAACGAGGTACGCAAGCTGTTGGAGAGGGTAGTCACTGCTCGCATCGTCCAGCACCTCACGCGGGTCGGCCCTGATCTGTCCGACGTCCGGCTCGGGTTTCGGGCTGGTCGGTCGACGCCATTCTGCATCTGAAGATCGTGGCTTCGGAGGCCGTCGCCTCGAAGGGAGTGCTGTTGGCGGTGTCTCTCGACATCGCCAACGCATTCAATAGTCTGCCATTCGGCTGCATCACGGAGGCACTCCGGTTCCATGGAGTGCCCTCTACCTAAGGCGGCTAGTGGCAGACTACCTTGACGGTCGCAATGTCCTCTTCGTGAACTCTTCGTGAAGGGTTGTCAACAAGCACACAAGTTCGACGTTGTCAGGAGGTCCATGTCGTGTGGCGTCCCCACAGGGTTCTGTTCTCGGATCGCTCCTGTGGGACATCGGGTACGACTGAGTCCTCCGTGGCCGCCCCCCCCCTCCTGGGCTGGGATTGATTTGTTACGCCGATGACACTCTGGTTACAGCTCGGGGCGGGACCTTCGTGGAGGCGGCATCTCTGGCCACCTCAGGTACCGCGGAGGTGGTCAGGAGGATCGAGGCACTGGGGCTTAGGGTGGTCCTTAACAAGTTTGAGGCCCTGCTTTTCCATGGGTCTCGATGTGATCCACCCGCCAGTACTTCGATAATGGTACGGTTACGTTACGTATACGGTTGACAATACTGTGATCGGTATCCGAGCCCACATGAAATATCTGGGCCTGGTACTTGACGGAAGGTGGTGCTTCGACGAGCACTTTCGCCAACTAGCACCGAAGCTCGTCGGCACGGCGTCCGCCCTCGGTCGGCTAATGTCGAATATGGGCGGAAAAAGTCTAGCGTGCCAACGACTCTACGCCGGGGTGGTCCGGTCAATGCCGCTGTACGGCGCCCCCGTGTAGGCAGAGTCCCTGACTGCCCACAATAAATCCCGTCTGTGACGTCCACAGAGGGTCGTGGCGGTCAGGGCCATACGCGGCTACCGCACGGTAGTTGCTGAGGCCTCCTGCGCATTGGCCGGAACCCCCCTATGGGACTTGGAGATGGAAGCGCTCGCCGAAATTTATCGGCGGGTGTCGGCGGCGTGGACGGGGGACACTAATCCCCCGCCGATCAAATTCACCGCATGGTGAGATGACACCCGCCGCACCACCTTCACACGGTGGAAGGCTCGGCTGGAGACGTCTCGGGTTGGTCTTTGGGCCATCGGGGCGCTTCAGCCGATATTGGAGGAGTGGACGGTGCGGCAGCAAGGAGTTCTCACCTTCCGACTTGTGCCAGTGTTGTCGGGGCATGGCTGCTTCGGCAAATACTTGCACGTCGTCGCAAGGAGGGAGACTACTCCGGACTGCCACCATAGTGACTGCTGTGAGGACTCCGCGCAACATACGCGAGATACGAGCGTGTCGTGCCCGGCCTGGGCTGAGCAGCGCCGGGATCTCACTGCAATCATTGGAGAGGACCTGTCACCGCCAGCCGTTGCGCGGGCTTTGGTTGGCGGTAATAGGGCCTGGACCGCGGTCGCCATCTTCTGCGAGAACGTCATCTCGCAGAAAGAGGCGGCGGAGAGGGCCCGGAAGGACTTACTCTTTTCGGATCACGCCGGCGCCGCGGCCTTTACTCTTTGTTTTTTTACCCGAGTACATCCCTGTGTCATTGTTTTGACCTTGGAATATTATATAGAAATCGGAACGGGCGAATAGGTAAGTACTTAGGTTTATCCACAAAACACGGAAAAAGTAAGTAGGTATGTTTTTATTAATACAGCAGGCTTAAAATGAGTGAATACTTAAGTACATGACACGTTGTAGTAGGTACCAACTTATATTCATATTAACTAAATAATATAGGTATAGGTAGTTATGTAGGTACTTACATCGAAATTATCTTCGCAACAATATCTTGTAGCCCGGGAAGAAGGTGGAGTTTTATCATCTATTTTCACAACGGCATAGTATTTTTCACGTAGTTTTGGGTCTTTCGGCACGTATAAAAAGAGTTTTTCAGGCTTTTTAAAAGAAGTAGGCTTTCAGGCTTCAGGCTTTCAGGCTAGCTTTCAGGCTTTTTTTCTCGATTTGAACTCGGTAACGGCAACATCTTTGTTCAGTGCTCCTAAACAATATTTAATTTTTACTAGTAATTCAGTTTAGTTTCTTTGTTTACTCCTATAATAAAACTCTTAGTGATCTTTAATATAGTGTAAAGTAATAAAACTGTGTTGATTTGAGTGATTTTCTAAATTAATTCATATATAAACTGTGAGCGGTGATCGTTGCATAACTTAGCTGATTGAACGCTACGAAATATAAACCGTCTACACGTTATACATTGTGACAGCGCTTGACCGCTTGATTAAATAGCTGCCGATATACGTTAGGTGAAGGTATTTTGTTTACAATATCTAATATCGACACAAAATGAGTTCGAATAAATGTTCTGGTTGTTCGAAAAATTTAAAAGCAGATGATGGAATGCAATGTTCACGTTGTCTTGACAAATACCATTTTAGTTGTCTTAATATATCAGTTGACAAATCGAGAGCATTTTCGGATACATATAAAACGACCTGGATATGTCCTTCGTGTCGCTGCAAGGAACCTAAGAAAGACAACACTCACACACCAGTCCGTCCTACAGTGTCTCCTATTAACAATAGTAGTCAATTGTATGAGAATGTAACTATGCGTGCTAAGTCAAAATCCTCTGTCTCTAACTGCAGTTGTATATCCGCGGATAGTATTCGTGATATCATACGAGACGAGTTACGTTCAGCTCTTAATAATCAGTTAATTGAAATAAAAAACCAAATTTCTGCATTCGACCAGTCGCTGAGTTTCTTGAGTAAGGAATACGATTCAATTAAGAAGGAGATCGAAACACATAATAAATATATTATTGATTTGCAAAAAGAAAATGAAATTCTCCGAACCTCTACTCGTGACTTAACACACCGATTCAGGCAAATAGATCAGCAGTCTCGCGCGTGTAATATAGAGATACATTGCGTTCCTGAGCATCGAAGCGAAAAAATTCTTAACTTAGTTCAACAACTGGGTAAAACGATCAACTGCCCGCTCAGGGATGAAGATATATATTACTGTTCTCGCATAGCTAAAATGAATAGCAGTAACCCTAGGCCGCGTTCAATTCTCGTTCGTTTTAGTAACCCGCGTCTGAGAGACACTTTCTTAGCATCAGCAATTACTTTTAACAAAAAGAACCCTAAGGATAAATTAAATACAAGTCACTTAGGTATCGCCGATGAAAAGAGAACGTTGATTTACATTGTGGAAAATCTTACCCCGGAAAACAAAGCCCTACATGCCGCTGCACGTCTTAGAGCTAAGGAACTTTCTTATAGATTCGTTTGGGTGCGTAATGGCAGAATATTCATGCGTAAATCTGAAGGTACCAAATGTATACTAATCCAAGACATTATAACCTTGAAAGGCTTGAATTGAAATAATAACTATAACTAGGTAACGATTTGGTTTTAAGCTTTTGAATTCGATTCTCTTAAAGTATATTATCAAAATGTCAGGGGGTTAAGAACTAAAACAAATGAGTTCTTCGGCAATTTGGTGTGTAATGACTTCGATGTTGTAATTTTAACGGAAACTTCGACGACCCCGTTGGTGTAATGGTCACCATGCCGGACTGCCAACCGAAGGGTCCCGGGTTCGATTCCCGGCACGGCCAATACCTTTGTGATGAGCAAATTTGTTGGCTGTCGGTCTGAGTGTTCAATATGTATCGATATAAAGTATTTATGTATGTATATGTAGTATATCAGTTGTGTTAGCACCCATAACACAAACTATATATAGTTTAGCATGGGGCTAACCAGCCGTGTGTGAAATGTGTCCTAATATTTATTATTATTTATTATAACTTGGTTGAACAGTAGCATTTTCGATTCGGAATTATTCGATAATCGTTATGTGGTGTACAGAAGGGATCGAGAAACTTCCGGGTTCCACTCTAATAAAAACGGCGGTGGCGTTCTTGTAGCTATTTCTACCAATTTTAATAGTAAACGTCTCTCGGCATGCGAATCGAAGTGTGAAGACATTTGGGTCTCAGTGGAAATATTAAATGGAAGCGGCGCTAAAAGCGGCTTATTGATATGCGCGGTTTATCTTCCTCCTCCTATCCAGAGATATGTTCTCGACGAATTCATCGACAATTCGAATCGTGTGCTGGTTGACTTTAACTCAAACAGTGTATTGATTGCTGGAGATTTTAACCTAGGGAATATAACGTGGCCTCTAGATATCAGTAGCTCTTCTAACAGCACTAGTATGTTGCATACTAAATTGATAGATTTTATGTCATTAAATTCACTTTCTCAATATAATAATGTACTTAATAATAATAATAAATGTTTGGATTTGGTTATGTGTAATACTACTGTTATTGATTTGAGAGTCAATACTGCGCCACTATCGACAATGGATTCTCATCATCCTCCTTTACAGTTGTTTTTACCCTTTAAATCATCAAAGAATTTAACCCATAATACAGATGCTCGCTTTTGTTTTTTCAAAGCCGATTATGAATGTATAATCACTGAACTCGATCATGTACGTTGGAATGAAGCTCTGAGTGATTGTCACTCGGTGGATGACATGACCTCCGTTTTTTATGGCATATTGCATGGCATTATTTTAAAGCATGTACCTAAACGTAAACCTCCTAACAATAAATATCCAATTTGGTATTCTCGAGCCTTGAAGATCTCTCTGAGGGATAAATATAAACTTCGAATGAAACTGCGTAGATATAATAGTAATCCATTAGACCAACTGACATTCAACTTACTGAGGATAAGATGTTTAAAACTTCAATCGTCTTGTTATAAAGATTATAAAGAACGGCTTGAATCTCTATTACGATCAAACCCAAAGTTTTTCTGGTCTTTTTACAAAAGTAAAAAACAAAATAGTAGCATGTATCCAGCACAAATGACCCTTAATGATAAAACAGCTAATAATGGTCCCGACATTTGTAACCTTTTTGCTGATCAATTTTCTTCAGTATTTTGTAACGATAGTGATGACACTGATAGTTTTTTTTCTTCTGAAACGAGCAATGCTAATAATTTCTTAAGCAATATACACATAACTCCAGAGACATTGCACAATGTGATAAAAAGAATGGACCCTTACAAAGGTGCAGGTGCAGATGGTATACCCGCTATATTTGTTAAAAAATGCGCCTCTGCTCTTTGTTATCCGCTTTCTATTATTTATAATACATCTTTATCCACCGGAACTTTTCCGAGAGTTTGGAAGAAGGCTATAATCGTTCCACTATTAAAGAATGGAAGCACAGAGTTGGTTAGCAATTATAGACCCATTGCTATTCTTGCAATTTTTGCAAAGATTTTTGAAAAGATTCTGTGTCCCTTCTTGCAATGGCATTTAAAACAGTCCATCTCTCCATTTCAGCATGGTTTTTGCACTAATAGATCTACATCTACAAACTTGATATCTTTTATAGACAATGTCTCAAATGCAGTTGATTCTCGCCATTTTGTCGATGTAATTTATACTGATTTTAGTAAGGCGTTTGATAGAGTTTCCCATTCCATACTTCTCAAAAAGCTGTTAAGTTATGGAATTCTGGGATCTTTGCTTAACTGGTTCGGATCGTATCTATGTAATAGGGAATATGTTGTGGTGGTTAACGGTTTTCAATCTGAACCTTTCAAAGCATTTTCAGGGGTACCCCAAGGATCCCATCTGGGTCCTACTTTGTTTAATATTTTTATAAATGACATTTCCACCTGTTTCCAGCATTCCAGATTTTATTTGTTCGCTGATGACCTAAAATTTTTCCGTAAAATTTCCAACCCAGGCGATATATCTCTGCTTCAAGGCGATCTAAATCGCTTGAGCTCTTGGTGCGATCGTAATGGTATGAGCCTCAATATAGGCAAGTGTCATTTGGTTTGTTTTAGTAGACTTAAGTCCGTTCCTCAGAGGTCTTATAAACTCAAAAATATTACCCTTCAGGAATGTAGTGAGATTCGTGACCTAGGCATCATCTTAGACAAAAAATTACGCTTCCATTCTCATATTGACGCCATCTGTAGGAAGGGATTTAAGAACCTGGGCTTCATTCTGCGTAATTGTAACGACTTTAAAAACCCTAACACTATAATTACCTTGTTTAACGCTCTGGTGCGTAGTGGGCTTGAATACGCGAGTGTAGTCTGGAACCCATACTATAACATTTATGTCAAGAGACTGGAAAGCGTTCAAAAGCGATTCATGTGGCATCTTGTTTTTAAATATGGCCTAGCTAAAAAAATTCCATCTTACACACAAAGATTAGCGCATTTTAAAATGAATACTCTTGCCGATCGAAGATGCTTGTTGGACAACATGTTTATGTTCAAATTAATTAATGGCATTCTTGACTGTCCAGAATTGTTATCAAAGATACAAATCGTAGCACCATCCAAGTCTTTACGAATGAGTAAACGCATGATTTTCTCAGAAAATACTTCTAAGTCAAACCTGGGCCATAATTCACCGTTAAACAGGTTAATGAGGTCGTATGGTATCATAAGTAGGAGAAATGAGATTGACATATTTAATTTCAACATATTTAAATTTAAGAGAGAAATCATGCGTATTTTGAGCAACCATAAATGTTAATTATTTTGATAACTTTTATCGACTAATTTTTGTTTAATTTCTGCTTGATTTTTGTTTAATTTTTTTTTATATTTTTCAAAATTTTTGTTATTTTGGATAAACTTTTTTATTTTATTATTTGCTGAGCTAAACATTAATATAGAATTAGAATATTTTTTTAGAATTTAACCTTGTAATATTATGTTGTAATTTTTTTTTGTTTTGTTGATTTGGAATTTAATGTTGTAATTATTTTTTTTTTGTTGTTACCAAATATTGTCAATGTTGTTATCACCTTTAATTAAGATACCTCTTGTTTCTTTTTTTTATTGCACTATTTATGTAACTGCAATGTTTTTAGTGTGTATTTTGTTGGTGATCTAATAAATAAATAAAATAAAATAAATAAAATAAAGTATTTGTTCATTACGGCACTATACAATATTCACACATAGTTAGAAAGGAGAATTAGACACAAATCGGACACTTAATTTGTTTCAAAGACACAATAAACCAATGAAAACACCTACGCGCCTTATCGCTGACAACGGGTTCGGACACAGTGACGTCACAGCCTACGCCGGCCGGTTAGTGAACTCCGCTAGTAATTTGATCATAGCTTCGTCAATTTTTGTCGTAGAACAAAAATTTTTTCACTGTATCTTAAGGATTTCTTAGTTCTATAAATCTGCATTCTCAACTAAAAACGTTACGGATCCTCATTATATATACTTACATGTTTATATATATAAATCAATAATATATTATCACAGAAATTTTACAATATTATACATATTTACAATTCAAAACTTAAAATAATTATTTACAAACAGTTTTGGTATATATTACTTATATATAATTATATATTACTTACATAGATTTAAATATGATTATATGTAATTATATATAATCATATATAATTATACATAATTGCATATAATTAAATATGATTATATATAATTAGATGCAGTATTTTTTGATAATTATATATTATCATATGCGATTCCATATAATTATATATAATTACATATAATTATATATGATTATATATATATAATAATCTTCTAATAGTTATAACTATTAGAAATTTTATTTCTTTGAAGACAATATAAAATATATTTAAGAGGAAAGTAAATTGATTAATAGTCAATAAGGATTTATTAACAGTTAACAAATATTTATTAAAAGTAAATAAATATTTTGTTGAGTGAATTTGTTTAACTGTGTCATATGATATGAAAATTGCTTATAAACAAAAATTATCTTTATCAATTATTTGCATTAATTACATTACATTATAATAACGTTTATTGTAACATACCGAATTCTATCATAGCTCATTATTATATTTTATATTTTTAAATATTAAAAACGTTAATTTATTTAGTGACTCGCGGCCCGCCCCGGCTTCGCACGGGTATTTAACTAAAATTTTAAAAATTATAAATTTATATTTTTTTATCACCTACACCTGCGTCAATACTGGAAAATATTTTATAATAGACGGATTGAGTTGTCAAATCAACTTCGAAGCAAAAGCTACCCCCTTTTAACCCCGTTAGGGGATGAATTTTGATAAAATACGAAACACGTCTTCAATCAATTCTGTTAAAGAATATTTTATGCAAAATTTGAAGTAGATTGGACCAAGGAACTACGTTGTCCCATACAAACTTTGCCCCCCTGTTTTGCCCCGTTAGGGGTAGAATTTCGTAAAATCCGTTCTTAGCTGACCTCTCCTCGGCAAAAGGAATATTCCTACCAAATTTCAAGTCTCTAGATCTTATAGTTCCAGAGATATCGTGATGAGTGACTTTTCGCTTTTATATATTAAGATTAAGATTATAAAACGAAGAAACATTTGAACTGATTTTTTTATTAATTATATTTTCATTGATGAATATCACTTTTTAATAAGTATTATTCCCGATGAAGACAAATCCAAAAACACAAAAATCATAAAAATCGTTCCACTCGTTCTCGAGTTATAAACGGTGTAACTAACACGACTTTATATATATAGATTACAACTTAAATAGCTATAACCATCCAATTTTGTACAATCAACAAACAAATAACGACCAAATATTTTAATTTTTAACAACAAACAAACAATCAAGACCGTAGTACCCTACAGTATATTTAATTAAATGCAACAAGTATGCTTAATTAAAAAAATCAAAAAACCCGACTGCGTAAAATACTCTTATTATAAACTAAAAAGAATAAAACAATTTACTAGCTTTCATTTGATACCCATATTGCTACAGTAAGAAAAAAAAATACAACTCCCCTTCCTCATTCCGCAATTTGCGGGCGCCATTTTGAAAATTTATATAGCCTATGTCACTACTACAATTTAAACAAATCCAACGACACCTCATATGTCAAAAACCATCCAGCCGTTTGTAGGGCGTGCTAAAGAAATGGACATACATACATACATACATACATACATACATACATACATACACTCGAAAAACATAAACCTCCTTCTGTCGCATTCGGGTAAAAAAGAAAAACAATTTTTTAAATACGGGTGAGTGTCATTCTTTTGGCCGAAGTTTTGGTCAGCGCGATTCAGAAAATTATCTGCGCCATCTATCGTATGATATGGTAGAATATCGTTTTTATATTTAGTGACATTTAACATAATTAATATTTAACATAATAGTATATTAATTGAAAATGATGTTTATCAAAAATATTAAAACGATTTCTATTCCTATCCGACATATTTAGTAAACTTTTAAGTTTAACAAAATAATAACTCAAAAATAAGTTTTGTGAGTTTTTTATATTCGTTAGACCAGATGGCGTCTATGTCGCGTCTAGGCTAGGCTATTTTCTTAAATATTTATTTTTAAATTTAATTACAATGAAACAAATACTAAATTATACTGTGAGTTATTTCCAATTTTTATGTATTAAAGTTATTTACATTGGTTATGTACTTACAAAAAATTATAAGAGATGGCGCTGATTGAAATTAAATCGCGTTATTAAAATTTATTCTTGATGATATATAGTGTATTAATGAAACGGAGGTTTTAACAGATTTATTATTAATATATATAGAAATAGATGTAAATGAAAAATGTGAAAATGAGCGCTTCATATCTGCGAAATAAAGAAGATATGATTTAAATTAGACTTATTTTGAATACCAGCAGGCAGCAATGAGCAACCCTGATGAAATAGATTTATAAATATTTATTCCTAATTATATCAAAATATATATATTCATATATAACTTTATATAATTGTATATAATTATATCGGGCCATTTTTCATATATAATTATATATAATTAGGTATATCTAACTTTTTTTACCCGGGAAACAAGTTCCATTTGAATGAACGAAATATTATCCGGGCATTTCGCGATTATTTAGTAGACAAAAAGGTGCCAAAAAATTTAACTCCGCTCATCAATACTGTCCATACCATAGCAGTTTCAACGAGCGAATGCGAGAGGGGATTTTCGCAGATGAACTTGATAATGATTCCACAAAAAGCTTCTCTTTTAGTTTAAACAGTTTCATCGCTATTATTGATTACTTGATAAAGTTCAACGGTCCACCACTAAATATTTTTGACCCTTCAAAGTATGTAGTTTCATGGTTACTTCACTGATTAAACAAAATGATTTAAAATGATTAAAAATTTTAATCATTTTAAATCATTTTAAATCATTAAAATATGATTGAAAATGATTAAAAATGATTAAAAATTTTTAATCATTTCAATCATTTTTGATTATTAAAATATGATCGGAAATTATTTAAAATGATTAAAAATTTTTTAATCATCTCAAATCATTTTTCTCAAATCATAAGGGGTGACAGAAATTCACAAAGTATTTTATGATTAGAAATGATTCAATATGATTAAAAATTTTTAATCCTAACTGAATCATTTTAAATCATAAGAGGTGACAGAAATTCACAAAGCTATTTTATGATTAGAAATGATTCAATATGATTAAAAATGATTAAAAAATTAATCATTTTTAATCATTTCAAATCATTTTGTTTAATCAGGGTTAAAAATCATCATTCTGCCACGGACCAAAACAGTAAAGTTCGTAAGCGCGAACAGATTTATGATGAAAATTTGGCTAAAATTTGGAGACTGCTTTAAAATTTATGTATCTACCTTAGGCTAAGTATATTGACAGTAAAAAAAATATCTATCTTTAATAAATCAGTTACTTGTCAAAATTAATAATTATAAATATAGTATAATAATTAAATCTAATTTTTAAAATATAAAATGTTTAAATATTTATAAAAAATTTAACTAAATCATAAATGTCAGTTCTGTCATTAAACGTCAAACGTTACGTTTTGTATTGGAGTATTCTCGATCGTTTTCAGAGGGTCTTTTCCCTCTTTTCACTCCTCGCGGACTGACGCCGACCCTCGAGGTCTAACCTCGACCTAATACGACTTTAATCCCGCTGGGGTAAGTTTCCTGATATTCCAATTTAACATTGTAAGGTGTTCTTATTTGAAATACGTTACGCCCGCCCGCCCGTACATACGTACGCCCCACGTTGGGCGCCACTGCCGCGTTTATAAAAGAAAAAGTGGGTAGGTAGTACCTTGTTTTAAGGCTTAGTTTTATTTAGCTGGCTCACGTTTAATAAAGAGGGTGGTAGGTCGTAGTCGCGGACAGAATAGAGAGTAGGGTCCGAAACAAGATGCTGTAGGGTACCTTGCTTTTAGCCTATTTTTTCGTCAGCTGGCCCACGTTCCGACAGCGTGATTTAGAAGGGAAGGACACTGGCCTGACTGTTGACTTCCGTTGGTGATGGCTTCTTCCAGTCCGAGCACGCGGGGAGATCTCCACCGGTATTAATCAGTCATAGGCTGGCCGGCCTCTGTGTACTTCCTTTAGGTTGTTACGACGTAGATATGTCTTGATATATGTGGTTGATAGAATTAAATAGGTAAAGGGTAATCCTGGAAGCGTAGAAGGTTCCATGTCAGGCAGTGAAACAATTTACGAGAACCAGTGTCCAAATAAGAAATACATATGACATTTCAAATAAGAACACCTTACAATGTTAAATTGGAATATCAGGAAACTTACCCCAGCGGGATTAAAGTCGTATTAGGTCGAGGTTAGGCCTCGAGGGTCGGCGTCAGTCCGCGAGGAGTGACCAGACGGAAAAGACCCTCTTAAAACGATCGAGAATACTCCAATACAAAACGTCACGTTTGACGGTTTAATGACAGAACTGACATTTATGATTTAGTTAAATTCTATAATATAAAAATAAGTCGGGTTTTCCTTCCTGACGCTATAATTCCAGAACGCACGAACAGATTTACACGGTTTTGCATTCGTTGGAAAGGTCTCGGGCTCCGTGAGCTTTATAGCAAACTAAATTTAAGAAAATTTTCAACAGAAAAGCAGGAAAACAGGGAAAATAATAATAATATAATCTTATACTCTCATAATGAACTAAAGTGCATTGAATCAACTTCTAAACAACACATTGCTTGGCAAAGGCCTCTTCTCCATATAGAAGAAGGGTCATCATTGACTCTCATCAAATGATTTAAGTTATAAATTTTGTAATATTATCTATAATATAAAAATAAGTCGTGTTTTCCTTCCTGACGCTATAATTCCAGAACGCACGAACCGATTTCCACGGTTTTGCATTCGTTGGAAAGCTCTCGGGCTCAGTGAGCTTTATAGCAAACTAAATTCAGGAAATTTTTCAACAGAAAAGCAGGAAAACAGGGAAAATCATAATAATATAATCTTATACTCTCATAATGAACTGAAGTGCATTGAATCAACTTCTAAACAACACATTGCTTGGCAAAGGTCTCTTCTCCATATAGAAGAAGGGTCATCATTGACTCTCATCAAATGATTTAAAAATTATAAATTTTGTAATATTATCTATAATCTATAATATAAAAATAAGTCGGGTTTTCCTTCCTGACGCTATAATTCCAGAACGCACGAACCGATTTCCACGGTTTTGCATTCGTTGGAAAGGTCTCGGGCTCCGTGAGCTTTGTAGCAAACAAAATTCAGGAAAAATTTCAACAGAAAAGGAGGAAAACAGGGAAAATCATTTTTCACATACAGCGCCATCTCTGATACATAGCATGTAATATAAACCAATATGGTTTTGCATGGCGGCAGTACGTGGTGTGAGTATCCCTCGCGAAAATAAGTTGGTGGCGAAACGGAGTTCGCCGGGTTCGCTAGTTTTTTATAAATATTTTAACATTTTATATTTCTAAAAAGTAGATTAAATTACTATATTTATAATTATTAATTTTGACAAGTAACTGATTTATTAAAGATAGATATTTTAAAAAAAAAACAAGTATTGGGTTACGAAGCGACATCTGTTATGCCGATTAGAAAAGATGTTGACGGGTCGATACCTAATAACACTGTCAACTTCAACACGGCACGGACAGATGGCGCTATTAGTAATTAGAAAAATTTAGTATTAAATAAAAATTATTTAAATTTTTGCTAGTGTACCAAGTAACGTGCCAGCACAATGTTACAACCTGTCAGCCTGTAAGTAATTTCCTTACCATGAGTAACAATCGTTATCAGGTGTCTATGTTAAAAACCGGGACCGATGGCTTTACATGCTTTCCGAGGCATATATGGGGGGACACTCAGACCGGAAACAAATATTTTACAAATATCTGTTCCGAGCGGGAATCGAACCCGAGACCACCAGCGCGCGGATTTGAGGCGACTACTCGCACTAGAACACACAGAAGACACACACTCGCACTAGAAGACACAACAGAACGGTCGTCAATACAAAAAACAGGCACTTATATACTTTAGTATTTCATTAGTCTGGCCTTATTAGGCAGGGATAGTAGCAGTGATAGCCAAGTGCTAGTTGTGTGACCACCGACTGCGAAAGCAGAGGTTGGATTAAAATTCAAAGCACACGGGAAGGCACGGAACTCGGCTTGGACCTCGGGCTGTGATTGCGAAATTTACCAACTTATATTTCTAATAACAAAGTCAATAAATCCTAACTAAAAAGTGTAAACAAAAAAAAATTATATAAAAACAAAAACCCGACTGTGTAAAAAAACAAAAAAATACAAGAAAAAAAAAGAAAAAAAAGCCCAGTATTTTAAAATGTTGTTTAAAGTAATACTGAACCACTACACCATTGAAATTGTTTTATAATCGATAAACATATAAAAAAATCATAAATTATTTGCTAAATAGAAGGATTAACAGTCGGGATCCATTCTTCAATCAATCAAAATGTTCCCAAGGAGCCCCGTAAAATTTAAATGGGTCCCGACTGTTAATTTATTTTGCAAATAATTTATGATATTATGTTTATTTGTGTCTCGATTATAAAACTATTTCAATTGTCTTAATTTTTTTATAATTTTTTTTTTTACTTTTATTACTTTTATATTTATTTATTTATTTATACAAATACATAAATAAATTCAACGAGCCTCGGTCACTTCTAAACTTCCTCCTGTATTGTATCTTGTATATGTATTATATCTTGTTAGAAATTCTGTACCTATTAAAATAAAGGAAATTAAATGTGAATTCTGAATATATTCATAAATGTTTAAAGTTAGTTTTGTAAGTATAAAGATAAAATTTGCTCGTTAAAAAGAAAAACTTTTTTATTTTACACTATAATTATATTTCAGCTGGAATCTATAAACAACGCACATATTGACTAATTCTTATATATTTTAATTAATATCTAAAAATTGTGTTCTTAAGAAATAATATTATAAACAATGTGCTCAACTATATGAAGATTTTAAAATTATTACATAGATTAATACACAAACGTAGACATCGGATAATTGCTATATATTTAACATCGCAATATTAAATTATGTCAGTAAAGAAAATGAACACGGTCTTAAATACAGGTCTTGGGACAAATCCCAATCTCAGTACTGAAAAATTAGTACGATCGTGTTATAACTTTTCTTTCGCATCAATGGCGCTGTACGTCGCTGCTATCGATGGGTACGCCGGTTGAGTGACAAGCAACTGTAAGCGACTCATTCTCATTTCTCATTATCAATCATACGGCGTATATTTTTCTCTCCTGTGTTATTTAATAATTGTTTTGCGATTTTTTCTTTTTTGTTTTGTTATTTAACTGTTTTTTTTAGATTTGACATTGTTCATAACTTGGTTTTATTGAACTTGATTATCTTTGTAAGACCTGTCTATTAGATCGTGCGCTGAATAGTGAATGCCACGATCTAACCTAAACTAATATTTGTTTTATGTACGTTGCTGTCTTTTAACAAAAAAAGTATTATGTATCACTGCTTTAGGAATAGTGTGAAATATTCTATAATCTCTCCCACATGTTTAATGTTTCCTCAAGGAATTTATATACAAATTGGAATGCTCACGTGCACTTAAAAAACGTTCCTACGGCCGGGATTGCATCTCTTTCTACCATGGATTCAAGGCGACTCTCGTAAGAAAGAGACAAAATACCAGTTGTCAACGAAATTCTCGGAACGATTTTTCACTTTACATGTTATAAGCCAATGTCAACCTTATGTCAAATACTTCAAGGTGTATATTTGAATATATAATTTTATTATGTGATCGTTCCAGTTATGATATAAATTCCTTGTGTTTTATGTATTGTTCATGTAAAGATTATATTAAAAAATAAAAAAATAAAAAAGTCAAAACTTAAATATAGTGTATCTATCAAAAGTTCTCATAATGTAGATGTTGCATTTTTACCGATATCTTGTTAAATTATTAATTTTTGAAAATAAAAATTAAAAACAAGTATGCTTAATTTAAAAAAAAATCAAAAAACCCGACTGCGTAAAATACTCTTATTATAAACTAAAAAGAATAAAACAATTTACTAGCTTTCATTTGATACCCATATTGCTACAGTAAGAAAAAAAAATTCAACTCCCCCCCATCATTCCGCCATTTGCGGGCACCATTTTGAAAATTTTTATAGCCTATGTCACTACTACAATTTAGACAAATCCAACGACACCTTACATGTCAAAAACCGTCCAGCCGTTTGGGCTGTAGGGCGTGCCAAAGAAATGGACATACATACATACATACATACATACACACATACATACACTCGAAAAACATAACCCTCCTTCTGTCGCAGTCGGGTAATAATTACCATTACATTATAGAAAAATCCTAAAATATTTGGTCCGTGCCGAAAAATGTGCGTCGACAAGAGTAATTGTGGTTCTACATATGACAAATATTATTACAAAAAAAAAAAACCAAAATAAATAAATACCATACTGTATTAATAATATGTTTGTGTTTGTGACGAAAAATTTTCTTTTCTTAATTTTTTTTAAATATTCATTTTATTTTAAGAGTTCAATATTGGGTACGTTCGGGCGCCCTCTTCTAATTGATAATTCATCACTTTTATAGGATTTTTTAATCTATGCATTCCACAGACCACATGCGCGGAAACGGAAATGGAACATGCGCAATAGTTTTTTATTTATCAGTTTTTAATTAAAATAATAAGTAGTGAATAAATGTAAGAAGATAATTTTGTTTATTATCTTTTATGAACAATAGCAAACAATTATTTACTAAAGTTCGACAGTTAAATTCAGTTTTTGATTAAAGAAGTATCATTTCCACGCATGTGGTCTGTGGAATGCATTGATTAAAAAATCCTATAAAAGTGATGAATTATCAATTAGAAGAGGGCGCGCGAACGTACCCATTTATAAATGTATTTTATCATTTTCTTTTGGCAGACACATAACAGATTTTTTTAAAATTTCTTTTTGACATTTATGTAAATATCTAAAAGGCTTATCTTAGAGACATTTTAAATGTCTGTTAATTGAAAATTTTTAATAGATCACAACTTTTCTTCACAATTATAAATTCATGCACAAAATCGCATAAACATTAAAGATTAAGCGATATTCATTTTTTTTTTAATTTGCCAAATTAATTCTTAAATTCGTGTCAAATACATGAATAAATACCTATTAATAACAATAAAGATGACGATAATACTTATGTTTATGTTACTAATTACATTCAAAGACAATAATTTCGAATGAAATTTTAACAATTTGATTCCATGATTTTGCTTATATTATTAATAATAATTATAAATATTCAATTTCGTTGATAGTAAATACTAGTTTTTTAATATATAGAATAACCTTCCTAATTTTTTTTTTCATTAATTACTTTATTAATTTTTTACAATCGCAACCTTAAACTAAAAGCGAATTTCAAAAACCTTTCTCAGAGTGAAAAATCGGAATGTATACCTAATCTATATAAAAAGGAGTATGTGTGTAAATTTTAAATACAGGAATTTTATTTCAATCATAATTATACTTAAGCATTTCCATTGTTGGATTAATATTAACATTATAAGTAATACATTTTAAAAACTTTTATTTTTGTTCAATAGGCGCAGGATCTTATAAGAATTCAAAGCACAATAGTACTAATACATCTAAATAATAGAAGTATAGTAAATATAGAATTAAACTATTTTAAATGATTTTTAATTATAACTATATCGCCAAACTTTTGTACTATAATTAATAAATTTTGGAACCCGCTTGCAACACCCACGCTCTCAGACCCACTTTAATACGTTAAAAAAATTCATCTGCTCCGACATTTAGATCTAGTCATATTCGGAGTTTAATATCATAACATCAAATAAAATTCAAGTTTCAAAAAAAAAAAAAGATTATTAAAGAGATTAGCAATAATTAAATACATTTAAAATAGTTTTATTCTAAAATATCAAGAAATTGATATTGAAAAACTATCATTCTTACAATCTATAAATATCAAGTTACAAAGATTAATTATTCAAAAATTTGCAATACAATGTGACATAAATTTTCTTATATTAATAATAATTGTTAAAATTATGTACATTTCTCCCCGTTCGCCATTTAAAGCTAAACTAAAGATATTTAAAGAACTCAATACATACCCAAATGTAAGTGAATTAAATAAATAAAAATCTGTGTAAAGATATTTAACATAACCGTTAAGTTTTCCATTTAATTTTGATTTTTCTGTTCTAAATAATGTGAAAAAAGTTACTCTGACACAAAAAAAGTTAATACTTTTTCCAAAACTCAAGTATCAAAATCATTTGAAACCAAAACGATATATACAGAACTACCCTCAAAATTATAAGATACTTATTACATACTAGCTGTGCCCCGCGGTTTCATGCGCGTTAATTTGAGGGAAAAGAGTGGGTACCCGCCTCGTTGGTCAAGTGGCCGCAAGCGTTACTGCCGAGCGAGGGATCTCAGATTTGATTCCTGGGTCGTTCAACGTATTTTTTTTTTTTTTCGAAAATTCTGAGTAAAAGTGTGATATTATATTTACTTTAAAAGTGGAACTATAGTTAAAAAACGTCTCGCTAAGAGAAATAGTAAAGGACGCAACAAAAGAGATTATCTTTTCCCGTTTTTGTAACATTTCTTGTTATTGCTCAGCCCCTAATGGTCGTAGCGTAATGTTATATAGCCTATAGCCTTCCTCGGTAAATGGGCTATCCAACACAAAAATATTTTTTAAATTCGAACCAGTATTTCCTGAGATTAGCGCGTTCAAACAAACAAACAAAAACAAATAAACTCTTCAGCTTTATAATATTAGTATAAATAAAATAGCTATACTTAAATATGACTAGAAAAAACTAAATCTAATTTAAAATTTAACTTAAATAATATTATATTATGGCACTTTAAACTTAAAAAATTATAATATATTGAAATTGTATAGAAATAAATACGCTTTGGACATGAACTTACAGACAAAGTATTGCCAACACTTAATACTAATTTAATTTTGTTAATATTAATTACTTTTTATTAAAGTAAGTAATTGTAGAGTAATACTTACCTGTACATATTTAAAAGCTTTATAAAAAGCAAATTTCTACTTCAACAAAAAGTTCAGAAAATATTTAAATATCTAAATATAATAGAAGTGTCATACAATAACATAAATATCTATAGTTTACGAGTATCATATTGAGGAATAAACATTGAAATTTTAGCCTTTTTCACGATAACAGAAATAGAAAAAAATCAATTTACGAAAACGTAAATTAATCCCCAGATATAATCGAGATAACGTTTTCAATGCACAATTTTAGTTCAGCGCTAAAATTCTTCCTCGCTTCGACGAATTTTCTCAACGATTCGTGTACTTTAGACTCTTTATAGTCGGATACTATGGTATTATTCTTCGATGTTATATCCAAGAATGCTATGAGGTTTTCGGCGACCTCTAGCGGCATTTTAGCGCAATTAGTTTCAATAAGTACCGAGACGTGCTTGCCTATTTCAGATTGTATCAGTTGGGTGACGAAATTCGTTTCCATTTCCATGTTGTCCGGTGTGTTTTTGAGTATGTGTATGGATATCAGAGTTAGAGAGAGAATCGCTTCGTTCTGCATGAGAGAGTGAGACGCCAGCAGCATATTTACCAAACTTGAGATACACCCTTCCGCCTGAAAAGTGATAATTGTCTGAGTAAAATGAAATCAGTTTAAATATATGAATTTTTTGAAGTAAAACTTCTTTAGGCGCGACTAAGAGGTAACTGAATGCTTTGGACGACGACAATGCAACGGAATCACGTTACGGCGATGACGCGTTTATATAGGCATTAAGATTTATAGACGATAGCATAGATTTAAAGTATACTGATAATTAAATTAATTTATTTATTATGTATTATGCTCGATATAAATAAGTGTACCTATATATTACTTTTGTTATATTATCAATATATACTTTTTTTTTTATTCTAAAAGGACTTATTTATTTTTTACTTAATCGTCATCTGTCACAGTATCAAAGAAGTTTTACTACAGCCGTGTGTGTTAAGGTTACACACATATTTTTGACATGATAACGTATTGTTAATCGATAACGCCGGCTGTACGCATGAAAAAGCATGACTCATTGTCACGTTCCGCGAGCGAGAGCGCGGAACAAGCGATAGAAGCATGATCGGCCAAGCATTCGGCTTGTGACGTATCTATCTATCTTCCACATCATCGGCAGATTCGTCCCAGTAGAAGAGAAAAAATATTTGAATTAACGAGTGCAAATAAATGTTAATTTATCGAAAAAATTGTAATTTTTAATTAATTCCTTCTATGTAATATACAAAATAATTATAACTTAGTGATATTAATTCATTTCAATTAATAAAAGTATGGAATTTTTCATCAATGTTTTCTTATGACGTTATCACGTAAAATTATCTTTCGTAATCCAACATTACAGACAACCAATTTTTCTTGTTGTTTTTATTATGGTGTGTAATTTTAGTCGCGCCTCATTTATGTGTACAGCCCGTGCGCAGCCTCATGACGTCACGCGTCGATGGTCCGTAGGGTTGACAATAAAAGGTAACATTAATTTTAATCGTTTCTAACAATAAAAACAAATAACAAAAAAAAAGTAAAACTTAATAACATAATAATGAATTAATTCGGAGCGAAAGCAAAATATAATACGTGAGTATCGACTGCGTTGCTAGCGGTACTGACCAGAAGAGCGCGGGACCCGATCGTCTGAAGTGGGAGGGGTAGTTATTTGCAAACTTTCTGCGCACGGCTAATATGTGTGTAGTGTGTGTGTGTATATATGTCTGTGTGTTTGCGTGTGTGTGTGTGTGCGTGTGTGTGTGGTACCTGCACGATGCTGTCGAGCGCGCGGTCGGCGGGCAGCAGGCGCACGGTCCAGGCGAGCAGACGCGGCGCCTCGCCCGCCGCGCCGGCGTGCTCCGCGCGGCCCCAGCGCGCGTGTGTGTGTGCGTGTGTGTGTGGTACCTGCACGATGCTGTCGAGCGCGCGGTCGGCGGGCAGCAGGCGCACGGTCCAGGCGAGCAGGCGCGGCGCCTCGCCCGCCGCGCCGGCGTGCTCCGCGCGGCCCCAGCGCGCGTGTGTGTGTGCGTGTGTGTGTGGTACCTGCACGATGCTGTCGAGCGCGCGGTCGGCGGGCAGCAGGCGCACGGTCCAGGCGAGCAGGCGCGGCGCCTCGCCCGCCGCGCCGGCGTGCTCCGCGCGGCCCCAGCGCGCGTGTGTGTGTGCGTGTGTGTGTGGTACCTGCACGATGCTGTCGAGCGCGCGGTCGGCGGGCAGCAGGCGCACGGTCCAGGCGAGCAGGCGCGGCGCCTCGCCCGCCGCGCCGGCGTGCTCCGCGCGGCCCCAGCGCGCGTGTGTGTGTGCGTGTGTGTGTGGTACCTGCACGATGCTGTCGAGCGCGCGGTCGGCGGGCAGCAGGCGCACGGTCCAGGCGAGCAGGCGCGGCGCCTCGCCCGCCGCGCCGGCGTGCTCCGCGCGGCCCCAGCGCGCGTGTGTGTGTGCGTGTGTGTGTGGTACCTGCACGATGCTGTCGAGCGCGCGGTCGGCGGGCAGCAGGCGCACGGTCCAGGCGAGCAGGCGCGGCGCCTCGCCCGCCGCGCCGGCGTGCTCCGCGCGGCCCCAGCGCGCGTGTGTGTGTGCGTGTGTGTGTGGTACCTGCACGATGCTGTCGAGCGCGCGGTCGGCGGGCAGCAGGCGCACGGTCCAGGCGAGCAGGCGCGGCGCCTCGCCCGCCGCGCCGGCGTGCTCCGCGCGGCCCCAGCGCGCGTGTGTGTGTGCGTGTGTGTGTGGTACCTGCACGATGCTGTCGAGCGCGCGGTCGGCGGGCAGCAGGCGCACGGTCCAGGCGAGCAGGCGCGGCGCCTCGCCCGCCGCGCCGGCGTGCTCTGCGCGGCCCCAGCGCGCGTGTGTGTGTGCGTGTGTGTGTGGTACCTGCACGATGCTGTCGAGCGCGCGGTCGGCGGGCAGCAGGCGCACGGTCCAGGCGAGCAGGCGCGGCGCCTCGCCCGCCGCGCCGGCGTGCTCCGCGCGGCCCCAGCGCGCGTGTGTGTGTGCGTGTGTGTGTGGTACCTGCACGATGCTGTCGAGCGCGCGGTCGGCGGGCAGCAGGCGCACGGTCCAGGCGAGCAGGCGCGGCGCCTCGCCCGCCGCGCCGGCGTGCTCCGCGCGGCCCCAGCGCGCGTGTGTGTGTGCGTGTGTGTGTGGTACCTGCACGATGCTGTCGAGCGCGCGGTCGGCGGGCAGCAGGCGCACGGTCCAGGCGAGCAGGCGCGGCGCCTCGCCCGCCGCGCCGGCGTGCTCCGCGCGGCCCCAGCGCGCGTGTGTGTGTGCGTGTGTGTGTGGTACCTGCACGATGCTGTCGAGCGCGCGGTCGGCGGGCAGCAGGCGCACGGTCCAGGCGAGCAGGCGCGGCGCCTCGCCCGCCGCGCCGGCGTGCTCCGCGCGGCCCCAGCGCGCGTGTGTGTGTGCGTGTGTGTGTGGTACCTGCACGATGCTGTCGAGCGCGCGGTCGGCGGGCAGCAGGCGCACGGTCCAGGCGAGCAGGCGCGGCGCCTCGCCCGCCGCGCCGGCGTGCTCCGCGCGGCCCCAGCGCGCGTGTGTGTGTGCGTGTGTGTGTGGTACCTGCACGATGCTGTCGAGCGCGCGGTCGGCGGGCAGCAGGCGCACGGTCCAGGCGAGCAGGCGCGGCGCCTCGCCCGCCGCGCCGGCGTGCTCCGCGCGGCCCCAGCGCGCGTGTGTGTGTGCGTGTGTGTGTGGTACCTGCACGATGCTGTCGAGCGCGCGGTCGGCGGGCAGCAGGCGCACGGTCCAGGCGAGCAGGCGCGGCGCCTCGCCCGCCGCGCCGGCGTGCTCCGCGCGGCCCCAGCGCGCGTGTGTGTGTGCGTGTGTGTGTGGTACCTGCACGATGCTGTCGAGCGCGCGGTCGGCGGGCAGCAGGCGCACGGTCCAGGCGAGCAGGCGCGGCGCCTCGCCCGCCGCGCCGGCGTGCTCCGCGCGGCCCCAGCGCGCGTGTGTGTGTGCGTGTGTGTGTGGTACCTGCACGATGCTGTCGAGCGCGCGGTCGGCGGGCAGCAGGCGCACGGTCCAGGCGAGCAGGCGCGGCGCCTCGCCCGCCGCGCCGGCGTGCTCCGCGCGGCCCCAGCGCGCGTGTGTGTGTGCGTGTGTGTGTGGTACCTGCACGATGCTGTCGAGCGCGCGGTCGGCGGGCAGCAGGCGCACGGTCCAGGCGAGCAGGCGCGGCGCCTCGCCCGCCGCGCCGGCGTGCTCCGCGCGGCCCCAGCGCGCGTGTGTGTGTGCGTGTGTGTGTGGTACCTGCACGATGCTGTCGAGCGCGCGGTCGGCGGGCAGCAGGCGCACGGTCCAGGCGAGCAGGCGCGGCGCCTCGCCCGCCGCGCCGGCGTGCTCCGCGCGGCCCCAGCGCGCGTGTGTGTGTGCGTGTGTGTGTGGTACCTGCACGATGCTGTCGAGCGCGCGGTCGGCGGGCAGCAGGCGCACGGTCCAGGCGAGCAGGCGCGGCGCCTCGCCCGCCGCGCCGGCGTGCTCCGCGCGGCCCCAGCGCGCGTGTGTGTGTGCGTGTGTGTGTGGTACCTGCACGATGCTGTCGAGCGCGCGGTCGGCGGGCAGCAGGCGCACGGTCCAGGCGAGCAGGCGCGGCGCCTCGCCCGCCGCGCCGGCGTGCTCCGCGCGGCCCCAGCGCGCGTGTGTGTGTGCGTGTGTGTGTGGTACCTGCACGATGCTGTCGAGCGCGCGGTCGGCGGGCAGCAGGCGCACGGTCCAGGCGAGCAGGCGCGGCGCCTCGCCCGCCGCGCCGGCGTGCTCCGCGCGGCCCCAGCGCGCGTGTGTGTGTGCGTGTGTGTGTGGTACCTGCACGATGCTGTCGAGCGCGCGGTCGGCGGGCAGCAGGCGCACGGTCCAGGCGAGCAGGCGCGGCGCCTCGCCCGCCGCGCCGGCGTGCTCCGCGCGGCCCCAGCGCGCGTGTGTGTGTGCGTGTGTGTGTGGTACCTGCACGATGCTGTCGAGCGCGCGGTCGGCGGGCAGCAGGCGCACGGTCCAGGCGAGCAGGCGCGGCGCCTCGCCCGCCGCGCCGGCGTGCTCCGCGCGGCCCCAGCGCGCGTGTGTGTGTGCGTGTGTGTGTGGTACCTGCACGATGCTGTCGAGCGCGCGGTCGGCGGGCAGCAGGCGCACGGTCCAGGCGAGCAGGCGCGGCGCCTCGCCCGCCGCGCCGGCGTGCTCCGCGCGGCCCCAGCGCGCGTGTGTGTGTGCGTGTGTGTGTGGTACCTGCACGATGCTGTCGAGCGCGCGGTCGGCGGGCAGCAGGCGCACGGTCCAGGCGAGCAGGCGCGGCGCCTCGCCCGCCGCGCCGGCGTGCTCCGCGCGGCCCCAGCGCGCGTGTGTGTGTGCGTGTGTGTGTGGTACCTGCACGATGCTGTCGAGCGCGCGGTCGGCGGGCAGCAGGCGCACGGTCCAGGCGAGCAGGCGCGGCGCCTCGCCCGCCGCGCCGGCGTGCTCCGCGCGGCCCCAGCGCGCGTGTGTGTGTGCGTGTGTGTGTGGTACCTGCACGATGCTGTCGAGCGCGCGGTCGGCGGGCAGCAGGCGCACGGTCCAGGCGAGCAGGCGCGGCGCCTCGCCCGCCGCGCCGGCGTGCTCCGCGCGGCCCCAGCGCGCGTGTGTGTGTGCGTGTGTGTGTGGTACCTGCACGATGCTGTCGAGCGCGCGGTCGGCGGGCAGCAGGCGCACGGTCCAGGCGAGCAGGCGCGGCGCCTCGCCCGCCGCGCCGGCGTGCTCCGCGCGGCCCCAGCGCGCGTGTGTGTGTGCGTGTGTGTGTGGTACCTGCACGATGCTGTCGAGCGCGCGGTCGGCGGGCAGCAGGCGCACGGTCCAGGCGAGCAGGCGCGGCGCCTCGCCCGCCGCGCCGGCGTGCTCCGCGCGGCCCCAGCGCGCGTGTGTGTGTGCGTGTGTGTGTGGTACCTGCACGATGCTGTCGAGCGCGCGGTCGGCGGGCAGCAGGCGCACGGTCCAGGCGAGCAGGCGCGGCGCCTCGCCCGCCGCGCCGGCGTGCTCCGCGCGGCCCCAGCGCGCGTGTGTGTGTGCGTGTGTGTGTGGTACCTGCACGATGCTGTCGAGCGCGCGGTCGGCGGGCAGCAGGCGCACGGTCCAGGCGAGCAGGCGCGGCGCCTCGCCCGCCGCGCCGGCGTGCTCCGCGCGGCCCCAGCGCGCGTGTGTGTGTGCGTGTGTGTGTGGTACCTGCACGATGCTGTCGAGCGCGCGGTCGGCGGGCAGCAGGCGCACGGTCCAGGCGAGCAGGCGCGGCGCCTCGCCCGCCGCGCCGGCGTGCTCCGCGCGGCCCCAGCGCGCGTGTGTGTGTGCGTGTGTGTGTGGTACCTGCACGATGCTGTCGAGCGCGCGGTCGGCGGGCAGCAGGCGCACGGTCCAGGCGAGCAGGCGCGGCGCCTCGCCCGCCGCGCCGGCGTGCTCCGCGCGGCCCCAGCGCGCGTGTGTGTGTGCGTGTGTGTGTGGTACCTGCACGATGCTGTCGAGCGCGCGGTCGGCGGGCAGCAGGCGCACGGTCCAGGCGAGCAGGCGCGGCGCCTCGCCCGCCGCGCCGGCGTGCTCCGCGCGGCCCCAGCGCGCGTGTGTGTGTGCGTGTGTGTGTGGTACCTGCACGATGCTGTCGAGCGCGCGGTCGGCGGGCAGCAGGCGCACGGTCCAGGCGAGCAGGCGCGGCGCCTCGCCCGCCGCGCCGGCGTGCTCCGCGCGGCCCCAGCGCGCGTGTGTGTGTGCGTGTGTGTGTGGTACCTGCACGATGCTGTCGAGCGCGCGGTCGGCGGGCAGCAGGCGCACGGTCCAGGCGAGCAGGCGCGGCGCCTCGCCCGCCGCGCCGGCGTGCTCCGCGCGGCCCCAGCGCGCGTGTGTGTGTGCGTGTGTGTGTGGTACCTGCACGATGCTGTCGAGCGCGCGGTCGGCGGGCAGCAGGCGCACGGTCCAGGCGAGCAGGCGCGGCGCCTCGCCCGCCGCGCCGGCGTGCTCCGCGCGGCCCCAGCGCGCGTGTGTGTGTGCGTGTGTGTGTGGTACCTGCACGATGCTGTCGAGCGCGCGGTCGGCGGGCAGCAGGCGCACGGTCCAGGCGAGCAGGCGCGGCGCCTCGCCCGCCGCGCCGGCGTGCTCCGCGCGGCCCCAGCGCGCGTGTGTGTGTGCGTGTGTGTGTGGTACCTGCACGATGCTGTCGAGCGCGCGGTCGGCGGGCAGCAGGCGCACGGTCCAGGCGAGCAGGCGCGGCGCCTCGCCCGCCGCGCCGGCGTGCTCCGCGCGGCCCCAGCGCGCGTGTGTGTGTGCGTGTGTGTGTGGTACCTGCACGATGCTGTCGAGCGCGCGGTCGGCGGGCAGCAGGCGCACGGTCCAGGCGAGCAGGCGCGGCGCCTCGCCCGCCGCGCCGGCGTGCTCCGCGCGGCCCCAGCGCGCGTGTGTGTGTGCGTGTGTGTGTGGTACCTGCACGATGCTGTCGAGCGCGCGGTCGGCGGGCAGCAGGCGCACGGTCCAGGCGAGCAGGCGCGGCGCCTCGCCCGCCGCGCCGGCGTGCTCCGCGCGGCCCCAGCGCGCGTGTGTGTGTGCGTGTGTGTGTGGTACCTGCACGATGCTGTCGAGCGCGCGGTCGGCGGGCAGCAGGCGCACGGTCCAGGCGAGCAGGCGCGGCGCCTCGCCCGCCGCGCCGGCGTGCTCCGCGCGGCCCCAGCGCGCGTGTGTGTGTGCGTGTGTGTGTGGTACCTGCACGATGCTGTCGAGCGCGCGGTCGGCGGGCAGCAGGCGCACGGTCCAGGCGAGCAGGCGCGGCGCCTCGCCCGCCGCGCCGGCGTGCTCCGCGCGGCCCCAGCGCGCGTGTGTGTGTGCGTGTGTGTGTGGTACCTGCACGATGCTGTCGAGCGCGCGGTCGGCGGGCAGCAGGCGCACGGTCCAGGCGAGCAGGCGCGGCGCCTCGCCCGCCGCGCCGGCGTGCTCCGCGCGGCCCCAGCGCGCGTGTGTGTGTGGTACCTGCACGATGCTGTCGAGCGCGCGGTCGGCGGGCAGCAGGCGCACGGTCCAGGCGAGCAGGCGCGGCGCCTCGCCCGCCGCGCCGGCGTGCTCCGCGCGGCCCCAGCGCGCCGCCGCCCGCAGCGCGTCGCGCGCGCCCGCCACGCGCCGCGCCACGCCCTCTGCACGCGCACATTACGGGTCGTCCATTAATCACGTCATGTTTCTTTCCAGATTTTTTCCAATTTTTATCCAAAACCTCCTCCCCCTTTCGAACTTCACGTGATAAATGGACGATCCCTTACATGTGTACCAACAGACGGTAAAACTTTATACACTATTTTTTTGTTTAAATGTGTATAACTATTGGCCTTAGCGACCTTTACAGCGTACCGGTGGGGGAGCCGAGCACTGAGACCCAGCCGTGAAACTTGGGAGCCCGCTTTAGGGCACAAAAAAGGACGTTCATCCTAAGGGTGTCTTCTAGCGAGATTGTATCTCGCATAAATACGTCATGGTAGCAAAAACACTGACAATACAAAAATGACTAAATTTTAACATACAGGTACATTACAAGCTCATAATTTTCAAGTGGCGAAACAGTTATGAGTACCCAAAAATAATAATATATTGAAAGATGGAGTTATTACAGCTACTAAATCACAGAAAAGAGGAAAAGCACCCGGCGAAGATAACATCATTAACGAACTTTTAATAGGAGTATCAGAGACTGTCTTAGACACACTAACAAACCTTTTTAATTTAATTCTAAAAACTGAATATATACCTCTTCAATGGACCACATCTACGATTACTTTACTTCACAAGAAAGGGAGAACAGATAATATATCGAACTACAGACCTATTTCGCTTATGTCGAATATAAACAAAATTTTCTCAAAGATAATTCTTGATCGGATAACCAAGACCTTAGACGAGAATCTGCCGAAAGAACAGGCAGGGTTTCGAAGTGGCTTTTCAACCATCGACCACATCGACACCATAAAACAAATGATCCAAAATGCAAGGAATATGCAATAAACTACTACTTAGCGTTTATAGATTACAATAAAGCATTCGATTCTCTGAAACACGAGGAAATATAGGAAGCCCTCACTGCACAATAGGTCCATAGTAAATACATTAACGTAATAAAGAACATATACGTAAATATAACAGCTAAAATACTCACAGAAAGGGTAGGAAAATCTTTCCCCATTAGGAAAGGAGTTAGACAGGAAGATCCCTTATCACCCAAACTGTTACTTGCAAACCGAGTCTGGGTGTAATATATATTTATTTATATATGTATTTATGAGTATATTTATTTTAAAAAAGTATATCAGACGACTGTTTTACAGGCATTAAATTGCATATAAGTATTAGAAACAGACGACCGTCTGATCTGTGTATGTTAAACATATTTATTTATTAAAACAAAATTAAAACAGATTTGCAGATTTTGGTCGAACAACTGATACACGAAAGTGAAAATGTAGGACTTTTAATAAATACCAGTGAAACAAAATTAATGACAAATTACATTAAAATCCCCATTAAACCAGAAAATACCGCTGAACTGGAATATATAAATGAATATACATACCTCGGCCAAATAATATCTCCAACAGACGTCACACCAAAAGAAATTCAAAATAGAATTACCATAGGATGGAAGAGGTATTGGGCTCTGAAAGACGTCATGAAAAACTCAAATATACCCATTAAAGTAAATAACAAAATTATCATTAATTATGTTGACACGTGTATTCTGCTAAGTATGACCTATAGATGCGAAACATGGAATTGTACAAGGAAAAATGTCGGATCCCCAGAAACTTGCTAACACCGTATGGAAAGAAGTATACTCAACATAAAATTAAAGGACAAAATTAAGTTAACAATTAGAAAACAAATCAAGATTATAGATATAAAATACCAAATCAAACAACTGAAATGGAAATGAACAGGACATCTAACAAGAAGTAAGACAGAAAAATGGACGAAAGAAGTAACGGAATGGTGCACCAGATATAGAAAGAGAAGTAAAGGCAGGCAGTTTTGAAGATGGGAGGATGTTAACAAGGAGGTGGCAGGATCATGTTGGATGAGGATAGCACTAGATAGATCGTTACGGAGAACACTTGGGGAGGTCTATGCCAAAGAGCAAGACAATTACGGAACCGGTGTCTAATACAACTAACAACATTTAATTACTTTGCGTTTCATGAATAACAATGTTTAATTTTAGTAATATACAAGTATATAATAGTTATAAGATGAAATGTAGCATGTAAGATTGTTAATAAAGGCTTTTATTATTGAAGGCTATCCCATTGCGCCCCCCTATGACGATGAGGGCACCGCTGGGTTTTAGTTCGGGTATTCTAGCACGTTCTACAGCCAGCGAGTCCCACATATGCGTAAATGTATTTCCCAGCGACAAAAAGAAGCTACATTACAAGCTTAATTAATGTACCCAATATTATCCAGCTACTAGTTAACCTCTAGAAATTATTACAAGTTAATCTCTAGTGTCTCGGTAGACATCACTTTACTATTATATCATGGGCTTTATTAAATATTACAATAAATAACTTGATCTAATCTAGATCTAATCGTCCCTATTTTTGGCCGAGAGGGAAAAAAGGCGGAGGAAAAAACTCTCGTTACTCATAATAATAACACATACCTTGTCCATCAACCAGCATACGTAATGCAGCCAGCAGCTTATATGCCACTTGGTAATCCGAGACGTTGGGCAATGCACTAATCAGTAGCGGTGCTGCTCTACCCTGAAAATCAAAATATACTTCACTAACCTACCCATCCGGTTACACTCGTGAACTTATTACACACTCATATGACAATTTTGTCGTCCATAAAATCTTACAATCCGATTTCATTCCAATCAATTCTTTCTTATTAGCCTTTACGTCACACTCCAAATAACAGTCCAAAATCCATGTCCTTCTACCATTACCAATGATTCTACCTTTACTAGTCACAGATATTTCGTATGAATTCAGTCAATTAATTGCAAGTTCCTTATACAGAACCTAAAACCTTTCTAGTGCACTTTTTGAACATAAAAACCAATAAGCCAATAGCGATAATATCAAATGGTACTTGGTAATGGTACTTAGCTGGTCACAAAACATCAGATACTTGTTCTCTCAAAATTCTAACGGTACTTTTTATGTATTACATACACACATGGTAAGTCCTAAAGCAGACAATATCCGTGTTTTAGATAACAGTGGACTGACATACATATACATATAAATATTACACCTATAATCGGAGCAAGAATCGAACTCACAATCCTGGACGGGAAAGTAGGGTCACTACTAACTGCGCCAACTGGTTAGTCAATTAGTATAAAGATATTCAAGGTATATATAAAAGTATATGGCAGAAACACGAGATAGATTTCATCACGGATAAGAGGCATATACTTAGAGA
Source organism: Euphydryas editha (assembly GCA_036937285.1). Taxonomy (NCBI): domain Eukaryota; kingdom Metazoa; phylum Arthropoda; class Insecta; order Lepidoptera; family Nymphalidae; genus Euphydryas; species Euphydryas editha. The sequence continues at coordinate 1,885,284 of JAUPFZ010000007.1, read as the reverse complement.
TGTCTCAATGATTGACAGATTTAACACCGGCAGCGATCACCGACTGCTGCGAGGCACTCTGAATATGCTTTAAAACCAAATGGACCCATTCGATAGAATCTAGCCTCCAGCCTGCGACGCTTCAATTACTATAATAATATGTTTCTAGGCAATTCCAAATGAAATAGCGCAGGGGGCCAACGGACAGTCGGTTCGCCTGGTGGTAAGTGAAAGCGACATCCATAGACACCCGCTACATCAGAAGATTACCAGGTGCGTTGCCGGCCTTTCAAATAAGAGTATGCTCTTTTCTTAAAGATCCCTAAGTCGTATCGGTTCGGAAATACCGTAGGTGGCAGCTTGTTCCATATAGTGGTTGTAAGGTACAAACCTGCGCTGCCGCTATCCGTTTGTTCGCCGGCGAAACAGTCAAATTCCTCAGAGCCGATAAGGAGGCATGTTGTATTTTGTTGACTGTACTTTTGTCGATCGGGTGGATCTCGTCCGGGTTGGTCTGCATACGTACACTGAAGTTGTGGTACACTTCGAAAATATCTGGAATTTATTAAACAGAAGACTAGCATATTATTATAGTCTAATGGCGATACTTATATGTATAATTATATACGAGCTCTGCGCGCGCTCAACGCAGTAGCAGACTAAATAGATTTGTTCAGCTGCACGTTGAACGAGTTCACAAAGGTCGTTTTCCACAATTGTCTCCTACGTTCCAGATTGGTTCTAGGTTACGTTATATTTTATTTTAACATTAATGGGTTTTATTTATTAAGTTATATATTTGTAAGATATATTGTAATTTTATTTTTAACTTCTGTTGCGATAGCTGTGCTTAATTTGACTATTTCGTCTAATTTCTTATTCAATTCCATTCATGACTAAATAATATTAATAATATCTAATTATATCGGATTAATTTTTTCGATGTGTATACATTTTATGACTTTCATTATAAATCGTAATGGTTTATTGATATATTTGGAAAATGTCATTTATTTTAGTATCTACTCTAAAACGCATTGGCCTACTGTAATATTGTTAGTGATAAGACTAAGAATAAATCAATAATAATAAATAATACTGTTCTCTTATATTTACGCGAATTTTATTCATTTAATTAAAAGTCTAAAAACGGATTTTATCGCGTTTATTTAAATTTACTGTTTAACAATATTTAATATAATAATAAATTATTCGGACACCCACCACCTCAGTCCCCCGAGATCATGGACGCTGTAAAGGGTCCGAAACGTCGGGAAATAATTTAAATTAAATATTGTTAAACAGTAAATTTAAATAAACGCGATAAAATCCGTTTTTAGACTTTTAATTAAATAAATAATAAATAATGCTTATAGCAAAAATTATAAAATTTTGGGAAAGGTGTAGATAAATAGAATAGGCTATAAAACATCACTATACGATATATAAAAGCAGAGCAGAGCACGTAAACGTAAAGTGTTCGCACGGATCAGCACTCAACCTATACTTAAGGCTAAGTCGATATGGAATATTTACCAATAAGCCGTTGCTTAGTAACCAACCATAGGCAGATGTTAACAACCTATTGGCAAATAATTATAATAATTATATTGTTTAATATTTATACACAGTAGTACAAGCTACGTAAAACTTAAAGTAAGTCAGGAGATTAGATATATTTATATATTATCTATCATTATCTGTTATAGAAGTAAAATTTACTTGTTAACGTGGGTATAACTAATTTCCTATTGAATGATTTCTAAATATTTTCATAAATATGTATATGCATATATTAAAAATTGCAACACTATCCTGGAATAGTATTCAAAATACAATAACATTTGTTTCAAAATGGATTTATTATTATTAAAAATCTGTGTTCAGACACACATTCTCTTCATTCCTCTCCTCTCTTCTCCTCAATGACTTGAATTATAAACTTATATTATATATTTTAAAATTTGATTATATTTTTTCAAAAAAAATCCAAATGTTACTTATCTGCAAAAATTTCCTATCAGTGCTAAAATTTTAGGGTTGTTAGATATATAATAGTAATAAAAAAAATTGTTAAGTTTTGTTATAAGCTAATTTTCTTGCGTATTACGTATTTGGCGGTTAAATTCTTGGAAACAGTAGTAAAGTAAAATGTTTAATGTATATCTAGGAAATTGGTAATAAATTACAATGTTTCATTAATAAAAGTGTAACAATCCTATATACGTTGATTTATAGTTTGTTCACAAAGATTCCATATCGAATTTGGTTTATATGCTGGATAATAAAGGGAAAGAATATGTTTATATATTTAAACATGCTAGCGACATGACATGGTTTAGGGTGCCTGTCCATTGATGTGGAGCGAGGCGGCGAAGCGGAGAAACAGAGAAATATTAACCAATAGGATTGCAGGGCGCGGCCTGGAGCGGAGTTAATATTTCTCAGTTTCTCCGCTCCACCGCCTCGCTCCGCATCAATGGACAGGCACCCTTAAGTATGTTCTTTTTTGGGGTTTATGGATAATTTATCTACCAAGAGTTACGACCCCAACTCTTAACAAACTTTACATGCTTTTCAGAGCATAGTGAGTCTCTGACTGACAATAACAACATTCAGATCAGAAGCGCAATTCCGCTACAAACATTGTGTTAATATCTTAAGTTGTCTGTATTATTATTATTATTATTTTGTATTTGTATATTGTGGTGTACAATAAATAAATAATATGAGATATTTGAATAATTTCTCTCTATCCACTCCTATTAATGGTCTGATTTTTATCTGACTCATTTGGCGTGTCTGTGGTTTGACTCTGGGTCATGTTCCCAGAGTCTATTTGTAAAGTTCCATCACGTGACACATTTAAAAGACAAATTAAGGAATTCCTTCTTCTTTTTGACTTACAATTAGTATTGTACTTTCGTTTACGGTAGCTATGAATTTCATACTTATTACAAATTGAAATCATTAATAAAAGAACATTGGAGCAAACGTAATCTTATTAAATCCAACATATCAGTATCATTACACAAAAAAAATTCAGTTTGATCATTTATGTCAGCTTGTTAAGTGTTAGCCAGCCTGAAGCCCACCTTCTATGCAACATAACTATATTGTGAAATAAAGAATTCCAATAACAACAATAATAATAAGAACACAGTAAAAATTTAGGTATTTATAATTACCAAGCAGTTTATCATAAATCTTGTTATCCATCATCTGGGTGCAGTAGTCATCTCGTCTAGCAAAGTTGCCAATAGCCAGTACCGATGTCGCTAGCAGCTGGTAGTTCTTCGAGTCCATCCATTTTACCATGGTCATGTACACTTCACCAACACCATTGTTGTATAGAATGTTCATAGCTTCATCTGGAAATAAGATACCAATTTATAATAATACTAGTAACTCTCACAAAAATTATCAAACCCAAAAAAAAAAACATAATTGCCACCACCTAAATCCAACTAGGAAGTCATCTAGAAACTTACTCAAGTAAATACAAAAAAGTATCAAAATTGGTTGAGCTATAAAATTCTGAGAGATACAAATTTACAGAAGATATATTAGAAAACCTGAATTACGTTTTTGAAACATATATAGTGATATTAGTTATCAGTCAGATTAGACAAATTCTTGAGATATATCATTCTACTTAACAAAAGAGAAGGGCTTTGTTCACTCAAGATATTTTTAATTTTATAGTAATCAATATCGTCAAAATTCTTCTTACCTCCAGTCAATACAATAATGATAAAGTCGCAAGCCTGTTTCATGACAGTGTCAACTGCACTATCATCAGCTGTCAATTCTCCATCCTCATGTTTTTGTAAGAGTTCCTCTATACGGACACACACTAGATTCACTCCACCCTCTTTTGCAATAAGAGTTTTTACTGTATCTGCAAGAAAATTTTAATTTCTATGGCAATAAAAAAAACTACCACACAAAAATTTTTAAACAATATACATATATGTTTTCAACTTGTTCTCTCAATGAATTTTGCATGTCTGATTTTGCTGAAACTGGGGCACCTTTTTGTACTCCTAGAAAAAGGTTTTTTATGAATTTTTATATCCAATCAATCGGGAGATGAAATTTAATAGCCATAACTTAGTGGAAAATTATACGATTTGTATCTTTTTTTTTTAATTCATGTTTTTTGATGAACATAATAAAAAATTATGCAAAATTATTTGTTTGTTGTTTTTTTATTTTTTATTTTTTTATTTTAAGCTTTAAACAGCGATTTTAAGATTGTTTGTATCCTTCTATTTTTTTTTTAATATTCAAAAATATTACTCCCCAAGACACGAATTTTGAGCCAAGTCTCGTAATGGGATAATGATGGGTTATAATTTTGTTTTTTTCATTTCAAAATTTTTTTTTTTGTTAATGTTATTTTTCACTATTTTTGTGTTATTGGCGACAGATAATAAGAATTAGAGACTAACGGTGAGTTGCACGAAACCGTCGCTAACTTTCCGTTAGTTAAGTTGCAATTAATCTTAAAATTAGTTGATCTTATGATTAATTTAAAGCTGTTGGAATCAATCATCCGTTAGATAGGTCTTTAATTAAACTAAATTTTTTTGTTAACTTAATCAGATGTAGGTTTCGTGCAACAGATAATCACGATTCTTGCGATTAAATTAGTTTAATAAACACTTAAATTTAAAATTTGTTTCGTGCAACTCGGCGTAAATGGTATAAGTTTAAATAAATAGTAAAAAAAAAAACATAAAAAAAATAATTAATTTAAAAATTTCTAGGTTTTTAATATTATTAATGCATATTTAAATAGTAATTTTTTAACACTGTTATAGTCTATCCAATTAATAGAACAATAGTCAAAAGTTTTGCATTAAAATTTGATTAATAAATATTTCAATTTAGAAAATTATCTTAGGCGCAATGGTTAACGTAAGCATTGTTAGGAAAGTTACAAAAGTTGCATGTTAGAAATTTTGAGCAGTATTTATCAACTTATAGAGAGAGATTACCTAGTCGATAATGACAGATTAAGCTCCAACCCTTCCTCTTAATAGGAAGGACTTGTTTTCTTAATAACAGTTGTTCACAAAGCCTTATGCCAACAAGTCACAGATAAATATCATAATAATTTGGTAAGGAATGCCCACAGTTGTAAAAATTTAAATACTGTAAACCTGGTGGACCAAAATATACAGGGCAAGCTAGGTAAAGATCTTGAACTGGAGTTTTTTATGAATAGTGAAAATAACAATATTTTTTATGTATAACAGTCGTTTTGTAAAGTAAGTCTTACCATGTTCTGCTTGAGTGTGTAAATGCTCCAGACACAATTCGGACACCTCAAGATTTCTTGTTATTTTCAATATATTCAGTACAGCCATATTTATTTCTGCATCAAACACAAATTCTGGATCATTATCATTAATCACGCTTAATATCAACAAAGCTGTAGATACCGCATGATAATCTATTTGAAGTCTTTCAAATGATTGTACCAAGACCTTTCTTGCATCTTCTAATATACCTCCTTTTATTAAGGATTCGGAGAATTCTTGTCCACCGATAGCGTAATTTAGCATTGTCTTTAGTGCAAGCACTTTTAATTCATGGATCGGTGTAGTTGTGTCATTCATGCATGTGTTCAATACATTGTGAAGTGTTTCAACTGCATTTTTCTCGAGTATTATTTTTCTAGTTGTGTCACAATCGCAACATAAATTGCCCAAGGCTCGGCAAGCTTGTATTAATGTGTCTACACTGTCTGAAGTTACCTCCTTGTTTAATATTGACAATATTGTGTCAATTACTTCTTTTTCAGCATAGATATCCCTTTTTTTCTCACATTTTGCTAGTTCCGATATCGCTCGTGCTGCAAGGAATACTATCGACTGGTCACTGCTTTTAAGTAGGTCCTTAAGACACGATGAGACATCATATTCGTAATTTTTTCCAGCGGTGATAATTTCGTTAAGTTTTGCCTTTAAATCATTCACATTTTCTATGTTCTGTATTACCAGTTTCTCAAATGAGGCTGACTTCTTCGCTGTAGAACCTGCGGTTTATAAAAATAATGTTAATAATGTAGATTTTTATATTAAATACCTAATTAAATGTATTAATACATTTACCGTCCATGTTGAATTTAATATAATTTTCATGAAAAATTACTTAACAGTGTACAAAGTATGAGGATCACTTAAAGTAGGAACCATAAAATAATTTTCAGTTTTTTACATAGTATAAATAGATTTCACTATAATTCACTTTAATCTGCTTATAAAACATAAAATTAATTGACAGTTAGGTAAATCGATGTCAAATACTCAACAGGAATGAAAAATGTCACGGTCAATGTCAAATTTGTTGTGTTTAGTTATTACATTCAAATATTGTTTTCAATTAAAACTTTTAACAAGGACAATTGATAGGCGTAGAAAAAGTAAAATTATATAATTATAATTAAAGACACGAAATTTATTGCACAAGACATCGTGTCATAGTAATATTTTCCTTTCATATTGTATCCTATAATATTATTATAATTTAATGTTGTTATTTTTTGTTAGTACTTAGTATTATAAAGACATCTGTCACAGAATGTGTAGAAAAAGGATTAGTAAACTAAAGTTTAAACATGTACATGAGAAATACTAATATAGGTCTTAATATTAATATCATTGCAGGCTATGCTTTTTACAATCCATTCACAGATAATTTTGTTGTGTTCTGTTAGGATTCTCTCGGATTTGGACTGAATTTTTTTACAATCACAAATATGAAACTCTTTAATATAGTGTATATTTAATTGTGATTTGTTACAAAATACACATTTAAGACATATTATGCTCTATGCGGTATTAATGGGTATAGTGACTAGTTCAAACGCGGCTTTTCTCTACATGATAGGTTGATAATTTGTATTCGTATGTTGTCATCTATTGCTTGGTACTCTTGTACAAAGTCAATAGATAGGATCCTAACTCCTACCTATACCTTACTCAATAAAATCAATCGGATCAAAAAACATGGTGGCTTTCTTTTTCAAGAAGTTAATAGACTGGAGTGATACTAATAATATTTGATACATCTAACAGAGAATTTAAAATTTTGTCATCCAAACTAGAGAAGGTACCTACATACACATAAAACATGTGCTACGCAATGTTTTGGAAGCTATTTGTGTCACCCCTCGATGATCATTGACATGCCTCAGGTCCAGCGTTGCCAGATTTTTTTTTTGCCAAGTCGGGATTTTGAAACTTTTTGAGTGAAATACCGGGATTCTTTCGTCGAAAACGGGAAATAGTAAAAAAACGTATATGTATAATCAGAAGTTTTTAAATATTAATTTTTAAATATTTATCTTTTTCCAATTACATTTTCGAATTCAAATTACGTTTACGTGACAATAGAGAGCAAAAATATATATAGTCATACAAAATGTATTTTTAGTAAAAATATAATATTTGAAATCAGATTTACCCTATTGTTAAATAGTTGAGTCTTATTCGTCTTCTGCAATAAAAGGACAGGCGGCCAGTCCACACTTGTCTGTGTCACCCGCCCACGCTTCCTCAGCACGCATGTCCCGCGCGGGTCCTTTAATTTTGATTTATAAATCGGGACGTCGCGCCAAAATCGGGACATCTGGCAACGCTGCTCAGGTCGTTCTTAATTCATTGTTCATAATTATAGTATCAATCATTACTTTTCATCTTTAATTACACCGGTAAAATGACTACAAAGGCTTGTAATGCAAAGCGACATTAAAGTTAGCTTACATGACTATTACACCAGACATAAACCTTGAAATTTCACCTAGAAGTAAATTTCTATGTCGTATTGGTAATAAAATATTACAACGTAACCGCAGGGTTATAAAAAATATATAAAATCACATTGTTTTTTAAAAAGACGATGTGTGTATTTATAAAGTTAATTTTTAATATCTCAAACATCCGGATTTGAAAATATGAAATTCGTTTTAGTATTTAATATTGTTCTACATACGCAAATCATTTTGAGTATTGAGGAAAGTTTTAATTATGAAAAATTAAACAAATTCGGATTGGGTAAACGAATTTTTTATAGGTACGTATGAAAATTATATTTTTATCGAAATAAACACAATATTTTTTGTGTGGGAATTTTTTCACAAAATATTTTTGCAGATTACCATTTTAATGAAAAAATTATAGGAATCGATTTACAATTGGCTGCCAATAAGATATAGCGTAAAGAAAACCCTTTTGTACAGATCCCTAAAAACTGTTAAACCGATATTCTCTTTTTAACCGGCTTATAAAAAAAGAGGAAGTTCTCAATTCGCTTGTTTTTAAAAAAAAATTATTTATACTTATCAGAACTCCGTCATTTCTGAACTAATAAGGAAAATTATTTATTCGGACAGATATTTGTATTCATACGCTATATTATACACTGATGATCGCGGGTTAAATGGTATAAATACTTGTTTCTAGTCTAGGTGTATGTTATTGTGGGTCTCCCCACAGTGCTTCTTATAGCACGTAAAGCCGTCGGTCCAGGTTGTTATCAGAAACACCTGATAGCGATTGTTACTCATGTTAGGAAAATTATTAGCCAACCCGCAGTGGAGCAGCGCGACGGATTAAGATCCAACCCTTCTTTTAATTAAAAAAAGAGACCTTTGCGTACACGCTGATTCCGTTCATTTCAGTTTGTTATTTGTATAAATAAAGTAATCTAAAATTTAGGCGTAATAATAAATACGAGTATCCAGAAGAGCTGCAAACGAAAAGACCAGCGCCTTACGTCAGGTCCCCGTATCGAAACGTGTACCAGGGCATCAGAAACAAGGGAGATATACGGGTTTATAATAAAAAGTTCGCATACCCGCCACAAGCTAGCGGCCACAAGTTGGTCTGCAAAGGAATATTTGATTGTACGGTAAGAAATTATAAGACTGTTTACCGGATATACTTCTGAGATGTATTGTTCGTATCATAAATTAAGTACATATCAAATGCCTATCTCTGGTAAGTAAAATCAGAGATAGGAAGATTAATAAGCCGTTAGTGCAGTAAAATCGGAATCAACGTGATATATTGGACTAAGGGCCTGTTTCATCGGTTGCTGATAAACTTTATTTGGCACATAAATTACTGATAGGCTGTAAGCTTTACAGATTGAAAATATAATTATGTAACAGATAAAGTGTAGTTTGATGGTGAAAAAACACGTAAATTTACATTAATAACTAGCTACGCTTCACGGTAACCCGTACCGTACCCGCGTAGCTTCACATTGTAATATCGAGATAAATGGTACCTACCATTATGTGGTATTCTGGATCTTCAGCCTTCTATATTCTAAGTTTTATTGCAATCGGTTTTGTAGTTTATTCGTATAAGAGTAATAAAGTTCGGTTTCGTGATGATTTATAATATAAGAAGGATGAATAAAACTATCAATAGTTATAATAAAATTGAAATTTCACATGGTTGTTTGGCATGGTTGTCTTGACGAATTTTTTATAGGTGTTTAAAAACACTAATTATAGATATTTCTATCATTTTTAGAATTTTTTTTTGTTGAACTAAGTGCTATGTGTATTAAAAAATTTGCATGACAATCATGAAGTATATTCTGAGCAGTGGCGTAGATACCGGAGGGCTAGACGGTGCCTTGCACCGGGGCCCTCAAGCTCAGGGGGCCCTCAGAACCTGACCAACATACTAAAATTTGAACTATAGAAATTTGCTTACGTGTAGAACTTACACGGGCCCTGCTGTGCATGATAAAGAGCAGATGATAAAGTAGATTTGCACCTTTAAAATATTTAAATATAACTATTTATATTTTGGCTTGTATTGATAAAACTTAAATAGTTTCGTTGGGGCCCTAGTTTATTTTTTGCACCAGGGCCTTTGGTTACCTAGCTACGCTATTGATTCTGAGGTAACATTTAGTTTTAATTTCATCGAAATTACTTCACTCTGTTACTGTAATTTGAATATTGTATTGAGTGACGGTGATATAAAAGAGTAGTTAAATTAACACATTTGAATCCAATAAAATAGTAATATCATTGTGTAAAATAATGTGTTAAAAAATTAAATTGTTAATGTTTAATTATTAATATTTATATTCAAAACACAGTCAACGAAAAAAGGCGAAACAAAGAACGTCAAAATGTCGGATTGCTTTTTATTTTTATCTCATAATTTTCCTGGGACAGTGTTTCTGACGATGTTTTCTTAACATATTTACGGTTTACTTAAGTAATCAGGACATAAAAAGTAATTGTCGATATTTGAAAATGAGGTGCAGTATAAATCTCAAGTCTATATTTTAGTTAAAAAATTATATTTATAAAACAAAAAATGTCAACATACTGGCATTATTTTTAAAATTTATTTTTACTATCACACTATGTTATAAATCATGAAAACCCTGCAACATAAAACAACTTTACATTCAACGGCCCCAGTAGGATAGGCTACAAAAGTTTAAATAATAAGCACAGATGTAAATTAATTAAAAAAATCAAAAAACCCGACTGCGTAAAATACTCTTATTATAAACTAAAAATAATAAAACAATTTACTAGCTTTCATTTGATACCCATATTGCTACAGTAAGAAAAAAAAAATTCAACTTCCCCCCCCCTCATTCCGCCATTTGCAGGTGCCATTTTGAAAATTTATATAGCCTATGTCACTACTACAATTTAGACAAATCCAACGACACCTCATATGTCAAAAACCGTCCAGCCGTTTGAGCTGTAGGGCGTGCCAAAGAAATGGACATACATACATACATACATACATACATACATACATACATACATACATACATACATACATACATACATACATACATACATACATACACTCGAAAAACATAACCCTCCTTCTGTCGCAGTCGGGTAATAATATGACAGTTGCTAAGAGTATTTATTTAATTAACCACCCACCACCTGAGTCTCCCGAGACCATGGACGCTGTAAAGTGTAAGGGATCCGAAACTTCGGGAAATATTTTTTTTTTTTTTAAATAAACGCGATAAAATCCGTTGTAGACTTTTAATTAAATGAGTTAACTTCGCGTAACTATAAGAGAACAGTATGCTAAGAGTAGGTATTATTAGACGACAAAAGTGCTTTGATGTTATACACAATAAACATAACAAGGAATTCCATTCGAATATTAGATAGTTCTAACAGAAATCAATATAATTAATATATTATAAATTTATAATTACTTAGGTACCTAGTACCCACTTATTTTTTGTAAAAGAAAATTTAAACATAGCACATAATTTACTTGATTATCAATTTTATATTATTATATATTATATGCTATACATATGAAAATAATATTTAAGATAGCGGTTATATTCGTCGTTAATACAGGAATCGTTTATTTTTAGTTAACACACGTAGCGGTAGAGACAAATGGTAGTATACCAATAATATTCCGTGGAGGTGTGGGTTACAAGTACTTCACCGTCATCATCAGAGCGGATCCGGGAGACGAATTATCAGGGAGAGTTAGAGCCTACTGCGCAAGAGTATTGTACAATGACACAAGATAGCTATGATATATTTTAGTATAAGATAGTATATAGAATGCTATGTTTGTTCTAGTATTTTTTTTAAATGTAAGTATTGATTCCGACAAAAGTCATTTAAAATGATAGCCGCTCGTTGAAATGAAATAAAAAAAAATGTTTAACCCGATCCAAATCCAAAAAAAAAAAAAAATTATATGTCAAATTTAAGATGACCCTGTTTATGAAAACAGTAATTATTGAAGACAAAACTTTAGCGACAGACAGAAAAAAATACATTGAAAAAGCAATAATATTTAAGATTATTACTAAAAATATGCAAATGTGTCAAAATAAGTAAAAAATTAAGGAAACATTGTATTCATACATTGGATGCTCATTAATACCGTAAAATAACAAAGCTCTCGTGCCCGGGATCTCGGCTTTTAGTGGGCTTCAAAATTCTAATGACAACCTCAGACACAACATAAATGTTGCTGATTTTATAATTTACATCTTTTTATTATACATACATACATAGTACATCATTAAATTATGTGCACAAAATTATGTATTAAAAGTCACTTAATAATAATGTAGCTGTTATTCAAAACATTGACCTATAAACAAAAACAAAATGTTATCATTAAATATTGTCTCCGTAACATAATTATACACCAAGTAATTTAAGTCACCTTGACCTTCATCGCGAGTAATTAACTGTTTATTATCGATAATTACTGTACTATCAGCCTGTAAACAACACACTGCTGAGCGAAGGAAGAAGATCTTCATATATAAGACGGGTTGGAGCTTAATCCACTACGCCACAGGGTCTCTTCGTGACCACAGATCATGTAATTTGTCCAAAATATCGACAAAGTCGTCAAAAAAATAAAAACTATACCGTGGTATATAGTCGTTTTCTATAATATAAAAATAAGTCGGGTTTTCCTTCCTGACGCTATAATTCTAGAACGCACGAACCGATTTCCACGGTTTTGCATTCGTTGGAAAGGTCTCGGGCTCCGTGAGGTTTATAGCAAACAAAATTTTGGAAAAATTTCAACAGAAAAGCAGGAAAACAGGGACATAGCATGTACTACAGACCAATATGGTTTTGCATGGTAGTTTAATCCCCAAACGAAATGTTACAAAAAACGAAGCCATCTGGTGGCGAAACGGAATTCGCCGGATTTGCTAGTTATATTTAAAAATAAAGTATCTTTGAAAACCGTTTAATTAAAAAACGAGTCGAAAATCTGCGCCGATTGGATCCGAGACTATTTTAAACAAGGTCTGTACTGTATCAGCCTGTAAACCACCCACTGCTGAGCGAAGGCCTCTTCTCGATAAAGAAGAAAGGGTAGAGCTTAATCCACCACGCTGCTCCACTGCGGGTTGGTGAATAATTTCCCTACCATGAGTAACGATCGTTATCAGGTGTCTATGATAACAACCGGGACCGAAGGCTTTACGTGCTCTCCGAGACACAGTTGGGAGACCCATAAGTACATACACCCAGACTGGAAACAAATATTTGTACAAATACAAATATCTGTCCCGAGCGGGAGTCGAACCCGCGACGGCCGGCGCGCTGTTTGAGGCGACTACTAGCACCAATACACCAGAACGGTCGTCCGTATATATCGATAATTGTAAGGTCAAATATAATCTATTATTATTATATAATTATGCAGCACTTTTAATAAGTGTTAATATAACCTTTAAGAATAATATCACAATTTTTTGTTATTCGAATATAACTTTGTGTCTGTCAGTTTATTTTGCGGCTTAATTATTAAAACAGATGAACAATTACAAGCCGCGAACCTTAGTATATACATATGTACCTAACTTATAATAATCCGCGGTAACTTGACAATAATAATTTGTTAATCATCTAATCAATTGTAGCATTTGCATCAGTTCCTCTTAAACAGAAGCTCAATAATCAAATCATGTATTTATAACATTAAAAAGAATAATTTTCTTATATAAACATACATCTCTATATCATTCCCCCAGAGAATGTAGTTGAGACAGTTGAACAGAACATTTTTTATTTTTATCAGTTATATCATACTTCTAAACTCATAAATAACAACGTTTCAAACAAACATTAACCCTCTCCCCAATTTTACCCCTTTACGGAGAAACTTTACTAAACGCCTTTCCTAGCTGCTTAGCTATTTCAACTTCATAAATATAGCCTTCGAGATTTCGTAATTAGTCAGTGAGTAATACATCTTTTGTATTTATATAAGTATAGTATTGTTTTTTGTATCCTCGAAAAGTAATACATATTACTTACTTTCTCTGCACAAGGAAGCAATATGTACCATCAAAAGATCTCGTTGAATAATAATAAATACGAGTAGATTGTATGTATCGATCGAACGCAAGACGTGATGCCGAACGCAAGACGTGTTGCTGGAGCTGGAGAATTAAAAACAATTAAACGGATTCAGTTCCCGCGAGTCTGAGGCGGTTTAAACTAATTCTTACTGTATACAGAATGTTTTAATTGATTTTAAAGTATTTTTATTTTTATTTGTTGACAAGATTAAATGTGTTTATTTATTTGGTTTAATGTCTTCCAATGTTGCCAAACGAGCACAAATGATTTCGACAGTCATGTAGAAAGGAGAATACACGAAGGAGATAAATCGGTGCCATCGAGTTTACATTTACGTTAAATTTAAAAATATTTATAGGAACTAGTAGGAACTAGCTGTGCCTCGCGGTTCCATCCGCATTAATTTGAGAAAAAAAATGTCTTTAAATATTTTTAAACCATTACTCTAAGAGTGCCCGCCTCGTTGGTCGAGTGGTCGCAAGCGCTACTGCTGAGCAAGGAGTCTCACAATCAGATTCGATTCTTGGATCGGTCAACATATATATATATTTTTTTTTTAATTCTCAGTTAATAGCACGGAGTCTGAAATGGTGCCCGGAGTATGGCAATAGGCTCACCCTCTATTACATGGGACTTATAAGGAGGCGTTCAAGTATTACGTAACGCAATTAAGGGAGGATGGGGAGGTCTTGTAAAACGTTACGATACGTTGCAAGGTCGGGAGGGGGTACTACTACGCATTATGTAATATTGTTTATTTTTTGAACGAAGTTCCTTACGGCAGGCTTGGAGGAAATAGGGATTTAGCTGCGCGACCGTACTGAAAAAAATGTGAGACTAAACCGGCCGGTGCAGGGGGCGAGGGACGCGACTGACGCAAAATGGTGCGTATAATTTTAAATTTCGCGATAGGTCGAGATTTATTTTATGTATATTATATACTAAAAATGTTACCTCCCGATGTCTTTACGTGAGACAGAAAAACGTGTTATAGGGGTCCTTATTAGAGCAATAGAAACTTTAACAATTATTTCATGTCTGTTTGTCTGTACGTTTGTTTAGGCATCACGCAAAATCTGTTAAACGAAATTGAATGCGATTTTAAAATTTCTAATCCTGGAGGTTTTAATTAAAATCTAATATAGTCTAGAAATGTAGTTATAACACAAATAACAATTGTAGTAAGATTGTAATACCAAATTACACGAGTGTGAAGTCGCGGGTAAAAGCTAGTCAGGTAAAAGCTAGTCTGCAATAAAGTTTGAGTATCAGCCTGTACGTCGTAGTAATTTACCTTCATAAACAATAATAAACTTGAGATAGGAGACGCGACGCAATGGTGCGCGTGAAATTATACGAACTGGTCTTATAGTTATTGGTTTTTATATAAATTATATAAAAAAACATTGTGATTGAAAATTGTTGTTGTTCTTGTTGTTGTCGTCATCGTTGTTGTTGTCTTGCTCGTGATAATGTACTCGTGTGGAGTTTCGGATTTTTTTCGACGACATCGACCGACGATTGAACGAGTAAGTTTATTTTTTTATTTTGTATTTAAGGCGTTTGTATTATTTTCAGCCTAATAATCTCAATTTAATTTACATTAAAAATATTTTTTAAAATACCCACATTTAATCTAATTTTTTATTAATAAATTAAAACTTATTTAATTTTATATATTTAGGGCCAGGAAAATTTCATTAATTTTTATATATATTAAACATTTTATCATTGACGTGGCTAGTTTTTAAATAGCCCCGTATAAAACCTTTCAACAGTGCTGGATTAACTACGTAGCAAGAGTAGCAATTGCTATGGGCCCTGTATGGCGATTCTGTAACTCGCTATGCTGTCGTTATGGACTCATAACGATAAGTTTCGTTATGTTACCGACCGCGTCGCTATTATAACGACAAATGCGATTCTGTACACTATTCATAGCGAGTTTTGTCGTTATTAGTAACGAAAAGTGTCGCTATGATGACGTTACGGTGCGAGCGGATAGCGAGGCTCTGAGACCCCTCGGTACGCTATAACGACCATTATAACGATACTTTGCACACGAGTTAGAGGAGTGGTGTGCGTTTCCCATATCATTCTTGACTCCAAGAAAGTGCTTTGAAAGTGAAAAATAATTACGCCATTTGAATCAACAAGTAAGTAAGTTAAATTTTGCAGTAATTAGGAATTATCAATGCAGATTGACTTCAGAAAAAAATGTAGAATAGATTTCATTATTTTCCAAAAAAAAAAAACACATAACCTTATTGGTTTGTAGTATTGCTCTGAAGAACCTACAAAGTTACTTAGATATAATTATTCATTTCTTTCATTAATAATTAATTTTTACTATTAAGTTTATTATTTACGCTGTTTCTTTTATTATCTTCATTCTCATTAATAATTATAATTAATCAAAATTAGTCACGGAAACATAAACGAATTAAATTTTCACATGTTCATAACCTATAAGCCACACAAAAACATAACATATAATTCACAACATCACACATAACATGTATTACAAACATCGTTGATTATACTAACTTCTCAACCGAAGCCATAGTAACGATGCAAACAAAACAAAAATGCACTTCACTGAATTGATATTTATATGTATTTACAATGTTCAATATTTGACACTGACTGATTGTGCGCGCCTCGATTTAAACCACAGATACACAATACACTATTTTAAGGCGAGTTTCGATAAAATTCTAGTTATTTACTAAAGATTTGTCACATACGTCACTTTCTGTCGGTGTCCATAACGACGATTCGTTATCCCATTTTGTAACGTCGAAGTGTCGCTATTCGTAGGTACAGAATAACACCATCGTTATAGAACTGTCGTTACACGTTGTGAAATTCGTTATGGTTACGATACCGTCCCCGAGTCGTTATGCTCATAGCGAGTTACAGAATCGCCACACTGTGTGGCGATTCTGTAACTCGCTATGCTGTCGTTATGGATTCATAACGATAAGTTTCGTTATGTTACCGACCGCGTCGCTATTATAACGACAAGTGCGATTCTGTACACTATTCATAGCGAGTTTTGTCGTTATTAGTAACGAAAAGTGTCGCTATGATGACGTTACGGTGCGAGCGGATAGCGAGGCTCTGAGACCCCTCGGTACGCTATAACGACCATTATAACGATACTTTGCACACGAGTTAGAGGAGTGGTGTGCGTTTCCCATATCATTCTTGACTCCAAGAAAGTGCTTTGAAGGTGAAAAATAATTACGCCATTTGAAACAACAAGTAAGTAAGTTAAATTTTGCAGTAATTAGGAATTATCAATGCAGATTGACTTCAGAAAAAATTGTAGAATAGATTTCACTATTTTCCAAAAAAAAAAAAAAACACATAACCTTATTGGTTGGTAGTATTGCTCTAAAGAACCTACAAAGTTACTTAGATATAATTATTCATTTCTTTCATTAATAATTAATTTTTACTATTAAGTTTATTATTTACGCTGTTTCTTTTATTATCTTCAATCTCATTAATAATTATAATTAATCAAAATTAGTCACGGAAACATAAACTAATTAAATTTTCACATGTTTTCATAACCTATAAGCCAGACAAAAACATAACATATAATTCACAACATCACACATAACATGTATTACAAACATCGTTGATTATACTAACTTCCCAACCGAAGCCATAGTAACAATACAAACAAAACAAAAATGCACTTCACTGAATTGATATTTATATTTACAATGTTCAATATACGATGGATTTGACACTGACTGATTGTGCGCGCCTCGATTTAAACCACAGATACACAATACACTATTTTAAGGCGAGTTTCGATAAAATTCTAGTTATTTACTAAAGATTTGTCACATACGTCACTTTTTGTCGGTGTCCATAACGACGATTCGTTATCCCATTCTGTAACGTCGAAGTGTCGCTATTCGTAAGTACAGAATAACACCGTCGGTATAGAACTGTCGTTACACGTTGTGAAATTCGTTATGGTGACGATACCGTTCCCGAGTCGTTATGCTCATAGCGAGTTACAGAATCGCCACTCTGCGCGGAAGGGGCCCCCGCATATTTTAACCCACTCTTCTCGTGCCTGAGCGTAATTTTTTGAGGAATATGGAGAGGCGATGACCTCTTTTTTAGGAATACGTATAGGCGACAGGAGCTAATATTAGTGTTTTTTTTGTGTTCACTTACAAAGAATAGGTACAGGAAAGTTATCAGTACTGTCATCCAGTCTTTGCTACGGGCCCCGCGCTTACTTAATCCGGCACTGCGTTTCAAATATGAAAAAGTTTAAAACTGGAAACTTATATTTATGAATCTATCTTTAATAAACATATGTAATTAATTATAGTGATGATATATTACGAAGTTTAAAAAACAACAACCAGATCATTAAAGTATTTGAAAAAAATAGAAAAAATATTCAAGATCTATCTCGAGAAGCCGACAATTAGCCTATAAACATCTTCACTTTACCTATATATATATATATATATATATATATATATATATATATATATATATAGGTGAAAGGTTGGAGTTTAATTCACTACGCTGCTCTAGGGATGTCATGATGACAGGGTTGTCAGGTTAAATAGTACAAGTTAAACTTAGTACAAGTTTTGTTGCAGTCGGTTCAGCAGTGTTTGCATAAAAGCCTAACATACATCAATCAAACTTTCACATTTTTAATATTAGTAAGACGTAAGAATGTATTAAAAATTATAATTTTAACACACATACACACACACACACACACACACACACACACACACATACACACTCGTTTGTTCCTGAAGTAGGTAACTTAATGTCTGTGTTTTAGCTAACATCAGCCCGATATACATTTTTTGTCCTTGTAATAAATATAAATATAAGTAATATATATTACACGGGGCGGGAATCTAACCCACAACCCTGGAATAGTAAGTAGGGTCATTGCCAACTGCACACACAGCCGTCCGGTGCTGGTGCCCCGGTGTGCCAGAGACCCGGGTCTATTTATAATAGGGTAACCAGCAGCATTGATGTCAAAGCTAGAAAAACCGGGAGGGCTAGCTAGTATTTTATAAGTGGACCAACATGTTTTTTACAAGTTTTACTACGGCAGATGTAATGTAATTATATAGTTATTTTTATAGTTCAGCGCAATGTCCCACCTACGAATAGATGATGGAAATAGTTTTTCCGAGAATTGAGAGTTTTATTTAATTCTTCATATAGGTTTTTATTGAAGAATGTAATAATTTAAATAGAATTAAAATCACGATAACGTAGAACAAAGATTTTAATTTTTTGTTTTATATCAAAGTTCTGTGTATCGTTCGTGACAACACATTTTGACTTTCTTCTCCTCTTCCAGAAGAATCGTTTTGAATTCCGGGATTCATTAACTTCAAAATTTAAAAAGTCATTGTATTTTTACCAAAGAGTGATTATACATACATAGCATACATAAATATAGCATATATATATATATATATATATATATATATATATATATATATATATATATATATATATATAGCATACATACATAGTACCTCGAAGTTTTCAAGAGAAAGTGTAGGTATAACTTTTATTTGAAATATTTTTTACTGTACCTACTGCTATCTGTCCCGCATGTGAAATGCGTCCAAACATACGGGAAAGAATGTAGTACTTTCGCCCCGTTTTATACATACTTTTTTTCCTACCTAGGCTGAAAGTTCGGGTTTTGTCCCTGTGAAGCGGGGGGAAACAGTGTCACTTTTATCTTACCTATTTATCGACTATAACATTTTCAGGGGGGACTTTGAGAAATAAAAAGGTGATCTAAAATGAAGCAACCTACGCATAATATATACATTATACATTGTATATACTCGACTTAAAATATATGTGTGTTTGAGTTTTTGGGTGAAATCGCGTCACCTATACGCTGTAATAGCAGTAAGTAAAGTTATGTTGACCACTTGATAAGTTTATTTTGTGCATACTTACTGTGCATTATTTAAACTGTGTTTTCGATAATCATTATTCTTTGAATTGATTAATTATACAATCACTGTGCAGGAAAATAGTGAGTACCTACTTAATATAATTATTATTATATGTTTGTGTAGAAAATTAAATGATAAAACAAAGCATTTATTTTATTGAACATTTAGAACATTGTAATTGATTTTTCCTTTGAAAAATTTAATAAGTACTATTTTTCCATTATTTTAACTTTTCACTTGTGTCGGTAGTTCTTATAACTTTTTTACATTTTTACTACATTTACTACATGTATTCGTTTCTAATTATAGTATCTTCAAACGCAAATTTCGTTTAGAAATATTAGTATGAATAAAAATTGGCCGATATCTGCAACTTCGTCTCCGTTACTTATTACATAATCGATTTTTTTTCTAATGTAAGGAGTAAGAAATATAAAAAAGATCGGAAGCAAACTTACTTTGCTTCTTTTAATTAAAAGTCTATATCGGATTTTATCGCGTTTATTTAAAACTTTACAGTTTAACACTATTTTAAATTATTTCCCGACGTTTCGGACCCTTTACAGCGTCCATGATCTCGGGGGACTAAGGTAGTGAGTGTCCGAATATTATTAATTCTTTATTAATTATAGACTTTTAATTAAATGAGTAAAATTCGCGTAAATATAAGAGAACAGTTACTTTGCTTCTTCACGGCAGAACAAACTCATCACTGAACACATACTGCTTATAAAATCGTTGATCCAAACTCTAATATCTTTTATATTCATGAAGATATCTCTAGTCCAAAAAATAAAACCTGTCTAGAAGTTTGTCCGTAATGCTCGCACACTTTCGACCTCTATTATTTTATCTATATTAATTTACATTAATACAATTTTAGGGTGAAATTTCCATTGACATTAAAGTCTAATCTAATGAAATCTTGGATAAATCGGTTCTACAAATTCATTCGAGTATTAAATAGTTTCATCAAAGGATTTCATAATGGTTGGATAGCTGATAACCAAGATATAAGCCTCGCCAGCGTATTATAATATGTAGTTCACTCATTCATTCAATGACTTATTACAAAAACCACATCAGCTAAGAAAGCATTTTATTAAACTCCTCTGTAAAGGGGTTGCTTCGGGGTTTAAAGTTTGTATAGTACTTTGTTATTTAATTGTTATTTATTGTGTTGATAATATTATTAAAAAACGATCTGTTTCGACGTTCTTGGAATTACATGCTATAGAAAATTAAAAATTCGGGTGTGAGTTTGATTAAGAAGATTGTAATTTTAAAAAAAATTATATAGGATTTTGTTAATAAGCTTCTGATTGAGAGATGCTTTGAGGCGAAATATTGTTATTATTACGTAGATGATTAAAATTATCACTAATATGTACTGTCAACGGCGGGTAACTATATTATTACTGCCAAATTATCGTTGGTGAAACTAAAAGATAATTTATAGGTATGAAAACAAATATTTGTTATTTAAATATAATTAATATAAAGTTGAAATGTTGCCTATTTGTAAAAGTTTAATGAATGTTCAACATTCCGATTTTAGGAAAATATTGTTGTACAGCTCGTTTAATGGGAGTGTCAAAATAAGATGTAAATATAATTATAAATACGAGTAAAATAATAATTCAGACCTCTGGTTACTGGCTTCAAATAATCCCCGTAAGTCGAGCTCACCATCTGAGGCAGATGGGGATCCGTGATGGTACACTCGTAGCCAGGATACAGAAAGCGGTATTGCTTGACTCGGCCAGGATTGTCCGCCGATTCAATCTCAGTCTACAGCTTTAAGCCCCGGCCGTTTGATCTCCCTGCCGGAGCGTAATCCTTTTTTTTAACGATGGGAAATGCATTTACGCATCTCGCCGCCCGAAGGCGATGGGTATGTGGGACTCGCTGGCTGCGAAGCCAGAATACCCATTAAAACCCATCGACCATCTGCGCCGTAGTGGATCGCACTGGATCGCTCGCGCATACATCCGTGTCACCCCGACGCTTAGCCCGGAGGCCCCTCCGCATGTGATTGGAGCCGCTCGACTGGTCCACTCTGCTAATTCAGAGAAGTACCAGGACCGGCCCCACCACCGAAATCTCCGCGCCCTCTCGGCGCCACTCCCTCACCGGCCGCAGCTCCTGTGCCAACACTCTCTCCGCGCTTTCGCGCCCCGCTCACCACTGGACCCCAGCTACCCCAGACGTCGAAACCCCTGAGCTGGGCCCGCACATCAGCTGGTCCAGGGGCCCAGTGGCTTGTGCGCTTCCGCGCCTCACACTCAACGGCCCCCAGTAGGATGTGAATCCTGTGTCGCCGGTCCGGAAACACACAAAGCACAAACGCCCAGACAACGACAAACATCTGTATGGCCTATACAAATATTTGCATGTGCGGGGATCGAACCCCCGACCGCTAGCGCATCAGCCAGTTGCTATGACCACAGCGCCAACGCGTCGTAAATTGAAGTTTTAGTTCGTTTTAATAGAGAAACAATGGGTCGCCACGTGCGTCACAGTCGTTATGTTGCCACAGTGAAATAAACGGCTCCTGTTATAGAAACGGTGATTTAATACATTCTATTGTGGTCATTTTATTTGACGTTAAATATTTTTTTACCAATTTATATGCAGTAGCGATGTATAAAATCGTATTTTTGTAATTTTAATTGTCTAAAGTAATCGTTGATATCTATTTTACTTTGTATTAAAACTCGTTTAAGTGTGCATGCAGGATAAATACATAAAATATTATAATATATTATTGAGTAAAATTACACATATATTTCATTTAACAAAAATTTATCTCATTCCAGTTTTAAGAAATGGATATTTTGACAAACATTTGAAGCTCACAATTATATAAAAAATAAAAAAAAAAAATAAAAAAAAACAAAGAAAATTAAATAAAAAACATCGGATGACAAACACTTTCACCTTCTCAATATCTAATCTGATCCAATTTTAAATGTCAGATAATTGTGCAACGCGCTGGCTACGTCTCAACACTGTTTCAGCCGTGCTCGTAGACTTGTCTGAAACGGTAATTCAGTTCACGGCTCTTAACGGGACAAGCGCGTCCCGCCATTTCCGCGATTCCCGCGAAAATAAGTTTATTAATTCTTAAACTAATTTCTAATAAAAGTGATATGGCTGTATGTTAATCGCTGTTTTAAAAACTTAAAATGGAAAGAAAAAGGTGAAAATGTGTCATTTTGTCGTGTTTGAGTACGATTACAAATCGTATTGTGTTTTGAAATTTTACTTTTAAGTTTATTTTTATTTTTTTTAATTTCGTCTTATTAATCATGAACGCCTTATTTTTTTTTAATTTACTGGTTTTTTTATTTCTTTTCATTCAATAGAACAATTATGTATTATTAAATTAGTACTGATTATGATAATAATATTTTTAGATGTTTAATAATAAAATTTAAAGCTAATCATATTCCCCTAGCTGTGTGACAAATAATACCAACAGTGCCAAATGTGAAATCTAATTTTGTCGCCGTTTTTTTTCTTTTGATTCAAAATAAAAGTTAAAAACGTTGACCTCAACATGAGATAATTTGATATGCTATTGTAGGTTTTTTTAATGTTTTCTTTTCTAATATTCTTTACGTTTTATTTATGTCTGGGTTAAGTAATGAAAATAACTTTTTTTTTGTAACAGATTAAACAATATTTAAAAAAAATGTTGTAGGGAAATAAACTTATACCTAACATATTATTTTCAGTTCATTCAAGTTTATCTATTCCATAGAGTCAATTTTTGTGTAAATATTTTAATGAATAGTTAAGTGTATTGATATAAGATAATTTAAAAAATACCATAAATTAACAATAATTTTAATTGATTGTATGTCAGATTTATAATATAAAACAGTCCCTATTTACACTCAATTATACCTACATAGCAAAAATCCATAAAGAAATGGAAATTTTATAATACTAAAAAAAAAAGAAGTTTTTAATAACATTCCCATATTTTGAATGCATCCTTAAAAATTCGTCTTAACAAAATATCAAAAAAATCTAATAAATAATTTTTGAAATAAGAATGTTCCGTCCGTCTCTATTCCGCGGTTTGAGTACCGACTCAGCTGACTCAGCGGGCTACGAACTCGACAGGAGCCGGCGCGCGTCGCTCAGCGCTGAGCAACGACGGCGCCTGAGCTTGCTCAGGACATCTAGCATCCCGACATCGCTGTCTCCGGTGAGCCACATTTACCATTTGGTACCCTGCCCGAGAAAATGTTGTCATCAGGTATTAGAAATTAGATGTCCTCGTGTGTTGTGTGATCGTTCTAACGTTTTGTTGTTTGTTGTTATTCTTGTTGTTTTCGTAAACAATCTTTATTATTTAGTTTAATAAACGAAAAAATAACTCGATATAACATACGGAAGTGTTACTCGCATTCTTATTCTCTTGGCAAAATATCAACGATGTTAGAACTGTTTTCAAACTGAAAACAATTATGAAACATTAAGTTGATAATAGAAGCAAAAAACAAAAAGGTTTTTTGTCGTTAAATTCTAACGACAGTAGCTGCATACATTTTTCTATTGATATTTTACAAGGAAAAAAAATGAATACCTGTATTATATATATATGAATTTGCTAATGTTGTAATTTTTATCGTTTTTAAGCTCGCTTAGTTAATTTTAATGTTTAAAAATTAACGCAGTGCATTTATTAACAAAACGCTGATTTTTTATTCAAATAATTTGTTCAGTTTATTTTTGGGTTAATAAAAAATAATTTACGCTTTATCTTACAGGTATCTGAAAAAATACCTGATAAAAAAAAATGAATTTTACACACAATAACGTAATAAGTTGGAAATAGTTTTCTATAGAAACCCAGATAATGAGATACTCGTATAATGCGAATCCATATAATGTGTATCAGTTTTGTTTAAAAGCCGATTTCCTTTGAGAATAAGGTTTCAATAAAACATGATGTGTTTAAAAAAATCTCGTGTGTACGAAGTAGGTACACATGGCAGAAGTGAAACGTCTTTGACAAACTTAATAAAAAAAAGAATATATTAAAGTTAATGGTATCAGCTAGCCTTGAGAACACTTTACCTACATATACATAATATAATAAAATACTTATATAAGCTATTTAATAAATACACATAAACTTACATAGATAAATATAAGCGGATGGAGGATTACGCCCCGGCATGGAGATCAAACAGCCGGGGGTTAGGGCTGTAGGCTGAGAAATCGACGGACAATCCTAAACGTGTCGTGCAATAACGTCTTCTGCATTCTGGCTGTGAGCGAAACATCACGGGTCCTCAGCTACCTTAGATGGTGAGCGAGGGTAACCGGGATCAAACCATTAGTAGATATCAGGGATATAGGGATGATTTCAGCGAACTCCACACCCCACATGTCGACAATTTCTAGATATTTAGGTTTTTTCTCTGTTTCGGCTTTCACGAGGTTCTCGTCGTGCGGAATGGTAATGTCCACTAAAAACACCTCGACCGTGCTCTATCCATCACCACGATATCAGGCTTGTTCGCCAGTATTGTCTTGTCCGTGGCGATAGGCAGGTCCCAGTAGAGCCGGACTCCGTCGCGTTCGAGTACTGGTAACTGTTAGGGTGGTGTGTACTGATAATACGGCATCCTCTATTCCCGGAGACCGTACATTAAAGCAAGCTCTTGATGAAAGATCTTGGCCGCTTGGTTATGTTTGTGCAAGTACTCAGTATTGGCAAGCGCTGAACACTCCGAAAGCACATGTCTGAGTGACTCGCCGGGATAACGACAAGCTCGGCAGAAGTTGGGAGTGCCATCCTTCAGAATGTGCTTTCGTTAGTTGTTCATCTTAACCACCTGATCCTGTATTGCACAGACAATACCTTCGGTTTCTCCAAAGAGGTCCTCGAATCGCAGCCATTGCACGGAGTCCTTAACATCCATGTGAGGTGCATGGAACGCCTTGTAAAACCGTCCATGCAGCTCCTTCTCCATCCATACGGTCTCCCGATCAGAGGTGCTAAGTATAATTACTGGTCTTCACCATTCCTCTTTGGCCAGGGATAAGGGTATGAGACCTATGTCACTTACTATAACATCATCATGCATAGCGCTCTCCCTCCTCGTTTCAAAGTAGGCCCTGAGGCTGCACACCTCTCGGTTATGCATGGATTTAGCGCTTAATAGGCCTCGGCCACAACACTTCCGTGGGAAATACAGTCTCCTAACCGACGATTTCGGGTGATGCATGCGATAGTGAGTCATAGTCATACGGACTCCTTTATCCAGGGCGCCGAGTTCGGTCTGAGTCCATCTGAGCACGCCAAATGTGTACAAGAGAGTGGGCATGACCCAGCCGTTATAAGCTCGGACCTTGTTGGCGAACGACAAGTAGCTGCGAAGAACTTTTGTCAGCCGTCCAAAAAAGGCCTCACAAACTGCCTGTTTCATATCCGTCTCCTGCACCCCTATGCATTGTGACATGCCCAGATACCGGTAAGATTCAGCTTCAGAAAGGGACTTGAAGTAAGAAAGCTCTAGGCTAATCTCAGCCGATTGAGTCACCTGTCCCCTGTCTACATGCACGAACGCACACTTATCCACTCCAAGCTGCATCCTGATGGAGCCGCTGAACTCAGTAGTGATTTTCAGCAACTCCATAAGGCATGCAGCATTAGGTGCCAGCAGCTTGAGGTCATCCATGTTGAGAAGGTGGGAGACTTTAGTACCTCCTCTCCGAAACTGAAAGCATATCCCCGAACGCTCCAGCAGAGTGCTTAAAGAGTTCAAGGACAAGCAAAACCAAAGCGTGCTCAGGCAATTACACTGGAAATCATTAAAATATTATTATTATAATAATAATATTATTATAATAATAATAATATTATTATAATAATAATAATATTATTATTATATAAGATAAGGCAATATCTACGGGCTGTTAGTTGCCCGTGATCTTTTTTGTACATCATGCAATTTATACTGCTTACCTGCGTGCGCATTGCGTCTATATTTTTCAATTTTTTTTTGGGGTAGGAAGGAAAAACATATGTGTGATCATCATCATTATATCAGCAAAAAGATGTCCATTGCTGAACGTAAGCCTCCCACATCGACCTCAAGAGTGGTTAAATGTATCCAACGGTTTCCAACTGTGTAAATGTATGTTACGTACGTATTAATTAATACATGTTGTAATATACGTTGTTATTAATTAATACATTGTCCGATTTCATTCACTCTTTATTCGAAAGGACATACTTTAAAGATTGTCTCGTCGACATTCTGAGATTTTTGAGGAATCAAAACCGCTCTGCCATAAAAGATGGTTTCGGCTGTAAGTGGTCACCCATCAGCTTCTTCACCGCTGCGTAAGTCTTCGTGCTCGGTTTTTCGGGACTCGTCAAATTACTCAGTAACTCGTGCGTTTCATCGCCCATCGCCGCAATTAAAGTGGGTAGCCACAAGTCTTCTTAAGGGCGTTAACTTTTAAAAACATTTATGTCCGTTCAATGTACATCGACCAGTTCCCTAATGTTATATCGAACTTCGATAACTTCCCGATCGACATCTTAACAAATCCCAACCTCGTCGCCAGTGAGATGATTTAAATAAAAGAACAGCGGGTTGTCGGTGATATAGTTTATTAACGACTGACGCATAGATAATAGGATAATACATATTATTAGTGTCCGACCGAAACAGGTTTTTCAGCCGAAACCGAAACCGAAACCGAACTTTCGGCCTTGCTCTCAGTTTCGGCCGAAACCGAAACCGAAACCGAAACCAGCGTGGTTAAGTGTAGTCCTTTTTTTTTTTTTTTTTTTACGCTGGGAAATGCATTTACGCATCCCGCCGCCCGAAGGCGACGGGTATGTGGGACTCGCTGACACGGCAGAACGTGCCAGAATACCGCACTAAAACCCAGCGGTGCCCTCATCGTCATAGTGGGGCGCCACGGGATCGCTTTCGCATGCAACCGTGACGCCCCGACGGTTGGCCCACCTATGCGGACCGCCTTCGCCTATAGAGCGCTCGCGGGCACCGTGAGCGCTCTATTTCCCTGGTGGCGAGTGGGAGGATTATAGGTGCCCCTCCCACTCTATTGCGGAGGGTGAAGGAGCGCGTAACGGCGTCTCCTTCCCCCCGGTCGTCTCCTGCGGAGCGGGTTAGCGTTAGCGTCTGCTTCACGCTCCCGCTCCGCGGCCTCCTTCAATGCCATGACCTCCTCGCAGAAGGAGGCCACGGCCGACCAACACCTCTCGCTGCCGAGCATGCAGCGGACCACGCTCGACAGCGAGAGGTCTCCGCCTATCACGGCCACCAGGGCATGGCGCTGGGGCCCCCAAGCGGCGCACTCCTCGAGAGTGTGACGCGCCGTGTCTATAGGCGCACCGCACTCGTGGCAGGCAGGGGTGACTTCCCTCCTCGCAATCTGGTGCAGGTACATACCAAAGCACCCGTGCCCGGTAAGTACCTGCGTCAGCCTGAAGGTCAGCACCCCGTGCCGCCTTCTGACCCAGTGACGAAGATGGGGACGTATGGCATCCACCGTCTCTGGGCCTGCCGCTGGGGACTCCAGGTCCTCCTTCCACCAATGGATCAGAGCTCTCTGAGCCTGAGCCCTGACCCGAGCTGTCTGGTCCGCACTTGGGACTTGTCCTCTAGCTCTGAGGCTTGACCGGAAACGGTACACTTCCGCGAGCACCTCCGCCTGGAGTTCCCAGGGCGGATCGCTCGCGAGAAGCGTCGCCGCCGTCCATGACACCGTACGGTATCCGCGTATCGCCCTCACCGCTATGACCCTCTGAGGCCTCCTTAAGAGGGTCTTGTTCTTGGCGGTGAGTGCGTCACACCATATGGGTGCACCGTACAGTGCCATGCTCCGCACTATGCCGACGTATAAGCGCCGGCAAAGGGAGTCCGGTCCTCCTACGTTGGGCAGGAGTCTGCCCAACGCAGCGGCGGCGCTCTCGAGCCTCGGAGCGAGCTCCGTGAAATGCGGACCAAAGCTCCATCGACCATCCAAGGTCAGGCCCAGGTACCTCATCTGGGCCCGAACCTCCACCTCCGTGCCCTGGACGGCGATCCGCGCACCTCGGGGGGGGCCTCTGCGTGGGCCATGGAATAGGAGGGCCTCTGTCTTGGATATAGAGACCCTCAGGCCCAGCATCTCGATACGGTCGATCGTTATCGACGTGCCAGCTTCTGCTAAGCGGGCCGCCTCTTCGAAGCTCCTCGCCCGGGCCGTGAGCAAGGTGTCGTCAGCATAACAGATGACCCTCAGCCCGGGCGGTAGAGGCGCCCGCAGCAGCCAGTCGAAGCCGACGTTCCACAGGGTTGGTCCCAGGACGGAGCCCTGTGGAACGCCGCAGCCAACGCGACGTCGATATAATCGACCGTCGCCCCCCTCCCAGAGAACCTCTCTCTCCTGAAGGTACGCCTCCAACAGCCTCTGGAGATAGTGGGGCACTTCATGGAACTTCAGTGCCTCCACAATCGTCTCAACAGGAATGCTGTTGAAGGCGTTCGCCACGTCCAGTGAGATGGCCAGGAGAACGTCTCCACTGGCCACCGCCTCCGAGGAGAGAGACCTCAGGGCGTTCAGGGCGTCCAGTGTGGAACGGCCCGCCCTGAACCCGAACTGCGCCTCTGAGAGGCCCGGCCCCGACTCTTCGAGGTGCTGGACAAGGCGGGCAGCGAGAATCTTCTCTAGCATCTTGGCCGTCTCGTCCAGCAGCACGATTGGCCTGTACGCAGAAGGAGAGTCAGATGGCCGACCCTCCTTGCGCAACAGGCACAACCGGCCCGTCTTCCACGGCTTCGGGAACTGTCCGGTGCTGAGGCACTTATCGAACAGGACCCGAAGCCGGCCTCTCAGTTGTTCCAGGGCGATGCTCAGTACTCGCCCTGGAACACCATCCGGCCCTGGTGCCGTCCTCCTGGCCCTGAGACGATCTAGGGCCATGTCCATCTCCCCCTCGGAAATAGGAGGGATGGACACCTCGGACTCGTTCGAGGAGGACGGTGGCATCGCGGGCGGGACGTGGCCCGGACGGTGCGGAAAGAGCTCCGTCACCATCCGTTGGAGGAGATCCGGCGGTGTCGATTCCGTCACGGAGGCACCCTGACCGCGCAGCCTGTTGCGAGCTGCACGATAGGGACGCCCCCATGGGTCTCGGTTGAGACTCGCCAGCAGTTCCTCCCGGCCAGCATCCTTCGCCCGGCTAACGGCGAGCTGCAGAGCCGTTTTGGCCTCACGATAGGCGTTCTGCAGCTCACGCTCCAGAGCCGGATTCGCCCCATTACGTCTGCGACAGCGCACGTACCGCCTACGGGCTGCCATGCTAGCCGCCCGAAGATCCGCTATTTCGGGCGACCACCAGTATACCGCACGCCGCTGCCGCGGGCGTCGCCGAACTCTCGGCATGGCCGCATCGCAGACGTCGGCAAGTGATCTGCGCATGCGATCAGCCAACTCATCCACACTGGCACCCTCAGCATCTTCTCAGGAGGCCCATCGCTGAACGATCGCAGCCTCCCGAGCCAAATCAATAGCCAATTTGCCAAGGGCCCAGCGCGGAAGTTTGCTCGGGCCCCTCGGAGTATTCTCCAAAGAGGACGAGGTGGAGACCTCGAACCGGATGTAGTTGTGGTCCGAAAGGGTCTCCACCTCCTCCTCTACTCTCCAATCTGTCACTCTGCGCGCGACTGCGGGGCTGGCAAACGACAGGTCCACCACGGAACCCCCACGCAATCGCACGCAGGTCTGGGCTGTTCCCCTGTTCAAAAGAGACAGACCAGAGAGCAGGGCCCAAGCCTCGACGGCACGGCCCTTCACATTCGTCGCTGGGTTTCCCCAGGCCCGGGACTTGGCGTTGAAGTCGCCGAGGACGAAGACTGGTCTCGACGACTGCCGGCATACCGCAGCTCTGACTGTGTCGAGAAAGATTTCAAACTCCGCCAGGCTGCGGTTAGGGGAGAAGTATATGCCGACTACTACGTACTCTCCCCACACCACCAC
Source organism: Euphydryas editha (assembly GCA_036937285.1). Classification (NCBI taxonomy): domain Eukaryota; kingdom Metazoa; phylum Arthropoda; class Insecta; order Lepidoptera; family Nymphalidae; genus Euphydryas; species Euphydryas editha. The sequence continues at coordinate 1,854,402 of JAUPFZ010000007.1, read as the reverse complement.
CACGTATCCCGAGCCACGTTCGACGAACGTGAGGGAAGGGCCAGCGGTGTTTCCCCTGACCACTGCCACCGTGCCGTCCAGATCCCCCAACCAATTTGATTGAGGGGGGACCCAATAGGGCTCGGAGGCCACCACTAGATCTATCTGCCACTGCGCCATGGACTGCATCAGCAGATCCTGAGCCCTGGCGCAGTGGTTCAGATTCGCCTGAAGGAAGCTGCGGCACGTCATGAAGACATAGCCGCAAGTTCCTCCGTAGCCTGGCGGCTTTCGCTCCTGAGAGCGGCCGGGGTCCCTGCGACCGCTCTACCCTTTGTTTTGGGAGGGCGGCAGTCCCGCCCCCCCATCAGATGTGACGCTGGCCTGCCAGCGTCGGCACAGACAGCGCAGCGCAGTGCTCCAGTGCACGTTTTGGCTAAGTGGCCCTCGATGCCACACCGGTAACACTGCTTACCTCTGTCAGCTGCAGTCGGGCAGGTGGGGCGGGTGTGCCCTATCCCCATGCACTTGTAGCAACGTAGGGGACGCTGCTCCAGCACCTGCACCCTTGCCGAACTCCAGCCGATGAGGATTTTACCACCGTCTGCAAGGATCTTGGCGGCCGCGATCGGGCACCTCGCGACCACCATGCTCAGACCTCCTGGTCCGACGCTGACTTCGCCAGCCTTAACAGAGCCGACATCACATCGTCCCGTCTTGGCCACCGCAGCCGCCACCATTTCGGTTGTGACGGAGTCGTCCAGCCCTGCGATACGTATACTCACAAATTTCGTGGGCTGGACGACGCTCGCCACACCATCAAGCGCCGAGCGCAACTCCTGCGTTAGGCGCTCGGCGGCCTCCGGCGTCTGCCCCTTCGGCAATTCGAGCAGCCTCGCCCCGGTAGCCGCAATCCTCATCTTGAGGCCGTCCTTTATACCTAGGTCTGCCAGGTTTACCTTTTCCGCTGCGCTCTGGAGAACCTGGCAGTAAGTAACCCCCTTGTTCGCTGCCTCCGGCCGCAGTGTCACCAACACTGCTGGAGTGCTGGGGGCGGACAGTTTTGTTTTCTTCCGCTGCGGCTGCGACGTCTTCGACTGCGGCTGAGGCTGTGGCTTTTTAGCCTGTGGCTGCAACTTTTTTGGCACCGGAGCTGCAGCGGTAGCGGCAGCGTAAGACTTGGTCTTTTTCTTCGCCTTCTTGACGACGGTGATCCATTCACCGTCGTCAGGTTCATTGTCGGGGGCCTTTGGTTTTGTCGCAGGCTTCGTCCTCGTTACAATCTGCGGTGGCTCTCGCCGTCTGTCCGTCGCTAGTGGTGGACGGTGAGTCTTGGCAGGAAGCAGACGCTCCTCAATTCCTGCAAGCTTGGCGTCCATCATGACGCCGACTGACGCTACGATGGATGCCCTCAGTTCCTCCACCAGATCGACATCGCCTCTCCCTGGCGGCTGGGGCGTACCAGACTTCTGCACCGTGATCTCCCTTAACTCTGCGACTTCCGCTCGAAGAGACTCCACTTCTTTTTCCAGGCGGGCATTCTCCGCCTGAAGTTTCACCATCTCTTCCGACGGTGTACGTTTGCAGAGCACCTGCGTGACGGCCTTGATTGAGGCCGCCGATTCTCTAAGGACACGCACAAAAGTACCCTTTAGATTCCTCGACCTACTTGCCACTTGCAAGATTAGGTCAAGATCCTGCTCCAGCTGCCTGCCGAGTGCAACTGCTGTCCGGCTATCGCCGACGTCAAGCCTCAAGGCCTTTCGGCTATTTTCGGCGTCGCGTGCGTTTGCCTCAATCTCCTCTTCGGCCAGCAGCAGGTTGGCCTGTTTTTTGGCAATTTGCTCCTTCCTTTTTGATCTGGTGAGCATGCCTCCCTCGTTCCCGCTAGACGGTGAGAATGATTCAGGTCTAGGGCGCTTATGAGCTTTCGAAAGCCTTCTACGATCCCTAGACGCCGTCGAGCAATCCGACCGGACACTGGCATCAGAGTCGACACCAATGCTGTCCTCCGTCATCTCCCTGTTCTCTTTTTGTTTAATTTTTGTTTTGTTGTTTTCCATTTTTATTCCTACGAGTATGGGGGAAAGAACGGTCCGCCCAGGCAGTGCCCCCTGTACCTGGGTAAGCCTAGCGTAACTCGTCACGGGTGTCGGCCGGTACCCGGACGAGGATCGCAGTCGAGACTGATCTTCCCGTCAGCCATGCATCCCCTCGCGCTGTGTCGCCGCTTGGGATTCGGGGTCATTTTTATAGAGGTTTTCTTCCTCTCGGCCCGGCCAGTTAAGGCAAGACCCTCGGTCCCGCACGTGGCCGCGAGACGTGACCACGACACCACGTAGCGGGATTACGAGAGGACGGTGAACGAGTAAGACAGACCTACCCATTCTGTCTGGCGGCAGTGTGAGTGCACGTCAGACCCGTCCGTCCTTCGCGGCGCCACCGCGCGCAAGCGCGGTATCACCGGAGCAAAAACCCCCCTTGGAGACAGATGTCCCCAATATGCCATGTGACCGCTCATCAAGTCAACTCTGCTTAGGCAGAGCAGTACCCGGAGCGCAGAAACACATATCCGGCATTCCCTCAGTCGGTCGTTAGCCGTAGGCGGCAGCAGCTCCGCAACTGTGGAGCTGCTGCCGTCTACGTTTCCAGGGTGCACCACGCGGAGGTCACCGACAATAGCACCCCGGTTAAGTGTAGTCCTACTTTAATACCTTATATAGTCATATAATAGTCCTTCTGCCTTATATCGTTAGTTATAGTAATCTTTTTGTTTATATGGTCTTAGTATATACAAATAGTATTGCGCTTTCTAATAATAGTTTTATTAAATTAAAAAGATGAGAGCGTTGTGCACAGTGTTGCCAGATCACTATAAATTTAAAATTAAAATTAATTTTTATAATTTTAATATCTCTATAACAAAACCGTGACGTGCTACTTTTATTTTTTAGCTTATTCTAAAAACATTTTTCAACACTCTCCTAGTTTTTTTTTCCCAATTCTGTCGAGCGAATTTTTTAATATAATAAAAAATCGGAAATTTTACATACATAAATGGGACATTACTCTCAAAATCGCGAACTTTGTCTTTAAATATCTCGCGATCTAAACCGTCAAAAATTATGAAATTTTAGGAATTCATAAATGAAGCTATTTTGAACCCGTGAAAAAGTTTTTAGCCGAATCTATCGAAAAGTGGTTTCATGCTGGAACTACCTTAAACATATTTAAAATTTTAATTGTAACTAACAACTAAAATCTAGTTCGTTTTTACCTGACTGCGCGACGCAAAGAAGAGTAATGTGTTTATCATTACCTGACTGCTCGACGCAAAGAAGGGTAATGTGTTTATCATTACCTGACTGCTCGACGCAAAGAAGGGTAATGTGTTTATCATTAACCGACTGCGCGACAGAAAGAAGGATAATGTGTTTATCAGCCTATGTATCTATGTATGTATGTTTGTTTCTATGTGGTGTTGTTGAGATCAAACGCGTTGACCGATTTTAATGACTCTTACGTCAATCAATTCATCTTAACTTCGCGAATGTCACTAAATATATGATAATAATAAATATTCACCACAGCCACAACCAGATGCCATATTGTCAAAAAAAGATGAATTACGTCAAGTGGGGTTTCGTTGAATAGGTATTCAAAAATGATTTTTAGGATTCTTCCATTTTTTTTCAAATAATGGTTTAGAATATATAACGATTTAAATTAAGTTTTAAACAACCAGTTTCGCTACTTTTCATACATAAAATAGGTACTTATATACTTTATTATTTCGTTATTCTGCCCTTATTAGGCGGGGATAGTAGCAGTGATATCTTGGTGCTAGTGGTATGGCTGCAGACTGCGAAAGCAGAGGTGGGGTTCAAATCCAAGGCACACAAAACAAGGGAGAAGAGAAGTGGGTCTCGGCGTCTTGGGTCTCGGACTGTGATTGCGAAATTTACCATCTTATAATTCTAATAACGAAGCCAATGAATCCTAACTAGAAAGTGTATAATAAAAATAAAATTAAAAATAAACCGGACTGCGTAAAAAAAACTAAAAGATGCAGATAGATGAAATAAAAAAATTAAAAAAAAAAATTAAAAAGAAAAAACAAGCCCAGTAGTTTATAATGTTGTCAAAAGTAATACTGAACAACTACACCATTGAAATAGTTTTATAATCAATACACACATAATGAAATCATAAACTCTTTGCAAAATAGAAGGATTTATAGTCGGAATCCATTCTTTAACCGATCAAATCTTAAAAAGGAGCCCTGTAAAATTTAAATGAGTCCCGGCTGTTAATCCTTCTATTTTGTAAAGAAATAAAAAAAGAATATAACTTTTTACAAAGTTTACAAAAAGCTTTAGATGAATCGCTAATACTTTTTAAAAAAAAACTGCCCAATCGGATTTTTTTTTTTGATTTTGTGACATTTTTTACTTGAAACAAATGAAGTAATTATTATAAGATAAATAAATAATACTTATTTCATAGATCACATATAAAATAAAATTACTGTAATAACTGATGAGGTAGGCACACGGCTTTCTGTCTAAATTAGGGAAAATTTATTGGGGTAAATAAATATGAATTATAAATAGAAAAAAAATACAGTACCTATCCAAACTGACTGGGCACCATGCGCGATCAACGATCAACGGGAAAGGATGAGGCGAGATGACTGAGTAGGTAATTCGCATAAGCTATACCTACGCGTTCTCACATGGTTAAAATTAAATAAACAAAGGTCATGAAATCCAACGACAATTACCTATAAACACGTAAATTTGTCATTTAAAAATAAAACTTAACAAAATAAAGTTCAATGCACGAGTTTCGGCGCGGCCGAAAGTTTCGGCCATTTTTTGGCCGAAACCGAAACTAAGGCCGAAACTAGATTTCTTGGCCGAAACTGGCCGAAACCGAAACCGAAACCGAAATTTCGGTCGGACATTACATATTATATACTAGGACTGACGCGTCCTCGAGCGCGACCACAGATACCGTGTATATAAAAGTTTGTTATTTCAAAAATAACAGACATCACTCAGTATTAAGTCGTGGGCTCAACTAGTTTAAAATATAGTAACTGACAATATTTACGAGGTAATTTACCCATGATGTAACTAAAATATCAGATCATCAATATGTTACAAAATACAAAGTTGCTTTAACGCTGCACTATAGGGTTATTGTTAAGCAAACATTTGCATATAAAACAAATAGATATCTCGTTAATAGCACATCAAATGCGACGGGCGATTAACCTAAATATTGAAGCTTAGACTAAACATTTTACGTTGCCTTGTGTGGACGTTACGAGAATTCCTGAACCTGTTACGTAGAATCATTCTATGGGTTATTTTGGTCGACAATCCGATGTTATCATTAAAAGCTATATTTTAATGTTGTATAAGTTATTGTGTTGAAAATAGTGTACCGTTAGTATTATGAGCCATATACAAAGTTCTAACAGGACGATTTTAAAACACCTTTGAATGGTCGTGAATCAACAGGTTTTTAGTACTAAAGTTGTAATAACCTAACCTAACCAGTCGCTAAATAATATACAAAAATATCTATATCCTAACTAAATTTACATTAAAAAAAAACACATTAAAAGCACTTATGAATCATTATTTCACAAAAAATATTTTTTATTACTTAATTAATTATGTTGAAATACTGCTAGTTCAGAATGCTCTCTAAAAATAATATAGTGAAATTTTCATTAATTATGTTAGTGAAACTATTCACTAGATATCAGCGAATTTCAACTACAATAACAAGTAGGTAACTTGTATATACTGATATACTCATACTCTATGTCGTGTATGTAACTTGTTGCAGGTTAGTGAATACTCACTAACATAACATACATACAAATATTCACATATTCATACATTGAATAGTCACTACTTCTGCGTGCTACGATTCTCACATTAATAAAAAGTGAATAGTCACTTAAAATTAGTGAAATTCCTTTAATTCATGTTTAGAGAGTGTAGAATCTGATAAGAAAAACCGGCAAAAAACTCAACAATTATATACTCTTTAAAAAAAAAATTGATACATTATTGAATAATTATATAATATTAATCAAAAGAATATTTTTACGTGCGGTTAATGAACTTGCAAAACAAAAATAAAAACCAATAAAATGAACTGTCTTTTATTATTGTCAATCATTATTTATTTTGGCTCAAAAATTATCATCAATCGTTTGTCATTGTCTCAAATGTATTTCGACTCATTCTAATAACGTTAACATATTTTTAAAGATCATTCCACATTTAAATCTAAATCGTTAGAATCACAACAAATACTGAACAGTTGGGTTTAGTTATAAATCAATCGGTAAATTAGAAATGTTTTCACATTGTAAACTAAATCGTCGGAGTTGGTTGTACGCAATGAATTTATATACAAACTGGAATGCTCACGTGCACTCAAAAAACGTTCCTACGGCAGAGATTGCATCTCTTTCTATCATGGATTCAAAGCAACTCTCGTAAGAAAGAGACAAAATACTTAAATGACATCAACGAAATGCTCGGAACGATTTTTACTTTACATGTTAGAAGCTAATGTCAACTTTATGTCAAACATTTCAAGGTGCATACTCGTATTTAAATATACAATTTTATTAAGTGAGCGTTCCAGTTGTGATATAAATTCCTTGGTTGTACGCGATGACTGACGCGAGACGAGAAACAGCTAACGTTTAGAATTTTTCATTATAATACGTAATCATTCGTGTTTTATATTCAACCAGTTGCTACGCTATCTCATTTACCAATCGTTCGGTATATGTACAGAATTTAAGTGCGTTTTTCACACAGTTGGTTAAACATTTTTAATTTTTAGTCTTTTTAAAACCCACTAGTGTAAGCATTGTTTTAGAATGACAAAACGTGACATAAAAAACAACTATACCAGCTATACACATGACTAAACCGGTTTCGGATACTGTTACGGATATGAAAATATTTTAGATTATCCGTTAGTTTCGGATAGTTCGGTTAGGAATATTAGATTTTTAAAAGATTGTCCAGAAATAAAAATAATAAACAGTACAAGGTAGTGTATCGGCTGGATCAAACAAAAGTAAAATCATGTCATGAGATGTATTATAAAACTCGCCCCTTTCCGAAAGTTATCGGAAATAATATTCGGTTACGGATGCGGAAATATTTTTATTTCAGATATCTTTTACTTTCCATTACAGTTACGGAGATCCATAGTATCCCTAGTTTCTGATAACACCCGGGACGACCGGTTCTATACGTACTCTCCATCTCCAAGGCACGGTAGGGAAACCCAATAGCACAAACACCGAGTTCAGAAATAAATATTTTTATAAACATAAACTATAATATAACACCACATGATTAAAAACTTATCGTTCAATTAATTTTTTAACAAACACGATATAAAAATACTATAAAAATGGATTAATATAACGCGATTCATAGATACATAAACTATACTCTTATAAAACTGTAAACTGTAACAGGTGTAATTCTGTACATTGAAGGTATTTGAACCTTTTTTTTTGTAGTCACTATAATCGATACTGAAGCAGAATTTTTATTATTATTTTATTTTTTCTCCGTCTGCCTGTCATTATCCTGGCCGCGCGTTACGCCAAACCTACTTAACCCTTTCGCTACCAGAGCCTCACGAGAAAAACCGCTCAGATCTTATAAACAACTTTAATTACCAGACCAATACTTGATACATAATTTATCATAAATTTATAATGAACACCCGTCACATATTTGTGACATCGGGTCTAGCAAAGATAATGTCTCACATACATATACGAGTATGTGACGCTGGTATCGAAAGGGTTAAGGAATTCAAACGAAACTGGGCACGATTTGATTTCACGCTATTAACGGAGAGAAGGACATTGGGTATTATAGTTATAATAAATAATATACGCGTAGTCCGATTTATTTATTTTTGTTAGAAAAAAGATATTTTAAACTTTATTTGGTAAATGTTATAAGGTCTTTGGTTTTGACAGTTTACAAATTACAGACCTCATAACCCTCATAGTCCATATAACTTGAAACTCAGAATGTATATCTTTCAACGAATGACTCATCTTAAGCTGCCTTACGTACGTACTTTATCTTATAATCTTTATAGTATATTTATTAAAGTGATGGCAATTGCGAACAAATTCGCAGGCACAGCTACAAGGCACCTAATTCACTTACTGTTGGTATTGATACTCAGCAGTTTTATTCGATTCTAATCGCAAAGTATAGTAAATGCTTTTAAAGGATTATGCATTTGTGATACTTTTACAGCTAATTTAATTTAATGATAGAAATGCTGAACTAATACTATTGTAATTTTTTAAGTATTTACGACTCATATCCTCTACTGGTGACAGGAGGACTGGCTCTTACTTAGCCAGAGGATCGGAATTCTGATTCAACGAAGAAATGATCAAAAGCAATCAGAAAATAAGTCGTTAATTAGTTGCTTAACATATAGAGCGTCTAAGGAATTTGTCGCTAATTCTAAGTCCGAAATATTGCTGACAAGGCCAATTTTTATTTTTTAAGTTGGTATTGTCATATGATAATTTGCCATAAAAGCGTACAAAAGCAATCAGAAAATTAGTCACTAATTAGTTGCTCAATATGTAGAGTGTCTAAGGAATTTGTAGCTGATTCCAGAACTTAAATATTGCTGACAAGGCCAACTTTTTGGAATTTTTTTTAAATGTGAGGGCGTGGCGCCGGGAGGGCGCGGAGAGAGGAGAAGGGGCTCCTTGTCTTCTCTGCTTCGTGCTGAGTGGACTGGTAGAGCGGTGGAGGGAAGATGGAGGGAGATCAAGGGTACTCTCTCCCTCCACTTCGGTGGTTGGGCCGCTCCCGGTACTTCTCTGAACTAGCAGAGTGGACCCGTCGAGCGGCTCCAATCACATACGTCGGGGCCGCCAGGCCTAGCTTCGGGGCGTCACGATTGTATGCGTTTGCGATCCCGTGGCGCCCCACTACGGCGCAGACGGGTGATGGGTTTTAGTGGGTATTCTGGTTTTAGCGGTGAGAGTCAGCGAATCCCACATACCCGTCGCCTTCGGGCGGCGGGATGCGTAAATGCATTTCCCATCGTAAAAAAAGTCCAACTTGACCAATGTGCTCTAGTAAAAAACCTAACTGAACTTAATAGAATTGTATCAGCCTGTAAACATCCCACTGATGGGCAAAGGCATCTTCTCCATATAGGAGAAGTGTTGGAGATTAATTTACCACGCTACTCCACTGCTGGTTGGCGGATAATTTCCATACCATGGGTAACGATCGTTACCAGGTGTCTATGATAACAACCGGAGCCGACGGCTTTACACGCTCTCCGAGGCACGGTGGGGAGACCCACATGGACATACACCCAGACCGGAAAAAAATATTTGCACAAGTACAAATATCTGCCCCGAGCGGGAATCGAACCATCGAACGCTAACGTTGAGACGACTTCTCGCACTACGTCAGAACGGTCGTCAAAAAATTTAAATCGCTCTGAAAAAAAAATCCATTGTGAACAATTAAAATGTTATTTTTAAAAACAATTGTTTATTTTAAATAATTTGGCATCACACAACAGTCGACAATCGCTTAACTGCGTACGACAAAAGATCTACGCCTTCTTTCACACGTTGTGAACTGTCAAACGATTTAAATATAGACGTTAGGTGATATAACAAGAAAGATTAAAGAAAAAAAAAACAGCAAAATTTTAATGTAGTAGCTTTCATGTTAATTTATTAGGGCATAAAAATAAATATGACGGTAATATTATTCATAAATTTCTTTTAAAGTATAAAGTATATCACTTTTTACGAGTAACTTATTTTTTCTGTATTGAATTTAATTTTGAATATCTATTTTTAGACTTTTCACACGATCGTTCTAGAAATTATACGACGTAAAGTTTTATGTAGGTACGTACTGTACTGTATCAGCCTGTAAACAATTCACTGCTGTGCGATGGCCTCTTCTCCATGTAGGAGAATGGTTGGAGCTTAATCCACCACGCTGCTCCACTGCGGGTTGGCGGATAATATATCTACCATTAGTAATGATCATTACCAGTTGTCCATGATAACAACCGGGATCGATGGCTTTACGTGCTCTCCGAGGAATGGTGAGTGTGGGTTTCCCACAAGTAGGTATATACACCCTGACCGGAAACAAATATTTGCACAATTACAAATATCTGCCCCGAGCGGGAATCGAACCCGTGACAGCCGGCGTTGAGGCGACTACTCGCACCACTATACCAGAATGGTCGTCAGTAAAAAAAATATATATATACCATCATAACTATTAATATAAGTTATGTACGTACGTGAGTAATGTTTTTGATTAATTTGTTGAAAACTGTAAAATTAATAATTGAAAATTTCACATCATAAAAATATCTATAATTATATATTAAGTTTTGCTTTCAATTTTAAGTAATTTATATAAATTTGCTATAGTATTTACATGGGCCGGCGCGCCCGGGGAAGTACTTCGCTCTCACTTAACACCGACGTGAAATGACGGCATTGTCGTCGTGTTTCGTTCGGTTTGTGAGAGATCCGGTGCCCCATCCCTTTCCTTACCTGGCCCATCCCTTCCCTTCCCTCCACAGATAAGGTGGAACATCCCTCCCCTCCCCAAAGGCCGGCAACGAACCCGCTAATCCTCTGATGTAGCGGGTGTCTATGGATGTCGTTTTTGCTTACCACCAGGTGAATCGACAGTCCGTTTGCCCCCTCTAGTATAAAAAAAATCTTCGTTTTCCATTTCCGAAATATTTAACCCTAGATTACGAACCTTCGTCGATTCGACGATGCGTGTTAAAAAAATCGATTTAATATATAATATATCTCTTCTATAAGATCAGATGGTGATATATGATTCAGATGGTACTGAATGGTATTAGATGATGCGAATGCATAACATGCTAATCGAACCACACATACAAAAAAAAGTTAGCAATACCAACCCTTTAAACTGCGCTACGGGACTCAGTTACACAAATTTTAAACATGCTATGAATTAGTACTTTGTGTTCTACCATTAACAATGAACAAAATAATACAGCTTATTTTCTAATTTTAACAATTCACAAAAAATTGTGGCTTATGTTCGTTCGTAAAGCAAAGGATGACTAAAAGTAACTGCAAGAGGTGTAAAAAAATCACTATTCGTACAGCACAAATTTAACATGTGTCATAAATATATAAGTTCATACATTTTCATCAATTTTTTGTGTCATATTTTATACGATTCATTATTTTTAATATTTAAAATTTAATTGCTCACAATTTCATCAAAATAATAATAAGTAAGAGCTATATAAAAATTCCAATTGTTGATTTTGCATGAAAACTATGATCACGTTTGTAAGGCTGTTTGATTAATAAATATGCCATATAATTGACGCAAATATTCGAAATTATAAAAATAAGTAAGTATGTGTCATTAACACTTTCGCTGCGTTAGGAGATTTATTCGGTCTCTTGCGAGACTTTCGTATTGTGCGGCCGCTAAAACAGTGTTTTTTCACTCTGTGCGGAAGGCCCTAACGTCTAAAGTTCTTTGTATATAAGTAAGACAAATATACATATTTGCTTCCTATTCAAAATTAGATCGAAGGGCATTAAAATTTTTTTGGAGATGTATTAGGTCTCTAACGCACTGTAGTATAAAATGTTTCATTTCTTGCGTTAGGAGACGTGTTAGTACTCGTGAATCGTACACCTCATAGCCGCAAGTAAGGGAAGGCGGGGAGCGCTGGTGCAGCGTGTCTTTGTTTTAGTGTCGTTCAACTATCGATGCGGACGTTCGCGTCAACATTTGGAAAAAATACACGTAACATCTTAAATACATTTTGAAGTGTATTGGTGAACAATGAGTTCTTGTAAAAGAATTAAGTGTAAAAAGTCAATTTATTTTGGTGAAAATGCTACGAATAAATAAGATTTTGAAATAAATAGTAAAAAATATAACGAAAAATCAATGCCGGATTAAACTGCTGCATCGACCAGTAAAATTAAAATTTTGGAAAATGTACAAATGTTCTCCCCATTCACTGATAGTGTCAGTGATTCTGATTACTATTATATATTCTGATTATCTTATACACATTTAAAACAATCGTATATACAGGTAAAGAAGCAAATAGACAAGAACAGAATCATAGAATAAATGTAGTTATTAAGCGTTCATTTGTGCGCAATGAAACCAATCAATGTGCTTACCATGTTTCAATTAAAAGCACTTAAGTTACCCACTTTTTTAATAAAACTTTTTCTATCGACAACTGAGATTTTATTTTATTCCCATCACTAGTCGCTACACATATTGAACTATCTTCAGTTGCGGTACGAGGTATAATCGATACCTAATTTTTGTTTTGTATTTGTAGTTTATCCTAATGTGATAACTGCGTGCGAACCTATCAAAAGATAGAACAATAGGCTATCTTGAACCCACAAGAAATTCATAAATATATCATTGGTTTTGAGAAAGATATAAATTATTTTCAAAACTGCTGTTTTAGGAGACTGATCAGGTCTCATACGCACCACAGGATAGGTTAGTTTCGAGATCTTTTAGATCTCCAACGCACCAGAATAAAGTTCTTTGAAGATAATGCCGCAAGGAACGTGTTAATAATAAAAATAGATACTTATACATATTATTTTCATAAAACCGTGTAACAGCCTTAGCTAAAAAACGTAGTCGAATCGACGAAGGTTAGTTTTAGGCGTCGAAAAATAAGGTTAGTGATTTAGGGTTAAGGAGGATGTTGGTGGAGTTTTTACGAAATCGATTTTACACAAAAACAATTTTTTTTAAACACTCTTCGTAAATGTGAAATACCTGGATGTATCGGTAGGATTCTTATACTAGACAAAGTGACGTCAATTATTGAATTATTTACAAAAACAAAAGCGAAAGAGCCTGATGAAATATTAAAAAGGATAAACTTTTTTAATTTTAGAAGTTTTGCTGTTATACATATGCCTTGTTTACTAAAGATTTTTTTTTCATTTCGTTAGTGAAATATTCGGTTTTTGTATACGGGAATAACTTTATGATAAACACTCACTGTATCCAATACGATATAGGTATGTATATTGTATATAAACTAAAAGTTTAATATAAAGTAAAATATTTTACAACTATAGTAGGCGTTATTGTTTTATATAACTGTCCGTATTAACATTATAATGAAGACTTTATTCATCTTTTTTTAACGACCATTCTGGTGTAGTGGTGCGAGTAGTCGCCACAACGTCTGCGGTCGCGGGCTCGATTCCCGTTGGGGACAAATATTTATTTCCGGTCTGGGTGTATGTCCTTGTGGGTCTCCCCACCGTGCCTCGGAGAGCACGTAAAGCTGTCGGTCCCGGTTGTTATCATATACAGCTGGTAACGATCGTTACTCATGGTAGGAAAAATTATCCGCCAACACGCAGTGGAGCAGCGTGGTGGATTAAGCGCCAACCCTTCTCCTACATGGAGAAGAGGCCTTTGCCAAGCAGTGGGACGTTTACAGGTTGATACAGTACAATACAGTACAGTATTCGATATATTTTTAATTTATTTCATTTTATTGATAATATTAACATTTAAAAAAAAGTAAAACATTACCAAAATAATTTCAAAGCTAAAAAACGATCTTCAATTAGTATTTCACTGAACATATTTGAACGATATAAACAAAAAACCGCGATTTATCTCATTGGAGTGAGATATATTCAAAGTCAGTTGAATTAATTTAATGTTACACCGTTTCTGTGGATATTTATTAACAGCTCGTTCTAATTGCGAGTGTTTAGAGATAGTTAAAGTAAAATTTGTCGCACACTGTTGGAAATTTCGAAAATACTATGTTTTGACTGCCCCATTGGCATAGTTGGTATAGACCCTGCCTTCTGCTCCAAGATTGTGGATTTGGTTTCCACACCGAATCACTAATGTGCAGTATGCGCAAAGTACCTACCTTCAGCTATGGTGAATTTTTTAAAAAGAATTTATTTCAATGTGCGGTCTACAATATTCCGACGAGTAAAATACTGTCTAAATATTTAAATCGACCAATTCTCGAACTATAAATATTTAGTTTCGCGGTAACGTCTCTAAAGACTTGGAAATGATGATGATTTTGAGTTTATTTCGTTTTAAAAGTTTACCTGGATGACTATTTTATAATTAAACTAGCGACCTGAAATTAAATTAATAAGAATTTATACTGTATCCGTCTAAATAGCTATCCAATTACCACAATGTACGTGACCATTTTTTTTAGAAGTTAGAATAGGTAAACTATCCTTGAAATATTCTAATACCCTATCAAAGAGGAATAATTCCACCATAAATTGTTTTGTTATATAGTCGGCTTGACTTATTCCGGCATTTTCAGGAATTATCGTTATATCTAAACCAATTTACGCAAACTGTAACATACTATAGTCCCCTATAGCGTGGCTGAAAGTACCGATTTTGACAAATCCTTATATTATTCGGATAAAACAAGTACTATGTCTGAAAGTAGTGGTTCATCCTAATCCAAATTTAGTCTATAATACGAATTAACCTCCAGATTTTTCACATTTTAATAGTTTTTAAGAAGAAGTGACTTTTTTTATACAGCGGCGGCAAGGCACTACCGACCCTACTTTGGGGCAAGTTGTGCCGTAGCTGAGGTCGGTTGTGCCGTTGATAATGCTAGATGCTTTACATGAATGAAAATTAATTTAAAATTTAAAAGACATTAATTTTATAATAATATATTTATTAATTATACTTTTCACTATTGATCAACAGTTTCAGCACAGTTTGGACACCACTCTCGCCCCTCTCGTTCCAGATACGTGAAGGAGTAAAATTATGCTTTGTAAGCAAGTCGCCAAGTTTCTCAATTTTTATTTTCTTGACATAGCGTTGTAATGTTGTGTGACAAAGTTTCTAATTCACGTGCAACAGTTTTTAATTTGAGTCCATCCTTGATGACTGCATCAGCAGCCCTTTGTAGAAGATCCTGAGATGTAGTTCCCCTTTGAGTTTTTCGCTTGTATGTCCTCATTCTGTCAAAGAAAATAAATGCAGTATAAAGTATCATGTCAAAAAGAAATTTCTTTCTTTCATAAGTGCTCGCATAAACAATATTAAAACAATAAAGTTTGCTTTGGGGTTGGTTGTGCCGCGGCACAAGCTGCCCAATATGAAAGTTTTTTTTTCCTCCGGCTTTTTTTCTCTCGGGCTACACTAGGGACATTATTATATTGTTGTAATATTTAGTAAAGCCGATGATGAAGTAGTTGATGTCTACCGAGACATTATTATTTAGTATTGACTAATTGTTGTGTTTTTTTGGACGTTTGTTGAGTGTGTGTAATCACCTTATAACGAATAAAAAATATTTATTTATTTGTTTATAATAAAATACAATGAAAAATTAAATTTAAAAAGAGAATAAAATTTATTATTAATAAAATAAAATGTCAAAACTATAAAAACTAAACTGGACAATATACCTATAAAAATAAATAATAAATACGCACCGCACCCGACGTTTAGTAGGATGACAATCCTCTGTCGGGAGTTCGGAAAGACACATCACAAGCAGAAACGCCCAGACCATAACAAACATGTGTGGCTACATTCAAATATTACGTAACGCAATTATTTAAGATTTTTGATCATCCCTCCCCCCTTGTAACGCGTCGTTACGTTTTTCTTTATCCCTCAATAATCCATCACCTCCTCAATAAACGTTACGTAACACCTAAGTTACCATTTTTACCTAAAAGACACAATTATGTTGCGCAAGGTACTAGAAAGTCGCTTAAATACCTTTGTTATTGTTTTAATCGCGTTTGCGGTAATAATAAATAAAACCAGATTTCTAACTCGTAATACATGGAGGGACCTACTACGTTCATCAGTGGACATCGAATGGCTGATATTATAATGATGATGATGATGATGAATACATGGAGAACATAATAACAATGACGTACAATAAAATCGAGAGATTCGCCGTAAAACATAAATTAAAAGGATTACCAACTTGGAACTTGGACTTTAGTTTCCTAGATTTTTATTTAAAAAAAAAAAAACAATGTTGTATAACGCGTTCTATAAACCCCCTCCCGCTCTTGTAACCCATCGTACTGTTTTACAAGACACCCCCTCCCACCTAAATTGCGTTACGTATTACTAGAACGCCTCCTGTACAGAGAAAAGACAAGAAAAACTTTTCACAAATTTTGCTTATAAACTAAGCATGGTCAAGGTTATACACTCGAAAACAAAATTTAATACTCCAGCGAGATAGGTAATCTATCAAAAAATATATCGAACAAAACAGGTGAACACACCTCTGAACATTAATGCGCATGGTAGCTATAATCGTAAATTTCATAATTTTATAAACCATATTTCATTACGCTATTATAATATTGGTGTGAAGTTATGCACACTTTGAAACATTCTCTCCTATACGTCCTACGGTTGGTTGGTATAGAATGTTTTTAGCATTAAATTTAAATCCATTTTTTTTTTTTGCAATATTTTAGTGTACTGTGCACTGAAGTATTAAATAAATAAATAACTCATCATCATTCTCATCAGACCGCCTTCGTCTACTACTGGACCAAGACCTCTCCAATGACGCACAAAAACCGAGCTCAGTGAGCTTTTGACTCTCGATTTCCAAACTGCATATATCGTCACTGTACCTAGCCGGAGGGCGCCTGGGTTAAGCTTACCAAGGCGTGGTGTCCACTTCAGAACACGTTTATTCCAATGTTTGTCGGTTCTGCGGCATACGTGACCAGTCACTGCCACTTTAGCTTACTAATCCTTAAATAAATATTTTAATATTTGTGTCGAACATATAACCAATTAATATCGAATACAACAGGGTAATGCAATTAACTCCAAATGTACCACGACTGACACGACACGACAAACAGGATTTGAGCTTAATCTTGACGAAGGTTTGGCGCAGTGGTCACAATAACAAATTGTTACATTAACAATTTCGGCACGATAACCGCTCCTGACAAACGTGTGTATACTCGTAGATAGATGTGTTTGTAGTGGTTTGGGTTTTGTGATGTGTGTGTTTTTGAACCCTCGACACAGGATATATACTTAGGAGTTATTAAATCTAAGTTGTTTGATTTGATTGATTTATTTAATATGTTTTTAGTAGTCAAATATTTAAAAAAAATTTGCGCAAATAAAAAAAAAAAATTGAGTGCGAGAAAAGTTGGTAAAGTTGTCTTTATAAATGGAACTAGAGCAAAGAAACCTACACGTGTCGGAAGAAATTCTAACGCACTTATGTGTGTCAACCCGGAATGACGTAGTATTATAAACTAGGCTCTGTATTCTCTTATTTCACAAAAGACTCTGCAGTAGAAATTGAGAAGTCGTTATTTATCGTACGTTATCAATACTATCTCATTAGACCCAATTTTGATACATTTTTCTTTTATTGGCTACCGTAGTCAACATGATATGTCGTAAAAGAAATAGTCGAAGTAAAGAGATAGTCGACTTTTACCATCTCCGTCCTTATATTTGTTCATTGCTTAGATCAGATGCCTAGTATTAGAAAGGTATAAGACATTAAAGCTATGCATGATTGTATTAATTAGGCAAACAAAGTGATAAAATAAAATATTAATAATTTTTTTTATTTTATTAAAAGTCTAAAAACGGATTTTATCGCGTTTATTTCAAATTACAGTTTAATAATATTTTATTTTAAATTATTCCCCGTCCCCCGAGATCATGGACGCTGTAAAGGGTCCGAAACGTCGGGAAATAATTTAAAATAAAATATTGTTAAACTGTAATTTGAAATAAACGCGATAAAATCCGTTTTTAGACTTTTAATTAAATGAGTAAAATTCGCGTAAATATAAGAGAACACTATTTTGAATTTTGATTCCCGGATCTGTTTGAGAAATATTTTTTTAAATGTTAATTTTTATTTGCTATTTATGTTACTAAATGTCAGCTATATTGATGTTTTTAAGAGTAATTATATAAAATCTACAAAAGAGAAATTTTTCTAATCCAAATACTCTTTACAACTAAACAAGTAAAGTCACTAGTAAGTCACATACAGTAAAGTAAAAAGTTATTTTCTTTCAAAACTCCAAAAAATATCCTATGGAATATCGATTGCTGAAACTCGAACTTTGTTGTAGTTTATTGTTTCAAACAAGTTCAAAACACGCATGTAGCTGCGACCGACCGATCCGACAATTACGGACTATTCCACACATAAGGGCGTGTAGTGAAAAGACGCTGCTATAGCTTAACGATTGGCTGAATTTATTTTGTACTGTACTGTACTGTATCAGCCTGTAAACCACCCACTGCTGGCCGAAGGCCTCTTCTCGGTATAGAAGAAGGGTTGGAGCGTAATCCACCACGCTGCTCCACTGCGGGTTGGCGGATAATTTCCCTATCATGAGTGAGAGAACAATCTATTATATCATTGTTATCATAGACACCAGATAATCGATTATCTGGTGTCTATGATAACAACCAGAATCGACGGCTTACGTGATATTTATATTTGTTTCTCGTCTGAGTCCCCACTCATAGTAGGGAAATTATCATCAAAACTCGCAGTGCCAGCAGCGTGTTGGATGAGGTTCCACTTTCCAGTCCTTCTCCTATATGGAGAACAGGCCTTTGACCAGCAGTAGGACGTTTATAGGTTGATACAGGTCATATATTAGTACATGTAAGACTGGAACATGGACCTGTAGACGCTAAAGCGGGTGATATCGCGCGTGCTGTCTAGTATTAAATCATATAGGTCATATTGCAAGACGTATTTATTTAAAAATATAAACATATCAAACACGCCTACAGCGCTTAATCTATTTAAAAACATCTGTTACGATTTTATTGATACGAATTGGAGCTATTTTTAGAAGAATCATGTTTAAATTTGGGTTACATAGAATTTTCTTATAAGGTACCACTTTAATTTTTTTTTTTTTTGTATGATTGACGCTAACATAATAAATGAGTCAATTTTTAAAACAGTTTATATATCTGTTTTTATTACAAGCTTTTATTTTGAATTTATAAGTTTGTCTGTATATAAAATAAATACATTTTTTACATATTTTTTTTTTAAATATTAACCAACAATCATACCACGTTAACCTAGCCCCGTGCTAAGTTCGTAAGTACTTATGTTACAGGTACTAGGAACGGAAATAAATTTAATAAATTTATATAAATACATATACATAAATACACATCCATGACCCGGTGCAGACATCTATATTCGTCATACAAATTATCTGCACCTGGCGAGATTCGAATCCGCGACCGCTGCGTAAAGTGCCAGTTGCCTGACCACTCGACCAGCCGGTCGTCATTAAACATACTCATACACAGACGGCCGTTTGTTTCTAAGGTTGGCAACTGATTGTTTGTTTATATAATAATATGTATAATATTTTAGCTAGACTCGGAGGTGGAAATCGAACCAACAACCCTGGAGCTCACCTAATCAACGCCTGTTTTTTTTTTGTTTTGGCTGGAAAAAAATTATCTGAACGCACACCCCGTCGTCCGGGGAGACAACGGGCTAGTGTGGGGCCCTTATCCATTAAAATACCCCGCCGTGCGCCCTCACAAAGTGGACCATGGGTACCGCGTACGTTGGCAGTTCCATAGAGCACTCTCTCCTGTGCGACGCCCCGCACAAGATAATCAGCGCCTATACCAACTACACCGACAGGCTAGATTTCTGAGGCAATAAATAGTCCGTTATTAATTTGACTTTATTATTCATACTATAATCGTATGAATAAGAAAACAATTATTCGTACGACTATTTAAAATAATTATTTATACGATAATAATAATATAATAATAATGTATTAATAAAAAATAATTATTATTTAAAGTCAAAAATTAATAAATGAATTAATATTTTTTAATTAAAAAAGACTCGATAAGCGTGGCCTCACGTCAAGGTTGTCACTAGTGGGAGAGTGCGGGTATAAAGCGACTGTCGGGTGCGCCGCACATCCGCCCCTTCCTCAACCTCTGATTCCTCGGAGCTCGCGCGCGGACTATACCGTATACGTCTTAATGCTCACGACTTAAAAGCGAAAATAGATTGCGCACAAAAAACGTAACGAGGTCATTCAATCAGTAGATTTTTACTCCTCATATTTTTGTCATAGCTGGGGCCTAATATGAAAATCGATTCTTTAGTAAACTCCAAAATATAGTTGATATTATAGTAAATATATCAAGCTCTTTTTATATTTCAGATGCAATAAAATAAAAACCATAACATTATGCAAGCAGCAAGGGCGATTAAAAATTATGTATTTATAACGCTAATAAAAAGTAAATGGTTTTTAAAGTAAATTAACGACTTGCGTTACACAAAAACTAATATTTCTCATTTCGGAATATTTGTATCTACTTGTCATGAGTTTATCTTTTTCAAACTTAAAATACATAACTCTCTTTTTTTATTCACACGTACGCAATAAACAGTTCCATGTAAACTTACTCTTTTCTCACAATTGTATAACAACACCAATTTCATGTAACGAGTCGGGCTAGGTGTATTTTTAACCTCCATTAGTACGACATTGCGTATATTCTTGTAGCATTTATTTGACAAAATATTGACTTGTGTAACAATTGATTTTAACAATAAGGATTAATAAGGATTTTGATAACGTAATATACTTCAAATAACTAACTTCATTATTCTATGATGTACGCAGTTGTTACAGCTAGTGGCTGTTACTCTCTAAACATGAATCAGTGGAATTTTACTAATTTTAAGTGACTATTCACTTTTTATCAATGTGAGAATCGTAACACAAAGAATTAGTGACTGTTTAATGAATATATTAATATTCTGCGTTTGATCATTAAATATGTGAATGTGTATTAGTATTCACTAACTTGTTATTGAAATTCATTTATACGTAGTCAATATTGCTTCACAAACGTAATTAATGAAAATTTCACTGATTCATATTTAAGAGAGTACGCTAGCGGACGTCGGTTTGATCATCGCTTATTACAAATGTTTATACATGCCACACAGATGTTTGTCAAGGTATGGACTGGTTGTGTTGTGTATGTTTCCTGACCCTGATAAAGGATCCTTATCTTAATGGGTATATGTAGTTGCGTTTGAGTTGTATTATTGTTTCTTTTGTGCGTTTGTTTAGTCTTTAATCATATACAGTGCCGGATTAAGCAAACGCGGAGCCCATAGCAAATTCTTTCATAGAGCCCTTGATCTGCTATAGGTTCTTAAGTATAGACTGGTAAAAAAATAATTCAATACTCAATAGTTTATTTGTCATCTATATGCTACAATTTTGTGGGAAATTAATAGTTTAGTTAATAGATAAGTAGTATTTCACGTTTTTGTGACATCAATTACATTCAATATACATCTTAATAATTCCCACTCAAAATATTACGCTCAGGCAGAGATGAGTGGGTTTAAATATATGTGAGCCCCTTTCGCGCGGGGCCCGTAACAATTGCTACTCTTCTACGTTGTTAATCTGGCACTGATCAATGAACATCTACCATGACACAACTACATCAACCTATGTACAGTACTGAATGTAGGCCTCCCCATCTATTCCCGGGGGGAAGGAAGGGGTTGGTAATACTCGCCACTCTTAGAAGAAATGTCCAATCACCAGATATCACGTCAAACAAATAGCAAATAAATAAAAGTCCTAAATATAACAATATAAATAGTATTGAAATTATTAATAACAACAAAATGTCCATATATGTTAATTAATTATCTTTGCCATTAAGGCTAAACATAAATTATAATCATGGGTTTTATTGACAATTATTCACATCCTTATTGTCTTACCTTATTATGTGTCATTTTGACTATATTTTTGACATTTGGTTGAATGAATGAATTTGTGTATATTTATTTAAATGTAACTGATTGATTATATTGAATAATTCCATTACAAATGCTGTAAATTAATTTAAATATTTTTCGCATGCATTTCTTAGATATTATAAATAATGTTTACACATTTTTCTTATGGTAACGGTAAAATAAGTCAAGATATGGGCGATTTTTGATTCAAGAATGTGTTTTTACCCTCCTAGAGTCAACTGTTATATAGTAAAAAGAGAATGTATAACAGAAAAAAATGAAAATCGACTTTTAGTAATGAGAGCGTACATTTTATGGTGACTTCTTGCTAACTTTTTTTTTAAATCAAAGATAACTATAAACATAGAAAAAAAAACTACTTATAAATACTTCTACAATTAAGAAAGCCAAATTTAATCCCACTAAAAAACAATAGTGGCGCCGTCAAGCGGACAAACTTGGAACTATAACATACATTACCAAATATATGAATATTCAAACAATAGATGTTTTCCTATCACGCAAATAAGATGGCGCTCCAGGTGACTGTATTGAAATATGAAATTAATAGAGTTTTTAACTCGTATTGCGTAGTAAAGCAACTATGGGTACCGGTAATAAATCGACTATAATATCTATTTTGGTATGATATGGTTCAATGGTGGCTTGCGAGTTCAAACCAAGCGGCTGACTTTTCAAGTGTTGAAATTCAAATATCTTACTTTGGTAAGAAACTGCATGTTTCTGGAAACATTCTAAAGACATATACAATATGGGTACATGCATAGATATGCGTGTCAAAAACACTGTGATCCTTCTTTTAAAAGAGTAAACATTTTTTAGTCATTATAGAAGTCGATCTTAATATATTTTGACTAATTTTTTATCAGAATAATGAGGTGTCTGTGTGTTCGATAAAAACCTCGTAAGGCTCCGTGTTATCATATGAATACATATTCAACATGGTAATTCAAGCCCAATTAAATAATTCAAGTTTAAAAATTATGACTCACTGTTGTCATCCGACAACATATTATCAGAATTTCGCTCGTAATTTCGAAAATACGTGCCTTAATCCACGTTACTCTGGCAAACGCGACTTGTTAGACTCCTAGGTGTAAGTTTCGTCGTAATTGAACCACTCACAGACGATCTAGTTAGTTCGTTTAAATGAAGACAATGACAGGTAGACAAAAATGTAGTTGAAATACATTCTAACGATTAGTCGTCGTGGGCGGTAACTACTATAATCTTTATGTTGTCAGACAACAATATTGGGCGATAACTTCTTCAAACGCATTTAAATCGTGATCCTTACGAGGATAATGTAAATGGGAATATGTTTCGATTTACTACAGCTAAATCTATTTAACTTCATCGGTCTGAAAGATACGTGTGTTTTCAACAAATATATTATCTAGGTTTGGTTTTGGATTTTTACGTGGTGACATCAATCATTATAGTTAATGGTACATACTCGTACTTTTATACATACTAACTAAATACTACTATACTAACAAATCAGGATCGATTTGCCATTAGCTAGAATTTTATTGATTATATTTCGAAATACAAACTTTATACGATTCTCATATTAACAGAAGTATACCCATTCTATAAATATTTAAATAATTATATTTTGCTTCAAATATAATAATGCTGTTAAATTTTTTTAAAGTTGTTAAACAGCCTGTTTTATTGGGGAATGTTAAACATCACGCTGTGACCCATACTAGGGTAGCTGTGACCAGAAATATAAACTGGGAAGGTTCTCAAGAATCAAGTATTAACAAAAATATACGCAATTTTTCATTTTGAATAATTCAAAGCAATAATTTAGAAAACTTAATATACATACTCGTATAACATTATCCTATAAGGAATTCTTGTTCCACATTCAACCGTCATAGGCCTTCTTAATGCGATTGTGTAATAATTACGAGCGAGCTACCAGAGGGGCCATTATTAGTGACCTATTTTCATACATCGCTATAAATATAACTTAGTTATAGTGTTAGTAATATAATACTTATTTCTTGTTTTGTATTGTAACTGTCAGTTAATATCCCAAGGTTGGGCAAATGTGTAGTGGTGCTAAAAGTCCCCTTAACGCTAACGATTGCAGTTTCGATTCCCGATCAGGGCAGATACCTATATGCATTTATATAAATATTTGTTTTTAGTATGGTATATCCTTGTCGACCTCCCCACCGTGGCTCGGAGAGCACGGGAAAGTCGGTCATAGTTAGGACATATAACTACACAAAACCAATGTTGGGCATTTTTGACAATTTTAAATAATAAATAAATCTCGTTACCTTTAAAATGAGAGTAATAGGCACCTTCTTGGTTAACGCGTTCCACGTTAAGCTACAACATCGCTTTTACCGCTGCAATCAAAGTAAAGCGTCAGCTTGTTGCATGAAACTTGTTGCATTCAGTGTAGCTCGCTTGACTTTATTTCCAGATGACCTTCAAATGAGATTTTTTGTGCCAAAAATAGCTAAACCAGTAGTAGTAGGCTTTTCTCAAATAGCTATGTTTGAAACAAGAGAATTTATTAATATCGTTTATAATTATCACAAAATATTGACCTCTTTCACAAATAAACTATAACAGCGTGATCACAACAGTGAAATCCTTCCCTCTTATTACCCGACTGCGCCAAAAGGAAGGTTATGTTTTCCGAGAGTATATATGTATATATGTAAAATTGTTTGGCACGCTTTGCAGCCTGAACGGCTCGATGGATTTTAGATTGAGAGGTATCATTAGATTTGTATTTACTGTGAGAGTGATACTCGGTATATTAAAATAAAATAAAAAATAAAAAATCGATGGATTTTTGGCGTCAAATTAATTTCATTTTCAAATTACACAGAAACGCAGTCGGGTTTTTTAGTTTTTTAAATTAATTTGACTTGACAGATCTGGTGATATTTGTCTCGTTTTATTAGAATATTAAAAATCACTACTAACTTTAAGTGAGAGAGAGAGAGAGAGAAAGAGAGAAAAAGTTATGGAACGTCTATCGGAAATCGATATATTAATTTACTGCCATGTGTACCTACTTGTATATTTCTAAGTAGGTATTAAGTGTATGTTGAAGTACCAGTGTATAGTAAATGATATGGAGCTAAGCACGATGGGTAAATTAATTATCGACTTACTGACGACAGGGTGAGATCGATGTGTCCCAGCCAACGTGTTAAAAGAGCCGTTCAAACGAACGCCTAGCTCTACAACTGAACTATATAATTATATATTTCTTACATAAATACTTTTTTCTATGACAATAAGCGAACGACTTTAAAATTTTCTCATATTTTTACATCCATATATTTCCATTTTACCTTCAATCCTTTATTTTTTGAGACAGTCAAGCTGACTTATTTGTGACATCCTATTTTCTTTTTTAATAGAAAGCTTCTTTTCTGAGGATGTATATGTGTAATAGTGGAGTTTATGAAAATTTATATACATCTTCGATTATTTTACCTGCGACTATGGCCACGAAACATTGCGGTGGGATTGTAATAATAAATCAAGTAATATCGATGAGAAAATTCTTAATATAAAACTAGAACTTGACACCCTTACAGTCATTCAAGATTATGTTGACACTCACAGACCGACAAATTAACTTGAATGTTATATAATGTCTTCGCCTTTTGTAAACCGATTTTAGTGACACGTATGATAGTTTTTGAGGCTATGCTTGGTATTTCTCTGCGCGATCGAATCAGAAATGATGAGATCCGCAGACGAACTAAGGTTGCCGACATAACGTAGTGGGCAGGGCATGTAACTCGTAGAACTGACGGCCGATATAGCAGAATGGTTCTTGTGTAGAGACCATGTTTGACAGACGACTTGAGTAAAGTCGCCAAAAGCCGTGGGATGGAAGCTGCATTGAACCGGTCGCTCTGGAGGTCCATGGGAAAGGCTTACGTTCAACAGTGGACATCCAATGACTGATATTATGATGATGATAATGATGCTTTTTTGTGATAGTAATAATAAACGCTACCACACTCAAAAAATGTGATCTTGTGTCAAATATTCGGAAACACACACAACACAAATACCACACCACGACAAACATGTAAAACTGTATGGCTTATACAAACATTTGCCATGACATTTGTCATTGTCATTTGTTGCGACCGCTAGACCAACGGCCGGTTGCTACGAACGTTGTATTAAACATTATAAGAGGTAAAGTTTGTAAGTTTGAGTGAGAAAATTCTTTTACTGATAGATAGGTTTATTTTCCCTGAGTGCTCTAGGCTTTTTATTTTGGTAAATACGTATTTTCAATAATGAATCACAATAAATTTAATTGAAGTCGGCAAAATTTTAATAATACGGCGTGCGCTGAATGAACAATTTGAAATAAAGACTAAAATCTACCTATATGAAAAATATAAATTACTTTTAATTTACAAAAAAAGTCCGCGACACTTAGATATAAGTTTAATATCTCAACCAAAAAGATGGTTTTTATGTTAAAAGTAAAATAAATTTTACAAGATTAAGTTTGTATACAGATTTTATGCATACTTTACAAATTCTTATAAAAACAAATTGTTAAATCAAAATCGAAATTTCATGGATATAAAGTTAACTTTTTACAGCATGTTAATTGATGGAGTTGATTAGAAGATAATGTGAAATAAAATGAGCCGGTAAAATTGTTGCGTTGTCGCTGCCGCTGGCCGTGCGAGAATAGTAGGTAGGCGGGGCGCGGAGGTCAAAATGTGTTAACAACAAAAAACTTAAAAACTTTACAGTTTAACAATATTTTAAATTAAATTATTTCCCGACGTTTCGGACCCTTTACAGCGTCCATGATCTCGGGGGACTGAGGTGGTGGGTGTCCGAATAATGAAATATCTTAATTAAAATATGAAATAATTTAATTTAAAATATTGTTAAGTAAACTGTAAAGTTTTTAATAAACGCGATAAAATCCGGTATAGACTTTTAATCAAATGAGTAAAATTCGCGTAAATATAAGAGAACAGTATAATAATTGTATTGTCAGTAATCAACCACTGACCAAACATTTTGTTACGATTATAACAGAAAAATTGCTTTACAGGATATTAGGTTCATGTTGGTAGGAAACTGTTCGTCTCTTTTACTTTTTAAAAGAGACGTAATAATATTTTTGAAGAAATCTCACTTTGTTAAGCACACATTCTTAACAATTTTTTCGTTAAATTATTTATTGCATCATTCTACTTTAAAAAATACGAATTATAACAGACAAATAAAACCTTATCCAAATATTAAATATATTTAAAAAAATATTTTAGTGCCTCCCGTATCACCGCGTGCGGGAGGCTATTGAAGGCGTTCGCGATGTCCAACGACACCGCGACCACCACTTCCCGTCCGTGTTTCGCCTCACCCGTCACTGCCCACAGGCGTTTGAGGGCGTCGGGCCACCCGGGCGTCCTGGATATCATCCGTAAATGGATTCCCCTGCGACAAAAAAAAAAATTAAAAAAAGGTATCGTATGTTACATCTAATATCTCCAAGAATATGTGTACAAAGTTACATTATGATCGGTTTCGCGTGAAAGAGTAACAAACTTACTTTCGCATTTATAATATTAGTATGACTATGATTATTTACGACTTTTTTAGATGTGTATAATTTTTGTTGATATATTGGTTAATATATACAGGCTATGTATACAAAAATTATAAGGAATACTTTACTACTTAAGATTTTGTACCCGATTGTACGTGTATATAATAATGTAAGCCGCTATGTATTCCTCCAACTCCCATTGCACTCCTAGCTCGCACACGGTTCACCCGCGCCGGTATTTTGGGCACCTTGCGGTATTGTAATATTATTCTTGTATACTTTGCGAGTGTATTTTAAGAGTTATTTTTCGTATTGTATTCTAAGTTACGAGTATGACTGACACCGACGAAAAAGGAGTCCAGGTATTTTTTAGTTTAGTTGTTTTATAATTTTATATAATATAATTAGAACTTTTTAATTTTAATTGACTAAAATAGACAAAAAATTGTTAGTTTTAAATGTAATCAATAATATGAGATTTCAATGCAGTCTTTTAGTTTATTATTTGCAAATAATAAATTTCAAAGATGTAATTACAAAATAAAATAATGTCTACAACGTATAAAAAGTGTGCTTACTTCAACTTGGACTTCTTTCGAGGATGTTACCTGTTTTGTACCTTCGAATTTTCAATAAACAGAAAAAAAAAAATTTTTTTTTCAACGTTCATAGTTTATTGAATAATAATAATAAATAAATAAAAATAACTAACCTAAAACAATAGTTTACAGGATAATTTTCTTTTCTTATTACGCAACATTTTCAATTCTAAACATAAAATATTCACGCAAATCGGTCCTGAAACCTTGAAGGTATTGGGATACAGTTTCATAGTTATATATACATACAAAAACATATCGGTTGAAAATACAACCTCGTTTTTTTGAATTTTAAAAATACAAATAATGTCTTCAATTTTATAATCCATAATATGTAAAATCATAAATTTTAAATAAGTATCTAAAAATGAAAACTATATCTTGTTATCTCGACTTCTATATGTGAAAATACAAAATCAATACTACGTGTAGTTTTAAACGAACGATAAAAAACAGATAGGAAAAGTTTTTTTTTTTCATTGTTTTTTACGCCACTGACTCTATCTATCGTTGTGTTTACTGTGTATAAACATGGCTACATCTGTGAGCGTCAATTACATGTAACATAATTGAATAATGTAAGACTTCAGCACTTGTATTTTGAGGACTTCTTTTGAATGTATTTATACTACAACTATTCGTATACTAGATAGAATCGGGTATCTTTCCTTTAGTAATTTAACGTTCAATAGTTTTTTTCAGTAGATATTGAGGCTCTAAAAGGTATCGTTAAAAAGACTCATTAAATCTCTTAGGTGTGGTCAATGTTTGGCTATGGTTACTTACCTTAGGTGATAAAACTAGGATAATTACTTCGACATGTATTGTTTTTTGTAAGCATCTATTGATTTGATATCTACTTAGATATCATTAGAAATTTTGACGGACAGAAAAATCGGCAGAAGCTCTAAAAATAATGTATCTTGTAGCAGCTTAATGTATTAAGTAAGACTAATGCTACGGCTACACTAAGGGCTAATGATTTTCACTATAGTATGAATTAAGAGAGTTCACGTGGGTGTAGCAACGAATTATCGCCAAAATTATACAATTCCATTCCAATTCCAAATGATAATGGCATTTGGTATTAATTTTCATTAGCAGCTAAATTATCGGTATGGTATTTGGCTTGAGTATATTATATCCTTGATGGTCTTTCCACCGTGAGTCGGAAAGTACGCGAAGCGATTGGTCCCGGTTATTATTATAAATACCAGGTATAACGATTCTTAGAAAATAATGATCCGCTGGGTTAAAATATTATAGATTTTTTTTTAGTTTAAATTCTTTATCGTACAATACACTTAATACAATTGTTTATAAAAGGCGGGCTTAACGCTACTTACTGCATTTTTTATTAGCCAAGTTTTGTATGGTAAGAAAGTAAAAAGTGTGTAGGTGTACAACAAAACAATAATACAAACAATATAATATAATATAATATATTATGATACAATATTATACAGCAAAATATATAATATAATACAAAATAATTTATTTATATAATATTATGTAGGGTGCGTTCGGCTAAGTTCGGATATGGGGTAAGATCAGGGCTGTCACCTCTCCGTATTTGACCCGGAGTCTACGGCTTCGCATTTTGCATGTCCGGGCTACGCATCGATATCTCCGGGTCAGACCGGGCAGTGAGAGCGAAGCGACAGACGGCGCGGCGCGGGCGGGGCGACAATTAAACCAAGTATTTCCTTAGTTCGAACAATCTAATGATTCAACATTGCCTGGTGATTTAAGAATGATAATTTAAGATTACTTTTTAATATCACGAATTTATACTTAAATAAATGTTTTATTTTAATTAAAAAAAAAAATCTAAAATCTCCGGTTCTACTGTTTTTGAAAGGTGACAGCCCTAGGTAAGATCGTACAATCTATAAATACTGCGAAATACGGGACATTTCTTAATGCTGGCCACATAGAAGGCAAGCCTATTTTACTACGCCTTAAATTTGCTTTTCACGCTCTGACTGATAATACGTGTGCTAGATGTCATTAAATGAAAAAAGTCAATTTTGCGTATTTTCACATTGATCCGGACTTCCTCTTGGGTTTTATTTTTTTATTTGATAAGTTTTTGTTAATTTTTAATTATTTTTTAAACTTTATAATCATTTTATATAATGTTTCATCGATACCATTTACTCAAATCTATTTTGGATAGTTATTAGCTGAGATCTTACACTAATTTTTGATAGATGGATTTTAAAAAAACGCGATATTTTGGTAAATATATAAATTGGTACTCCAAGTTTTTTTTAAGACTTGCAAAATAAAATTATATATTGAGGTATAACAACCTATATAATATATATATATATATATATATATATATATATATATATGTATGTATGTATATATTTACATTTTTTTACAGTCAGTAACGTACAATTAGACGTACAACGAGTGCATCTACTAGTGTCGAGTTTTGGAAACACGCAGCACAAACAATAATATAGCCTAAGCCAGGGATTCCCAAACTATTTTGGGCAAGATGCCCCTTTTCTAAAATGAACTGATACATCAGAACCCCATAGCCAAATTACTTTAAAATTCTTATCTCTAGTTTTTTTCTTTTTTCTATTGATAAAATATTTAACAATTTAAACACTTTGCGGTTGGTTAAGTGAATAATAATTAAGTGGTCAATTTCGACAATGATGAGTAATCACACCCGTAACCGATAGCGCAACACCCAGTTGCTGTGACTGCTGCGCTAATCCGTCGTCCTACTCTTCTCCTAAATAAGAAAAGACACATTTTCCCAGCAGTGGAATATTGACGTTTCTGCCCACTTCAATTTAGACGGTCAATTATTTATTATCTCTCTAAACATGAATCACATATACATATTTAATGATCATATCAGTTGACTTTGATATTTACAAATTCATACATCGAATAGTCACTAATTCTGGTACCATTCTCACATTGATAAAAAGTGAATAGGCACATAAAATTATTCAAATTCCACAGATTCATGCTTAGAGAGTATGATATACATATATTTTTACACATCAATTACCGGGGAGACCGGGGGGAGGGATACCGGCTCTTTCTCCACACAAACGTAATCGACTGTTTCCTCCCTGGATAATGACACTAGATTAAATATTTTTGTAACATAAAACCTTTAACTGCCATGACAGTGCCCCTATGTGTTGGTTTTTTTCATATTCTTATTATCATAGGCAGTAGGAGTCTTCAAAAACTAGAAATATTGCCTAATTTTTTAACCATTTTTAGACATGAGTGTCAAAAAAAAAAATTAAGCATATTTACCATTTACTAAAAAACGAGACCATATTATATTAGCATAGCTGAAGGGCTTTTTAGTAACATAAAAAAAAAAAAAAAAAAATTGGCATGTTTTGGGGAGGAAATAGTCGACTACGAAATGCTGTTTTGGTCAATAATTATCTACCTAAAATGGTCTCAGCTGCAGTTGTTCCTTTCTTGCTGTTTGTGAATAGGTCTTGGAAAGCGAGACAGGAACATTTTATTCAAATGCCTATTTTTCAAAAGTCTCTCGGGTATCCTTTCCTCTTAAGCAATTTTGTAGTGTCACTGTAGCGTAGCGTAATAGCCAGTCGACTACGCAGCAATCACGTCTCCATTTTGATTGGTCACTTACAGGAACGTTTTATAACTACGACATAAACATATTTAAACAAATAGACTAATTTAAATGCTCGTATCTACACGTGTACGTCGAGTCATCACTGCTAACTTCTTAATTTTTGCACATCAAACTTTCGACATTTTTTATAATTATGAAATTAAGATAGCTCACTATTATGTCTCGCTGTAGTGCAAGGACTTCTTTTTCAAGGAAAAGAAATCCGGTGAAGTTGTTTCCCTTCGTATTAGCGGATATACGCAAGCATAATTATATCAGAATGGTGTCCCAAAATTTACATTTTTATTCGGGATGTTTTCTTTTAATTGAGCAGCAGATGAACTTAAGCTCTTTGACACAAATACACTGGACAATTTAGATGGATATGCTCACATATGTTCTGTATAATATTAGGTTATATTACGAGTACTATCCATATCTAAACATCTATGTCAGAAATTGATTTGGTTATGTAATAGTAAAATAAAGAAATGGACGGACAAAAACCCCCAATACATACCTAATAACATCCTAAGGGAAAGTGGCGAAAAATATAAAACAGTAAAAGAATTAGTTAACTCGGACGATACCTTTGGAGAATTGCGACGAAATAAAAAAATCCTTTTTACGAAATTACAAAATTGAAGAATAAAATTCTTTTTTTTTATTTTTATTGTAGTGATTTTATGAAGAACGGCTTCATTTTAAAATGGTTCTACTAACAATTTTTTTTTTAGGTGTAACTCATTTTAGTGAATCAGAATATTTGATATAATTTCAAGGTTTAGTTTTTAAAGTTTAAATGTTATCTTGTCTTTCACAAACCAATTTTGGATAATACATAAAATCATATGAAATTGCGATGAAGCAATAGAAATATTTCCACTTTTACGGAGTGGAATTTCATTTCAATAAATGGAATGGTGAACAAAATTGATTTATCCCTGACCCTTTGTGAACGTCCTACACAAAAACTCTTGGCATTTTGAAGTCTACGCTTATCATCGTATTGTAATTGCTTATCGACCTAGCATTCACTTTCTGGAAATAGGAAGTGATCCGATAGCTATAATTAATGAGACGAGCGGCGACTTCAGATCAAATGACAGCAATGAAACGATCAATTGACCCAGTCAGGAACTGATGACATACTGAACGGTTCATACGAGGAAACAACTTCAATCGATATGTGTAATCAGGTGATAAAAGTAATGTTATTATCGAGAAATTTTTAAATTTAGCTTTTTTTTGTTTTGTAGTTGTTTTTTATTTTTTATTTTATTTCTTCGGATACATTAATATTAATAAAGCGAGTAACAGTAGTACATAAAAAAGGTAGGTAATGAGAAAAGTAATAAAAAAATTAGATAAGATTATACACTAAAATAACCGAAACAATTTTAGTAACGAAAAGTCACAAAAAAAAGAAACAATAATGGATACGAGCAGTGCCTGATTAAGGTAACTTGATGCCCTAAGCAATTTTCCCCTGTGGGCCCCCCTATCCTTAAGTGTACTACAAAGAATTAATTGAAAAAAAAATGTGAATACATATCGTAGGTAGAATATGTATGTGTTGTTCCTTTTGCCCTTATCCCATGCTAGGGGTGTTCATGGGAAAAAATTATCGATAATTTTATTATCGATAATTATCGTATTGTGTTATCGATAGTTATCGATAATTATCGAATGAACACTTATCGATAATTATCGGATAAAAAGTTATCGAATGTTGGGGACAGTTATCGATAATTATCGGATAAAAATTATCGATAGTTATCGATAATTATCGGTTCCATTTTCGGACGACGAAAAAAAAAATTAAAAAAAAAACAGGTCATCCGGCCTTCAGTATGGACATTTTCCTCCTTACCCTATACGAATACCTAAAAAAAAAGGTCATCCGCCGTCCAATATCGACATTATCCTCCGTACCCTATCCGAATACCTAAAAAAAAGGTCCTCCGCCGTACCATAATTATCGATACTTATCGGATCCAAAAACAATTTTCGATAATTATCTAATACCACAATATTATCGATAATTATCGCATGGCCAAAATTATCGATAATTATCGGATCGCAAAAAATTATCGATAATTATCGCATGAAAACTTATCGATAGTTATCGATAATTATCGAATGAAAAATTATCGAGTAGTTACGAATTATCGTTAATTATCGCACACCCCTATCCCATGCTAGGTGGGATCGACACAACATGATTTCGTCTCTGTCATGTAGTCTCTGGTGCCCCCCAAGACGGGATGCCCTAAGCAATTGCTTAAATAGCTTATAGGCTAATCCGGCACTGGATACGAGTTAGGTATAAATAGAAAAAAAAAGTTAGTGTATTGTTTTATTGCGTTTTATATAACTTATGTCTTTTTTAGGTTTAAAATACGAGTAAATTTCAGCACAGACATATAGAGCTTTTAATATTAGTATACATGATATTATTGTGTTTATATGTTAACTAGTAGGTGTACTAAAAACCGTTATACATACAGCTAGTGGGAACAAATCGGATACTTATTAAACAAAAATATTTAAAATTAACTGTTTTCCTTAAAACATTGAATGAATGAAATCAGCCCGTAAATGTCCCACTGCTAGGCGAAGACCTCTTCTCCATAGAAGAGAAGGACTGAAGCATAATTCGCCACGCTGCTCGACTGCGGGTTGACAGATAATTTTTCCCTATCATGAGTAACGATCGCTATCGGGTGCTTATGATAAAAACCGGGACTGACCGCTTTATGTGCTCTCCAAGGCACGGTGGGGAGACCCAAAAGGACATACATCGAGACCGGAAACAAATATTTGTACAAATACAAATATCTGCCCCGAGCGACTACTCGCACCACTACAACAAAACATTATACAAGAAAATAAAAAGTCTTGTAAGTAAAGTATGAGGTTAAATAAATTGTTGTATAACAATTTATTTGTTGTATAACAATTTATTTGTTGTATAACAATTTATTTAACCTCATACTTTAAAAAATATCAAATACAAAATTCATATTGCGACTTTTAAAAATTTTGATTAATTGAAATATTAATCCTTATAAATTTTCCGTTAATGACTTTCTATAATCTGACGGAGGTCGAGAAGAGCTGTCAAATAAGCGTACTTCGACAATCCATTTTCGGATTTTCGTTTGATCGGTTGAGATATTGTTATCTAAAGATAATTAATTTAAGTTTGACAGTTTTGTAAATTAATTTACAATAAGATATTTTATCAATGAAATATCTGACGGTATTAAGTTAATAAGTATACAAACGGCTTACAGAAAATCACTCACCAAACTACATCCAACACAATACTGGAAAGGTGTATCTAATACGTGATATGGTGTATTCAATGTTGAAAGGAGAAATTCTGATATAGGTAACTATTTTAGCCAATTCGCATAGAAACTTCGCGAGGGATCTCGCCATATTTTTATCGTGCTATTGACGAGAACCTATATAAGGGTGAAGAGAGATTTCGACTGTCCCTACGTATACTACCGAAACTGAAAAAAGGTACTTTACAGGAGAGCACTTTTAAGTTAATTTTGTGTACAAAATTGTCATTTATTTGTTAAGTATCGATATTATACTCATGAAAAATGTGGTTTAATATGTATTTCTGGCTTATTCTCTTTTTTTGTATGAAAACATATATAAATAGGAGTTTCTTAGTGCAATAAAAAAAAAAAAATCGCAAATTTTCAGTTTCGATACTGTACGTAGGGACAGTCGATTTATACCTTGCTATACTTTTAAGAAAACTCACGGAAAAATCGAAAACACGTCTATATTAACTAAAAATAGTTACAATGATATAAAAATAAAAAATCACTGCGATATATGAGGCGATCAGTTTGCGTCAGATATTAAAAATACGTAATTTATAACCAGACTTTATTTATTTTATTTTATGTTTACTAACATATTTCATGCATTCATTATATGTTTATCATACACGTCTGCTCGTATATTTTTATAAATGTACATATAAATAACACATATAAATATATTACACATATACACTCAGACTCCAGGCAGGAATTTGACAGACAACCCTGGAGCAGAAAGCGTCCGATTAGTGATCGATTTGTCCATAACCCGAATGCTCTTATATTTACGCGAATTTTACTCATTTAATTAAAAGTCTAAATTGGATTTTATCGCGTTTATTTGTTTTAAAACTTTACATTTTAACGATTTTTAATTAAATTAAATTATTTCCCGACGTTTCGGACCCTTTACAGCATCCATGATCTCTGGGGACTGAGGTGGTGGGTCTCCGGACATAAAATAATTTAATTCAATTTAATTAAAAATCGTTAAACTGTAAAGTTTTAAAACAAATAAACGCGATAAAATCCGATTTAGACTTTTAATTAAACAATAGCAGTTCTTCTGTTTTGCCTATCCGACGTAAATCAACGGATCTGTTCAATATCTTTCAGATTGTTAAAAATATTTTGTTATGATTCTCCTTTAGAATGTTATTGTTGTAGTTATAGAATTAGGTTTTGAGGTGATTTTGTGGAAAATCAATAGGCTAAAAAAACTTTTTAAACATGAATTGGTTAAATTTTCATTATTTACGTTAGTGAAGCTGTATTCACTAAATATTTATTTATTTATTTATTATTTGGCACAGTTACACGATACAAATCATGACATTTGTTATACGAATAAATTACGAAAGAAAATAGATAAATTTGCATCTCTATAACAACTATGCACAACATGCAAATAAAATTAAACAATATATCTATATATATATATATGGCTAATTAAATACTATACAAAATATAAACAAAGTAAGACACAAAACAATAATGTTAACTAAATGTTGTATAAAAGTGTTGTAAGCTATGAATTCATATTGTTTGCAAGCAGATATAAATTATTTGGATCTTTTATTGCCCTTACAAATGAGTTGGGACTCTGGTGGAATATATTTAGTTCCTTTGATAACAAATTATATTGCCTACAGAAGCGCACCAGAGGATCGTTATATGAAACATTATATCGATGAATTTCAATAACAAGATAGGGACTACTACTCACTAATACACATATTCAATTATTATATTATTATTCATACATCGAATAGTCACTTATTCTTCGAGGTACGATTCTCACATTGATAAAAAGTGAATATTCACTTAAAATTAATGAAATTCCACTGATTCATATTTAGAGAGTACATTTCGAATTTTAAGTATTATTTTTATCTAAAACGAGTTATGCATCAAAGTTTAATCCTTACGTGTGACTTTCTTTATTCATACTTAACTTTACCTTTTAAGCCTCAAACAATTTCTAAGTCAACTTTTAAAATAATTCAAGTCAAATTGTAGTCCGAATAGTTGCCCCGGTCGCACCCCGGGTGCAATTCCTACTCGGGGCAGATTTGTTTCTGGTCTGGGTGTGTGTGGGTCCCAACATTAATTTTATTCGTTTCATTAATTCATTCGTTCATTTAAAAAAAATACGGTAATTTTTTTACGGTAAACAATTCGTCCTTTGATTTTTTAGGGTTCCGTAGCCAAATGGCAAAAAAAAAAACGGAACCCTCATGGATTCGTCATATCTGTCTGTCTGTCCGTATGTCACAGACACTTTTTTTTTCCGAAACTATAAGTACTATACTATTGAAACTTGGTAAATAGGTGTATTCTGTGAACGGCATTAGGATTTTCACACAAAAATGGAAAAAAAAAAACAATAAATTCCCCATACCTGAAACTCAATTTTTTTTTTCATCAAACCTAATACGTGTGGGGTATAGGTCTTCAAAAATGATATGGAGGTTTCTAATATAATTTTTTGTTTTTTTTTGTTTTTTTTTTTTTTTTTTTGTAAACTGAATACTTTGCTCGAGAGACACTTCCAAAGTGGTAAAATGTGTGTGTCCATCCCTGTAACTTCTAAAATAAGAGAATGATAAAAGTAAGAAAAATATGTGATTACCATGCAAACTTCCACCGAAAATTGGTTTGAACGAGATCTAGTAAGTTTTTTTTTTTTTTTTTTTTTTTTTTTTTTTTTTTTTTTTTTTTTTTTTTTTTAATACGTCATAAACCGTAAACCGTAATTTACCTTTCATTCAATCAACTCAAATATAAAAAATACAAGAACTTTTATATTATGTTAATTGCTGCTACGGATCCCTTCATGGGCGAGTCCGACTCGCACTTGACCGCTTTTTTATTTAATAAAAAAAAATCAATAAATAATAAATATATAAATAAAACGGTATGGCTAATTTCAGGCACAAAACATAATACTGTTTGATGGTTGAACTATATTTTCGAAGTTACATACACGAATATTCAGCAATAACGATTCAAGGCTGTGAACTATTTGTAAACAACTTCGTTGAACACTCGATGTGGGCGGAAAATTTATCATTTCATGCTTCTAGTGACTAAAAGAGTTTTTTGTTTTAATAGATGTTCTAGACATACAATCATTTCATAACAACCTATCTATGGTTTCATCTACCTGAAATTATTTTTATAGTATAAAAATATCACTAAAAGTGCCTATAAACGTTCTTATGGTGGGTAAATATTCTCACTTGAGAGGGTTGAAGCTTAATCTACTACTGCTCCAC
Source organism: Euphydryas editha (assembly GCA_036937285.1). Taxonomy (NCBI): domain Eukaryota; kingdom Metazoa; phylum Arthropoda; class Insecta; order Lepidoptera; family Nymphalidae; genus Euphydryas; species Euphydryas editha. The sequence continues at coordinate 1,815,988 of JAUPFZ010000007.1, read as the reverse complement.
TGTGGGTTGGGGATCCATGCTTTTCTAGCCTTTATATTATACTTATTTTATTTTATTAAAATTTATGTATAAACAAAGTTACAGACAAAAATACAAAGTTAGATCCTTTTATTACTAGACAATCCGTCTTCATCACATCATCATCATATCAGCAATTGAATGTCCATTGCTGAACATAGGCCTCTTTCATCGACCTCCATAGCGTCCGCCTGTGTTCTTTGTTGCTTGTCATTTTGTTGGCTTGCCAATACTTGCCACGCTTGTGGTTGGCGAGCGCAGTGTGTTACTCAGGATATGGTGACACTGCTGCTCATCATCTTTTATGTTACCAAGTTGTACGTACAATTAAGATCTTAATTGCCTTTTACGTCACCTCGACAAAAAGGAGATCGGAACTATTCTATTGTGTTGGTCACCGCGCGGCACACTGTCCATCTTCTGTATTAGCCTATAAACCACCCACTGCTGAGCGAAGGCCTCTTCTCCATATAGAAGAAGGGTTGGAGCTTAATCCACCACGCTGCTCCGCTGCGGGTTGGCGGATAATTTGATAAATTCCCTACCATGGGTAACGATCGTTATCAGATGTCTATGATAACAACCGGGACCAACGGTTTTACGTGCTCTCCGAGGCACGGTGGTAAGACCCACAAGGACATTCACCCAGACCGGAAACAAATACCTATTTGTACAAATACAAATATCTGTCCCGAGCGGAAATCGAACCCGCGACTTTATCACATTACTTCTTTGTCTATCCATCTTAATCAACGTTAATTATCTATGACATATTTCATGTTTATAATGCATAATACCACGATATAAGGTTGACTCAAGTCAAGCCGCGATTACTAGGGAATTCAATCTCGTTCTCGCGAGATCTCGGCCTTTTTCAGCGATATTGATCTCGGACGAAAAAAGGGCGTGATCTTGCGAGTTTAACGAAATTTCTCATAATCTGACTGTAATATAATAATAATAAGTTTTTTAATTCTAAAAATTATATCTTATGGATCTACTGGAGTAGATATAGTTTTATTTAATTGATAATAATATCTCAGTTTAATAGTCAACTCACCTTAGATAATAGTTTCATTCTTTTTTTACTTCTCGTTGTTTTGTTTGTTATAAAAGAAATGTTTTATTACTAGAAGATTTTTGTTTGATATTAGAAGAGAAGACTGGTTGTTTCTTTCATTTGTTTTTTGATAGATACGTACCTACGTCAAAGTTTACTACGTATTAAAAAATATAGACAGAGAAATAAAACAATGTTTGATGCATAAAAATGAGAAAAAAATCGTGAAAATAAATGTTTATCTTATAGTATTTCTAAATTTTATTATTTTTTCCTAATTTATTCAAATATTGTGATTATTTGAAAAAAAAAACACAAAATTGCCAATCTCGCGAGATCTCGAAATTGGCGAGATCTCGCAGTATTGTTATTCATAAACTCGGTAGATCTCGCTTGAGCCTCAATCTCGTGAGATTTGCATTCCCTAGCGATTACGGTTCATGTGCGGGATCGAAATATCAGCAAAGAATTAACAATGTATATCGTGGTATGTACCCGTGTTTCTATCAAGTAACTTGCAAATAACGAACGAGCACGAAAAGTCGCTGTAATGTCACATACTCGCTAGAGGCAGCATTGTTGCAAGCTAAGGTTTTAGTATTGCAATGTCACATTACAGCGATTTTTCGCGATCGTTCGCTATTTGTAAGTTACGTGATAGTCCCAACGATTATTACTTTACAATATTAGATACTTAACACTTACACAGCTAATACTCACTACTATGATTCATAGATTTATAGTTTAAAACCTTCTGCAATAAACAAACTTTTCAACTTTTTGTTATAAGATATACATAAATCTATAAGTTGTTCAATGGCGTTTTCCGTTATATATTATCCAAAAGCTAAAATAGCACATTATGTGTTTTTGAATTAGAAAATGATGAATATAAAATTACATATTCAATGAGGGTGTGTTTCGACGATACTAATCTAATTCTATTTATAGCTAACATCAATTGGCTGTTGTGCGTCTTGATTTTCGTTTATAACCAATGTTAGTTATTATTATATTATTATGCCATACAGTCGCACACTTGTCGTCGTCTGGACTTTTGTGATTTTGTTATATGTACCTATGTGTTTCCGGATCCCTAACGCGGATTACAGCCTACTGTGGGCCTTTCTAATTATTTATTATTATTCTATATGTAACATTTATATATTAACCAATAGCTTTTAAAAAATAACGTAAGCTGAAATTTGTAAACGGATTTACTTCAGTGATCTTAATTTGAAAAAAAAAAACAAAAAACTGTGTCGTTTTGACTTTTTGAGTAACGCTATTTTTTTTTAAATTAGATCAAAAACATTTATTTTAAAAAGAAGATTATTCTTGCAAGAAGGAATTGAAGGAAGGAATTGAATAGTGTTGAAGATTGGTTGTGCAGAAAGGTTTTTTTCTAGATAGGGACTTTCAACTATTTCCTTAAAAAACCAACCCGTGTCCAAAATTAAATTTTCAAAAAATGTAATATTCGATTTGGTCTTATTTTGTCTATATTTGAGAATAAGCACAGGTATGAATTTATAAACATGTCCATCTCATATGCGGTTTTAAGTTATTTCTTGGAAACAATAATGTTGTCTCGCGCAGGTAACGTGACAGCACGACACCTTGGCAGCGTGACAGGTTGTGGAAATGATGTTAAAGGCGTGTTAACGTTGAAAGCAAAATTATAATAAATATTGTATTTATTGACGGAACTTGCCAGATTTCCCTAACCACTGAGTAACAATTGCTATGAAGATAAATAATATAATGTCAATAACAACCGAGACCGATGGCTTTACGCACTATTCGAAATACAGTGGAGAGACACACGAGGACATACACAAAACATGAAATATACATGAAAAGGAATCGAACCGGCAATCACCAGCGTTATTCGTTGTAGAGAAATCATTCGCAAACTCGCAATGATACAGCGTGATGGATTAAGCTCTAACTCTTCTCTTATATGGAGGGAAGGCAAGCCCAGTAGTTGAACGTTTACAGGTTGATTTTTATGTATTTTTTTTTATGTATTTATATATCACACTTCACGCAAAGATACCTAGGTGTTAGTTCTATAATAGATTAACATTCTAGACTGTTATGCTTATGAGCGCAACGCGTCCGACTGTGCTCCGGTACACCGCTAAATTTGTCTCAAGGCTACAACTATTGTTGTGTATTAGTTAATTGCTATCGATTCGTTGGTATTGCGTTTACTTTTAATCTAATATGGATAATTAGTATATCTATTGACTCACTATTAAGTGATAGGACTATACATAAACGCTACACATAAACATGTTTTTTCCTGTAACAGCTAAAAGGTTAAATATTTCACTTCGGGAAAAAGTAGCCGAGTTTTTTCGATTATTTATGAGAAAAGTTATAATACATTGGCTTGATTGATTCACCTGAATGTTTGTCATAAACGTGAAAGATCTATAATTGAATTAATATTGAAATATCAGAATTCTTTTCCGTATTGCGACTAGAAGGTATTGTGTTTTTGTTTTTTTTAAAGCAATGAATTTTATAAAATATGTATATGCAAATCTAGAAATTTATACATATATAAAAAAATATTAAAAAAATGCATGTAAGTAAATTTAAGAGAAAATATTTCGGTCGGTGGACTCACGCTCCACATTAGAGATTCTAAGTTTAGAAATACTAAGTTACTAATGTAGCAGCTACAATGTACTGAGTACGAACTGATAAAATAATAAATCGGAATTCAAAAGGCATGGGAAAAATTAGCCCGTGGGTATTAATTTGTTAAAAAAAAGTATTTTGTTTGTATCTGTGGAGTAAGCTCTATGCATATACTACCTACGGATTAAGACGCTGTGCATTATCCGTTAGTATTAAAAAGCTAGCAAGCAGTTAATATGTAGCTAAAAGATCTTAATAGCATTTCATATAATTTATTTACTAGTAAATTTTCTTTTGAGAGTATAAACGAAGTCAACGTTTTATATATAGCCGAATTACGACCGACGATTGTCATAAAACTGTGCACGTAATACACCAGCATATTGTATTATTATATTTATGTATATATAATTATGAGATATATATGTTTCAACAGAAATGTTACTCGTTATACTAGTGTACTAAAATTATACTGAACGATTGGCATGATGCGGATTCGGCGACAAATAGCCGTAGGCAAATCGGTTAGTAATTGGCCATTTAGCCGAAATGGCGCAATGGATAGGACCCTAAATTGATATCAAACAGCTGCGGGATAAAATCCAGTGTGTTTCCGTTGAATTTTTCATTTGGTATATTTTCCTGAGATATATATAGAACCAAAACATAGTCTTAACAAGACTAGAATAGAGTAAGTAATGAAAAGGTTAATCTCAGACGTATAGAGGTAGATTAAAAAAAATCATATATCCTGTTATGGATGGGTGTGTGTTAGATAGATATTTTGGAAGGAGTCCAACAATAAACCACCAACACCAGCACAGGAGCCGTTGGATGTCCACTGCTGAACGTATGCCTCCCCCATTATGTCTAGAGGGTTTAGCCAATACTCGTCACGCTTGTCAGGTGGGTTAGCAAGCGCGGTGTGTTGTGGCAGGATATGGTGACGCTACTGCTCATCACCATACTGGTTGGTGTACAGTTGTACGCACCACTATGGCCTTAGTCGCCTTTTACGATACCTCGGCAAGAAAGAAATTCACCAATAAATATCAAAAATCAAGGCTAGTTAATTCGTGGGACACATCTAGTTTAATATTTACTTACTATTAGCCTTGGCTACTATCGGATGTCTGTATAAATATTTGTACGTACTAATGCACAGTGTTCATGTTCTGATCGTATACATCAATATTAAATACGAAGATATATTCACATAAAGTGTAGTATCAGTATTGTTTATATTTTAATCAATTAGTTGCGCCTTGCGGTTTTAACCGCGTAACGTACAATCCCAGAAGGGAGGTTGGAATAAAAAGTAGTCATCAACGTGCCAAGTTTTATTGCAAATGATTTAGATTTTTTTTTCCGTGAAATAGTATAAACGTTCATTAAAAATAATATTAATAGGATTAGTTTTAATCTGCAAATAATTAAGAAAATATTACTATTAAAGTACTGCTCGGTTAACGTTCCACAACTATTAGATAGGAATATTTTCATAAAGAACGAAAGATAAGAACGAAAAGTTGAACCGGATTTCGGTACTTTGACCTATGATTGCCCTAATGACTCAGAATTTGTTCGAAATATGCAGGTAGTAATTTTTCTTCACTACCAAGAGATCAATTTTAAATAAACAATTAGAACATGAAAAACAACGTGAACCCGCAAAAGTGTTGTGTCGAATCATATTATGTATCAATCCACTAGGTCATCTCAATGTTACTAGAGTACCTATTTGCTATTTATATTGAACTAACTACGATTTGCAGTTGACAGACAATTATCGAAATACTCTATCTATTTTCTTATAAAGACTATAGCAAATAGCATTAAATATTCCAAATTATATTTTCTACAATTTTTATTTTTTATTCTCTTAATTTCGGGCTATTATAATTAGGTACATATAAAGAACATATTATAAAGAAAAAAATAAACAAAATGATTCAGCTGATTTTAAGTGATGCGCTTGCCAATAAACGATATTATTTCGGGAGTATTTATTACAAATTGAAAGAACTATCTCAATAATTCTTATTTCCGGTAATGTAATCTAATACATATTATTGATACAAAAAAAAAAAAACAAAACCAAAAATATTGTATATTATTTCTTATTTCAAACCAAGTTGGTTATATTAGATGTGTTATGGTTTCATTAAGGCCGAATTACAATAATATAATATTGTAATAATCAAGAGGTTAATGACAATTCAAAAATCTTGAATGATATTGACTCGTAAGAAGTATATCCACTGCATTTCCCTCATTTAATACTTTATTTTTAGGTTATACACGATAATAACTAATAAGCTTACGGCATTAGGCATTTTAACCTTAGTTTGACGAAAGCTTAGCTAAACTAATAATGCTTAATAAAGCGCTATTTTATAATATGATGACTGTCTGTGATATTGTAATGTTAAGTTTACTTAATATAGTTATGATCATGAGAATATTTATTTACCTACAAGTCGCATTGTCGATAAACATAATACGGGTACCTATAGACAGAAAACGTCCAGGTAATTCACCTGACTGAAATTCGTAATTACAACCGCCTGAGAACTATTGATACAGCGCTATAATTTATATTTAAAAACGGGATGTTTATTGTTGGTTATTTTGCGTGACCGTGACCATGACACTTGCCATGATGCCCAAATATTGTGAACTCAGTGACAATTAAAAAGTACAGTTACAAATATATTGCTGGCTAAAGCAATATATAAGAGGGAGCATGATGAAACGCAGTTAAATAATTATAACTGATTTATAACTATAACTGCCTTAAAACTATAGCGTTCCATATGATAACGTTTTTACCAGTGGCGTAGCTTGACTTAGATGGGCCCTGTATCAAAATCTGTAAAAGGGCCCAAATGAAAGGTAAAGATTTTTCAATAATGGAACAAAACATTTAACTTTAGTAATTGAAAAGTTAAGACGATTTCAGTTTTTATACATTTCTGCCTGTTCTTCTCAGGGCCGGATTTAGAGGTATGGAGGTCCGGGGCAACAGAGAAGTGGAGGTCCCGTGATGTGAAATTTTAGTTCCCAATATATTTCTTTGCGTACGACGACGAAAAAAAAAAGGTAGTTGTTATTTCACACCGATATTTTTGATATTTTTCTTTGCGACCTATATTGGAAAACAAAAACATTACTTCGTCGGCCTATATTTATTCCTAAAAAAAAAAAAAAAACGTCGTCGCAACTTCGGACCTCTGGTATTTACTCCGTCGGGCTATATGAAGTACTAAAAAAAAGACAAAAACAAAAAAAAAACCAAGATCATCTCTGAATTTAAATTTCTGTCCCGAAATCTCTATTGTGGCAGCCCTCTTATGTGGAAGCCCTCCCCAAATCCGGTCCTGCCTCTATAAACAAGTCTGATAGTCTTTCATGTCTCTACACGTTCGGGGCCCCTGTAGGCCAGGGGACCCCGTATCGTTGATACGGCTGATACGGCGGTAGCTACGCCTCTGGTTTTTACGCCAATTTCCTGTAAGAGTTTGTTACGAAATCAATATAGGCAGCTATATACCTTAAAGCTTTTATTCAATAACGTACAGCTGTACGTTAGCTAATCTTAACCAAAATGTCTGAAAATTCTCTGTTTTGTTACAGAAATACGTTGTCAGCACAGATCGCAGCGGCGACATACATGTACATGTTCAGGTGAGTAGAGTATAAATATGAATCAATGAAAAGGAAAAAAATTGAAAAGAAAAATATTGACAAAATTGACATAGACAAAAAACGCGCATGTACACAGACTATAATTATCGATGAGTGTTCCAGTCCATAAAAAAAATTTTGTCTGCTTGTTTTTTTGGTTAATGGTTTTTGAAAAAGGTTAGACTGATTATGACAGCATTCTCGGCAATTTTTACAATTATAGTAGTTTACATAACAGGGACACTTACAACTAGAATACAACAATATAAGCTAATTTTATTCTAGAAAGAATTAGGATTGCCTTAAAAAATATGTTATTTTTTTAATTAAATCTTTGAAATCATTGAACGAGATTAAAATAAGAAATTCGGCTTGATCGTAAATTGAAATAAAATTAAAGCTCATGGAATTTAAATTTAAAATTCTAAAATCCTTAAAACGTTCAGGATCCAAAAATTTCCATTTCAAGCATTAACATTAACATTTGCATAAGTAAGTGTCGCTAATTTTGTTTGATAATTAAAAACCCAAAAGTAAAATTAAAATATCAAAGCGAACGCTACAGGATGCATTTTTATGATATAAATTAATATTTATGGAATAAATTTTATTTAAATAATGTGTAATTGGAACAAGTTTTTCTTTAATGAAAACTTTAGAAATATTATTTTTAAAATAAAATTGACAACTATTTAAGAAAAATAAACGTTTTTTCAAGAAATTCGGTAATCAATAATAAGGAATAGTACCTATACCTATATTTAGAAAATTTACCAAAAAAATGTCCCTATTACTAGACAATAACAAGCATCAAAGTCAATTGTCTGTTAAACCAAATTGAACTAATGTTGCGTCGTGTTCTTGTTAGCCAAGACTATACATAACAACGAAAAAAATTGTTTGACATTTCATTTTGCGCGTAAATGTTGCGGGAGAATTTGCAATTACCCTAAACCATTTTCATGTGTCCACAGATAGTTGAGAATGAGACAATGACAAACTTAACCTTTTTTTTTATTATTTATTAATTTTTATATATTATGATTCAAGGGCGTAGCCAGGATTATCTGTAGGGGGGGGGGGGGGAGGATTCTCTGTATGGGGCAGATAAATAAAATCCTAGACTGTACTGTTTTAATCGTGGATTATTAACATATTACCTATATGAGTATTTCACATTAGTAGTGGAGGTGTTCTTTTATTCGTTTCACTTATCGTTATTAGTGACATTGGTTAGAGTAAGAAAATATGTAAAAATAATTTTTACTAGTGACCGACCACTTGGGGCAGCTGCACGTACCTCGCTACGCCCATGTAATGATTAAATATTGATATATAATAAAGCCTTTTATTATTTCTTACAAAAAATCTTAAAGACTAAAAATAAAACTTTAATCCTATAATATATCCTATAATATATTATATGCTAGTTTGTAAGAACCCCTCCGCGGGTGAAGGCCTCCTCCAAGGAATTCCAGCTTTCCCTGTCCTGAGCTGTTTGCAACCATCCTGAGCCAGCTACTTTTGTGATGTCGTCAGTCCATCTAGTGAGCGGTCTTCCTCTGTGTCGTTTGCCACTTGGGCCTTTCCACCGTGTCACCCTTAAGGTCCAACGCTCATCTGACAGTCTTGCCACATGCCCCGCCCATTTCCATTTTTGCTTTAGGGCATGTTCTAGTGCGTCGGTAGCTCTGGTTATGCTTCTTATCTCAGTGTGTCTTATTTTGTCAATTTTTCTGATCTTGAGCATACTGCGTTCTAGGCCACGTTGACAAGTTCTAATTTTTCTTTTTATTTTGTCTGTGTATTTCCAAGTCTGGCAGGCATACGTTAGACACGGTATAAGACAGCTCGACATGATTTTAGTTTTAAGTTCGACTGGCATATTGCTTTTGAAAATTTCTTTTAAATTCCAGTATTTGTTCCAAGTATGCTGAATACGCCTTTCAATTTCTGAGTAGTTGTTGTCCTTATCGAAGCTTATTTGTTTACCTAAGTATACATATTTACTCGTATAAATTAATTGTTCGCTGTCGACAAATATTGTTTTTTCAGTGGCGTTTGTCATTATCATTGTTTTGGATAGGTTCATCTCCAATCCTACCTTCTTGCTAGCTGAATTCAGTGTTTGTATCATCTGTTGCAATTGCGAGCTTGATTCCGACAGGAGCACCAGGTCGTCAGCAAATCGGAGGTGGCTTAGGTATTTACCTTCAATGAGTATACCACTATCATTCCAGTCCAGTTTCCTTATAATTGACTCAAGGATGGCAATAAACAGCATCGGAGAGATCGGGTCACCCTGTCTCACTCCTCTTTTGATGGGGAAAACTTGGGCCGACTCTTTCTAGCTTGACTCTACCCATATTATTGTTATATATGCTTTTCATTACCTGTATGTATCCCCTCGCTACCCCCTGCTCTATTAGTGCTTTCCATATGCTTGAATGCGAGACGGTATCGAAGGCTTTTTTGTAGTCGATGTATGCGATATACAGAGCTCGTCGTTTTTCTCGGTATTTTTCTATCACTAGTTCCAGAGTGTGAATATGGTCTATAGTCGAAAAACTCTTCCTAAATCCTGCTTGCTCTATAGCTTGTTCTGCTTCCAATGTGATACTTATTCTTTGGTTTATTAGAAAGGAGAATAATTTGTATATGCATGGTAGCAGACTTATCGGTCTGTAGTTTACAACATCGCGTGGGTCGCCCTTTTTATAAATAAGTATGATATCCGACTGTGACCACTGAGTCGGTGTATTAGCATTTTCCAAAATGCGATTGAACAATTGAGTTAGCGGTAGGGTCAGTAGTAGGTGGGCTGATTTTATAGACTCGTTGGTAATGTTGTCAGAACCAGGGCTTTTATTGGCTTTAAGTCTATTTATTGCTTGTATAACTTCTGTTTCGGAGAAAGGCATGCAACTTATTGGTAATTCGCCTGACTGAAAGTTAATGCTATCGTCGATATTTTCATGACCTTGAACGTTGTACAATTTTTTGTAGAAGTCTGTTGCAATTGCTATAATGTCGTTACGATTATTTAGGGTTTTTCCTTTGATTTCTAATCCGTCAATCCATGTCTTGTTTGTCCTCAACTCATTGTATGCCTTTTTGGAACTTCCTGACTGTGCTAAATTTTTCTCTAGAATTTTTGATCTGTAGTTTGTATAATCGCTTTTAATACGCTTGCCTACTAGCTTGTATAATGCCGAGAGTTCGTTTTTCATTGATCTAGTTTTGTTCGTAGTTTTTTGCAGTAGTTGTCTCCTCTTCAAGAGTGCCAGAGTACGGTCCGATAGAATTTTGTGTCTTGTATTTTTATTTGATGTGCGAGCGGATTGAAGGCTTTCTGTAATGGCACTTATTATTTTGTCATAGTGGGTCTGCACTGAGATATTACCCTGGGAATCCAATAGGTCTGGTAGGTGAGCTGAGATGCACTCTTTGTATCTAGCTAATTCGTCTTCGCTCTTCAGTGTGGCGTTTTGGGTATTTTTAAATCCACTTCGATTCTTTTTTGCGTCTAACAAAGTTAATGTTGCTCTAACTGGTCTGTGATCTGAGGAAAAGTTCAGATTCAGAACCTCAATGTTTTGTACCATACCAGGTTTATTGGACATAATGAAGTCGATTTCGTTTTTGTACTCCCCATTAGGTGAACGCCACGTCCATCTACGGTTTGGTTTTTTCTTAAAATAAGTATTTAAAATTGAAATTTTATTTTCGAGTGCAAAGTCTATAAGTTTTTGCCCCCTTGGGTTCCGTATACCATAGCCGTTTGGTTTCATTATTAGATACTCCTCTGCTCTAGGTTGGCCTATTTTGGCATTAAAATCGCCCATAACTATATATGTACTATGGGCAAGGTCTAGGGCTTTATACAGGTTTGCATAAAATATTTCTAATTCTTCTTCCTTTACTGGTTCTGTGTGTGTCTGTCAAATTCCTATGAAGCTTTCAATGTATTTCTTCAGGTATAAGTTTATTAAAAAGCCGACTCCATATTGTCCTTGAGTAAGTCCTGTATGACAAAGTATGTAATTATCATATTCTTCAATTTTCGTGCCCAGTCGACGTGTTTCTGATAATCCGATTATATCATAATTTACACTTTTTAGTGCCTCTGACAGTTCCAGAAGTCGTTCGTAAGTAGACAAGGTTCTGACATTGTATGTTATGATGTATAGTTTGTTTGCTGCTTTATTAGTAAGTTTTTCTGATTGTGCATTTTGTACATTTACATTTATTGTTTTCCTTGGAGGGTTAAGGTCGTAATCTCCCACGGTGACCAGCCGTGTTGGGAGATATTTATTGTTATTCGTTCGTGCTAGTTCTTTTATACAGTATGTTCGGGAGGGGGGGCTTAATTGTTATAGGTTATTATCTCTGCCATCGGCGTCCTGCTCTGGTGTTGTGTTACTGACCTTTTTATTAGTTAGAAAATTTAACATGCTTGGTTTCAGGACTCCTTCCGAGATACTGTGCGATCTTCTTACTGAAGCAGATGTTTTAATAGTTCTATTCTTTTTATTGGCGTGTGTGCTAGCATTATTTTGAGTTTGGGAGTCGTTTGTTGGAGATGTGTGGAGTTGCCTTTTGTGGTTAGGTTTTAATATGACCAGTTTGTCATATTTTATTCTTACTAGGTTCCCCTTCTCTTTCTCCAGTTTCGCTTGCTCCTGCAGTTCTCTTCTTTTTTCCAGTATTTGTTTTGGATAGTCTTCCTTGAAATAGTAGTGTGTATCTTTAAGTGATTGTTTTTGTTTCACTATTTTAATTTAAATATTGATATACATATATATAAATTGCTTATAATAAAAATAAAAAAAATCAAATTGGCTTAAATTCTTACATTATGTACCTAGTTTTTATATTTAATTACATTTCTAAAATTTCACGCTGCATATTAGGGAGAGGTTCCAAGACATGAACAGGTAATTATTTTTAAATTTATATACGAAATATAATATTTTTGCTGATTTTTTTCTGTATGATTTCTTTGTACTATTATAAAATAATCTCATATATTTATGCATTTTTACATCTCAAGTATTTTAATTTTTTATGCACTAACGCACCTCGTTTTTCTTCTTCGACCTCAAACTAGCTTTTTTTGATAATTTCTGAATTCTATAACACGGATGTAATGAGGAAAAAATAATAAGTGCCATTGCTCGCAGTCTTGACTTTACGTTGAAAACACTGTGTAACCACGATTGATTTCATTGTGTTCTCATTGTGTGTTCCATCGGTACACAGTGTTTTCAGAGTATCTCCAAAGTGTTTCCACAGAATTATCATAGTGACTACACTCAAGGGGGTGAAAAAATGGCGACGGGCTTTCACTTTGTCTTCGAAGGGAAAAATAACTAATACATCCACCTTATATTATTTTCTGTTAACGAAACCATAACGCGCTTTAATCGATCTACAACACCATCGATGGAGCTCGTATGTAAACTATGATTGGTGTTAAATGCCGTGAGTTCTTCGAGAAACTACTGTGGAAACACGGTGTTTGAACAGTAGAAACATATGGTAGAAACATTGTGGAACCTATGTGGCTTACACACTGTTAACACGACGACGACACAAGTGGTACACTTGAAGTAGATTATTTTTACCCGACTGGGCCAGAAGGAGGGTTATGTTTTTCGAGAGTATGTATGTATGTATATATAATTGTTTGTGTCGCTCTGCAGCCTGATCGGATCGATGGATTTTAGCTTGAGAGGTGTCACTAAATTCGTATTTACAGTATCGGGTTTTTTAGTTTTTTAAATTACTTTGAATTGTAGCTAGAATACGGTGAACTAGCGAAAATACGGTGATATACATGAATAAAATAAAATTATAGTCGAATTGAAAACCTCGTTATTTTATAAATCGCTTAAAATTCAGAGAGAACAAAAATAATTTTGTAGGGAAATTTAGGTTAAGTGTATGAAAGTTAGGGCTAAGCTGGTTTTCTCCTTGACTTCTTAGTCATATGAAAAGTAAATCTTACAGGTAATCTCGTAATAGAAAGCATCGTTTTCAAGTCATTATTTATACAGCTTTTAACTCATTTCGCAGGGTGATTTGAGCCAACAAGACAAAAGATGTGTCTTCCTAACGGTTCACGATTTGGGCACCAATCGTAAGTCATAATAATAATTTATTAATCTCTAGTTATAAATCATTTTTATTAATCATAACCAAACTGAACTGAATCAGCCTGTATACGTCCTACTACTGGGCGAAGTCTTCTCCATATTTGAGAGGGGTTAGAGTTTAATCCACCATGCTGATCTACACCATCGGTAACGCTATCAGATGTCTATGATAACAACCGGGTCCGATGATTTTATGTGCTCTCCGAGGTACACTAGTGGACCCACACTGACATACACACAGGCCAGTAACAAATATTTCCTTAAATAGAAATATCTGCTCCGTGAGGAAATCGAAATCACAACCGCTGACATTGATGCGCAACTATTCGCACCACTACACCAGAACTGTTATCAATATAATAATCAGAAAGCGGTAGTGAAGTAAAGCTAAATAACTAATCAGTTTATATTTTTTTTAAATTATACTATTTTAGCAATATTAACTTGAGCATATAAAAAAAAAATTACCTACGATTTTTTTTTTATCTTTTAACTTTTATGTTGTTATTATTTTTCTTGATCTCTTCATAAAAGTGTGTTAGTAAATGTGCAATTATTCTACATTTATGTATAAGAAGTAAATATACTCCTTGTTTCTTTTCATCATGTTCATAATCAAAACGATTTAACCAACTACATACTTCATCGACCCTAGAATTATAAAAATATTGTGTTTTATAATACTAATATATAATAAACTACCACAATTTTACTTTAAGATACCGCAATGGTAGATTTCGTAAATCAACCCGCGATGATGGAGATCAAGGAGCGATCCTGTTTCATACACGTCGACGTTCCCGGACACGAGGAAAATTCACCAGATCTACCTGAATCGTAAGTTGAAAAGTATTCTATTCTTGTAACTCGACCTTCAATATTTTATTTTTCTCCGCAATCGAAAACAACTTTGACCTTTAGGCATTGTTTTAATAGAAACTATACTCGTATTTTTAATTAGACGAAGCTAACTGACATTAGCTAATGTCAATTTGTAAAATAATGCTGCCACATTTAAAGTAATAGTGATGCGTTCAGTTCTCTTTCAATCAAATGAATGAACAATGAATGTAAATAGTTAATCATCATTTCAAAGTATAAAAGAATATTATTTCTATTTTACAATAAAATTGTATAAAAGTGCCATGGTATAAATTACTAGTAGTATGTAATTACAATCAGTTTTTAACGGCTTATTACAAAGCGCGGCGCGGCGACTATAAAATCAAAAATTTTATTCAGCATAAAATTATTACAATTATTTACTGAACGTCATGAGTCTACCACCAGTTCGGAAAGAAGAAGCCTCGGACCTGAGAAGAACTGGCGAAAGAAATTCAGCGGGACTAATATTATTATTATTTTTTAACGCAATGTTTTTTTTTTTTTTTTTTTTTAAGGAAATTGAAATGAATAATAATTCTCTATAAGTTGAAATAGCCTGGCGGCGATCACATCATTCCAAAGACGTACTGTCTTCTAGAAAATCGTTAATCGTATAATATCCTTTAGTACAAAAACGTTCTTTCACAATTTTTTTAAATTTGGCAATAGAAGCTTTTTGAACGTTTTCTGGGAGCCTGTTGTATAAGCGTATACATTGTCCATAAAAAGAATTACTGACTCGGCGTAAGCGAGTTACGTGCATTACAAGTTTATGTTTGTTCTTAGTATTAATGCTATGCATGTCAATAGTCGGACATTATATTAACGTCCCAATGACCTTGATACCTTCTTTTAATCTCTTTTTATATCTTGATGGAATTGCTCGCCTTGGTCCTCACTATAGTCGCCAAGATTTTATGGGAAACAATTAATGTGAGACATCAGAAAGTGAATTTTCTAACTCATATTACAGCCTTAGTTCTTATAGGCATTTAACGTTTCCTGAACAATATTTTTATATTAAGATCCTGATCTTTTATAGTACCTAGAAACTTAGAAACAACATTCTCAAAGCCATTCCAAGCATTTTTTTTCTAAGGTTCTCATCACTACTACTACACTACACCCATGAATATTCCCTCTTTCAACATAGCATCAGATAAACTAGGAAACGTAAGCAAAGATACTTAAAAGTATTTCCATCTTGTGGTGATGCCTTTACAAACTGTTTCATGAAACAATTGCAGTTAAAATTTCCATACATGATCGGCGAACTTAATGCGAACCCATTCCTTGTCTTAGTGACATAACCTCAAACCAAAGTAAGAGTAATAAACATTTTTTACAAAGTCGGTTATATTTTTTCTTTGTTTTACTATAGTATATTGTCCACATATGTAGCAAAATATATTCGGATTATGTCTGCAAGTCCGAGAAGCCATTCTTAAACATAAACATATACATAATATTTTTATCACACGAATACGTCTCTTAATGGCGCTCTTTTCTTTTCTTTTTTTTTCAGACGCTTTTTTCTTTAGATGGTTATGTAATAGATTTTAGAATGATCGGCTACAGAATATAGGATGGTTGGTCACAGAGAAAAGAATATTAATATACATTATGGAATTAATGTCGCAAAGAAACTAGCGAATTTACTAAATTAATTAACTATATTTGTTTCAACTTAAGTTAAAAAAAAAATGTGACGTGATACATTCAAATAAAGCTTTACAATATATATGTTAATATCAACACATTACATTTGAAATGTAATGTGTAATTAATGTCACCGAAAGCGATAGTGATGATTTTTCATCTGATGATTAATAAAAACAAATTTAATAAGCGATGTTTTTAATTATCATTACCTACCAACAATCAAGGCAATTACATTCATTCATGAATTTTCAATCATTCACTTTGTCACAACACTATTTTTATTTCATTAAAAACTGACAACACTGTAAACGTCAGTTGACTTCGTCTAATTAAAAATACGAGTATATATGTGGAAAACAACTCGAGTATGATTTATCTGAAAGCATATTGAATTCGAAGTGAAAATGTTTTTCCTTCCTTCAAACTTATGTGAATTGAACTGTCCTGAATCACTATGTACACGTCTCACTGCTGGGCTAAGGCCTCTTCTCCATCTAGACGCTGATTAATCCACCACACTGCTCCATCGCGGGTTGGCGTATAATATATCTACCATGAGTAACGATTGTTACCTGGTGTCTATGATGACAACCGGGACCGACGTCTTTATGTGCTTTCCGAGGCAAGGTGGGGAAACCCACAAGGACATACACCCAGACCGGAGACAAATATTTGCATAATACTGCGGGGAATCAAACCCGTGACCGCCAGCGTTGAATCAACTACTAGCACCAATACACCAGAACAGTCGTCACCTTATGTACGGTCTTCTATTCAGGCACGGTCGTTTTATTTAGAAGGAAAAAATGGAAATGCATTTCCATTTTACGTCTGGGTTCAATAATGCAATCAAATCAGGAAAAATATAAAACAAAGCTAAAACATTACCTTATCAACTCTAAAACTATTAATTAATATGTAAAAATGAAATTATTCTTGTGTGTTTGTGTATGCGTGGTTGTGTATCTTTTGAATAAGTATTACTTGTACGACTCACCTTGCCTGAATAAACCCTATGAGGATTTCGTTAAAATAATTATAGAAAATATTGAAACAGGAATTGCACTAAGAAAATTGAAACGAATTTTTGGGACAAGTATACTTAATTAAAAAAAAACAAAAATCTGACTGCGTAAAATACTCTTATTATAAACTAAATAGAATAAAACAATTTACTAGCTTTCATTTGATACCCATATTGCTACAGTAAGAAAAAAAAATTCAACTCCCCCCCCCCCCTCATTCCGCTATTTGCGGGCGCCATTTTGAAAATTTATATAGCCTATGTCACTACTACAATTTAGACAAATCCAACGACACCTCATATGTCAAAAACCGTCCAGCCGTTTGGGCTGTAGGGCGTGCCAAAGAAATGGACATACATACATACATACATACATACATACATACATACATACATACATACATACATACATACATACATACATACATACATACATACATACATACATACATATATACATACATACATACATACATACATACACTCGAAAAACATAACCCTCCTTCTGTCGCAGTCGGGTAAAAATAAGGATTTTATTGTATTAACTTCTATATATTATTCCAGCTATCCGTTCCCATCTCTTCAAACCCTCGGAGAAGACCTTATAACGGTACTGGACTTTCTGCATGTGAAATACGCCGTGGGTCTCGGAGAAGGCGCCGGCGCGAACATCCTGGCTCGTTGCGGGCTCGCCCACCCGCGCCGCTTGCTCGGGCTGGTGCTCGTCAACTGCACGGGCTCCACGTCGTCCGTCGCCGATGCCTTTAGGACGAGGTTCTCTCGCTGGAAGGGAACGGACATCTCGCAGTCGGAGGAGGACTTCCTCATCTACCACAAGTTCGGACACGTGAGTTTTACGACCTCCTCCGAGATCCTTGATTATAGTTATCAGGTAATGTTTCATTTTGTTACTAATGCTCTAATTACTAATACTTTTTTTGGACAACTGTATGATTTGACTCATGTACATTCTTAGTTTCAGAAGTTTCTGAGACAACTTAAAATTGATTTGTCTCCTGTAGGAGAGCCAAATGATTTAGCTTAGTAACTTTTCCTTTGCAGGCTAAATTTCTTTCGTTTTTCAAATAATTCAGTTAAAAATTTGTTTATTTTATATACAATTGTCCAAAACTATCGACCATACGAATTTGGGGTAAGGATTATGTTCATTTCTAATTTCTTGTTTTCATTATTATTTTTTATTTCTGATCCTGTTCTCACTAATAGAATCAAAACATTAATGTAGTGCCATATTTATTACATTTTTTTATTGTAAATAAAACATTTTCCTTATCAGCTTTTTATTTATTTTCTTAGAATTACATATTGTTTGCTTCTTTTAAAATACTAGTTATTTTAGACGAAATAATTATCTTCTTCTATATATTCTATCTATCTCTTATATTTTCTTATATGTTCGGTACGTATTTTTATGCTAGTTTCATATTTGATTTGTATGTAAATAATTTACATATAAAATCATTAATGCAAATAATATTTTTACGCACTAAGTTGTTGTACAAGCTGCTGCACACAGAAAATTGTAATTTGTTCTCATTAACAATTACTTTCTATGTTTTCTAAGAAAATAAGTAAATTTACTAACGGGATTTATATTATTTGCAGTAGCATTTCAATAGAATTTATTTGAAAATAAAACAAAATTTAAATAGTTAATAATAGGGTTGATGACTAATTTTTAACTATATTGCAATACTCATATACGTCTACTTTAAGCTAAATAAATATTATTTTTGCAAAAAAAAAACTATTATTAAATAATAATATTTTCTATTCTTATAATCCTCTTTCATATTACGCACTAAAACGCGCAAAGGTGTCATGGCTGTAGTTTGACGCACGGTTTGACGTCATGTATTTGTAAACAGTGACAGATCGCTAAAACATTTCATTACAGTATTGTTGTTTTCGATTATTTCTTTAAAATAACACGAATTCCAAGGCGTATATAGTGGTGTGTGGTTCCTAATTGTACAAACATAATTATTCATAAAAACTCCCAGCTAACTAGCCCAGTCGGATTAACTCAAAAAACGGACAAAGATTTACAAAAATTTTTAGCAGGAATTTTCCTTCGGAATTCATTGGGGGAGGTCACTGGTAGTCTAAATTCAAAAAGTAGGGGTACCAGAGTTTTCGTTTCATCCGCCATCTTGATCCGCCATTTTCAATTTTACACGGAAAATAATTATTACAAAAGTTGTTTAAAATTGAATTTGCTACAATTTTGGTTCTCATTAATTTTTTCGTAGGGTCTATTTTCTTCGATTTATACCTGAAAAGAGACGGTGAATTTTGGTGAAAATAAACGAGTTACTAAAACAACCCTTTAAATCAAGATGGCGGATGAAGCGAAAACTCTGGTACCCCTACTTTTTGAATTTAGACTACCAGTGAAACAACGAATTCCGAAGGAAAATTTCTGCTAAAATTTTTTGTAAATCTAAAATACTAATTCGATTGGGCTAAATGTTTGTTTATGTTCCATATAAAAAAGTGCGATATAAGTGGTTAATATTAGCACGACGAGATCCAGCTTCTATAACAGTTATTTCTGCAATGTATTTCGAAGATCACTTTGATGTATTTGGCCTAGATATAAATCTAAATATTATAAATATTAAGATTAATTATTTAAAATAGTAAAACAGTCAATGAGTGAAACGTTATTAACGAATTAAGTACCATGGTTAAATGAAATTTTTCTCAAATTTTTACTCATCTTAGTAGAATCTACATAAAATAATTTCTATTTAGATGTATTATGTAACAATAATGATTACTGTAATACACTTGTATTTAATAATTAAAGTTACATTTGTTAATAGAAACTAATTACGATAACTGTAGATTTTGTGAATGGATATGTACAAAATTATCCGATTTTTTAATAAATTGTGAAACAAACGATGTACACTTACAAATAACTCTTCACATTTCGAAATCCTGCTGAACAAAAGTCTTCATTCGATGTAATAAACTCGCCGAAAATTAACAATTCAATTCTAGGCAAATTCGAACTATGAATCCTTATTCCTGACTTAATAAATCCTTGTTCGATCGTAAGGAAATAATTTAGATTAAGTTAAAATAAACAGTTCAGCCCCAAAAATATTCAAATATTGTGATTAACAGAGATAAACAACGAAAAAACAAGATGACTTATTGAACTAAGATGTATTTAATAAGACGTTACGTCAGACGCTGTTATTGGTGTTTCATGTAACATGTCCGATCACAGTATTTTGAGTTTTTATTTTGAAGATTTTTTTTTTTGTAATCCGTTTTGTAAACACTCTTATTAAAAAATTAATACATTTTTGGAATATTTTGACTATATTTAAGTTATAAATCCTAATATTTTATTGATTTTTAAGTATTGTCATCAACCCAAATTATACAAGTGTAAACTTAATAATTATCACGTTACTTTTTAAATCTATTTCGGATGTTTCTAATGTATATTCTATTGAAATGCAATTCAAAATTAATATAGAATATTATGTTGTATGAGTTATCTTGTTTTGTCTGTGTGTGTTTTTTTTTTCATATAATTGACGTACTTCCATTTTTCTTAAACCGTATGTAAGTCATTTAGGGCGGGTTGCTCGTACACGTCGATTAAATATGTTATCGACGTCAATTTTAACTTAATAATTAAAGATAGATAGACGATTGATTGATTGATTCAACCTGCTGATGTAGATGAATGAATAAATGAATATTAGGACACATTTCACACACGGCTGGTTAGCCCCATGCTAAACTATTTATAGTTTGTGTTATGGGTGCTAACACAACTGATATACTACATATACATACATAAATACTTTATATCGATACATATTGGACACTCAGACCGACAGTCAACAAATTTGCTCATCACAAAGATGTTGGCCGTGCCGGGAATCGAACCCGGGAACCTCTGGTTGGCAGTACGGCATGGTGACCATTTTTTTTTTTTACCCGACTGTATGTATATATGTATGTATGTATGTATGTATGTATGTATGTATGTATGTATGTATGTCCATTTCTTTGGCACGTCCTACAGCCCAAACGGCTGGACGGTTTTTGACATATGAGGTGTCGTTGGATTTGTCTAAATTGTAGTAGTGACATAGGCTATATAAATTTTCAAAATGGCGCCCGCAAATGGCGGAATGAGGTGGGGAGAGTTGATTTTTTTTCTTACTGTAGCAATATGGGTATCAAATGAAAGCTTGTAAAAAGACTAGTTCAAAAATATATATATATCACATTATGTTTATAATGGAAGCTAGTAAATTGTTTTATTCTTTTTAGTTTATAATAAGAGTATTTTACGCAGTCGGGTTTTTTGATTTTTTTAATTAAGCATACTTGTTTACTATACTTCCACAGGCTTTATTTGCCCATGCCTTTTTTTATTTACATTTTTATATTGTTATTGTTATGTTTCATGCGTACTTATTTAGACAACGAAACTTAAGCTAAGCTTAGGATCTCTATCTATCGCGAGTCCTTGCACTGACCACAAATTCGCTGATTTAATATATAAAAATAAACTTAACTTACTTAAAAAATAAACTTAACTTAATAATTTTTTTTTAATGTCTTTTTTTTTTCTTATATCTATTTATTTACATTTTTTTTAATTCTATTGTGTACTTACTACTTACTTACTAGGTACTTTGTTTTATATTTTCATACTAGCCTATATGCATTCTTACTACCTTAGCCTATTTACATTCTTTCGTTTACATGCTTTGAGTTATATTTATCTAATTTTTGTGGCCAGATGCACGAGGGTGATGCTAGGCGACCGGATAATTGAGATGGCAAAAACAATCACGAGCGATCCGGAAGTCGGCGATGTCTTCGGGTCTTGGGAACTGCCGGCACTGAAATGGATCAATGGAGTTCCCGGGTGCGGCAAGACAACACATATATAGTCGGGAACTTCGACGAGGAAGGTGAAATAGTAGCCACAACCACACTCGAAGCGGCCAAAGACCTGAAAGAAAAGCTAACGCACCGCTATGGCAAAAAAGCCAAATCAAAGGTGCGCACTATGGCCTCTATCTTAGTGATAGTGTGGTTTTCATGAGGGCGTAAAAATAAACCGTTTAACGGTGGACGAAGCCCTCATGAACCACTTCGGGGCCATAGTCATGGCCGCCCGATTGTCGGAGGCTAAGGAAGTGGTCCTCGTCGGAGATATCAATCAGTTGCCATATATCGACAGGGACAACCTGTTCGTAATGCGGTACTGCAGACAAAACATGACCACACACATCACATGTGAGTTGTCTTGCACTCATCGGAACCCCAAGGATGTTGCTCTCGCCATCAACGAGGTCTATAAAAACATCTATTCCTCAAACTCCATTGTCCACTCTCTGAGAATGGAGAGGTTCACTGGCGCTCAAATCCCTGAAAGACAGGATGGGGACCTATACCTGGTTTTCACACAAGAGGAGAAGAAGACGCTGTTAAACCAGGGATATGGTACAGGGCGGGGGTCGAGCGTCATGACTATCCACGAGGCGCAGGGACAGACACGCGAGAGAGTCATCATCGTCCAGACCAAGGCTAGGAGGCTGCGGATTCATGACAGTGTTCCGCATGCTGTGGTCGCGGTGACTAGACACACAAAGACCTGTATCTACTACACCGACGACGGTGGTGACGCAATCGGTCGTTTTGTTCAAAAGGCGGTGGAGGCTACATCAAAGGAAATACTCGAGCACACCCTCAAGATGGCGATACAAAAAAGAGACACCGCCGTCATTGAGAATGTGCTCGAACAGCTGAGGAGTCTCTCGGGGAAGACTGGGACGGAGTCGGATAAATGAGAAAAAAAAAATGTAAAACGAAGATTGCAAACCAAGACTGGTGGTGAAGATGTGATGGCTGAAAACTAGACAAAATAATCTGGTATGTTGGTTACAAAAATTAGATAAATATAACTCAAAGCATGGTGACCATTACTCCAACGGGGTCGTCAATGTATTTATACAATGTATTTATACTTTTGACGATAGAATATTAAAATTCACTACAACATCCGTTGGATGTCCACTCATAAACGTAGGCCTCCCCATAATCTCTTGGTAAGTGTGCTGTAGCTGGATATGGTGACGCTGCTGCCCATCACCATCCTGGTTGGTGTACAGTTGTTTGCACCACGACAGCCTTAGTCACCTTTTACGACAACTCGGAATGAAAGACGGGACTGACGGGTGAAGGTCGGGACTATTTTATTGACTTATTACGTGACATATTGTTTTAAACTAACGCGATCACTATTCAAATTTAAATTTAAATTTATATTTGTTCGGGTGCTTACCGCGTTTATAATTTTGTTGAGTTCCCTATATTTCGGCAATGTTTCAATCGCCATGATCACGAGGAGACTGACGTACGGAGATGGTGGATGGTGGCAGATCAGAAAAACGTGACGTTTACGTGTATATACGTGATAGATTTTTTTTAAATAATAAAATTTCATACATTTTGTCAATTTAAGAAGCCAGTTTAAAGAAAAATTTAAATGTCCCAAACATTTAAAACGATATTGTTAATGTAATGTATTTTTTTTTTGGAAAATAGGAATTAATATTGTTAAATACAATGTACTAATTTTATTTTTATATAAACTTATTATTATAAGAAACAATATATGTTTTCCCATAAAGAAAACCTATCCGCAATCAGAGCTCTCAGCCGATCGTTCAAATACTAAGCTTAATAATAATAATACAATAATTTACAAAATATCATATGTCATTCCGTATTTTAAATTTAATTTGAATCAAATACCTATTCAATCTGTTACGGTTAAAATTATAGTTAAAAAATAACAAGACATCACTTGAGCATCACATCCTGTTATTTTCAATTGTCAAGTTTAACTAAAACTTATAAGCTTTGTCTAACTATAACGTAATCGCGTGTCGAGCAACCCACCCTTAGTGAACTTAATAGTTTATGTATGTTATATATAAAGGCATTGCGACTCGGTCTGATTTAAAAGGTTGCCAGAACAATTTATTTTAGACTAGAACCTTATTTATGTTCACAATGTACAAACTCAGGAGTTTAGCAGAGGGTTGTCCTATAATTCTCCTATGAAACTAAGGGCTGTAGCTGTATATTTCCAGTGGTGTTGGCTAGTTGAAAATCTGACACCTGTTTTTTTCATCCGACGATAATTTTTTTTATAATCTTTAAATCTCGTTTAATATAAGACACTGAAAAATTATTTAATAGCAACTTTAATTAAGTAAGCAATTATTCTCCATTGATTGCAGCAGGAGATTGCACCAGTAAAACTCTATTGATTTCTACTTTTAGCTACATCCATGACATTGTTCCCGAGAGTCTTCTCACCTTTTAAATCCAGGTCTTAATTATTTGACTTGTTAAGGCCTGTTTCCTCCATACAATATACGATTTTTTTACGTAACAAATCTTATCAGATAAGACTACAAAATATTTTTACCCTTTAATTTTCAGCTATTGCCTTGAAACAATTTTAAAAAAGATCCACCCTTTTAGCCCGATTAATCCGTATATTAAGGACTGATCAAAACTGATTTATTTATCGTTAATCTATCGTAATATCTGATAGTAAATGTTTTGTTGTAACAGCAAATAATATCGGAGGCGTCGGAGTGCGGCGAGCGCGAGCGTGAGCGCATACTGGCGGAGTTCCGCTCGCGGCTGCGCGGGAACCTCAACACGCACAATATCAAGCAGTACGTGCGCGCCTTCATCCAGTGAGTTCATTCATTGGTTACTGCGTAGAATCTTAGGTCGGAAACATACATCATACTAATATCATAAATGCGAAAGTAAGTTTGTTTGTTACGCTTTCACGCAAAAACTACAACAACAACAACAACAACAAGTACTCTTTATTGTACACCAAAAATTTTTTTACAAATACAGAGTAAAATTTTTATAAGAGAAATGTACAAGAGGCGGCCTTATTAGCTAGAGCAGCAATCTCTTCCAGGCGACCTTAGGTAGAGGATATAAATAGAACGGTAGGGGTGTACAAAATATATCCACAATATAATACATACATACATGCATATACATACAGAAACACACATATATACACATACACATTAAATATATAGACATACATACAAATACACACATACAAAGATGTATGTATGATACACATACACAAATAGCCATATGTCTACATACATACGCATACATACATATACTTTAATATATTCTGAAACAAATTAATGTTATCAAGTATCCAATAGTCGCCCAACGGTTATGACGTATTTAATATTAATTCTTATGATATATCTTAGTAACTGCATGTAATAATTTCTTTAAATCAATAATTAATATTTTTAATTTATAATTATATTTGTTTAACATTATAAATGTAATTAATCGATAATATATGATTAATAAAATATGATTTGACACATCGGTAAAATTGTATAAAAAGGGTAGATAATAATTTTTAGGCATTCATTATTACTCGAGTTGTTAACAACGTTACGCTGTTCAAGAATATATACAGATTGTGATAATCGCCTTGACTATTTAATTTAACAAAACCCACTACTTCATAACATCTCAGAAGTGGGATATTGCTCAAAAATGTCTGGACTTTATTTGGATGGTTTGGGACAACGCAAACGAAAAAACAATGAATCAAGCAGTTCGGAAGATGGAAACAGTGATTTTTTTTTTCTCTGACGGTGATTGTAAAAAGAAACCGTACAAGAAAAGACACGTTGCTCCCAGTGATGCAGAAGTGATTCCCAAATTTCGACCGGAGGACACCAATAGCAATGTCATAGGTTGGTTGCACAAAATTGATCAATTGGGTGACGTTTATGGCTGGGATCACACCGATCGAACATTTATTATGCAATTACGACTACGTGGCTCCGCTCGAGAATGGTATGACGATCTCGAAAACTATGACCTGACATGGGATGAATGGAAGGAGATGCTGCAGACTGCCTTTCCACGATCAACTGATTACGTGGATAAATTAGAACGTATGCTGGCAAGGACAAAAGAAGACAAAGAGACTATGACGAAGTATTATCACGAGAAATTGTCCTTAGTTAAGAAATGTAACATCACCGGCGAAGATGCTATCTCGTGTATAATTCGTGGATTACCTTATGAACTGAGAACAAATACCAAGGCATATAGCTGTGATACTCCTGAACAATTATATTATGGCTATTTATCATCATTGGAAAATTTCAAGCGAATGGAAACACACATTGTGCGGAATTCAACGTGGAAAAGAGGAACCAGTAATAGTGCACTAGGATCAACATCGAACCATCAGCTCCAGCCGAAGATCTGCTACACGTGTCGGTGGACGGGTCACGAAGCGCGGGACTGTAGACAACAACAGCACTGCGAAAACTGTCGCCGTAACGGGCACACTACTGCAGGCTGCTGGTTTGGTGCTGGGACATCGCGACCGCAATTACAACAGGTTAGTCGAGTTTTACATATTACTTAGGATATTTATGCTGATATTTACAAACGAATAGTGATAGTAAATGGACAACAGTTAAGAGCATTCATAGACACGGGCAGTAAAATTAATTTACTTTGTATGTCACAAGCTAAGAATTTACAAATTAAAATTATGCCGAGCACTACTGTTATGAAAGGTTTTCGGAGGAGGATGTGTAAACTCACTCGGTTCGTGTTGCTTAAGTATTTTAATAGATAATGTACAATTGAATGGAATTGCTGAATTAACTAATTATATACAACATCGGATATTGATTTATTATTTGGACAAACAATGATTAATAATAGTAAAAACGTTAGTTGAGTAACTTCTGCTTCATCTATACGTTTTGTTGAAAGTAACATTGTGCAGGATCTGGTTACGAATATTAATCTTGTTGTAAAATTTCCAGTTTATTTAAAAGATAAAGTTATAATAACAAAACAAAATTAACTATAATATGTAGAAGTTTACGTTGACTACTTTAAGAATATTGGAAAAGAGCACACATTTTTAAAAAATACGGTATGGATGCAGTTACGAACTGTCTTTTATATGATATCATCAACTTTTATTAAACAACATCATTCTCATTTGAAAGTTGTCGATTTAAGAAATACAGATATAGTATGGGAGGCTTATAGGCTGATATGATGCTAGTGTGGAGTAAGTAACGATACCAGTTTGCGATGAGGGGTCTACAATACTGGCTATAGATAGTTCAGAAACTACATCTGAGATTGAGATAGGTCAGCATAGTGATTCGGAAAATAAACAATTATTATCACTTTTAAATAGGTATACTTACTCACTAATTTGCTAGAAGTACAAAAGATTTAGGTTGTACCGATCTTATAAAGATACACATCCACACAATCAACCAATCTGTTTGTCGTTAGCCCTATAGATTATCGCACAAATAAAATAAAATTGTTAACGGTAAAATCAAAGGATTTATTAGAAGCAGGTATCATAAGGGATTCAATGTCTGATTATGCTAGACCCATAGTCCTGGTTAAGAAAGGTGAGGATTATAGATTTTGTGTTGACTATAGAGCGTTAAATGCTAATTATTAACAGATTGCTCAGCCTTAAAAACGACTCTTGTAAAACGTGACTTAATTCCCCTAATAGCTCGTGGTAGCTTACGATACAAGACTTTGATCTTTATTTATTTATTTATTTCATCAACGCACGATACACAAAAACATATTTGAAGTACATACATATTCTTAAATAGATCATATACCCGCAATTACAGATGGGCACGACATTCGCAACGTTACTGACGCTTGGATAATTAATTAATCATATTTAAAAGTCAATTATATAATACAATTGATAAGAAATTTTCAAAATGTCAGATCTTACAATAAAATTCATTAGAAAAATAAAATTCTTCTAGATTTAAAATACAGGTATTTAACTAATTACTTAATTAACAATTATTATATTAATTAGATAATATCAAAAACCAGAACAAACATTCAAGGTCTTGTATTCAGCTATAAAATATATTACAAAATGAATAAAAATGATAAGAAAAATAGCACCCTCCCAAGTTTCAACTGGTTTAAATCTTATAATGTCGGTGCTTACAGTTACAATTGAGTTACAATAGATGGTTTAAATTTTATAATGTCAGTGATAAAAATAAACAATTTGCGATCATATTATATTCAAAATGTCATATACAAATTAAAATAACATATGGACTCAACTGGATATGCATCCAGTAAAAAAAAAAAAATATTTACATGCGATTCCATTTGCTTAATGAATAGATGATTAAGATGTCATAATTTACAAATAAATTCGGCAAAATATTGATATCCATCTAAAATATAAAAAAAAGCAGTTTACAATATGTTTGATTCGGTTTTGTCAATAATAAAATAAATATAAATAGTTATTTGAAATGTCACATTAAAATTGTGTTTAAAATGTCATACTTTATAATTATTATAATCATTACAAATTATTTTACATTATTATGTCTTCATCTTAAAATCAATACAAATAAAAACAATCTACAATTTAACTACTAACGATTAAATTCAAGATCTAATATTGACATTATTAATTTATTCCAATTGAATATTTCGATGTCACATTATACAATGTACTTAGTAGGCAAAAAATAACAGTAACAATAATACCAAAATCAACAGTAAAATGCAGCCTAAAGATTAATGAACATGATTGGATATGATTAGATATTATATTAATTCATGGTCATTTATTCTTAATAATTTGTTATATCTAGTATCTTGTAATTGAATACCTATAGGCTAGGCGAGCGCACGAGAGATATAGATGCACTAAGTAGAAATTCCGCGGCTTATACGATATGTATAATTGATAACTCCAACTGGTTGATAACTTTACAATAAATTACAAGATGATAGTTCAGGCAGTGACCGAGAAGTAGATAGAGACGATTTGATTGACCTTATTGAAAGTTAATTAAGGTTTAGATTATTTACCGGTGTTACAAATGTGTGAGTCTTCATCAATTATATTACAATCTAGATAATACAATAAATAATGTAAATGAGTTTAGCGTTTACGAATATTGGTAAATTATGTTGCAATAGTATGTACAGCATATAATTGTTTTCGTATATTACTTATCACTCGATATACATATTTATACATCTTCTTTGAAAACAAAAAATTACCTTATAATGACAGGCATGATGGCTATGTGACGAGTCCATATACAATTAAGTAAAGACTGCTGCGTGATCAAGTCTACATAAATAGAGACGGCTATGTGATCAAGTCTTCTTAAATAATGCTGGCTATGTGATCAACTCCACATAAATAGAGACGGCTATGTGATCAAGTCTAAATATATTATGACAGCTTTGTGATCAAGTCAATATAAGTATATACTACTGTGTGATCAAGATCAAATAAACAGAGACGGCTATGTGATCAAGTCTTATTAAATAATGCTGGCTAAGTGATCAACTCCACATAAATAGAGACGGCTATGTGATCAAGTCTAAATGTATTATGACAGCTTTGTGATCAAGTCAATATAAGTAGGGGAGGAGCGGGGGTTACCGTACACTTAAGGTAAAACGCTTGTTACTCAATAACTAAAAAGCTTATGTGGTTAATCTTAAGCATTATCTAAAGAGAAAATATTTAACTGTTTAATATTCGAACAAAAAATAAAACCAGATAAATAAAAGTATCAGATTTATTAAGATTATACAAAAACAAAAATACGGTATCAACCGACACCTTCGGATGATTGCGTACAATGTCTAAGTAACAGTGTCTTAATGAATGTTTCACTTATCAACCTTATTTTTATTTATTTTGCCAGGCAAAATCCACACATATAATCATCGGGTACATCTTTATCACTGCACAGTGAATGGACCCATTGCCCACACATAATACAGCGATACCAGAGCTCCTGATCTTTACCGAATTCTCCACAAATTAGATAAAGCTCATTTATAATCCCTGTTTCTCCTTCTATATAAAATATAATATGACCAGATAAGTTTCTTTCCTCGCGGCATCTGAAAATAAAGATAACAAATAAAAAATATATATCAAATCAAGACATGCAAGTGATATCGTACAAAAATGTACGAAACAAACCGAAGCCGCCATTTTATGAGAAATGTTCAAACAAGCGAAAACGATCAGCGATTTCATTGAAAATTGACTGTAGATCGAACCATAGATCAGTAACGTACGACGTGGTTATAAAAATAATACAATTAAACAATAAATATAATACTTACAATTTAACATCTTCACGATACTTCTTATAAGAAATGGCACGTAAATGTAAGACATGCTCTACTCATGAAATCTGACGAGTCACAGGCGCGGGTAGGAGGCAGGACGCAACAGTGCCGTGTTGCGACCATTAGACAAGAATACCCCTTTTTTCCCACCATTCGGTCTCTGTCAAACACTATGTACGGTATCGTCCGCTGTACGGAATGACCCGCCGCTCCCCTATATACTACTGTGTGATTAAGATCAAATAAACAGAGACGGCTATGTGATCAAGTCTAAATGTATTATGACAGCTTTGTGATCAAGTCAATATAAGTATATACTACTGTGTGATTAAGATCAAATAAACAGAGACGGCTATGTGATCAAGTCTTATTAAATAATGCTGCCTAAGTGATCAACTCCACATAAATAGAGACGGCTATGTGATCAAGTCTACATAATATATGACAGCTTTGTGATCAAGTCAATATAAGTATATACTACTGTATGATTAAGTCTAAATAAATAGAGACTACTATGTGATCAAGTCCATATAAGCAAATACTGTTGTATGATCAAATCTAATTAAGTAAAGAAGAATGTGTTATTATATATAAACAGACTAATAGCTGTGTGATGTAATAATTTATTAGATAATACGTTCAAAAATAAATATTATATGTATACATATAAAACTATGTGTTTATTACAAACGACATGTTACTGCTGTACAATATTTTCGTTCCAGGATTCGGGAATCAGCACTGGAGAACCGCAGAACAAGGGCCGTGGGACACGGCCTATACAGGATGGCCGAGTGTTATCAAGTATCCAATAGTCGCCCAACGGTTATGACGTATTTAATATTAATTCTTATGATATATCTTAGTAACTGCATGTAATAATTTCTTTAAATCAATAATTAATATTTTTAATTTATAATTATATTTGTTTAACATTATAAATGTAATTAATCGATAATATATGATTAATAAAATATGATTTGACACATCGGTAAAATTGTATAAAAAGGGTAGATAATAATTTTTAGGCATTCATTATTACTCGAGTTGTTAACAACGTTACGCTGTTCAAGAATATATACAGATTGTGATAATCGCCTTGACTATTTAATTTAACAAAACCCACTACTTCATAACACAAAGCTATAGAGTTAGATAATATTTTTTTATTATATTTTTAAATGACGTGAGAGTTTGTGCACGTCTCGCTTCGAGAGCTAAAGAATTCCATAAACGTATGGATTGAACAGTAAAAGACTTTGTATAAAATGATGTCGCATGGGGAGGAATTTTTAATACTAAATTTTCTTCTGATCAAAGAGTGTGATTATGAGAACAACCTAGAAACTGAAAATGCTCTTTTAAATATGGTGGAGTTGATGGATTGAACAGAATACAGTACAGAAGATGAAGAATATGAGTATCCCTGCGAAATCGGATTGGGAGCCACTTGAGTTTTTTACAAAATTCGGAAACATGATCATATTTACGAAGACCAAATATGAATCGAATGCAAAGATTTTGAAGACGCTCAAGTTTATTAAGATGCTCCTCTTTTAAGTCAAGATAACACGCATCGGCGTAGTCGAGAACCGGTAATAAGAGTGATTGTGCTAACAAAATTTTGGTAGGAATGGGTAAAAAATTTCGCAACTACTTAACCCATCATCATGAAACTTTGTACACATACTCTTGTAGTTATTAGAAGTAACATAGGATACTTTTTTTTGGTCGCGATAACCGACATCCACACGGGCGAAGCTGCGGTCAGAAGCTAGTACTAAATAATATGAAGCTTATATGATATTAATGATTTGAAGCTTATATGCTTCTGGTGCGTCACGACACTCCACGATACGCAAGTATGTTTCCGGCCTTAGATTGACACTTTGAGATCGATGATGCTTATTCCTGAAAGGTCACGTGTCCAATTCTGTTCTAGTATTGCTGAAGTGAGCTAAGGGGAAAGGCCTTGAAAAAAAAAACCTAACAACCTAACTTAACCTAATCGAAGACTTCCCCTCCTCAATATTGCATTAGGAGTCATTTTTCGCAAAATCTGCGATTGTAAATATTTACCACGCAAAATGGCTCCAAATTTTATGACATGTTTTTTAATAATAATGAATGATATTTTATGCAATATCGATTGGGTGAGGTTAGGTTGTTAGGTTTTTTTTTTAAATATTAGAACTTATAATAATTAACAATTTATTACCTATATACTACCATTATATTATTTGAATTCAATGCGCCTTCTATTTTTAAATGGTAAAATCGCATAGAAGAAAAATGTAGACTTCAGGGAAAAATTGCCTTCATATTTCGTCAGGCGTCAACCACATTTGTTGTTTATGTGGTTTTATGGTTTCCCCCTCCTTAATTTTATATGGGATACCATTTTTCAGCAACAATATTTCTAAAAAAAAATTATCGCGCTTCGTGCGGTTTGTGAGTATTCGGTGGCCTATTGAGGGGTATGGGGACAAAGAGAGCAACGCATCTGCATCCTCTTGTGTGGATGTTCATGGGCGTCGGTCCAAAAGGCTCCGACTGCTCTTTTGCCCCCATATGTAATATGGGCCCGTTGAGTTATACTCGTATTTACTTTTAATAAACCATTTTTATACATCATTTATTTTTTTTTATTTTAAAAGTCGTTAATGTCTTAACCTTGAAGGTTAATATGTAAATTAAAAAAAAACAATGATAATGTTTAATTTAATATTGTAAGCGAGTGAACGTTAAAATGTAAAAAATATATTTTGCATACTTTTATGAATTGAATTATATTATCACAAAATTATCATTATTTTGTATAAAAGAAGGCGTTAATTGAAAATTACAACTTTTTCGATAAATTAACATTTATTTGCACTCGGTAATTCAAATATTCTTTCTCTTCTACTCGGACGCATCTACTGATGTAATAAAAGAGAGATAGATACGTCACAAGCCAAACGCGTAGGCCGATCGTGCCTATCTATCTCTTGTTCCGTGTTCTCAGTCGCGGAACGTCACAATGAGTCATGCTTTTTCGTGCGTGCTGCCGGCGTTCATCGACACGTGTTTACGCACACTTACGCGTTTTCGCGTGAAATTTTAGTAAACTATGTTATATTATGACCAAATTACACAATATATATATATATATATATATATATATATATATATATATAAATTGTAGCTTATATGTTATTCTGATGTATAATATATATTACTGTAAGGTTTCATCTAAATCCGGTCAGTAGTTTTTGCGTGAAAGAGTAACAAGCATCCAAGCAAACTTTCGTATTTATAATATTAATAGGATTATAATGACTAATAAAATGTTTTGTTTCCAGCACCTGTTTTATAAGTAATCTTTCGTCTTTCACCAGAGCTCAATATTTAATAAACTGTGATAATAACATAACATGTATATACAAGATATACATATCAAGAAATAATGGAAACAAATATTTGCACAAATACAAATATCTGCCCCGAGCGAGAATCGAACCCGCAACCGCTGGCGTTGAGGCGACTACTCACACCACTACACTAGAACAGTCGTCTTGTAATAATACTGCTTGTTAATTCGTTAACTTTATTTTAATATAATTTTATCTAATTCTGATTTCTTAGCGTTAAAAAATAAGGCCTATCCTTATCCAATAAAGTGATATTAACGGATCGAACATTATCTGATTGTCTATACAACGTTCAAAACAATAGTAATTGTTTTCAGTCGCAAAGACCTAGTCCTAAAAGGCTGTCAGCCAGATATACTTCTCATCACGGGGATGAAGAGTCCATACGCGAGTGTCGTCGAGAAAATGTACAAGGAGCTGGACAAGGACAAAGTCACCATACTAAAGGTGGACAGAGCTGGAGATGTTCTGGCCGAAGCTGTATGTAAACTTTTATTTATTAATTTTTATTTGAACTTTTTAAAATAAAGTCTAAATTAGAGTAGCTTAGAAAATGCCTTATGCACTTTTCTTTTAATTGCCCGTGATATTACATTATTTAACAATACTTATTTGAACTGTTCGTAACAGAAACGTAAACGAGAAAAGTTTCTTGTTTCTGTGCTCTCAGATTTATTGATTACCTAGCTATGCATAGTTGTGCTCACTCGAATATAATTTTTACTTTTGTTACTACTAATGTTTGTTATTAATTTTCTTTGCATTCGCGATTTTAGTATGTATCAGTGATTAAATAAAATAATGTCTTGATCATCTTCGTCGTGCCTACACAGCGGAAAAACACTATATGAATCTATTATTAGGTAAATTAAACGGTTTCTAAAGGAACCTCGTTTCTTTATTGCTATCGGAACTATCAAGTAGTTACATGTTATTAATTTGTTCGAGGAATTTAATTAGACAGAGAACGCATTTATCATAAACCTTTATATTTACCTTGTCTATTTAGCATTCGCTTAAATTGGTCTATTATTTATTACATTTTTAATATTATTTGTTAAGACACGTTATTCTTTGGATAAACTCTCAAAAATATGTTTTTTTTTGTGTTTGATAGACAGTTGAATGACCAGTCTAAAAGGCTATGAAATATTATGACTATTACTAAGCTTGCAGTGACATAGGTCAACAGATAGCGTCATTTAGGTCTAAGATAGCTTTTTGCTTGTTATCGATTTAGATCATAGCGTTAAAAAGTCAACGACCTTGCCTCTGTGAAGTAAAATCTAATGAATTTGTATTAAACATCTTATTAACTAACAAAAAACAATATATGACTATAATTAAAGGAAAATTATTTCAACAAAAATCATATAAATCAGATAGTAGGTTTGTCCGTTTGCCATTTAACTAAAGCCTCGACCTATCATTGTGAAATCATACGCACAGACTTTAGGCCTACCCATGACCTAGGCTTCGGTGTTTCGAATTTCATTGAAACAAAATATAAAAATCTTTTAGCATTCAAATAAAAGGAGATTATTTTAGTAATATTTTTAAATTCAATTAAAGTTCAATCAAATAAAATATTAATAAAAAGTTGAACCCAATTACGTGTCTTTGTTTAATTAATTATAATATAAATCATTAATTTATAATCTCAATAATTTGCGGCATTTTATGAAGTACATATACATCACGATTACATTATTTCCTCGGCACTGAACACTAAAATTTAACAACTACACTGATACGTCTCTAGTATTGCATCGGTTGAAAGTAAAAGTAGGTGGAATTGGTACATGCGTCGGGCGCAGTCGGCGCGGCTCGCTTGCCGTGTTACCGGTCCAGCGGTTTAATATCTGTGTTAAAACTAAGAAAATTTAGTACTTTGCTGGTAAAATGATCGTTTTATACTTTATCATCGCTGTAGTCATGACCGCTATGGTCATAGGCTTGTACCAGAAAAACACAAATATAATTTGCAAGTCTAAAAAAAGGCTCGATGGTAAAACTGCGATAGTTACTGGTGGAACGTCAGGAATGGGTCTCCGGATAGCCACGGACTTCGCTGACAGGGGAGCTCGAGTGATCGTAGCTTGTCCATTTGTTGATGAAGGAACTCGTGGTAGAAAATTCATCGTTGACAAAACTGGAAATGAGGAAGTTATATTCAAACTTCTCGATCTGGGATCAACTGCTTCGACACGTAAATTTGCAGCTGATATCATCAAGACTGAGAAGAGATTGGATATTCTGATCAATAATGCAGGTGTAGGTGCTGTCGAAGAATTTACTACTAAAGACGGCCTGAATTTTACAATGCAGGTTAACTACTTCGGGCAGTTTTTGTTAACCTTGTTATTACTGCCCTTGTTGAGAAAGACAGGAAGTTCGCTGGAACCTTCTAGAATTGTGAATACATCGTCAGTATTACACAAAATAGGAAGTGTTAATTTTGAAAAGATAAATTGTTCAAATTATTGGTATCCGATACAATTGTATGCGAATAGCAAACTGTGTCTTGTTTTGTTCACTCGCGAGTTAGCAAAGAAACTTCAGAATTTAAATAGAAATAATGTTGTTGTTAACGCTGTAGACCCGGGTGCCGTTGGTACCACTATTTTCAGTTCGTCGACAAAGTATTTTGGTAGCTTCCTAACGTTTTTATTCGCGGTTCTATTCAAGACACCCTGGGAAGGTGCTCAAACGGCTATCCATGTGGCCTTGGACAAGAAGGCTGGACTAGTAAGCGGGGAGCTCTTCAAAAATTGCAGATTGTCTCAAGCCAAGCAAACTGCATATGATGAAGAACTGGCTCATAAGCTTTGGGAAGAATCTAAAAAAGTTATAGGCTTATATGAGGAAGAATACGAACAATGTTTTCAAGTGTTAAAGTAACAGATCACTTTATATTTACATATTATAAAAATCGCATGTGTGTTTTGTTTGTGTTTTTGTATAGTAATTTATGGCCTCGATACTTTAAAGATTTCTTTGTTTTAAAGCAGTTAAAGCGAACGTAAACCCAGCCTTGACTAATCTGTCATCTGTAGCTGCGTCGCGTTCAGTATTTTTTCCGAACGAGTTGTTCCTAATTCGAAGAATTCGAGAATTCCTAATAATTACATAATACTTCAGCCAAATTCGATATGGAATGTTTACCAACAAACCGTTGCTTAGCAACCAACCATAGGCAGATAATAACAACCTATTGAAAAATAATTATAATAATTATATTTTTTAATATTTATACACAGTAGTATAAGCTACATAAAACTTGAAATAAATAAGTCAGGGATTTAGATATATTTATATATTATCTATAATTATGTGTTATAGAAGTAAAGTTTACTTGTTAACGTGGATATAACTATTAATATAACTATTATAATTTCCCACTGAATGATTTCTAAATATTTTCATAAAAATGTATATACCTTTTATTAAAAATGGCCACACTATCGCTGAATAGCATTCAAAATAAAACAACATTTGTTTTAAAATTAATTTATTGTGATTAATAATCTATGTTCAGACACTCATTCTCTTTTATTGTTTATTTTACTTTACTTACGTTGAAAAAACAATAATTATAATATTTAAAGTAGAATATAAAAATCGATTAAAATTTACCTTTAACAATATAATGACTGATCAAAAAAAGACCAAATGTTGCTTATCTGCAAAATTTTCCTGTCAGTGCAAAAATTTTGGGTTGTTAGATGTATATTAGTCATTAAAAATTTGTTAATTTTTGTTATAAGCTAATTTTCATGCATATTACGTATTTGGCGGTTAAGTTAAATTCTAGGAAACAGTGTTAAAGTAAAATTTTTAATGTATAACTAGGAAATTGGTGATAAATTACAATTTTTAATTAATAAAAGTTTGATAACCCTATACACGATGACATTTGGTTTTTTTACATAAATTCCACATCGAATTTGGCTCAAGTATAGATAAAAAGACGCTGACGTAACGTTTTAACAAATAAAACATTTAACAGATAATTAATTTTATTGGTAAGCAATTGATTTAGTAGAATATCAAAACTGTCAAAAATAATATTTAAGATGACGATGATCTGCTTTTGTGATGTGTGTACGTCAATAGTTAGGATACGGGACTCGGTAAAGAAATAAATGATCATGAAATGTTTCTGTTAGTAAAAATTGTAATTTAATTTTAATCATAGCTGTCAGTACTTCTACGAGTAGGTATTTAATGTAAGTTTTTCCTAGACATTTTTTGATATTTTCCGGAAGACAACTTCAAAGTCGAAACAATAAATAGGTCAAATGTTGGATACCAAAGAGTTTGTAAGAATTTTCGTATGTTATGTGCGACATGGAAATTAATCTAGTTAATAAATAAATCGATTAATGAAATTCATTCAAATTATTCAATATTAAGTGAATATTTTGTAATGTTATTAATGTAATTGTAATGTGTTGTCGTAAATACATTTGTGACGAAAATATTTCCGTATTTTATTTCCTTTGCTTTGAAATATGATATACGATCAATCCGTTATCGTAGGAGTACAAATTACTGTTCCTAAATTATTTGGATATAATTTTTTTTTTTTAATTTAATTTCATTGATAAACGTTATGGTGGTGCGAGTAGTCGCCTTAATGTTGGCAGTCGCAGGTTCGATTCCGGCTCGAGGCAAATATTTTTATTTGTACAAATACTCGTTTCTAGTCCTGATGCATTTCTTAGTGCGTTTCTTATCATGCTTTGAAGAGCACGTAAAACACGCAGACCCTACGCACAAGATTCTCATCCTTCTGGCGGCAGAAATTATTTCATAAGGCGTTTTACGTAGTAACGTAAAATGCGTAGTAACGTAAAATTATGGGAGGAATAAGTATATTCCTATCCTCCACACTAGGATCCCATGTATGGTAGTAAATAGGGGATACAAAAGTTTAAATAATAATATGACATAGTTGCTAAGAGTATCAGACGACAAAAGTGTATTAACATTATACACAATAAATATAAAATGGAATTCCATTAGAATATTAGATAGTTTTAATAGATATCAATATAATTAATATATTATAACACAAAACACATAACATTAGAGAGATTTTAAAAAAGCATATGTTTTGACGGGAGATTTTTCGATTGAAAATTAGGGTGGTTTTTCGATATCAAGTCAAAATAACGTGAATAAATAAATATTTTAAATCAAAAAAATTATAGTGTGTTTGGGACATAAAATGGTAAGTTTTCACTTAATTTCGTGAAACAAAAATTATTTTTTTAAAAGATAAATATAAAAAACCAAAAACTTGGTTATTTGAATTTTTCACATTAATTTTGAAGTTATGTGAAAAAAGTATTGGTACAAAAATTGTAGATCTTTTTATTACCTACAACTTTGCCACTGAACTTTTTTCCATAGGACTTGTGGTTTTGCCAGAAATCGCGATAAACCATTTTTTACCCTTAAACGCCCCCTCCCTACCCCTTCCCGAACTCAGATCGCCCGTAATTTATTTTTTCCTACATTTTTGTTATATTCTCTTCCTTTTACAATCCGTTTCATTCTACTATTATTTTTTTTCGTTTCAAAACCTATCGGCACTGGTCTATCAGTAATTAAAGCGTTTAAAACTCGAACCTTGGAGATTCATGAGCGTCGAGCGCTCAACGCTCGGCGCTCAGCACTTATTTTTACATCACTATTGACATCCTTCTAAAAATGTTACTTTTCTTATCAATTTAGTCGACATTATTTATCGTAAGTGTCGCTCTCATAAATTAACTTACACCCTGAAACCTTCTAACTAATCTAAATATATTCAATACATAACATATTCTACATTTCACCTCGTCACAAATTTCTAAATTGTAATATTCTTTCAGTTGCGATTAAGGAAAATTAACATATCTATCTTCACTATAATATTCAAAGTAATGTATTTGTGATAATATTTAACATGAGAACAATTTGTTCACAGCCGGCGAAAGTGGC
Organism: Euphydryas editha; assembly: GCA_036937285.1. Taxonomy (NCBI): domain Eukaryota; kingdom Metazoa; phylum Arthropoda; class Insecta; order Lepidoptera; family Nymphalidae; genus Euphydryas; species Euphydryas editha. The sequence continues at coordinate 1,776,139 of JAUPFZ010000007.1, read as the reverse complement.
ACAATCGTTGCTACTGTTCTGTCAAGGACAAGGTCTACTGACGTCTCTGCCACCGCCGGGAATCGAACGTCGAATGTCACGCGGCATGTCCATGGAGGAGTATGATAAGCCCAACATAAGGAGACTTTCCCTCACTCCAAGCGTCTCAGAATCGCCTCCGCCGAGGAAATTGTAAAATATTCACTGCTTTTAATTAATATATTGTTTTAATTTATCCAGAGCTGTTTGTATTCGAAGATGATAAATGTAGCGTACATTCATAAAAGATTTTATATATCACCGTAAAATTGTAAATAATAATCTATCTCGAGAAATTGTAATAATTGTTCACAATCATTATATAGATTATAATGTAACGGTAATTAAAAGTTTACCGTTATACATATATTAACTATTGCGGGACAATCGCGTTGCGACACAGCGCGGCCCGATGCGATCCGGTGAATCAAAAATATTAAGTATCTATTATAACAATAATATATGCTTCGTTATCACGATAATTAACGTCATGTGAAGTTAAGGTCGCATTTTGTCGCGTTGCTTCTTGTTGTATTTTGTTATACAGATGTAAAAAGAATCCAATTAGATTCAGTATTTTCCCATACGCAAGTTATGGTTGCCAACCATACTATAATTTATTGGATCGTTATTATTATTTTTTTTTTTATAACAAAACTTATTTTATCTTGAATTTTTAAAATTTCTAAATACGCCTTAATATTCCATTCTGACTGATACAAATACAAAAAAAAGGTTTTTTTTAAAATAAGTAATTATTTTTTATTTTTGTCTGTTTTAATTATATTTATATACAATATTTATTTAAGACATAAAATACTTTATTAAGTCACAGAAATGTTGCCAACATTTCTGTGATATTAAAATCTGTGCCATAGAAATATTAATTTCAAATATCTGTGTTGGCAGCCCTGATAAAAGTGGCATTTTATAGCAATTACGTAAATAACATTAGTTTGGTGGGCTCACTATAATAACTGCAAAGCGATGGTTGGTCGATAGATCAACTTACATTCTACAAACGACTAAATTGTCGCCCGACAGAAAGTTCGCAGAAATTTTCTGTCCTTATTTTTGTATTTAATTTTTTTAAATCTTCACATAGCATATTGTTCTCTTATATTTACGCGAATTTTACTCATTTAATTAAAAGTCTATACCGGATTTTTTCGCGTTTATTTAAAAACTTAATCTTATTCGGACACTCACGACCTGTTCCCCGAGACCATTGACGCTATAAAGTATCCGGAACGTCGGGAAATAAATTTAAAAAATTGTTAAACTGTAAAGTTTTTAAATAAACGCGAAAAAATTCGGTATAGACTTTTAATTAAATATTCACATAACAATATATCGCATATTTTTTTTCTGTTTGTTCCTGAATAAATAAATAAATAAATAAATAAATTATAAATATATAGAGTTTTAATGTCCCACCGAATGCTATGTTCGTTAACATATGAACAACAAGCTTTGGTGTATAATGATGTATTAATGTAAGATAAATTTAAATAAATTTAATGTACCTATATCGACACTGATAACGATCAATTCCTATATTTTATAAATTTGGACGTAAACAATGGTTTACTGCGTAATTTGCTTATGCAACTCAATTAAATAATAATATAATAATAATAACTCTTTATGTACACCATGAATAAGTAATATTACAAAAAAAAAGAAGAAAACAAGTACAAAAGGCGGCTTTATCAATTTGTCAAAATGGACACTTCTCTTCTAGCGCATAGGTTCTGTTTACAGATTAGTTACCGTACAGATAAAATAAACTTTATATTTCTTTTAAAAAATCTCTGTCGCGCTCATAGTATCGGCCATATGTTAGAGAGAGAAAGATTGATTTTTCGTAATGCATATGAAGTGCGACTTAACGCAGTACGCTCACAGATACCACACAAGCACAATATATGTATCTATGTGTAGTAAGTGCCGACTCATTTTACTTGTATCTCTATGCACACTGTTTGACCTAAACATGATATCGTACTTTCACTCTCAAAACTGATGTTAATACTAATAAACTGTAAAACGTATCAGTTTTTATGTCAAAAAAATATAACACGTTGTTTGTCTTCTTATTTATTTTCTTCTTCTTAATTTCCAAGAAATGATTTCTATTAATGAATTAATTATGAAATATCCGGTACAAAACGTACCCGCAGTGCACGTTTCAGTATGCGTTAGAATTTTTCTGACATTCTGATAATTGAAATCTAAAAATTGTTTAACGTTTAAGAAAATATAACGTGCTTTTTTTTTAAATTTAAATGTCATGTCTGCATATCAAAATGACTTTATATCGAAATTAAATATTAAAAAAATATATTAAAAGTTGATGGCTATGTTATGTAATTCATTTAATTTTTAATTTAATTGTTAGTTCTTTCAATAATGAATGAGGCTAGCCTAAGTTTAGCGTTAATTTTGTTACGAAAAATAAACATATTATTTTTTAAACGTTGTAAATAAACTATATTACAATTACATAATTTTTACATTTTTTTAAATAAAATTTAATTAAGGTTTTATATACTATTATTTAATCGTTAATATTATTTAATTTTTTGTATATGTACGAGTACGTTGCTTAGAAAAGAATATAATAATAACTTTGATACCAAAGAAATTTTATTTTAAATTTCTTTATAAGTTTAAGGTAAAAAATTATATAAAATTCGATCTGAATAAGATGTTTTTTTTTTTAAATATTTACTGTGTATTTTTATGATGTTTTTCCCGATAAGTGTAAAAATAAGGAGTGTAATGTATTTAGTAAGTGTTTATTTTAAAGGAATAGGCAGACGAGGATAATATTATATGCTTAATTAAATTATTCATTAAAAACTATTTCAATGTGGTTTCGTGTTTTTTTTCCTCTGTTTTGTTAGTGTTGTACATTGTCTTGAATAGCTTTTTATAACATAAAAAAAAATCCATCGAAAACTTATGAAAATTAATACAGTAAAATTAAATAATAATAAAAAAGACGATTCACTGGACTCTCTTACAGATTCACATGTGTTTCTTGTGTTTTTGCTTAAGAGTAAACAAGTATGCTTAATTAAAAAAATAAAAAAAACCGACTGCGAAATAGAATAAAACAATTTACTAGCTTTCATTTGATACCCATATTGCTACAGTAAGAAAAAAAATTCAACTCCCCCCCCCCTCATTCCGCCATTTGCGGGCGCCATTTTGAAAATTTATATAGCCTATGTCACTACTACAATTTAGACAAATCCAACGACACCTCATATGTCAAAAACCGTCCAGCCGTTTGGGCTGTAGGGCGTGCCAAAGAAATGGACATACATACATACATACATACATACATACATACATACATACATATATACATACATACATACATACACTCGAAAAACATAACCCTCCTTCTGTCGCAGTCGGGTAAAAATGAGGACGGTAAATCTAGGAATATTTAAAAGCTGTTAAAACTCATATTCTATACATAATTATAATAAAATCGTAGGAAAGTCAAAACTGTACATTGAATATTTTTTTAAAAGAATACTTGGGGTGTGATCTACAATCGATACCGAAGCCAAAAATATAGTTTTTAAATTTTTTGTCTGTTTGTCTATTTGTCTGTATGTATGTCCGGGATAAACTCAAAAAGTACTGCATAGATTTACTTCAAATTTGGCAAGAATATTATTAAGAAGTCGGGTCAACATATAGGCTATATATTATCACGCTATCACATACAGGGAAAGGGCAGTGAACCTTTATTTCTTCAACGCATTCTGTAACAACGTGTAATCTAATAGCATTCACGCAGACGACGTCGCGGGCAGCAGCTAGTATTTTTATAAATTTTAAGTTAAACGAGTGTATATATAATAATATATTATAAGATTTTTCCGAACTTTCGAGAGATAACTGATAATAATAATCTGAGAATTTATTTTTCTTTTAACACAGTCTGTCGGTGGAAATATTAAAAATTAAATAAAATTAAAATATTTTGTGATAAGAAGCCTGAAGATACAATAATGTAATAGAGATGTGGAACGATCGCGTTATCAGATGTCTATGATAACAACAGGGACTGCCGGCTTTACGTGCTCTCCGAGGCACGGTGGGTAGACCACACCCAGACCGGAAATAAATAATTATACAAATACAAATATCTGCTCCGAGCGGAAATCGGATCTCCGTCCGTCGGTGTTGAGGTGACTACTCGCACTACTACACCAGAACGGTCGTCTTAATATTTAAGAACTTTATTTATTGATTTGGAAACTGAATATGAACTCTCACGTCCTTATGATATCCTGGTAGGTATGTGATATTTTGTTTTAAAGGCTATTTAAAAAAAAAATAGTTCAAACATTTTATTAATATTTTTCCATTACACTTCTAAAATTTTAATTAAACGAATTAATAACAATTGACATCAATGGTTACTGTTCTGTGGCTGTGTTATGTGTCATGTGTAGCCTAGGTTACTTCTGCATCTATCTAATTGTAGGCGAGATAAGTAAGAGTAATGAATAAAATGGATTTAATAATTTACTTGCTTCTAAAGTTTATTAAATGACTTCTTTCCTCTAATTAGTTTTTTTATTTTTATTTCTTATCGATAATTCAGGCGGTGTCCGTGTCCGCATTAATTAATTTTATCTGGAGCGTGATTCTACTGTTACAATCGTGTCACAGTGGAAAATCAATGGTCATTCATAACAAACAAGTTTTTAGTAATTGTATTGATTGATTGAATTTCGAAAGGCGTGATGTAACTTAATAGACTAAGAGCCCGTGAACCTAAGAGTTTCGTTATTTTATAAAAGCTGAAAGTTTCTCAGCGCATGCTCCCAACACAGGTAAGAACGATGGACAATCATGAAATTTGGTTTATCGTGGCATTTGCAGGTAAACGGTACTAAAGGTGTGTCAAATACCAACCTACTTTCGTCGAATCATAAAATGTGGTTTTTTGATATTTCCTTCAGAATGTTATTAAAAATCACGTCATCTATTGCCAGACATCCTTAACTTGCACCTAACCATACGTATATCGGTTCGCACTTGCACCTACCGCTACCCTATATGCTTGTCTGGCAAGAGGTTGGAACTATCAAAACTGTCAAAACTGTCTGGCTGATGAGGAAACATCCTTCAATCTTTACCCAAATATTATATATAAAAATCATTATAACGTATACTTACGTACTTACGTTACTTTTATTACTACTTATAGTTACTTTACGTTACTTTAATTACAGTTTAATGAACTTTAAAGTACATATATACATGCTACTTACTAGCATGCTTATAGTCTAGTCAACAAGTGCTACTTTGATCAAAATTTTACAGCAGTCTCCGAAAATTATGATTGAGTTGTCATTCGATTCGTAATGGCATCTAGAAATTTTTTGGAAAAAATGAAGTTCCGCTTGCAAAAATTGCAAAGGTTATTAACAAATAACTAAAAAAAGGGCTTTAGTTTTTAAAAGTAACTTTAATAAATAATAAACTTTAAGTAAATGCTGATCCGGAATTAAATGATTGCCGTTTCTCATTTAAATGACCTTAATATATAGCAAAAAGTAGATATTTAAAGAATTGAAGTAAAATAAAACTATGTATTTTTTACGTATGACGTCATAAGTGTGTTGACAGTAAGGTTTCTTTATAGCGTTGAAACCTTAGCAGTTAGCTTTCAACTTTGTTTTCATATTTCATAAGTTTTAATCAACAGTGCAAATCAAAAGTAATTTTAATCACAAGTAACATAAATTATTAATTCTATTATGATGTGAAGAATATTGTTACAGATGACAAATTACAGTATAAAGTGTCCTTATCTGTATTAAAGAAGTATGGAAATGACTGATTGAACGAAACAACAGTGGAAAAATTCTTTTTTATAAATTAATATAACTTATATTAACAACGTCTAATAAATCTCAATGTATATATTAATATGTGTATATTTTATACGAATCTCTACGACCTAATGTATTTTCGTTACAAATATATAAAAAACAATCACAGTTTACATCTACTGTAGGTCTGAGACTATGATAACAATGGCTTTGGATGGCAATTTATTAAGTTTTATTTTATTTATTTTGAGTTTAAAATAAATAATATTTCAAATGATCTTTATTAATTGAGATCTTTTCTAATTCTTGTCGATTTCTAAGATAAAGATGTTCCGTATGATAAGGTAAAATTTATTTGGTTTTATTAATTTGTTTTATTTGGCTCTACTAACATAGGATAAGTCTGTGTACTAACCGATGAATGTATTTTGTTTTACTAACATAGTTTTATAAGCATTTGAGTACTAACCCAATGTATGGACTTATGGTCTGAAATAAATTTATATTATTATTAATATAGACTAAAATTAAATGACATTGTTTCTTCGTCTTCTTCTATCTCTCCTAAGTTTTTTCCAATACTCATTTGATGTCCTATTAAAAAGCACAATAATAGTATGCGGTATAAGTCTCAAGTTGAAAAGGTGTGATATATCGCTAAATACACCAGGTATGACAAAGTTTAAAAAATACATAGTCGCGGTCATATCACACAGAATTGCAACACCGATTAACGCTGACACGCGCCTGCCTCTCATCTTTGGTGCTACAGTCTTGCCCCGTGGCAATACAGCTGCAACAGTTTTAATAAACAGAAACAAATTTACAATCGTAAGTATATACACAGTCACGAGTCTCGTAGCAAGCAATGCCAAATTATTGTCAATTTTATACAATAAAGGTATGAGAAAATCACTAATTCCTTTGACTATGATGAGAGTACTCAAGCTGAAAACGGTCGCCTTTATCTTCCCGTAGCTTATATTCACAGTGAACACCAATACTAACTTGAGGTAGGCGAGCAAAGTCGCGCACAATGACCAACATGTTGATGCGAGGTACAAATATCCATTTATAAATGTAAAACCACTATTCAAATGGAATAACATTTCATCTTCAAACATTTCACTTAAAAAAACTGCAATCAAATGAAAAGTTCCCATTACAATTTGATTGATACTTATGTAATGGTGGAGGCTCCGCCACTTCGGGTTTAAAATCCATACAAATATTAACACAATTGAACATAATGTTGATAAAAATGATCCTAGTACGAGCGAAGTGGGTTCCATTTGTTAATCTCAATTCCAATAATAACTTTACCGGCTCATACAGTTATTTATATATTATGTTATAACAAGTAGCGTTAGATGATAAAAATCACTCTGGAAATTAATTAACGTTGCCTCATTATTGATAAAAATCGTGTTCGTTGCATTATTTGATTTAGTTATGTTTATTTGTTATTTCAATATATAATGTAAATTTATTTTAAATAATAATAATATCCGACTTCTAGAGTAAACTATTTAAAATGTTTTTTTCGAATGTTTTTGTATTATATTGTTATTTCAAAAATATTTATAGTGAGAGTGTTTATGTTATAAAGCAAAAATAAAGAATACCTAAAAAATATAAATTGAATGTCGACTAAACGAAAATATTTTTTAACATTCGTTTTCAAAAACCTACTTTTTCTATAAGTTTTTCTTCAAGTCTATTTATTCTTATTTGTAATAAGTAAAACAAGCGTGTGATGCAAGCATTTTAATATTTTCCAAATTTATTTCTAGATTGAAACGTAAAAAATAATGTCTCTTAAGAATAAAGTTTAATAAAATTATATGTCATTATGAATTTACTTCTGTTTCACAGTACACTATTCTTTCTTCTATTGCTTCTCGTTTCTTAAGTTTTGTTTCACGTCGATGCTGTATAAAGAACCACCTGGAAACGGAAAGTTTGAAGACGATGGAGTAAAAAATACTATCGTAACGACTACGTTTCATACTATTGTGGATGTTCTATTGAAAAATATAGTTACGAAGTTATTCGTTATTAATTGCAGAACTTTTTCAACACATTAACAAACAAATTCTGCTGCTTTAGCATATACTATAAATAAGATACTTGGTTATTATTTTGAAAAGATAAGTAAATTAACTTTTAGTGATAAATTGACGTTGTAATAAAACGCAACAAGTTTAGAAAATTTATGAAATTGTATAGTTAATGTGATGTCTAACTTACACTGAAATTCCCATAGGTGGCAGCGCCATGATGGCGTGAAAGATATAAACAGCACCGGTAAAAATTACAAGAGTCCTAGCGTACATTGCAGAATAAGTCGGTTCGAACACGAGGGAAGACAACGTGTCCACCAGGCTGAAAAGTGAGTATATTTTTCCTGGAAATTAAAGCATATGCATATAATTTATTTATTTATTTATTTATTTATCTTATCTTAGGGAAACATACAGCATACAATCACTACATATAAATAAACGATTCTAAACAAATTTTCAAGCCAATAAAGTTTCCACTAAAAAACTAAGTGAAATCAAAATTAGTACAATAGTAAATTAAAATTAAAAAAAAAAAAAAATTAAAAATTAAAATTAAAAATTATTAAAAATTAATTAAAGCAAGTAGTGTAATAGTGTTACAAGTTTTGAGGTAGTGAGTCAAAATGTTACTGGCAGAATATAAGGACTGTTTCTGATACACAACACAAACAAACATTATTATAAATAATTGTATTTATAATTAATGATCGAAGTATCAGAGCTTTAGTAATGAATTAATCTCAAGAATGAGTTACCTATCTCCTCCGGCAGGACCAACTTTGAAATCATTGACCTCATGGACGTATAACTCGTCGCGTTAAGAATTTCAATCAATGGCACTGAAAACCAGATAAAATAATTACTATTTTAATATTTAATATTAAGTTACGAAATAAATAAATTGTCTGATAGCTTTTATAAAGTAAATTAGACTTTAGTCGATTTTGGTAATTTTTGAAATAAAAATATCTGAACATTGACCATTTTTTTAAGTAAATTAATAAATAATTGAGTCAATCTCCCTTACTACTCACGATGTGATGGGTCCACGATGTGAAATTTTGACAATAATACTGTACTAAACGGCTTACACTCAACGGTCCCCAGTAGGATGTGAACTCTGTGTCGGGGGTCCGGAAACACACACAATACACAAGCACAAACGCCCAGACCATGACAAACACCTGTGTGGCCTATAAAAATATTGGTCATGTGCGGGGATCGAACCCGCGACTGCTAGCGCATCAGTCAGTTGCTGTGACTACTGCGCCAACACGTCGTCATAATAACACAGGCTCCCAAAAAGTGCTCTGTACCTTTGACCAGACCTAGGTACCTAGGGTGTAACATATATAATTGCGGGTAGCATTTTACCACTGAATTGTTAGAGAAACTCAGATGCATACAAATACATGATATAATTTTAAAAGTAATTTATTCATGCTCAACGAGTAACAAGTATCAGTTGAATACAAATATTTACCCATATACATGTCCAAGTCTGTTCTGACGAAGGCGATGTACACGGAAACAACGATTTTGCTAGTTAAGGAGATAATGCAAAGCATAGAATCGTGGAAGCCCCAATACTTGCTGAACACACTAATAGAAAACAACACACCTGAACACATAAAAACATATAAGTAAGATTGTTTTTAGTAATAGTAATGGTGGTATTAATTATAATTCATTAATTAAAAAATATTATAGACTTTTAAAATGATAATTCAAAAACATTTTAACGCATAAATGAACAAAGAAATTTTTGATTTTAAATTTTTTGAATATTTTTGCATTACTTTCTTTGCCTTCTCAAATCATTTTTCAGTTTTGTATAGCCTTTTTTTTAAGATAAGATAATGTAGATTTTTCCTTTCTATACACTTCTACGGTAAGATTTTGTTTATATTTCGATGATTTATAGACTAAATTATATTAGTGTTATGTGGTGTATCCATTAACTCACCTAGAGAATGTGTGATAATACTGTAAGTTGAGTAGATGCTGTATTTCAAAGCGTCCCATTTGAGTCGATATCTCACAAATAAGTATGCGATTATCTTCTCACCTGACACATAAAAATAAATCTATATAAAATGTTTTAAAGTTCATTTTCCTCTAAAGCCTGTGAGTAAAATATACTGGATTTAGTGTTCTAGTAAACACTGCATATTTGATAAAAAGTTCGCACTGGTTTGAATCATGTTTTATAGAGTAACATATGTTATCTTTAGTAATTTACTTTAAGATCTTTATAAATGCATGTAAATAGAAAACAAGATATATAGATAATATAATTTAAATATATTTATGTGTTTTTATTTATATATTAAATAAGTAAATGTGTGGTCAGTGTAAGGACTAGTTGGCGATATATAGAGATCCTAAGCTTAACTTAAGTCTCGTTGTCTAAATAATTACGCATTAAAGATAAAGATAATAATATAAAAATATTAACCAAAAAGGCATGGGCAAATAAGGCCTGTGGATGTAGTTACCTCAAAAAAAAAAGATCTTTATAAAGCTGTGATAAAAAAATTGACTTGTTTATCGGAAACAGATCTTTCTTTTTTTAAAAGTTAAGACAAATCGTATATCTTGCAAACAACACAATCATATAATTTTGATAAATATTTTCTAAATAATAATATGTTAACTGTGAGTGAACCTTAAAGTCATTTATTTGTCACACTGTTTTGCACTAATTAAGATTTTAGTAGAGAGTACATTGAGTTTAGAGGCCGTAATATTCTACTGATAAATAATTGTACAGTTTTGAGTAACAGGTTTCACTTAAAATGAAAACTTATTTACATTAAATATTACTAGAATTTTAATAGTACAATATCAAATCAAACTAAATAAAAACGTCCAATCAGATTAAAATAAATTAAAAATGATGGTAAAAAAAAAATTACCTATTACAAAACGGATTAAAAAGTCTGTAATATTACGTTAAGCAAAAAATTTGATATTGATGGTTATTTTCTAGACTTATGAAATAAAATACAATCTTTAATAGTACTATGTAAGTTTAGATAATATATTGATAACATACATATCTATACAAATAATAAATCTGTTAAAACCTCCGTTTTATTAATACACTATATATCATCAAGAAGAAATTTCAATAGCGCGTATTTTTTGTATCAGCGCCATCTCTTATCGTTTTTGGTCGTGCACGTATCACGTAAAAAGTACAAAACCAATGTAAATAACTTTAATACATAAAAATTATTCATAACTCACAGTATAATTTAGGTTTTGTTTCATTGTAATTAAATTTAAAAATAAATATTTAAGAAAATAGAAATAGGTACCTACGCCGCCAACGCCATCTGGTCTAAGGAATCTTAAAAACTCACAAAACTTACTTTTGAGTTATTATTTTGTTAAACTAAAAAGTTTACTAAATATGTCGGATAGGAATAGAAATCGTTTTAATATTTTAGATAAACATCATTTTCAATTAATATAAGTACTATTATGTTAAATGTCACTAAAAATAAAAACGATATGCTTTCATTATACGATAGATGGCGCATGTAGATGATAAAAAATATAAATTTATAATTTTTAAAATTTTTGTTAAATACCCGTGCGAAGCCGGGGCGGGCCGCTAGTAGGTACATATTTTTCTTCTATATAAACTATATAAATAATAATATTATACATAATTTAAATACATAATATAAATTATAATACAATACATAATTTAAATACATAATAGATTTACGGTTCGACAATTACTATGAACAATTACATTTTATTTAAAAATCATTTCAAAGTGGGGACTTTGGGGACATTAACGAAATTTTAACAAGACAATGTTACTTCTTTGTCATATTAACGTGAATAAAGTTTAAAAGAGAGAGAGGAGTAATGTGTTCTTAAAAATATAAAAAAGTAAGCAGAATATTCAGCCTACCATGATTTGGTCCATAAATAATCGCAACCATAGTGAGCAATAAAATGATTTTCTTTCTCAAATTTCCATCTCTTTTCTTAAACGCAACAGCTACAGTTTCTTTTACTAAAGTAAATATGTTACAAAAAGTTAACGCCTTTTCCTGAAATGGAAATGAACATATTAGGTATTATAAGTTTTTTTTTAATAATTTTTTTTTTTGTTTTGCTTATTATGACATAGTCCATTATTGCGATAGAGCGGAGGAAGCTTCCGAAACTTTTTACTGCAGTAGAGCCGGACTCCGTCAGGTTCGAGTACTAGCACCCGTGTGTAATACGGCATTCTACTGACAATACGGCATCCTCTGTTCCAGGAGACCGTACATTAAAGCAAGCTCTTCATGAAGAATCTTGGCCGCTTGGTTATGTCTGTGCAAGTACTCAGTGTTAGCAAGCGCTGAACAGCCCGAAAGCACATGTCTGAGTGATTTGCTGGGATGGCGACAAGCTTGGCAGAAGTTGGGAGTGCCATCCTTCAGAATGTGCTTTCGGTAGTCGTTCGCCTCAACCACGTGATCCTGTATTGTACAAACAAAACCTTCGGTTTCCCCAAAGGGGTCTCCGAATCGCAGTCCCTGCACGGAGGCCTAAATATCCACGTGAGGTGCGTGGAGCACCTTTGTAAATCCGTCCATGTAGCTCCTTCTCCATTCATACAGTCTTCCGTTCAGAGGTGCTAAGTACAACTGGGCTTCACCATTCCTCTTTGGCAAGGGATAAGGGGTTGAAACCTTTGTCACTTACTATAACATCACCATGCATAGCGCTCTCCCTCCTCGTTTTAAAGTAAATGTATATGTGTACATGCACGACCGCACAATGATCCACCCCAAGCTACATCCTGATGGAGCCACTGAACTCAGTAGTGATATTCAGCAACCCCATAAGGCGTGCGGCAGTAGGTGTTAGCAGCTTGAGGTCATCCATGTAGAGAAGGTGGGAGACTTTAATACCTCCTCTCCGAAACTGAAAGCCTGTCTCCGAACTCTCTAGCAGAGTGCTTAAAGGGTTCAAGGACAAGCCAAACCAAAGCAGGCTCGGACAATCAACTTCCTGTAGAACTTCTTCTAATCACTTATAAAGAGGCGATTTTGTCGGAAGCGCTCAACTCTCTCTGAGTACCTACGAATGCGCTTCCCCCATGCCGCGATTCAGGCCGTCGATGCGCTCCGTCAGTTTCTCAGCTATATCAGGCTGGTCAAGTCTGACCCCTAGCCCAATTAAAGCTATTCTAACGTGTGGAGCGCACAATCCTTGGTCTAGTGTTGCCCAACCTGAAGCTTTGTAGTCTGCCAATTAGGGCCCTGGCCAGGTTGATACAGCGTTATATTCTCTTCTTCCAGGCTGGTACGTTACTACTCTTATAAGTAGTGCGTCCAGGCTCCTGAGTTTTGGCTCCCATCAAGCGGTATACTGCCAGAGTTGCACCATAGACCTACCCAATCCTAGACTTCCAATCATCCAAATATGGAGATAGCAGCCTGTTAGCTGCCTCCAGCTTCAAGCCTCAAGTTCTCCAAATCTTGGAAATTGCCTCTTGCAAAATCCCTCTCATCTGCTCTACTTTTTGGGAGACTGCTTCGTGGGCCATCGCATCCACAGGCATTTCGCTACGAACGCTCTCCTGTTACGTTACAACTGCGTTGTGCTCTGTAGATACGGGTTCGGCTTCGAAGCAGCCTCACGTCGTAATCTTTCGAGCTCGGCGGCGTTGAATACGCTTTTACGCTAGACGTACCTAGCTCGATCTGCCAGGCTCTGTTTCGTGACAGTCAAATTTGGCTCAAGCAGCAGGAACTCGCGATGCATTACTGCCCGGTAGCCAGTACGTACGGTTTCCCCTCCCACAGCCCTATAATAGGCGCGCATGACATTTTTGATCATATGTGGTTATCTAATATGTATGATATCTGTATTATATGAGCTTTTTTATAATTACATTCAGTAGTTAGCTGTGGAGATAGGATTAAGATTAGATTAATAATGACTAATGGTCGCCCAGTGGTCGAAATTCTACCACCTAATCTATAATTAACAGCATTGTCAACATCATAAAAATATGATTGCGCATAGCATGGTGAACAAATGCAGTCATTGAACCTGATCTGTCATTAAAAATTTCGATAAAAAATTCTTTGCAAGACCTGTATTTAAAACCGTATACGAAAAAAAAATCGTTCCAAAACCTGTATTTAAAACCGTGTTGACAACAGACTTTGACAATAAACAAAATTTGTGTATATATGTACCTAGATTGTACATATGTGTGTGTGTACCGTAGTGTGTGTAGTGTTTTTTTTTTTTTTTTTAATTAATTTAATGTATTTTTTAAACATTATTATAAAAAAATATTAGCATTCTGCACTTCTTCTCTATATAAACTTTAACTGTGCCAAATTTCATACTTCCCCGCCCGCGTAACTTTCGTAAAAAGGGCTACAAAGTTTTTGCTTCACGTATATATTAATATAGATTATAATCTTAAAATATTTGTAAACGACAAAGTCAAAACCGTTTAATACAAAGCATTTGGCTATATGCTATACAGCCAATATGGCTGGGTGCGTGACCCTAGCGCCATCTAACGATACAACTTACGGTGGCTCTTTTGAGAAAATAAACATGTCTTGGATGTCAAATAGCTATTGAAAAAATAAAATAAACTTGAAAAAAAATTGTTTTCAATGTAAAATGTGATATATTACACAGAGTGAATATTAAATTAAAAAATTTTCCGTGGGTCAGCTAAAAACAGTAAGTAAAATAATTACAACAACGTAAACAAGTCTCAATAAGTGAATTAGGTTAAGCAGTGTTAAAATCTGTCAAAATGTTTATTGTAAAATTAATATTGAATAAAAAATCATTATTAATATTAAAAAACAATCTAAAATAATATATAAAATAACAAATAGCTCTATTTAACACAATTATGTATTTACGAATGTATGTTAAATTTCAATTTTTTTTATTTAATTTTGTAGATAAAAAATGGAATTGGTGTTAAGAACGGGTTTAATAAAATAAAACAGGTATTGCTAAATCATTAACTATATCAAATAATATGTCTCAATTTTTTAGTCGATTATTTCTATTAATCTAAATATTTTAATCAAAACTAAATTTTTTTACGTACCTACTCAAAACTGCGGATTCGTTGACTTTACGTCTTCTATAAACTGATGGAAAAATAGTTGGTGCGTAATTAGGACTTGTTTCAACATCTGATTTTTCACCGCCAATGAAGTGTTCACTGCATATAACATCCATAGGTTTTGGAGACCATAACGATCCATCAATACTTTACAAAAAAAAATTAATTAAATTATTACTCCGTTTTCTTACACGATATACACATGTATATGACATTATTCTATAGAATACGGTTGTAGGTTATAGTAATACTTACTTTTGCCTTTTAACAGCAGTTATCCATTTTTTTCGCTGATTAAATTTCCACTTGGCAACCGGAAACTTATAAAATTTACAATTACTATTTCTACTAGTATTTTTGCAATCGACTACATAACAACTTTGATGACCCATTTTATTTTATTGTGTTATTTTTATGGTCATAGATAATAAAGAGCCACCCGTAGTTCTATTTTGTCCGCAACGGGCGCTGACATCACTTTTGTGTTCCCCACTATGGGCGCTTGTGCACTACACGGAATTTTACTGCCCGGCGTCCGATTTTTTACGGTCCGACATGGCACGCCATATAAATGTATAGAGCGTTTGTGCACTATCCGTAATTTTACCGTCCGACATTTTACTTTTCCCTATTCCGGACCGTTTTTTTGAGTCTTAAAAAATAAATAATAATAAAATACAAAATATTTAAGTATTATATATAAGGAAAATTTATAAATAAATTGATTGTATTTTATTAGTTAATATTCGAATAAATAAACAAACTACACACATACATACGTACTTCTATACGTATATATGTTTTCATAACTACAATTTATCTATCAACTTTAATTATAATGTTATTTACCAAAACGTTCTAAATCCTAGTTTATTTACATATTTATGCACAGTTAAGTCTTTATACAAATATTTTATTATTATTTACATTATAGTCTTAAAGGAAATCACTTCTAAGCGCCATCTCGTTTGAGCGTGATTAGTTATTGATTGGTTTGAGTATTAAAAAATAAATAATAATAAAATACAAAATATCTAAGTATTATATATAAGGAACATTTATCAATAAATTGATTGTATTTTATTAGTTAATATCCGAATAAATAAATAAACATGTACATTTATACGTATATATATTTTCATAACTCCGATTTGTCTATCAACTTTACTTATAATGTTATTAACCAAAACGTTCTAAATCCTAGTTTATTTACATATTTATGCACAGTTAAGTCTTTATACAAATATTTTATTATTATTTACATTATAGTCTTAAAGGAAATCACTTCTAAGCGCCATCTCGTTTGAGCGTGATTAGTTATTGATTGGTTTGAGTCTTAAAAAATAAATAATAATAAAATACCAAATATTTAAGTATTATATATAAGGAATATTTATCAATAAATTGATTGTATTTTATTAGTTAATATTCGAATAAATAAATAAACATGTACATTTATTCGTATATATATTTTCATAACTACGATTTGTCTATCAACTTTAGTTATAATATTATTTACCAAAACGATCTAAATCCTAGTTTATTTACATATTTATGCACAGTTAAGTCTTTATACAAATATTTTATTATTATTTACATTATAATCTTTTAAAAAAAATCTCTTCTAAGCGCCATCTCGTTTGAGCGTGATTAGTTATTGATTGGTTTAATTTGATTCAAAACTACCGGTATCTTATTGATATACAAGATGGCGCTATACGTATCTGCAGTTTTTTTTAAATTAAACTATAAAATAATTGTTTAATAAATTCTATTCTATCACAGAACACTATATTAGAATAATTGTGTTAAATAACTAGTTTAAAATATCTTATCTTTTCAGTGATATAAATATCGCAAGGGTACTATACTACTATACTATTACCGGTAAAATTCCGTGTAGTGCACAACCGCCTATTCGTGTTTTTCATTGCAAAATCGGACCGTAAAAAATCGGACGCGGGGCAGTAAAATTCCGTGTAGTGCACAAGCGCCCTATGCCTTACGCACCCAGCGAAAAAAAAAAAAAAAAAATTAAATAAAAATACATTTAATATTAACTTAACAAATGGTATGCAACTGTGTCACATGTGTGAAGACAATATGTATTTATATAAACCAAACTGATGTGCGGCTCTAACGTGCACTTAGTAGGTTTTTGGAATCTATACAAATAATAAATCTGTTAAAACCTCCGTTTTATTAATACACTATATATCATCAAGAATAAATTTCAATAGCGCGTATTTTTTTGTATCAGCGCCATCTCTTATCGTGTTTTTCTCTGATCACGTATCACGTAAAAAGTACAAAACCAATGTTAATAACTTTAATACATAAAAATTGGAAATAACTCACAGTATAATTTAGTTTTTGTTTCATTGTAATTAAATTTAAAAATAAATATTTAAGAAAATAGAAATAGGTACCTACGCCGCCAACTCCATCTGGTCTAAGGAATCTTTAAAACTCACAAAACTTATATTTGAGTTATTATTTGGTTAAACTTAAAAGTTTACTAAATATGTCGAATAGGAATAGAAATTGTTTTAATATTTTAGATAAACATCATTTTCAATTAATATACTATTATGTTAAATATTAATTATGTTAAATGTCACTAAATATAAAAACGATATTCTACAATTATACGATAGATGGCGCAGCTAATTTTCTGAATCGCGCTGACCAAAACTTCGGCCAAAAGAATGACACTCGCCCGTATTTAAAAACCTGTTTTTCATTTTTGTATATAATTAAATACTTTAGGGTACTACGGTCTTGATTGTTTGTTCGTTGTTAAAATTTAAAATATTTGGTCGTTATTTGTTTGTTGATTGTACAAAGTTGGATGGTTATAGCTATTTAAGTTGTAATATGTATATATATATATATATATATATATACAGGGTTAATTCTAAAACACCAGCAACCTCGCAGGACAAGATAGCTAACATTATGTACAACAACATTTGTTCTACGACTTTTGACATAACTCAATACATTAATTAAAAATGATTTTTTAAGCTTTTATTGTACTGCTCTGAAATTTAGAGTCTATGTTTCATTCATTATCGAAAGGATGACGCGACGCTCGGGCGCGCTTGCATAATAATAGTAATAACACTTTCTCTGCCCGATAATTCTAGTTAATAAAATTAATATAAATTGCTTGGTGGGTTTGTGGGCAGTATCATAGTATGTATATCGCAGTGACTTAAGTGAATAATCAAATTTCTGTTTTGTCATGTCCCTGCAATACGTAAACTGAGTCCACAATCCCTTCATACTTTACCAGGCTTAGAACTGGCTATATTAAACGATAAAAAACAAATAAATCGTATGTATAGGAGGGCAACACATCTGCATAACCTCCAGAGGTTACAGCACAACCAGTTGTGCGGTAGACATCCGGTACCTAGTCATCAAAAGGCTTCGACTGTCCGTATGCCCGCCAATACTATAAATATGTAGGTATGTAGATTAGGTATCTGAATTCTGAACATAAAAAAATATGTGAAAATTATTAACGTAGGTAATTATTCTTTAACGTTTACTAAAGTCTAATTAAACCAATTTAATATCAAATATTGGTAGCTAGGTATTATTCACTTTTTATTGTT
This sequence comes from Euphydryas editha, assembly GCA_036937285.1. NCBI lineage: Eukaryota > Metazoa > Arthropoda > Insecta > Lepidoptera > Nymphalidae > Euphydryas > Euphydryas editha. The sequence continues at coordinate 1,757,436 of JAUPFZ010000007.1, read as the reverse complement.
AAATACAGGCGGGCATAAGTATTTCAAAAGTGAAATCAGCGTATTTACAATAATTAAAAAATTAAAAATAATTGACAATAAAATAATATTTACAAACGAAATATTACCTCTAAGGTTAAAGTAACGCGCATGTCGGTGCGTATCGCGCAGATAGCGTTCAAAATAGTCACCATCACAACCAACACACATACAACACCTAAAAATCAGCTGTTCACTAACACGTGCTAACACTTCCGAATTAGTTTTAATTTGATTGAACGCACAAATTATTTTAGTTAACCGAACCAGTTACAAAAATTTACTCGTGCTAGTTTGTCAGATTCGGTGAGTTGACATTGTCTCACGGCTCGGTGTAGGTAAGTTCGAATATCTAGCTGCATATTGCCGACAGGCTTCCGACACATTGTCATCACACTTAGCCAGTATCCTCACCATTTCCGTGTATTCGACATTAGAATAGCGGCGGTACCATGGTTATAAAATAACTTTAGTACAGGTACAATACATCGATCGATACGAATAAAATTAAATACGAGTAGCACACAAAATCATATGACGCGCGCGCATCAAAGTCGCCCGCCGCCGACTGCCGCGGCTGGCTAAATAGGTCAAGTTCAAAGGCGCTAGCGCCGCCCCGTTCCTACCTTTCCCCTCACATTAGTACGTGGTCGTTATTTACCTAATCTTTGGGACGCGCGTAGAGTTTATTGCATTCGCGTAAAATTAAATTAATATTTATTTTTGTATGAAAATAAAATCTAACAAATTAACAAAAGTGGTAGAACAAATGTTGTTGTACATAATGTTAGCTATCTTGTCCTGCGAGGTTGCTGGTGTTTTAGAATTAACCCTGTATATAAAGTCGTGTTAGTTACACCGTTTATAACTCGAGAACGAGTGGAACGATTTTTATGATTTTTGTGTTTTTGGATTTGTCTTCGTCGGGAATAATACTTATTAAAATATGGTATTCATCAATGAGAAAATAATTAATAAAAAAAACAGTTCAAATGTTTCATCCGTACTATCTATATACATATATATGTATTTATGTATGTATGTATGTATGTATGTATGTATGTATGTATGTATGTATGTATGTATGTATGTATGTATGTATGTATGTATGTATGTATGTATATAGATATAATAAATCTGTCACTCAATCCGTCTATTATAAAATATTTTCCAGTATCGACACAGGTGTAGGTGATAAAAAATATAAATGTATAATTTTTAAAATTTTAGTTAAAGACCCGTGCGAAGCCGGGGCGGGCCGCTAGTATTTAAATAAAAGGTTAAAATATTTAAATAAAAATAAAGGTTCGTCTCTTTTAAATTATTTGAAAAGAACTAGAACTAGATTTCTATAAAAATATTAATCTTATTTAATTACTTACGTTTTGAGTATACTCTATCCCGGGTTTTGTTTTCGTCTTCAAACAAATTAATCCATAAGTAATTGTAATCAAATAAATCGTTCCCGATAGAAAAAATACACCGTAATAGCCCCATATCTTAAGTAAGATTCCGCTCAGTGCAGTACCAATAGGAATACCAGCAGTGAAAGTAAAATTAACTAGACCGACACGGAAGGTTCTGGATTCTTCATCGGTTATGTCGCTTATGTAACTGAAAACACCCAAAGCAATCATAACCCAACCCCCCGTGACTGCTGGACAGAGTGCTTCTAAAAACATGGTAATTTCTATTGAAATTTCATAGAAGAAGAATGTGCTGAGGATATTACTGATACAGACCAGGAACTCTCCAAATAGCGGCAAGAGAATGCATAGTTTTCTATTACCAGTTCTGTCACTCCATGCACCCATCAGTATCACCAATATTGTCGGTATAGCTGTCTGAACAACGCTCTTCCATGTTTCAATATTTGATATAACTTTTTGGACTTCACCCTCATAAAATGTAAGGTTTCCTTTTCTTTCAATGAAGGAGTCACAGATTTCATCCGTGTAATTTAATCTGACACGACACGCCTTATCTAAATTGAGATTCTGTATCGCAAGTCGTGCTAACATTGAGGGTATGATGAGACCAGCTAGAACTGGTTCGACAGTTATGTTGGACTTTATGAGCCATATTTTTTCAATGTTTTTATTTATTCTTTGTTCAAAAGATTCTTTTTTAAGCGTCTCTGTCGTCTCCTTTAATGGCTGTTCTTCTGGACTTGGATTTTTTGTGTCTGAAGACATCACAGTTACCCGCTTGACTGACTGAAATAAACTGAATGATATTTTTATTATAATTCTGTATAGATTCCGCTATTATTGTTATTATGTCAACATATTATGTAATGTATTAAATCGTGTTCATCGTGATCGTGATCGTAAATAATATATATTATTTATATTTGTAAATACTTTCAGTAGTAGTATTCATGGTAATTACGAATAAGCTAGTAAAATAGCTATAAGTATAAAATTATTTTTTTTTAGAAAAGAAAAAAAAAACAAAATCCGATCTTAAGATTATGCCTACATGTACAAACTTAACTAAACTTTAACTTAAACGTAGAAAATAATATTTTAATTACTTCAAAACAAAGAGCATTAAAATTATCGATACTTATACTCGTACAGGGATTGAGAATGATGACGATTATGCCACCTGCCGGGTAAAAACACAATCAAAGTTATGGTAAAGAGTATTAGCATTATCAGCGTTTTTAATACAATATATATATATATATATATATATATATATATATATATATATATATATATATAATACTAGTTACTGCATTGGCTCCGAAATGAGGGGCGCTGATAGCTTTAATGCCATTATTCGTAAGAGGTGTGCATCCATGCTCCGGAGGCTACGAACCAGCTCGAACGTCATTCTGAGAACACTGGCGGGCCGCTGGGACTCGGCAATACTGCGCCACTGGATACGGCTACATTGCCTACATTCTGACTGACGAGGGTCGTGTCCAGAAAGCTATTATTTTTGTTTGCTTTTTATTGATTTTATTTGTTATTTTTATTTTCTTTTATTTATATTTATATTGATAAACTAACATTAGATATAAGTTGTTTTTGTAATATTTACTAACATTAAGATATGGACTATGTCTGAAACAAAATAAATAAATTGAAATTAAATTAAAATATACTAAAATAAGTGTTTGTGATGTCTTCATTAAAAGTATCTTGCTGATTCGTGACTGTTCAAATATGCCATATAAAAATAATGCGTAGTTGAAATTTTATCGTTTCCCCGAAAGTTCATTTAACAATGTCTGGATAACTTTCAAACGTCAAAAATGGATAAACGCAATAAAAAAAACCACGTATAAGTAGTAATCTACTAATGAAATCACTTAATTAATTATTATTATTTTGTGTATAACTACACAAAAAAAATCCACAAATAATAAAAGATTATTACCACGAGAATATTTTTCTGAACGATTTCATTAATTATATAAAATAAATAGCTTGTTATGAGTTTGCTACTAATATTATATAATAATATTATAATAAATTTAAATAATCCAATACTATTAAGCGAAAAAAGTAAACATTTGTATGAAACGAATTTTCGAGCTTTTTTCTTTTTAAATTACATTTCAGAAAATATAAGAAGGATCTCGGGATCAACTGACGGGACTCCTTTAATGATGGGGGCTAATTCTGGGCTAATAATTCTGTTCAAATCGCATTTGCAAGCCCAAAACATAGATACCGAAGATATAATGCAGTTTTATTGTATTTTACATCAAGAGATGCGATAAAAAATATTGGGCTTTAAAAACGTAATGAAAGTTGTTATACTGACAGTACTGTATAAGCCTGTAAACCACCCACTACTAAGCGAAGGCTTCTTCTAAATAAATAAATAATAAATAAATAAATAAATAAATATTAACCAACAATCACACCACGTTAACCTAGCCCCGTGCTAAGTTCGTAAGAACTTGTGTTACAGGTACTAGGAACGGAAATAAATTTAAGATATAAATACATATATACATAAATACACATCCATGACCCGGTGCAGACATCTATATTCATCATACAAATTATCTGCACCTGGCGGGATTCGAACCCGCGACCGCTGCGTAAAGTGCCAGTTGCCTGACCACTCGACCAGCCGGCCGTCAAATAGAAGAAGGGCCTCCATATAGAAGAAGGGTTGGAGCTTAATCCACCACGCTGCCCCACTGCGGGTTGGCGGATAATTTTACCACCATGGGTAACGATCGTTATCACGTGTTTATGATAACAACCTGGACCGACGGCTTTACGTGCTCTCCGAGGCACGGTGGGGAGACCCACAAACACATTATTAATAAATTTAACTTTTACTGTTTTATACAGTAGTAGTATTAGAAGGTGGCTTAGGCGTGGGTCGACACTCTAGAGCCGTTTCTGATCCATCCATTAAGGATGAAGTCTAATTATTTCTGGTGGAAGAGAAGAGGGACGTTCCTGAACTGTGAAATCCTGATTAGTTATGTGACTTAGATCTTCTGGTAAACGTCAGGAATCACTTGAATCTTCTAAATACGCGTTTTCAGGGCAAAGATCAACTGATTTCCCAGCTATATGCTCATATTTTATATTCTCAGTGCAAATTGACTCTTTTCATATTCCAAATAAATTTAGGAAATTATGTCCATTTTCCTACTTACGAGAAACTAGCTGGAAAATATAACAAAACGAATGTAAATCTCGCTTACGTGGAAAAACTAGATGTTTTGTTACGAGCATTTCAAGAACATTTTTCAGATTTGAAAAAAATTAAACTGCTATTAGTTATATTTAGTAATCCTTTCACCGTTTCACCAGGTGGAAACCTGAAAATGCACCAGACTCAATGCAGCTTGAACTTATTGACATTCGAAGCAATGACAATTTTCGCAACAAATTTAATGAGGGTAACTTGTTGAACTTTTACCGCTGAATTGATGAAGAAGCGTATAAAGTACTGCGATCTAATGCATTGAAATGCGTAAGCTTGTTTGGTTCTACATTTATTAACGAACAAACATTTTCGATTATGACCCTCAATAAAACGAAAAATAGAAACCGAAAAGCAAACGACATTTTGGAAGTAAATATTGAACTCAATATAAAAAAAATGTTACCACAATGTAATGCCATGCATCTAACTGAAATAATCTAATTGAATAGACACGTAAAATAAAAGCTTGTAATAATAATAAAAATTGTAATGTGATATTTTAATAAATCTGCATTCCTGCGGACCGCCTGTAGCTCATAATCTGTCCGAGTGGCCCCTGATCCCAATAATTCTATGCATCTCTGCCCTAAGATAAGGTAATGTCATTAAACATAGACAACAAAATTAGGTGGATGTACTTCGAGAGTTGCTGTTTTGTAGAACAGCAATTTTATAACAATGTATTAAATATCAATTTTATTACTACCTCTTAAGGGCCTACATTAAAAAAAGAGAAGGTTTTCTACCCTATGCCACTCTTTCATTATGCATACTAGGAATCAAAATTTTTAATATATGTTTTTTGATACTGTGTTCTTTAATTGTATAATTAGGAAAACACGATTAAATGAAATTTTCTCGATAGAAAAAATTACTAAAATATCATCTAAAATTAGACATTTTTCATTGCCACAGCTAAGCATTTCTAACTAAGTCAATGGAAGTTAATTTAAAAAATAGAAGATAGTTGTATCGAAAATTACTTAAAGCAGATTTTTATTTGATGACATAGTTTATTTTTTAGATAATTAAATGTGTTTTGGCACTTAAGTTGTTTTATTTCGAGTACACGCTCAATATAGCCATCTCTTGTTTTGCATATAAGAAGTAATTGCGTCACTTTCACTTAGTCGTCCGCTAACATTCATCGACGTCGGACCTGTGCCTATTTTACCGACAACATTTGTCCAATAAAAGTTACGTAACGAATCGAAAATTATACAAACACACCGCACGGTTAGGGTTCCGTAGCCAAAGGGTAAAACGGGACACTATTATTTTTATATATTATTTAGTTATATATTCCCTTTAAACACAAACAATTAAATTAAAATAAATCAAATATTTAGGGGGGTCTCATACAACAAAAGTGATATATTTTTTTGCTCGTTTTTTGTAGATGCTTGAAATATTCACATAATATTGTGTTGTATTAATCACTTTAAAAATAAATAATTAAATTAAAATAAAGTTAATACTTAAGGGGGGGTTAATTCAACAGACATGTTTTTTTTTACCGTTTTTAAAAATAATAGTAGGTACGGAAGCGGAACCCTTCGTGCGCGAGTCGGACTCGGTCTTGGCCGATTTTCGATGTGCTAAAGCGTATCGACAAAAACATTGACCGCGGATAGCAAGCGGCGGCGGGGCCCCCCTCGTTCCTCGCGACGATAATACTAAGCTCCGCCCAACGAACGAAGTTTTATTTTGGATGTTAATCACAGTAAAACTGCCAAAATCCATATTTTATTTAAATTTCTATGATATTATACCTACTATTTTTAACCGACTTCAAAAAAAGGAGGAGGTTCTCAATTCGACTGTATTTTTTATTTATTTTTTATTTTTATTATTATAGTTATTTATGTACACAATAATAAACCCAGATCATAGTCCTCTTTTTTTCCACTTCTTCTAGTCACTTTCACTTTACTAGTTCACTATTCGTAGTCTTGATATAGTGGTTACAGTTGGCTGACGCTAACGTTTCGATTTTCACTAGTGACAAATGCCCTCATTTAATTACCTTAGTTAATTTATATAAAAGTAAAAAAAAAAATAGTAAGGGAGACCGGGGATAGTTGCCTATAGGGGTAGGTAGACTAATCGAAAAAAACTCGTCACTGGTACGAGTGTTACGTCTTCCTCTCACAGTCGTGTATTACGCTCCACACCCCGCTCATTTGTCCAAAACACATGTCTCTCATGGATGATGATGGATACACTTCGTTTTGGAGCAGTGACATGTTTTTTGTTTTCTTACAATGAAAGTAAAATTTCTACATTGCATATTTTTTTATCTGATGCATACACATTTTGTGTAAATCATTTTTTTATTAATCAGAGTGTTTAATGAGCACATATTAATCATATCTCATGTCTTATTTTTTATGTCGATGACAGTGTCAAAGTTAACCATGCCTACAAAGCTGAAAAATGGCTTCCGGGGTTGGTAGACCTATTTCTTCTGGGGCTGGTTGAATAAGTTAGTCAATCAACCATATGAATAAGAAACAAAAACAAACACGAAAAGAAAGTTTTAAGAAAAGAAAAAAGAGATAACCTTGCGCTACAGAAGACCAAAATTGGAAAAAAAAGGAGAAGTCAAAGAAAAAGCATGGAAAGGGAAAAGGAAATTAAAAGAAATATAGACAGCTGAGGGAAATAATGACGATGCTGCAAATTCAGATGACGTAATGACGCAAGTACGGTTAGCTTAACTGAATTGAATCTTACGCTGATAGTATTCCTGGCGAACAATGGATTCAGTGCATAACTTGTAAGTTATGGGCATATTCCAAATGTAAAAAAGGAAATGTAATATTTATTGAATGCAAACATTGTATTTCTGCTATTGAAGACTGATTATTTCATTTCTAATTTTCTGTAAATAAAAACGAACATGATACTGACAATAAGTTTAATTTAAAAATATATGTATACATATATCGTTAGCTTTGAAAAAACAATTATTAAGTTACTGAGTTTATAAAAAAAAAAAACCTATATGTTTAAATTTAGAGATTTAAACGAACGACGCAATTTATTATTATAATTTTTTACAAAGAGACAATAACGGTCGTTGATTTATTGAATAGCATTAGAAAAGTTAAATAAAAAAAATGTTATTAAATAATAAAAATTGTTTCAAAAATAAAAGTTGATAATTTTGTTAATAACTCTATTAGAAATGTGTTATCTGATTAAATTTTATTTAATCTTATCTTTTATTTTTTCTTAACTTAAGCTGTTTAGCTCAGTTATATTCAGATAAAGGTTTAATTATTTCCCACTTCTCATGATTTAAGATTTATTGGTACATAAGTCTACTTACCCCGGGCATATAGTCTACCTACCCGGGTAGATTGACTAAGATTTTGTGTCCTGTAAAATGTATTATATCTTCACCATTATATTAAAATAAGACCTAGATATTATATTTTGTATTAGTTTAATAGTTATTCTATCGACTAATGTGGTTTTATTTTATATTTGTATTAAAACACAAAAAATATGTATGATTTAGTTAAAAAGTAGTCAACCATCCCCGGTCTCCCCTACCCGATAATGTGTCACTTTAAATTCAACATTTACATTTTTAAAATGTTTAATGTACCTAACGACATTATTATATAAAAACAATGTCTTTCTTGGTACCTTTTTGGTCTCCCCACTGCACTTCGGATAGCACGTATAGCCGTCGGATACGATAGCGATCGTTACTCAAGTTAGGGAAATTATCAGGAGCAATCACGCAGTTGAACAACGTGGATTAAACTCCAACCCTTCTTGTATATGAAGAAGAGCCCTTTGGGATATTGGGATTAGGGTATTGAGACGTTTACAGGTTGATTCAGCTTAGTTTAGTCCAACAATATTTTGCGCCATGATTGTTAACCCGACGCCATGGTTAATAGGCTGTGTAGAGATATTTTCGATGCTATCTATAGTCAGGGCCGGATTTAGAGGTATGAAGGCCCGGGGCAAGAGAGGAGATATAAAAAATAATTATTATCGTATGAAATATATAGATAGTGCTTACTACTCTGAATTTAATTTTTTTTCCCGAAGTCTCTATTGTGAGGCGAGACTTCGGGCCTCCTGCCCCGGGTCTCCTTCTTACGTGGAGGCCCGGGGCAACTGCCACGGTTGCCCTTCCCTAAATCTTGCCCTACCTATAGTGCTTACTGTTGATGATTTACTATTTTTTGAGCACTATATATTCACTACAAGAAATAGTTGTAACTCGATTTTTCTTAGAATTATTACAGCAAAGTATAATGCACGTATTAATAAAAAATGAGGTAATGACATTTTTTTGACTGGGATAAAAATTAAATTTTATTTTGATTTAGTTCTCTGAATGTAATGATATTGATATTTACTCTAAAACAGAGTATTTTAAAGGAATTAATTATATAAAAATTATTATTTTCATAAAACAAAATAAATTAATGACATAATTAAGGACCGGATATCAAGAGCGAATGATGTTCAAAGTATTCAGTCAGCTACTATTCCTTATTTTTAGATGATTACATTATAATTATGTATGGTTCGAGTAGCTACAGTCTTAGTTTTCGTAAAAAAAGTGCGAAACTTATGACGTAATGATAATCTATACATACCTATAAAAAATGGTAGAAAAGACAAAACTGTACATTGAATATTTTTTTTAAAGAATACTTGGGGTGTGATCTACAATCGATACCGAAGCCAAAATTATAGTTTTTAGAATTTTTGTCTGTTTGTCTGTATGTATGTCCGGGATAAACTCAAAAAGTACTGCATGGATTTACTTTAAAGGCACGAATATTATTAAGAAGTCGGGTCAACATATAGGCTACATATTATTACGCTATCACCTACGGGGAACGAGCAGTGAACCTTCTTCAACGCATTCTGTAACAAGGTGTAATCTAATAGCGTTTACGCAGACGACGTCGCGGGCAGCAGCTAGTAACACATAAAACTGAGGGTGGGCACGATTTTTGTAAATTTCAGAGAACTAGTCTATATCTTCTATATATACGTATATAGGAGACTTTCTATAGATATAGTCACTCATCACGATATCTCTGGAACTATGAGACCTAAAAACTTGAAATTTGGTAGGAATATTCCTTTTGCCAAGTAGAGGTCAGCTAAGAACGGATTTTACGAAATTCTACCTCTAAGGGGATTAAAAAGGGAGGCAAAGTTTGTATGGGACAACGTGATTCCTTGGTCCAATCTACTTCAAATTTTGCATAAATATTCGTTAACAGAATTGATCGAAGACGTGTTTCGTATTTTATCGAAATTCATTCTCTAACGGGGTTAAAAGGGGGTAAAATTTATTTTGATATAAATACTCCTTAGTGATTTTCATTTAAATTACATTTTATTTTGACACATGTTTGACAACTCAATCTGTCTATTATAATATATTTTCCAGTATTGACGCAGGTGTAGGTGATATCTTTTTTTGGGTGCTCCTGATGGAACAGGCAAGACTTTATATTAAACGTAACAAAATTGAGTTGTAAATATACCGTGTGATCGCTTTATTGTAAAATAGTGTCTTATATAATATTTTTTACTTCAATGTTGGTGTTGTGTTAAGTCAAGGGTTTTAAACTAAATGACTCATCAGCAAGGCATCTGTAGTTCACAATGATACAGATATAGAAGACACCGAAGTGAACTTTGAAACATTTTTGAATTATACGGCATTAACACCCCAATTAGTACAGATTGGCACCACGGACTAATGTTGGAACAAGATCAGAAAACATTTTAAATCATGTACCCATTTAACTTTATCTTACACTAAAACTAAGAAGAAGGAGATAAAACCTGTCTTGGACTATTATTAAATACAAATATATGTTTGACATACACACACGATCGTCTGTTCTTAAGGTAGGCAACTTAATGCCTGTATTTTAGGTAACAGCACGCTGATATACATTTTTTTTATAAATATACATATAAATAATACATATAGAATTAAATACATATTAAACCCAGACTCGAGGCGGGAATCGAACATTTATTACAACAAAGGCAGTGTTTTCGGTAACAACCGACTGATATACATTTTTTATAAATATACATATAGAAATAAATACATATTACACCCAGACTCGAGGCGGGAATCGAACCCTCGTTCCTGGAGCAGAAAGCAGTGTCACTACCAACTGTGCCGAGTCAACTAAAATTTAAAAAATAATTTCTTGCGGGTTTATTCAAATGTAAGAGACAAAATCGTATTGACTTGTGGTGTAATTATACCTACGATACAACGAACGAAGCATTGATGACCGTTCTGGTGTAGTGGTGCAAGTAGTCGGCTCAACGCTTCGCCTTAATGGCGGTGGTCGTGGGTTCGATTCCCGCTCGGGGCAGATATTTGTATTTGTGCCAATATTTGTTTCAGGTCTGGGTGTATATCTGGGTGTATAGTGGGTTTCCCTACCATGCCCCGGAGAGTACGTAAAGCCGTCGGTCCCGTTTGTTATAATGGATGCCTTATAATAATTGTTACTTATGGTAGGGATATTATCCGCTAACCCGCAGTGGAGCAGCGTGGTGTATTAAGCTCCAACCCTTCTTCTATATGGAAAAAGGCCTTCGCTCAGCAGTGGGTTATTTACAGGCTGATACAATACACTACAGTACAGGAGCATTTGTGGCCTGCAGTGACGAAACTGAGCCTTACCATAAATATGAGAGTCCATCTAAGGGGAGATGTTACTGCCGGACAGTTCTCAGACCTATTGCTTAAAATAGGAAATGGTGATTTCCGGTAACCATGTAATAATATAATGTATGAGTGTATATGAGTATGTATTTACCATAAACAAAGCTTAAGGTCAAACTCTTACCGTAACTGTATTAAAATATTGAACATAATAATTTATACGTTAAAACAAAATTAATAACGTAAAAAAAAAAAAACAAATAATAATTCTATTCTAACCATTTTCGACTTCTACGCCGACGAAGTCGCGGGCTAAAATATTATGTTTGACAACTCAATCTGTCTATTATGAAATATTTTCCAGTATCGACGCAGGTGTAGGTGATAAAAAATATAAATTTATATTTTTTTGAAATTTTAGTTAAATACCCGTGCGAAGCCGGGGCGGGCCGCTAGTAGTATATATAACATCATCACTTGATTAATTAAACATGTCGGACTTAGGGATAAAAAAAAAAAAAAAACAAAATTGTCTTCGAATATGTATTATGGGATATTAATTATGAGAGCCATAATAATTAAAATATAAATAATTTTTATTGTAATAAAAAGGGTTATATATTTAGGACTATATTACTTAGGATTAAGAAAATTGTCCCAAACGTCTCCATTGAAAAAAATGTAGGACTTGAAATGCCTTATGCAATCGGATTGACAAATCACAAAAAATGTAAAAAAAATTATAAAACTGGTTTCCAATTAACAAGCGTCTACAATGTACAAAGAATGTTTTTATGTTCTTATAAATATTGAATAAAAAAAAAAACCAGTTTTAAACCATTGTGTTAGATCTCGTAAGCTTATGACGTTATATTATGTATATTTTTATACTCAGTCTTGCTTAGAATTGGTTTATCGTGTATTAAAAATTCATATTCGCGAACACAAAAAATATATATGGACGTAAAAACTCCACCTTTGTTAAAGTCGGTAGAATGATGTCTCGAGTCATTAGGTGAAGGCTTTGTTAAACACTTTAGAATTTAACTCTAACGAAACAAAGATTTTGTAATTGACATAAAATTAAAATTTTCTAAAGTATATTAATTATTATTTAAAAATAAAAATATCTGAAAAAAAAACAGCTAACATAATTTACTAACATTTTTTTTTATATTGATTAAACAAGAAGATAGGCTTAAAAATTTCAAAATAGGCAAGATACATTTGTAAATAAAATTTACAGAAATATATGACATTACGTAAAAGTTATACAAATAATTTATGCATATAATACCTGCATAATTATATGAAACATAAATGTACATAATCCTATGGTGGAATGAGAATAATATATACTTTCATGACTTTTATCACTAAAACAATCTCTTGACACAAACACATATTCCTAAATGCTTACTGAAAACACTGTTCAAGTTCTTCACTTCTCAATCCAACGAGACTGACAGATTTGTTCCAGAGCTTCTGAGACGTCTCGTCGTTGTAGGCAGATCGTTTCGCTCGGGACAACTGACAATTCTTAAAAATTTGTCCGCTCACCTTTCCCGCTTCCCTATCTAACGCCGCATATATTGTCGTCTGAGCACCATACCAGGCATTTTTAAAAAACAATAAAGCAAATATTATTAAAATTGGCGCAAAAATAGTTCCAGTACTATCGAAAATTCTAGTTCCAACGTAACCAGGATCAACACAGTTTACAACAACGTTTCCTTTCAGTTTTTTACTCAATTCATGAGCGAATAATATGAAACAAAGCTTACTGTTTGAATAAAACTGCAGCGGAAACAAATATTTAGTGTCGTTAATTCTATTAAAATTAATAAAACCAAAATTATGTAATACAGACGACATATTAACTATTCTAGCGGGTTCAGATATCGTTCCAGTCTTGTTTAAGAGTGGTAACAATAATAAAGTCAATAGGAACGGTCCAAAATAGTTCACTTGCATGATAAAACTCATCCCATCATCTGTTAGAGTTTTGTTGACGGTTCCAACACCGGCGTTGTTTATTAAAATATCCAATCTCTTCTCTGTATCAAGGATATCTGCCGCAAATTTCCTGGTAGACGTTAAAGACGATAAATCGAGCAGTTTGAAGACGACGTCCTTATTTCCTGTTTTGTCAGTGATCAATTTTAGGGCGTCTTCTCCTTCTCTTTGGAAGGGGCAGGCGATGATAACTCGGGCGCCTCTTTCAGCGAAGTCCATTGCTGTTTCTAGACCCATACCTGCCGTCCCTCCGGTGACAATCGCGGTCTTTCCGTCTAATCTCTTTTTCGACGTACATATCGCGTTAGTAGATTTCTGATAAAGGCCTATTATTAACGCGACGATTACAATTGCTAAGACAATGTAAACGATGAACGACATTTCGGTGTGCTTGCTGCGATACGCGCGAATGGAGTACTCACGCTCATTATACGTTCAAAGTTATATAGTTAAGTTCGTCGATAACTTGAACGCTTAAAAAGAAAAAAAAAATACACACACGCACACATAATTATAATTAATAAATATAATTTATTTTCCACATGTGTCATTTTCAACGTTATAGTACCTATCTTGAAATTGTATCTCACATATTTTACCTTAAAATAGAAGACTCACGGCTTTACCAGCGTTGACATTTATGGCTACAATTCAGCTGTGATAAGTCATATTATTATATTATATCTCTGTATGACGTGGTTTCTAGTAATAAATATATATAATTTTAAAACGATTCAGTCGTTCCAAATTATCGATCATTTAGGAATAAAAATAAATTTCGCCTGTGTAATTTATATTACATGTATTATTATATACATTTGTAATTATTTCTAAATATACAATTATCTCCGCCAACCCGCAGTAGAGCAGCGTGGTGGATTAAGCTCCAACCGTTCTCCTATATGGAGAGGAGGCCTTCTGTCAGCAGTGGATTGTCTACAGGCTGATACAGTACAGTACAAACAACTATCTTCGGTACACTGTATAGTAGTTATCTTCATTAAAATAAATCTACGCTGCACTGAACCAACTATAAGAATACATTTGAATATGTCTTAGATAAGAAGTCCGACTGGGCTAGCTATTATCTATACATATAGGTAATAAAACTGTAAATTTCACGTGTCTGGTTTTTATTTGTATTAAGTCGTCGGTGGAGTCTAAAATCATTAACCATATAGGTTTCTTTTATATGTAAGAAATGTCTGTCTGTTAGTTTGTTTGAATTACGATATTATTATGGGTTATAATTGTGATATGATTTCCGGAGGATAAAAATATAAATTGTTATAACTTATAGGATTTTTCGATAAAAAAATCTAAAAAAAAATCAGAAGATGATTATGACCTATAGATGCCGAAAATGCAAAAACATTAAAACGGTGGTAATAGCACTTTACGACTTTATTCCCCGGGGGCGTCGATATATATATAATAAAACTGTAAATTTCACGGGTCTGTTTTTTTATTATTTTTTTTTAATAAAAATTTCGGTGGAGTCTAAAATCACTTACCAAAAAAATTTTCTCTATTTGTATGAAATGTCTCTCTGATGGTTTGTTTAAATAGGCATCAATGCTAAAGTATTCAGTGTAGGTTGAAAAATCAGCATGATAATCGTAAGACCTACCCTTACCTACACCTACCCTTTTTTATGTTTTGGCGGGAAAAAATGTACGTTGCGTAAAAATGTAAAGTTGGACATTTTGTCCTAAGTAGATGTATTCGTCAACAACTTCGAGATATATATATATATATATACAGGATGACTGGTAAATTACTGTCAATATTACGAAGCAATTACAAAGAGGAGGTGTCATAAGAAACTTTATTCATATAATGTAGTGTCGCAACTGCGAGGGGGTTGCGAGGGCCTCTCAAATTGCGGCAAGCCATCTACCGGCCAGTATCTAAAACAAGTAATTGATTAAATTGACAGACGTTATAATTGTTCTACTATATTTCACTAGGTGTCTAGCGCAAATGCCAGGGCCGTACTCAGAATTTTTTAAGTTAAGTATATATGTAATTTGATGTTGGATGGCACACACTGCTATATAATATTATCATGATTTACTATTGTATTGATAAGCTGATTTCGCTTTGTAGGATTTTAGTACAATGAGAGGTCGTCATCCTGTGCTGGAAAATTAAAGCTTGATATTATGTAGCCATGTGTAATATCAATTTGAAATTTTTCTCAATACGCAATTATCGACCTTTTGGTCGATAATTGCGTACTAAAAGTCAGTTTGCTTTTGCGTATGCCATAAAGTTTTATCATCGGAGTGATTAAAAAAAAAAACGGAATGGACACCAAAATTGGTAAACCTTTTCCCAAGCCAGACGTAGTGTAAGTAAAATGGAATAATGCTGCATAATGTGATACATAACATGCTTTTATTTTCATAAACAACAGTTATAAATTGTAGATACTGATAGATTTCTTATTATAGCAAGAAAGAATATTTTTTATTAGATCAGATTATGCAAATTCAAATATTGAACGTCAAAACCAACTACTATAGGTTCGAACCTTAGTCCAGAATATAAAAATACATAATTAGAATTTTCACTACAACAATTCGACTGAAATTGCCTCCGAAGAACACCTTATCCGCTTGAGTGTCCGGAGAATGACCTTTTAGTTTACCAACTGCACAAAACTGCCCAAGAGCTCTCACGTTTTGTTACGTTATTTCCCACCGGTGATAATGTAGTACCTATACATGCATATAATGTGATGTGTCGAAAAAAAGTTGACATGGGCAATATAGCCATGGCGACCATTACTTGACACGGGCGCTTGCAGTTATTGTGGTTAGTTTGTAAACTCTTGTCAACTAGTAGTCGAGACGGGCAGTTGAGCGGTTATTCGCTGAGTGAGTGAGCTATCTTCAATAATTATTTTGTAATAACCTTCACCACATACGCTTTTGGCGTTGAGAGAGGCTGCTATTGAAAAGGAAGGATCCTTCGACCAGACGGATGTGTCTGGTGGGCTACGCGCCACTTAACGTTTGTTGTCGGGTTCTTGTATATATATTCAATTGCTTTGAAAACTTCGATAGCGTGATGTAGGATACGTCTGTTTCTTCTAGTTCGTATATGGCGAGATAGATGTCGCTACATCACTCCCCCTCCGAGACCGGAGGTCGATAGCAGGTTGAGTCATCCATACATCTTGTGATGCTTGCCGGGCCAGTGGAATGTTCCAGTGAGTCGGAACCAGATGCCGCATAGTTCACGGTGAGTCGGAACTGTCTGCGGTGATGCCCCAGTGAGTCGGGGTGGTGCAGTGCTGCGTAGTGGCTGGCTGCTGCGTCGACCAGGAGAGAAGAGCGTCTCTGCTTGCTGACCGGCCGAAGTGCAGTGTGCTGTGCCAAGGTCGCTGAACAGGCTGTGGGTGATGACCAGGAATGCGCGTCCACTGCAAGCTGGTGGTCAGGATACCCGTAGTAGCCGTGGATGCTGGCTGGCTGTGTGACTCGCTGCTCGAAAGCTTGAGGAGGTGGATGATGACGTTACGATGACGTAGATTTTACGAAGGCTACGCTGACGTTCATGCTCGGGGTCTCCAGTTTGGCGGTAAGAGAGAGGCTGCTATTGAAAAGGAAGGATCCTTCGACCAGACGGTGTTGCGTCTGGTGGGCTACGCGCCACTTAACGTTTGTTGTCGGGTTCTTGTATATATATTCAATTGCTTTGAAAACTTCGATAGCGTGATGTAGGATACGTCTGTTTCTTCTAGTTCGTATATGGCGAGATAGATGTCGCTACACGCTCATTGACAATTTTTTTAAACTTTGTTAATTGAAAGCTTTTGAACAGTATCTGGGATCGTATAGTAGAGTTACATTTCAATTCTAAGTACGACCCTGGCTAGACCAGTAGTTTTGCTACTTGCCGATAGAGGCATGGTAATCACCGAACTTTCTAGACAAATTAAATAATATATTTAATTTAAATATTACTTACGGGTAGAAAGATATGTTTATTCCATTTCATTTTGATTTGTTCGTGTAACTTCTACACGATACAACACAGCACTTCATGTTCACAACGTGCGCGGGTCGAGAATATTTTTTAAATATATTAAAAGGAGTTAGTCACGAGAGCAACTTAATTGTCCGGCAACGACAGCTGTACTGACGAAAGCGACAACTGGTGGTGAGTAGATCTACGACGGTTTGATGTCAGGACTACATTGGTGGATGCTAGACTACATTAATCAAACAACACCTCCTCTTTGTAATTGCTTCGTGATCAATATTTAAGGAGAATACTCGGTACATGATTCTCATTCGAATTATGTAAAAAAATAGGTAAATATTTAAAATATTTAAATAAACTTTTAAGTAAAGTTACTCAACAATTATCTAATTATTTACGCGTCGTCTGGACATCCTAGCAGCTAGCTGCACTTTCGGCACAAAACAGGTAGTTTACCTACGTCCAAACGCCGCCACGTGTTAACAGGGTAGCAGGATAAACAAGCATGTTCCAGTCCCCCTTAATACTTTAATCTTGGCTTAGGATAGGCAAAAATACTAAGATATTTTACTCGTTTAAGCAACAAATTTGTTGACTAGGTAAATAATGTGAGCTTTGGCAATTTTTAGATGTGAACAAGCGGCACATTACAACACCTGTGCACGTGCCGTCGGCGTGACTGGAAAAGTGTCAACGCTTCATTTATTTGAATTGAAATTTATGAAAATTTTGGTCAAAAATTAAGTACCTATTTTTTTTAACATACTTCGAATCAGAATCATGTATCGAGTATTCTTCTTAAATATTGATAGTAATTTACCAGTCATTCTGTATATATATATATGTATATGGATGGATGCTGCTGAGGCTGGAGGATGGGGGAGGCTTACGTTCAACAGTGGACATCCAATGACTGACATGATGATGATGATATTTATGATAGCAATTCTTTGTACACTACCTAAACGGCTTTTACAATAACGAGTCTTTTACCCAAATGTTGTCTGGAAGAGATCGCTTTTCTAGCGATAAGATCGCCTTTGTACATCTTTCTTTGTTCATTACAAATAAATTGTTCTTCTTCTAGTGATTTGCCGTGAATTGTTCTTCTTAAATTGATTTTGTCGGGGTTTGAACCAAAGATCGCTGCAGCTCTGACTTGAAGCGGGCATTGTAACCGTTGCGCCACTGTCATTAACTTGCAACTATTGAATTTTGCTTACAGTTTCTACGACCTTTATTACGTTGCATTCCTTCGTATCGCCTGTTGCCTTTTAACGAGACAAAGGGTAAAGTTATATCACTGTTATTTTTTCTTCATCATGCCACTCAAACGCACACCGCCTGCGACCCCTACACGCTTGTACGTAACCAGCTTGATTCAGAGCGTGGATTTAGCTCCGGGACTTTCCGGATCCGTGCCGAACTTGAGCGGAATTGATCAAGAAAACATAAATATAAGAAAGCGTAAGAGAGATGACGTTTCGTGTGTGAGTGTATTTGTGGACGAAATTCGCGGTCTGCTTACCGAATCAAATAGGGAAAACAGCAGTAAGTTTTCAACACTCGAATTAAAGTTGGAGGATTCGGTTAATCAAAACAACAATATTATGTCCACGATTGAGTTTGTGTCAAAAAATACGACGAGCTGCAATTAAAACTGGATGAGGCATCGAAAGAACGTAAAGCTGATCGACAATATATCCAACATCTGGAGTCAAAGATTGATACTTTGGAGCGGTCGATGTACTCAACAAGACTGGAGCTTAAAAACATCCCAAGAAAAGAAAAAGAAGGCAAAGAGGATCTATGTAATATAATAATAAAAACTGGCGATGTTATTGGCGTTCCTAGATATAAAAGATATTTTTCGAACGAAGAGCAAATCAGACAAACCGGGCACAGTTGTTGTTGATCTTGTGAGCACTGTTAGGAAAGATAAAATAATTAGGAAAACCCGAGTATAACCGTAATAGCAGCTCAAATAAATTAAATACCAAACATCTCTCAATAGAAGGTCCTGAGAAACCAATTTATGTGTCCGAGTGTTTAACACTGCGAGGACATCATCTGTATCATCTCGCTCGCAAATTTGCGAATGATAATGCATACAAATATTGCTGGACTTCTAATGGAAAAGTATACCTCCGCCGAGATACTAACGAACGTTACATTCGCGTTGATTCTGAGGAAGCCCTGTCAAAATTACGTCTGGAAAAGTGACTATCATCACTAGTTTCAACACTGTCCGTGACAATGACTTATTATTTTTTACTTACACACATACATTTAAGCACTTTTCTGTTACTTGTCTTTGTAATAGTTTTGCGTAAAATTTGTTTTATTTTAACTTCACCAAAAACAAACACTCACACACATACACTTACCTCAATTTATGTACACACAAAATTAATAAAACTTTGGAGCTCAGTTTTTCAAATGAGAAATCGCTCTATTTTAATATCATTTATAATTCTATGTCTAGTTAAAATTCTTAAATTATGTATTTTTTTTGGCTCCCATGGTTTGTGAAATAGGTTCTGTTAGTCAATACATTCGCTAATCCCGTTTTAGAGAATATTTCTGAGGACATTGATAATATAACTGTAGCTGAGGCTCATTTCTGTCATACTGAGTCATGTAAACACCTTGATAATGCTTCTAGTAATATTTCTTTAAACATTATCACTCAGAACATTCGTAGTATTTATAAAAACTTTGACAATTTCATTGTCCATTTATCAAGACTAAGTGTAGTAAATGATGTCATTATTTTAACAGAATGTTGGCTTTGTGAACATAAACCGTTGCCTACTTTGGATAACTATACTTGTTATTATTCTAAAATTCTGCATAATCAGAATGATGGTATCGTTGTCTACGTTAGGGATGGCTTGCGTTGCACTTTTTCCGAACCAGAAGGGCACGGTGCAAGCTTTGTGGTTTTAAAAATTATTCCAGATATTGTTCTTATATGTACATATCGATCCCCTTCTGTTCATAATGTGTCCATGTATCCATTTCTTGACTCTTTGGACAGTATTATTAGGCCCATTCGATCTTCTAACATAATTTTGATGGGTGACATGAACATTGACATTAAGCGTGGAAATAGTGATAGAAATAGCTCGTTATATCTTAATCTAACAGCAGAACTCGGACTTCTTCCAGGCCATTACTTTCCAACAAGAATTAATAATTGTTTAGACAATATACTGATTAAAACAAAATTTGATGCTTCTGTCTTTGTAATGAATTCTACTGTCACTGATCATGCCTCAGTTTTGCTTAGTTTATGTGTAAGCTCCCATAAACTACCCACTTGTAGTTACTATATGAAGACAAATCTAGATACAGCCTCAGACTATCTTAAAAGTATCGATTTCTCATTTATTACGCTATCTTCTATTGCCGATTTGGTAGCATCTTCTTTTGCTGAAAAACTTTTCTTCGCTATTACTAGTACCTCAAAAGTGATCAAAATCCCCAGTAGAAAAACGATTATTAAGCCCTGGATCACCCCTGGCATACTCAGATGCATTCGCAACCGTGACAAGTTACACAAATGACTTAGAGCTGAACCTAACAATGCCAAGATGGAAGTTTGTTATAAAGGTACAGAAATTTTTGTAATTCACTAATTAGAAAACTCAAAATCCAATACGACAACTGACAAGTCCTTAATTCAAAACGCTAGTAATAATAAACAAACTTGGTCTGCTCTAAAAACTATAGTTGGTAATTCAAATAAGAAAGTTTCACCTAAGGAACTCTTACATAAGTCTGATGAGTCTTCTAATGTTGTTGCAGCTGTAAATAATTATTTCGCAACCATTGGCAGCAAGTTAGCGAGCAACATCGATAGCTCTCGTAGTGGAACCCTATTAACTCCTAAAACTCCATATTTATCTAACTATGGTCTTCTTACCGCCAGATGAAGCTGAGGTTGGATCAATAATTGATAACCTTAAAACTAATTACGACATGATTTCTAATAAATTGTTAAAACTAGCTAAGAATATATGATTGTTCCTCGACTTACAATCCTATTTAAACTTTGTTTTGAGCAAGGAATTTTTCCTAAGGTTTTCAAAAAGGCTCTTGTAACTCCGGTCCACAAGGGTGGGAATCGAGAGGATGTAACAAACTATAGACCGATTTCAGTGCTCACGTCACAATCCAAAATATTGGAACTTATGCTGAATAAGAGACTTGTGAACTTTTTAGAAAACTTCAAAATTCTATCCAATAATCAATTTGGCTTTAGACCTAAACAAAGCACTGTAGATGCGGTTCGTAACTTAACTGACTATGTTACCAATCATATTGATTCTGGCTATAAATGTATCGGTATCTTCCTCGACTTAGCAAAGGCTTTTGACACTCTCTTGATACACCAGATTTCCCTGGAAAGGACTGGTATTAGGGGTACTGCTTTGTCTATGTACACTAGTTTTCTTACTGGTCGTTCTCAACAAGTCAAAATTGATAATATTATTAGCGATGAGGCACCTGTCACATATAGAGTGCCGCAAGGTAGCGTTCTGGGCCCGACTATGTTTTTGATTTATATTAACGATTTATGTCAGATGACCCTAACAGCTGCCAAAGTTTTTACTTATGCCAATGACACAGCTGTTGTATTTCATGGAGCGACCTGGGAGGATGTGCGAGATAGGGCTCAGGAAGGGTTATGTAGGATAACTGGTTGGCTACAGACAAATCGCTTAATATTAAATATTAAAAAGACAACGCTTTTGCAATTTACTACTGCTAAAATGAGTGCCCCTAACGTGGTAATTAAGGTCCATACATGCCATCCATCGATGGCTGATTCTTGTGCGTGTTTGTCTGTCATGAGATCCTCCACGGTCAAATACTTGGGTGTTTTATTAGACGATAAGCTTTGCTGGCGGCAACATATAGAATTGTTAGTAACGCGTACCCGCAAACTCATCTGGATTTTCAAGAAACTCAGAGATGTAGTTGACCTCGATATTTTGCTTTGGTACAGTCTATTTTAAGCTATTGCGTGGTTGTTTGGGGGGGTCCAAAAGGTCCCAAAGGTCCCTGCTTAAAACTATGACATGCAGCCCTTACAGATTTCCTACTGTGGAGTTGTATAGGAAATGCTCAGTTTTAACGGTTCGGCAACTGTTCTTTATGCAGTCTATTGTTCGGCAACATCGCTACACCCCGTACGACCCTAGTGTAAACAGCGGTAAGCGCGTAGTTGGTAATGTTATTGTGCTTCCAAAGGTTCGCACTGCTCTGGCTAGAAGACAGAGCAATTATCTGTCCATCTATTTATATAACCGGGCTAATAAAATATTAAACTTCTACAGTCTATCTCTAAAAGAAGTTAAAACGATTGTTCTCAAGTGGCTGTTCTCGCTGGACTACCAAAAAACTGAAGAGCTCCTCAAGGCATACTGTCGGTAGTATGCACATCTTATAAAATTTATTGCGCAAACATAAATTCACACACTCATACCACACTCACACACATACACACACAAACACACACACACACACATACACATACACACACACATCCAAGGATAATCAATTATTATTGTTTATATTTTTCTTGTTTTTTATAATTGACTGGATATGTTTTTTCTCTAATTTTCTTATGTATAATAAGCTATAAATAATGGAAGAGCACACTGGTTCATTGTGGCTCAGGCTTTTGCTTATCACAAGAACCAGGGAACTCTTTTTTGTTTGTAAATCTCGTTTTTTATGAATAAATTATTTTTATTAAAAAAAATATACAGATATAATTTATTTAAAAAATAAAAAAATTTAAATTGCGTGTACTAGCGTACACTCGTAAGAAGTGAAACTTATAATAAAAACAGTTTACTTTTTATACGATCGTAATTATATGAGTCCTGTGTTTGCGTTCGGACATATTTATATTCGAATTACCTACTCACTATAGAATACATCATACAATAACTGCAAACTTCTATATAGTGATACTTAATTTCACTCAAGAATCTTAGAGATTGCTAGCGCAGTGGCTGCCAATGCGAATTGAATTTCGTAAATCGCTCGAGAGCTGCAAGTTCAAAACCCTGCGAGAGCCACATTTTGTAGCATTCAAAATTAGATATTTGATTTATTTAGTTTAACTATTTATATATATATATATAGGATTTAATCTACTACCACTCGGAATCTTCCTTGCGCATATGTTTATTGAAAAACGACTGAAATACGCAATAATCAAGAACAAGATGGCGCGTAACACAAGATGGCGCGTAACGCAAGATGGCGCGTAACGAAAAAATCTTTCCAACCCCGATAAAGAAGTTTCACTTCAAAAAAAAAAATCTCATAGTATGTAATATCGTATGAAATTATATCTGTCTTTACTACTTACAGTGAACTGTTTTTAAATATACCATATATTTATAATTACTGACTAGCAATAAAAAGCACCACTGTCTAGGTACTGATATTGAGCTTCGTTGCAAGTACTGTGAATAAGGCCGTGGTAGTAACGTACTAACTGCGATTCAGAAAGTACCAGCAACGCCATCTGTTATGATGTTCGTAATTCAAAAAGTTAAAAATCACAATCCGACATTTTAACGTTTTATTTCTTGTCTTTTTTGTTTACCGATCTTTAATACGATATAAATATTATTATTATTGAAATGCCATAAAACATTTTACATAACCTTTTTAACATTTTTCGGAACAACATGGTATTTACCTTTTCTTCTATAACACCGTCTTTTAATAGAACTAAGCATTTTTTTATGAATAAAGACCACAGTAATGTTAGCTCGGGTATGTCTTATGATTATCATGCTGATTTTTCAACCTACACTGAAATCTTTAGCATTGATGCGTATTCAAACAGACAGACAGACATTTCTTACATATAAAAGAAACCTATATGGTTAGTGATTTTAGACTCCACCGACGACTTAATACAAATAAAAACCAGACACGTGAAATTTACAGTTTTATTACCTATATGTATAGATAATAGCTAGCCCAGTCGGACTTCTTATCTAAGACATATTCAAATGTATTCTTATAGTTGGTTCAGTGCAGCGTAGATTTATTTTAATGAAGATAACTACTATACAGTGTACCGAAGATAGTTGTTTGTACTGTACTGTATCAGCCTGTAGACAACCCACTGCTGAGCAAAGGCCTCCTCTCCATATAGGAGAACGGTTGGAGCTTCCATCCACCACGCTTCGCTACTGCGGGTTGGCGGAGATAATTGTATATTTAGGAATAATTACAAATGTACGAGTATATGATATATGATAATACGTGTAATATAAATTACACAGGTGAAATTTATTTTTATTCATAATCGGTATAATGTGGAACGACTGAATCGTATAAAAAAATGGTTGTCTGTAAAGTCGGTTTACGGACGATAATTTTTACGTGATAACGTCATAAGAAAACATAGATGTAGAATTGATGTACTCGAACGCGGTCCGATGTAAGAGAGATGCGTCAAGTCAAGTCGAACTGATCGTGCCTCTCTATCACTTGTTCTGCGCTCTCGCTCGCTCGCGACACGTGACAAAATGGCGTCATATTTGAAAAAAATACCCGATAGCTTTCATCAATTTACTAGACGTTATCACGTCAAAAATATATTTATTACTAGAAACCACGTCATACAGAGATATAATATAATAATATGACTTATTATAGCCGAATTGTAGTCATAAATGTCAACGCTGGTAAAGCCGTGAGTCTTCTATTTCAAGGTAAAATATGTGAGATTCAATTTCAAGATACTATAACGTTGAGAATGTATGGAAAATAAATTATATTTATTAATTATAATTGTGTGTGTGTGTGTGTGTGTGTGTGTTTTTGTTTTTTCTTTTTTAAGCGATCAAGTTATCGACGAACTTATCTATATAACTTTGCACATATAATGAGCGTGAGTACTCCGTTCGCGCGTATCGCAGCAAGCACATCGAAATGTCGCTCATCGTTTACATTGTCTTAGCAATTGTAATCGTCGCGTTAATAATAGGCCTTTATCAGAAATCTACTAACGCGATATGTATGTCGAAAAAGAGATTAGATGGAAAGACCGCGATTGTCACCGGAGGGACTGCAGGTATGGGTCTAGAAACAGCAATGGACTTCGCTGAAAGAGGCGCCCGAGTTATCATCGCCTGCCCCTTCCAAAGGGAAGGAGAAGACGCCCTAAAATTGATTACAGACAAAACAGGAAATAAGGACGTTGTCTTCAAACTGCTCGATTTATCGTCTTTAACGTCTACCAGGAAATTTGCGATAGATATCATTGATACAGAGAAGAGATTGGATATTTTAATAAACAACGCCGGTGTTGGAACCGTCGACAAAACCCTCACAGATGATGGAATGAGTTTTATCATGCAAGTGAACTATTTTGGACCGTTCCTATTGACCTTATTATTGTTACCACTCTTAAACAAGACTGGAACTATATCTGAACCCGCTAGAATAGTTAATTTGTCGTCTATATCACATAATTTTGGTTATATTAATTTTAATAGAATTAACGACACTAAATATTTGTTTCGTCTGCAGTTTTATTCAAACAGTAAGCTTTGTCTCATATTATTCGCTCATGAACTGAGTAAAAAACTGCAAGGAAACGTTGTTGTGAACTGTGTTGATCCTGGTTACGTTGGCACTAGGATTTTTGATAGTGCCGGAACCATTTTTGGGCCAATTTTAATAATATTTGGTTTATTGTTTTTTAAAACTGCCTGGTACGGTGCTCAGACGTCAATATATGCGGCGTTAGATAGCGAAGCGGGAAAGGTAAGCGGGCAAATGTTTAAGAATTGTCAGTTGTCCCGAGCGAAACGATCTGCCTACAACGACGAGACGTCTCAGAAGCTCTGGAACAAATCTATCAGTCTCGTTGGATTGAGAAGTGAAGAACTTGAAAAGTGTTTTCAGTAAACATTTACGAATATGTGTTTGTATCATGAGATCGCTTTAGTGATAAAAGCTATGAAAGTTAATATTTCATTTTCATTCCATCATAGGAAATTTATATTTTTGTGTTTCATATAATACGTAGGTACTATAGGCATCAAATATTTGTATAGCTTTGACGTCATATCTTTTGTTTCTTTAAATTGTATTTACAAATACTGTCTGTAAATAATTAGTTTAAGTTTTGCATTGAAATTTTTAATTTTATGTCTATTACAAAATATTGTTTCTTTCGTTGAAATTAAATTCTAAAGTGCTCAACAAAGCCACCATTATTTTATCGTCTTCAACAAAGAAGGAATTTTTATGTCCATATATATGTATATATTTTTGTGTTCGCCAATATATATTTTAATACACGATAAACAAATTCGAAGCAAGGCTGAGTAATACATAACATAACGTCTTAGATTTACGAGATAATCATAATGTTATTAAACTGTTTTTTTTTTTTTTGTATTCAATATTTATACGATAACAAAAAAAAATATTACTTAGTACCTACATAGTAGACGCTTATTTATTTTAAATCAGTTATATAAATATTTTTTTTTTATATTTTATATGATTTGTCAATCCAAATACCCTATCTTTTCAAGTCCAAATTTTTTTTTATATTTTTTTTTAATAGAGCCGATTGGGACAATTTTCTTAATCCACAATAATGGCTCCGCCTTTCTTATTACAATAAAAATTCTTTATATTTTAGTTATAGTCTTTATAGGGCCCTCATTTTCGAAGACAATTTTTTTTAATCTCTAAATCCGACATTTCCTTTTCTAAAATATTTAATTAATCGAGTGACAATGCTGCAAGCAAGACGAATAAATATAACTATGTCTAATTTGTTATAATAGGTCTTTACCTATGAAATTGCCGTTTTCCTTGAGTATCTGTTGAACAGTGCAAGGCACGTCTCGA
The DNA here is from genome assembly GCA_036937285.1 of Euphydryas editha. NCBI lineage: Eukaryota > Metazoa > Arthropoda > Insecta > Lepidoptera > Nymphalidae > Euphydryas > Euphydryas editha. The sequence goes on along the minus strand of JAUPFZ010000007.1, from coordinate 1,730,123 downwards.
CGCGTATTTCGCGCTGGCGTTCATTCAATTCGTGAGGAACCCATTTTTCGAGCTTCTTTTCCTTGCAAATTTGACGTAAATGGACCAATATTGTTTTAGTGCTAACTCTTAGTGACAACAGTCGAAAACAAATAGTAAAACTTATTATAATAAAAATTCACAAGCACGAAAAAATAAAAAATAAATAAAATCATAGCAGACAAAATCAAGTTAAAATTAATACGACTATACTATATCTTAAAAACATTTTATGTTCACTAACAAGCTCACTCTTAGCAATTAAATTATTTAAACAAACTAAAACTCGGTAAAAACTATAAAAATAAACATGTATCAATAAATAATTAAATGTGAAAAATTTATTTACATTTTTTTATATGTTAAAAAACGTTAGAAAAAGTGATGATTTCTATTTCGATTGAATATAGCAATAATATACATTTAAAAAAAAATTATTCCCTCACCTAAGTAATCATTCCCTCATAATTGATATTTTTCATGAATATGTCATCTCCATTTAAATTAAGAAAAGTTGGGGACCATGCAGTCCGTTGAGATAAGGCTCTTGTGTGCTGTATATAAATATGTAGTAGTATATACAAAAAGTTGTCAATTAACGCAATTTATATTTCGTAGATTTCGAGAATTAATTTTTCGCATTATCGTGAGAATTAATTTTTCTCATTATCGTGAGAATTTGTTATATCTACATACCTAAAATAATTGTTATTGATCTTGGAAGAAACAACTGTCGTTCACTTCCACATTAGAATTTAGCGACCCTGGCCAAATGAAATAAAGACAAAAAGTATAGTGACGTCAACTATGACCTTTGATCTTAAATACTTAATTTAAAATCCAAGGAATTTATATCATAACTGGAATTCTCACCTAATGAAATTGTGTATTCAAATATGCACCTTGATATATTTGACATAAGGTTGACATTAGCTTATAAGTTATAACATGTAAAGTGAAAAATTGTTCCGAGCATTTCGTTGATTACTGGTTTTTTTTTTTTTTTTTTTTTTTGATTAAAACTCTATACCGGATTTTATCGCGTTTATTCAAAACTTTACAGTTTAACAATATTTTAAATTATTTCCCGACGTTTCGGACCCTTTACAGCGTCCATGATCTTGGGGTACTGTGGTGGTAGGTGTCCGAATAATTATTCGGACACCCGAATCCGGAAATCCGGTATAGACTTTTAATCAAATGAGTAAAATTCGCGTAAATATAAGAGAACAGTACTGGTATTTTGTTTCTTTCTTACGAGAGTTGCCTTGAATTCATGGTAGAAAGAGATGCAATCCCGGCCGTAGGAACGTTTTTTGAGTGCACGTGAGCATTCCAGTTTGTATAAAAATTCCTTGGTTAAAATCATCAAAATGATTGATGTAGAAGCTGAGTTTTTCAGTTACACGGTTTGTATTTAGAATAAAGTGCTCTAAAGGTGCTCCCTCGCCGGGAGCATTCACGTGTAATGTAACATTTTATAGATTCGACTGATTCGATTGAGCATTCAAAATCAAAAATCAAAATCGAAATATTTTATTCATTATAAGGTGATTACACACACTCAACGAACGTCAAAAAAAAAAATGTCTCGGTAGACATCTACAATTTCATCATCTATTTCATCATCGGCTTTACTAAATATTACAATAATATAATAATGTTCCTAGTGTAGGCCGAGAGAAAAAAAGCCGGAGGAAAAAAAACTCTCGGTACTCTTTTTAACAATTAAAGTCATCATATTATGTAGATACAAAAAAATGTACTTACAAAGAACGAGCAAATCATGTCACTGCCAAGCAGCCTTGTCATTTAAAAAATCTTTAATGCTATAATATGCCTTACTACATAGTTTGGATTTAATGAAGTGTTTAAATTTATTTAGGGACAAGTCTTGCACATTACCAGGCAGTGTATTGTACATGCGTATACAGTTACCTACAAAAGAGTTACTTATTTTGTGGAGCCTAAAATTAGGAATGGCCAATTTATTTTTATTTCTTAAATTTATATTATGTCTATCACAGTTCTTGACAAATTTATTTTTGTTTTTATGTGTGTATAATAAATTTTCAAAAATATATTGAGAGTAAACAGTTAGTATTTTTATTTCCTTAAATTTATTTCGTAAAGACTCACGGGTGCCCATACCGTACATAGCTCTGACAGCTCTCTTTTGCAAAATAAATATACATTGAATATCAGCAGCGTTTCCCCACAGCAGTAAACCATAAGTCATGATGCTGTGAAAATAGCTGAAATATACTAATCGCGCGGTTTTGATATCCGTCAACTGGCGTATTTTTTTTACTGCGTAAGCTGCGGAGCTGAGTCTGCCAGATAACTTCCCAATATGAGGACCCCACTGTAATTTTGAATCTAAGGTTATACCCAGAAAGACAGCCTGATCGACCAATTCTATTTCCTTATCCCTAATCCTGATACTGGTTGTAGCCAACTTAACATTCGGTATAGTGAATCTCACACATTTTGTTTTGGATTCATTTAATAGTAGATTATTTACATTAAACCAGTGGATAATCTTAGAGAGAGCCCTGTTTACATCGTCGAGTGAATTTTGTCCACGTTTAACCTGAAACAGTAAAGATGTATCATCTGCAAACAAGACTATCTCATGATCATCTCTAACAAGGTGAGGGAGGTCATTAATATATACCAGAAATAGAAAGGGACCTAAAATTGAACCTTGAGGTACTCCCATTGTTACAAGAGAGCCGGGGGACCGCTTGTCGTTGATCACCACGCTTTGGGTCCTGCCACTCAAATAAGAAGTGACAAAATCGAGAGCGGTACCCCGGATTCCATAATGATGTAGTTTCCTGATTAATGTCTGATGCTGGACACAATCAAATGCCTTAGAAAGGTCACAGAATACACCATAGGCATCGTGTGACTGATCCCAGGCCTCATAAATAGTCTCTAAAAGTTTAATTCCAGCATCAGTAGTAGACCGGCCGCGAGTAAAACCAAATTGTTTATTGTGTAAGAGTTCATTACTTTCAAAATGTTTTTGAAGTTGATTTAGGATAATTTTTTCAAAGATTTTACTGAAAGTGGGAAGTACCGATATTGGACGAAAGTTAGAAGGATCTGCGGTACTTCCAGATTTAAATAAAGGCATTAATTTGCTAAATTTCATCAAGTCAGGAAACACACCACTATCAATACTATTATTAAAAATTAAAGCCAGTTCTGGAGCAACTATTTCAATTAGGGAATTTATAAAATGTACAGAAATGCTCCAGAGATCTGGTGTTCTTTTTATATTTAACAATTTAGGTACATTAAGGTACAAATACACATGCTACTTACTAGCATGCTTATTAGCGTGCTTATAGTCTAGTCGACGAATGTTAAAGCTATTTTTAAAAATTAAACCCCTTTTTTTAATTATTGGTTAATAACTTATACAATTTTTGCAAGCGGAACTTCATTTTTTTTGATGATGATGATGATGACGTGATTAGTGAGTGACCTTTCGCTTTTATGTATTTGGATTATTTAAATTTTAATATACATTAAAATGACGACCGTTCTGGTGTTGTGGTGCCTGCCCTGAGTAGTCACCTCAACGCCGGCGGTCGCCGGTTAGATTCCCGCTCGGAGCAAATATTTGTATTTGTGCAAATATTTGTTTTCGGTCTGGGTGTATGTCCTTGTGGGTTTCCCTACCGTGCCTCGGAGAGCACGTTAAACTCGATTGTTATTATGGACACCTGGTAATGATCGTTACTCTTGGTCACTCTTATTCTATATGGAGAAGAGGCCTTCTCTCAGCAGTGGGTTGTTTACAGGCTGATACAGTACCTACAGTAAAATTATGTATTGAAATTTTTTTAAGATTTGCTTAAAATGACGAAACAGATAAGAAGTTCGTAACTTTTGGCATAACAGGGGCAATGACTAATAGTAAACATACAATCAAGTTAAAGTATGGTGAGTTTAAGAGTAGATGCGAATAAAAGATAGGAGTTCCTCTCCAGTCATTATGTATTTTAAAGTCCACATCGAGGTCGTCGTAAAATCAAACAAAGTTTGTGCTAAAGTTATATTACTATTTAACCGCAGTTCATGGGTCAAGACATTAGATCAGCAATCAAAAGAATCTTGTGCAATTCTTATTATTAACAGTACCTAGTTCATACTAAAGAAGTCACGTCTTTATCTCAGAAATAAAACATAGTTTTGTATAATATTAAAGATTTATATTTCAACACAAACTACCTTCTCACAATACACAAGCACAAACGCCCAGACCATATACAGATATTTGTCATGTGCGGGGATCGAACCCGCGACCGCTAGCGCGTCAGCCAGTTGTTGTGACCACTGCGCCAACGCGTCGTCAATATATATTATAGAGAGTATCAAGTTGATTCTGATAATTCGAATGACCGATATTATCCTTTTAATTATTTGCTTACAATGGTTAGTCAATATGATTAATCATTGTTTACGAAGCACTGAACTAAATAATAATAATAAATTAACCAAATTAACCTTACAACATGAAACGAAGCAAGGCGTTCGAACTCAGTCTAAGGACGAGAGGACCTTTTGGGAGACTATAGTGGTTGCAAGGCTTTTAATGATAATTTGACACGTTTAAAATTCATTCAATAATTTTAATGTAGAAACGGCACAGATGATTTCGCCAATGTCACGGGTGGTAAAGAACAGTATTGAGATATTTGAAAGATTACTTTTTAAGAATAAATTTGTCTTTGTCACTTGTCATTTATTAACAATTTAACAAAATATATAAAAATACAAAAATAAATTTTAATTTCAGTCAATTTCCCAAAATACTGGCAGCCTGGAACCGCGCGCTACAGAGCTCCGAACAGGCATAGAGCATAATACGACCACTTTGTTTTTGTAATAATTTTACTATTTTTTAAGAAACTGCTATTTAGATATACATTATTCAGGTAAAAATATGACCACACCAAGTCCAAAAATATTTTGTAATGCCTGTGCTAATGGGGCATGATAAATGGTTAAATGTATTACAGTAGAAAAATTTGCTACTTATAAAAAGAGTTTAAAAAATGAAACAGAAATGAATAATTGATTAGAAAATGAAAACAAGCCAATGTAAAAAACACAATTTATTAAACACGGGAAAAGGTTATACTTTTTTATACTTTTCACAACACAGACGCGGACAAAACAATTACGCTTACAATACTTTTCGCCACACGAATCACTGGAGATTATTTATATAGAATAAAAATAATAATTTAAATAAAAACAATGAGGGAAATGCATTCCCAGAGATGCCTATTTCTTGTATAAAACTAATGACTTAAAATTGAACATTGTTATAATAATAAAATTGATAAAATATGATTGATACATATTCTAAGGCTACCGAGTTAAATTTTACACGAATCATGGAAATCAGCGTGTACATGTAACGAGCAGTTTTAATTAAAATAGAGGGTATCGTAAGCTTTAGCGGACATTTTCGAACCTATAACAATTTTCGCAGTTCTGCCATATTCAATATTATATTCATGCGGCCGCGGTTTTGTAGCGTCCGCTTTAGTTCCGACACTCTCTGCACTGAACATCTATTATTATTAAAAACACATTAAAATTAAGAAATTATTTTCGTCTGTTTGAAATTATTTCGTCATGATAACAAAACAAAATAAATACAGCTGGTATTATTCAATAGTTTAACGTGGGTAACGGGTACTGTACTATTCTAAATGCGGTTAAATCTTTGATATAGTGACTAGAAATCCTTTCTTTCTTTCTTTGTCTTGAAGTCTTTGGTTTTTTGGATTCCATTGGACTAATTTATTGGGATGATTGATTTTTGCACGCGTGACACCTTAATGCTTGATATGATATTATATCACAGTTCATCATCAACCCCAGGAGGGAGGTCAGAGGTTTCAATTGCGACTTCGTCGTAATCTCTCTCGAGAGCCGCGAGGTCTTCCCTCGCTTCTGTGAACTCACCTTCTTCCATACCTTCACCTACGTACCTTTATGAGAAAAATCAAGATTGAAATCAAGGCAGAAAAAATGTATACTAAAAGATTTTTCTAATTTTAATTATTTCATAAAAGCTTTCATTTAATATTAATGACTATGATACTCCTCAAAAAACACAAAAAAAAGGAAAGTCGAAACTTTAGCAACAGAGTTGGCATCCATTGGTATTTTTTTAAAATACAGAATACTAAAAATAAGAATGGCCAGAAGCTAACTGACCAGTGCACAAACGCCCGCTTCGAGTACATGAGGTCGAACTTGTGGTCGAGCTTGCCCCACGCCTCCGCAATCGCCGTCGTGTTGCTGAGCATCGAGGCCGCCCGCTTCACCTGCGCGAGGTCCCCGCCCGCCACCACCGATGGCGGCTGGTAGTTTATACCAACCTTAAGGAAATGCATAGTTTTTGGTTGAATTTGATATATGAGCGGTAACAGATAAACTTTCTGGTCCAGAGATGCGAGTACTCTCCTTATCACCGGCGGTCGCGGATTCGATTCCCGCTCGGAGTAGATATTTGTATCTTTATCAGCCTGTAAACCACCCACTGCTGAGCGAAGGCCTCTTCTACATATAGAAGAAGGGTTGGAGCTTAATTTACCACGCTGCTCCACTGCGGGTCGGTTGATAATTTCCCTATCATGGGTAACAATCGTTATCAGGTGTCTATGATAATAACCGGGACCGACGGCTTTATGTGCTCTCCGAAGCACGGTGGGGAGATCCACAACGACATAAACCCAGACAGGAAACAAATATTTGTATAAATACAAATATCTGTCCCGAGCGGGAATAGAACTCGCGACCGCTGGCGCGTGGCGTTGAGGCAACTACTCGCACCACTACACCAGAACGGTTGTCGAAGATATTTGTATATGTACAAATATTTGTTTCTGGTTTGGGTGTATGTCTATGTGAGCTTCCAAAGCGCGACTAAGAGCATGTAAAGTTATCGATTCCGGTTATTATCGTAGATAGCGATCGTTAGTCAAGATAGAGAAATTATCCGCCGATCCTAGTGGAACAGCGGGTTGGATTAAGCTCCAACCCGCTGTTTTATATAGAGCTTAGCTTTTATATAGAGACTGGCCTTTGTCCAGCTTTAGGATATTAATAGACTGAGTAAGTTCTTATCGTTTGAGTACAAGGGTTGAGGCTAATTATTCACGCTATTTTCTTTTTGATTGACCAAAGTGACAGAGATTCTATCGAGACTTTTTAAATTTCCTTACGAAGTTTTCCTTTACACCCCAGTATCAGCGATTCTACCCTCGCCTCCTCTTTATTTCTTATTGCCTTGTTTACCCATTTTCTTTCCATTATTTACCAAGTAATTTACACTTATTGAATATATTATAACTCTAAAGATTGCTAAGTTGGCTTTTGTTTTGTAGTCACAATCTTGCCTTATAGAACGCAAAGACGAGGCTTAGGCTGGAATACGCTTCCCTAGAAATAACCTACCTTCTCTTGAGGACATTCAAGTTATAATTAGCAAACCCTGTTTACCTTAAACCCAGTAGGACACCAGTCCACAAAGCGTATCCCCGCTCGTCCCTTCATAGCGGCTATAGCAGCGTTCACGTCCTTCGGCACAACATCGCCCCGGTACAGCAGGCAACATGCCATGTACTTGCCGTCGCGCGGATCACACTTCACCATCTGGTTCTGAGGCTCGAACAGTTCCGCTGTTATCTCGGATACGGACATACCTTCGTGGTACGCCTGAACAAATATTTTCCGTATGTTATATGTAACAATAACTTTTTAATATAACTCTAGAAAAATAATATCAGACAAAATGTTTTTGTATTTATTTGGAAATTACAGGTAATGGGTTAAAGTATCGATGTGACTGTATTTATAAAGTTGTTCTTTTTCAAAAACGTTTTTAATAAATTCCTGTTCTTTTCTCTATTTAAATTAAATGCTTTCTTTTATCTACTATTCTTATTTCATTCTGTATTACCTATATTATGTTATTTTATAAATATTTATAGAGACACTCCTAGAGGGTGCTTTTCGTCTGTGCCATATACTCGAAAGACAATATAATAAGATTAAGAGACTATCTAATGGAAGACGAATCTAATTGGAGACAATAGTAAATAAAAGATAGTACCTGGATGACCGAGCTTTGCTCGGTTAAATTATATTTAGATACATTACATACTGATGAAACATAAATAATATTTTCGATCTTACCGACATAATAGTAAAACAATAAGAAATGGTTATTTAAATAAAAAATAAAAGGAGCTCTCAATAATAGTTTTTCTCACAAAAAAGAAACAAAAAAAAAAAGAAAAAAATTTGGTCTGTAGAAACAGGGATTTGAACTCGGATTTTCTGATATTGAATCCGCCCGATTCCCATCGGAGCTATTTTAAGCTTATTAATGACAGTGAAATTTACCTTCGTATTCTAATGATATTTTTTAATTGCGTAAAAAAGGGATAAAACGACATTTTCTTAAAATAAATCCTAGCTAGATCGATTTATCACCCCCGAAAGCCCCTTCATACTAAATTTCATGAAAATCGTTGGAGCCGTTTCCGAGATTCAGATTATATATATACAAGAATTGCTCGTTTAAAGATATAAGATATGGAGCATATTCTACTATCTATAGAGTTATTTTTCTCGTAACATAAATAAATAAATTTTGGGTTAATGTTTTTTAGTTTTATAAAAAAGCAATTAATTTTTATCGCCCGTTTACAAAAAACGTTATTGAGGTTATCTGAAATAAACAATTTATAAAACCGCTTCTTGGTACCCAGTTGTTGGATATATAAGCTTATACTATTTTTTTAAAGTAAAAACAAGACTCTATATATACATTCATTGAGTATAATTCATACATTTGAACGTTTTGTCGCAGAGATATTATTTTAAAGGTAAAATAATAATTAATTATGTATTTTTCACTTGACTATTCGAGTACTTATTGTCATGCAACTTACTGTACCTACAAGCAATCATACACCGTTTGCTAAGATGATTTGAAGCATTTATAGTACCTTGTCTGCAGAGACGACGGGTGCATACGCGGCGAGTGGGAAGTGTATTCGCGGGTAAGGTACCAGGTTCGTCTGGAACTCCGTGAGATCCACGTTCAGCGCACCATCGAAACGCAACGACGCTGTTATCGATGACACTACCTGTATGTATATCAGATACTTTAAGACAGGGATTCCCAATGGGGTCAATATCGACCCCTTAAACCTTATCAACTTAACCAACCGCAAAGTTTTTAAATTGGTAGTTATTTTGTATCGATTGAAAAAAAAAAACTAGAGATATGATTTTGAAAGTAATATGCCTATGGGGATCTGAGGTATCAGTTCATATTAGAAAAGGACTCTTACCCAAAAAAAGTTTGGGAACCCTGCTTAAAAGGTATGTAGGAGTAAGCAACCGAATTTGTTTTACAAAACTTACTGGTCCAACCGCACGTTATTATCAACGACTTATACGATTGAACCAAAAATCTAATTTGACAAAAATAAATTTTGTTGCTTTTTTTGTTGATGTCAAACATAATATATTCTATTAAACAAAACCGCATACTATCGAACGTTTCATCAAACATGCGAGTTTGGGTAAAACACTTAACTGTTTAGAAACTTAAGATTCGATTAATCAAAGTAATGGTTGTCGCTATCCAAAAACTGATTAAAAATCTAATAGCATTTCAACTAATATGCGGTCGCCTTTTTAAGAATTCATTCTTCATTTAAAATTTAACCGTCTTACTTATAAAAATCACGTTAAGTAATATTTAGCCACCGTTTAGTTAATCCACTCATAAGCTATAAATCAAGGATTAACTTTTGTTTACTCATAAACATTGACTAGCTGTTACTTAGTTAAGAAACGAACAAAGAACGATACACAGATGGTTGGCACAGATTATAGCCAAAATAATCGATTACATAGAGAAATTGAATGAACGAAATTGTTAAAAATAATATTCAAGCGACATCTATTAACATTATAGAGAAAACTCTCGAAGCTCGATATTGTAGTGAGTCACTACTAGTGACCTCTATTGACAGGAACTTGGATCAATATTCTAATTTCTAATCATTTTTATTTTTATGGGTAGTAGTCGGATCCTCAATTACAAAATTCAACAAAGCTTATTAAATATTAAATTAATAAATTTACTTCAGATATAACCTAATTTAAATTATGTTATTATAATTAAAATTAGGTACCTCTAAATATCTGTATTAAACAGACAGATAACGCTAATTTAGTATATATAAATTTTTATATAGAGGAAATTTCATTCTAAATCTCTTCTTACTAACAAACAAACGCAAGTAAGTAGATCAGACGTCGTCATAGAACAGCTGATTTATGTGAAATCCGCCATCTTGCCGCTCAACGAGGGTTAAACTATGTCTCGGCAGGATTTAATTTTGACAGCGATTTACGCATTACTTAACGACTTCTTAACGCTAAATAATGTTTATGAGTGAGGTTTTTGCTGATCAGTTGTTAAGCAATGGATTAAATATTAAGAAACGTTTATGAGTAAGACCGTTAATGTCTGATTAGAAATTCTATAATGAGGAGAATCTAATTAATATGTTATTCTATTACTATCTAATTACCTACTTTGTAAATTTAAGTGTAATAGAATAAATAATATACCATTGCAGTAAAAATTCAGATATTTAATTCATATTTATAAGACGTTATATAAACGCTATATTCGTGATTCGAATTTGAACTCTTATTACAGATTTTACTAAATCTCATTTGTAAAATGCGACTGGAACGATGTCGGTATCTTTTAATGAGACACGATTGAACAAAATATCCTGCTAGTCGATGAAAAGATATTCATGGTGGAATAAAAAGTTTCACTGGCAGTAGAATATAATTATTCATGTAATATATAAATATATACATATTATAATACACTGTCTCAAACGCAACACGTTAAATCGCCTTTACGTTAAATCTTAAAACTTTACATTCAACTCACCTGTGATATAAGTCTGTTCAGGTTTGCATACGACGGCCGCTCAATGGACAGCCGCCGGCGGCAGATGTCGTATATCGCCTCGTTGTCGACCATGAACGCGCAGTCCGAGTGCTCGATGGTCGCGTGCGTCGTGAGCACAGCGTTGTAAGGCTCAACGACCGCCGTGGAAACCTAACGAAATATATTCCACTCAGTTATTGTTTCTAGAATCATTCATTTTAATAATCGATTAGACTAGATCGTGAAGTTGGTTACATCATCTTAAATCAATACAATAACACATCAATACAACATCTATAACTCACTTGTAAAGCCATACATTGACTACCTTGTAGAAATTTGGGGCACAGCTGCAAAAACTAAATTATCTGTCAACCTCAACAAACTCTTCAGCTTATTAATGAAATTATTAATGAATTCATATTACAATAATAATCTTGTTTACCTGAGGAGCTGGATAGACAGCAAATTCTAGCTTGCTCTTTTTGCCGAATTCTTCAGACAGATTTTCCATTAACAGGGACGTGAAACCCGACCCTGTCCCTCCGCCGAACGAATGGAACACAAAAAAACCCTAAAAGTTCAAGAAAATTATAAACTAAATAAATGTACTTTTAACACAAGCACCAAAAATGTTTTATTTTAAGAAAGAAAAAATATCTTAAAAATAAACCTTATTTTCTAAAGTTTTTTTATAGCTCACAATATATTTCTAATTTTAAATATGTAGTCAAAAATAAATATCAGAAAGGAAAAAGCTTTCTCATATTTTTTCGTTACAAATCTATCATAATAAGCATATATCACAGTTAGAAATGGGCATTCTGCCCGGCATTTTGGGTAGATTGGATTAAATACTAGTCTTTAGCTAGTTTTTATTGTTTAAAGGTTCAATATTACCTTAGTAACTTCCAATGCTTGAATCTAATAAACAAATAATTTTTGGAACAATATAATTTATGCCCAGTGAAATGCTCAAGGTAAAATAATTATGGGCGCTTATTAGGAACTAGACAGAATGCTCATCTCTAATCACAGTGCACTTATCCAAAACAGGTTCAAACAAGTATGAAAAAAATAAAACTTTTTCGTTATATTTTCGATGCATTAGCTCAAACTATGAAAGTTTTTACAGAATGAACTAGCGTTACCTGTAACCCCGTACACTGATCTGCAAGCTTCCGAATCCTTTCCATAACAAGTCCCAGCACTTCTTTACCCGTGGAATAGTGTCCTCTCGCGTAGTTGTTCGCAGCATCCTCCTTGCCTGTGATCAGCTGTTCGGGGTGGTAGAGCTGACGATATTCTCCGGATCGGACTTCATCTAATATAGTTTGGTATTAATCAACTTTATCAACATACAAGCTGTTCCCGCGAATTCGTTTGCAATTAAAAATATTTACTTTCATCCATCATCCCAAGGGAACCGTACTGAATTTCGGGACAAAAAGTAAGTATCCAGTGGACTGGCCTTGTGCGTGAAAGGAGGCCAAGAGCCAGACAGATAAAAATTAAGACAAATATAGTTTTGGCTACAGTATTGACTAGAGAATATACAAATATAAATATAAATATGTTTAACACACACACACACGGTCATCTGTTCTTAAGGTAGGCAACTTAATGCCTGTGTTTTAGGTAACAGTTGACTGATATACATTTTTTAAACAAATATACATATAAATAATACATATATAAATACATATTACAACCAAGACTCGGGGCGGGAATCGAACCCACAACCCTGGAGCAGAAAACAGGGCCACTGACAACTGCGCCACGGGCCAGTCCCAATGTCCAAAAAGTCCCAATGTCCAAAAAGAACGTCCAAAAAGAAAATCTAAAACCAATTTTGAGTATCTTCAATGCATGGAAATTGATCTGTTGCCCCTTACATAGGTATAAATAATAGTTGAAACATTGTGCTTAATGACTAAAAATTATTGTAACCATACATAAAAATATTAGAATTTAACCATTTAAAATCTAATTACTGCTTACTATTTAACAGAGCTATTTTAAAGACCTCGTAGGTAATGGCTAGAACACGTGAATCAATTACAAACGACCGAGAATTCAAAACATATATTTCTTGAAGTAAGTTGTTATTTAAATACATTTCCCAGTCGGCATTGAAAAAGAAAATTGTCAAAAATTTAAATATTTCCGAGAAAAATTAACACATCAAAGGCACCAATCCACAATGCATTCAGAAGACACCATATCAGTCCATAATTTACATGTACCTATTGTAAACGACAGCAGCAATATACAGTTATGTGCAGCAGTTTCATTAACAGTTAATCTGACAGTTTTTGCTATAAATTGCCCAATTTGTTTTTACCTATCACAGTTGGTTCAAGATCCACCATAACGACCCTCGGCACCATCTTTCCTCTATCGGCCTCCGAGAAAAAAGTGTTGAAGCAAGAGTCAGTTGCGTTGAGGTCAGTCTCGCAGCTCGGCAGCGTGCCGTCAGGACGTATACCATGCTCTAGACAGTAGAGCTGCCAGCAAGCCACTCCCATTTGCACGCCAGCTTGCCCAACGTGCACAGAAATGCACTCCCTCTACAAAAATTTAAAGTTTTTTAGAAATGGTATAAATACGAGTTTATCGTAATCGAGAAGACCGGTACGGTCGGTTAATTGTCATTTTTTTCTATCCTGACAGTCACATCATGATGTTTTATAACCTATAAGTTTCCTCATTAAACAGTTTTAAACGGAAAATAACTTTTTAAAATACAACTATACCCTGTACAATTTAGCTTGATCTTTTTGACACATGTAAATTTTCTGTTCGACATAACTTTGCAATGACGAACATATTATTTTCAAATTTTAAATTATTTTAAAAATCGTAAAAATATTAAAAAAATACATATAACACAAAAGTCCCTAAAGATTCAACCGTTACCCGAAAATTTTAGGACTTTTTATTGCTTCAAAAGTAAAATTTAAATAAGAACACTGAAAATAATAGACGCTTGTACAATGTTACGTCGGTGGGTCGGATTTTTGTTTCGACCGTTGTAACATTGTACAAGCGTCTATTATTTTCAGTGTTCCTATTTAAATTTTACTTTAAAGCAATAAAAAGTTTTAAGATTTTCGTAGTTAGCTTGATTTTTTACAGACGGGCTAGTGATGGGAAACAGAAAATATCTAGTAGTCCAAAAAATAACGTTTTTTAAATATATTTATATGTAATATATAATATATGTATGTGGTGTATTATTTGTGAAATTATTTATTGCACTAGACATATAAAACATTGGGTAGATAAGCGACGGTGGGTCAATATTCATAATAAGTACTATATTAACTTACATTAATATTACAGGGTTATTTTTGGACCTCAAAATGAGACCCTCCATACGAAATCGACCACGTGATCGAGCAGTTTTCTATGGGAGGGTCGAATTTTTTTTCACTTTTCGTCCTATGTTTCTTTGGAAAAGTTGTTTAGTTTCATGTTCTGAACCACCTATTTAAATTTGACGGGAGGTCCAAAAATAATCCTGTATGTAAAAATTAAGGTTGAAAAATAAAATAGATTTATCTTTAAAACAGTTTTTATTGAGGAAGAGGAGCACAGCCAAGATAATAATCACCAGAGTCGTCGGAGCTTGTGTCATCATCTCGAACTTCAATTATTATTTCGTGTTCAATAAAATTGTCGAAGTGGACGTCGCGCATCCAGTCCGATAATATTACTTCTTTGACGTGTCGTACTACATTCGCCCAGTTTTCAGCGGTCACTTGACCACAAGCTTCTTCCAATAAGCGGAGCATTTTGTTTGCGGTGAAGGGGAGAGATGTATTAGTAAGTGCTACATTTCCTGTGAATGAAATAAGTGATTGTTAAAATAATACTATTAATGAAATAGATCTTAAAGAATTTATCAAGAAAAAAGTTTTTTTTACTGACCTTTGATTTGTGCCCATATTAGCTCTATGGCATTATATTGACAATGATAGGGCGGCAATCTGATCACTGTGTGACCGCGTTGCTTTTCTGCTTCGTCCAGTAAATATACTGGCTCCCTCGGTTTGTGTGTGGCCACCAGGCCAAGCAGTTCGTACTTCAGCATTGTCATGTCGGCATTTACGCCCTTGTTTATGAGCCACTTTATTATATCAGCTTTTTTGTTTGCCATCGTCGGAGCCTTGTCAAATTGCGTGGAATGATAGGATGCATTATCCATTATTATTATATAAGGACCATCCAGGTTGTCCATCATTTTATATAACCATTTCGAAAACGTTTCGAATTTCATCTCTTCGTGATACTCATTCGTTTTTTTTGGATTTAAATGCCAGTAAACAGTTTGGCACAAAACCTTGGGCAGTACCTGCGTGGCAAATTATCAGTCTCTCCCCTTTTCCTTCTGGTACTTTTGTAGAAGATTGGGCAGTACCATCGTTCCATGTTTTTTTAACAGTGTGATTGGCATTCAACCAAGTCTCATCTAAAAATACAACTTTTTCCCAATCGGTAATATTTTTGACTTTTCTTAAGAAATCAACTCGTTTGAGGGCAATGTCATTCCTTTCCATAAGAATCCTGCGGTTGTTGGATTTTTGGTAATGAAATCCAATTCTACGCAGTAGTTTTGACAGCGAGGTTCGACCGCCGTCATATAAATGAACTTCTCTTAGTGTCACCAGCAACTTGTCAAGTGTGGGCAATTCTTTTCTTGAATAATAACCATAAATGTGGTTCCGTATGGCCGCACATTGAAAATCGTCAAGATTGACGATAGGTTGGATACGCCTACGTTTTTTATTAGGAGACGACAGTTTATTCTCCTCGTTACCTTCTTTACCATATTTTTCCGTAGAGATTCGTGTCACAGTAGCTAATGCAATCAGCAAAGCGTCAGCTACACGTTGCCGCACTTGAGACAATGGCAATAATGGTTCCCCATTTTGTGACTCACGCTCAAAATAATTGCGTAAGCGAATTACAAACTCACGCATTTCACTGTTGAGTACAGTTTTTTTCGCCCTTTTAGGCATGTTTAACAAAAGTTCAAAACAAAAACTTAAATTCAACAATAATAATGTTACGGGCAGGTAGTCTTGCTTCCTCTTAACTTCTTCCTTTAACCTCTTCTTTCCTCTTGACTTTACTCCACACTACTGACCCCGAGTGTTCCCGACGTTCGGCTTATATGGCCAGTCGATGGAACAATGGAACGCGTAGTTCAAATTAGAATTCAATTTTTTTTAATCTTATTTTTCTAAAAAGAGTTATACCAGCTAAAGAGATCCCAACCACTAGCCAAAGAAACCCCAATCAAAAGGACCCCCGTTCGTAACAATAACTTAAAAATGATCTTTAATAATGATTTTTTGTAATCGATATTTATTAAATGTTTTTATAATTTTTAAAATCATTAAATTAAGAAAATAATATGTTCGTCATTGCAAAGTTATGTCAATCAAAAAAATTTACATCTGTCAAAAAGATCAAGCTAAATTGTACAAGGTATAGTATATATTCGTACGATTAGTTGACCCTAGGCTGTAAATTTCTTACTGGGACTAATTGGGAATATCTATAACTGCTATAATTTGAGGGTCCCTAAATTACCGTCAAGTTTCACTTATTTTTTAGGAAGGTAGAATCATTTCAACGCCGTAAATTATTCTGATACTTCAAACTGAAGAATTTGTGGTATTTTCTCCATTATAAGTAACGTTGAAGAAATCATCCGCGCTATGTTGGCGTTATTGGAAACCTTTAATCATCATTATGATGATGATGATGATGTATTCTAAGTGAATGAATGAATGAATAATTTGTCAGAATTCGTTTACGAACAAGACAAGCATCTTTACATTTGTTACATAACCAACTCGAGACCGGATGGTATATTTTTTACATAGTATATTCATATATTCATTTAAAAATAAAATTATAAGGTGACAAAAGTTCAATGACGTACAAATCAATCTTTGTAAAAACTGAACATTGTCGTTTATACATTTAAATATTTAAAAAAAAAACGTATTTAAATACAATACAAAGGTAATAATAAATAAGCATGAATATTTATTTACATAATCAATTCTGGTATATTTCTTTTTTTAGCTACGAAGTATTTATAAAATAAAACTTACCATTATATTAACTTAAAATTTCGACGACACGGATGTAAAAATAGATATAAAAAAAAACTTTAAATTAAAATAGTTTTACAAAAATTTCATGAGGACTAAAATTTTGAAAAAAAAATTGCTAATCTGCGCCCGTCCGACGGACTGCTAAAATCTATTGTGTAAATAGTTCGAAAATTGAAATATGTAAAGCGATTAATTTTGAAGTAATTTTGAAATTTTTATCCTGCCAGTTTATAATTAGGTACGTTTAATTTGAAAAAGTTTTTAATTCATTTGTACCATATAATAACAATAAACTCGCGTATTTTCCCGCAATAATTTAATGCTTGTATTAAAATGAAAAATAATACATAAAATTTATTTCTTTAACGTTTTATTCCTTTTTAATAATTTTATTAATAGTGTATTATATTATTCGTAAACATTTTCGTTTTAAATAAAATATAATAGTTACATTTATAATGTCTTGTTAAGTATTATTTGATTTTAGTTTATTAAATCAAAATTTTAATAACATTTTAATAAGTCTAGAACACACCACAGATAAAATCTCTAGCCATCTCTAGTCTATGGCGCGGAGTCACGAGGGTCAGAGTTATGGGGTGGAACCCCATAGTTAGAACTATTAGGACACAATAGCGTTTGACGGGTCCCTATAGAGGACCCGGCATGCTGGTGTATTTGATGTAAGTTGATTTGCATTTTTTGTATTTACTTTACTCTTCAAGGGATGTATGATTTTTGCTAGGTAATAAAATTTATTTCTACCCTCCTCAGTTGGTTTTGAAATTATACAAATAGAAAATATAAAATCGAGCAGAAAACTTAAAAATACCGACGATTACAAATGGACAAATATCTAACTTAACAATCAAGTAGACCACATCGGTAAAAACTTTTTCATTGAGACACTAAAAATATTTCAAAATATATACCTATTTATAACTAAAATATTATATATACCATTTTTATAACTTAAATATTAGTAAATAGGTACCACACTAGGCCGTGATATGTACATTCTAATTTGACGTTTATAAAACAAGTCAGTAAGCATACCACCCTTAGACCTACCTTACTAGTTTTCCATAAAACTAGGACAAAATAAAAATAAAAATATTACGTTTGAAGGAGCACAACTTTACAAATTACCATCTGCTATGAACAATTTAAACTCAATTAATAGATTTAAATCTCAGGTCTCACAATATAGTTGGAAAAAGTATCAATTTAATAGCGTTTCAAATTTATACACCCGTAACGGTAACACCTACTTACGTGGCGACCATGTATATATTTTTACTTATTATGTTGTTGTAACCTAAAAGTATAAAATAAAAAATATATATGTTAATTTTATGACTAGGTATTAATATTTTAGTTCAGTTCAGTTCATTATTATTTTCTTTTAAAGTAAAACTTCTTTAGAATCGTTGTGATTTGAAACGGGATGCGACGGAAAAAAAACGACAGGTAAGAGACACAAATACAAAAATGTGTAGGAGAGAATGAGATAGTATGATATCGCGTATCCTAGCAACGCGTATCCTAGCAACGCGTAAATAAGTAATAGAATGTTTAACTATTAACATTAATAAATTTTAAATTGAGTTTGCCTAAGATGTTTCACTTCTGACAAGTGTACTCCATACACACGACATTTTTTTTTCTTTAAATTATCGTTTGTTTTGCCGCTTAGTAAACATTTTTTCATTTAAAAAAAACCGAGTATCTATTGAGTTTCCTGCCGTCTTTTCTGCACCATCTATATTCCGAGAATACATAGTATTTAAAAAAAACCGATATAAAAGTTCTCTTAAAATTATTCTTCTACAATATAAAAATATATTTAGATTTTTCACCAGATAAGTTGCAAATACGTTGACGAGTAAAGTTATTAATAGCAGAATGGAATTAGAAGAAGAAAAGTAGAATTAATGAGCTTGTTTCCAGCTTCCTCACACAAAAGAAAAAGCAACTATGACAACAATTTCATTGGTTCCGTCAGATTGTGGAACTCCGGCAGACAATCTAGCCAATCTTTAGTCAATTATCTATAGACCCAGTTATAAGATCCAATAGGGAACCTTGACCACACTCAATAAAACAGCATAAAAATATAACATTGTACCGAAACCGATTAATCCGACACACTTTAAGAGTTTAATAAACACCTAATTTGCGGCGTCACGGGCTTGTGTTGTCATTGTTAATCCCATTCGTATGCAAAATTTTCCTCATGCCCCGTTATTGGTGTGTATTTTGAATATTTAATTGTGTGACATTGTGTTAACAATAGAGAAAGAGGAATCTATTCGTCACGCTTGTTCTTTGACGGTGAGTGATATATTGCGGGTGTTATGGTTAATTTTAATTGGAATACCGTTTAATTAAATATTTGAATACAACAATTGTTAATCAAGAATTTCATAATGATAAAACGAGCGGCAAGCTCCGTCTTCGAACGGGCGCATTTTACGAATAATGAAAATAAAATGTACGCTTAGAAGAAAAATGGTAATTTATATTTTGTGAAGCGTCAATTATTTTCCCTCCTAACCGGATTTTTTCTGTCACCTATTTTCAATTTGTTGTTGTTATGAAAACTTGGTATAGCATATTGTCTTACTTGATGCAAATTTAAGCGCGTTGACTGCTACAATAAGATAACTTTTATCTATACTTATTCGTTTTCTATATTTGGATAAGTTTGATAGATGTGTAACTATGTTCCGCGAAATCTTATACGATATTTCTTAAATCTATTAATTGACGCAAAAGGATTTTATGTAGTTGTAACTTAATCATTATTTCGTCCTGTTTTTAACTATTAAGGGTGGCATTATCGATTAATACTTTATTCACATTTAATGAGGATTATTACTTCTTATAATTTAAAAAAAAATGTATAAAAACTTCCTTATTTTTTTAGTTAAATCAAATAAATTACATATATGATTATATACCTATATAACTCAAATTACAAATACTTTCGTTATTTAAATTTATCTTTCCGTATACGCATTTTTTTTTTTTTTTTTGTTAAAAAAGTGTAACACATTAGCTTTTCATAGTATTTCATGACAGTAAGCTTTGACAAATAGCTGTCACTGTGACACGGGGGTAGATCTGAGATATCGGCTCTTATCAGAACAATTATCACTAATGCTTCAAGATAACATCTTGTAGGGAGTACCTCACATTCATATAATGGACCATAATGGACCAGCTCTCGTGTAACATGCGTTGATATATAAAGTTCTTTCTCGTATAAACTTTAATTTCGTATTCAATACGTTAAAATCTATAATATAAAAATAAGTCGGGTTTTCCTTCCTGACGCTATAATTCCAGAACGCACGAACCGATTTCCACGATTTTGCATTCGTTGGAAAGGTCTCGGGCTCCGTGAGGTTATTGCAAACAAAATTCAGGAAAAATTTCAACAGAAAAGCAGGAAAACAGGGAAAATCTTTTTTCACATACAGCGCCATCTCTGATACATAGCATGTACTACTTCATCTTTTAATCCCCAAACGAAATGTTACAAAAAACGAAGCCGAAAATGTGATGAAACGGAGTTCGCCGGGTTTGCTAGTTTAAATAATGTTTATTAGTGTAACAATATGTTTACTCTATCACAGATAATAAAATCAAGAATTTATATTGATCAACATAACAAATTAAATGCTGGATAGATTTGGATTTTTTTTTTAATATGTATTACTGTACGAAAAATTTATGTGTAAATCAGATTTTTTTAAATTCTAAAATAAAAAGTAAAATAACAGTTCGTTTTACAAGCCAATTTTTATTTTTACTAGACAAAGATTTTACTTAATACAGCCAAAAATATAAAAAAAGTATTTATTTCCAGTCCAACAGATAACCTATCCCGGGGACACCGACAATGCCTCGAGGTGTGGGCAAAATAAAAAATCCCATTTGATCCACGAGGCGGAATAATGAGCTCTTTTTACTGGTTTAATCCGGATCAGATAACTGCTACCCCTGTACGATGAGCGTTTGATATTCATAAGTACTGGGTATTACCGTTATTTGAAACAACCTTATGTATGACTAGAAAATCCACGGGATTTCATCTGCGTTCATAATTGTTAATGCACCGCTTTCGTCTAAGAAAACCGATCTAAACTCTAATGTCGCAAGTAGTCGCCTCAACACCGACAATTGCGGGATCGATTCCCGGTCGGGGCCGGTATTTGAATTTGTATCAATATTTCTTCGTAACGCCTGCCAAATTCCGTATGTGCATTCTTTTTATATTTTGTTTTTTGTACTAAAATTAATCTCCGCTTCATTCTCTATGTGTTAATAAAGTTATTTTTGTGATATTCGAACTAGAAACAAACTTAACAAATTCCATATGTATTTCAACCGTTAATAAATAATTAAATAATATATTTAATAACATATTTTACGTTGTTTCCCAAAACCTTACAAAAAACACATATGTTTTCTCACGATTTGTTTTCTGTATGTGAATAGCACGTAAGACCGTCTGTCGCGGTTGGTTGGTGAACAATTGTTCGCACTTAAATGGCCTTAATCACCTTTTACAACACCTTGGCAAGAAATAGGTCGGAACTTTTCTTCTCAGTTGGTGACCACTACTTTGTTGGAATGCAATTTACTAATAAGAATAACGAGAAGTGTGTTTAACAAAGAAAATAAGTATATGAACATTAAACATACATTCTATTGTTTAAATTTTGAGTTTTTATCAGGCGACAGACGGTTTTATAGCTAAGCTATACGACCTACGTGGTTTTGCTCGCTCTGTATTTTAATACTTTTTACATACATACGTTCTTGATTTATTACCCGACTGCGACAGAAGGAGGGTTATGTTTTTCGAGTGTATGTATGTATGTATGTCCATTTCTTTGGCACGCCCTACAGCCCAAACGGCTGGACAGTTTTTGACATATGAGGTGTCGTTAGATTTGTCTAAATTGCAGTAGTGACATAGGCTATATAAATTTTCAAAATGGCGCCCGCAAATGGCGGAATGAGGGGGGGAGTTGAATTTTTTTTTTTCTTACTGTAGCAATATGGGTATCAAATGAAAGCTAGTAAATTGTTTTATTATTGTTAGTTTATAATAAGAGTATTTTACGCAGTCGGGTTTTTTGATTTTTTTAATTAAGCATACTAAACTTGTTACATATGATTTTTTTCTGAATATTTTTGTTAATACTATAATTATTTAAGAAAAATAATACAGATATAAACAGTAGCAAAGATCGGTAACTATAAAGGACGGTAATTAAATCTTGAGGGGCCCAAGGCGAGGGGCCGCGGCGAGGGGACTTTACAATGAACGAGCCAGGTGCCTCCGATGTATGTTCATGGACAAATGTTGACTTTATTTTATTGGCGATTTTGAGGGATTTTATATATGGCTTAGATGTTTGCGTTCTTCTCTCTATTATTTCGAATTGTTGGTTGAATGATTTTATATACATTTTCATAATAGGTCTAATAATAATAAATTATTGTGCTAAACGATATGTGTGTTACCGATGAATATTGATACCAGCTAATACTTACATTGGAAGAATTATAGGTCATTTTGCAATTTATTTAGTATTTAATTAATTTCTCAAAAAGAAAAAAAAATGTACCCATGTAACATATTTATAAAATCAAAATTGAAATAAAATAATCTATAGTAATATTATAAATAGAGAAATTTTTTTTCTATGTAATCGCCATAGCCTGAAAGTAGACACTGATTTTGATAATATTCTCACCATAAAATAGCTGAATTATTAAATAATAAAATAGATTTTAAAATACCTACCACGCTACAGCCAAAATTTTCGGAAAATCTATAAATGTTGTCCAAGTAAAATAACTAGAAAACGTATACTAAAATAATATTAAAAAATATAAAAAAATATAAAAATATAGCATTTTCGTAATAACTGTACACAGCTTATAACCGACACTCCGTTTTATTACAGAAATCGTGTTTTTTGGTTGAAAAATGCATTTTTTTCGATAAAAAAAAAGTCGGTGCATGAATAGATGCATTGTTCTCGAAATTTCGACAGATGGGTGGTGTGTAGATGTGATAAGGGTAAACGGTTTGACACCGCTGCAATCGGTCATACAGGGTAGAGTAATAGCTTGGCTTTGACACTTTATTCTAGTCACCTTCGTATTTAATTATAGAACTGGGACTTACTTACTGGACAAAAATATCTTACTTCTCTTATCTTATCTTGAATACCGGAGTAATTAATGCGACGTAATCCTATTTATTTTCAATCAATTGTGGCTTATACTTAATTTTCTATATTAATACAATTAAAAAAAAAATCTTAAATTTGTTATAAAGGTCTGATCACGCGATTTTCACTAAAATATATACTATAGGTAATCTTTTATTTTACACTCATAGCTCCTGTTTTTTTTTTTTAATTTAATTTTTTAAAAAATGTAAAATGATATCAAAACATAAAAGTTTATGACATGTTTTATTTTCATTATCAAATTCCAGTTTATCTGTCAGATATTTCTATTTGCAAACTATGTATCCAAAAGTTGTATTTATTGTTTAACCTCCTGCTGATAAAGCCTATCAGTGACTTATGTGTAAGAAAATAAACTAAACTTTATCAACAACCGGGTGCAGTTGGGATTTACAAAAACAATGTTAAATTTCAGATTTTTTACCATTCATATTTGGTTAATGTCTTGCAGATATAAATAGGATCAAAAAGTTTTTAGGGTCCTTAAATGTTACAGAAATGAAAAATGTTTTAGACAAATATTTTTTTATTATTTTTATTAAACAGTATTATATATAATTAAATAGTAATACATTAAAGAAAATTTAGTTTTTACAGAAAATATATTTTGTGTCGCAAAAATACACATTATAACCAAATTTTCAAACCGAATTAATGACAGCGTTCAAATTATTAAAATTATTTTTTTACTTCAAGATATTTTAGTTAAAGAACATTAAAATAAACATGATTATAATAAACATTAACATAATATAAATGTAAAAGCTAATATGGCTCAATTACTTTTCAATATACGTATAATCGCCGTGACATTGACAATTCGTCACGCGTAGGCGAAAGTTCGCGGCGTGTTTATTTGCTTATTTAACGCTTGTTAGGTATATTCCTATTATGGTTTTGGATTGGACCACATGGCGGATTGATGTTTGTTCTTACCATAAAGGAATAAAAAGAAAGCGTTTTAAATTCTACACTATATTTACAAGATTTGGTGTACAAAGTCGACAGAAGTCAAGTTAATACCTTGAATAAGCTAAGCTAATATTTTATGGGTCAGATAACATTTATCTTGGTAAATTATTAAGACAGGCATGTGATATACTCTGCACGAAAATGAAATAAAAAATTTTTTTGATCTCATGGTGGAATCAAAATATCTGTACATAAATAAAAACATAAATTAATAAAATCAAAAACCCGACTGCGTAAAATACTCTTATTTATTATAAACTAAAAAGAATAAAACAAGTCCGGTTGATCTGAAGTGAAGGAAAAATGCGTAGAAAGTAATTGACCTAAACTATAACAAATAGTAGAGGAAAAGTACCAATTATGGAATACGTCCCTAATATGGAACTCCATAATATTTCTAAAACTAAGAGCCACGAAAATTCTAGAAGTATGTCATGTTATTCCTCCCACTACCCGCGTTCGACGGCCATAGAACATGTTGCGTTCGGCAGCACTAGACGCGAGTGAGAGTGCGCGACACTGTTAACGAAACATCCATTGGATATTGAAGTAAGTTTTACGTACATGTTCTCTTATTATTCTTACATAAATATTTCATATAAGTTGGTAAGTATTTAATCGAATTATGTCATTTTTAAATGGTATTATTATTTTATGAATATTTAATAATAATAAAAAGTTGCGCTTATTTTTCTCCCACCATCATATTGTTCGTAATATGGAATATCGTTGAGTTCTTAATATGGAATACTATTCCATATTAGGAACTTAACATAACATCGACGTAAGCTGCAAGTTTTTGATGTGGTGACTAATTACTATTCCTCTCTTTTACATGTATATTTATGATCAACATGGCCCCGCCAGTAAGAAAACGAAAAGCATGGAAAAAAACCAATATGTAAAGTGCTATTGAAGCCTTGAAAACCCAAAAATGAGTTATAAGAGAGATCCACAAGTCTTTAATGTACCTCGGACTCTCTCTCTTGCTCTGACTATTCCAGCTTGCAAAATTACAGCATCTCTCTATAAAGCTCAATTAGAAAGCGTGTCGTCAAAACAGTACAAGATACGAAAACTAACTACTGCTCACAAGCTACAGCCATCAACGAGCGGCTATCAGAAAAACAAGCGAAAGAAGAAACCAGTGTTGAAGTCTGGAATATCTTCTAATAGAGATACCACATCTTTATCTAATGATTATAGTTACTATAAACCCTCAGTTCTTCTACCAAGAATCCAAATCTGAGTGCATGTATTGCTCTGTTTTTTTCAGTAAAGACAAAAAGGGAGAAGAGTGGATTCAGTGCATTGCCTGTAGACAGTAGTGTCACGTTGCGTGTTCCGGAATAGAATATGCAGCTTTTATTTGTGATTTTTGCTTGTAGGGTTTATTTTATTTTTTTATTTTTTATTAACAAGACATTATTCTTTTATGGAATACCCTATTCCATATTAGGATCACATTTTCGAGAGGCACATTTTCGATTAATTTATTTTAATTACTAATATTACAGAAATTGTTTATTATTTTTTGATTAAATTATTACTTTTCAAGAGTACTTAAAACTGCATTTAAATGTAACCCATTAGACTGATTAAAATAAAACTTTTGAACTGATTTTTTTAGGAATTTGTTTAAGTATTCCATATTCGGTTCCTTTCCTCTATATTTAAATACGGGATATAGCGACTTTCGCTGAGTGAAAAAAAAAACTTGCACTCAGCGAAACACATCTCGCTGATGAAGGAGAGCTGGTGGAAGTTGGAGGTGGTTACACTTTCTTCTGGAAAGGTACCCCTTCACCCGAACCTCGTAGGTCTGGGGTAGGATTTGCCGTCAAAACTCAATTAGCAAAGCGATTCCATGAATGTCCTGTGCACATCTCGGACCGCGTTACCACACTGCGCCTACACCTGGACTCGAACAACTACCTTAATGTCATCAGTGTTTATGCCCCAACGTTGGACAAGTCTGATAACATCAAGGACAAATTCTATGAGGAATTATCTCAATGCCTTAACAACATCAATAGCGAAGAACAGATATTACTGCTAGGCGATTTCAATGCCAGAGTTGGCCGGGACTATGAGGCTTGGCCTGGAGTTCTGGGTAGACACGGAGTCGGCAACATGAACAGCAACGGTCAGTTGTTGCTCAGTCTTTGTGCTCAATACGACCTTGCGATATCGAACACTATGTTCCGGCTTGCTGCCAAGCACAAGACAACGTGGAAGCACCCGCGGTCTAAACACTGGCATTTGATAGACTACGCTATCATACGGCAACGAGACATCAGTCAAGTGCAAGTCACCCGCGTTATGAGAGGTGCGCACTGTTGGACTGACCATCGACTCATTGTCACTAAGCTAAGACTCCGCCTCCGCCGGCCTCGTAGATCCATGGAGAAAAAGCCTGCGTGTTTAAACGTGGATAGGCTAAAGTATCACGAGGCTAGAATGGAATATGCCGAAGCCTTATCGGGAAAGCTGTTGCCTGCAAATGAGACGGATGATGTCGGTGCTGCTTGGGGAGCTTTGTCTAGTCACATTATGGAAACCGCTTCAGCTACATTGGGGACAAAAGACAGGCGTAGCGAAGACTGGTTCGATGACAACAATGAGGCTCTCAGAGCAGCATTCGACAAACATCGAGAGCTCTTGCGACAGCACAGTAGAAGAGGCGGTAGCATTGCGGCGGTCAAAGCGAGTGACCAAAAATTGCGCAAGCTGTCTCGTCAGATAAAAGATAAGTGGTGGCAGGACAAAGCTTGTCAAATGCAGTGGCTTGCTGACACTAATCAGCTTCGGGAGTTTTATTGCGAGGTGCGAAAGCTGATTGGAATTTCCTACCGAGCAAAAGTACCTCTGAGGTCTTTAGACAGTTCACACCTCTTCACTAGCAAGGAGGAAGTACTAAAACGTTGGGCTGAACACTTCAACACTCTGCTCAACGTTGATCGATCAGCCGATCTACAAAACATCAGTTTAATGCCTCAACTCCCTTTATCTATCGCGCTGGATGAGCCACTGACGCTCGACGAGGTTGTCACTGCCATCAGACAGCAGAAAAACAAGCGGGCAGTTGGCATTGACCATATACCAAGCGAGCTATTGAAATACGGCGGTAGGGATTTGCACACGTCGGTGTGGAAACTATTTGTTCGAATGTGGGAGGAGGAGCGAGTCCCAGACGATTTTAAATTGTCTCGTATTAGTGCCCTCTACAAGAACAGGGGTGACCGATCCGACTGTAATTCATATCGCGGTATTTCACTATTATCAGCTCCTGGAAAGGTCTTTGCAAGAGTTTTATTGAACCGCCTAAGTGACCTATCAGAAAGGATCCTGCCTGAAACCCAGTTTGGCTTCCGACCTAACCGAGGCGCATGTGAAGCTATTTTCTCGGTGCGTCAACTTCAGGAGAAAAGCAGAGAACAGGGACGTCAGCTGTACCTCTGCTTTGTTGACTTGGAGAAAGCATTCGACAGTGTGCCTCGCGAAGCTCTCTGGATGGTACTCGGAAAGCTAGGATGCACAGAAAAGTTTGTGAGACTTCTGCGTCTCCTGCATGACAATATGCAGTGCTGCGTCTCCGTAGATGGCGAACAGTCCGACTTTTTCCCCGTTACCTGTGGGGTAAAGCAAGGGTGCGTCCTAGCACCCACACTGTTTGCTATATACTTTGCAGTAGTAGTCAAGGAGGTCCTACAGACTGTTTCTGAAGGAGTTCGCATTCGTTTTCGCACCGATGGCAGTCTTTTCAACTTGGCCAGACTTAAGGCGCGCACCAAGGTCTCGTATACATTGATCACAGAGATCATGTATGCTGATGACTTGTGCTTCTTGGCAGAATCCCCAGATGGCCTGCAACAGCTGATGTCTGTTTTCCACCAAGCATGTTGCAAATTCGGCCTAAAGATCAGTGTCAAAAAGACGGAAGTGATGTCCCTAGACATCCATGGTCGTGAGACACTGACCATTAAGCTTGGTGAGGACGTGCTGAAACAGGTTGATAAATTTCGTTATCTGGGGAGCACTATAACAGCTAAGTGTGACCTTGATGCCGAGATCAACAGCAGGATAAGTGCTGCAGCTGCAGCATTTGGAAAGCTGTGTTCCAAGGTCTTCTGCTTGCACGACCTTAAGCTGCCTACTAAGATCTCGGTTTACATGGCGATCGTGCTGCCAAACCTTCTCTATTCTTCCGAGGCCTGGTGTGTGTATCGTCGCCATATACGCACTCTCGATCGATTCCACCTAAAATGCCTGCGCACCATCATGAAGATCAGATGGTCCGATCGGGTACGTAATACCGAAGTTCTAAGACGCGCCAATGTCGGTGGCATTGAGGCGTATTTGATGCGTCGGCAACTTCGGTGGTGCGGTCACGTATCACGGATGGCGGAGGAGAGAGTGGCGAAGCGCATCTTTTACTGTGAGCTGGAGGAGGGCAAGCGAAAGCATGGCGGACAACTCCTCAGATATAAAGATGTTCTGAAGCGTCACATGAAAAGATGCAATATAAAGCCCTCTCGCTGGGAGAGTTTGGCAGCACAGCGACCGGAATGGCGCGAGATTGTGAATAAGAGAATTCGCGAATTTGAGGAACAGCGCTTAGCTGACCTCGACGCCAAGCGCGATGATCTCAAAGCCCGTCCACTCGCCGCCATTCACTATAATTATGAGAGTGGTAAGCTCACTTGCCCACTTTGTGCAAGGGAGTTTGCTGCGAAAATTGGCTATATAAGCCATCTCCGGGCGCATCAGCGCCATGCCTTATAAGGGGTCGAAGTGGTCGCCATGGCCGAAATCGGTCGGATTACAATAATATAGCGACTTTACAGTCGGGACCCATATTGGATAGGAATAAGTCTAGGTTATTTAATGTCGTCGCCTTGGCATATCACCCTTCTACTAGATTGATGTTCTAACATTTTTTTATTTATAAACTATTACCTACATAACAATTCATATATTTGATGTATTTAAAATAACTAAATAGTTGATCAGAGTTGAGATAATAATTATTGGATTTTAGCAAATCGACGATAGTTCCCAATGATGATGGCTTGGTCGAAATTAAAAGTCTTCGACCAGTTTGTGTTACCAGTAATGTCATACGGCTCTTAGCTGTCGTCTCTGACTATGAGCCTTTTAAACAAACTCCAAATCGCACAACGAGCAGTGGAGAGGGCTATGCTTGGTACTGCTCTTCGAGACTGAATCAAAAACGATGAGATCTATCTACGGATTTGCAAGATGAAGTGGCAGTGGGTAAGGCACATAGCTCGTAGAGCTGATGGCCAATGGACCAGAAAGATCCTCGAGTGTAGACCACGTACTCGTAAGCGTAGTGTTGAAAAGCCGTCCACGAAATGGACAGACGACTTGCGGAGAGCCACCGGAAGCTGTTGGATGGAGGACGTTGGAGAAGCCTTCATTCAGATGTGGACATCCAATAACTAATATGATGATATTATTATCAAGATCAGCGATAGAATTAATCTAACAGTGTAGCTTTAGTTTGTGGTTTTATGTGTGCAACTCTAGCGTGAGGTGTTATGCCTAGTAGGTATGTGGTGTGTACGGCCTATACAAACAGTCATGAGAGGGGATTGAACCCGCGACCGCCCAACATTCAGTTACTGCTGTCACAGCCATTTTATAATAGTTGTCATCATAGTATTGAGGTGATAGAATTAAAAAACAAGAAAAATATTATTAGAGAGAGAATAAGCCTGAAGGTACGCCAGCAAGAAAATCACAAGCAAAAAATCTATCAGATCCAGATCATATATATTGCTTGCTTACGTCCTAAGTATTTTCTATTAGAAATATTATTTATTCTGTAAGTTAATAGGCTATAAAATATTACGCTATAATTTTAATGAGCGCAGGAATAACAAAAAAATATCAACGAAACTCAAAAGAGTCTTCAGTTTAGTTCAAACTCAACTCGTCCTTTAAAAATATAAACGGATTAATATAAATAATATTTAATACCGTGTGAATATTCGTACTGTTTATTGAAGGTTTTTTAACAATCTGTGCTCTTTAAGTATGAATAATCAATGGATGGTATCCATTGAACCAAATGAATGGTATCAAAGTGACACGCGTTCTCTCAAGTGGGATATCACAACAATTAGCAGGGTATTAAAATATGATCTGTCATTGAGTTCAAGTGTCTTCGTATTAGTTTTTTTGGCTTGCTTGTTTTGAAAAGTATTTTATTACCGTGTGAAATATTATAGTCAAAATTTTATGGTAGGATATATATTTTATAAAAAAAAAAAATACGAAATTGGAGTTAATATTTTTGTGAAAATTCATTGAATGAAAATATTTTAAATGTTACTTTGTAATGAGTTCCTATTGATAATTATCAATTATCCTTATTTAACACGTTTATAACTTAGTTACTAAAGACTTTACTAACGTCATATAACTTATGAGTTCATTCGATACATATCGTACTAACATATTTAAATTTTTAGTCCGTAGAACCCGTAGTCCGTTCACCATATTTTTTTTCTTTTTTTTTTAAATTAAGAGTAACTTTTACTCCTCAAACTCTTATTTATATCATTCTGCCTCCATGGATCCAGTTGACACTAACTTTTGCCCGCAACTTTGTTCACATGGAATATATTATAAAGATTTCCTAATTAACTCAAATTCTAACTATATACATATGTGTATTTATACAGTTTCTTATTTTTTTGTAAATAAATATAGCAAATAAACTACTGCAAATAATTCAACGTCTTTATAAAAAAATAAAATCTACTTAAAAACTAACCTAAATAGACTAGACCGTAGACAAAACTTCATTGAACATATGGACCTTTTAAAAACAGGCGTTATATATTTGTTTATTATTTTAATTGTTAAATTATTAACCAATTGTCGATTAAGAGTTATATCAAAACCAGAGGGCCGTGCTGTTGGCGCGTGTCTCGCGCGTGTCAGCCACGTTTTACCACTTTGCTTATAAGGATATCCATATTACAATTATCTGTTACTTAGTAAATTACTTCTGGTTTATTTGTAGGCGACACGTGTCTGTAGTACGAATTGAGTGTATCATTGTGGTAGATGAGACGAGTTTTTTATTAATTTGACACAACTGCTACTTTTGAACTTGTTATACTAAGAAGGGATTTGTTCGAAAATTTAAATGTAATGAACATTTTATACATATATTATACGCGTAACATTCTTTTGTTTATTGCAGGGCTTTCTTTTAGGTCGATGTTATCGTCAAAAACGTAATATCAATTTTTGAATAATTAGGTAGAAACATTGCTGTGTGGCTTCGGCAATCAAGAATCTAGCCACCCCCTCTCTTCCCGTGGGTGTCGTAAGAGGCGACTAAGGGATACCACAGTTCCACCACCATCTTGGAACTGTTGAAGCCGATAGATGGCGGGATAACCATCCTAATGCTGGCTTTTCAAATACACAGGCCGAGGATGGGCAGCAGCGTCTTCGGTGCGATAGAGCCGGCCCTGCGGTCACCAACCCGCATGCCCAGCGTGGTGACTATGGGCAATCACCCCCAATGAGTGCGCGCAGAAGGATACGGCCCTCAGTTCCCGGCGGCCCCACTATTCCCGGCCACGGCAGCGGCTGCGGTAACGGTGGGGCAGAGGGTGCCAAGAATCTCCGGGGTACGGGAGGCTGCTTTGTGATGAACCTGGCAACGTATAATGGTCGCAGTCTACGGCTGGACCATCGCCTCACCGAACTCGAAGTAGAACTAAGCCATATAAAATGGAGTATTCTGGGGTTGTCTGAGGTCCGAAGACAGGGTGAGGACACGATGATCCTGGACTCCGGACACTTATTCTACTTCCGTGAAGGTGATGGTCCTTCCCAAGGTGGCGTCGGTTTTCTGGTCCACAAGACTCTCAGTAACAACGTTGTAGAGGTCAGCAGTGTGTCGACCCGGGTAGCGTACCTTGTACTTAAACTCACTGACAGGTACTCCCTGAAAGTGATACAGGTATATGCGCCGACCTCGACACACTCTGACGATGAGGTCGAAGCCTTGTATGAGGATATATCGAAAGCTCTGCATGGCACGACCTCGGCTTTCTACAACGTTGTTATGGGAGACTTTAACGCTAGAGTGGGAGTACAAGACCGCGACGAATCGGTAATCGGACCACACGGATTGGGGCGCAGAAATCGCAGGGGGCAGATGCTTGTCGACTTCCTCGAATCGGAGGGGCTCTTCTTGATGAACTCGTTCTTTCAGAAGAAGCCCCAAAGGCGGTGGACATGGCAGAGCCCGGATACTGTGACGAGGAACGAGATAGATTTCATCATAGCGGACAAAAGGCATATATTCAGAGATGTCTCAGTGGTTAATAGGTTCAACACCGGTAGTGACCACCGGCTCCTGCGGGGCTCTCTGAATATAAGTCTACGCAAAGAGCGAGTCCGCTTGATGAAATCTATTATCCGACCCACGCTGCCCCAAATACTATGTGGTTCCGAGCAGTTCCAACTGGAACTCCAAAACCGATTCGATTCGCTGGAAACCACTGGCGACGTGGATCAGATGACCGACAACGTGGTGAAGACGGTGTATTCACTGGGTCGGAGACATTTTACGCCGACGAGACCAGTTAAGCAGTCCAAAATTTCTCCCGAAACCTTGGATCTGATGAGGCGGAGGCGCGAGATGCCCGCGGCTCAAGCAGCTTCGCCAGAGCAGAAGGCTCTTTCCAAGCGGGTGAGGAAACTCATACGCAGAGACCTCCGCTGCTCAAATACAAGAGACATTACGACTCTAATTGAGCAGAATAGGGGGTCAAAGGTTTTCCGAAAACCATTGGGAAGAAGTCTTCTTGCGAAGCTAAAAACAGCTGATAGCAGAACCGTTTGCTCCCGCCCTCAGATCCGAGAAGAGGTTGAGAAATTTTATGGGCAGCTGTACTCGTCGAGCGTACAGAAGTCTGAGACCCAGGGCGCCGAAGATCCACGTGCACCACTGGTGCGCCATTATTCGGAAGACGTCCCGGATTTCGAAGTCGGCGAGATTAGTGCGGCGCTCGGGCAGCTTAAAAACGGGAGGGCCCCGGGGGATGACGGCGTTACGACTGAGCTTCTTAAGGCCGCAGGACGACCTGTCCTGGAGGCCTTAGCTAGACTCTTTAATGCCGTCATCCAACGAGGTACCACACCGGAGGCGTGGTCCAGGAGTGTGGTGGTACTGTTCTACAAAAGAAGCGATAAGTCTCTTTTGAAGAACTACAGACCTATCTCACTTCTGAGCCACGTCTATAAGCTCTTCTCGAGGGTCGTTACGAATCGTCTCGCCACAAGGCTCGACGACTTCCAACCACCAGAGCAGGCTGGGTTTCGAAAAGGCTACAGCACCGTAGACCACATACATACTATTCGGCAGATTATACAAAAGACCGAAGAGTATAATCAGCCGCTGTGTATGGCTTTTGTGGACTACGAGAAGGCCTTCGACTCCATCGAGACCTGGGCTGTTCTGGACTCTCTGCAGAGATGTCATATCGACTGGCGATATATCGAGGTGTTGAGGTGTATGTACGACGCGGCGAAGATGACCGTTCATATCCAGGACCAGCAGACAAGACCGATTTTCCTTCGGCGCGGGGTAAGACAGGGCGATGTCATATCACCGAAACTGTTTACCACTGCGCTGGAGGACGTCTTTAAAACCCTGGACTGGGGAGGACGAGGCATCAACGTCAACGGCGACTACATCTCTCACCTTCGTTTCGCTGACGATATCGTCATCTTTGCGGAGACGTTGGAGGAGCTAGGCCAAATGTTGAGCAGCCTAAATGAGTCTTCCCGACGAGTCGGTCTTGGTATGAATCTTGATAAAACGAAAGTTATGTTTAACAAGCATGTCATACCGAGACCGGTATCGGTTGATGGTATCCTCCTCGAAGTTGTTCAGGATTATATCTACCTAGGCCATACCATCCAACTGGGCCGAAACAACTTCGAGAAGGAAGCCGAGAGGAGGATTCAGTTGGGCTGGGCGGCATTTGGCGGGCTTCGTCGGGTCTTCACTTCGAAGATTCCGCAAAGCTTGAAGACGAAAGTCTTCGAGCAATGCGTCCTACCTGTGTTGACATACGGTGCTGAAACGTGGACACTGACGAAGGGACTGGTCCACCGATTTAAAGTCGCTCAACGTGCCATGGAACGGGCTATGCTCGGCGTTTCTCTCAAAGATAGGATCAGAAATGAGACTATCCGCGAGAGAACCAAAGTGACCGACGTAGCCCAGAGGATTAGCACGCTGAAGTGGCAGTGGGCTGGTCACCTGTGTCGTAGGACCGATGGCCGTTGGAGCAGATGTGTCCTGGAGTGGAGACCACGTATTGGCAAACGCAGTGTGGGACGCCCTCCGACCCGCTGGACCGACGATCTTCGCAGGATTGCCGGTGTTGGCTGGATGAGGATTGCGGAAAGCCGGGATGTCTGGCGCGAGCTTGGGGAGGCCTACGTCCAGCAGTGGACTGCTATAGGCTGATGAGATGAGATGAGAGGTAGAAACAACGAAATCTACAATATTCTTTTCATTTATAATTTTTTCTACTTTTATTTAATGACTTTTTTCAAGAAAGATAAAAATGCCAGTCCCATTCCTTAACCACAAACGACAGATCAACGATTAGTTGTCTCAGGCATAAGAGTTGCCAATATGCCGTTTAAACTTAACAAGTATGCTTAATTAAAAAAATCAAAAAACCCGACTGCGTAAAATACTCTCATTATTAACTAAAAAGAATAAAACAATTTACTAGCTTTCATTTGATACCCATATTACTACAGTAAGAAAAAAAAATTCAACTTCCCCCCTCATTCCGCCATTTGCGGGCGCCATTTTGAAATTTTATATAGCCTATGTCACTACTACAATTAGGCAAATCCAACGACACCTCATATGTTGTCAAAAACCGTCCAGCCGTTTGGGCGTGCCAAAGAAATGGACATACATACATACATACATACATACATACATACATACATACATACATACATACATACATACATATATACATACATACATACATACATACATACATACATACATACACTCGAAAAACATAACCCTCCTTCTGTCGCAGTCCGTTAAAAATATAAATAAATTTAATCGATCGGCCTATGTTCAAAGAACATATAATTTGTGAGTATTAATGCATTAATTATCAATAATGTAATTCCAAATGTTAAGGTATTATAAAATTATTAAGATGATTTTCACCGGAACTTGACCGAAGTCAAATGTATTTTATTTTGTATCTGTATCTTCTATAGAAGCATACATACAACCGGATTGAAAACCTTAATTCTGTACCTCCTGTACCTCAGTGAAGTACTACCCAGGAGCTGTCAAAGGAATACATTTTACGTTTAAGGTCTTGATCACAATCTTACCTGATGGAAAGCAGAGTTAGGTATGTACCGTATGACCTTACGTCATTACATCATTAATCAGTTGGGCGATGACAACATAAGGACGATATTGATCACGATTTAATTCATTAATGTACGTATTTATAAATTTTATTAAAAATATATCAATGTATATTCAATTTAATTTTAAATAAAATAAATTATTTTACATTAAACATCAACTAGATACCATTAAAAACACATTCGAATTATATTTTTAGATTTTTAACATTGGGGGAGCGTGGGTGGGTAATTTTGTCCAAAAAATTTAATTTCTCTCAGTTTTGTCCGAAAAAGGGTCTAGCCGTACCTACTTTCATAGCGAAACTGCCTCCGATAGGAACCTATATCGTAACCTATGTTAGATTGTAGAGGGTACTAATAGTAATTGATCCAGGAGATATTAGCTCTATATCTTAGTCAATTGAGGAGCTATTTGAAAAAAAAGTGTCTGGGGGGCGACTTTTTTTCAAAATGGTATATTTTTGTTAATTTTAAAGCTAGGAAAATAAAACCAATTCCACTTGTTATGGTAGACTTTACAGCTTATTTTATAGCAATTCTCTATGAACCAAGCTTAAATATAGATATGAAAAAATGCAAAAAAATAATTTGATTTCTATCAGATCGAATTGAAATACCTTTTTTTAGTTCCTATCGGGGGCAGTTTCGCTATAAAAGTACGGCTAGACACTTTAACCTGTTTGTATTTCTATATAAATAAACTCACAAATATACTCAAACCTTTTAAATAATATCGCTCCTGTAGCTGTAGCAGTAACAAGTGGGCAAACGCAACATTGCCATGTTACAGTTGCCCACTTACCCCACGCTCCACTTGGTGCAGATGCGTGCTCGACTTCAATGACGTCAGCTATTATCTCTACAAACAAACACACAAAGCAAGGCCGGTTTTCAATCAGCCTCAAGTACCGAGCGGTTAGTGTACCAAATGTTTCTATAACTTTAGAAAAGCATTACCCATATTTGTACGGCAACCAGTCGATGAATTTTAATAATTCGTGTATTTAATTTTTGAAAGTACCTTTTTGTTAATTAATATTTAAAACAATTTTTAGCCACCGTATTTTTTTAAAGGTTTTTTCCTTTTATTTGGTAGTACATATTGAAATTTTGTAGTCTAGAAAGAAACAAATAAAGAATAATTAAAAAAGTGATGACGTACTTTCTTTTTTTTTTTTTTTGGAAAAAGTATTTGCCCCGAAGTTGGATATTAATAGTCTCCTACAGCACAAACAATTACTCGTACATCTTTAGCAATATTAGACTTATGTAATTGTGAGTATGCATGTATGGACGTACATGTATTTAACAGAAAAGGCTCTATTATTCATTATCCTAATATTGTAACGTAACTAACTGTGAACGTCAGAACACTGAGTATATTTTTTCACAGTTCAGTTCAGACAGTTCAATACTGATTGTGTTACGCTGCTCCATTGCTGATTAGTAAATATACATGTCCCAGAATATCTGCTGAAACATGCAGGTTTTCCATTGCCGAGGACGTGATGAATTAAAATTAAATTTATCACTTGAAACTTTGCGGCCAGCTTGGATTTGAACACGTGA
The DNA here is from genome assembly GCA_036937285.1 of Euphydryas editha. Classification (NCBI taxonomy): domain Eukaryota; kingdom Metazoa; phylum Arthropoda; class Insecta; order Lepidoptera; family Nymphalidae; genus Euphydryas; species Euphydryas editha. The sequence goes on along the minus strand of JAUPFZ010000007.1, from coordinate 1,692,639 downwards.
CAATTTTGTATAGATTTACATCATTTATCCAATGAGCCTCAGTTCACTTCCTACTCACTTTCCACTCACAGTTTTTACTTCCTACTTATAAAGCCTATCTCTAACTTTTGTTAGCAAAAAATTTATTAGCAACCGGTGAAATAGAACCTATAATAAGTAGAAGTATTATAAATGTACAGTAGTTGTTATAATAATGTCAGTGATGCGTTACTTAAAAAGAAAGAGATAGAAGAAGAAAAAAGAGAATGAAATAAAATTATTGAAATTCAATAAAATCAATAGAAACGAGTCAGTTGGTCGAGTAATTTGCGGTGACGTCGATTCATCTCCGGGATTATAGTACGGGTTCAATCTATTCATAGCTCTGGGGTCGCTCCGTGATTATAAATGATCGATTTGCTTTATACACTTGTTTACTATACAAAGGCATAATTATATTCAAGGTAATCTGCACAGATATTATTCATATTTTATAATTGATACTTTAGAAGCTAGTTTTATGAAACAACCGCTTTTTTTGTTTAGTTCATCATCATGTTCATATCTTATGATAATTATGTTTTTGCTGTAATTATTATTTTAGCATTTTTTATTATATTTGTCTAATAAGTTTGTCTTTTAACCTTATATATCTATTATATACTTGCTTTAAAATTCAAATTTTTCTGTATATACATCTATAATATAATACATGAAGTTACTTTGTGTTAGACGGTTTATCTTGTACCACTTGCGCTTAAAATTATGACGACTGCTTTTTTCGTATAAGTTAGGTATAGCATAATTCTATATAACCTGTAGAATTTTTAAATTGAAAAGAAATTTTAAAATCTGCTAGTCAACCCTGAGAGCGATGCGCTTAAACCAACAAACATATACATAATTTGTTGGTTGGCGCAATTGGCAGTGACCCTGTTTTCTGCTCCAAGTTTGTGGGTTCGATTCCCGCCCCGAGTCTGGTTGTAATATATGTTTATTTAATATATGACTATGTATTATTTCTATTTAATAGAAAAAATGTATACCAGTTGGCTGTTACCTAAAACATAGGCATTCAGTTGCCTACGTTAGAGACAGACGACCGTATGTGTGTGTGTGTGTGTGTTAAACATATTTGTCATTATCTTAACAACAACAAAAATATTTTAAAGGAAAACGCAATAAATATCTTTGTGTATAGAGAATTGTGAGAATATTCATAATTATTATGCATTAGCAAATAATTCACTATAAAATAGAACCCTTAAAGGTTAAATACAATAAAGATATAGCAGTACCTTAATTAAATATTCATAAAATTTGAATATTTAATTTAACATCTCAATTATCAGAAACAACCCTCACATTAATAAAAAAAAGTTTTAAAATAAACAATCATTTTAAATATTGGCTTAGCTAAGCAAATACCAGGGCCGGCCCGGGGCGACGGACATTTTAAACAAGTGTAAACAGACTTGTTAGCAATTAGCCGGGAGCGGTGGACATACAATATCAAACATGTGGTGTTTGATTGGATTCTTTAAACAATTTTAAGGATATTATTATATTGAAGAGAATCTAAAAGTTTTTATACCAGTTACTTTACATGTTTCGATTTTCATTGATATGTACCTACATATAAACCATAAACCATATATACATATATAATATATATACTTATATAACAAGTAGGTATGCTTAATTAAAAAAATCATAAAAAGCCGACTGCGTAAAATACTCTTATTATAAACTAAAAAGAATAAAACAATTTACTAGCTTTCATTTACTTTACATTTACATACCCATATTGTTACAGTAAGAAAAAAAATTCAACTCCCCCCCTCATTCCGCTATTTGCGGTCGCCATTTTGAAAAATTATATAGCCTATGTCACTACTACAATTTAGACAAATCCAACGACACCTCATATGTCAAAAACCGTCAAGCCGTTTGGGCTGTAGGGCGTGCCAAAGAAATTGACATACATACATACATTCATACACTCGAAAAACATAACCCTCCTTCTGTCGCAGTCGTCGTTTTTAGTTAATTTTAATTAGTTTTAATATAAAAATTTCAAAAATTTTAGGATGTTATCAATTCGACCCTTATATTTTTTATGTATGACAACACAATTCAATTCAATTCAATTTACTTTGAAAAAAAAAATGTTAAAAAAATATAAGTCCCGTTGAGTTTCTTCCACCAGTTCTTCTCAGGTCAGAGGCTTCTTCTTTCCGAACTGGTGGTAGACTCATGACGTTCAGTAAATAATTGTAATAATTTTATGCTGAATAAAATATTTTGACTTTGACTTTGACATAGTTCTTTTTTATGTAAGTATAACGTTAAAAGAGATCTCACATAAATATTGAAATAATATATATTCGCAAAAAATATAACAATAGGGGTTATTTAATTGTTAACACAATTATTCTTATTTAAGAGATAATTTATACGATATTATAAAAGTTAACATAAAGGATCTGGCAGACTAATAAGCAGACTATAAGGAAATTGTACGACGTCTTTGGACATAGTTTAACCTAAATATCTTCTTATATATCTATATCTTCTTCACCTAAAGTACTTGTACTCGTGATTTTAGATCTCTGCTTTCACTCATAAGGGAGATATGGGAGTAACAGCCCCTAATGGTTTAATTTTTTTTCTCAGAAACTATGACAGACATTTAAATGAATCTAACGCGAATATATATTTAGCATTATTTTTAATATATTTTTGATTAATTTTCAGAAGTGTAAAAAATAATTTTTATTATTTGAGGGTGGTTTTTAATATGAACTACTGGAGATACACTAACCAAAAAAATATTATACAATTATCTCAAAGTCTACTGAAACATATTATAAATACATAATTTTGCATTTGGTGGAACATAAAAAAAAATCTGTGTGTGTCAGCTCCGACGCACGACTAGAGTTTAGGTACTCCTTAAGAACGATTCTCTAAATAGACACAAATAATTCGTATGTGACACAGAATGACACTTATCGCCTATTTTACAATTTTTACGAGAAAATATAGCGTCCTTTAGATTTATGAGGCAATAAATTGTCTGTTATTAATTTGGCCTCATCATCAAAATTATGAATAATCTCGTCTTCGGTAAGTTCAATGTCAGATTCATCTGAACTAATTGTGATTTTAACACTTAATTATTCCTTGCACACACACACTTAAAAAATGTACTTAATACTATAGGTACTATATAGGTACCTAATAATATCTAATAATAGTAAAGGTACTTAACCTAATCAAATCGTTTGAAAAGCGCCTGCGAAAAATGTTTATAAGATACAAGAAAGTCGTACTCATAATTTATTCATTGCTTTCTCGAAAACTACAAAAAATTAATAGCATTCTGTGCCGCATCGAAATCACCAAATTCGTAATAAATATTTAGAAGGTGTCGAGTAAATCCGAGGGGAACAAATGGATTTTACGCGATGCATAGGATTAGTGGCTTGGCTGGGGACATCGGGCGGTTAAATATGACGTTACATTTCGCTACTATTTAGAGAGGTTTGATATTTATAACGCAAATACACTGATATTCATATTTATTGTTACAAAATTTTGTATAATATTATTTTTGTACTTCTACCTATTTTGTAAAAAAATATAATTTGTAAATAGATAGAGCAATTGTCTCTCCAGCAATTACAATCGTTAGAAAGCTGTTTGATGTTAATTTTGCAAAATGAATGAATGAATGATTTATTTAAAATTTACCCAGCAGACGACCGCTCTAGTGTAGCGGTGCGAGTAAATCAACGTATTTGTACAAATATTTGTTTCTGGTCTGGTTGTATGTCCTTCTGGGTCTCCCCACCGTGCTTTGGAGAACACGTAAAGCTGTCGGTTCCGGTACAAATAGACTCCTAACGATGATCGGTACACATGGGTATTGATAGTTAACCAATTTATCTGCCAACCCGCAGTGGAGCAGCGTGGTGGATTAAGCTCTAACACTTGTCCTATACGGAGAAGAGGCCTTTGCCTAGCTGTGGATTGTTTACAAGTTGATTCTATTCAGTTCACAAGCACAATTAGTTAATATAATTACTATACCCATCATAGATAACATTCGTAAATTATTAATGTATTGTATTAAGGCAAACACGGCACGCTGTAGCAGCAGTACCTATATATCACAAAAAGGAATATTATTTGGGCTTATTTGCTATTTGTAAAAGTTGATAAAAAACATTATTTTTAAATAATTAAATAGAACAGGTAAAAATACCAGTTGAGCCACTGCATTCATTGAATATTTTTTGTTATACTCGTTACAGGAGTAGTCGCTCATAGCACCGTTTTTTTCAACTAGGGACGTGAAAATTAAGCAACTGCAGAAGATGGCAGTCTATTTCATTACGACTTAAAGATGAGAGGATTTGAGAATTTAAACGATACTAATTAACAGACAAAACACACATTATTTTTAAAATAGAACATATGAAATTAATCACAAGTTTTTTTTAAAATTTGTTTTTCACTTCTTGTGTTCCTCCATGTCACACAGCATGTTCAGTTATAAACGGATGTTGATTTCCTGTAATTTGTGACGTTAATCGATTATCAAAAATAATAACCGTATCAAAAGCGTCAATATGTTTCAAACATAATTATAAGGTTAATTATGTATAGTAGCTTTTAGACAGATTTAGTGTAAATTTTTTATTAATTTTAAGGAATTACATTTGTGTTATTTTCTATTATAAATTTTCGATATGGCTACTGAACAAGTATGCTTAATTAAAAAAATCAAAAAACCCGACTGCGTAAAATACTCTTATTATAAACTAAAAAGAATAAAACAATTTACCAGCTTTCATTTGATACCCCTATTGCTACAGTAAGAAAAAAAAATTAACTCCCCCCCTCATTTCGCCATTTGCGGGCGCCATTTTGAAAATTTATATAGCCTATGTCACTACTACAATTTAGACAAAGCCAACGATACCTCATATGTCAAAGACCGTCCAGCCGTTTGGGCTGTAGGGCGTGCCAAAGAAATGGACATACATACATACATACATACACTCGAAAAACATAACCCTCCTTCTGTCGCAGTCGGGTAAAAAAAGCAACTATTTATAGGTTTTAGTCGTGGATATAAAATTTATATTGAATTGAACGATAGTTTTAATAAATATTATAAATTGTAGTTGTTGTAAAGGAACAAATTCTTACTTCTACCTATTAATTATAATAGGGTTGTGGTAATAACAATCATTTCCTTCGATGTATCACAGTTTTGATCGAGACCTCTCAAGAGAGTTCTCAATCTTGACTGTTTTTATTTTATGTCTGATCCGGTTGCCTTTTGAGAATAGATTTTTATTTCGGATATTCGATTCTTTTGATTACGGTTAAAGACCTCCAAAGCTTTTCCTTTTCATTCTGTACTTACCATATATCGTTTAGAAATACGTTAGTCTGTAGTATCAGGTCATATAGAAAAATATGTAAAAATGCCTACAGTATATATGCGTCTAATATAGATAATCTAGTGTTTACAATAAAATTTCTAGACTTAATGTTACAACAGAGAAAGAAGAAGAAACCTCTGCATCATTTCGCAAATAGGAATTATCATAATTAGCTCTAGGATATTTGTAGGAATTTATTAAATATTATTGAGAGTCGAGATGGTCCAGTAGCACACGATTGATTGATGGCAAATGGTCACAGGTTCTCATCCAGCTTCGCTCGATTTTTGAGTACCTACTAAAATTAATATTCATCTCGTTGTTAGTTGTGAAAAAGACATCATAGATATATGAAGTTATATTATAGGATCTTTTCTATGAAAACTTAGCGATTCCAATCCGTGTTGAACTTGCCAGTTTCAAACCTCATATTCTAGCTATATTGCCGTCTTGACTAATACTTAGAATTCGCAAAAAGAAAATAGATTTTATTTTTATAACAAAAAAAAAATGAACCAGTAACATCTCTATAATTTATATCATTATAACGGGAGCATTCAATCATCCCAATAGTTATATAATTCAAACAACTAACATTGGAAGCAAATTCTGACCCAACAATATAGGCCATAACGAATTTCTAAAGCAAACATTAAATTTCGTAACACGAACCAAAAACGGGTGCCCCTATGTTGATCAAACAATGTTAACATTGCAGCTACAATCGACTCAATTTTCTGCTGTTAAAGTCGAAAATCCCTTGACAACAGCTGTGAATAAGTTGGTATATTGTGTAGAACATTAACAATGGCGAATACAGGGGTGCGTAAAGCATTCAGTACTCGCTCTTTAACAAGCATTGTACCAATTTGATTTATATTCATTATTCTTACTCGTATTATTATTTGGTATGAAATCAAGTGCGAATTCACTTCCATTTTATTGTCAGAAACTAAACGATTATTCAGTTAATTAAGATTTTTACAAACTTCTGATTGATGCTCGCATTCTTTTGTTAAACATCTAACGTTTTTGACATTAAAGTCCTTATTTTTAAAATTACGGCCCTTCTTACGTAGTACTTATTTTTTATTTTCTACTAGCCGTTTATCTGATTTTTTTTCTCTTTTTTTAATTATGATTTCTCAAGAAAATATGTATGTTATAAAAATAAATTTATCATAGATGCGTAATAAAATGACTATTAAAAGTAAGATTCAAAAATTAACACGAGTTTAGGCATAAAAATAGTAATTGTTAAAGGTAAGTTAATGTATTACTTGTCTATTTTTTAATTAAACGTTATAACTAATGCTGACTTTAGTTGATAAATTATTGTTTCCTGGATTAAAAAATAAAAAGAGATTTTTCTGAATTACAAAATAAGCATGAGAGATGGTGATCTTAGATGAACTGTATTTAACTCGTTATAATATTAAGGGCCAGCTACGCTAAAAATTACTTACCACTTTTCGTTTAGTATTTAATTATCTTTAGTAATATAATAAGTATGTATGTAGATAATAATTAAATGTTGGTATAGAGTGTGTTTTTTTTATTTTATTTTTTGCATCTTTGCGTATCGTACTTTGTTATGTGCTAATAAATCACAGGAAACTATTTTTGGTAATGTTTTTTTTTTGGTATTTGTTATTTATGAAATTTATTATATACTGTTTGTTTTCATAAAAATGTTAAAAAAAATTAGGTTGATACTATGATAACGAGCCTATTTTGAAGATGATTGCCTGCTAAATATGAAGTTACAACGTAAAAAAGCAAAGGCAGGCTTTACAAAGGCTTAACAAGTTACCATGAAGGTAATTTATTGCAAATTATTCTTTAATGGATATAGTAATTATTATAACTTTTGTTTTTTTTTTTAACTATTTTTTTTTTAATTCTTAATATGGCTAGATACCAAACTATTAATCAGTTCTTAACAAATTATCTATTTTACGTTTTATTCGGGGTAGTAGGCGTTAAATAACAAAATCAAAGTAAAAAATTAAAAAAATATATTTCACAATTCGATATGACTAGATATAAACTTTGGTAAATTATTTCAATGGTCACATTACATTTATTGTCTTGACTATAATTTTTTGTAAACATAAATTTTCCTCTAAGCGACTAGGTCTTTTTACATAAAAATAGTTGTATATAAAAATATGTTTCATTAAGTTTGAGCGTTCACAATACTTTGGCTTCTATAAAAATCTCTACCTACGTATCTTTGGTCGTTATAGTATAAATTACTTTGAGAATAATATGCTTCATTGGCATAGCTATATTTTTCGTTATAATTATAACTATGATTAGAAATAGAACTGTAGTTACACATGTAATCATTTGAACTTGAATGTTTTCTATTTTTAGCAGTTTCAAATGCATTTTTAAATATCTCATAATTTTTTTGATTGAAATATTCTTTAGGACCATTTTGCAATGTCGAATCTAAGCTATCATAGCCGTTATATGTTTGGTTGTAACAATTTTTTTGAATCATATCATCTCCTAAGCTAGCTGGGTGAGTGAAAAATCCTGTCCCCGTCGTTGATGTTATGCAGTTACCACCTTTATTATTCACTGAAACCGTTACGTTTCCAACGTTTATTAGTACGCCTTCTGACGTTTGAAGAAAGTTAGATCCATTTGGGAAAGGTTTGCTAAATCCTTGGAAGTTCCTATATCCGTCGCCACTACAGTCTTCATTTTTACTTGGAACGAATATATCTCTGAACGCGTCTTTATTTACTTTATCAACAGCTAAATAATTCTTCTCATAATTAAAGCTAAAGTCACCAACTGGTAATTGTCCAGAGTTAATACTGTCTAATGATTCCAAGGTTTGACTCAAAGCGAAAATGTAATTGTGTGCGAATCGCAGTGTTTCTATTTTAGTAAGCTTTGTATCTTCGGGGAATGTTGGTAGGACGCATCTCAACCGATCCAAGGCTTCATTGAGCATGTGCATTCTATTTCTCTCTCTATCATTAGCTTTCATTCTTCTGTTTCTTTTTATTCTAAGAATCTGCGTTGGACTTTTACATCTTGTAACCCTGTTTTTACCATTAGCGTATTTTCTTTTCGGTTTGTTCGGATCTTTTGTTCTTTTGTCTTTTGACTTAACCGGTGTCGATGTATTGTCAAGTGGTTGAAAGTCTTCGAAGTCCTTGACTTCCTTAACCTGTGTAGGAAATGGATAGTATTCATCTGGAAATAACTTTCTCCTCACATGGTCTTCTTTAGTCGGTGTTAAAGAAACGCCTAAATCTATAGTATCATGTTTTATAGGAGTACTCGTGGCGGATGTTGGTGTAGCTAACGAGTCTGTATAAGATCTTTCAAAACCAGAATCATTGCTGCAGATACTGTCGTTAAAATCGCAATAATCTTCGAAATCGGTACCAAACATTTTTCTTAATCTGTAACAAAAAAATAAAAAATTATGTTGATAAGAAATAATATACCTACAATAAATTATTTCATTCAAGTTATCGTTTACAACTTTGTGTATTTCACCGTATTATAACGAATATTGTTGATTTTTGAGCAATAGGTACCTATAGCAAAAAATCAAATTGTGAATTGGAACAAAACTTATATTTGTTACATTAAATTGTTTTCATTTGGTGAGTCTTAAGCAGTATAACCTTAACATCTAACTTTTTTGATCAGAAATTAAGGTTGGTTCAAGATTTTACAGTTTGCTATGAATAGGCTATAAGCAGACGATGTTCACAATATTTCGGAGACATATTCATCGTAGAAAAAACATTTTCATATTAAGTCATAGATATTAGAAAAGTATGTTACTTTTTAATTTTGTGTACCCAAAATCTAACCCACTTTGGAACCGTTAGTTTATAAACTATGAGTGTATATTAAGATAATGCTATTCGTAATCACAATTTAGTATTTTCGTTAGCAAACGTATGGATTTTCGATCACAGTTACAATTGATACACACCATTTGGTCAGACATTTTTTTAAATCGCGCTCCATATGTTTAACTTAGTAATTTTCATGTCGACTCCAACCCCTTAGGGACAAATCGCGTGAGCAATGTGTTACGGCAAAGTCAGTTGAACTTTATCACTTCCGACTTCCGGTTTCTGATTTCCGGCAAAGGGGCGCTTAAAAAGTTAATTTGTCTATGCACTTCACGCAATTATTGGTAAAATAATTATTGACCGTTACATTTATATAATGTAAGAAGAAGAGTTGATCGTTATTTTTATTTTTGTCTTCACATGAAATATTCGTATGATTTACGAAATATTGAAAACTAGGTAAACAAGTCTGTATTTTTGTAATAGATATATAGATGCTGAGTTTAAGTTCATTATTAAAAAATAAATATTAATTAAAATAAAATTATTCAAAATAATTTTAATGACGAAACAGAAGTGATTAATTTTAGCACGATTTAAAAAAAAAAAGTTGTAAAAATAGTTATTACTTGAATCATGTGTTAATTTCTTATGAAATTTCTACTCATAGGTAGGTAGTAAATAAAATTTTCTAATATATTAGAATTACTACTGAATTGTACTTAGAGTATATATTACAGTAGTAGTAGTAACTGTACTACTGTAATGTATACTCTAAGGAATTGTATATGCCGCTTAAAACTGATAAGTAATAAAACTTTTTTACTAAGGAAAATAATACAACGAAAAAGATGCTGTATAATGAGATAATACCAAACAATTTATCTGAGCTTAATTATATTAGTACATGTCAAAGAGTATTGTATGAAATGGTTGAAGTGTTAAAATAATTACAAAGGTGATCTCAAACTATAGTCAAACAAAATTCCTCTCCGATTCACGCTTGGCACGTGTCACGCACGTGCCTGTAATCGAATCAGGAACAAGTTACATTTTAATTTACTTAACGGAACTTACTAGTATTTGATATGACATACGTAATTTATTTATTTGCTTTAATTTCTTATAATACAATGCATCTAAAGTATTGACAAAAAGCGGGCTACATGCATTAAGCGCTCTTTCTAACAGCCTCTGTCTTACTAGATCATAAAATAATATTTGATATGATATGATATGATATTTCATAAAATAATATAATATTGTTATAATAGATAAGTAGCTAAATACTTGTACTGTATAGGATATTAAACAAATATTTTACGCTAAGTCAGTTTTCTTAAATAACGCCTAGTTGCACGAAACAAATTTTAAATTGAAGTGTTTATTAAACTAATTTAATCACAAGAATCGTGATTATCTGTTGCACGAAACCTACATCTGATTAAGTTAAAAAAAAATAGTTTAATTAAAGACCTATCTAACGGATGATTAATTCCAACAGCTTTAAATTAATCATGAGATCAACTAATTTTAAGTTTAATTGCAACTTAACTAACGGAAAGTTAGCGACGGTTTCGTGCAACTCGCCGTAAGTATACTAAACTTCTTATTGTTTTAAAAAACTAACTCATTTGTTACTGTAAAAAGCTCAAAATTCCTAATATCTCTAAGTAATTTCTAAGATCTGTAATTATCCGGTTTATTCTACGAACGTTATATTTTATATATTATATATTAATATCATCAGAATTAGGACATAGGTACATATCCGGGATTGCGATAGCATAAATGTTTGTATATTGTTAAATGAAGTCGAAGAGGTCACTTATCCCACAACACAATAAAAATTAAAAATATAATTACTAAGATTCATTATCAAGATTATTACAGTAAAACTCATTTACCAACAACTATCTCAATCTAAACCTAGAATTTATCAAAATCTTATAAACTTTTAACTGTTAATAAAATAACCTTTTTTTTTACAAATTAAATGGTAAAAAAAGCAATAAAAATAAACCGTAACAGCAATGGCATGGTCAAGTCACCACATGACGTGCACCTGCACGCGCCTGACACGCGTCATGCGTGACTTCCCTCGTTAATTTGAACATGCAACAATTTTTTTGTATTTAACTTCTCATTTCAATACATACAATGAAGTGTAGGATAACTTGCAATACGCAGTGAACGTATTTTTGTAAGAGAAACTAATTTAATACGGAACATAGTAATTTGTAATGAAAATGTTAAATAAAGATTTAACTAACAAACTTTTACTGACGCTTATACGTCATAGGTCCTAGAAATGTTCCTCTATTGATATAAGTGATTAAAAATAAGAAAAACTATAATTATATTTTCTTATTATTAAGACACGCAGTCCGGATACCTAGTGTCAAAATATCAGGAACTCTGAATGACTAACGACTGACAGACGTGATAAATATTCTGAAATAACAAAAGCTAAAACATTAATCAAATATTATTTTATTACCTAATCGTTTATTGCCCATTCCAGTTTTACTATAAAGTATTGTAAAGTTAACATAATATAATTACCGATAATAAACTGTTCCAATAAAAGTATGTAGAGACGCTACGCGTCTACGAGAATAATAAAAACACGCTTCGTAGCATTGCGTAGCCGTTGTAAGTGTCAAATTATTATAATAATATATTAAAATTAAATTGTCTGAATGTTTTATGCACTAATTAAATTATTACATATGTTCATATTACAAGTACAGTTTATTAAGGAAGTTTATTAATTATGTTTCTTCTAACTCTTATCATTGATTGTTTATTTAAAAGAAAAAACACATACATTTCTTTAGCCGTGCTACTTACTGCTGATATTGTTTATATTATAATCTATACATATAATAAAATGGTAGGAAAGTCAAAACTGTACATCGAATATTTTTTTTAAAGAATACTTGGAATGTGATCTTGAATCGATACCGAAACCAAAAATATAGTTTTTAGAATTTTTGTCTGTTTGTCTGTAGTAAATAAATAATCTGTCCGGGATAAACTCAAAAAGTAGTGCATGGATCGTCAACAAAAAGTTACCCATTACAAATTATAATACCTAAGCTAGCTGTTACTTATGTAACATTGATAATTAAAATAGCCAATATCACATAGGTATATATTTCATTTATTTTATATTTATTTATTTATCAATACTTTATTGCACAACACACTATTGAATTGTTGTACAAAAGGCGTGCTTAATGCTTAAAGCTTTCTCTACCAGCCAACCTTAGGACGTACAAGAGGGAACGTTGGTAGGTGCAACATCGGAAATTGAGAAAGATAATTTTCAAGAAAGACAAAATAAGATAATAAAATTAGTAACGATAATTATATCAAATAGACGAGAAATTTATACATATACATACATACATAAGCAGATACATAGATACACACACACATATGCACCAACTTAAATACATAAATACACAATACTTAACAAGCTGACGATAATTATGAAAACACAAATACACTGTGTTTATTGAATTCACAGTATTATGTTAAATAATTTTTATAACTTAATCAGACAACACACTTTCAGATAAAAATAATAATTTTAATACTTTCATAAACAGAAATATGAATCGATACACAGCTCTATTAATAATTTAATACACATGGATAAAATAAATATAAAACTTACGAAAGAAATAATAATTTTTAAACACAAAACCAAAACACTAAAATCACGTGTCACTGTCATTAAACTAATAAATAAAATATATATTTTTTATACATGACTAGATTGTACTATCTGTGGCCGCGTGCTCCCGCGCCTGTGACGCTACTGTGGGCTGAGCGTCGCTCACCCTAGTTTTATGGTGAAAATTTCCAATGGGATATTGTAGGTGTATGAGGACACGCCCTACACTTGAATATGGCGATAGAAAATTTTTGTCGGACATTTTGTTAATAGAACTTGTTATTTTGAAATATCATGAAAATATTATACAATACAAAATACTTTATAGCAGAACAAAGCAGCACTAAAACTAATTTCTTACAGTTACACTTAATTCTTCTCTCATAACTACATTCTTACATTTTCTTACCAATCAATAATTTTTTTTTTTTAAATTCAAAGATGGTTCGAAAGCACTTTTGAATAGTCATTTAACAGAGTAATTATTTAATAATTAATTGTAATAAATGTGTAGCTACCACCTATTCAGAACGAAGATTCTGCTCTGAAACTCTACAGTTACTCTTTTAGTAAAAAAAAAAAAAAAAACTTCAACATATTGCTCAAAAATTATAAATTTAGTCCACCAAGTAAGAACCGAGTGAAGATTAAATAGTTGAAAACGATGAATCTTGTGTCATCAATGTAGTCTTTTCATCATAAAATGTCATAATTAAGGTCTATTTTTATAAGTAATATGCTAGTGTCTGACTCAATTTTCATCATCATGCGAGAATAGGATGTCCACTCCTGAACGTAGGCCCCATGACCCCATAGTAGGACTACCGGGGACTAAGGCCTGGGCTCTTTATTGTTGGTCATTTTGTGAGGGGGTTGTGAGGGTGCCAATACTAATCACGCTCGGCGTGAGTATTTGGGCGCAGTATGTTGCGACAGAATATGGTGACGCTGCTGCCCACCATCATCTTGTTTGGAGCACAGTTGTTCGTACCACCATGATCTTAAACGCCTTTTACGACACCTCGGCAAGAATGAGGTCGAGACAATTCTTCTCTGCCGGTAACCGCACGGTAATTTGAAAAAAAACACACATAATAAAAATAATATTTTTTCTCGATAAGAATATTAGGCGTATAAATCTTGTTATACGTCTTAGAGTTTTGATTATAAGATAAGATGAGAAATGTTGTGGTTGGATGTCGACCGCATGATACAGCGATGATTACGGTTTTTACACGTTGTGGTAGATGATGAACAGATGGAGAACACAGTGAAGAAAACATAAAACTGTGAAGTACAATCTATTTTGCATGCTATACTCAGGTATAGCATGCAAAATAGATTGTAAAAATCGACAGTCAAGCTTTATTGCGTCTCAAGTTAGTTAAAAATTTACCTGTCATTCGAATATGTCTATTTTTACCTGATGCATAAGTAAGTATTGGTTACTAACAGCACAAAAATTGTTAGAAACAATGTTGTGTTACATACATCTACCCCAAAAAAATTAAAAATTAAAAAACATAATTAGGTATATCTTCCCGTTCTTGTGTAGTAATGAGAATAGTGGCCATAACTCCGTTGGTCCCATTGCTATCATACATACTTGATAGTAGCGGTCGTTACTAATGATTAGGAAATTATCTGCCAACACACAGTGGAGCAGCATGGTGGATTAAGCTCCAACCCTTCTCCTATATAGAGAAGAGGCCCGTGCCAAGCAACGGGACGTTTACTGGCTAATTTAATTCAATTCAGTATATGATATGTCGCGGTGAGAAAGAAGAGAACAAAATTTTTATAAGCTTAATTGTGTCTCTAGTATTTAAAATGTAATATAGGTATATAATATATATTTTAGTAACACAATATTTAGTTAACAAAAAAATAAACAGATGCGATAAAAAAAACTCGTATGCCGTTAACTTGTTTATTTAATGAGTTAATAGTGCATGAAAATGTCTTTTTGTAGCGCAACCCTTTATCGATATCGACGTGCAATAAATAACATTAATATTTGATTTGTCACACGATTTAGATCCATGCGTTAGAAAAAAATATTGATGCCATTTTAGTCACGTTTGTAATATTAAATTTCTCTACAAAATAAAATAAAATAATACTAGTTGTGATCCGCAGTTGCATCCACGGTCGCATCACGTTACGTATTAATGACAATTTGGCAATCATTTGAAGTTTGATTGGCCTAAAATCCTCTCTCAAACAGCCTTGTAACCAAATCCCATATGTGAAACTTAAAAACTAACAATTTATTTATAAAAATATTTATCCTTAGCTTAATCAACGAAACTGGCAATACAAAAAAGAAAATGTTTAAAAAATATTTTTTATTTATTTATTATAAGCGACAACCAAAATATCAATTTATATAAATTTTAACCAAAAAATAACAAAGTTCTATATTAACCTTAACCTCCCATTTTATTTTTTCGTATTTAACCATAGTACCAGATAAATAAATCCTTTTATATTTGTTCTGTACAGAATATTTTCTATTTTTTTTTTTCCAGATGATCAGGCGACAAATATTCGTGTATGTTTTAACAAATGTTGATCGTCACGGCTCAATGGCGATTTCTTGCCGAGTGGTGAAAAATTGCGTTACGCGAATTAAGCGAACGGGTTTGAACTTGTCATTTCAATATGAATAACTAGACGTCCCTTTCGGTTTCACCCCGTTGCTAACATTTTTGGTAACTTAATAATAATATATTTATCAAACACGACATAGTAAATTTCAACATAATATAAGAGAATTAATAACTAAGGATTAATTAATAATAATTAGGGATTGATTAATATAAGTGCGCAATAAGGCGTCCTTATCGCTAAGTAGCGATTTTTTCATTTGCATAGTTTATCTGTGCGTTTTTTGACAACTATCATGCTTGAGTAAGGCGTACGTTCAGCAGTGGACATTCTACGGCTGATATGGTGGTAGTGGTGGATACTGCTTCCATATATTGTACTGTACTGTATCAACCTATAAACAACCCACTCCTGAGCGAAGACCTTTTCTCATTATAGAAGAAGGATTGGAGCTTAATCCACCACGCTGCTCCACTGCGGGTTGGTGGTTAATTTCGCTACCATGAATAACGATCGTTATCAGGTGTCTGTGATAACAACCGGGACCGACGGCCTTACGTACTCTCTGAGGCATGGTGGGGAGACCCATAAGGACATATACCCAGACTGGAAACCGGTTTAAGGCAACTACTGGCAAAACTACACCAGAACCGTCGTTATCCATATACACCGTAGTGTAATGTTACATTTAATGAAAAGATAATTAATCAAAAGTGTCATGGTAAATATAACGATTGTGTTGTCATCACACACCACAAATTTATTATGTGCAAACTGCTGCAAAAACAAAAGACTCACACGATATTCACAAGATTGAATTTTTGTACCAACTATAAACCAATTACATACCTATTTCCCTATAACTACCGGCCTAACAATGTATGTAAATTAGAAAACAATGAATTAAAAAGTATGTTAATTAATAGATTTAAGATTTATTTTAAAAAGTACATTATTATAAGTACATTATATACATATATATTAAATAGTAAATTTGGTCAGTGTAAGGTAAAGTGTAACTCGCAAATAAAGCCTGTGGATGTATCGCTGCTTCAAAAAAAAAAAAAAAAAATCAAACTACCAGCCTAACAACGATGGATGTCGACATATCATCAATGAACCCAATTGCACCAAGACTAGAGTCGCGTCAGTTTCAACGTCTGCACAACGTGCACCGGATGACCTTCATATGCCGAAATTATCATTAGTCGATCACTTTGTTCTCACATTGAACTCAGTCAACATCACCTAGTTTTAGTACATTTACTTTATAATTAAATTAATTTTAAAATAAATTTTTCTTTTCGATTCTCCGGCTGTAGCCTATGGAAGCAAAGTAAAGAGCAAGCTTACTTTGAAATTCCAATACTGCTGAATCAAAGCTTGTTTTCCTTTAAAAAAAATACTGATTCAAGGTCAGATCTCTCCTTAAAAAGGTTATATTATTAACTATGTATTTATGTAATACAAATATAATTATTAATAGTAATGTGCAAATTTTAAAAAGTCTAGTCAAACAGAACAGGTGCGACCCGACACTAACGATCCGCTCCATCCCTCGAAAATGAAAAATCTTAAAATTATAACAGTGCCGTTTAAAATAATAAATAAAAAGCAGGGGGTGGGGCGATGGGGCTGTTAGTTACTTTGCAGTCGCCACGCTTGAGAGCCCATGAATGCATTAAAATTCGCCTCTACACGCGTACCCGTTTAAAGGGTTAGTAGAGGATAGTGACTTCATCATATTAATAAATATCGATAATATTGGATCTGGAAAGAATCGACATAAATTGAAAACGTGAAAATTTTCTTTCATGACTTATTTAAGAAAAAAAAAAACAATAATGTAAGCTTTTGAATTAATTGCAGTTGATTTTTAATCTTTCATTTTTAATTTATATAAAAAAATAATATTTATTTTTACTCAAAAAAAATTTCAATACGCATCTTTAAAGACAATCCGCTACTACATACATTGAACAATTGAGTTATCAACGCCATAATATAAATTATACACAACACAGCAATAATGATATTGGTAGCTATAGTATTTGAAATTTTCGCACAGTGAAAGTTTTTCTTTAAAATTGCGAATTACAGTAGTTAGTCACGTCAGTGGTTGTCTACTGCTGGATATAAATCTTCTGCATCTCTCGCGGTCGCGATTGCGCCGCTAAATCAGCGATTTCCCGAAACTTTTTTTATTCAATGCATTTAACTCACTAACTGGTGGGTGGTCTGCTAACATTTTCCTGTATGAGCTTATCATTTCAACTCCCAGGGTTCCTTACCCATCGGATCTTCGAAGCTTAAATATATTAATTGGCACTATATGTTTTTTATCGATATTTTGTTTCATCCCATTCCTATGTCAACCCTCGCACGCGCCCCTCACGTGTCCCAAACAAGAACGTCGCCACCGAGCATAATTCTGCGGACTTAGCGGCTCAGGCGCTCAGATAATTATATGCTTGTTTTCAGATTATCGACTATTTGAGTTTGGAATGTTTTTGTTACAAAAATTATTCAAACAAACTATGATAGTACTTATTTCTTGATTCCGTCAATGGATCGTAAGCCTCGCGTGTTAGAATGGACCTAAAAATTAAATTGTTCTAGTATAATCAAACTACACATTATAAGTTGACTATTGAAACATGTACTGGTTTCTTAATCATTGTGATGAAGTAATACGAATTTGCAAATTATAAGGTTTTGATATCTGCCTGTAGTAATAATAATATAGTGCAGTAGGTAAAGTAATCTTTTCCTGATTGCCTTCAAACTAAGCTGTCAGGAAAACATTAGACATTTTATTCGAATTTAAATAAGCTATATAGAAGTAAAAAAAACCTATCAATTACACAGGCCCACAAAAAAAAAGCGCTGTACCTTTGACCAGACGTCAGAGTCAGTTTAGTCAATACACCTCCAAAATTTTGAGGAAAATGCAAAAAACCGCTGAAAATGGCCAAAAATCGCAAAAAAAAATGAAATTTGTCGAACGAAAAAGTTTTTTTCGTACTAAATCAAATATGTTTCTTATGTATTTCGATGCGTTGAATCCTAATACTTAGTTATTTTGGCTCGTCAATCCTCTAAATTTAGAGTAAATTGCAAAAAAAAACACTGAAAATCTCTAAAAATCGTAAAAAAATTAAGTTATACAAGCGAAAAAAAAATCTCGAACTAAATCAATATGGTAATTAGTCGGTATCAAGGAAAGTGGAATGTCAACATGATAGCAGATTTTTGCCGGACGCTAAAGAGAAGAAGTAACGAAAGAAAATAAAAAACGAAAGAGGTGTCCGTTGCGTAGGTTATTTATTTGTTTGATTCATAATTAATGTATATTTAATAAATACGATACATTAACATAAAGGGTTATTTTAAAACCCAATTTGACATGATTTAAAAAATCAAAATCTTAATACAAATAAAAACATGCAAACATTTTTAATATTAAAAATATTTACCTACACTTAAATATACTAACATGACGCTAATCTCTTAAATATTAAAACATTTATACGAGTCCCGAATAAGCCGAGGTCAAAAAAAAAGTTCAATACATCATCCATTGTGGGTCGCAGTTTTAAAATGTTAAAATGCTTTGTCGTTAAGGGCTTTACGAAAGGGTTGTAAATAATGACGGTGCAACTCTTTAGAAAACTAAACGGTCGCGAGTAAAAGGGTGGATTGTTTTCAAAAAGGTACTTTAAAAATCGATAAATATGAAAATAAAATTCAAGCATTAAAAATACTTTTGGGTAGATTTTTACCTATGTTATGAGATTCCGTATTTTCGATGTCTGCGAAAAAATAAAAACTTATCTAGACTCTACGTCCTATCCTGAAAACATTTTATACCGATCTCATACATCTGATTTTGCTACTTTTGTATAAAATTTTAACATAAGCTCCATACGAATTGTATATTGTGTTGGATTGTTGAAACTGACTATCAACAAATCAAAATGTCATATTACGTACCGATTGCATAATCGAATGTGAACCTACCTAAATAAATAAATAAATATGTTTAACTTACACACACGGTCGTCTGTCCCTGTTCTTTATTCTGGCAACTTAATGCCTGTGTTTTAGGTAACAGTTTACTGATATACATTTTTTTAAATAAATATACATATAAATAATACATATATAAATAAATACATATTACACCCAGACTCGGGGCGGGAATCGAACCCACAACCCTGGAGCAGAAAACAGGGCCACTGCCAAATGCGCCACGGGTCAGTCAGTACCTATGCCATTTTTATACATTTCGACTTTGCCAATTTCGATTACATTTTGAATTGCCAATTTTGATGATATTTCTAAATGAACATTTGTACTGCTCACAACACCTAAATTAACAATGCATCGGTTGTTGCTACATAATAAGACTCTTCAGAGATTTTGTGACACTAAAGCAGTTCAAAGTCTTCTTGATGACTCCACTCTATGACGAGTCATACAAGTCCTTCGGATATCTGGACAGTGTCCTCTCTACCCGGTATCTCTCTGCTCTTGCTCGATCAGAGTATACTTTAGCGTTTTTAACTACCCCGTCATGCGAAGTGACGTGGTGGATTGTTGTTAAAGAAAAGTTATCACTGTTGCGGAATAAACGATGAGAAACGTGGGATTGCGTCGTCTTTTGGTCATCTTGAGTCTCTTTCTGTGTTGGGCAAATCTTGTTGGCCGATTGACGATGATTGCGGAGAATCGTGGAGACGGAAGTAAATATCAAAATCTGCTTTACTTAAGCTACCTATAACTCGAAGACCATCAGGGAGATTTTTTTTATGTCCTTACCGTTAGAATTCCTTGGTTCCTAGAAAGATTATAATTTATTTATGGATTAAACAAAAAGTATGATGATATAATAATGATGATATGATAAATTAATACTGCATTCTAAATTTTATTCAAATGTGTCTTGAAAGGAATTCGTCGTTTGATATATTTTATTACTCAGGGACTATACAACGTTCATCAGATAGTTGTCTTGAGGGATTCAACAGACATACTCTTAATTGGACATATTTTTAACTGGATAGTGTACCTACATACCTAAGTAAAAATGATGATTTATGGAACATTAAAAAAAGAAAAAAACTTTGAAACAAATTATATTTTCATAGGAAAAAGAACTGTTTTTAATTCTTCAATAGTTGATATTCGCTCTGGCATTTGTAGGAGACTTGTAAAACGTTAATTGTCGACATATTCATAGCTAGTGACTTCAAATTTATTTACATAAATTATTAAAATGTAAAAAATGTTATATTATACTATTTATTATATATATTTTTATAAATAGAAAAAATTAAAACATTCGATCTTACTAGAATGACAAAAACCACAATGTAAAAATCTGTTAGAAGTATTTGTCTCACAAATAAGTCAATTTTTTTCAATGTTTTTTTCAATCGGACTAACGGGACTGATTAAAGTAACAATATATTTGATATTTAAGAGATATCATTTTAGTAAAAGTATTCATAAACTACACTTACATGAGTGACTAATAACTTGTCCAAAAATTTGTTTGTTCAGCGTGAAATTACCGCGTTATTTCCTTAATAAAGTATGTTGTACGTGAGAAAAATAACATGAAACGTCAGCTGTGTGATGATAGATAGTAGCGTTATTAAATTTTGCAATATCAAAAGCAATAACTTGATTTCATACGTCCATTTGTCGTGATTTCCTTTCGATATTCCATGATTGATTTCGATATAAAAGCTTTGTAAACATTAATTTCTTCTTCGATGTAAATGACCTTTTTGGTATATATCATTGTGTTATTTTTTATATATTTAGTCTGTGGCTATAATTACAATGATAATTTTTTTTGAATTCTTCCAGCGAACCTTGGAAAAATTATGTTACCAAATTAATGCTGATACGTTTCTAGACGAACGAAATATTTTCTATATAAATATTGTACAAATTTTAGAATTTGCCAATTATAATAATACTTTTTATTGATTATTTTCTATCTGTGCTATAGGTACTTCGATATACAACAATTACGAGACGACAATTGACAATTTACAGACGCATATGTGCATATTTAAAGCCAGATCTATAATTTATTTAACTCTAAAGAATTTTATAAGATGATCTTGGCAGATTAATAGACAACACAAATCCTATTAAAATAAAAAATACGTGATTTAGGCGACAATTTTAATAATTTTTAAACTTAATGCCTAACAATTGCCTACGAAATCAATGAATCAATCTCACACACACAACACACAATCAAGCACACAGAACAACAGCTATAGTGATTCTATGATGATTGTCGTCGCCAATCATCCTCATATTTCTAAATATTTCTTCTTTGTAGATTTCTAACAACAGCGGTCTTTAGCTGCGTGAAAGCAAAGCAGCAAGTACCTACTACTTCTCTTTAGGTCGTCTATACCTTACCTACCATACCATACCTTGTGCGAAGCCTGCCAATGCAACGCTTTCAAGTGTGGGGGCGCCATTCAAGAACTTCAGATTCCATATCGGAATAATGAATCGGAATACTTATAAGCGTATTTTTTTAAATCTATTTTAAAATTAATGAATTTGTTCGGATTTTTTTAAATATTTTTGTATTAAAAAGAACGCCTTTCGGATTGTTACTATATTTCGCCTGATAAAACTCGAAATAAAAAAACAATTGCATGGGTATTTATTTATTTTTGACCTTATGTATTATCATTAATAAAAAATGTAGGCAAAATAAATTTAATACATACAAGTCAAATTATAAACGGTTCTTTGGAAATTCCTTACCTTATTTCGCATCATCTTTAATACGCAAATTGAAAGATGCAAATTGAAATCGTGTTGTTGTTTTAGTATTTATTCTTTTTTTTTGTGTTTAACTATAGGTTTTATTGTATAATGACAGTTGACATTAGAGATAAATTATTAGTATTTCTAAATATAAAAAAAATGATAATAATATTGTAAAACTACCGAATGAATTATAAACGTCAATGCGAACTCGAGAAAAATGGCTATCGTGCGTTATCCTTGCTAATATCACAAACTTTTCGCTTAAAAGGTAAATATACACCATAAACAGCACGTGCTAACCCTTAAAAATACAAATAACATAAAACAAATAATTGCTTAAAAAAATTATAATAGAATTTATTTGCACAAATGTCCGATTTTGCGCAGATATCGCAGAGTTTGCGGTCTAAAAAAATAATTCCTGGCCACAATAAAATTGATAATATAGGTAATCCTTATTTACACTAGTAGTGTGTGAAGTGGGTGAACCGATAAGCAGGTAGGTAGACAAAAAGAGCCATTTCTATTGATGAATTTAAGTGCTAAAATTGCCTAGATCGAATTATCGTTGCAGTCGAACACTCGACTCGTATCACAACATTACTGGGTACAATTTTTATAATTGTCCAAAGTGAAAATATAAATATTTCTAACTTTATGATAATATACATTTATATTCATTTTTTAATCGCTCTTTTTTTTAAAAAGCGCGCCCTTTTCGTGGCGCGTATAAACTATTATCGTTTCGTTATACGCATCAACTAAGGTATTGAACGAAATATATTATCTTACTCATTTACTTACCGTAATAGAAAAATGTAGTTTATGTTAACTGTTTGTATGGCTTATCAATTACATACCTATTTGTATCAATAAATTAAATAAATTATTTATAATATTATATTAGTTTTAAGTTACACAATTCTTGAACTAAAATCTTGAAGAAAATTATAAAAAACGGTGACTATTGCTTTGATAGTGGTAGATAAGTCCAAAATACAAAAATACTTAATCGCTATACAACTCTTTTTACTTAAATTTATAACGATTAAATTAATTATTTAATATATTATGTGTATTCATGTCGCGTTATTTAATATAAAATGTTAATAATTGTAATCTCGTTATCAAAAGTAATTATAAACTTATGGCATATAAATTTAATACTTATAGTACACACAACTTAAGACAGCAAAATATGCTTTCTTCCTTGAATAAAATCATCATTTCTAAAGTCAAATTTTATTTAGGTATATACCTAGTACCTACCTATAGCTTATATTATGAAGTTGATAGAATACCTGCAATGGTATTATTGGCTTACAAAAACGATATAATTATGTATTACTAATTAAAAATAAAATATTATTTATTGGTAGCTTCTTATTAAACAAATAATAAAATTATGTATCAGCGCACCTTCTAACGTGTATTAAATATAGATATTAACTTATTTCATCAATTAAAATGAACATAAGGATGTATAAAACATTTATGAATATTTTTAGAAAGCTGCCTGAATTTGAAATATTTTATAAAGTAAATGATTCTGCACCGATTAATATAAATAAATAGGTACCTTTCTGATAATTTAAGCAAAATAATTAATTTTGAAGTCATCATTTACTTAATGTTATTTTTACCCGAAAAGGAATATTTTTAAAGAATTAAAAAATTTATGTTCTTCTATAAAACTTGTACGGTTAAAAAACTTATTGTTAGTAAGTTCAGACGATTTGCGATTTTTCAAGCCCAAAAACGAGTGAGGTTTCCGATAATTGAAGAGAGAGACTCTTTGTTTTGAAGTTCATGAAATTATTCGTTCTGAACTCCCTACCGGTGTAGATGTTAGGCCGCCATTTGCAATATGAAAATCTGGCAAAATCGCACGGCAGCATGTCGAAAATAAAATCCTCTTTATTTTCCTCATGGAGTATAGATACTAAGGAATATCATGTTATTGTTACGAAAACTTTAAGAGAGCAAATACCACACTTTCTTAAATCTGCTCTTAATCCACGATATAACTTTTTTTTAAGGCGTGTTATGAAAAATTACTTGCTCATCTGATGCGTATCGATTCGTTGGCAGAATTTAATGTCTGTGATAATGTAAATGAAATGACTACAGTTTTTTTACAGGCTATTAAGAAACACTATAGAAACCTACGTCCAAAAAACCAAACCCAAAAGCAAAAGATTCCCGTCTTGGTTCAGTAAGTCCTTAATAAAAATAATATCAGAAAAAGAAAAGAAGAGGAAAAAGTTCATGAAATATAAAAATCCACGTGACAGACTAGAATATGAGCTGCTTCGAAGGCGTAGTTAGAAATATACTGAGATATGTCTTCACATTACTATACCTGCTGAAACGACACATGGTAACCAAATTGCAAAGACCCAGATAGCAGAATTGTTCGCGAATAGCTTCGCATCAGTATACAGCTCCTTAATACTATCTGAAAAAACATCTGTTGTAGCGAATGAATGGCATTATCTGAGTAAAGTGAAATTTTCCGAGAGAGAAGTTATACGCGCAACTAAGAAACTTGAGATCTTCAAGGATGCTGGTCCCGACGAAATCCATCCAGTATTTATAAAACGTTGTGGACCTGCTCTAGCACTACCTCTATCGCTTATTTTTAACACATCTCTCAGGGATGGAATTTTTCCTGATGAATGGAAGAAAGCTAATATTGTACATACCAGTCTATAAAAAGGGTGACTGTAACGATGTTAAAAACTATCGACCAATTTCGATATTGTCGTGTTTCTCGAAACTCTTCGAGACACTTGTTTGCCCAATTATCACTCGCCTTTTAGGTACAGTTATTTCAGATATGCAACATGAGTTTATAAAAGGCCGACCTGTTCAAACAAATTTGCTATCACTCATGTCATATATGTATAAGTAGGCAAGTAGATTAGAATCAATAAGTGGACTGTATTTACATGGATTTTTCCAGTGCTTTTGACAAGATGTGCCATTCGCATCTTATATGTGAACTGAGATGTTACGGTATTGACGGGGCCCTTCTAGAGTGGCTTAAATCGTATTTGGCAAAAAGGATTCAGTTTGTGGTCCTTAACGGCTACAGATCACGAGACTACGTTGCTGAATCAGGAGTGCCTCAGGGGTCCGTCTTGGGTCCTGTTCACTTTTCGGTGTTCATTAACCATATCACATCTTCGATTAAAAACTGTAAATATTCGATTTTTGCTGACGACCTAAAATTATATAGAACAGTTGGGTCGACTGTTGATTATCTGCTGATTCATGGTGACCTTGATCGATTCAATATATGGTGCAGCATAAATGGTATGATTGTAAACGCAAAGAATAAATACACACGGAAACAGAAAGTTCTTGCAACAACGTATAGATTAAGTTCAGAAGTGTTGCAAGAGGTTAATGAATACGAGATCTTGGTGTGATTATGGACAGTAAACTAATGTTAGTTAAAACAGGGGACACGTTGATACTGTGGTGAACCAGGCTTCCAGAATGCTAGACTTCCTTAAAAGGAATACTAAAAGAGTTCTGCACCCAGACACAAAAGTAATATTGTTTAACTCACTTGTGCGAAGCAGGCTTGAATTTGCATCAGTGGTCTGGAGCCCACAACACTCACTCACAGCGTATTGAAAGCATTCAAAGATCTTTTACGACGCACCTGGCATTTCACAGTCCTGGTATATCCTGTATATCATAGGGACACTTATGATCTTCGGCTAAGACACTTTGAAATGATCTCGCTCTATAACCGCTGACTGCTGCTTGACATTGTCTTCCTTAAAAAGATACTATCAGGTTATATAGATTGTATAGACTCACATCACAATCACATAAAGCTTAGCGTCCCCCGAAAAGACACGCGACATCGCATCACTAAGCTACTATACGTTCCTGCATGTAGGACTAACGTTCTAATGGGGTTCTGCAATACCGCGAATATGCTCTGAGTACAACCGACTCTCCACGTTAATATTAGATATAGACGTTTTTAATGATTCAGTCTGTACCCTTCGAAAAAACTTGCTCCATATTTCTGTTCATTAACCTCCGCGTAACTTGTAAGCTTGTTGAGTTTATCATCACTATTGTATTCTCTTTATTGTGTTTAATTCCTAACTTTTCGCTATATTACCTACTGTGCGAGAGTATGTAACGTAAGCTCACTTATTTTTTTCTTTTTTGATTGTATAAAAATTAAACAAGTGCGAGTCAGACTCGCCCATGAAGGGTTCCGTAGAAGCAAGTAACATCATATAAAAGTTCTTGTAGTTCTTTGTAACTTAAATCGATGTTTTAATAATAGTGTATTTTTTTTATTAAAAAAAAAACTTCTTACTAGATCTCGTTCAAACCAATTTCCGGTGGAAGTTTGTATAGTAATGTATATCATATATTTTTTTTAGTTTTATCATTCTCTTATTTTATAAGTTACGGGGGGACACATTTTACCACTTAAGAAGTGTCTCTCGCGCAAACTATTCAGTTTAGAAAAAAATGACACTACCATTCTTAAAACTTATCATTTTAGCTCGGGTTAAATTTACTTGGTTTGTTTAACTATAGAGAATACATAAGACAACAATACAGACAATAGTACAAGGTTAAAAAAAAATGTTTTTACAAAACCACAACAAGGCCATTCCCAACACCATTAGACAACCACCTACCAGGAATATTTAAATACGTTGGGCGCCAATGTCGTGCGGTAAAATGACAATAGAGAAAGATTTAATTTAATTATATAATGGTGAAAGTGGAAGGGAACGATTTTTAGCAAATAAATTAATTGAAAGCTAGCTCAATAAAAATAAAAGTCAGTAGTTAAACAGAATTATATTACAATTATCCGGAATTTACAGTTATCAAATATTACTAAATATCTAATAACACAGAATTACTTAGTCTGGTTAACAAAATTTTAGTGTGGGAGAACCCCTATATAAAAAAAATAAAGATAACAGTTGGGTCGTAGATTCGTACGTTCGGCCGTATTCCTGGTAGTTGGCTGAGGTTCGATTCAAGTGTTACTTAACTTGTGCCTCGCTCAGTCACGCGACGAACGAAAACCCGACACTGAGTGGTGATGAAGCCGACCGCATACCCGCGACTGCCTGATGAACCGGATGAAACCATAGAGACTAAAAATGAAACCATGGTGACATGGGAAGACAGATAGTGCCAGTGGAACTATGACGAGTTCGGTGGAGACGACTTCGGGTTCCCAGCTGAATCTCACGCCCCCCAGCCACGGAGTAAGCACCGGTTCACAGCGCCGGTCGCAACGGCAACGCCAAGAACCCGAATATTTCTCAAGATGTGAACTGCGCCGCGGCTGAGAATGAAAAGAACGACCCTCGCATAAACGGTCGGTTGCTAGCAGACCTACCACACGTCCCCCGCATGGCCGCACCTCGCAAGCAATTCTCGAACTTTCGATAAAGGACGGGTACCACGAAAATAAATGTACAAAACAAGATGAGTTAAGTAAGACAAAAAGAACGCCTAACCAAGAATCAATAGCAATAACCTAACCGAATCTTTTGCCATATTTAAACATTCTAATTAGATTCAAAATAACATAATAATACATGTTACAACCTCAATATCATTTTTGAAGACCTATCCATAGATACCCCACACGTATGGGTTAGATAGAAAAAAAAAATTTGAATTTCAGTTCTAAGTATGGGGAACCCCCAAAATTTATTGTTTTTTTTTTCTATTTTTGTGTGAAAATCTTAATGCGGTTCAAAGAATACATCTACTTACCAAGTTTTAACAGTATAGTTCTTATAGTTTCGGAAAAAAAGGCTGTGACATACGGACGGACAGACAGACAGACATGACGAATCCAATTATCCATAATCCATATCAATCAAAATTAATTAAGAGTAATTGCATGCTGTAATTGGCATGCATAATATTGTATAGAATAACTTATTGTAATATAATGTTTGTAATGCTGTTGCTATGTCTGTAAATAAATAAATAAATAAAAAGTGTCGTCGAAATTCATCAAATTAGGGTGGCGCCACATTAATATGATGGTAAATTTAAAAGTAATTAAAATTTAGAAATCATTCACTGGGAAATTAGTTATACCCACGTTAACAAGTAACCTAATATATAAATATATCTAACTAGCTAACTTATTTAATTCAAGTTTTACGTAGCTTGTATTACTGTGTATAAATATTAAACAATATAATTATTATAATTATTTTCCAATAGGTTGTTAACATATGCCTGTGGTTGGTTGCTAAGCAACGGTTTGTTGCTAAATATTCCATATCGAATTTGGCTTAAGTATAATTACGTAATTTGACCTAAAAATAAGTTTAATTTCGATGTAATGTGACGTAAAAAACAGTTATAATTTTATAAAGATAATTATGGAATGATCAATTACTATTTATCTTATACCTACATAACTGCTACAATTTTTATTCTGAAAACAGACTGAAATACAGTAATATTAAAGTGATGGCAATGGCAGCACTACTACCATTTGTCGTTGTCACTGTCACTCTTATCATCGACTACTGCTGTCAGCAGTCAGTTTTCGAACCACTTAATACCTATAGAATTTATCTTTTTAATTTTTCTATTTCGCATTTTCTTATGCCTAACTGTTAATAAATTATTTAATTGTAATTAAATTATTGTTTTGTAAATTATTATTAAAGAAACCAATATAATGAATAAATACTCTGTAATAAAAAAATCAGTCATTTTCTTATTTAAACTATGAACTCTTGAAGAGCTTTAAATTATGATAATTATATAATATCAACTGATAAATGAGCACTACTTTTGTCATAGATTATACACTAATATGGGTAACTATTGTGTTATACGACGTAGGCCAGTGATGTAGTTCATATCAAATTATTTCAATTTACAATTTACCTACACTAGATATCTCACTAATGGTGAATTATAAACCACTAAACTAAATCGAAACTCGATTAAACCAGTGTATACTCGATTATACGAGTAAGTATAGTGAAGGTGCTATGAAATAGATACAAACAGGTATATAACACATAATGTTACTTGTATATCTGTATATTATTTTGTAGTTATAAACAAAATTGTTATTTTTACAATTATATTTAACGGAAACAAAGTATTATATAAATTTCATTTAAATTTGTTAATAAAAACATTAAATTCGTAAAAAAAATATGGGATGGTTTCTAAAAAATTCTTTCTCAAAGATAATTTCAAATTTTAGGTTGTTTACTACATTAATGACAATGGTAAGTCTAATCTTTCATACCCTTTTAGATCCTACATCAATATATTTTTTTAAATACATATTTGTTTTATTTTTATTATATAAATATGATTATTTCTAATAATGGTACTTGCTTTTAAAAAAATATTATTATATCTTTAATTGCATCACATTTAATGTCTATCATTAAAGGGATTTTTTATGTGTTTATTAATTTATATTTTTAGTCAAATCCAGTAGTGGCAGTTCGTGAAGGCAAGATACGAGGTGTTGTAAAAAATTTGCTAGATGGTTCCAAGTACTACAGTTTCAAAGGAGTTCCGTACGCTCAACCTCCTGTTGGAAAGCAGAGGTTTAAGGTGAGGCTACCTTAAGTTAGAGAAAAGCTAAACAATATTTGTAGTATGTTAAAGATAGGATAAAGATTTTATTTACAACATTGAAATATGTTTTTAAATATAGTGGACATTCAAGCAGAATCATAATTCAATATTAATAGCCTATTTCATTAAAATAATGAATTTTAATACTTACAATATAAAATAAGGTTACTTTTTGACAGGGTTCGAGGATATATATATATATATATCAATGGATATATAATATCATGATATATATCCGATATATATCAAATGATTTTTTATAATATATACCTATCAATACAAAATTAGTTTAAAATTTTTATATTATTAGTAAAATAAGACATATTTGATTATATTCTAGAGTTATTATTTGTAATGTTTATTGTTTTGTTACCTATATGACTGATTAGAATTTATATAAAAAATTTATGTTTTTGAGTCAATTTTTTAAAATATAAGATTTTATCTTTTTTTAGTTGATTTTGCCTAGATATCTAGAAGAAGATTTTAGGTTTTGGTTTCATTTGTCTGATTTTAAGTACCTTAAAAAATAAAATATTAAAAACATTATAGTTTTATTTTTATTTTTTATTATATAATTCAATATGTTTATGTAACACATATGCAAATAGTAATACATAAATAATAGAACAAAATAATAACATGGCTTTCATACAAAATGGATATATGTATAATAAATATCCGATATTTTGATATTTATCAATATATGATATTTTCGAACCCCGTTTTTTGAGCAGTTTCATAAACATTATTATTATAAAATCAGACTAAAAATGTATGCATACTGCAATGTGTATAGAAGTTGTACAGAAATACTCAAAATAATTAAAAAAAGCAAATAATCATTAGTGTTATTTTTTTTTAATAACTTAATCTCTGTTAATCTATGTGCTTTATTAATAAAATTTATTAACAATACTATTATCTAATAAAATGATACCTAATCTGTCTGAATTTTCAGATTGGTATACAGTTTTACAATTGCGTAATCTAAATTTATTTATATATCGATTTGGTTATAATTATATTTAAATTAAATACTATTTAAATGCACACTTAGATCCAGTAATATCAAAGTAATTTTATCAATGTGAGGTAGTTATCAGTGTGGTACTTTTTCAAATAACAATTTTTAGAACAATTTAGATATTTTATACTGAATTATCAATTAATATAACAATATTTACTATTGATTGTGATTTATAACCTATTTCTTGTTTTTAGTATATTTTGTAAATTTACTAATGATTTTATTAACTTTAAATATTTTTATGTTTTAAGGCGCCTCTGCCACTGAAGCCATTTAATGGAATCTTAGATGCAATCGAACATGGACCAGTGTGCCCTCAAAAAAATTTTATCAGTCAGGAAAGAATGGAAGGCAACGAAAATTGTCTCTTTCTTAATATTTATACTCGATCGCTAAAACCAGATTCAAAAATTCCTGTTATGGTATTTATTCACGGCGGTGGATTTGCATCAGGGTCTGGAGACAGTGATATACACGGTCCAGAGTTCTTACTTCAACATGATGTTATTTTAGTGACTATTAATTACAGATTGGAAGCATTCGGGTTTTTATGTCTCGATATTCCAGAAGTACCTGGTAATGCTGGCTTAAAAGACCAGGTAGCTGCACTTCATTGGGTTAAAAATAATGTTAGCCAGTTCGGTGGTGATCCAGAAAACATTACGATTTTCGGAGAGAGCGCCGGCGGGGCTTCAGTCACCTACCACATGATATCACCCATGTCCAAGGGACTATTCCATAAGGCCATATCACAAAGTGGAACATTCTTATCAGACTGGGCATTACAAACAAATGCCAAAGATAGGGCTTATAAAGTTGGTAAATATTTAGGAAAAGATACAAATGATCCTTATGAACTTCTCAAATTTTTACAGAGTGTACCATCTAATAAGTTAATTTCAATTAGCTCAAAAGTTATAACAAAAGAGGAAAAGCACAGAGAAGCACCTTTAATTTTTACTCCTGTTGTCGAAAAGAAGTTTTCGAATTCCGAGGCTTTCCTTGCTGAAAATCCTGCAGACATATTAATATCGGGCAAGTTTCATGATGTCCCGCTTATGGGAGGCTATAATACTGCAGAAGGTCTGGTATTTGTGTTGCCTGAATTAAGAAAGCTAGAAATTAAGAATAAGTTTCCATCACATTTCTTATCAAAACAATTAATCAAGAGAATATCAGAAGAGAAGGCTATAGAATTTGGTAGTCGCTTAAAACAGTTTTATTTTGATAATGAAGAAATTACAGCAGATAATATTAAAGTTGTGTCTGATGTATTGGCAGACCGACACATACTATATCCAATTCATAGATTTGTTAATTTCTATGCCGAATATTGTAAATCAATATTCATGTACAGATTTAATCTAAACACGGATTTGAATTTCATGAAAAAAGCGTTAGGATTCGAAGCTGAAGCAGGAGCATGTCACGCTGACGATTTGTTTTATATCTTTAAGAACAACATGAACGATGATAAATACCAAGAACAAGAGAAGCTAAAGGACTATATAAACATGATTACGAAGCTCTGGGCAGATTTTGCTAAATTAGGGTAATTTTTGTATTAATTTTTTGTAGATTTTTTAACAAAATAGTCTGCTAATTAATGCGCAATTTAACTGATGTTAAGTTATGACCGATCTAGGTCTATAGCACCAACGAAATTTGTGAGGCTGACTTGTAATAAAATAAAAACGGCGAAAAGGGGTTATGCTATAAATATTATTAAAAGTAAATGAACTATGATCATATCGTCAAAGAACAAACTAATAAAAAGGACAGCTGATTTTTGAGGAACATTATCAAAAGTATTAAGAACGATTGGTTTACACAATTTATGACGTGTAATAATTTTTATATTAAATAAGCCATTAGAATAAAAATGAAGGTTTCGTTTCAGCTTATCTTATTGTTACGCTTTTGTTTCAGAAATCCCACTCCAGATAATACATGGAATACTAAATGGACTCCGTACACAAAATCGAGTAAAGAGTATTTATATATAGATGAAGTATTGTCTATGGGAGAAAATTGTGAAAGAGACCGTATGGAATTTTGGGATAAGTTGTATACAGAGGCGGGACTTCCCGCTAGTAGTAAAAGTAATTTGTAAAATAACTCACGATACCATATAAAAATCTTTTACCTATGCATTGTATAGATAAACATAAAATTTCGATTTAATAATTTTATATAATTTTTTTAGAAACAGTAATATAAACCTGTAAAAAGAGTCAATTCAGAAAAGTTGAGTACCAAATTAATAAGACGAATTATGCTGTAACATTACAGGGTTGTACAAAATTCTACTGAGCAATAAGAATGCGGCACGATTACGATTCGTACGGCGCCACGATTTGAAGGCGGATTCTTATAGATCTCGACGAAAGAAAACGAAATGAAAAAATAAAATTTTTCGATATCTCGCTTAGTTTCCGAAATATCGAGGCTTAAAAATCGAAAAAATTGAAAAAAAAAATTCAGAATCAGCTTACCCCGACTCCACGTAGTCTTGTCTGCCCCACCCCTAGAGCGTTAGAGTGTTAACCTTCAAATCGTGGCGCCGTACGAATCGTAATCTCCCCAAGAATGCAAAGTAATTGTTGAGTATCTTGTCGGTTTTTCTACACAGAATCTATATTTGGTTCGCTATAACAGCCATCAATCTACCTACATATAACTGTAGATATGTGTAATAAAGTCGTAAATAATAAAAACTTGACATTTTAACCATATGATAAAAGAATACCAGTAAATCGAGTGATTTCGTCAGAATTTACTTTAAAAATAAATAATAGTAAAAAAAAAAACGCTTTAATAGCAAACCGAACTAAAAAGTAGAAAATAATTTTCAATAAATTTAAGAATAGTGTGATGAACAAAAATATTTATTTATTTATTTTTGTAAAAAAGTGTGGGGTGCTTTTTAAGATATTTCCATAATGACAACTTTAACAAAATATAATAATTGACATCAAGACTTCATGATACTTGAAAAAGTGCTGCCATCTATACTTCAGCCAAATTCGATATGGAATGTTTACCAACAAACCGTTACTTAGAAACCAACCATAGGCAGATGTTTACTGCCTATTGGAAAATAATTATAATAATTAATTTTTTTAATATTTATACATAGTAGTACAAGCTACATAAAACTTGAAATAAATTAGTCAGAAAGTTAGATATATTTATATATTATCTATAATTATGTGTAAAATTTACTTGTTAATGTGGGTATACTAATTTCCCACTGAATGATTTGTAAATATTTTCATAAATATGTATATGCCTATATTAAAAATAGGTACACTATCCCTGAATAGCATTCAAAATAAAACAACATTTGTTTTAAAACGTATTTAATATGATTAAAAATATATTTTCAGACACTCATTCTCTTTTATTATTTATTTTACTTTACTTACGTTGAATCGATAACAATTTACCTTTAACAATATAACGACTGATCAAAAAAGACCAAATGTTGCTTATCTGCGAAATTTTCCTGTCAGTGCAAAAATTTAGGGTTGTTAGATGTATATTAGTAATTACAAATTTGTTAATTTTTGTTATAAGCAAATTTTCTTATATATTACGTATTTGGGGGTTAAGTTCTAGGAAACAATGTTAAAGTAAAATTATTAATGTATAACTAGGAAATTGGTGATAAATTACAATTTTTCATTACTAAAAGTGTGATACCTATACACCTATACTATAAGATACCCTATACACGATGACATTTGGTTTGTTTACATAAAT
Organism: Euphydryas editha; assembly: GCA_036937285.1. Lineage (NCBI taxonomy): Eukaryota > Metazoa > Arthropoda > Insecta > Lepidoptera > Nymphalidae > Euphydryas > Euphydryas editha. Next base: position 1,657,827 of record JAUPFZ010000007.1, on the reverse strand, counting down.
TCCACATCGAATTTGGCTCAAGTATAGTAATGTATTTCCGAAGCAAAATTTGGTAAGATTTTACAACGCTATTAACCATAACACTAGGTGGCGCTGAAAATACATTTTATTGTTTTGAAACAATTTAGTTAAAACAATATTACTATAAAATTATAATAAATTCTTGCATTGTCATCGGCCCTTGATAACCGTGCAAAGTTTCAAACCAATCCGACGTTTTTAAGGGGGTGAAAATCACGTCCAAAGATAAAAGCTGATGCCTTGCAAAGCTGATAAAAGCGTGTTAATGATGCATCTTTTCTGTTTTGTGTTTTACCTGCTGAAAATAGTAGTTCTACCACTTCATAAAATTAATTTTATTTTTTTATAGGATTATGAAAATATTCCAGAAAATTTGTAACATCTCTGCTTCGAATCTTGCGGGCAGCGGGGCGGCGGCGGCGCGGGAGCGGGGCGGGACGCAGAGCCGTTCTCGAAACGAGCGGGCAGATCGCGCGGCATTATAGCCCAATCGAATTAGTATTTTAGATTTACAAAAATTTTTAGCAGACATTTTCCTTCGGAATTCGTTGGGGGGAGGGTGTCACTGGTGGTCTACATTCAAAAAGTAGAGGTAGCAGAGTTTTCGTTTCTGCCATCTTGATTGACCTTTTAGGTTATTTTTCGTCTCTTGACTAACTTATTCATTTTCCATTTTACACGTAAAATAGTTATTACAAATGTTGTTTTAAATTAAACTTCCTACGATTTCGGTTCTCATCAATTTTTTCGTAGGTTTTTGGTTATCGAATAGCTTTAAATCAAGATGGCGGATGAAGCGAAAACTTTGGTACCTGTACTTTTTGAATTTAGACTACCCGTGACACAAACGAATTCCGAAGGAAAATTTCTGCTACATTTTTTGTCAATCTTTGTCCGGTTTTTGAGCTAATCCGACTGGGCTATTATAGCCACTTGACTATAGCGGCGTAGTGTTCTGTTCGCGGTTTTGTCATCGAGATATATGTTTTGATGAAATAATTTGCTCTACCACGTCCGACATTTCGACACGTCACCAAAATAAATTGCACAACGCTGCAATGCAGTCGTGCGAGCGGTCACCGATTTACTCGAGTGCAGTAGTTCACCGCTAACCGCTTGTTGCCCGCTCCCGCGCCGCTGCCCGCGCCGCTGGTTTCGAGGGCCGGTCCTTTGATTTTATGCAAAAGATCTTGCCGCTCCCGCTTCGCCGTCGCCGCCGCTCCGCTGCCCGCAAAATTCGAGGCAGAGGCCTAAGAGGTGTCCAGCCTTTTCGTGCGTTTTATAGAATATCCAAATTTTGTCCATATCTTGAAATCACACGCTTACTTTTGCTCTTGGTCAAGTACATTTTGAGACAAGCATTTATAATTTTTTAATTCTTGTTAATGTAGTTTGTCTATCTGTCCCTGTACATATACATTAAGCCCGAAGTTTTGCTTCTGATAATAGCGTGTGTCGAGAAAATCAGATGATATCAGTAGGATTTTCATTTCTGTCTTCATGTCTACCTATGCCTTTCTATTACAATCGTTTTCCGCATAAATACGATATTATCCCATTAACCGTCAAAGTAAAATACAAAAACTTCCACTACTAAATGGAATGTTATTCGTAAATTTTCTCAATAATAATATAGTATTGTTTTGAACATTTAATTGAATAAATAAGTGTGTTTAACACACACACACACACACGGTCGTCTCCCCCTAAGGTAGGCAAGTTAATGCCTGTGTTTTATGTAACAGGTGACTGATATACTTTTTATTTATTTATTAAATACCTATACAATTATACATATAAATAATAAATATGTAAATAAACATATATTACACCCAGACTCGGGGTGGGAATAGAACTCACAACCCTGGAGCAGAAAACAGAATTATTATAACGAATATATAAAGAATAATTGAATTGTTATACGAAAATGTTGTTTTATGTAAATTATGATATTGTAAAAGTGCTATTAAGATAATTTTTCTATGCGCATGAAATAAATTAATCTAGGTCATGGAAATATTTGAGATATGGGTTATCCATATTTTATTAAATGTTATTTAGTATTAGGTGATAATGTATAATTCACATTATTATATTACTTTAAAATAAAAAGGTGTTTTGGAATAAAAATATATTTTTATAAATTATATGTATAAATGTGAGCGCGTTAATTAAAATGAGAAACACGAATAATATGTTATGTATTAAATGTTATTTAGTATTAGGTGATAGTGTATAATTGACATTATTATATTACTTTAAAATAAAAAGGTGTTTTGGGATAAAAATATATTTTTATAAATTATATGTAGGTATAAATGTGAACGCGTTAATTAAAATGAGAAACACGCTGAATCTTATATCTTTAAACGAGTAACTCTTGTATATATATAATAAATATATAATCGGAATCTCGGAAACGGCTCCGACGGTTTTCATGAAATTTAGTATGCAGGGGGTTTTCGGGGCGATAAATTGATCTAGCTAGGATTTATTTTTAGAAAATGTCGTTTTATTCGTTTTTTCAGGCAATTTAAAATGTCATTAGAATACGAAGGTAAATTTCGCTGTCATCGATAAGTTTGTAATAGCTCGGATGGGAACGGGCGGATTCGAAATCGGAAGACCCGGGTTCGAGTCTAGGTGTCTCATTTTTCCCTTTTTCTTTTTCAAGTTTATTTTTTTGTGAAAAAAACTATTATTGAGAGCTCTTTTTATTTTTTATATTTAAATAACCAGTTCCTATTGTTTTATTATTATTATGTTGGTAAGATCGAAAATATTATTCATATTTAATTAGTATGTAATTCGTTTCTAAATATAATTTAACCAGGTCATCCAGGTACTAATATATTATGTACAGAACAATAAGAGATTGGTATTACATTACGTATGATAGTTTTAATTTTCGTTTTTGACTTATATGTTATATTATTATATTTAGTGACTTCTCAATTATAGCTCTGTTTTGATTTTAATCAAATTCTATTTATGAATCATAACATAATAGGTACTTTAAAACTAAATTATTGTAAAGAATTAATGAAAGCAAAAAAGCGTATAATATTATATCCAATATATGACGCAAAATTGCAGACAACTGATAATAATGCAAATAATACCTATTTTTAAAAATAATATTTATTAATAATTAATATTTATTTACTCGTATCTAATAATAATATTATAATTATTTTAAGTATAATAAAGTTCATTATTCTACTTTAGGTCCTGTTTCATCGGTTGTTGATAAAGTTTCAGATAGTTATTCGACGTATAACGGTATTCAATAGATAAAAAAAATCTGAAATGAATGAGAATTTTTCACCATTAAACTCTACTTTATCTGTCAGATATTTTTACTTAAAAAAAATAACAAAGTGTCTGTTAGAGATAATTGAAATTGATTTTTAAATGTAATATAGGTAAATGCTTTAATTTGTGATTGTTTATTGAATGTTTTATATATTTTTAATTTTTGATTATTTTATTAATTTGACATAGAATTGTTATTATAACTTTTTTTTAAATGACAATATTGAATTATTCAAATGGATTTGTATTGTAATTATTGTTAAAATGGAATGTTATTATTGTTATCTTTTATTATTTTAGGTACAAAAATACTGTGGGAATATTATAATAATGTTTTTGCTTATCTACTAACTGACGCATTGGGTTACTTGTAATATTAGATATAAGTTTTATACCTTAAATAAATAAATAAACAATTACAAAAAAAAATCAGCAACTGATTAAATAGGACTTTAGAGTAAATTTCTTTTTATCTCTGATTGTTCATTATTTTAATGACTTACGTGTTGTTGGATTTTACCGAACAAACAATTTATTAATTATAAAATTGAGTTTTTTTTCTTTTTTACAATAATTTTATTAACTTAACCTACATAATACTACATCTAGGGTTAAATTAATATCTAATGGCTGATATCATGATGATGATATTATCTTTATTATATCATCATCATCATATCAGCCATTGGATGTCCACTGCTGAACGTAGGCCTCCTCAATATTATTACCTTATTATAATTATATCTATTTGATAATAATCTAAATATAACCATTACTTAATGTATACTTAGAAAACCCTTCTGGAAACGTTCCCTTTTTTACTGAAAAGTCCGAAATTTAAAACAATATTTGAATTTATCAGAATTTCTCAGCATTTTTCAGTTTTTTTACAAATGTTAACCCTTAGGAGAATACGCCCCACTAACATTTTTTATGCTCTAGTACAGTACAACAGCTACACAAAGTTAGCACCCCATCGAAGGATTTTTGAAATCAAAATGACCTTAATCGATAGGTCTACGTTAGGTCTGTATAGGTCCACCAAAATTTTTGTTAGGTCTCCTACAGTTTTTTAATAAATAATTTTTTTATTTTTGCAAAAAAATTATGCAAATTTAGCACCCCATCGAAGGACTTTTGAAATCAAAATGACCTTGATCGATAGGTCTACGTTAGGTCTGTATAGGTCCACCAAAATTTTTGTTAGGTCGCCTATAGTTTTTTTTTAAATATTTTTTTTTAATTTTGTAAAAAAAATACACAAATTTAGCACCCCATCGAAGGATTTTTGAAATCAAAATGACCTTAATCGATAGGTCTACGTTAGGTCTGTATAGGTCCACCAAAATTTTTGTTAGGTCACTTACAGTTTTAAAAATTTTTTTTTTTTTTGCAAAAAATATGCATCTTAGCATCATTTAAAAGGAAACTGATTGATCTTTATATTTCAGCATTCTTTATCGTTAGGTCAGTATTGGTCTATAGTTTTTGCTTTTATATTATTCTTTTTTTTTTTAAATTTTTTTATTAACAATTATAAATAATTTATCACTCGCGCATGCGCTAACGCACATAGCATGGCGCGAAATTCAAAGTTTCCCTGTTCCGTTTTCATCGCGTCAATAAAAAAAATACAAACTGCTCGCATGAAGCTCTCTAATTATTTCTCATGAGAATGAAACTTATTGCTTACACGTATGTAAATAAACGTAAAACCAACAACTTCCCGATTTCTTAAGGGCTATATTCCTTTGCCTTTTCCTATTGGGGATAAATTTTAAAACAACAACATAATTTAATATTTGTCACATCAAATAATTTAATTTCTTCTGGAGATTTATTATTTATTTAATTCTCAATAACTATAGAAAAAAATCCAACCGTGGGAATGTTTTTGAAAAGTTTATATAAATATTGCTTTTTAAATATCCTCTTTATTTCGCATATATGCAGTACTTATTTTCACATTTCTATTTATGAAATATGTTAATGCATTGCTTCATAACGAACTATATCGCAAATATTTCTTTTAATACTTTTTTACCATTACTTATTTAGTATTGTTACTAACAAAGGGTATATAATAAAGAGGTGACACTTCGAACATAGCTTACTATAGGTATGTATATTATAAATTTTAATGCATATATTAATTTCTTTCATATTATAAAATTGATACTTTATATGATAAACATAAAATTGATTCCAAAAATTCGAAAATTGCTTAAGTAATATATAAGGTGTTCGAATTCTATATGCGTTCCTTCAAATGGGGGGTTCTGTAGGTGTTATAGATCACGTTCCGTATGAGAATAAATTTCCTAGCCCTTTTTTAAATTTGACTTTGTCTTAATATACGAGCTACTCTGTTTGCGTCTACAAGCATTACATCGTCCCATTTCGGCGCAATTATGCAGCTCGAGTACATAAATATAGGTTTAAATTACAATGGATAACATTGTACGAGGATAATAAGACATTGGAATATTTATTTAGTTGTATTCGAGTCAGTATTACGTTACCTACTATTTTACTCTTCTATCGTAGCAGTGGTTAACGAACGTCTCATCGTTTTACTAATTATCAATATCTTTAAGCTAACTCATTCGGAAAATCAAATAAATAAAAATAATAAAAATCTCGCGCGCATCTTAAACAAAAGATCAGCTGTAACACCACAAGCGAGTGACGTCACGACGAACGACGATCTGTTAATCCGTATTCCGTAGGTCGTTGACTCCGCGAACAGCTAACTTTCGACAATAATTCGGTAACTCGAGTACCTATCCGTACCGTACGTACCTACGTATCTACGTTTTACTAATTATCAATATCTTTAAGCTAACTCATTCGGAAAATCAAATAAATAAAAATAATAAAAATCGCACGCGCATCTTAAACAATAGATCAGCTGTAACACCACAAGCGAGTGACGTCACGACGAACGACGATCTGTTAATCCGTATTCCGTAGGTCGTTGACTCCGCGAACAGCTGACTTTCGACAATAATTCGGTAACTAGAGTACCTACCCGTACGTACCTACGTATCTACGTACCTACATATTATGATTTCAATTTTCAAATTTATTTTAAAAATATTTTGTTAATAAAATAATTTAATTAAAAATTTCATTGCCAGAGCTATTAGAGCGTCTTAAAATTATATCAATCACATAAAACTAAATATTTTAATGTGCTACAACAATTTGGCGTGTTTAAAAATTATAATATTAAATTATCAATAACAACATGATTAATAAATAGTGGTTATAATTTTTAAACACGCCAAAAAAACAACAATTATCGAACATTTAAACATACTCCGCTTAGAGAGATCATTCAAGTTTACAAGAATCGTAATATCAAGCTTGCATTTTATTAAATGATATAAGTCAATGACTAAAAATTTAAATATCTAACCGACACGTTTAAAAATAGGAATCATAAATATCTATTACAGTGTCTTACAATTATACCAATCACATAAATCTGAATATTTTAATGTGCTACAACAATTTGGCGTGTTTAAAAATTAGAACCATAACTTAGTATTTGCAATAACACAAACATTTAACAATTATCTAATATTCCAACATACTCCACTTAGAGAGATCATTTAAGTTTACAAGAATCGTAGTATTATGTAACCATTTTATTACATGATTATAGGTAGTCAATGACTACAAAGTTTTAATATTCAACCGTCTCATTATAACTAGTACACTATTCAGCTAATAAACAAATAAATTAGCTAATTACTAAGTAAATAAGCCTAATTATGGTATTTAACGACGAAACAATTATTTTATGAACGTTTTATCTTACCTGAAAACATTAAAATACTATTTAATTTTCTTAAATAGTTAATCGCTGTTAGTTCTTTTCTTGTTTCTTGTTCACAAAACTTACAGGACACTAATATACAAATTAACGGAAACACTAAAAATTTGTAACTAAAATCAATCACACGATATAATGAAATATTTTTATAACTTTGTTTTTGGCTGGCAAATAACTTTTTCCACACAGTATCGTGATTTCCTATTAAATGTCTGAATATAAGCTACGTATTTCATACCTACTTTATTTCATAATTAAATTTCGAAAAATCGAAATTATCACTCATAGCAATAATAGGTACATTTTTTTCAACTTTTAAACACTAGTAATATATTTTTACTCGTAAAATAAGTCACTTTAACGCATAATTTTTATCGTCAAAGATGTCGTATCTGAATCTCGGAATCTCGATTTCTCGTAATTAGGTACTTAACAACAATAGCAGTGTTACCAACTCTCAAAAATATTTATACCTAAAACTAAAATCAAAAACCCCTAAAATCGCCTTAATTACTTCGCAATTCTCCAAAAATAGTATTTTGTAAAAAAAAAAAATATTTTATACATTATTTAATACATCAAATATTATTTAATTTCATTCTGAGTTATCAGATTTAATAAACTTCATTGGATTGAATGTTGTGCAACATCCACCATTTCGATTTAACGTGAATCGAATCATCATCATGCTTTGAAACATTTAAGCAAATAGTTTATATCGCAGCTTATTTTAATGATATTATAAATAGACAATGCACGTCCGACAGTTGCGTTTGAAATTGGAACCGTGCAGAGCGCTAATCTGAATTTTGAGATATTTTCAAAATTAAAAAAATAAATAGATATGAAAAGTCATAAAAACTCTAAAAATACCCTTAAACATATGAAAACCGTAAAAAATCTATCTCACTATTTTACCCTCTAAATTTGGGAATCCTTAAGTCGGGAACCCTGTACAATGGACGAGTCACAAAAAATAGAGACGAAACAATACGTGTAAGCGAGATAGAGATATTTTAATAGTCAATAGTCATAACAGCAACTTCAGGCATGCGGTAAAAACGTTTGCTGATTAAAAACAAACAATAATTATTACATATTAAAAAGAAACGTAAAAGATGATTTGAATTGAACAAATGATTTCATAACCATACCGATGCTATTTTTATTAAAATTATGGTGACTTATGAATATTATTTTAACAAAATAAAAGTTTTTGTTTTGATTATAGTAAGTCATTATAAATTTTAAAGTGCTTACATTTTCGTTACTTTATTTGCAACTCGCAATATTTACCTACTCATTAATTGATTTTGAATTCGTTTAGAACTTTAGTGGTTTTTAATTTTTTTATTTTGAGCTCAATACCTACTTCAGATTTCGTATTAAATATTTTTTTTTTACAAATTTGTAATTATTATTTTCTATCTTTTACTTTATTACCCGACTGCGACAGAAGGAGGGTTATGTTTTTCGAGTGTATGTATGTATGTATGTATGTATGTATGTATGTATGTATGTATGTATGTATGTATGTATGTATGTATGTATGTATGTATGTATGTATGTATGTATGTGTGTATGTGTGTATGTGTGTATGTATGTATGTATGTATGTATGTATGTATGTATGTATGTATGTATGTATGTATGTATGTATGTATGTATGTATGTATGTATGTATGTATGTATGTATGTATGTATGTATGTATGTATGTATGTATGTATGTATGTATGTATGTATGTATGTATGTATGTATGTATGTCCATTTCTTTGGCACGCCCTACAGCTCAAACGGCTGGACGGTTTTTGACATATGAGGTGTCGTTGGATTTGTCTAAATTGTAGTAGTGACATAGGCTATATAAATTTTCAAAATGGCGCCCACAAATGGCGAAATGAGGGGAGGAGTTGAATTTTTTTTCTTACTGTAGCAATATGGGTATCAAATGAAAGCTAGTAAATTGTTTTATTCTTTTTAGTTTATAATAAGAGTATTTTACGCAGTCGGGTTTTTTGATTTTTTTAATTAAGAATACTTGTTAAAGTTTGATTTTGACAAACAACACAATAGGTATAATTTTGCATTTATTTTTTTTTCAAACCAAAAGGAATTATCGCATTGATATTTATAAAATATTAGCTGTGCCCCGCGGTTTCATCCGCGTTTATTTGAGGAAAAACATGTATTTAAATATTTTTAAACTATTACTCTCATTGTAAGAGTGCCCACCTCGTTAGACGAGTGGTCGCAAGCGCTACTGTCTGTCAAAGATTAGCTTTAAGAGATCTAAAACAAAGCGCTACTGCCAAGCAAATGGTCTCAGGTTCGATTCCTGGGTCGCACAACGTATTATTGGGTTTTTTATTTTTCGAAATTTCTCTGTAAATAGCACGGAGTCTGGTGCCGGTGTATGGCAATAGGCTCATCCTCTATTACTTGGGACTCACAACTGGCGAAAAGTGGGTGTTACATTTATTATGTGCATCTCTGCCAACCCCTTCGGGGAATAAAAGGGTGATATTATGTTTAATTTAAAAGTGGAACTATGATAAAAAAGGTCTCAGGAGGAGGAACATTAAAGGACGCAACGGAAGCTCTCAAAAAAGAATATTTTCTCCTGTTTTTGTAACGGTTGTTATTTATTTTCTTTTATCCCTATTAGTAGTAGCGTGATGTTATATAGCCTATGACCTTCCTCGGTAAGTGGACTATCTAACACAAAAAGAATTTTTCAATTCGAACTAGTAGTTCCTGAGATTAGCGCGTTCAAACAAACAAACAAACTCTTCAACTTTATAATTTTAGTATAGATGTGCATACTTAGAAGAAATACAATCAATTTAATGATAAATGTTCCTTATGAATAATACTTAAATATTTTGTATTTATAATTTTTTTATTTTTTACGACATTAAAATTGATTTAATTTTTCTTTAAAAACGGAAACCCACAAATTAATGGCACTGAATCTGTGACATGCACGACGTTGGGCGTGGGGAGAACTAGAACTGGCGCCGCTCACTGGACGCCGCTCACCAGTGTGACCAGATAATTTTTTATGAAAATACTGAAGCACTTCAAAAAAATACTGAAATATACCAACTTGCACAGGGAAAAAATACCAATAAAAATACTGATTTACAAAATTTTAAAGTTTATTCAATTATCATCATAGTATGTATATGTCAGAATTATATTTTAACCAAGGAATTTTATAAATTCCTTGATTTAACATTCTATTTGAAGGATTAAAATTAACACAACCTCCTTAATATTTTACACCTTGCTTTTGTTTTTAAAATTGCTGATACATTTTTGTTTATAAATCTGTTTCTTTGCTCCGTTTTTATTAAATTTATCTGTGAAAATATGCGCTCGCATGCAGAATTCGGTACCAATATACATAAAGGAGATTTACTGAAACTAGTTAAATTTTTGTACTTGAATATGCCATCACGGTTAGGGATTTTCCCAACTTCCACCCACAATTGTTCACAAGAAAGGGGTGAGCCAGTACTCGAAGATTGTAAAAAATCACTTACATCGCGATCAAGTTTAAGAGTTCTATATTCTTCATCAATTAACTGCATTTGTTCTGGCTGTACTTCGTATGGGAAAGTTTCTATTACATTTCTTAAACTGCGAAATTCTTTATTCACGGCAGTGTGTGGGTCAAGAAATTTCAGTTCTCGGAAATATTTTATTTTCAAAAAGCAAACTTGATTTTAATTGTGTGCTTAACTCAATTAAAAAAGATTGGCACCTTCTGAAAAAATCAGCAATTTGTTCTTTCATGTTTATGTTTTCCCTGTGTTTAATTAATTCTAGACCCACTTGAATTCCTAAGCACATATCATTTAATGGCAAATAATTTATATTAGACTTTGGGTCAAACGTAAATACGTTGTTCGTGCTTTTGGTATAATTAGTTTTCATGAAACAATCCAAAATCGACAAGTACATACTAGATGCATCATCGTATAATCTTGCAATGCACGGATAGTCGCCTTGAAAAATTATGTTAAAGGCTTTATACTTTTTTTAGTTCGATTTATGCTTTTCACTATTTGCATGTTGTTTTATAGATGCTAATCTACTTTGGAGTTTCGCACTGTATGCTTTGCAAAAGGCGGCGTACTCGTCATCTTTATAACGTGTAAGCGACGAAGAAAACTCCGGAATTTGTTTCCACTTATTGTTAGCTAAATAACTTTGCTGAAAACTAGATATGTCGATCCGTATAGATGCGTCAAGTAAAATAAAAACAAAAGGAAAGCGTTCTATTTATATGATGACAAAAACATACTACAAATTTGGGGAAATTCCCGATTTATCGAAAGCATAACCTCAAAGAATAAGTTGAGTGCAGAACAGAAACTTATTTGACTTAAACCATACTAGATGATTCAATACTATTAATAATTTTACTTCGGCGGACACCTGCCATGTCCTATCTGTAACTTACTGATCTTTGCTTGTGAATGAAATATAGACGTCCGGGAATTTCCCTGGGGGAAGCCCCTAAACATTATCGTTCGCGGGGACGTTCGCTACGGTGTAGCCATAACTTTTTATCCAAAATATACCCAAAAATACTGACTTCCGCCAATATACCTACAAAAATACTAATACTTGGAAAACTCGATAAAATATACCGAAAAAGTATTAAAATACTGAATATGGTCACACTGCCGCTCACTGGACGCCGCTCACATCTCCGCTTAGTTCCGCCTAAGGATGTTCATCGGGAAAAAATATCGATAATTATCGTGTCATCGATAGTTTAACACAACTTATATCGATAATTATCGGATGAAAATTATCGACAGTTGGCGACAGTTATCGATAATTATCGGATGAAAATTATCGATAATTATCGGGTGATTCGATAATTATCGGATGAATTCGATGGACTCGAGAATTGTCGGATGAAGAATGAGAAGTATCGATAATTTTTGTGTATCGCAAGTGCATACGAAAAAAGAAAGGTCGTCCGAGATCTAGCATCGATATTTACCCCTGTAGCCTATCTAAATTCCTAAAAAAAGGTCATCCGACATCCAGTATCGACATTTACCCTTGTACCCTATCCGAATATCTAAAAAAACAGGTCGTCACTTCTCCCTGTGAAACTTATTACTCGATAATTATCGAATCACAATTATCGGATCAAAAAAAAAATTATCGATAATTATCGGATGAAAAATTATCGATAAATATCGATATTTATCGAATGAAAAATTATCGGGTAGTTATGAATTATCGATAATTAGTTCCGTCGCGACGCGCCGCCTGGCTCAATCTCTGAAGTTGAGCGGAGACAAGATGTGTGAATAGTGAAATTGACTGACCCATTGTTGCAGTTGGCAGTGACCAACAGAGTACACTATGTATAGCAGTAACCCTGCTTTCTGCTCCAGGGTCGTGGGTTCGATTCCCGCCTCGAGTCTGGGTGTAATATGTATTTATTTCTATATGTATCATTTATATGTAATATTTATTTTAAAAAAAATGGATATTAGTCGGCTGTTACCTAAAACACAGGCATTAAGTTGCCTACCTTAGGAACAGACGACCATGTGTGTATGTCAAAACATATTTATTTATTTATTTATATTGAAATTCTATTGGTTATTCAAAACGCATAGCTCTCTCTCCGCTGACCGCTCTAGTCCGGACCTTACGACACCGGGAGCGGGTTGAAGAAACGAGCGGCAACACACGTGTGAAACTCAAATATGCTGACATAGCGCCAAGTAACAGTAGGTACTTGCAAATTAGCAGTACTTAGGAATCCAGCGTGAAAAAAAAATATTATTTTTAATAATTATTTGTTTACACTGGGTTCATTGTCATTTATGTAATAAAATAAATATTTTAATAATACGGTTCTTATAAACAAGAATGATCTGTCTAAGCGGAGTAATTTAAAATTTAGGATGATTGTTGTAAATACTAAGTTATAGTTCTTTAAACACATCAACTTGTTGTAACACATTAAATATTCAGTCTAATATGATTGATATACATTTTAAGACGCAATAATAGCTCTTTCTACGATGTTTTTTAATTAATTAATCGTTATCGCGTCAAAAAATTAATGCATTAAATTTAAAAACACGAAAAAAATTGCTACCAAAATAACAGTAAAATTTAAAAAGAAATTAGATTCGGTTAATAAATAATAAAATAATGCTTGCTTATAATACATAATATAAAAAGACGTATCCAAAAAGTTAATAATGCTTTTAAAATAATTCCTACAAAAATACTTTAAAAATGAAATAGTAGTGTTGTATTCACATTTTTTCGAAATTAGTAGGTATCTCATCTATTGCAATCTTCACAATGTTAACAACAAATCCAAATATTTTTTGCATTCATTGAATAGTTGTTTTACTACTTGCCGAGCTAAGGCCATTCATTTATTACGTACGACGAATTTTACTACTTTTCGACCCCCTCCCCCCTGTTATAAAAAAAATAAGAATATGCCGACCCCCCCCCCCCCCCCTGTTTAATAGTTATCACGTAAGAATCTAAAAGAATAAATGGATACACGTTTGGTTTGTTTTAATGTCAATTTTTCAAAGTAACAATTTTTAGAAATGTACATTTATTTTTTACTTACGAAGGTACTAATAATTTATAATTTTAATTTTTTGGTAGTAATAAAATTTTTTAATTAATAATTTTAATTTTTTGGTAGTAATAAATGTTGGTTTTAATTATAATTCAATTACTATTTAACTACAATATTGAAATCATTAACGTAATATCGAGTGTTGTTTACGCAAACAAAAGTCTAGTCCACAAGCGGGGAATTCACGAGAGGCGCAGTGCGGGTGGCGCGGCGGGTCCGTTGCCATGGAAATCGTTTACCTATTACACATCCGAGCGAACCTCGGCACTCGCGCGGCTGCCCGCGCTTTTTCAATAAAAGTATAATTTTTACTAAGATCATTATTTTTGTGATCTTACGTAAGAACAAATGAGACTCCCTCCCACCACCTTGTAAGAAAAAATAACATAATATGGTCGACTAACCCTAAATAGTCTTACGTAATAAATGAATGGCCCCCTATCGACGGACGACGACGACGTTTTCATGTTTATTTTACCATCTCGCTCTCGCTATACAACTCGGGCGAAACAAAAAACAAAAACCGATGGAAACCGATTCATGCTAGCGAGACTCATGGCTCACGCCTCACACTAGTTTTTTATACAACTAGTAGTTTTATAGTTTCGTATCGCAACGCATTGATGTTTGCAGTTGCAACGCATGTTTTATAAAAAAAATTCTATGCGAATAATAATGTAAATTTATATTTATTATGTACAAATCATCAAACGTTTTCACCGCGAATGGATCGTTGCCGCTTATTATTTTGTGCTGCTCTTAAGTTAAAAAATAGTATAAATTTCAACGTCTGTGGACGTTAAAAATTATGTTAATATTACATGTAAAAGTAGTGTTTAAAAGTTGAAAAACTAGTGTTATAGATAATAGTGTCAATTCTTCGATTATTGAAATAATTAATATTCTCACATTTTGTTCGGAATTAAGATACGTGTTTTTTGAGTAATATTCTAATTAAATATTGTTGTGATTAATAAAATTATAAATAAATGATTTGTCAACTAGAAGCAAAGTTGAGTAGATGACACAAAAATTGAATTAAATCGACATAGCTATATCTAAAATGATTAATTTTATTGTTTTCGTTAATTGTTAAAGAAGTGTTTTGCAAGTAGTTATTTAAATAATACAGCAATTAGGTTTTTAAAGAAAATTAAAAAGGATTTTAATGTTTCCAAGTATGTAAAAACTTTGATCTAAAATTTTTTTTTGGCTTTTAATAACACGAATAAAACGACGATTCTATTTTACGATTGAATTTTCAAATGAGTTTGATAGGACATAAAATATCATACTTACTTAGTAATGTAGCTAATTTATTTGTTTATTAGCTGAATAGTGTACTAGTTATAATGAGAACCTGCAAATATACCACCATACAAACATACCATTTGGAGATAAGCTTCTTCCGGGACTGAAAAATATTAGATATTTATGATTCTTATTTTTAAACGAGTCGGTTGGATATTTAAATTTTGGAGTCTTTGACTATATCGTTTAATAAAATGCTTAATACTACGATTCTTGTAAACTTGAATGATCTCTCTAAGCGGAGTATGTTTAAATGTTGGATAATTGTTAAATGTTTGTGTTATTGCAAATACTAAGTTATGGTTCTAATTTTTAAACACGCCAAATTGTTGTAGCACATTAAAATATTCAGATTTATGTGATTGATATAATTTCAAGACGCTGTAATAGCTCTGGCAATTAAATTTTTATAAAATTATTTGATTAACAAAATATTGTTACAATAAATTTGCCAGTCCGCAGCCTGGTCAAGTGTGACTGAAAATTAGAGTCATAATAATAATATGTATAGTACTCGAGTTAGCTGTTCGCGGAGTCAACGACCTACGGAATACGGATTAACAGTTCGTCGTTCGTCGTGACGTCACTCGCTTGTGGTGTTACAGCTGATCTATTGTTTAAGATGCGCGTGCGATTTTTATTATTTTTATTTATTTGATTTTCCGAATGAGTTAGCTTAAAGATATTGATAATTAGTAAAACGTAGATTCGTACATAGGTACGTACGGTACGGGTAGGTACTCGAGTTACCGAATTATTGTCGAAAGTTAGCTGTTCGCGGAGTCAACGACCTACGGAATACGGATTAACAGATCGTCGTTCGTCGTGACGTCACTCGCTTGTGGTGTTACAGCTGATCTATTGTTTAAGATGCGCGTGCGATTTTTATTATTTTTATTTATTTGATTTTCCGAATGAGTTAGCTTAAAGATATTGATAATTAGTAAAACGTAGATACGTAGGTACGTACGGTACGGATAGGTACTCGAGTTACCGAATTATTGTCGAAAGTTAGCTGTTCGCGGAGTCAACGACTACGAATTAACCGTTCGTCGTTCGTCGTGACGTCACTCGCTTGTGGTGTTACAGCTGATCTTTTGTTTAAGATGCGCGCGAGATTTTATTATTTTTATTTATTTGATTTTCCGAATGACTTAGCTTAAAGATATTGATAATTAGTAAAACGATGAGACGTTCGTTAACCACTGCTACGATAGAAGAGTAAAATAGTAGATAATGTAATACTGACTCGAATACAACTAAAAAATATTCCAATGTCTTATTATCCTCGTACAATGTTATCCATTGTAATTTAAACCTATATTTATGTACTCGAGCTGCATAATTGCGCCGAAATGGGACGATGTAATGCTTGTAGACGCAAACAGAGTAGCTCGTATATTAAGACAAAGTCAAATTTAAAAAAGGGCTAGGAAATTTATTTTCATACGGAACGTGATCTATAACACCTACAGAACCCCCCATTTGAAGGAACGCATATAGAATTCGAACACCTTATATATAAGCATTTTGATTTAAAAAAATTCTATTTAAATCACTCTATGCATAGATATAATAAACCTATGTTAATATATTAGAATAGAAATATACTTTATTAATACATATTATAACGAATTTATTTATAAAGTATATTTTGAGAATAATTTAAAGAAACTTATCAAATTAATTCTATAAAAATAAACATTTCTTACAAACTGCCTGTTACCTGCAATATAGGTACTTACAGTAAGACCCCGCGAGCGTAATGTGAAACAGCGTTAAACGAGGTTATCTCTTCATGTAAATAATGGGGTTAAGGGAAGATGGGTAGACAATTAGTCAAGTATCTAATCTTCTAATCACTAGCATTTTAGTTTCTACTTAAAGACTTTTTCTTGTTACTTATTGTTGCCGATATTTCTTTTTTGCACTTGACGGACCAGCAGCGCCACGAACATCACTTTCTTCACTAGCCCATTTTTACAATTATTATTATTTTTTTTTTTTTATACCACGACGGTGGCAATCAAGCATACGGCCCGCCTGATGGTAAGCGGTTACCGTAGCCTATAGACGCCTGCAACACCAGGGGCATCACATGCGCGTTGCCGACCCTTTAAAAACCTATTTACTCCCCTCTTGAAGGATCCCATACTGTAGTCCTGTGGGAAAACCTCGGCAGGGAGTTCATTCCACAGCCGAATGGTCCGTGGGAGGAAATTCCTCTGATACCGAACTGTACGGGACCATTTGGGCTGCAATGTGTGAGCATGAATTCCCTGTCGATGGCGAGCGGTGCGATGATAAAAAGTGGCCGTTGGCACCATTTCGAACAATTCTTCGGAACACAACCCATTATACAAACGATAGAGCACGCATAGGGATGCAACATCTCTTCTAAGACTTAAGGGCTCGATATCGCTCGTCAGTATTGGATCGTCGACAATTCTCACAGCTCTCCTTTGAACCGAGTCAAGAGGGCCAAGCTGGTATGCCGGTGCTCCCGCCCAGAGATGAGAGCAGTACTCCATATGGGGGCGGACTTGCGATTTATACAGAAGCAGTCTTTGCCCCGGCGTGAAGTACCGCTTCGCTCTGTTAAGCACACCGAGTTTTTTAGATGCCATCTTGACCTTGTCCTCCAGGTGACATCGGAACTGGACGTCGCTGGATATGTCGACACCAAGGATACCAATACTGTTAGAGATGGTAAGGGTTGTGTCCTGGAATTGAGGGGCCACAGTGAATGGGGTTTTCTTAGCGGTAAACGCACAAACTTGTGTCTTGGAGGGGTTGAATTGGACTAAATTGTCTCGACCCCAATCGGAGACTTTGGAAAGACTACTCTCGATTTGAGACACAAGTTGTTCGCGACTTTCTACCACAGCGGAACGAGGGATGTTTGCACGGCCTGTGTAGAACGCGTCTCCAGTGCTATCGTCCGCAAAGCAATGAATGCCATCAATAGACAGTAAGTCATTGATATGCAGGAGAAACAGCGTTGGAGACAGCACAGAACCTTGCGGGACGCCAGCGTTTAAGTCTAGTTTTGCGGAGCAGCAGCCATCTACAACGGCTCGTATGCATCAACCAGACAAAAAACTGGCAACCCATTTGCACAAACCCTCGGTTAGTCCGTACGATGGCAACTTCGAGAGAAGACCCCGGTGCCAGACCCGATCGAACGCCTTCGCCATATCTAGGCTAACTGCTAATGCCTCACCTTGACTCTCGATGGCTGAAGCCCATCGGTGTGTCAGATACACTAGAAGGTCACCAGTCGAGCGACCGTGGCGAAAGCCGTATTGCCGGTCGCTGATCAAATCGTGTTCCTCTAGGTACCTGAGGAGCTTGGTGTTAATAACACGCTCCATAACCTTGGAGAGAAGGGAGGTAATAGCAATAGGCCTGTAATTCGATGGATCTGATCTATCGCCCTTTTTGGGTACCGGGTGCACATGGGCGGTCTTCCATGAAGACGGTACTCGCCTAGTGTGGTAGGAAAGTGCGAAAAGTCGCGTTAATACAGGGCACAACTCTGGAGCACACTGTTTCAGCACCATCGCTGGAATGCCGTCGGGCCCACTCGACTATGAACATCGAGAGTAAGCAGCTCCCGCCGGACATCTCTTTGTGAGAAGTTTATTTCCGGCATGGAGTATCCACACCGCGGGATGGTCGGCGGTACGGCGCTCTCATCGACATTCAAAGTCGAGTTTGAGGCAAAGAGTGTACCTAGAAGATCGGCTTTCTCCTTGGCGCTATGGGCCAGGTTGCCGTCGGCATTTTGCAATGGTGGTAAGGACGACAGACAAAAGTTTCCCTCGGCAGCTTTGGCGAGCGACCAGAAGGCCCGACTCCCGGAAGGGTAGTTGGCAAGCCTTTCGCCAATTCTCCCGATGAACTCGAATTTAGCTCTGGCAATTGCTCTTTTACAGGATCTTGAGACAGCATTTAGCTTGCGTTTCACGTCAGATATGTTTGGATCGCTGTTACTCCGAGCCGTGGTCCAAGCCCTGAACGTGGCTTGCTTAATGCGTTTCGCTTCCTTACAAGGCCGATTAAACCACGGTCGTTTCCTTGTCCCGGCAGCAACTAGCGAGTTCGGAATGAAATATTCCATACCCGCCAGTATCGTCTCAGAGACAGCAGCTGCGCAGGTGTCGGGATCTTCTGATGTGAAGCAAAGCTGCCTCCACGGGTACGATGCATAGTATTCTCGCAATCCATCCCAATCTGCTGACTTGTACTGCCATATGCGCCGCAAACTAGTTGGCCGAGGTGGATCTGTGCGCGTGCATGGTGCAAGAGTCCGGATGAGGCAGTGGTCGGACGAGCCGAGTGGTGCATCCACTGAGATGGAATATCCATCCGGACGTTGAGTCAGCAGAAGGTCCAGTATAGAGCTCGTATGGTCCTCAATATCTGGTATTCTTGTAGGAGAATGTACCAGTTGTGAGTAACCATAGGCCAGAGCAAATTCGTGAGCACACCTCCCCGCGTAGTCAGTGGACCGAGAACTAAGCCATTCAGTGTGGTGGGCATTGAAGTCTCCTAAAATCACCAACTCCGTAGAGGGGTATAGCTCAAGAACTTTGTCTGTCGTCAATTGCAGGTGCTCGAAGAGCCGCTTTGTTTCCCTGTCACCGCTATGAGACCTGTATAGGCATGCGTAAACACGGGTGTGGCCACCGTAGTCCACGCGCACCCACAATATCGACAGGTCCCTGTCCTCTAAATGAAGGAGACGGCGACAGCAGATATCCTCCCGAACGAACATACATACACCGGCACGTCTCAGGAATTTATGCTCGAGTTTGTAGCCGGGATAGTGTAGGTATGAAGTGTCGGCCGGGCAAGATATCTTAATTATATAGTTTTTAGTTTAATTAACGTTACCCACAAGGCCACAAGTCACAACAATTCGACTGTCCCTACGTACAGTATCGAAACTGAAAATTTGCGATTTTTTTTTTTATTGCACTAAGTAACTCCTTTTTATATATGTTTTCATACAAAAAAGAGAATAAGCTAAAAAAATACATATTAAACGATATTTTTCATGAGTCATGATGTTTTCATGATCGATAATATCGATACTTAACAAATAAATGATAATTTTGTACACAAAATTAACTTAAAAGTGCTCTCCTGTAAAATACCTTTTTTCAGTTTCGATAGTATATGTAGGGACAGTCGAATCAAGTCGAATTCTTACTAAGTACTAACTACTACACAACAAGTCAATCTTCTTAAATAACATGAATGTGCTGAATATAGTAGCAAAGCAATAAAACCAACCAATCAAAATGAAACGAATGAGACGGAAAATACAATGTTGCTTTATCAGATAGAGACGGTTAGTTTTTGCGGCGGATCGGTGCGCTCAACGTTAGTTCTGTTCTGATTATCGGGGAATTCCCTGAACGTAAAATATATTTAGACAACTACACTAGTATATTTGAATTTATTTGCAATACTGTCTATAATAATTGAAACAGGACCTATTTAATTTATCAGATGTGAAATTTTTATTATGACATTTCAGGCTTCAGCCTGACTGGTACCTATGCACTATTATTATTTCGACCTTGCATATCATTTATGGACAAAGAAGAGTAAGTATACGAAAATATGATATCTCCGATTTGGCTTCGGCCTTATCAATAATGGAATCGAAAAAAAAAAGTGAAGTTACTTCAGATTTGGCTACGGCCTTTTATTATATATCGGAACGTACAAGACTAGGTTGTATGGGCTATATTCCTTTGCCTTTTCCTATTGGGGATAAATTTTAAAACAACAACATAATTTAATATTTGTCACATCAAATAATTTAATTTCTTCTGGAGATTTATTATTTATTTAATTCTCAAAAACTATAGAAAAAAATCCAACCGTGGGAATGTTTTTGAAAAGTTTATATAAATATTGCGTTTTAAAATTTACTTTATGTACTTTTTGGCTATCGTTTATAGAATTTTCTTAAAAATATTAATTTAAAATTGTGTAATTCACGTGGAAATGTGTTTAAAAAACATTACGGCATATTATTTTTTACTATATTAATTTTTATTTTTACATTATATTTATTCCACGTGTATAAATAAATATTATTAGTATTTTTTATAAATATTATTAGTTAAAAATTATAATATTTTGAGTAGCTAACTTCCTTTCAATATTTACATTTTTTAAATAATAAAAAAAAAAAAGATGTAATGTTCTTCCGAATACTGTTTGCAATAATGATTTATTTATTATATAATGTTTTAAAAATTTTCATTATTTGAATATATTTCTGTGAATATTAACATTTTTAGATTGTATAATTACTATTTATTAATTCCTGCCAAATACTGCTTGCAGTAATTGTTTATTCTACAAAGTTTTCTAATTTTAAATATTATGAGTAGATTTCTGTCTATATTTACATTTTTGATGATGAAAAAAATTTTTGTGTTAGGCTAAAATATTACAATATTATCTATAGGCTAGTATCCTTACCTTGTTTTATACGATGATTAAAATGCGTCGATCATTAAATATTCTTTGAAATTAAAATACTTAAGTAAAATAAAAAAACATTAAATTATTTATTGATCTTAATGTATCAGCAAATAACTAATTAATAAGATAGGATTTTTGATATTGAGTACCTTTATAAATAATGCTTTGTTTAAATACTACGACTTTTACCATAATTTTATTTCTTTAAATGCTTAAATTTTTGTGGAGTATAAAAGAATCGAGTGTTTGTAAAATGGGATTCAATATTGCTTTAAGATTAGGTAGGAGGTATATAGTTTGTTTGTTTCACCTTTTATTTTCTGTGGTATTTGTAAATATTTTAATATTATGTTTTTAAATCATATGATTTAATATTTTTTGAAAGTCACAGTAGTAATATGAGTGTTCCTTATGTAATGCTCTTTGGAATTGTATTTTTCTAAGTTAATATCTGTAAATATTTTCATATAATGTTTGTAAATCATATAATTTAATATTTTTTGAGAATCACAGTATAATGAGAGTGTTTCTTATTTAATGCTCTTTGGAATTGTATTTTTCTAAGTTAATATCTGTAAATATTTTTATATTATGTTTGTAAATCATATAATTTAATATTTTTTGAGAATCACAGTATAATGAGAGTGTTTCTTATTTAATGCTCTTTGGAATTGTATTTTTCTAAGTTAATATCTGTAAATATTTTTATATTATGTTTGTAAATCATATAATTTAATATTTTTTGAGAATCACAGTATAATGAGAGTGTTTCTTATTTAATGCTCTTTGGAATTGTATTTTTCTAAGTTAATATCTGTAAATATTTTCATATTATGTTTGTAAATCATATAATTTAATATTTTTTGAGAATCACAGTATAATGGATGTTTCTTATTTAATGCTCTTTGGAATTATTGTATTTTTCTCAGTTGATATCTGTAAATAAATTCATTTTGTTTGTAAATCATATTATCATATTAAAATATAAATAATAAGTGTGTTTTATTTACAATATACAAAAATATATATTTAAAAGAAGCCAATGCACCAAAAGTATCGACAATTTTATCGATAATTTCACCACACTAGTATCGACATCTGGTACGATAAATTTGGGATCATACTATGCTTCATTACTACCAAACTAATGGAAAAAAGAACTCGACCGTAAAGTTGGAATAAAAGTATAGCAAACGATTTTTAGCTCAACTCTATGTTCGAAGTGTCACCTCTTTATTATATACCCTTTGTTAGTAACAATACTAAATAAGTAATGGTAAAAAAGTATTAAAAGAAATATTTGCGATATAGTTCGTTATGAAGCAATGCATTAACATATTTCATAAATAGAAATGTGAAAATAAGTACTGCATATATGCGAAATAAAGAGGATATTTAAAAAGCAATATTTATATAAACTTTTCAAAAACATTCCCACGGTTGGATTTTTTTCTATAGTTTTTGAGAATTAAATAAATAATAAATCTCCAGAAGAAATTAAATTATTTGATGTGACAAATATTAAATTATGTTGTTGTTTTAAAATTTATCCCCAATAGGAAAAGGCAAAGGAATATAGCCCTTAAGAAATCGGGAAGTTGTTGGTTTTACGTTTATTTACATACGTGTAAGCAATAAGTTTCATTCTCATGAGAAATAATTAGAGAGCTTCATGCGAGCAGTTTGTATTTTTTTTATTGACGCGATGAAAACGGAACAGGGAAACTTTGAATTTCGCGCCATGCTATGTGCGTTAGCGCATGCGCGAGTGATAAATTATTTATAATTGTTAATAAAAAAATTTAAAAAAAAAAAGAATAATATAAAAGCAAAAACTATAGACCAATACTGACCTAACGATAAAGAATGCTGAAATATAAAGATCAATCAGTTTCCTTTTAAATGATGCTAAGATGCATATTTTTTGCAAAAAAAAAAAAAAATTTTAAAACTGTAAGTGACCTAACAAAAATTTTGGTGGACCTATACAGACCTAACGTAGACCTATCGATTAAGGTCATTTTGATTTCAAAAATCCTTCGATGGGGTGCTAAATTTGTGTATTTTTTTTACAAAATTAAAAAAAAATATTTAAAAAAAAACTATAGGCGACCTAACAAAAATTTTGGTGGACCTATACAGACCTAACGTAGACCTATCGATCAAGGTCATTTTGATTTCAAAAGTCCTTCGATGGGGTGCTAAATTTGCATAATTTTTTTGCAAAAATAAAAAAATTATTTATTAAAAAACTGTAGGAGACCTAACAAAAATTTTGGTGGACCTATACAGACCTAACGTAGACCTATCGATTAAGGTCATTTTGATTTCAAAAATCCTTCGATGGGGTGCTAACTTTGTGTAGCTCAGTACAACAGGGTAAATGGTACCCACAATATGTCAAGTTTTAAAAAGACAATAATATTGTCTATGCTTAGGATAAAATACGTAAATAGGAACGGAAATATTTTTTTTGTTATTTTCGGACAAACTGTGATTGTTTTGTGGGTGAATTTTAGAAAATAAATAATTATGTCGCGGAAAAATATGGTAATTTTATTTGAATTAATTTTGAAATAGTTTTTGAGGTAATTTATGGATACAGATACTGTTTTTGTGATTTACAGTGATTGATTCAATATTTCTCTATCAATTTCGACTTTGAAATATGTGGGAAATATAATACTTCAGACCGTATGGTGATCCTACTTTTAGCAATGTGGGAAATAATTTTCATTATTGTAATCAATTCTCTACTGAAATTTGAACTGAATACTGCCCCATGCTTTGAAAACTTTCATTTATAAAAAGGACTCCCCATGGAAGAGTGAAAATAATTTCCCATGTTTTGTTAAATTGTATGAGAAACCCATTCTGAAGGTGAATATTTTCCACATTTTTTTTTGTATATATAATAAATACATTTATATAAACTAAATATATTTTTTTTATTTTTACACCTTTATTAAAAAAAATCCTGACCTCTATACAAACTTGAAGGTCTTACTTTGGTCATGCCCAATTAAGGGTTAAGACTTTTAGAGTCTATTAGAGATTTTTCTGACTTTTGCCTTCCACGGAATTAGCACAAAACCATGGAAGTGACATGATTTATATAATTTTAATGGTGTAATGTTTTATGGGGGCGTCGAATTTTGTAATATATTACAAAATGAAACGTATTTTTACTTTATTAATCAGTCACGTATTTTTTAACTTTTACAACATATACCTACGTATTGATTGATTGATTGGGTTATTGGATTTCAGTTGTGCCAGTTGAGCACGGTTGATTCCGCCAAGGTCACGTAAAGTAACATATACGTATATTATATTTTACATACCCGTGACATATTTTTATAGGAACATTAATTTCAATCTAACCTAATTAACCTAAAACACAGGCATTTACCACCTTAGGAACAGATGACCGTGTGTGTATGTTAAACATATTTATTTATTTATTTATTTATAATTATCGAAAACTATCAATAACACGATACGATAATTATCGATAACTAAATTATCGATAATTTTTTCCGATGAACATCCCTAATCAGTACTACCAAATAGCCAAATTGTTGCCAATTTGCCATGAACTGACCGACTGTCAGTGTTGCCAACTCCGGGGTTTTCCCCCTAAATTTAGGGGGAAAAAATCTCGACCGGGGGATTTTTAGGGGGAATAAAATGTTAGGGGTTTTTTTAGGGTTTTTTTTTTCAGGTATTTGGATAGGGTACGAAGTATAATGCTGATACTGGACGCCGGATGACCTTTTTTTTTTTTTTTTAGGTATTCGGATAGGGTATGAAGGATAATGTTGCGACTGGACGCCGGATGACCTTTTTTTTTTTTTAGGTATTCGGATAGGGTATGAAGGATAATGTTGCGACTGGACGCCGGATGACCTTTTTTTTTATTTTAGGTATTCGGATAGGGTATGAAGGATAATGTTGCGACTGGACGCCGGATGACCTTTTTTTTTTTTTTTTTTTTTTAGGTATTCGGATAGGGTACGAAGGATAATGTTGAGAGTGGTTGCGGGATGACCTTTTTTTTTTTTTTTTCGTCGTCCGATAATTCCCGATGACCGATGACCCGATGAACACCCCTACCGTCAGGGGGTTTCAATTTAGTGGTTTTTTAGTGGTTTTTGAGGGAAAATTTAGGGGGAAACTTTTCAAACAGTTGGCTACACTGCCGACTGTCATAAACTTGTAAGATGGCGTTATACTTGTTGTCTATCTACGTTCTCTCTATTATTCAATTATGCACGATGCACAAATGTTATGAATTATATAGACTTTTTTCCCACGTTTGAAATAAATAATTAGTATTCATGTTTATTTCATGTATTACATTAAAAAAAAAAAACAATAGGTTAATTTTATAAAACCTGGTATTTATTATTATTTTATTATTAGTTGACCCGTGCGAAAATTTCGAAAAATATTGTAAATAAAATAAATGTTAATATAATGATGAAAATATGTGACTGTTTGAATTCTTAATGTTCTCAAAACACCTCTTAGAAATCTATAGGTATATATAAAATGTTTTGTCCTGAATGACGGACTGACTGACGGATCAACGCACAGCCTAAACCGCTAATGGTGGAGATCTGAAACTTGGAGGGTGTTTTGTTTGTATGACGTAGGCATCCGATAAGAAAGCATTTTCCGAATTTCTAGTCCTAAAGGGGTTAAAAGGGGGGGGGAGGCAAATTTTGTATGGGACAACGTGATTCCTTCTATCTCCAATCTACTTCCAATTTTGCAAAAATATTCTGAAACAGCTGCTGGAAGGAGGTAAAACTGCACACTCCGTGTTTAAACTTCCTTTTAATTTGATACAAACCGAAATCCCTTTTTGCAATATACCCAAACAAACGCAAAACGAAATTAATTGCTTGGGATGAGAGTACTATGGTTCATAAAGCGGGTTTCGAAGCCCTAAATAGATCTTTACTGTTTTAATACTCCTTATGATACAACTGTTGCATAATAGTTATTTATTCGTGGGTTTATCACACGAGGCGAAGCCGAGTTTGATAATAGACAGTGTCACATGAGTGTTTTAATACCTAATTATCAAAAGTTGCATACAAGTCTACTCTCATGTTTTAAATCCAAACAAAACAATAAAAATATCGAAGAATAATGGCGGGAATTCGAACAACCTACTTTTTTTTTACGTTGTTGTTGTTTTAAAATTTATCCCCAATAGGGAAAGGGAAAAGACTAAATCCAAATAAAAAAGCCAAAGCCTAGTCTAAATTTCCTTTTTTTTTACGGCGCGCGGCGTTCTGGTAGTGAAACGCACGTGAATGACAATGTTCTTTTTTTTGAAATTCATACAGATACTCTTTTTTAGAAATTCATACAGATACCACCCATCGAGCAGTAAGAATGTGGCTGTCTGTTGAGTAAACCCTTTACGCAGAAGGGATCGGAAAAAAAGGAGTGTTATTATGAAATTCAGTACAACATAATATCATCCGTTTTAATGATATAATGGTTATTAGGATATTGAATGTTTTTGTTGGCAATAAGCTAACTGTTTCGGAATATTTTATAGAGGACTTAAAGCATGGGAGTAGATAAAGTATTTTAAATATTTCTTCAATCTGCTGCACTTAGCGCCACGACGAATGACGTATCAATTTAAGCGCAGCATATTTTCTATGCATATAAAATTGATTAATCTAGGATTTTTTTAAATATAGATTATATAGTATTTAAAATAGCCAAAAATATATTTTTACAATATATTTGAATTATATAATTTTGAGAACGTGAATGTAAATTAAGAAACATAAATAATATATAATGTACAGAACAGTGACAGAATTACGTATTATATTTAGTTTAACTTAATATTAATTTTTGAGGCATATACCTACCTAATAAATACATAGGACTATTATCAAAATTAAATAAAATTTCAACTCAAACAACTCAACTCAAATGATTTGTATTAACAGCCTCGCAATAATTTAGAATTTTTAATTATTAAAATTCTAGAATTTTTAATTATTAAAATTCTAGAATTTTTAATTATTAAATTTTTTAATTAATAAAAGCAATAAATTAGAAAGAAAGAAAAAACAAGAATGCCCCCAGATATTTGATTTGGGCCATCATCCAGACCCTCCCCTCTCCGATCTACAAGGTAGCCCCCGGTGGAGGTCCCTTACGGCCGGTCCCGCGACAGAGAAGGGCTTCGGTCTTTTCAGTTCTGACCCAAAGCCCTAAACTCTTTATGTGACTGATCACGATGTCGAGCCCGACCTCGGCCAGTCGCGCCGCCTCCTTGAAGTCGTGTCATCCGCGTAGCAGATGACACCCATCCCGATATGTAAAAGCTTATTTCTTGTAAAATGATTTAAAAGCTGACAGAGAATTACTTTTTCAAATAATTTCCTACAGGTCGGTAGAATAGAAATAGGCGTGTAATTTGTCGGATCTTTAGAACATCCGGACTTAAGCAAAGGCATAACTTTACTATGCTTCATAAGATCAGGAAACTCACCATTTAGAATACATTCATTAATTATAATTGCTAGGTGGGGTTCTATGTACCGATTATTTTAACAGAGATATCCCAGAGATATGTGGTGTTTTTAATATCTAAATGAGCTTTCAACATCACCTGAGAGTATTGAAACAGAAACAGGCCGGCAAGCCTGTTTCTGGCAATTTACCAAGTGCCTGCCCAGGAACAAAATCTCAATAAATAGGTACCACTACTCAGATTTTTTGAGAGCTTCGATTTAGCCTAAATCAGATCTGGCTACTTTTCCTCCTACCAGAGGAGCTTCGAAGCAACACTCGTTGAGAGTGTACCTACAGTTATCATTATTTACAGAAATAGTCAAATACTGTAATTGATTGATTGTACGTTGATTTTATTACTTATTTTACAGATTTTTTTTTGTGTCGCAGGGAATCCATTTACGGATGATATCCAGGATGCCTGGGTTGGCAGTCCTAGACCTATGTCGGTCTCGGCACTTTGGGAGTGCAATACCGCACTAAGCCCCTGCGGGTCCCTTCAGCCGCTTTTATTGGAGAGTCCCGGATCTGCAGGCAACAGGATCCCTCCAGCGACAGGCTGACCTCACATATTTTACAGACACAGCAATGGCAGCATGCAACCCCCTACCACCTACTCAATGGGGCTGGGCCAAAGGAGACGATAATATCCTAAAGCCAGTGACAACTAAAGATCCAGTGACACCTGATTCCATTCTCAACACCATATTTTGCCGATGCACGACGACGGTAGTGGCTGCCGGAAAGCAGGAATTGCCTGCTCCAGGGTCTGCGGTGTATGCTCTGGCTCATGCACTAACGAAGAACCCATAGAAAATACCGTCGATGATGATGTTGATGATGATATTTTAAATTTAAAAAAATTCATAAAAGACTTTTTATTAGAAGTCTTTTATAATACATGACATACCTTAAAAGTTATTTTATTATTGTCCATCTTCTTCCCTTCATATCTCATTAAATATTGATCTCAGCGAAAAAGTGTATAGAACCTTTTTCGTAGAAAATTTTATGTACATTACTTCAGTAAAATAAAGTTTTTTGCTATGAGCCACCGTTTACAAGTTATTTAAGAAAAACTTTAAAAAGCGACCTTTACAACCCCCCCTCCCCTCCCTACCCGTTAGCTCCACCCCAATCTATCAGTACTTTGAATATGTTGTTTCAAATACCATTCCGTACAACTATGCAAAAAATCGCTTTTACACGAATTATTTCCCCTATTTTTACTCGACTGCGACAGAAGGAGGGTTATGTTTTTCGAGTGTATGTATGTATGTATGTATGTATGTAAGTATGTATGTATGTATGTATGTATGTATGTATGTATGCATGTATGTATGTATGTATGTCCATTTCTTTGGCACGCCCTACAGCCCAAACGGCTGGACGGTTTTTGACATATGAGGTGTCGTTGGATTTGTCTAAATTGTAGTAGTGACATAGGCTATATAAATTTTCAAAATGGCCCCCGCAAATGGCGAAATGAGGGGGGGGAGTTGAATTTTTTTTTCTTACTGTAGCAATATGGGTATCAAATGAAAGCTAGTAAATTGTTTTATTCTTTTTAGTTTATAATAAGAGTATTTTACGCAGTCGGGTTTTTTGATTTTTTTTTTAAATTAAGCATACTTGTTGCTTCTTTGAGTGGGCTAATGGTGCGATACATCGAGCTGCATGTGCGATGAAAACTTGCAATAGCTGTATCCATTTTAAAGATGATTCAAAAATAATTTCATTACACAGGATAATTAAGTTTAGTGAACTTATTTGTTCCCAATAGATATGTAAGGAGCCGCCGTCCACCGTTGCTGTCTGTGCCCAGGGTTCGAACCCAGCTACATAGCAACGCTCAGTTAACGAACACGCTACCTACCCTCAACCAAATGGCGGAAGGAATGGACCTTTTTTGCGGTTCTATGAATGCATTTACTAAGAGAATATTGATAATTTTGTCTTATAATACCTAGTGTAATGTAAGTGTAAATGTAAACTAAAGAGATTTTCATCAGAGCATAAAAAGCGAGCACGTCAGGTATTTAAAAAATAAAATTGTTCTCAGAATAATTAAAGTTACAAAAATATATGTACTCGACAAAAAAAAAAGTCACACCTACATACCTACGTCTTTATAACAGACTAATATAAAATACGACTTTTGAATATGACATTAGAGTATGGGTACATACATATGGGTACATGGGTACATTAGAATGTATATTTAAATAAATTAAAATAAAGTTAGTATCTATTCGTACCATTTTCATACGAATATTTTTTTTTATTCTTACGATTATTGTACGAATAATTTTATTTGTTATTTATACGATTGACGTACGAATATAATTATATATTTTTTGCTATTCATACGGTTATCGTATAAATAATACGATTTTCGGAAGATGAATATATATATATATATATATATATATATATATATATATATATATATATATATATATATATATATATATATAGTCATTCATACGATGATTGGAAGATATATACATTTTTTGAAGTGAAACTTCTATAGAGACGAATCCTTATTTATACCCCCCGTATTAGGATTTTTTTATATCACGAAAAAGCGTTACGGCCGCGTGGAGGGAAGTAAACGATACATATGTACCTATATCGTGTGCTGAGAGGCTTCAGCGGCGGAGGCAGAGAAAATATGTGTACAATTTTAGAGAAGACTATGGATATTTTTGTTTTTTGGATCCGGATTCAGATTCTTTGGTTTGGTAAAATAAAATATGTTTCAAATAAAAATGCATTCATTAAAATGTACCCAACCTAACCAAATCATAATTTGCAGTAAACCTGCTGGGAAAAAAAACGAAATATGTACTGGGACACGTAGTAGAAGTGAAACTTCAACGGACAAGTGGAAAACCGAACAAAATTTTTCAGGTTTTTTTAAATTGGACAAATACATTAACAGTCTGTCCGTAAAACTTCAAGTATAAATTTGTTTCGATTAGTTTTTCCACTTGTCTGTTGCGATTCGTTTTGCCACTTGTCCGTTGAAGTTTCTCTTCTACTATGTTTCCCAGCACACATATAGTTTTTTTTTTTTTTTTTTTTTCTATTAATCCGACAAACGGATTATTATTTTTTTTTATTCGTACGATCTGTTATATGTTAATTAAAATATATATATTAAATTTATTTTTTATTGTTAGTTTGTTTTTAGTTCTTTTTATGTTAAAAATATTAATTCATTTATTTATTTTTGACTTTATTTATTAATTATATTTCATACAATTATCGTATAAACAATTATTGAATTTATATATTATGTATTTTTTAAAAAGTCGTACGATTAATTATTGTTTTATTCATACGATTGTCGTATGAATAGCAACAACCTTAAACTAAATTCTAAGGATGTATACTATATAAGCTCGTAATAATACTTATAAAAAGTAAATATAAAGTGAGAATTGTTTCTGCCTACACGTAAAATAAACTCATATTTTGTGTTAGTTCTCTCGCATTTTTTGTACAATGGTAAGTTCCGCGTTAACAAGGATGTAAAGATAGAATTCTACTTGTATTATAATCTAGTTCCACTGGTCGAACAGTGACGTAACTATAATATGCATACTTTTCGCGTATATTACTGTTTAATAGTATTTTAAATACAATTATATACTTTTTCTATAAATTATATCCAGCAGCATTTATTGATTTATCTATTCCAATTATGTTTTTAGATTAATCCAGTAGTATTGATCAAAAGTGGCAAAATACAAGGCGCTGTAAAATATTTGCTTAACGGGTCTAAATATTACAGCTTCAAAGGTATCCCATACGCCCAACCACCAGTTGGAAAACTGAGATTTAAGGTGAGATCTTAAGTTAATATAGAAAATCAGTAACTAATTTTTTATTGATAAATGTATAATATATATTACTCAGATATGATTTTGCATTGTAATATGTTATATCTAGAAAAATAAGAATATATATTTCTTTTCTAATTAATGTTTATTTTTTTAAATTTAAGGATCCTCTGCCACTAAAGACATGGGATGGGGTCTTCAATGCCATGGACCATGGCAAAGTATGTCCTCAAAATATTTTCTTAAGTAGCAACGTAATAGAAGGAAGTGAAAACTGTCTGTTTCTTAATGTATACACGCAGTCGTTACTACCGGATTCGAAGCTTCCAGTATTTTTTTATATTCATGGAGGTGCATTCATATCAGGTTCTGGAGACACTGACATGCACGGACCAGAATTCTTACTTCAACATGATGTTGTTTTAGTGACTATTAATTATAGATTGGAAGCATTCGGGTTTTTATGTCTCGATATTCCTGAAGTGCCGGGTAATGCTGGCTTAAAAGATCAAGTCGCTGCACTTCATTGGGTTAAGAATAACGTGAGCCAGTTTGGTGGTGATCCAGAAAATATTACTATTTGGGGAGGGAGTGCAGGTGGGGCGTCAGTTACCTACCACATGATATCTCCTATAACCAAAGGACTTTTTCACAAAGCTATTTCACAAAGTGGTACATTCTTGTCAGAGTGGACAGAGCAGACGGATGGAAAAGAAAGGGCTTTCAAAGTTGGAAAATATTTAGGAAAAGACACAGATGACCCTTATGAACTGCTTGAGTTCTTACAGAGCGTGCCAGCTTACAAATTGATTGGAATGAGTAGTAAATTGGAAACACATCTTGAAAAATTGATGGCATTGCCTACACATTTTACTCCTGTTATTGAAAAGGAATTTCCTAATACTGAGGCGTTTATAACGGACAAACCTATAAACTTATTAATATCGAAAAAAGTTCACGATGTTCCACATATAGCTGGCTATTGTTCGGCAGAGGGCTTGTTAGTAGCAAAGCGAGAACTTAAAAACTTAAACGTTAAAAATACGCTTCCATTCTACTTTTTAACAAAAGAGT
This sequence comes from Euphydryas editha, assembly GCA_036937285.1. NCBI lineage: Eukaryota > Metazoa > Arthropoda > Insecta > Lepidoptera > Nymphalidae > Euphydryas > Euphydryas editha. The sequence goes on along the minus strand of JAUPFZ010000007.1, from coordinate 1,624,705 downwards.
TATTCGATATTGAATCAAAGGACAAAGTTGTAGAATTCGGTAACCGCATTAAGAAATTCTATTTTGATAACAAACACTTGACGTCGAATGATATTGAAACAATAGGTCATTTATTCACAGACCCTCATATGCTTTACGGGATACATAAGTATGCTTTTTACTGTGCCGAAGCTTGCAAATCTTTTTACATGTACCGATTTAACTTAGATACTGATTTGAATATCATGAAACAGAAGATAGGATACGGAACAAAGACAGGTGCTTGTCATGGCGACGACCTCTTTTACTTCTTTAAGAATCACTTAAATAGTGATAAATATCAAAATCAACAGAAATTAAAGGAACATGTTAACATGCTCACGAAAATCTGGACGAACTTTGCTAAGACTGGGTAAATTTTATTTTATAAGTTTGATTTTTTTACCCTAAACTAAATTCAACAACAACTATCTCTACCTCCATCAGCTATACTTATACTCGGGCTTCGAGTAGTGGTATTGTTGTCATTTTACACTACTACTTTATTAACTACATTTTAGTTTTCCTTTTCAGAAATCCAACTCCAGATAATAGATGGAATATAATTTGGAAACCATACACAAGATCAAGTAAAGAATACTTACGTATAGACAACACTTTGTCTATGGGAAAAGGTGATGATGAAGAGAGAATAAATTTTTGGAATGAACTGTATGCTGAGGCCGGACTTCACTATTATAAGGCTTAAGCTACCTACCAAATAAAAAAAAGTGTGTGTGTATTAATGTACACACGTATGAAGTGAAACTTTTTCATGATATATTAATTATTTTTATATACAGATGACTGGTAAATTACTATCAATATTTAAGGAGAATACTTGGTACATGATTCTTATTCGAATTATGTAAAAATATAATAGAAATAGTAATAAACTCCTAAGTAAAGTTAACCAACAGTTATCTAATTATTTACGCGTCGTCAAGTCAAAGTCAAAGTCAAAGTCAAAATATTTTATTCAGCATAAAATTATTACAATTATTTACTGAACGTCATGAGTCTACCACCAGTTCTAGATACCCTAGCTGGGCTGTCGACACAACACAAAACAGGTATGTAGGTAGGTACATTTAGTTATCGCGCGGTAGTTTATTTACGTCCAAACGCCACCAAATGCTAACAGGGTAGCTCCAATAATAAGCATGATCCAATCCCTCTTCATACATTCATCATTTACCGACTATTTTCCTTATATATTGGTAGTAAATCACGAGTCAACCCCAAATTCTGGTGTGAGCATAAAACCTATAAGACTGGGGTTGTTCCTGTTCCAAGGTGGTGTCCAACATATCAAAAAAGATGCCATCAAACAAATTGGTCGAAATAAGTTGTCGGTAGAGCTTGGCTCTGCTAAGGCGGCTAACGAGTTTCTGGATCACGGACTTCTGAACAAACACAAACTAAATGCTGAAATTCCATCTTACAATATTCCCCGATTGGGTTCAGTTCGTGGTGTTTATTTATTTATTTATTTAAGGACAACCAGTTGTAGTTACAATAAATACTTACAAATATAAAAAAAAAAAAATTATAATAAACTTTACATAATTGCACTACATATAGGTGCCACAGCATTCGCAAAATGACAATTAACAACAAAAAACAAAAAAAAGACTATCAATTAACTAATGACAACACGCCAGTTAACTATGGTAAATTAATATTAACAATATTATAAAAGGAGACTACTAAATATTGGAAACTAACAACTGTTCCAACAGAGTGGACGGTGGAGAACTTTGTAAATGCCACTGAATTCAAAGAATGGTATGGCATGGTAGGCTATGTCTTGATAGTATGTTAGCAGATGGTATAATAGAACTATGTACGAGCGATTGGTCTAGCCCAATTTTATTACTCCCTAAGAAATTAGATAAGTACTAATGGTGCGAAAAAATGGAGGTTAGTTATAGATTATAGGAAATTGATAGGTTTCCGCTTCCTGATATTAGATATATTAGACTCGTTGTCAGGATCTATTTACTTTTGTTATTTAGACCTTCATCAAGTGTTTTAAAATGTTAATTTAGATAAATTAAATAGGAAGTATATAGTTTTCTGTTCGGGACAATATCAAATGACTCGAATGCCCATGGGGCTCAAAACCAGTCCTAGTTAATTTTCCAGAATGATGACTTTAGCAACGGCGGGTCTTAATTATGAAAAATGCCTAGTATATCTACATGATTTGGTTGTTTATGAAAATTCACTGCATCATTATAACAAAAATCCGCTAGACGATTTTGAACGATTTCGAAAAGTAAACCTGAAGTTAAACGCTGTTTTTAAAAAAGGATATGCTATATTTAGGGCATGTGTGTAAAAGTTCGAAGGAAGTAGGTAAAGGTATATTACAATATTTTTAATTTGTCTTGAACGCATATCATTATAATAACGCACGTATTAAAATCACCCATTATGATGGTATGATCAAAACAAGGGACATACTGCTCGAGAAGAGTTTCAAAGCTTTCAAAATAATCTATATGCATGGATGTCGTAAAAAATTCCAAGTAAAAATTTCAACTGACCAAATAAAACTTCAATAAAAATGTGCTCAGCAGTTTCTGAGTATTGTGCAGGTGATTTATGTATAATTGTAAATGGGATATTAGTACGCAGATATATGGCCACTCCATCTCCACCATTTCCAACACGGTGATTGTGAATTAAGTAAAAACCAGGTAAGCAGTAGGAGGTAGAAGGTAAATTTTGGTTTAAGGAATGTCTCCGAAATAGGTATAGCGTGAATGTTTTTACTTTCAAAAGAGGTCAGAGAAATGGGCATGGGTGCTTTGAGCATTTACATGTACGACATTAAATTTTTTGTATAAGCTGTGAAAGTCAAGTCAAGAGTTTGGTTGAGCGATAACATGTACTATGAAAACTATCATTAGAAAAAGTAGAATCCGTCGTATAAGTTTCGTTCGATACTTCTGCTAAATTATCGTTCCCAAATATCGAGTTATTCATATTAAGAAATGTAATAAACAATAATAAATATGCTTACAATATATTGTAATACACGTAAATAAATAAAATAATAATATACTAACTAATTATAATTAATGTGCTAATAAATATATATAACTATATTTACACTATGTAATAAAAAAATAATAATAATATAGTAATAAGTAATTATATTAATATAATACCTAAAACCAGAAGTAAACTAATAAAATAACCTTCGATAAGTTGTACCCACCAGCACAACAATAAAATATTAAACAAATTAATTAAACAAAATTTTTATACAATTAAAAGACATAAATAATTAAATAAATTAAACTCAACTGTAATTAACTTACAAAGTCCATGCTTAAATACAATCCATTCCCTAATTACAATTTTACAATGATAAATGAAATTATGTGGGTAAACTAAAAAAACTAGTATCCAAGGCAGGCAACAAACAGCAGTATCGTAAAACGGGGTTAATATGTACGATATACGATAAAAATATGAATAATAAGTTATTTTAAAATTTTTCCGCCTATTTATACTTTACTAAAATGATATAAAAATATACAATACATTCTTATATATGTATATATGTATATAATGTCAATTATCATAGTGAATACGCAGAATTGGAAACGGCGAATTAAAGTATGTGTTGCACTGAAAAAACAAACTTTTTTTTACTTATTTATTTATTTTTTTCATTTATTTGGGAAACAAACAATTATAGTAACTCTTAGAATTAAGCAATAATAAAAACAAATTGGTTGTCTGTAAAATCGGTTTACGGACGATAATTTTTACGTGATAACGTCATAAGAAAACATGAATGGAATTGAATTATTATCACTGAATTATCATTATTTTGTATAATATATATTGATAATTCTTGGGAAAAACCAGATACACCTTTTGAGACTGTGCACATCGATACTCTAGGCCCTCTGCCAGAATGTGACGGTTACCGTCATGTACTTATTATTGTAGACGCGTTCTAAATTTTGTCTGTTATATCCCATGTACCGACAAGACACTGACGAACTGAAACGAAACTTAACGAACATGATTTCTATCTTTGGAACTCCAAAACTAATCGTTGCTGACAGAGGACGCATGTTCCAAAGCGTTGATTTCCTCAACTGGGTCAAGGGTTGTGATACTCATTTTATAACACCCGAGATGCACCAATCCAACGGACAAGTTGAAAGATATTGCCGTACCGTACTCAACATGGTTCGTATTGAGTGCAACCATCGGAAGCAGAAGTGACCAGCGGTTATGTGGAAGTTACAGCTGACTTTAAATATAACAAAACACAAGACGACGCAATACTCCGCCTTGAACTTGCTCATAGGTATCGAAGCTGCTACACCGGCCATACGCAGTTTGATACGGGATGTAGCGGTTGAAGGCTCCAGTGGTAATCGGGAGGCCCTTCGTGAGATGAGCCGTCAGAGGGCGTATGAACATCTTCGTACCAATCAAGCTTGTCAGGATGCCTACGTTAACCAGCGACGAAGGCCGACACAAAATTTTGAATTACACCCCTTAGTTTTTGTTCGCAAACAGGCTCAGTCAACAGGGAAGCTAGACTCGTGTATGCGAGGTCCGTATCGTGTGGTGAAGATACTTCCACACGGTCGCTATGAGCTGCAGCTGCTAGCTGGCTCGTATGGCAAGTCGACCCAAGCGGCTGCGGAATACATTGTTCCGTGGCGGGGAGAATGGACTCCCGATGTATGTGCTGCTTTCTTTGATGGTGAGTGTTTGCTCTATTTTGCTTGTAATTAAGACCTTCTTCGAGATTTTAAAATTTGATATTAGCAGATATGTTTTCTGTACTTTGTTATTGTAAATTTATGACTAGAATCCTCTATAGCCTCGGGGCTAAATTAGGGCAAAATGTAATTATTCGTAATAACGTTTGTCTTGGAGTGCATCGGACACGCTACTTTAGGAGTTGAGTCCCTGAACCGGGGATAACCATTTGTCTTGGAGTGCATCGGACTGTGGTTATCCTCGGGAGACTGGGTTGGGGGTAACCAGTTGTCTTGGAGTGCATCGGACGTTGGTTATCTCGCGGTGAATTATGGGCCTGGGATAACCGTTGTCTTGGAGTGCATCGGACAGGTTATCCCAGGAGTGACTCTGGGTCTGGGATAATTGTTATCTTGGAGTGCATCGGATACATTATCCTAGGCAGTCGAGTCTATTGGTTTGGATTAGGTAAATTGTCTTGGAGAGCTATGATATCCTAGTGTGCTCGGAAACTTGACTTTAATGGTCAGTTGTCCTGGAGTAGGTTTTGCGTAATATAGAGCTAGTTTACCATGCAATGGTTATCGCCATCGATACCACGGTTGACCCATATTATGAAGAGATATCTGTGTTCATGTTTCCTTGTTTCAGACGCAGACACTGATGTAGATGAATCGCCTCCTGGTGGGGATCTTCATCCCAATGCTGACCAGCCTGTAGAAGAGATCGAGTCACAACCAGGTCCATCAAGGACACAGAGGCGCTCAGAACTAATCGCCTCTACTGTAAAAGAAGAAAATTCCCTGCCCTCCGTATCAGTTTTGGAAACGGATCGTGACAGTTGAGAATAAAGAAGCCCGAGGACGGTCTCCTGTCAGGAAAGGCCGTGTAGGAAGATATGAGTGTATTGGTGGGGGGGAAGTGTGTGTCGAGAGCAGACACGGTTCGCTTTGGCTCGCTTGCGGTCGCTGTGAAATTTAATATTGTTCGGTCGTAGTTTATTGTTTATAAGTTGGTCAGTGTTATATTGCTAGAATCGGTGTTAGATTTATTATTAAGATTAGTGTTGTTTAGATTCGTTACCTAAAATTGTCGAATTAAGTTTTATTTTTGTAAATTGATTAAATTGATTGTCAGGTTGTAATTTAACTTTTTTTTAAAAAACCCCTTCTGATCTGATTTCTAAGAGTATATATGTTAGTAGTATTGAGTATGTATTTACTATAAACAAATCTTAAGGTCAAACTCTTAATCTAGCGGGAGTATACTAATTGAGGGCAAGCTGCTTCTCCCACGACCAGCTGTATGTGGCATGTTACAGATTACCCTGGTGATTTTAGCACCCCGAAAGAAAAACAAAAAATATTGTTTATAAAGAAATACTACGGAAGGTGTAGTTATGTAGTATTTCGTATAAGTATTTAGTGCTTCGAAGTTTATATCAATACTCCATAGTGCTTTTGATTTAAATTATATTTTACTTTACATGTTTGACAACTCAATCTGTCTATTATAAAATATTTTCGAGTATCGACGCAGGTGTAGGTGATAAAAAATATAAATTTATAATTTTTGAAATTTTATTTAAATACCCGTGCGAAGCCGGGGCGGGCCGCTAGTTAGAATATAAGATAGTAAAATCTATAAAATAATCTCCAATAAAAACACAAAATGCATAGCTACGAGTTCCTGGTTTTCTCATGCTTCGCTTTTTATTTTTTTCCATTTCTTCATTTACCTGCAATAAATAATAATATTTAGTTAATTTAGTTTTCTTAAAATTATAACATTAATTACGTACATTCAACATGAACTGCAAAAAATCCGTCTAGTGTCAACCCTACAGCTAGGCAAAATTGTAATACTCTAGTTCCCAAAACACTGCTCAACATTGCCTAGACGAAAAAAAAATGATATCGTGGCCTTTTTGTATATAGTTAAATAATACGGAAAAAATATGATACCTCGGTATGTGTTATTTGAACAAAAACACCTTTTTAACTACAATAACAAAAGTTAGTCCTTCCACTCGCGTTGATTTTTGTCACACAACTGACGAAGCATTGATGAAGTTACTGCGTAAAAAAAAAAACAAATTATGGTGCCTTAATAACGTTAAATTACTATCAAATGGTAAATAGTAGTAATGTAAGTAGTCTACACGATAGCAAAATTGAGCTTGAAATTTTAATAGTAATTATCAGTATTTGAGCGAAAGTTATTTCGTGTTCCATTCATTATTACTTAAGTAAAGTTACTTCATGTTGTTTTTTTTTTTTTAATTGTATAAGCTTTTTTTTTCTTTTAAGACTATTATGAGACAAATTAACAAATAACTAGAGCTAGCCAAATAAATACAAAAGTTAAATTTACCTTAAATTAGTTTTATTTAGTCATTTGTATGGCGAAAATATAATAGGTAAATATTCTGTTAGAATATTGTCACAATTACGGGTGGATGATGATTTCAGGTGATTTTCAGATGGTTACCAGGATCTGATCTGATGATGTAGCTAGAAGGTGGCAATAGGAACTTCACAATGAAACGACACAACCTCATCGAGTTCGGGCTTGATTAAATCGTCTTGACGAGTAGTTTGTCTTTCAATAATAACCAGGGTCTGACGAGGGAGCTGGAAGGTGGTCATAGGAACTCTGTAATGAAACGACGCAACCCCATCGAGTTTCGGTTCGTTTGATTCGTCTTGGCAAGTACTTTGTTTTAGGATGGTTATTAGGGTCTGATCTGATGATAGAGCTGGAAAGTGGCAATAGGAAGCTGATTTTCGCTATGCTTTATGATGCAACTCTCTGATGCATTCCACTAATTATTTATCACTTGAGAGGAACTTGGTCATGCAAATCTGTTACTGGCTCACGGACTTTTTCGCCCATTTGGAGGGAGTAGACGATATACCGCATGGTGAGAGACGGCAACGGCGTAAACAGAGAAACGCTGGTGACGGCGGAGAGAATATGACAACGGCTGTATTAGATGGATATAATGCGTATTTATGCGCATTTTTTTTGGTTCCGGTTTAAATTCAGTTTTTTGTTTGTTAAAATAAAATATGCTTAAATATAAAATGCATTAATTAAAATATACCTAGCCTAACCAAATCATAATTTGCAGTAAACCTGCGAAAAAAAAATGTGCTGGAACACGTAGTAAAAGTGAAATAAATGGCAAAAATAATTGCAACGGACAAGTGGAAAAACGAACGGCAACGGACAAGTGGTAAAACAAATCGCAACAAAATCTATACTTGAATATTTACGGGCAGATTTTTACTGTACTTGTCCAACTTGAAAACCGGTTTTACTTGAAGTTTTACCTGATGATGGAGCTAGAAGGTGGCCATAGGAACTTCGCAATGAAACGACACAACCCCATCGAGTTTCGGCTGGTTTGATTCGTCTTGACGAGTACTTTGTTTTTAGATGATTAGCAGGGTCTAGTCTAGTCAGGCAAATTGTTAATGTACTTGTCCAATGAGAAAAGCGGTTTTACTTGAAGTTTTACGTACCCGTAAAATTTCAAGTATATATTTTGTTGCGATTCGTTTTTCCACTTGTCCGTTGCGGTTCGTTTTTCCACTTTTCCGTTGCGATTATTTTTGCCACTTGTCCGTTAATTGTCAGTGTTGTAGTACCTACCAAATGAGTGATAATATGTAAATTTTAACGTTGTAAAGAAGTGCCATTAAGATAATTTTTAAATATTAGTAAAATTAATTACTTTATTTACTTTGACTGTAAAATTTTTTGAGATACATAATTATGTGTTACCACATGACAATAAATAACTATGTACATGCAAAATTGGAGACAACTGATAACAATGGAAATAATGTTATGTTAATTATTATAAGTACAATAATTTTTTTTATTCTAAATATTTAGGTCTGTTTGTTGTTGATAAAGTTCCAGTTAGTTATTCGACGTATAACGGTTTTAATAAATAAAAATTTCTGATATGTTTTTTTTCTGTTTCAACAACAACTGTTTGTTGATACTCGTAATTGAATGACTTGCGTTTAGTTGGATTTTACTTAATAATTTTATTAAATATAAAATTGAGTTATTATTAATTTAGCCCTTATTAATTTAGCCTACATAATACTACACATAACGTGGTTAAATTAAAATCTAAGTCATCTTTATTATATACTAATTGATAATCTAAGTAAAAAAGGCTGTACTCAAGTTGCGTAGACGTGACTTTAACCAGTCAGTCCCTTCTTGCAAAAATGGAGAACTGGAAAGTGGAGCGAAGTCTGATTACATCTGATCACAATGCCATAACGTTTGATTTGCGCGTTGGAGGACCCCTAAAACCATTGGATCCAATCTCAACGCGCAGATACAACACCAAAAAGGCGAAATGGGCCGATTTTACCACAATCCTGAAGTCCGGTCTTGCAGAACAAGGCGTGACTCTGAGTAGCGTCTATAACATCTCGAAAAAAAAGGAGCTTGAACAGATGTTAACCAGGTACACATCAGTAATCCATGGTGCCTGTGAGACAACCATTCCAAAGATAAAGCCTTGGAAAGGCGAACCCCGACCACCTTGGTGGACGGCTGAACTACATTCTCTGAAAAGGGAAGTATTAAGAACAAAACGCCGAATAAGAAATGCTGCTCCCAGCAGAAAGAAATACGTCGTCGAAGAATACATAATGGCTAGGGAAAAATATAAAACAGCAGCAAATGAAGCAGCAACCCAAAGCTGGAAGGAGTTCTGCACGGCACAAAAACGTGAAAGCGTGTGGGACGGCATCTATAGAGTCATCAGAAGGACCTCTCAAAGGAGGGACGATACCTTGCTGAGGAGTGCAGATGGCGAAACACTTTCACCAGATCAATCAGCTGAACTCCTCGCGAAGACCTTCTACCCTGATGACTCTGTCACGACCGACACGTATCACAAGTGTATCACAACACACCGCTTATCACAAGCACGTCAGAGAAGCCGTCGACTGCAGAACTCCTGCGGAGTTACAAGACCTGTCAGACGATGACCCTCCCTTTACGACCGCGGAGCTGGAGATGGTTCTCCTGAGCCAAAATCCAAAGAAAGCTCCAGATCCCGATGGGTTAACATCCGACATATGCGCAGCGGCAATAAACTGCGACAGGGCGGTGTTCCTAGCGTTGGCAAATAAATGCCTATCGCTTTCGTACTTCCCCAAGCAGTGGAAGGTCGCTCACGTATGCATACTCCGCAAGCCAGCCGAAGAGGATTACACCCACCCGAAGTCCTACAGACTTATAGGACTCCTGTCGATCCTAGGAAAGACAGTCGAGAAACTATTAATAGGTAGACTTCAGTGGAGGCTCTTCCCAACGCTGCACCGTAGCCGGTATGGATTCATGCCACAAAAGGGAATGGAGGATGCTCTTTACGACTTGGATGCGCATATCAGGAGGGAGATCAAATTAAAAAAGATAGTACTCCTGGTATCGTTCGACATAGAGGGCGCTTTCGACAATGCATGGTGGCCAGCTCTCAAAAAGCAGCTGGTGGAAAAACATTGCCCGAATAACTTGTATTCCATGGTGGCATCCTACCTACAGGACCGAAGAGTTATAGTAAACTACGCCAGGGCATCCAGCGAGAAGGAAACCACGAAAGGTTGTGTCCAGGGATCCATTGGTGGACCGACCTTCTGGAACCTTATTCTAGATTCGCTCCTGAGGGAAATCAATGATATGGGAGTATACTGCCAGGCCTTTGCGGACGACGTGGTCCTCGTTTTTTCGAGCCATAAAACCAGCGACCTGCAGGTTTCAGCGGAAACCACCTTAGCTGCCGTCCAAGACTGGGGAAATCGCAATATATTGAGCTTCGCTGCACACAAAACAAATGCAATGGTCATGACAAGGAAGCTCAAATACGATAGTTCACATGTCCGGCACTCGGCTGAGGCTCGTAGAAAAAATAAAACTGCTGGGGCTCATCTTGGATTCTAAGCTCACTTTCAATGCGCATGTGTCTACAATATGTAAAAAAGCAGCAGACATTTATAAATAACTCGCATGCGCAGCGAAAGTGTCTTGGGGTCTAAACGGAGAGATAGTGAGGACTATATACGTTGCGGTGATAGAGCCCATCGTCCTGTACGCAGCAAGTGCATGGTATCCTGCAGCAGAGAAGTTGTCGATAAGGAAACAGCTGGACTCACTGCAGAGAGGTTTTGCCCAGAAAATCTGCAAAGCGTATAGAACGGTGTCTCTAACATCGGCACTCGTCTTATCAGGCTTACTCCCACTAGACCTTCGGATCCGGGAGGCCGCCATGCTCTATGAGAACAAGAAAGGTCACTGCGTGGACCTTCTTCCACCGGGAAGGGAGCTGGAGCGCAGGGTGGGACCAATACAGAATCCCCATCCATCTCTGCTCGAAACAACTGAGTATGAGCGCTTGTTGGGTCTGAACCCCGAAATCCTTGAAGAACATCACATCGTTGGCCCATTAGTATTCACCGACGGTAGCAAAATTGAGGGTAAAGTCGGTGCGGCCCTAACTACTCTAGCCCTAGATACTCCACATTTCGGCTCGAACCGCACAATACGGTCTTCCAATCGGAGATGTACGCACTCTTCAGAGCTGTGGACATGGCGAGAAAGTCGAAAAAGGACTCAATAAACATCTTGAGCGACTCAAGATCTTCGCTCGATTTACTCAGGAGTCCATCTGCGACTCACCCTCTGGCCGTGGAAATGAAGAGATGCATCAGACAGATCCGGGAGGAGAATAGATCCGTACGGTTCTTCTGGTTGAAGGCCCACGTAGGAATACCGGGCAATGAAAGAGCGGACGAGCTGGCTAAAAAGGTGGCTCTCACGAAGAGATCGGCCCCTGACTACGACACAGTTCCAATTTCGTACGTCAGGAGGCAGATACGGGAAGAGACTGTCCGATTGTGGCAGGACAGATACAATTCTTCGGAAACTGGTTCGGTCACGAAAATTTTAGTTGTTTAGAAAATGTTAGCATTTAGAGGTACCGAGGAAGTATGTGGTTCTATACATAATGGTAATTTTATGTGTGCTTGGGGTTAGTGGCAAAGTTCGACCCATTCTTGCGAGAACATAATTATAGAGCACCGAGAGCTGCGACCAAAGTCGGAAATACCATATTTATCAAAAACAGTGTATGAAGAAATTATTGAGATCATGGGGGAACAATTAATTAAACAGATTATAAATCAAATAAATAATGACGATACAAAATACTACGTGATTGTGATGGATTAAACCCCAGATTTATCTCATAATGATCAGCTCGCTATCGTACTTCGATACTGTTTTCGGGGAAAAGTGTACGAAAGATGTATATCGTTTATTAAAATTAGTAGTCACACTACCTAAAAATTGTTTAATGTTTTACAAGACTTTTTAGAAAAAAATGGATTGCCCTTGGACAACTGTAGAGTTACAATGGTGTACAAGCACTACAAGCATTAGGCCCGATCCACATTACAGTGCTGATCTCGGTTTGTTCTCGGTCCGATCTCAATCCGGTAAAATGTTTTGTATGACGAATCGTTGCTGGAGCGTGACTTGATCGGACCTTGACTGGCACGGATAGTATGAATACTCTTTTTGTTTCTTGTGTAACAATATTTTACCGGATCGAGATCGGACCGAGAACGAACCGAGACCAGCACTGTAGTGTGGATCCGGCCTTACTGAAACAAAAAACATGAATCTGCAGATTATGTGCCCTGTGCTGCGCATTCTCTTGACCTAGTTGGTGAAGAATCCGTGAAGGTTGGAACCGAAATCGTAAACTTTTTTGGAGTTGTGCAAAAATATAGGTTTCCTTGTTTTCTTTTTGCTTCAACTCATAGAAGGCATTTGTTAAATCGTGAAACAGAACTGAAATTTACGTTAAAAAGTTTAAGTCAGACTAGATGGTCTTGCCACTACGATGTTGTTAATGCTTTAAAAAATAACTATGATAACGTTATAAAAATATTGAAAAGTTTTAGCGAAAATGAAAAGGAAAAAGCTGATTTCCGAAAAGAGGTAAGAAATTTATTTAATAAACTGGCAAAACTCGAAACTACTATTTTGATTATTTTTTGGGATGAAATTTTGGAAAGATTTAATGCAGTCAATAAAGAAATACAGAGCCCTGGTTTAGATATTTGTGAAGGATAAAAGTTAATTGGGTCATTAAAAGAGTTTGTTAGCACCATAAGGCAACAATCAGATCAGAAGCTAAAGGATTAGGAAAAAAAAGCCAAAAAATTTAGTACAAATGTGGAAACTAACTACAGTGATATAACTAAGAGATGCATTACATGAAAGTATTCTGATAATTCTACAGAGAAAGTTGCAGTACACGACGCACAAAAGCTTAAAATAGACACGCTAAACGTTGCACTGGATAAATTGAATACGGATTTAAATGAAAGAAGTCAAATAGATGAAACATGTAGCAAAAAATTTAAATTTTTAATGAACTTGCAAGAAAAAAACATGCAACACATTGATTTAGAAAGCGCACGTAAGGTTGCGTTATATAGGTATAGGTTGCATTGACTATTATAGGTTGCATTGATGATGTGGATGAATATTTAGTCAATAAATGCATCCAACTAAAAACTTAATTGCTTCAGTCGACAGAGTCCTACTCGTCTTGCGTAGACATTTTTTCGATTATTTATGAAAAGAAGCTTGTTCTCCTATTCCCGAACTGCTATACAATATTGTTAAAAATATATTTAACTTTACCAATCACAAGCTGTGAAGCCGAGCGCTCCTTTTCCAGGATGGCATATAAAGAGAATAAATACAGAACGACGATGTCAAACTTACGACTTAACCATTTATCTATTTTGTCCATATATGTTGATTAAACTTAGAACCTAAAATGTGAGGAGCAAATTAAAGAATTTGCCAAAGGAAAGTGCAGTTTGTCAATTTTTTTACGGTAAAGTAACACTGAGGCATAATATTAGGTCATTACCTATGAAATTGCCGTTTCGTCGTACTGGCTATTTCAAAATTAAAAAAAAATCGCTAAGAACTCGAATTTCAAATTATTTTTATTATAAAAATATAGAATTCTTTTTTTATAATTAGTCATTTGTTTAATAGTTAGCGTTCTGTTTACATCGCATTTGTACGTTTTTCGTCATCATGGATATGTTAAAAATTCGAGTGTTTATGGGGTATGAGTTCCGTCGTGGTACCAAAGCGGCATAAGCGGCACGCAACTTCAACGATGCTTACGGTGCGAACACTACTAACGATCGTACCACCCGTTATTGATTTTCTTGCTTTCGTTTCCGAAATTTTTACCTAAGAAATGAACCACATGGTCGGCCGGAAAATAATGGTCGACAATGATGAGTTAAAGGCGATTGTGGAGGCTGATGATTCTCAAACTACAGCTGAATTAGTAGCAGCTTTCGAAGTTACCACTTAAACAATATTGGTCCATTTGCGTCAAATTGGCAAGGTAAAGAAGCTCGACAAATGGGTGCCTCACGAATTGAATGAACGCCAGCGCGAAATACGCATCGAGACGTGCCTTGCACTGCTCAATAGACACACTAACGAAGGCATATTGAATCGCATTGTTTCTTGTGACGAAAAATAGATTCTATTCGACAATCGCAAGCGCTCAGCTAGTTGGTTAGATCCTGGTTGAGTGCCTAAATAATGCCCTAAACGAAAAATGACCCCTAAGAAAGAGATGATAACTGTTTAGTGGTTTAGCGCTGGTGTAGTTCATCACAGCTTCTTACCAAAGGGCATGAGCATTACTGCAGATGTGTACTGTGAAGAACTAAACACAATGATGGCGAAGCTCGCAGGTTTCCAACCAACTTTGGTCAATCGCTGGGGTCCGCTGCTCCTGTACGACTATACTGCACAGCAGACAGTTTCCAAGTTACAAGAGCTGGGGCTGGGAGTTCTTCGTCATCCACCATACTCACCAGATCTTGCCCCGACAGATTTCCACTTTTTCCAGAATTTAGATAACTTATTGGCGGGAAAAAAAATTCAATACCCGAGAGGCAGTACAAAATGCCTTTGAAGAGTTTGGTGCCTCCCTTCCAGCAGAGTTTTTCAAGTAAGGCATTAATAAGTTATCACTACGTTGGCAGAAATGCATTGATTCCATTGGTAATTACTTTGAATAATAAAAATAAAAAATATAGAAAAAAAGTGCGTTAACTTTTATCTTCTTAACTTTCATCAAAAACGGCAATTTCATAGGTAAAAACCTATTATAAATCAAATATTTTACTGTCTCATTTTTTTCTATACTTTGAGTAATTAGGTAGGCCCCTATGTAGTAGTAGCTCAGGGCCCCCTAAACTCACGGTCCGGTCCTGATTATTATACTACAATAGTTCCACTTTTGACCACCAGGCGGTGTAATTATTGAATGATATAATAATAATAGCAAACTGAAATAATAATAACAACAGTCATCACTTAGACTAGACATTAGACACTATATAGTGAACATACATAAAATAAAATAAAATAAAATAAAAATAAAATAGATAACTAGCGACCCGGCCCGGCTTCGCACGGCGTCCTTTGAACAATTTGTTGGTGCTTTATTTCTGTTTGCATGTCTTGTACTACGACCTAAATTTGAACGAATTTTTCGCGGCATGATTAAATTGTATAAGTTATTGTATTGTAATCTAATCTAATCAAAAATGGCGATGCCAAATGTTTATATAATTTGTTAAAAAAATTATATGTCAATATAATTCAGCGTGAATATTAAAAGGACATGGTCAATATTGACTGGTCGTGTCACGAAATACGTCCATTTTATCTTTCAAAGCATTCGAGAGAGTACCTACATTGTATTAAATATTACCTATACTTCTACATTTTTGCACACAACAAAACACTTATTAGATACACATAAAAATATGTATCTATATTCAATTAAATGATAAAAACTTGTTACAGGCATATGGTTAGTATACTATATATATTCTGTTTCTTATTAAATTATTAATTAGTTTATTAGAATACTTTTATATTTTGCGGTGCTCACGCGTTTTACAATTTTATATACGATGGTAGGTTTATTGTTAACAGGGGCGGAGAGTTAGGATTCAACTTCTATTATAATCTAGTTCAACAGTCGAACAGCAGCGAAGTACCTGTTTTATGCTTTTTTTGCACATATTACAGTTTATACATTTATATACAAGCAATTATAAAATAAATACAGTTATATACTAGCATTTATTGATTTATCTATTCCAATTATGGTTTTAGAATAATCCAGTAGTACTAATCAGTAGTGGAAAAATACGAGGCACTGTGAATTCTTTGCTTGACGGGTCTAAATATTACAGCTTCAAAGGTATCCCATACGCTCAACCACCTGTTGGAAAACTGAGATTTAAGGTGAGATCTTAAATTTAGAAAATTTATAAAATAACTACTTTTTATTGATATGTATATATCTATTACTTAGATATGATTTTACCTGCAATATGTTATAATAATAAAAATAAAATTTAAACATTTTTACCTTTTTTTTCTAATTAAAGTAAGAACTAAATTTTTTTCCAACTTTAAGGATCCTCTGCCCCTGGAGCCATGGTATGGGATCTTAGATGCAATAGAACATGGGCCAGTGTGTCCTCAAAAAAAATTAATCAGTGAGGAAATAATAGAAGGCAGCGAAAATTGTCTCTTCCTGAATGTTTATACTCGATCGCTAAAACCAGATTCAAAAATCCCTGTTATGGTATTTATTCACGGCGGTGGATTTACATCAGGATCTGGAGACAGTGACATACATGGTCCAGAGTTCCTACTTCAACATGATGTTATTTTAGTGACTATTAATTACAGATTGGAAGTATTCGGGTTTTTGTGTCTTGATATTCCCGAAGTGCCGGGTAATGCTGGCTTAAAAGATCAAGTCGCTGCACTTCGTTGGGTTAAAAATAACGTGAGCCATTTTGGTGGTGATCCAGAAAATATTACTATTTGGGGAGGGAGTGCAGGTGGGGCGTCAGTCACCTACCACATGATATCTCCTATGACCAAAGGACTTTTTCACAAAGCTATTTCACAAAGTGGTACATTCTTGTCAGAGTGGACGAATCAGACGGATGGAAAAGAAAGGGCTTTCAAAGTTGGAAAATATTTAGGAAAAGATACAGATGACCCCTATGAACTGCTTGAGTTCTTACAGAGCGTGCCAGCTAAAGAATTGATTGGAATGAGTAATAAAGTGGAAACAGATCTTGAAAAATTGTTTGGATTTCCGACAAATTTTACTTGTGTTGTTGAAATGGAATTTCTGAATACTGAGCCGTTTATTACTGAAAAGCCCATAGACTTGTTAATCTCTGGAAAAGTTCACGATGTTCCACATATAGCTGGCTATTGTTCTGCAGAGGGCTTGGTATTTACACGACTACAACTTATAAATTTAAATGTTAAAAGTAAGCTTCCATTCTATTTTTTAACAAAAGAATTATTCAATATTGAATCAAAGGATAAAGTTGTAGAATTTGGGAATCGCATAAAGAAATTTTATTATGATAACAAACAATTGACCGCAAAAGATGTTGAAATATTCAGTAATTTATTAACAGATCCTCATATGCTTTACGGGATTCATAAATATGCTTTTTACTGTGCCGAAGCTTGCAAATCTTTTTACATGTACCGATTTAACTTAGATACTGATTTGAATATCATTAAAAAAAAGGCAAGATGCGAAACAAAGGCAGGCGCTTGTCATGGTGACGATATCTTTTACTTCTTTAAGAATTACTTAAATAGTGATCTATATCAAAACCAGCAAAAATCAAAGGAGAATATTAACATGCTCACGAAAATTTGGACAGACTTTGCTAAGACTGGGTAAATATTGTTTTATACATTTGACGGAGGTGGAAACACTGTGTAAACCACGTAGGTTTCACAATATTTCTATCGTTTGTTTTTTTCAATTCAAACACCGTGTTTCCACAGTAGTTTCTCGCAGAAACCACGGTACTCAACACCAATTATAGTACACATTCGAGATCGATAGATGGCGTTGCAGGTCGATTACATCACGCTATGGTTTCGTCAATAGAGAATAATATAAGAATCAATAAATTAAATTCCCTTCGCTGACAATAGGGAAGCCCATCGCCCGCTCTCAATCCCATTGAGAGTAGTCACTCTTGATAATTCTGTCGAAACACTGTGTACCGATGGAACAAGTACACAGTGAGAACACAGTGAAATTAATCGTGGTTTTCACAGTGTCTCCACTGTGTTTTCACCGTGAAATACTACGTAAATGACCTATTAACTTTTACTCGCGCTTCTGGTAGTGCTATTATTGTTATTATACACATACTATTTTGTTACCAATTTAATTTACCTTTTCAGAAATCCCACTCCAGATAATAGATGGAATGTAATTTGGAAACCCTATACAAGATCAAGTAAAGAGTACTTACGTATAGACAACACTTTGTCTATCGGAAAAGGTGATGATGAAGAGAGAATGAATTTTTGGAATGACCTGTACGCTGAGGCTGGACTTTCTTAGCTTAAGCTTAAAGCTTAATCTGCCTACCTATTTTTAATTAAAAAAAAAAAACTGTGTTAGTTGCAAAGCTCTGTGGTGGAAATAAAAATATTATTATTAATAACAATTTTAAGATAATGTATTTAAAAAAACCCTAACCTTATCTTCATACTTTTAAGCGACTTCAAAATTGTGGTAACTTCAAAGTTGACTTTAATGTAACATTAATAATGCATGTTCTTGTACTCGTATTATACGGCATCATATATCTATGTTTTAAGCAAATAGGACTTAACTGATAACTTTAAGAGAAGATTATATAACTACATATTAGAAAACAAAGTTTCCTCCGCATCGTGTGTCTGTCTGTTCGCGATAAATTCAAAAACTACTGCATGGATTTTCATGATTTTTCCACCAATAGATAGAGTTATTCATGAGGAAGGCTTATGTACATATACATATCCAGGGCGCAGCCGGGGAAAGCCGCTAGTTTATAATAATAGAAAGAAATACCATGCCATATCGCACAGAAAGTCGAAAGACTCTAATTTGTACCTCATTATATTATTCAATGCGCCTTTTATTTTTAAATGGCAAGATTGCATAGAAGAAAAATGTAGACTTCAGGGAAAAATTGCCTTCATATTTTGTCAGGCGTCAATCATATTTGTTTTTTATAGGGTTTCCATGGGGTTTTATGGTTTCCCGTTCTTTAATTTTATATGGGATACCGTTTTTATCAACAATATTTTTGAAAACTATTTTGGAACCATTTTTCGCAAAAGCCGGGATTGTAAATAATAACTAAAAAGTCAAATAAGTTTATAGAAAATTACGTTTAAATTTAAATTATTTATATTAAAGCTGTTGTATCCACTCGTTTATACAATGTGACGACGCGTTGGTGTAGTTGTTGTTGGGATTCTGAAACAGGATTCTAATCCTACTGGCCTAGTTTCAAGTGATTTAATGTTTTTTTTTTTCTCTCTCAGTTGTTTGCTTTAAAGATGAATAACATTGAAACATTGAAAATATGAAAGTTAGATAATAGCTGTGCCTCCCGGATGTACTTACATAATTTTGAATCAGATTTTTGGTATAAAATCCAGCATTTCTAACTATCTGTATCTGCATACCAATTACTTTCATTGTAATTTGTTTAATACCTATACGTCGAAATAACCATGAATGTAGGACAACTTACATGATGAAAATTATATTTATATGTTTTTAATTGTAGGATGGTCAAATATTTACAGTTAAGGAAGAAAAGATAAAAGGTTCGTTTGGTAATCTACTCGTAATCCCTGTACTACAGTTTCAAAGCAATACCCTACGTTAGACCGCATCTTGAAAATTTTAAATTAAAGTAGCACCAACGAAATTTTATTTAATAAATCAGTAATTTATTAACAGACCCTCATATGGTTTACCGGCTATATAAATATGCGTTTTCATCTCAAACTATCTTGAAATCTTTTTACATGTACATATTTAATTTGGATACTTTAAATATACCTTTACTAATCAAGTTATTATTCTTTTGAAATATACAGTAACTTATGGCACTTAATCAGATCTAATCAAAATATTTTTATCGAAAAATAAATGAAATAAAAATTATGTAACTAACTTCCAAAATCTATTGGTCTACAATTCTAAATTACAGTATATATTCTATATTAGACTTATAATCACAATCAATATGGACTCATTTTTAATTATTAACGTAAATCAGTCTCATAAAGTTTGCTTCAGGAACATTATTTAATATTACTTAACTTACTTTTAGCAAAAATAACTAAACATAAAATGTAACTAACAAAATAACCACAATAACCTATATCATTTCTGGATAAAAAAATCGTATCAAAAATAAAGACTACTTCTAAATCATAATAGCAATTTTTATAACAAACTCTTAGAAATCAAGTTTTAACACCTAAATATTAGTCTTCAGTACGTCTACCATGAGTTTCCAGAGAAGATATACGTTAGCGAGTGTAGTAGACAATTTGTATGGAAAGTTGAGCAGCGCCCCTACCAAATACTATCATTACTATCTTTGGTATCATAAGTTTTCGTATGATAGTTAAGTTATACATTCGTAAATGTCAATCTAGAGCGCCGATATTTTCATACAATTCGCTACCATGAGTATGAGACTTATAATAGGTATGGTTTAGATAACTATTCCTGTTGCGTTTCTACGTTTACTTCTGTAGTTATGTCATGTGCGCTTGTAACAAAAACTCATGGTAGACCTACAGACTCTCTGTGTTGTACGAGTTCAATCAAATTGTTAACGCTTTTCCGAAAATGGTGATCTTTCCGAAAATGGTGATTCTTGGGATGAAACCTGACTTTATTTCTTGAGTAATCTCACGAGGCTTAGTATTTTGAACAGCACAAGGTAACCCAGTTTAACTAGTTTTGTTTTCAGGAAGTCAATTCCTTTCGTACTTCCATCGTGAGTAGCTTTAACAAAAATGGACATAGAATTTCTATGCACATCGAGACAGGCCATATCTTTTATGTACGAGTTCAATCAAATTGTTAACGCTTTTCCGAAAATGGTGATCTGTTTCTTGGGATGAAACCTGACTTTATTTCTTGAGTAATCCCACGAGGCTTAGTATTTTGAACAGCACAAGGTAACCCAGTTTAACTAGTTTTGTTTTCAGGAAGTTGATTTCTTTCGTACTTCCATCGTGAGTAGCTTTAACAAAAATGGACATAGAATTTCTATGCACATAGAGACAGGCGATATCTTTTATGTACGTTCTTTCATCCGGTTTTTTTTTTGAATTAATACTGAGATGATTGATCTTCATACTTGTAAAAGTCCCGAACAGCCATGGACTTTATTTACATTTATCTTCTCTGAATTTTGAGTTGATAAAATCAGTATAAACGTAGATTTTTTTTCTTTCTCAAGCTGATTCTCCACTTGATGGTGAAAACTGTCTGCAAACAAAAAGGTATGGCCTGGTTCTAGGTACTTTATTATTATTTTTGTTGCAGCAATCTCTGAGCTATTGACAATCTGTAATAAAAATGAAAAAAATGCCCTGTTTTTATTTTGACCTGTGAAATTAACGGTTCAAATAGTAATTTCAGTGCAGTCACGTTTGCTTTCAAAAAAAAAATATCTATAAGCACTTATTATAATATGTTCAATGAAGTTTTGTCTACGGTCTAGTTTATTTAGGTTAGTAGATTATATTTTTTATAAATACGTTAAATTATTTGTAGTAGTTTATTTTTTATATTTATTTACAAAAAAATAAGAAACTGTATAAATACACATATGTATATTGTTAGAATTTGAGTTAATTACGAAATATTTATAATATATTCCATGTGAACAAAGTTGCGGGCAAAAGTTAGTGTCAACTGGATCCATGTAGGCAGAATGATATAAATAAGAGTTTGAGGAGTAAAAGTTACTCTTAATATTTAAAAAAAAGAAAAAAATATGGTGAACGGACTACGGGTTCTACGGACTAAAAATTTAAATATGTTAGAACGATATGAATCGAATGAACTCATATGTTATATGACGTTAGTAAAGTCTTTACTAACTAAGTTATAAACGTATTAAATAAGGATAATTGATAATTATCAATAGGCACTCATTACAAAGTAACATTTAAAATTATTTCATTCAATGAAATTTCTTAATAATATTTAAAAATATTAACAGCAATATCGTATATTTCTGAACTTCTCGATGATCGATGATCGATCGAACTATGAACTTCTCGGTATAGACTTATCGTCCAAACTCAATTTTGGAAGCTATATCGAGTCCAGGGCTAAGACTGCTTCAAAAAAACTGGGCATCCTCTCCAAGGTCCGTCACTATTTCACACCGGACCAGCTGCTAAGACTTTATACAGCTCAAGTCCGCTCCTGCATGGAGTACTGTTGCCATCTGTGGGACGGTTCCGCCCGATATCAGCTCGAAGCCCTGGAATCTATCGACAGGCGTGCCAAGAAACTTATTGGCGATGAGATGTTTGCTTCAAGACGGCTCCAGAGCCTCGAACATCGCCGTCTGGTTGCTAGTCTGTGTGTCTTCTACAGGTTGCATTTCGGTGAGTGTGCACAGGAATTGCACGAATTGATTCCGCCAGCACCATTCCACTATCGGACGACGCGACGTGGACGGGGATTTCATCCATACGTGGTCGACATTCCTCCGGTTCGCACCTCGCGGTTCGCATCTTCTTTCGTTATTAGAACTGCAAAGGAATGGAATTCTCTTCCTGCGTCGCTGTTTCCCGATACGTACAATTTAGGGATTTTTAAGGCAAGAGTGAACAGGCACTATTTGAGTTTGCGTGCTCCACCTTAGACTTCATCTTTGTTTACCATCAGACAAGATAGAAGTCAAACGCGCTCAAATTATTTCATAAAAAAAAAAAAAAAAAAAAAAAAATATTTTTTTTATAAATATATCCCATCATAAAATTTTGATTATAATATTTCACACGGTAACATAATACTTTCTAAAAAAACTAATACGAAGACACTTGAACTCAATGACAGATCATATTTTAATACCCTGCTAATTGTTATGATATCCCACTTGAGAGAACGCGTGTCACTTTGATACCATTCATTTGATTTAATGGATACCATCCATTGATTATTCATACTTAAAGAGCACAGATTGTTAAAAAACCTTCAATAAATAGTACTAATATTCTCACGGTATTAAATATTATTTATATTAATCCGTTTATATTTTTAAAGGACGAGTTGAGTTTGAACTAAACTGAAGACTCTTTTGAGTTTTGTTGACATTTTTTTGTTATTCCTGCGCTCATTAAAATTATAGCGTAATATTTTATAGCCTATTAACTTAATAAATAATATTTCTAATAGAAAATACTTAGGACGTAAGCAAGCAATAATTATGATCTGGATCTGATAGATCTTGTGCTTGTGATTTTCTTGCTGGAGTACCTTCAGGCTTATTCTCTCTCTCTAATAATATTTTTCTTGTTTTTTTTTTTAATTTTATCACCTCAATACTATGATGACAACTATTATAAAATGGCTGTGATAGCAGTAACTGAATGTTGGGCGGTCGCGGGTACAATCCCCGCTCATGACTGTTTGTATAAGCCATACACACCACATACCTACTAGGCATAACACCTCACGCTAGAGTTGCACACGTAAAACCACAAAATAAAGCTACACTGTTAGAATAATTCTATCGCTGAGCTTTATAATAATATCATCATATCAGTCATTGGATGTCCACTGCTGAATGTAAGCCTCTCCAACTTTCTCTATCCAACAGCTTCCGGTCGCTCTCCAAGTCATCTGTCCATTTCGTGGACGGCTTTTCGACACTACGCTTGTGAGTACGTGGTCTACACTCGAGAATCTTTCTGGTCCATTTATAGCGACATCTATCTCGCCATATACGAAATTAAATATATATACGAGAACCCGACAACAAACGTAAAGTGGCGTGTAGCCCACCAGACACACATCCGTCTGGTCGAAGGATCCTTCCTTATCAATGGCAACCCGACTCAACGCCAAACTGCTGACCCCGAGCTTGAACGTCAGCGCAGCCTTCGCAAATCTACGTCATCGTAATGTCATCATCACTTCCTCAAGCTTTCGAGCAGCGAGTCATACAGCCAGGCAGCATCCACGGCTACTACGGGTATCCTGATCACAAGCATGCAGCGGACGCGCATTCCTGGTCATCACCCACAGCCTTCGCAGCGACCTTGGCACAGCACACTGCACTTCGGCCGGTCAGCAAGCAGAGACGCACTTCTCTCTTGGTCGACGCAGCAGCCAGCCACTACGCAGCACTGCACCGTCCCGACTCACTGGGGCATCACCGCAGACAGTTCCGACTCACCGTGAACTATGCGGCATCTGGTTCCGACTCACTGGAACATTTCACTGGCCCGGCAAGCATCACAAGATGTATGGACGACTCAACCTGCTATCGACCTCCGGTCTCGGAGGGGGAGTGATGTAGCGACATCTATCTCGCCATATACGAACTAGAAGAAACTGACGTATCCTACATCGCGCTATCGAAGTTTTCAAAGCGATTAAATATATATACGAGAACCCGACAACAAACGTTAAGCGGCGCGTAGCCCACCAGACACAACACCGTCTGGTCGAAGGATCCTTCCTTTTCAATGGCAACTTCTGCCTACGCCAAACATTGGTCATCAGCTCTACGAGCTGTGTGCCTTGCCCACTGCCACTTCATCTTGCAAATCCATTGTAATATGTTGACAACCTTCGTTCGTCAGTAGATCTCATCGTTTTTGATTCAGTCTCGCAGAGAAGTATCAAGCATAGCCCTTTCCACTGCTCATTGTGCGATTTGGAGTTTGTTTAAAAGGCTCATAGTCAGAGATGACAGCTTAGAGATGTATGACATTACTGGTAACACACACTGGTCGAAGAATTTTAATTTCGACTAAACCATTATCACTGGGAGTTATCGTCGATTTGCTAAAATCCTTTAAATTATTATCTCAACTCTGATCAATTATTTAAATATATAGTTATTTTAAATACATTCAATATATGCATTGTTATGTAAGTAATAGTTTATAAATAAAAAAATAATGCTAGAACATCAATCTAGTAGATAGGTTATGCCAAGGCGAAGACGACGAAGAAGCTGCTCGTTCCTCAGCGCTTTAAAAACTACAAAATCTATTTTGACCTAGAATCGACATTGTGACGGTGACACTTGGCCTAATTAACTAAAAGGTCTTATTTTTTGAATATATCGTATTTAATTAATATCTGGAATAATTGCCTTTTATTTATGTACAGTAATTTTGAAACCAACGTGAGGATAAAAAAAAGTTTATTTCATTTTCGTGCACAGTATATCACATGCCTGTCTTAATAATTTACCAAGATAAATGTTATCTGACCCGTAAAATATTAGCTTAGCTTATTCAAGATATTAACTTGACTTCTGTCAACTTTGTACACCAAATCTTGTAAATATAGTGTAGAATTTAAAAGGCTTTCTTTTTATTCCTTCATGGTAAGAACAAACATCAATCCGCCATGACGTGGTCCAATCCAAAACCATAATAGGAATATACCTAACAAGCGTTAAATAAGCAAATAAACACGCCGCGAACTTTCGCCTACGCGTGACGAATTGTCAATGTCACGGCGATTATACGTATATCGAAAACTAATTGAGCCATATTAGCTTTTACATTTATATTATGTTAATGTTTATTATAATCATGTTTATTTTAATGTTCTTTAACTAAAATAATATCTTGAAGTAAAAGTAAATTTGATAATTTGAACGCTATCATTACTTCGGTTTGAAATTTGGTTATAATCTGTATTTTTGCGACACAAAATATATTTTCTGTAAACATTAAATTTTATTTAATATATTAATATTAAATTATACTGTTTAATAAAATAAAAAATATTTTTCATTTCTATAATATTTAAGGACCGTAAAAACTTTTTGTTCCTATTTATATCTGCAAGACATTAACCGAATATGAAAGTGAAAAAAAATCTGAAATTTAATATTGTTTTTGTAAATCCGAACTGCACTCGGTTGTTGATAAAGTTTATCTTACACATAAGTCACTGATAGGCTTTATCGCAATAAATACAACTTTTGGATACATAGTTTGTAAATAGAAATATCCTGACAGATAAACTGGAATTTGATAATGAAAATAATACATGTAATAAACTTTTATCTTTTGATATTATTTTACATTTAAAAAAAGAAATTAAAAAAAAAAAACAGGAGCTATGAATGTAAAATAAAAGATGATAGTGTACATTTTAGTGAAAATCGCGTGATCTCTTTTATAACAATTTTAAGATTTTTTTTAACTGTATTAATATAGAAAATTAAGTATAAGCCACAATTGATAGAAAATAAATAGGATTATGTTGCATTAATTAATAATGCATTAATTAATAATAAATAAATAATGGTCAGTATACGGAATCGCGTCATAGAAATCCTGACAATAAGTCTAGCTAATGTAAGTCTAAAATAGTACGCATGAAACTATATTAACAATGGACGTGATGAATTAAAATTAAATTTATCACTTGAAACTTTGCGGCCAGCTTGGATTTGAACACGTGACAATTTTGTATAGATTTACATCTTTTATCCAATGAGCCTCAGTTCACTTCCTACTCACTTTCCACTCACAGTTTTTACTTCCTACTTATAAAGCCTATCACTAACTTTTGTTAGCAAAAAATTTATTAGCAACCGGTGAAATAGAACCTATAATAAGTAGAAGTATTATAAATGTACAGTAGTTGTTATAATAATGTCAGTGATGCGTTACTTAAAAAGAAAAAGATAGAATAAGAAAAAAGAGAATGAAATAAAATTATTTAAATTCAATAAAATCAATAGAAACGAGTCAGTTGGTCGAGTAATTTGCGGTGACGTCGATTCATCTCCGGGATTATAGTACGGGTTCAATCTATTCATAGCTCTGGGGTCGCTCCGTGATTATAAATGATCGATTTGCTTTATACACTTGTTTACTATACAAAGGCATAATTATATTCAAGGTAATCTGCACAGATATTATACATATTTTATAATTGATACTTTAGAAGCAAGTTTTATGAAACAATCGCTTTTTTTGTTTAGTTCATCATCATGTTCATATCTTATGATAATTATGTTTTTGCTGTAATTATTATTTTAGCATTTTTTATTATATTTGTCTAATAAGTTTGTCTTTTTAACCTTATATACCTCTTATATACTAGCTTTAAAATTCAAATTTTTCTGTATATACATCTATAATATAATACATGAAGTTACTTTGTGTAAGACGGTTTATCTTGTACCACTTGCGCTTAAAATTATGACGACTGCTTTTTTCGTATAAGTTAGGTATAGCATAATTCTATATAACCTGTAGAATTTTTAAATTGAAAATAAATTTTAAAATCTGCTAGTCAACCCTGAGAGCGACATATACATAATTTGTTGGTTGGCGCAATCGGCAGTGACCCTGTTTTCTGCTCCAAGTTTGTGGGTTAGATTCCCGCCCCGAGTCTGGTTGTTATATATGTTTATTTAATATATGACTATGTATTATTTCTATTTAAGGCCAGTATATCCCAAATCACCTGTTTTCGACAGACACATATATTATATATATATATATATATGTGTGTGTATATTTGTATATGTAAATTATATTTGTAAATAAAGATTATGTTTATTAAAAATGATTATATGTATGTAAATATGATTATATGTATTAAAAAAATTATAATAATAATAAATAAATAATGGTCAGTATACGGACTCGCGTCATAGAAATCCTGACAATAAGTCTAGCTAATGTAAGTCTAAAATAGTACGCATGAAACTATATTAACAATCTTATACATTTAATTAAAAAAAGGCACGGGCAAATATAAGCCCGTGGATATTTTTGTTATAAAAAAAAAATCCAATCTTTAGAGGGGGGGGGGGGACGCCGCCAGACAGCAGATATACAGGTCCTACTTCGATGACGCCTCGCAGGCAACTAAAGCGAGGCGCGCGGGCCGTTTTCTTATATAATTTAAATATTTAATATTTAAAAAAAATTGAAACATTTATTTAAAAAAGTAACCGTTAAATGTTCTACTAAAAGTTATTACCTATTTTTACCTGTGAATATTGTAACTTAAAATCTGATATTCTTCGAATAAAACTCGAAAAATAATCAAAAACATCCTTTCTTTATGTTTTTTTTTTATCGAGTCAAGTTACAATTATCGTGTTTTGAACCGTTGAATAATCAAGAACGTTTGTTAAACTATAACATATATTTTTAACGGATCATAAAAATGAATATTACTATGTTTAAAACTCTATCGAAAACAGGTGATTTGGGATATACTGGCCTTAAATAGAAATAATACATAGTCATATATTAAATAAACATATATAACAACCAGACTCGGGGCGGGAATCTAACCCACAAACTTGGAGCAGAAAACAGGGTCACTGCCGATTGCGCCAACCAACAAATTATGTATATGTCGCTCTCAGGGTTGACTAGCAGATTTTAAAATTTATTTTCAATTTAAAAATTCTACAGGTTATATAGAATTATGCTATACCTAACTTATACGAAAAAAGCAGTCGTCATAATTTTAAGCGCAAGTGGTACAAGATAAACCGTCTTACACAAAGTAACTTCATGTATTATATTATAGATGTATATACAGAAAAATTTGAATTTTAAAGCAAGTATATAAGAGGTATATAAGGTTAAAAAGACAAACTTATTAGACAAATATAATAAAAAATGCTAAAATAATAATTACAGCAAAAACATAATTATCATAAGATATGAACATGATGATGAACTAAACAAAAAAAGCGATTGTTTCATAAAACTTGCTTCTAAAGTATCAATTATAAAATATGTATAATATCTGTGCAGATTACCTTGAATATAATTATGCCTTTGTATAGTAAACAAGTGTATAAAGCAAATCGATCATTTATAATCACGGAGCGACCCCAGAGCTATGAATAGATTGAACCCGTACTATAATCCCGGAGATGAATCGACGTCACCGCAAATTACTCGACCAACTGACTCGTTTCTATTGATTTTATTGAATTTAAATAATTTTATTTCATTCTCTTTTTTCTTATTCTATCTTTTTCTTTTTAAGTAACGCATCACTGACATTATTATAACAACTACTGTACATTTATAATACTTCTACTTATTATAGGTTCTATTTCACCGGTTGCTAATAAATTTTTTGCTAACAAAAGTTAGTGATAGGCTTTATAAGTAGGAAGTAAAAACTGTGAGTGGAAAGTGAGTAGGAAGTGAACTGAGGCTCATTGGATAAAAGATGTAAATCTATACAAAATTGTCACGTGTTCAAATCCAAGCTGGCCGCAAAGTTTCAAGTGATAAATTTAATTTTAATTCATCACGTCCTCGGCAATGGAAAACCTGCATGTTTCAGCAGATATTCTGGGACATGTATATTTACTAATCAGCAATGGAGCAGCGTAACACAATCAGTATTGAACTGTCTGAACTGAACTGTGAAAAAATATACTCAGTGTTCTGACGTTCACAGGTTACGTTACAATATTAGGATAATGAATAATAGAGCCTTTTCTGTTAAATACATGTACGTCCATACATGCATACTCACAATTACATAAGTCTAATATTGCTAAAGATGTACGAGTAATTGTTTGTGCTGTAGGAGACTATTAATATCCAACTTCGGGGCAAATACTTTTTCCAAAAAAAAAAAGAAAGTACGTCATCACTTTTTTAATTATTTTTTATTTGTTTCTTTCTAGACTACAAAATTTCAATATGTACTACCAAATAAAAGGAAAAAACCTGAAAAAAAATACGGTGGCTAAAAATTGTTTTAAATATTAATTAACAAAAAGGTACTTTCAAAAATTAAATACACGAATTATTAAAATTCATCGACTGGTTGCCGTACAAATATGGGTAATGCTTTTCTAAAGTTATAGAAACATTTGGTACACTAACCGCTCGGTACTTGAGGCTGATTGAAAACCGGCCTTGCTTTGTGTGTTTGTTTGTAGAGATAATAGCTGACGTCATTGAAGTCGAGCACGCATCTGCACCAAGTGGAGCGTGGGGTAAGTGGGCAACTGTAACATGGCAATGTTGCGTTTGCCCACTTGTTACTGCTACAGCTACAGGAGCGATATTATTTAAAAGGTTTGAGTATATTTGTGGTGTTAATTTATATAGAAGTACAAACAGGTTAAAGGGTCTAGCCGTACTTTTATAGCGAAACTGCCCCCGATAGGAACTAAAAAAAGGTATTTCAATTCGATCTGATAGAAATCAATTTTTTTTTTGGCATTTTTTCATATCTATATTTAAGCTTGGTTCATAGAGAATTGCTATAAAATAAGCTGTAAAGTCTACCATAAGAACTGGAATTGGTTTTATTTTCCTAGCTTTAAAATTAACAAAAATATACCATTTTGAAAAAAAGTCGCCCCCCCAGACACTTTTTTTTTCTACAATCTAACATAGGTTACGATATAGGTTCCTATCGGAGGCAGTTTCGCTATGAAAATAGGTACGGCTAGACCCTTTTTCGCACAAAACTGAGGGAAATTAAATTTTTTGGACAAAATTACCCACCCACGCTCCCCCAATGCTAAAAATCTAAAAATATAATTCGAATGTGTTTTTAATGGTATCTAGTTGATGTTTTATGTAAAATAATTTATTTTATTTAAAATTAAATTAAATATACATTGATATATTTTTAATAAAATTTAGAAATACGTACATTAATGAATTAAATCGTGATCAATATCGTCCTTATGTCGTCATCGCCCAACTGATTAATGATGTAATGACGTAAGCTCATACAGTACATACCTAACTCTGCTTTCCATCAGGTAAGATTGTGATCAAGACCTTAAGCGTAAAATGTATTCCTTTGACAGCTCCTGGGTAGTACTTCACTGAGTTACAGGAGGTACAAAATTGAGGTTTTCAATCCGGTTGTATGTATGCTTCTATAGAAGATACAGATATAAAATATGCTTAATTAAAAAAATCATAAAAACCCGACTGCGTAAAATACTCTTATTATAAACAAAAAAGAATAACACAATTTACTAGCTTTCATTTGATACCCATATTGCTACAGTAAGAAAAAAAATTCAACTCCCCCCCCCCCTCATTCCGCCATTTGCGGGCGCCATTTTGAAAATTTATATAGCCTATGTCACTACTACAATTTAGACAAATCCAACGACACCTCATATGTCAAAAACCGTCCAGCCGTTTGGGCTGTAGGGCGTGCCAAAGAAATGGACATACATACATACATACATACATACATACATACATACATACATACATACATACATACATACATACATACATACATACACTCGAAAAACATAACCCTCCTTCTGTCGCAGTCGGGTAATAAAATACATTTGACTTCGGTCAAGTTCCGGTGAATTTCATCTTAATAACTTTATAATACCTTGACATTTGGAATTACATTATTGATAATTAATGCATTAATACTCACATATTATATGTTACATTGGCCGATCGATTAAATTTATATATATTTTTATTTTTAAACGGCATATTGGCAACTCTTATGACTGAGACAACTAATCGTTGATCTGTTGTTTGTGGTGAAGGAATGGGACTGGCATTTTTATCTTTGTTGAAAAAAGTCCCTAAATAAAAGTAGAAAAAATTATAAATGAAAAGAATATTGTAGATTTCGTTGTTTCTACCTAACTATTCAAAAACTGATATTACGTTTTTGACGATAACATCGACCTAAAGGAAAGCCCTGCAATAAACAAAAGAATGTTACGCGTATAATATATGTATAAAATGTTCATTACATTAAAATTTTCGAACAAATCCCTTCTTAGTATAACAAGTTCAAAAGTAGCAGTTGTGTCAAATTAATAAAAAAACTCGTCTCATCTACCACAATGATACACTCAATTCGTACTACAGACACGTGTCGACTACAAATAAACCAGAAGTAATTTACTAAGTAACAGATAATTGTAATATGGATATCCTTATAAGCAAAGTGGTAAAACGTGGCTGACACGCGCGAGACACGCGCCAATAGCACGGCCCTCTGGTTTTGATATAACTCTTAAATGACAATTGGTTAATAATTTAACAATTAAAATAATAAATAAATATATAACGCCTGTTTTTAAAAGGTCCATTTATCTTCCTTCTTTCTTCTAGATACACCTTCATACCAAAGCACTGCATTAAGTTTTTTCTTTGCTTGAGCCAAAGGTACAAAACTTTCATTGAAAGCTATGATCCTGGGACATAATATGGCAATTTTAATTATATCTAACCTAGGCACCACTTTTTGCAGTTCTGCTGAAAAATAGACTTGGAAGAATCTCCTCCATTTTGTAATATAGCTATTGCTCGGCATCTTAGTGGTAATGGAATCGGGCCATTTGATACTTAATGGAGTGGCTACGATACGACAAAAATTCTCACTGCATTCCTTGATATCTTTCCAGGTTACCTCATGCAGTTTATAGCTCTTGCATAGCTTGCATTCTTCGTTGCCTAAGTGAGCGAGAGATGTGTTCATGTCTTTTTTTTTAATCTGTAAATTTCATAGAATAATTTATCATCTGGATTCTTTGTTATAAAATCATTATACATGATAGTTGCATTTATGTAGCTTTGCAGATATCTTCGATCAGGTGCATGTGCTCGTCTAAAGTGCAATAGCAGGTCTAAAGCTCTTAATGTGTTCTTTAATCTACTCTCTATTTACTTTCTTTGTATGTCCATGAACAAACAAATTGCAAAACCCACGCGGAACACAGCTAAAGCAACGCGTGTGTCCCGTCCGCAAATGACGTCGAAGCTCTGATTTGCCAGAGCAAAATACAGCCCAATAACGTGTGGCATCGGTACATGCGTAACTTCCTCTCACTCTTGCTTCCCTTAAATGCAGTACTGTAAAATATTGCGTTTAGGTTTATCGTCACAAGAGTAGGTTTTTGTTATTTTCGCTACACGCAAATGCAGTAATGCTGAATACTGCGTTTAGTTTTAGCATCGTGAGACTAGCTCTTTGTTATTCTGGCTACATTCAAATGCAGTAATGGTGAGTACTGCGTTTAGCTTTAGTTAGAATTCGTTGCAAAAAAGTTATATGCTAAGTAAATATACAGTAAACGTAGCAAGTAGGTACTGCATAATCTTCTAGCACATGTTTATACCTAAAACACAATTATTAAGTTGCCTACCTTAGGAATAGACGTGACAACTTGTGTGTTTGTTTAGTATATTTATATATTTTATTTATTTATTTATATTCTTCTTTGACTTCTTATGAATGCGATGATATTTCATGTTATATTGTTGTAATAATCAACAAGGGAAAATTTTCAAGTCTGGCCACATTATCCAAAAAAAAAACATTAATTAAAAAAATTGTGCTAGCTGGCAACTACAAAATTCAAAAAATAATTTCTATTTTAAGAAAATTTAAAAAGTTTATGTATATATATTTTTTATAACTGCATAATAACAAAACTGAATGGTTTTAGTTTTTTGAAGTTAAGATAAGAAAAATATCACACGTTCTCTACAATATTAGTGACTCACTCAATCAAGCAAGTGGTCGGGTCTACGCTATACTACTTATATACTACATAAAGTTAAAAGTTTTAAGTTTAATTCCTTTAAACATAATAATATTTTATAATATGTCTTATTCACAATATTTACGCCTTATCGTGTTTTATTTACAAATATATTTTATCGTCTCAATTAAAAGTCAAGTAAGTTATTTTTAGTTTATAGAAAAATACGTCATTTTTTTTTAATTTAAGTTTATATAAAGAATTAAAATTATTAATTTGAAATCTGTTGTATCTATTTATTTATTCATTGTGACGACGCGTTGAAGTAGTTGGCACAAAATCTGATATCCGCTCATTACAAATGTTTGCGTTGGCCAATCTGTTTGTCGTGGTCTGGGCTCTTGCGTTTGTGTCATGTTAACATGGAACATAGGAGTAGGAAGGCGTTTATGTTGTATGTTTATGGGATTCTGAAACAGGATTTCAATCCTACTGGAAGCCATTGAATATGAAGTTATTTAATATTTATTTATAAATTATATTGTTTACTTAAAATATATATAATATGGAAAAATTGAAAATATGAAAGTTAGATAATAGCTGTACCTCCCAGATTTACTCGCATAATTTTTAACTGTTATTCATTGTAATTAGTTTAATTCTCTTCTGATGAAAGAGACTGTCCACCCATATATATATACGTCGAAATATATAAACATCCATGGACATGTAGGATACAATTAATATGATGCAATTTATATTTATATATTTTTAATTGTAGGATAGTCCAATAGTAACAGTTAAGGAAGGAAAGATAAGAGGTTCATTTGGCTATCTAATCGATGGATCTCCGTACTACAGTTTCAAAGGAATACCTTACACTAGACCGCCTATTGAAAATCTCAGATTTAAGGTAGCACCTGCTAAAATATATTTTATAAATAATTTGTGATCATATTAAACTGTTATACTTGATTTATAAAAATATTTTGTCAAAAAGTTATATGCATAATTTCAAAAACGGTAGTACGTCTACTTTTTTTTAGATAAATATTGTTTTTTCGATAATTTAATTAACATTCACCGTCCTGTTAAGAGTAAGCACAGAAGTAACGTAATGTTAATTTCAGGCTCCATTGCCGCCCCAACCTTGGAAAGGCATCCGTGATGCAGTGGATTTTGGTCCGATTTGCACACAGTTTAACTTTACATACCAAGGCGAGGAGGATTGTTTATTTATTAACGTATATACCAAGTCTTTGAACAAAAATGATAAGATACCTGTAATGGTATATATATATGGAGGATCATTCACTCAAGGATCTGGTAACTTTTTCCTGCCAGACTTTCTCTTGCAGCACGATGTAATATTGGTTACTTTTAACTATAGGTTAGAGGTACTTGGTTTCTTATCCCTTGAGACACCTGAGGTCCCCGGAAATGCAGCAATGAAGGATCAGGTAGCTGCACTTCGTTGGGTTCGAGATAATATAGTTCAATTTGGAGGTGACCCAAATAGCGTTACATTATTTGGAGAGAGCGCAGGTGCATCCTGTGTTTCTTTGCATTTGTTATCTCCAATGTCGAAAGGCCTCTTTCATCGAGCTATAGCCCAAAGTGGAACATATAACTTAGTA
Organism: Euphydryas editha; assembly: GCA_036937285.1. Lineage (NCBI taxonomy): Eukaryota > Metazoa > Arthropoda > Insecta > Lepidoptera > Nymphalidae > Euphydryas > Euphydryas editha. The sequence continues at coordinate 1,589,580 of JAUPFZ010000007.1, read as the reverse complement.
CAATCGTCCGGTGCGAAGGAAAGAGCTTTCCGTGCAGGAAAAGTTCTAGGAATTGAAACTAATAATGTTCAAGAGTTACTTGACTATTTTAGAAGTCTAAACGCAAATTCACTTACTAATTTGACCTTCGTGACTTTTACACCAGATGAAGTTTATAGAGGATTACCGGCAAAATTTTTACCAGTGGTTGAAAAGAAATTTCCTCATGTTGAGGCTTTTATCGATGAAGAGCCAGAAAAGATTCTTGTCGAGGGAAAAGTAAATAGATTACCATTGATGATTGGATACAATTCTGGCGAAGGTCTAATTTTAGTTAAATATCATGTGACGAGATTAGATGTATATAATAAAGAACCTTCGTATTATGTTCCACGAGAATTGGTTGAGAGAATTACAAAAACTCAACTGAAAAATTTTGGAGACAGAATCAAACGATTCTATGTTGGCAATAAAAACATAACTGAAAACGATTTAAGCACTATATGTGACATACAAACTGATATCAACTTCGCGTATAATGCTCAAAGATTTGCACATTTGTATACGGATTGTGAATCTACCTATTTTTACAGGTTCAACCTAGTTACTGAATTGAATGTTATTAAAATTGATCTAGGATTGACCCATTTAAAAGGTGCCAGTCATGCCGATGAACTTTTCTACATATTTTACAATTATTTAAATAAAAATGCCTATCAAAATAATCAGAAACTGAGAGATATTGTGTACAGAGTTACGAAGATGTGGACTGATTTTGCTAAAACAGGGTATGTATACTATTATTTCAGAAGTCTAAACGCAAATTCACTTACTAATTTGACCTCCGCGACTTTTTACCAGTCGCTGAAAAGAAATTTCCTCATGTAGAAGGTTGTATCGACGATTTCATTAATTTATTTAATTTTACTATTACTTCAGAGATCAGCTACGATTTGTAATAGGTATAATGTAAGTTGAGCACTGTTAGTTTACAAAATGTCTATAGGAAATTTAAAACGATTACCAAACTTACATCTGTGATTTAAATTTGTTTGTTTTATTATTTTAAAAGTTATAATCTAATCCGATAATTTGTTCACAAGTCAGAAGCAGTTCACATTGTCATAGTATCCAATAAATAGATTACAAACACGTATATATAAATTTTGTAATTATTGTATGAAATATACAAATAGATTAATTATGAACAAACTTTGTTTGAAAGTTTTTCTCACAGTTCAGAATTCTTAATCTCTTTAATGAGATGTTTAAGCCTATAAGTCTTCTTAATACAAAAGCAATTTTCTGCATTATAACAGTAAAGTAGTTTCAGAAGTAGCACTTTTATAAAACAAATTAAACTCTTCAGTTTTATAGTATTTAGTTTAGTTATACGTTTTTAGTTATTTTACCATTATTATTATATTAATTAAATTATATATTCGACAAACTGCATGACAGAAACAAACAATACATTATTGAACCGTAGACAGGTGATATAATAGTGCATAGATGATCTACATTTCAAAGATAAAATATTTTCCTTAACATTTTCCTTGTCAAAATTACTAACATGGGTTTTTTGTTGATTCATCGAACGATCTACCGAATCAAGTTGGTCCGGGTTTTTACTGTCTCGTAATATAACTACGCCTTTAATGGTTAAGCCATTATATAATTAATTTTTATATATCTCGATTTATTATATCTCTATTGCACACATAAGACAAACATATATATAATTATGTATGCAAAAAGCAGTTTTGTTATTATTAATAGGTTTCATATATTTAACTAAAATTCTACACCGGATTTTATCGCGTTTACTTAAAAAAAACTTTACAGCTTAACAATTCCCCCGAGACCATGGACGCTGTAAAGGATCCGAAACGTCGGGAAATAATTTTAAAAATTGTTAAACTGTAAAGTTTTTTTTTTTTTAAAGTAAATGCGATAAAATCCCGTGTAGACTTTTAATTAAATGAGTAAAATTCGCGTAAGTATAAGAGAACAGGTATTAATATAAATTTGATTTATTGACCTAAATAAACATTTTACTGAAAACGTGCATCGAGTGGCATTAAAATTGTAATCTGATAAGTAGGGCAGTGACATCTGCGCAATTATATACATGATAAAAACAAGTTTTGATGTTTATTAGACAGATATTATTGTTGATTACGTAATCAGTGTTTTTTTATTATTATTTTGATAATATTTGTACCCAAATACAGAAGTGGGTACTATTAAAGAGCGCTAATTTGAATCTATTTATTAATTAAATACAATATTTTTTACCGTATACTCTTTTAATACAACCATACATTTGAGTTTCCTTAAAATTAAAACAGTTTTACTTAAAATATTTTAAATTAGGTACTGTATTTTTACAAGTATATGCTTATATCTATATATACATTTTTTTTTATTTTTTATAAAGTCGTCCAACACCAGACAACAGTCTTGGTGCCATGTGGGAACCATATACGACCAAAGGAAAAGAATATTTCAATATAGAAGATCCTCTTTCATTGGGACATTATGCAGATAGAAGAAGGATGGAATTTTGGGATCAACTTTACGCTGAAGCTGGTCTTCCTCATATATCTAATAAATGAGAACTGTAAGCTGTTAATAAATCACTTCAAATTAATATTATTTTTTACTTACAAATAAAATTAAATAATTATAATATATTCTTTATTTTGTATTATTTATATCGGCAACGGCCTTGCTTTCCTTTCAGTGTATGCCTAACGTAAATTTCATCATATAAAACATTTTTGCATTTATACATAATATATAGAAAAATACGAAAATTTTAAATTACATTTTCTACTTATGATTCTGTTCGCAAAAATTGTCAACGAAATCCTTTTTAAAATACTTCGCTATCTCTCCGTTTTTTATTTATTTATTTATTTATTTATTCATAAGGGATGGTACACAGCACAAAAAATTATAAAAGAAAAAAAAATTTATTACAATTACGAAGGCCAATTACGACCATCCATCCGTTTAAAATTAAATTATTTATATAAAACAAACGTGCAAAAAAAAAAAAAAAAACTTATTATTATCCTATTAAACTAATTATTACTCTTGGGAAGTATATTATAGTATTAGTATAAATAATTTTCTCTATATTTGAATAGTAATGTACATAATATATAAAACTAATAAAAATAGAATAAAAGAAGAATACATAAATATTTATAGAACGTATACAAATAATAAATAAATATTTTATTACTTATTGTTTAGATTATGTTGGTTTAAGATGTGTCGTTTGATTTTATTTTTAAATATATTTTTAGAACCATTGAAAATATCTATACAATTAAATTTCATATTATAGGTGTTTGGTAATCTTGTTAGAACAGAATTTTGGACATAGTTAGTGTGGCAGTACGGGACATGTAATAAGGGAGTGTGTCTCAGTCGCCGTGAAGGGGTGTTCAGCAAAATATGTTCAGCTAGTTCCGGAGAGTCTAGGCGGCCACGAATAATATCATACAATAACCCCATGTCTAACACCTCTCTGCGTTCCGTTAATGTCAGAAGGTTATAAGCTCGGCAGATATTTATATATTCATCGCTTATGTCAGCTTTTCTGCATTTAAAATTAATGTGATTAATAAATTTCTTCTGTACATTTTCAATGCGTTTTATATAAATATCGTACCGTGGTGACCAAACAGGAGCAGCATATTCTAAGATGCTTCGGACGTATGCGAAATAAACTATTTTGATGGTTAGAGGATCTTTAAATGGACTACATGTTCGTATTACAAAACCAAGATTTTTAAGTGCTTTGGATCTAATTATGTCAATATGAGAAGACATTAACATTTTTCTGTCGAAGTATACACCTAAATCACGGACCATCTGTGTTCTACCGATCTCAATGCCATTAAAATTATATTTAAACACAATAGGATTATTTTTACGAGTGAAACTAATACATTGATATTTTTGAATACTAACGTTTATATTATTCTTTGTGTAATAATCAAATAGATTGTTAAGATCATGTTGTAACCTCTTACAATCATCAACTGAGCGCACACTAATGTACACTTTTTTGTCGTCAGCATAGAGTAAGTGTTTTGAGTTTACAAGAACCGTATCTATGTCATAAATATACGCGCTATAGAAGAGGGGGCCAAGATGAGATCCCTGGGGTATTCCAGAAGGTACATTGATATAGTCAGACCTATAACCTCCAAGAACAACAATTTGTGTACGATTAGTAAGATATGACTGCACCCAACGTAACAAGTCACCATGGATTCCGAGATTGTGTAGTTTTTGAAGAAGGATGACATGGTCTACACGGTCAAAAGCTTTTTCAAAATCCGTATATACTACGTCAACTTGTCCACCCTTCTCCATTGCTTTTAGAATAAAATCAGAAAATAAAGTTAAATTAGATAAGGTGGACCTACCGCGAAGGAATCCGTGTTGTGTTCGTGGAATGCCTTTAGCAATGATTGAGTAGATATCTTCATATACCACCTTTTCAAACAGCTTAGCGATAGTATTGAGTATGGAAATGGGACGATAGTTAGCGATTAACGATTTCGAACCCTTTTTATGGATGGGGACAATTTGGGCTTTTTTCCAAGCATCAGGAAAAATTCCTTCTTGTAGTGACCTGTCAAATAAAATTGAAATAGGATAACAGAGGCTATCAGCACAAGAAGCAAAAAACAATGGTGGAATACCATCACATCCTGCACCTTTACTTTTGTCAAGAGTTCGTAAATATTTCAATAGATTTTTTTTGTTAACATTAATTTTAGACAAACAATCATTACAAGGGTGAGTGAAGGAAATAGGGATTGTAGAGTTAGCTATCTGAGGTTTTAAAAATACACTTTCAAAAAACTTGTTAAATGCGTTACATATATCGTCGCCCTTGGTATAGTCAATATTATTGTGTGTAAATTTAGAGGGATAGCTTGTAGATCCCAATTTGTTTTTAATATATTTCCAAAAGTATTTAGGTGATGTTTTAATGAGTTTTTCAGACGAGCTAGTAAATAGATCGAAACAAGTTTTTTGGACTCGGTGCTGTCTTTCTCTTAGTATACTGAACTCGTCATAGTCTCTGGGGTTACCATATTTTTTCCACCGCTTATAAACTTTAAATTTTTCTTTAATAATTTTAATTAAAGCTCGACTATACCATGAAGGATATGAAGTTTTATTAGAAATTTTAACTGGTACTAATAAAGAAATACAAGATCTAATTGTATTATAAAAAATGTTTACAGCGTCATTAACTGAATCGCAAGATAACAAAACATTCCAATCGATATTTTTGAGATAAGTGTTGATGTCATCATAATTACATATATAAAAGTTGGGAGTTTGTGCTTTGTTCTCGATTAAATGGGATACCTGTAAGTCTAATACATCTATATTTAACGCTGGATGATATCTGTCTTCCCCGACGATTGGTCTCGATACTATATGTGATACGAAGCACGGAGTGCTGCTGAAGCATAAATCTAATATTTTTCCAAATTCATTTTGAACTAAGTTATATTGTTTCAACCCTAGGAAGTACATTAGATCTACAAACGAATTAGCACTGTCGGATACGATTTTAGAGCCCGAGTAAAGGTTTATATATTCATTATTGTTGGTCCAGGATAAACAGGGCAAGTTAAAATCACCGAGCAATAATAAGTTATCGAGAGGGAACGTATCAATTAAACGCTTTACACTTTTTTCAAACTCTTCGTAACGAATATTAAAATCATACAAGTCAGGCGGCAGATAAACTAAAATAATACGCAGTGTGCGGCTTGAGTTTATTGCACGTGCTGGTATAGATATACACAGTGACTCAGTGGTACGGGTGTCTCGCCACTCAACACAAGGCGCTGGAGCTAGCTCTCGTCTCACACATAACATGACACCACCTCCTCTACTTTTGTTTGTTATTAAGCAATCTCGATCGGAACGAAATATTATATACCTACTGTCACATAATTCTGTATCTAAAATATCACTCTGCAACCATGTTTCTGTGAATGATAAAATATCATAATCATTCATTAGTATATTATTATATAATTGTAAGCATTTGGTTCGTAGGCCACGAACATTCTGATAGTAGATATTTAGGTTCATATTACTCGAAAAATTATTATTAGCCATCTTAAAATGTAAGAAATAATTTCATTTATTAAGTATTCGTACACATAAATATACACACACCTAAACACAGAATGTATGTATAATAATAATAATGTATAATATTGTAGATAATATGATATTTTAGGATTAATAATAAAATTTGTATATAAGTATAGCAGAGAGATATTGTAAACAATGTATGCATATATAAAATATATATTTTTATGTATAGAGTAAAATATATAAATATTTAATAGCAGATAATGTTTAAATACATATGAGATATATAAGTAGATATATAATTTAGTACTTCCCTTGCGTATTGCTATTGTATGTTCTGAAAAAAGAATTATAACAAAAACAGTCATTTTATCTTTTCTAAATCCTTTGTATCCATGATGTTTAAAGAAGGTGATGTATCGTTTTTTCGTATAAAAATTTTTCCGTTGCGGACCCAAACATGTTGGAAGGCGGCACTGGCTGCAGCTTCACGTGTTTTTTTAAGTAGTTTTTTGTAAAATGGAGTTAAGTGCTCGTTGATATAAATTTTTTTCGGTTCTTTGGATGACATAAGTCCCAGTTCTGCTGTGGTGAGCCCTTTTTTCCTCCTGATAGCTGATATTATTTTATCTTTCAGTATTTGACTCTCCATTTTGGCTACAATATTTTTAGGTAATTTCGAGTTCATATTTTGTTGTGATACGCGGTGTATACTCAAAATATCTTGTTTAGTCGCCTGAATATCTAAAACCGTGCATATGGATAAAAGTATATGAGGAAGGTCTTCATTTTTTTTCTCAGGTAATCCAGATATTTCGATATTATATAGGCGGTCACGTTGCTGTTGAATATTGAACTCTCGTTCAATGTTTAATAGACGGCATTTGTATGTCTCAACTTCTTGTTCTAGTTTTTTAATTTGAGTTATTTCTTTAGATATAGCATTTGTTTTAATTTTGAGATCGTCGAATGATTTGGTATGAAAGTCCAGTGATTTAGAAAGGTCAGCAAGGTCATTTTTTAATAGAAGTTGTTTCTCTGATAAGATATCAATAGTTTTTATTACATTACTTACTTGAGTTTTAATTTCATTAATTTCAGATTTTATAATATGTATAAATTCATCATTAGACTTCTTTATATTTTCAAGATATGATAATATTTCCTTCCTAAAATCTTTAAAGTCAGCCATCCGAACATAATCATTTTCAGATTGTTTACGCTTCCTTTTAGTAATTCGAGATTCAGAGGTTGCAGAATCGTAATCCGTGTGATCAGATCGCGAGCCGGCGCGTCTAGGACCCGAGCATTTTTTTGATTGATTTTGTCTTACGCTCATATTTGGAAGTAAATATTTATAAGTAGTCGGAATAGTTTAAAATCACAAAAAATAATTAACAAACACTATAATTTAGAGGATTTTTTTTCTAAATGATATATTAATTCGATAAAATAAAAATTTTAAACGTTGACACACGTCTGTTCGCTTTGACAACTTTTTTCTTTTTTTCTAATTTAATTTTTTTAATTTTTGATAGGAAAATAATAAGTTATTAAATTAATCTAAATGTATTTTATTTGAATATTAATATTTAAGTTTAATGTAATTAAATGTTTTGATGAGGATATTAAAAATGAAGGACTCTTTTAAATTTTGAATATACAGATTATAGATATATTAACAACTTTTTCAAGTTTCTTTGAAGTTACATACACTTATAAAATACATATTTTTTACAATTGAGTGCCTTTAAAACGGTAAAGGTTTTGAGCTCCCATCCCAACTGGTTGAAGACAGCGATTATTACAATTCTGTAATGCTTATCCATACATACCTCCAACCTTCACCATAAACCTGACGTACTGGACATCGTGTTACTATTATTATTATTTTAATATCTAGGCATCACAATTCTCCACCATTCTAATCGCGTATTGACTGGGACCGCTACACCTTCGCCAATGTTGGCCAGTGTTTGGCCTCTATTCAAAGTCGGCAGCCAACAGTTGAATCATGACGTCAAACCCTGCTTGCAGTTACATAGCCGTGGTGATTAAATCGCTACAGGTACAGCTATTAACATCACAATCATAATAGAAAGTGTGTTCTGAATAGGCTTACAGTTGAAAGGACGCTTCTAGTTCTCAACGATAACAGTTGAAAGGACATCGTCAAACGCGCATCCGAGCACGATAAAAACTTATACATATTCTACAAGTAACTCATTAATCATAATCAGACTTTTTACTAATTCCTAGGCCAAGCGGGTTATACATATTATTCTACCAAAGCAGACCAGATATCCTAGCGGTCAAGATCCTGACAGCGGATGTTAGAGAACCAATAGGTAGCTATAGCTACAGAAAACCGTCATTCATGCCATTATGTCGCAGGAACGTTCGAGATCCAACGCGTCATCCGTGAGATAAAACCACATATCTGTGAAAAAGTCATTGAAAATTTTATTAAAGGAGTAACGGCCTGTCATCAGAGCCGTGGAGACCATTTGACGGATATTTTATACCATACTTAATCAGAACATGTCTTTTCTACAATCCAATAAAAAAATCACAACTACCTAAAAAAATACGTGTTTTTAAAATGAAAAAGTGCATTCCTATTGAGACACGGTTATAAGTCTAACATGCTTTGCTCACACAGGAGCGTAGCCAGAATTTTCTAAAAGGGAAGCGGGAGTTAGGCAAAAGAAAACCAAGATCCGCCTAACCTAAAATTTATAGACGTAAAAATTGAGAAGCGAATTAGATGCAATTCAAATTTGCCTTTTTTCTATTTATAGTCTCACACATCGCTAATTTAGTGCAAAGACACATATCTCATCTGTACACAGAAGCACTTTGGATTCCGTAACAATAATTCGTTCTAGCAAACGTTAGTACATAGCTAATGATCTCAATAGCTGTCACTGCTTGGAAGAAAGACTTCGACCGTGTACCGTGTACCGTGTACGTGTGTACCGTGCTGAGGCCCAGGCTGAAATTCGCAACAACACCGCAATTGTGCGAATAAAAGCGTGGATTCTAATAGGTTGAAGTTTCTACGTCTTGGTGAAGGTAACGATCTCAACCCGACCTTATACGAACCGAAGTCCTTTATGATTTTTTATTATTATCCGCTCCACTGTCCGTGTCAACTACTAGTTGACAAGAGTTTACAAACTAACCGCAATAACCGCAAGCGCCCGTGTCCTTGTAATGGTCGCTATGGCTATATTGCTCATGTCAATTTTTTTTCGATACGGGCATTAGTACGCGAAGTGTACCTGTCAACTACAGTTGATTAACGTATATTACACTATCATTGTCATTGCCCGGACACTGGAGCGGTTATTTATGTCTACACGTTATATGTCACATACAGACGACGAGGGTGAATTACCCTTTTTTTGTCGCAGGGGAATCCATTTACGGATGATATCCAGGACGCCCGGGTCGGCAGTCCTAGACCTATGTCGGACTCGGCACTTTGGGAGTGCAATACCGTACTAAACCCCTGCGGGAGCCTTCAGCCGCTTTAATTGGGGGGTCCCGGATCTGCAGGCAACAGGATCCCTCCAGCGACAGGCTGGCCTCGGCGAAAAGGCCAGACTTCTGCTCCATAGGGACTGTCCGGCTTACCTCTGAACAGTCCCGATGACGCCGTGTCTAGCAAAACCGGGTTCCGGGTGAATTACCCTCATGCCTGTAGTTACTAAAATATATTATGTATACAACAGTTTATTTTTATTTTTATTCTACGCATTGTGAAATTTTTACGTTACAATAATATGTAATAATTGTTTTAGTACTTTATTTACACATTTAATTAAATTAAAAAGCAATTAATTGAAAATATTTCCAATAAAATAAAAACATATACAAAGAAATAAAAAGTATATATATAATTATTTTTATGTGAATATAACAATATTGCTTGCAAGCTTGACGATGCGTTGGCGCAGTGGTTACAGCAACAGCTGATGCGCTAGCGATCGCGGGTTCGATCCCCGCTCATGACAAATATTTGTATAGACCATACAGATGTTTGTCGTGGTCTGTGCGTTTGTGCTTGTGTAATGTGTGTGTATCCGGACCCCCGACATAGGATTAACATCCAACTGGGGGCCGTTGAGTGTGAGACGTTTATTTTATTTATTTAATATTGTTTAAAATCCTGGTCTGAAAATGTAAAAACATGTATTATTAAAAATTGTATGATTAATTTTATTTTTAAAATAGCATTAATGTAATGAGTTAGTATGGGTATACTTTTAATTTATATATTTTTCTTTATCAATAATTTATAAGTTTTTAGCTGCGTGAAAAAATAGGGAAAATTTACATAACGGTAAGGGTAACAACGCAATATCAAACCGTGATTATAGAATTTCTAATACGAAACTACGATTTACGAATTTCAAATTATTCGCTTAACGAATACTATTATAATAATCTTTATTTCTGATAGTATGAAAAAAAAAATGCCACAAAAAAAGTTACTAGATAATTTAAAAATTTAATTAAACATTACCAGGATTATGATCACAATAATTTACTTATTATTATGTCGAATTGGGTTTTCGAACATTGAGGAAAACTTTGGCATAAACATGTAACCTGTGCATGTAACCAGGGTCGGCCTAAGGCGAAAATGGCGAGTGTGCAAAACTTATATTAAAGATATTCATGGACGCCCCTAGGATAAAATTACCCCTTTTTGTGCCCCAATTGTATGCCCTCCCAAAAAGCTCGAGTGTGCGGCTGCATACTTCGCACACCCTTAGGTCGGCCCTGCATGTAACTATTACATATGTTTACTATTTAGTATTTATTGTTGTATAAAATCATGGAGTATAGATAGAAAATGTATTCCCGTCGAGGCTTAACTTATTCTTTATTCATCGCTTAAAGCAATAGGACGTTATGTTTAGCTTCAATCATATAAAATGTCTTGTAATATTAATTTATTTACAAGTTTTTGTAGTAATCTCTTCAAAAATTGTTAAAGTAAGTTTAAATTTTTTTGTTATTTCAAGCGTAATCTCAGCAAATTATTTCAAAACAGTGTTAATAAATGATAAATTTTGTTATCTACATTTGTTAAAATATCATCTTGTGCTCTGTGTTACGAGTGGTATGTAAGAAAACCCACTAGTTTTGAAAAATATGAGACATGTTAATCGAAAAAACTCGAAACTTTATTGTACCTTGGGACATTTATTTTAGTAAAAATATAGTGCAATGCAGTTTACCAAGTTATTTGAAGATGATTATTTATCATAATAAATATAATGAGTTATTTTTTCTTTTTTAGAACGATCCTATAGTAACAGTGAGTGAAGGAAAATTGAAAGGGTCTGTTGGGAAACTAGTTGATGGATCTTCATATTTCAGTTTTAAAGGAATACCATATGCGACACCACCACTTGGGAATCTGAGATTTAAGGTCAGTGAACTTTAAAAATCACAATTATTTTTTTTTATATTGTGAATATGTATTATATATAGTTAGTATCAGAAATTTTAAATGTAATGGTCTAATAATATTAAAATAATGTTTTAATTTGAAGTTAATAAATAGATAGAGATAAACCCTTCGAGCTATTTTTATTTATTTATTTATTAGACCACTAATAAAGTAATAATTAAACAAATCACAATACACACAGAAAACAAAACAAAATACTTAGTATTAGTTATATGCGATAATGAAATTCAAATTGTGTTCAATTACAAAAAATCATAAACAACATTTAGTTTTATGTTTCAACATTTATTTCAATATGACATACAATTAGTAAATCAAGTCAACACATAGATTGTTTTAATAGATAAAAAATAAGTTATTCTACTACAAATATACACCAAGTGGCTTTAAAGATGAATTTAGAATTTATGTTACAAACTTAGATAAGGAGGATAGGTATTTGCATAAATTATAAATACTGCACTGAGTCAGAATGGCAAGTGTATTTGTAATAATAAATAATAATAAATCTTATTGACTTTCTTATATGTATATAAAAACTTATATTTTTTTATTATTAGGAAGTTTTTAGTTGTCAAGTTTATAAAAATTAATAATCTAGTAATCATTTGTTTGCCGTTAAATAAGTTAGTTTTAATAATAATAATATATATATTGACAGGATATAATAATAATATATATATTGACAGGATATAGTAAGGTCTAATTGCTATCCAATTGCTATCACACAATACGTAATATTGCTATTTGTTTTTGTTATACCCACATTAAATTTGTTGAGATTTGTGTTGTTCTTTATTTTTGTGTACCGCTCGTGTGTCACATATAAAAAATTTATGTATGTTAATCTTGTTTTCTCAAATGTTTAAAGTGAATTGTATTCTTTTTTTTTGAGAAATAAATTCTTAAACCATATTTATTTTACTGCTAGCAAATGTTAGTTTTTATTTTTTGTTTTTATTTATTCTTTTTTTTTTTGTCCTATATTTGTTATTTATTTAATTTATTATTATATTCTATATAAAAAGCAGTTAGGTACAAATAGAATGAATTTAATCAAGAATGAAATTTTAAAATAAGATGACAAAATTTTAAAATTTTTGTTATAACCTTATGTAACATTTTAGGCTCCTCTACCACCGAAACAATGGGGAGGTATTCGCGATGCGACAGACTTCGGTCCTATTTGTACACAATATAACTCGACATACCAAGGCGATGAAGATTGCTTGTTTCTAAACGTGTACACAAAGTCATTAGACAATAATGCTAAAATACCTGTTATGGTATACATCTATGGTGGATCTTATTACGAGGGGTCAGGGGACTTCTTTACGCCAGACTTCTTCTTACAACATGATGTAATCTTAGTGACTTTTAACTACAGACTGGAGTTACTAGGCTTCTTATCGTTGGACATACCAGAAGCACCCGGTAATGCTGGGATGAAGGACCAGGTTGCGGCACTGCGATGGATACAGAAAAATATCGATAAATTCGGAGGTGACAAAAAAAGTGTTACAATTTTCGGCGAGAGTTCTGGAGCATCATCCGTTACTTACCACATGTTGTCACCTATGTCGAAAGGTCTGTTTCATAAAGTGATTGCTCAAAGTGGTGTCGCAATCCATGATTGGGCAATTGGAAAAGGCTCAAAGGAGAGAGCATTCCGGGCAGGAAAGATTTTAGGGAAGGACACAAAGGACGTCCACGAATTACTCGATTATTTCAGAAGCTTAGATGCGAATGCTCTAACTAATCTTACTTTCGCAACCTTAACTCCAGATGAAAGGTACAGAGGACTTCCAGAGCACTTCGTACCTGTGGTGGAAAAGAAGTTTCCTAATGTCGAAGCTTTTATCACAGAAAACCCATTAAAAGTATTGGTTGAAGAAATAAACATGGTTAATAAAGTCCCACTCATGCTTGGATATAACTCTGGAGAAGGTCTAGTGATAGTTAGAGATCATGTGACAAAATTAGACGTATACAATAAAGAACCTTCCTATTATGTACCGAGAGAAGTAGCAGAAAGAGTTTCAAAGAATAAATTAAAAGAATTCGGGGATAGAATTAAGAAATTCTACGTCGGAGATAGAAATATTACCGAGAACGACGAGAATATAATCACAGATATGCAAACCGATATGCATTTTTCATTCAACACGCACAGATTTGCTCATTTGTACACATATATGTGTGGAGTATCTTATATGTACAGGTTCAACTACGAGACAGAATTGAACATTATTAAAATAGCTTTGGGTCTCCAGGAACTGAAAGGTGTAAGCCATGCTGATGAACTGTTTTACATGTTCTATAATTATTTAAATGAAATTCCTTATAAGAATAAAAAAAAATTAAGAGACATCGTGTTTCAAGTCACCAAACTGTGGACCAACTTCGCAAAAACTGGGTAAGAATATAATAATAATATATATATTTTTTTATATATAAATATTATATTACACAGTCGTTTGATAAAAACATGTAATTTTCCTTATTTACTAGTCATTTCATTTATCGTTACGATAATTATTAGCAAATATCTTCTTCCAATTATATTTTGCGACACATATTTCATTTATTACTTTAAGATAAGATAGGTAAAAAAATTCATCTTGTTGACAATTTGATTAATTATATTACGAACTTAAAATTAAATAAATTTTCCTATGTTTTACCTTTTGTATGAAATTTGAATAATATAAAATACGTTTCCACGATTATTTGAAACTTTCCTAAGGAAAAGTTTTCCATACTTGTAACTTTTTAAGCATAACTTATTTTATTGGGTGATTTAGTTCTGCAAAGATAAGAAATATTACCAATGAAAGTAATACCTGTGATATTTCATGCTTTGATCTGACCTCGTTGCTTATGCATCTGACATTGAACCAATCAATGTCGTAGGTTATCCCTATTATGAATAGGATGAGACTATTAATTCATGCTATTCTGTCCTGGTACAATAACATTGACAATGTTAGAGCGATAATATTGAATTTGAATAACTGATTTTTTTTCTTTTTCTTTTTTATTAATAGAAAGCTATATTAAAATAGTATTTTAATCACAACAAAACATATAATGTTTAGTTTTTTGTATATTGTGCGTATCTCACAGAAATATGTAATTTATTATTTGGTTATTTTATTTGTCGCATAAAAATATTTTGAACTGAATTAAATCAGCCTGTAAACAACCCACTATGCTGAGTAAAGGCCTCTTCTTCATATATAAGAACAACCTTCTTATTCTTAATTTAGTCCACCACGCTAATCCACTGCGTATTGGCGGATTATTTCCCCACCATGAGTACCGGACGCTATTAGATGTCTATGATAATAACCTGGACCGATAGCTTTACATGCTCCCCGATCCACGATGGAGACCCACAAGGACATACACCCAAACCAGAAACAAAGTAATGTACAAATACAAATATCTACGAGCGGGAATCGAACCCGCAACCGTTTACATTAAGGTAGTTCCAGCGTGGTGAAGTGTAGTCCTACCTTAATACCGTCTGCCTTATATCGTTAGTTATAGTAATCTGGCAACGTTGTTCTGAGTGTTTTATATATTTTTGTTTATATGGTCTTAGTATATACAAATAGTATTACGCTTTTTAATAATGGATTTATTAAATTAAAAAGATGATAGCGTTGTGCACAGTGTTGCCAGATCACTATAAATTTAAAATTAAAATTAATATTTATAATTTTAATATCTCGATAACAAAACCGTGAAGTGCTACTTTTATTTTATATCTCGCGATCTGAGCCGTCAAAAATTATGAAATTCTAGGAATTCATAACTAAAAGTATTCTGAACCCGTGAAATTTTTTTTTGCCGAATCTGTCGAAAGGTGGTTTCATGCTGGAACTACCTTAAGGCGACTACACACACCAATACACCAGAACAGTTGTCAAAAAATATTTTCTGCCAAAAATTTAAAAATAAATATTTAGAAATGGAATATAATAATACTATTGTAAAACAAAATTGAAAAGCAGTTGATGAACGTTCAACGAAGTTAGACAAACATATAAATATTATTGAAAGTTGAGAAGAAGTTTTAAGTAGTAGTGGAAAACAATTGAAAGAATTTAATTTAGCTTACCTATAGATAATTTTATTGCCTAAATCTTAAGTGATTGGCTGAACAAGAAAAAGAGCCGGAGAGCCATTTAGCCCAAGGGTCACATTTGGTTGCTTCAGTACTGCAAAGTTTAGCGTGTTGATCTCGTTTAGTTGCTTTTTCATAAAAATAGTTACAATTAACGATTTTTTGTTTGTAAAGTAAATCCGTCCTTAAAGAATTAAATCATGTCAGTCCCTGTAGTTAGTTTATTCGTTGTCGCTTATCTCACGATAGGAAAATTATTCCATCGTGGTTAACTAGGGTTATCGATCTACTAGTAAAAGTTCTAAAGGTCAACAAATAATTTTATGCGTACTATTATATTCAGAATTGTTTTAGTTTGTGTCTAGTCGTGTATATTTTAAAAGATTATCAAAGAAGAAACGTAGCGACCACTTTGATTTATAATGATTTAATTTTTCAATTCAACCCTTGCTTAAAGTTAACACATATACGTTAACACACGCGAATGTCATTTCTCACCGATATCTTATATCTTTAAACAAGCAATTCTTGTATATATAATCTATAGTACCTGGATGACCGAGCATTGCTCGGTTAAATTATATTTAGATACATTACATACTGATGAAACAATAATATTTTCTAATAATAATATCTTACCGACATAAAAGTAAAATAATAGGAACAGGTTATTTAAATAAAAAACAAAAAATAAAAATAGCTCACAATAATAGTTTTTCTCATAAAAGAAGAAACTTGAAAAAATATTGGTCTGTAGACACCTGGAATCGAACCCGGGTTTTCTAATGTCGAATCCGCCCGATTTCCATCCGAGCTATTATAAGCTTATTAATGACAGCGAAATTTACCTTCGTATTCTAATGATATTTTTTAATTGCGTAAAAAAAGGGATAAAACGACATTTTCTAAAAATAAATCCTAGCTAGATCAATTTATCGCCCCCGAAACCCCCTGCATACTAAATTTCATGAAAATCGTTGGAGCCGTTTCCGAGATTCAGATTATATATATACAAGAATTGCTCGTTTAAAGATATAAGATAATCTGATCTAGCTAGGATTTATTTTTAGAAAATGTCATTTTATCCCTTTTTTCACGCAATTAAAAAATATCTTTAGAATACGAAGGTAAATTTCGCTGTCAATATTAAGTTTATAATAGCTCAGATGGGAATCGGGCGAATTCGACATTAGAAAACCCAGGTTCGAATCCAGGTGTCTACAACCAAATTTTTCTTCTTTGAGAGCTCTTTTTTTAATTTTTTTTTATATTTAAATAACCAGTTCCTCTTATTTTATTATTATGTCGGTAAGATCGAAAATATTCAGTATTTATGTTTCATCAGTATATAATGTATCTAAATATAATATAATCGAGCAAGGCTCGGTCATCCAGGTAAGTACTTATTTAGTTAAATATTTATTACTATATGACTTGTGTGAACGTCGACCCATATAGAGCATTCTCGCGGTCTTTATTTCACGGTAAAACACTATGGAAACACTGTGTAAACCACGTAGGTTCCACAATGTTTCTACTATACCGTGTGTTTTTTCATTGTATTCATTCCGTGTTTCCAAAGTAGTTTCTCGTAGAACCCACGTCTCACAACACCAAACATAGTTTATCTTTGTGCTCCATAGATGGCGTTTTAAGTCGATTGAATCGCGCTATGGTTTCGTTAACAAGAAAATAATATAAAGCGAATGAATTGGTTAATTTCCTTCGCCGACAACGCGAAATCCCGTCGCCCGCTCTTCATCCTGTTGAGTGTAGTATATATATTTTTTTCTATTGATAATTCTGTGGAAACACTGTGTACCGATAGAATAAATACACAGTGAGAACACAGTGAAATTGATCGTGGTTACACAGTACGAGAGGGAGGGTAGCGAATAACTTTTCATATTATTTTCTTAATCTATATATTAATACGTGAAGCAAAAACTTTGTATACCCCTTTTTACGAAAATTACTCGGACGAAGAAGTATGAAATTTGGCACAGTTATAGTTTATATGGAAAAGAAGTGCAGAATGCTAATATTTTTTTATAATACTGCTCAAAAAATACATTAAATTAATTAAAAAAAAAAAAACACTACTCACACTACGGCACACGCACATATGTAGGTACAATGTACATATATACGGGTATTTCTCTACTAAATGGAAAATCGTTGTCCTAAGCAAATTTTATATAATAAATTTTAATATTTCTCAGTTTTTTGTATGAATAATGACAAAGTATTAGGTATTCTTGACACGCTATACCTTATTTAATAATTTAATAATGTAATATTTCTTTAAATCAATCTCAAACACCTCAAAACATAGTCCCCTGGTATGTCCTTTTTCCCGAATTGCAAGTCTTGTGACCAATATTATTTTATTTACCGTTGATATTGAATAAAATGTATTACAATACTTTTAAAAAAGACAGTCAGCATCTTTATAAATCACAATTATATATTTACTATAAAAATTTAATCGAAAAATCTCGACGTGAATGCTGTCCTCAAATTTTTTTAACAGTCCCCTGATAAAATTTGAAAACCGCACTTTAGTCGATTTTTGTATTCGCTCGAAACGTTAACATCGTGAAACGGAACGCATTCAGTGTGAAGTTCGTTCGGGTGTATAGATAGGCGGGCAGTTGCCATTTTGTTAGTGCCACCACTGAGTCTGCTAGTGAACCACGAGTCTCGGCCGTTAGATAAAACAGTCCCCTGATTAGCCATATTTTTCCTATTTTAAGAGTTTTAATTACAAATATTTGTTTCAAATAATTGATTATTAAGTATGTAACCACGTTTGTTTCGTTAATGTGATAAGTTTAGACGATTTAGTTTTTATTAAATTTATATGTAAAAATGACAGTCCCCTGGCCGACAGTCCCCTGCCATTTCATAGCGCAGTAGGCTGTTTTATAACGCAAGGGTCTGTTTTCTTTAGGTTTTATCAAGTCCTGATTCCCCAATCCTGATTACATATAGTTTGATGATAGCAAGCTTATACTGTTTAAAAAACGGATAGCAGAAAAACAAGAATATCAGCATCCCAAGTAGAAAAAAGAACGATCTCTAACAAAATGAAAAAAGTTTAATGGTTCGTCGGCGTGAACTGATACAATAACTAAACAAAGAATTGGATGCGTAATATAACCACGAAATAAACATATTTCATCAGCATAAAGCAATAAAAGAATTAAATGAAAATCTATCTCTCACGATTTTGAATGAAATCGTCTATAACTCAAAAACCAGGACGAAAATAAATGGGCTTTTCAAAGAGATATATTTAATTTAATATTGTCCTTCATTTTAGTAACAAACATTCTCAACAATTAATAAAATTTGCTTAGGACAGTCTTGTATGGACAAGTTTCCAAATAGCAGAGAAACACCCACACAAATTTTGTTTATTGTCAAAGTCTGTTGTCAACACGGTTTTAAATACAGGTCTTGCAACGAATTTTTTATCACAGATCAGGTTCAATGACTGCTGCATATGCTCACGATGTTATGCGCAATCATATTTTTATGATGTTGACAGTGCTGTTAATTATAGATTAGGTCGAATTTCGACCACTGGGCGACCACTAGTTTTCTTAAAAATACAATAAATTTGTCTAGAAGCAAGATATTTTTATTTTGTCACTAATTATTAATTATATTTATTTTGCAGTCAACCGACACCTGATGAGAGCTTGGGAGTAATATGGCAGCCTTACACTAGGGCCGGGAGGGAGTACCTTAATATCGGTGAACCGCTTGTAATGGGACGATTTGCAGACAAAGAAAGAATGCTCTTCTGGGACAAAATATATGAAGAAGCCGGTGTACAGCACTTGAAACATATATTCTTTCCATACCAAAAGAATAATAATCAACCAAGTGTTACTGTCTCGAATGAAAATTTGTGTTCCTAAATTAAATTATTTATTTAAATAAATAATTATTAAAGAATACTAATTGTCTCATGTTAATGAAAATTCAATGATAACTAAAGACCGTGAAATAATTCTGACGACCGTCATAACATAGATGGCCTTTTCTAGTGATGAAACACGGATCAGAATAACTTATAACGATAAATATAATGTCAAAAATTAGTAATAAATGAATAAAATACAATACTATGAGTACTATAATTATGTAATTTTTAATTTTCCCGCTTTTAACAATATAATGAACATCGAACGTTAAAAACTGTCAAGCTTAAACGGTTGTGAAATGTATTAAAAAAAAAAAAAAAAAAAAACTAATATCTCCCTGTTGTTCGGCTTATATAAGAATCAATTTAGTATCAATAAATAATAAAGAATTATTGTAAATCATGCAGTCAAGTCCCTAAATAAAAGTAGAATATATGTATATATATATATATCATTACGAATCGTCTGACGGACAAGTTTGATGACTTCCAGCCTCCCGAACAAGCCGGTTTCCGATAAGGCTATAGTACCATAGACCACATAATACGCTGCGGCAGACTATACAAAAGACCGAGGAGTATAATCGGCCATTATGCTTGGCGTTTGTGGACTATGAGAAAGCCTTCGATTCGATCGAAACTTGGGCGGTGCTGCAGTCTCCAGCGGTGCCATATTGACTACCGGTATATCAAAGTGTTGCAGTGCTTGTACAGTAACGCTAATATGTCGGTTCGAGTACAGGAGCATAGCACGAAAGCGATTCCAATGCAGCAAGGTGTGAGACAAGGAGATGTCATCTCTCCGAAACTGTTTACCGCAGCTTTAGAAGCCGCTTTCAAGCTTCTGGAATGGAAAGGATTCGGCATCAATATAACGGCTTGTCACTCACCTTCGATTTGCCGACGATATTGTGCTTATGGCAGAATCCCTGGAAGACCTCGGTATTATGCTCAGTAACCTCGATGGAGTTTCCCGACGGGTGTGCCTTAAAATGAATATGGACAAGACAAAAATCATGTCAAATGTCCATGTCGTGCCTACCCCAATATCGGTTGGAGATTCTACTCTCGAAGTTGTTGACGAGTACATCTACCTAGGAGAAAATGTCTATCTTGGTAGGTCCAACTTCGAGAGAGAGGTCAATCGTCGAATCCAGCTAGGATGGGCAGCCTTCGGGAATTTGAAAAACGTCTTTTCATCTGACATACATCATTGCCTGAAGTCGAAAGTCTTCGACCAATGTGTGCTACCAGTGATTACATACGGATCTGAGATGTGGTCTCTGACTATGTGCCTTTTAAACAAGCTCAGAGTCAATATCATACTAACTGACCCGTGCGAAAATTTTGCACGATATTGTAGTCAAATAATAAAGGTTAATATAATGTGAAAATAAGTAAACGTATGAGTTCTTGATGTTCTAAAAAATATACCTTACCACACTTTTTATAAATAAATAATGTATGTATATGACTGTTCTTAGTAATTCAAAACATTAACGGTTTATATAATTATGTTGCTATAAACCGACGTCGATATTTATTAATTTGCGCGATAGATCAAAAACACTGGCATAAAATGTGAATTTCATAGCTGTCATATTACTTACAAACATCATTCACAGATGGCGTCCCATGTACTTACGAGTAATAGGGCGCTTGTGCACTACACGGAATTTTACTGCCCGGCGTCCGATATTTTACGGTCCGACATGGCACGCCATATAAATGTATAGAGCGTTTGTGCACATTCGTGTAATATTCGAATAAATAAACAAACTACACACATACATACGTACGTTTATACGTATATAATTATGTTTTCATAACTACAATTTGTCTATCAACTTTAATTATAATGTTATTTACCAAAACGTTCTAAATCCTAGTTTATTTACATATTTATGCACAGTTAAGTCTTTATACAAATATTTTATTATTATTTACATTATAGTCTTAAAGGAAATCACTTTTAAGCGCCATCTCGTTTGAGCGTGATTAGTGATTGATTGGTTTGAGTCTTAAAAAATAAATAATAATAAAATACAAAATATCTAAGTATTATATATAAGGAACATTTATCAATAAATTGATTGTATTTTATTAGTTAATATTCGAATAAATAAATAAACATGTACATTTATACGTATATATATTTTCATAACTCCGATTTGTCTATCAACTTTACTTATAATGTTATTAACCAAAACGTGCCAAATCCTAGTTTATTTACATATTTATGTACAGTTAAGTCTTTATACAAATATTTTATTATTATTTACATTATAGTCTTAAAGGAAATCACTTCTAAGCGCCATCTCGTTTGAGCGTGATTAGTTATTGATTGGTTTGAGTCTTAAAAAATAAATAATAATAAAATACCAAATATTTAAGTATTATATATAAGGAATATTTATCAATAAATTGATTGTATTTTATTAGTTAATATTCGAATAAATAAATAAACATGTACATTTATTCGTATATATATTTTCATAACTACGATTTGTCGATCAACTTTAGTTATAATATTATTTACCAAAACGATCTAAATCCTAGTTTATTTACATATTTATGCACAATTAAGTCTTTATACAAATATTTTATTATTATTTACACCAGCTTTTACCCGCGGCTTCGCCCGCGTGGAATTCGGTTATGAATTCGGTTAAATCGCGCTACTTAGTTTTCCCGTATATATAGAGTTTAGAGTTTTTAAACCAAAACTGCGTGGTAAACTATATTATATGTTTTACGTTGGGGAGCAAAAACATGCAAATTTTGGGCACTGAATACCCGGGAACACGCTACATAGAGCTGGCCATGCGAAAAACAATGCTTTTCTAAGTGTACTCCAGCAACCCTTAGAGTTTGACCTTGTGCTTTATTAATGGTCATAGCAAATGAAACCCTTATAGGAAATTGAAGTCTTTTAAACTGAAATGGGAGGTCTGTTGGAATAATCGGAATCCGAGGAATGAGTACACTTTCACCCTTTGCAGCGCCAGTTAAAATAGTGGCGGTAATAATATTCCGCCCAAGGTAAGTGACACGCAGCCTGGTACCATTGCACAGTCTAGGGGCATCGAGATTACGCATGAGCATCACCGGAACCCCTACTTTTAATTTTAATTTATGTGATGGCACCCCAGATAATTCCAAAGAATTTAAGAACTCTACAGGATATGAGGTACTATTTTCTGAGTCTATCACCGTGTCTACAGATAAATATTCAGTAGTTTCTCCCATAACTTCATCCAAAATATTTTCATTTATTTTAGTGACCGTTTCGTTTTTTGGTGCTAATATTGCGCGTTCGCAGAGCCATTGGTCATCATGTATATTATTGTGTAAGTCAGTATAAACTTTGGCTACCAACTCTGATTCGCTGCCCACAACATTAGAAAAATCTTCTGTTAAAGTTATCATTCCCTCTGCATCTACTGTCATTCTCCCATCACCGATTTTTAACAATGTTTCCGCGTAATGACCTGAGTGAAAGTCGTTAAATAATCTTACTCGCATGTTTGTTGTCAATTGGAATTTTATGACATGGTCCCATAACTTAGACGATTTTAGGCAAGCTTTTATTTCATCTGATGGAGTCCCCCTTTGTATCCAAGCGCCATCTATTATTATTTAATACTTTATTACACACAATAATGAAGTAACATTGTAAAATATTTACAGAAAATGTGCAATGGCGGCCTTATCACTAAAAGCGATTTCTTACAGGCAACCATGAGTAAAGGATTTCTGGACACAAAGCGGTTGATACGTAAAGTACTAGTATCATACATACTAAGTTACATACATAAAATAGTAGTTTAATATAAATATATAATACATACACACACATACACATACATACATAGATACATACATACATACATACACATATTATCCATACATAGATACATAAATACATACATACATACATACATACACAATATAATAACCGTAAATTATTGACATACAGCGTTGAGTAGGCTATGCATTTTGTGTTAGATAATGCTGTTTAACACGACGTTTAAATATATCAACCGATTCAGATCGTCTAATATCATCCGGTAGCGCATTCCAAAGTTTCACTGTCTTAACAGTGAAAGATTCACTGTAACATTTTGTTCGATTCAGAGGCAACTCGAGTAGATTGTTATTTCGGGACCGAAGGTGATGTGGAAGTAGGGAGTTTGAGCCCAAGAACCTAAATCGTTCCTTGAGATATAGAGGAGTAACAGGATTATAAAGGATATTATAAAGGAGAGAGAGAGAGTGTAAATGACGTCGCTGTCGTATTGTTAGCCACTCAAGTTGTGTTCGGTATTGCGTAATGTGATCATACTTTTTCAAGCCGAAAATGAATCGTATTATAAGATTCTGTAGGCGCTCAAGTTTATTGATCAGTTGCTGAGATAAGTCGAGGTAACAGGAATCAGCATAGTCGAGTATAGGCAGAAGAAGGGTGTGAGCCAGAGATATTTTAGTTTTTGTTGGCAGCAGATTTTTCCACCTTCTTAGTCCACCAATAGCACAAAGGATCTTACTCTTATCATCTATCGCATACCTTAAGAACTAAATAGCGTAACTGCTAATACTTTATACTTATTTCAGTATATTTGTCATATTTGCACGTAATAACCTACTTTTTTGAAATTTCTTCACTTTTGTAAACCCTCTGGAACAGTATTATACCAGGATAAAGGGTAGGTAAATAATAACAGAAGTTTTTGCAAAGAAAATTACTAAGTACACAGGATTAGTAGATGTAAAAAAATCAGTTTAGAAGATAAACCAAATTCCTCATTTTCGGGGATTAATTATCATATCATTTACCTTCTAAGTTTACATTGTGTATATTCGTATGCAAAACATAACTTTGTTTTAAACTACACACAGCGCCATCTATCGCCATCATCTCCGAACTAACAATATTTTTGTTTTCCCTCGGGAAAATCAAACTTTTTCGGGATAAAAAGTACCCTATTATTTAATCCGGACTTCTAACTTTACGTCTGCAAAATTTCAAAGCAATCGGTTCAGTAGTTACGGCGTGAAAGCGGAACAAACATACAAACTCACTTTCCCATTTATAATATTAGTAAGGAAGTAAGGATTATAATCTGTAAAAAAAATCTCTTCTAAGCGCCATCTCGTTTGAGCGTGATTAGTTATTGATTGGTTTAATTTGATTCAAAACTACCGGTATCTTATTGATATACAAGATGGCGCTATACGTATCTGCAGTTTTTTTTAAATTAAACTATAAAATAATTGTTTAATAAATTCTATTCTATCACAGAACACTATATTAGAATAATTATGTTAAATAACTAGTTTAAAATCTCTTATCTTTTCAGTGATATAAAATTCGCAAGGGTACTATACTACTATACTATTACCGGTAAAATTCCGTGTAGTGCACAACCGCCTATTCGTGTTTTTCATTGTAAAATCGGACCGTAAAAAATCGGACGCCGGGCAGTAAAATTCCGTGTAGTGCACAAGCGCCCATAGTGTAGATAATAATTGAATACGCAGTCTGGACAGATGGCCCTCGTATCATATTCTATTAAATAAAACATTTTTTTTTATATTTTTCATCAAAAGTAGGGAATATAAGCTTTTAAATGATATATTAATTATTAATTTTGGTCAAGTATTTTAAAAGGTCTAGGCTCTCCAGGAAAAAAAATCTTTTAGAAATTATATATATAGGTATATTATGTACATATTAATAATTATTTTGATCGAAATATTAAAAATCTGTTCTGCTTAAAAATGTTGTTGTTTGTTCTGTTGAGCTTAAAAATACATCCCTAAATTCGATATTTATGTAGGTACTTAGACAATGAAACTAAAATTTAAATCTTGATATACAACGGAATTGTTTGTAAAGTATTCGCCGTCGCATATATAAGTTGTTTAAGGAAAACTTAATAAAACAAGTTTCGCTATAAAGGGTATAGCGATCGATTGGTATAGGTACACGATAATACTCGTAGTGCGTCCTTATTTATTTTTTGTTCGGCATTGAACAAAATAAGACTTCGTTATGTTTTATCTAAATAATTTAAAATATGTCGTATTATTAGTTTACATACAAGTGTATGTGGTTATCTCCTCAAAAACTGCAATAGTGAGTGTAAATAGTTAATTTATTTAGTTGAGAGATTTAAATGTGTTAAAATATATTACGAGAAAATATTGTCTCCTACGTAACTTTAAGGATTGATTGATCGAAAAATGATGCAATGCTAAGGTGCTGGATAGAAAAAAAAAAAAGATTTTTATAAACCTGACTTTAAAAATAGACTACTAATAATTATAAAATTATATTTTTGTTTATGTTTGTCCAACACTATTTTCAAGTCGGGCGTCAAAGTTTAAAAACCAGTCGAAATATGTTTTTACCCGGCAAGATTTTAAAATTACTTTGATTTAAAATCAGTTTACATTTGATGACGATATCGGCGAAAATACTAAAATACAGTTAAACATAGTCCTTTTTTGAAGTCTTGAAGGTTAAAAATTGATATAATTTTGCAAATAAAGAAAAATTGTTGAACGTTGGTGAGAACTTGTACTAGTTAAGACAATAATTTCTTTCGGGATAAATTTTTTAAATTAATACCCAAGTAAATTAATTTATTAATTAATAGCTTTTCACAACAGAAATTTTCTCCATACTTATACATATTATTATCAAAAGATTTTGGTAAATATTTACAATTGTGGCTTTTGCGAAAAATTGCTCCAAATTTTTATGACATGTTTTTTATCAATAATTAATTAATGTAATTTTATACAATATTGAGGAGGGCGAAAGCCTCGAAAAAAAAAACCTAACATAACCTAATCGAAGACTTCTCCCTCCTCTTTATTGCATAAGGAGCCATGGAAAATGGGTCGCTTTTATTTATTAAATATTTATTGTACATATAAGACAAAATATATGTATATTTACAATTTGGATATTTGCACAGATACATACATGCATGCAAAGGTGGCCTTTTCACATGCAGCGATCACTTCCAGACTACCTTTATTGACAATATTATATTTTAGAAAAAAAGTATCGGGAAGAGTGCGCAAACAAAACATGCAAAGTTATACTTATTAATACTACTTAATTAATAAATAAAATATTACTATATAATAAAATATACATGCAACAAATGTAATTATATATAATAGGTACTATAGATAAATGTAATATATAATATAATACATACATACAATATATAAAAATAATACAAAAGATAAAGTCGAGGAAAGATAAAATTTTACGCGCTTTTAAAGCGTGAAACATATAGTAATTATATAAGCTTCTGAATACTATTTGCTTTCCATCAAGCTTCCCGTAATAAATTAATTATTTATTAGTTATAACTTATTAGACAGCTCATTATATTATCTTCGTTATTTATCATGAATAATTACTCTTTTAACTTAGGATGATCCTACAGTAACTGTCAATGAAGGAAAAGTAAAAGGATCTATTAAGAAGCTTATTAATGGATCATCATACTACAGTTTTAAAGGAATACCGTATGCGGCACCACCTGTTGGGGATTTGAGATTTAGGGTCAGTAAACTTAATTTTATTAAAATATAATAAAAATATTCTATCACATATTTTTATTGTATTTCTTTATTATAAATTCTTTACTTTCTTTTTCTTTTTTTTTTGTGACGCAGGGGAATCCATTTACAGATGATATCCAGGACGCTCGGGCAGGCGTTGCCAGACCTATGTCGGACTCGGCACTTTAGGAGTGCAATACCGCAACTAAACCCATGCGGGAGCCTTCGGCCGCTTTAATTGGAGGGTCCCGGATGTGCAGGCAACAGGATCCCTCCAGCGACAGGCTGGCCTCGGCGAAAAGACCAGACTTCTCCTCTATGGGGACTGTCCGGCTCACCTCTGAACAGTCCCAACGACTCCGTGTCCAGCAGGACCGGGTTCCCATCCCGGCCCGACACGGGCACAGGGGCGTTACTGGAGGCGCATTAAGTAGCACCTTCTACGCACCCCCATTCGTCGCCCGCGGATGGAGGCCATGTCGGCGGCCTCCTCTCTCATCCGCTCGTCGGCCTCCTTCTGTGACATTACTGTCTCGCAGAGGAGACCATCGCCTTCCAGGACCCGTCGTCGCCGAGCATCTCGGTGATGATGCTCGGAAGTGACAAGTTCCCTCCGAGGACTAACGTCAGACCCTGACGCAGCGCCGCTCATCTCGGGCACACCTCGAGCACCTCTGCTCGGCAGAGTCCACTGGGCGAATGGCAGCCATTACGCGTGTGCCATACGGCTGCTCCGCCAGGTCCTCCCCCCACCTCCGCATTAGCGCTTCCTGCCCTATCCGACGCACCCGTAGGATCCCGTCCAACGTGGGATTCTCACCAAGAGCCTTTGTACCCGAGACGTATGAGTAGGTCTCGGCAAGAACCTCCGATAAATTCTTTACCTTGCTTTAATTTTGATTAACGTAATTTTTCCTCCATAAAAATTACTTCTAAATTAATTTAAAAAGTAAAAATAGCTGGTTTTAGTCCGAAAATGAGAAATTCTTTTTATTTTACTATAATTATTAACATCTTTAGCATTTCAGGCTCCTCTACCACCTAAACTATGGGAAGGTCTTCGTGATGCGGCAGACTTTGGTCCAGTTTGTACACAATATAACGCCAATATATCAACATACCAAGGCGATGAGGACTGCTTGTTTCTAAACGTGTTTACAAAGTCAATAAACAATAACGCTAAAATACCTGTAATGGTATACATCCATGGTGGATCTTATTACGAGGGTTCAGGGAACTATATGCCAGATTTCTTCTTGCAACATAATGTAATCTTAGTAACATTGAACTATAGACTTGACTTACTAGGCTTCTTATCATTAGATATACCAGAAGCACCCGGTAATGCTGGGATGAAGGATCAAGTAGCGGCACTACAATGGATTAAAAAAAATATTGATAAGTTTGGGGGTGATAAAGAAAGTATTACAATTTTCGGTGAGGATTCAGGAGCATCTTCTGTTACTTACCACATGTTGTCTCATATGTCGAAAGGTCTGTTTCACAAAGTGATTGCTCAAAGTGGATCCGCAATTCACGACTGGGCGATTGGCAGAGGTTCAAAGGAGAGAGCATTCCGGGCTGGAAAGATTTTAGGGAAGGATACAAATGACGTCCATGAATTACTCAATTATTTCAGAAGCTTAGATGCGAATGCTCTAACTAATCTTACTTTCGCAACCTTAACTCCAGATGAAAGGTACAGAGGACTTCCAGAGCACTTTGTACCTGTGGTGGAAAAGAAGTTTCCTAATGTCGAAGCTTTCATCACAGAAGAACCACTAAAAGTATTAGTTGAGGAAATAAGCATGGTTAATAAAGTCCCACTTATGCTTGGATATAACTCTGGAGAAGGTCTAGTGCTAGTTAAATATCATATCACAAAATTGGACGAATACAATAAAGATCCTTCATATTACGTACCTAGAGAGATAGCGGAGAGAGTTTCTGAACAGAAATTAAAAGAATTCGGTGATAGAATTAAGGAATTTTACGTTGGAAACAGAAATATTACCGAAAATGACGGGAATATAATCACAGATATGCAAACCGACATGCATTTTTCATTCAACATGCATAGATTTGCTCATTTGTACACCTACCCGTACATGTGCGGAATATCTTATATGTACAGGTTCAACTACGAGACAGATTTGAACATCATTAAAATAGGTATGGGGCTCCAAAAACTAAAAGGCGTAAGTCATGCTGATGAACTATTTTATATGTTCTATGACCATTTTAACAAAATTCCTTACGAGACTCAAGAAAAGTTGAAAGACATCGTATTTAAAATTACTAAAATATGGACCAACTTTGCTAAAACAGGGTAAGTAGCTATTTATTGATTGGCTAATTAACAAATAATATTATATATTTGTTTAAGTTTTAAAAATATTAATAAAATGGGATTTTTTTAACAAGTTCAATAAGAAATGTTAGACTTAGACTAATGTATTAAGTTTAGTTTTATTTAAGTTCAAAGAATTTCTTCCACAACATTGGTAATCGATCGTATTAAAATTAGTATCCCGAAATGGAATTTTTGTATAACTTAGTGATTAGATCGAACTGGCTGTGTTATTGTTAATTAATAATTCCAGGTACTCGAAATAGTTACTAAGTGAAAACTTAGATAGTTGGATATGAGCAGGTCGGAATATAGACTTCACCAGTAAGGCTATTTCCAAATTTACGTTGAGATTTAAGATGTTTCTTCTCATGCCATAAATGTTCCAACGTTGGCCAATCAATCTGCTTATTTGACTGAAATTGTCTCAACTGAGATGTGATAATCATGATTTTGAGTAAAAACATGTGTGATTATTCCATAGTGTAATCTATTAGCGCTAAAACACACTAGCAGGGATTTGATATACACATTAAATTCAATAAATATTTATAAATTACAAAATTAAATTATAAATAAAATAAATTACAAAACACTTGTTTCAAAGAGAGTAAATGAAAAAAAATACTCATCGAATTGTTATATGTATATTATATATGTATAATTTTCTTTTATAGTATACCTACACCTGACGATAGTTTAGGAGTGTCTTGGAAACGCTACACCAGGGTTGGGATGGAGTACCTTAACCTCGGCGAGCCACTTGCCATAGGGCGATACGCGGATAAAGAGAGGATGGAATTCTGGGACAATTTATATGCAGAAGCTGGCGTACAACATTTAGTTGATATATTTTATCCTTACCGAGAAGAAAAAGGTCAAACGATTATTCAAATTTTAGATGACACTTTTTGTGATTAAATTGATGAAGAAATATTTTAACTAGACATATTTTTATCATCCCGTCAAAAAGGAAATTGTTAATAAATCTAGCGTGATTGAAACACGAATGTATTGTACATTATTTTTTATTTACTTCTGTTATCAATAAGATGATTTTAATAAAATATATAAATCAGCGTAACATTTTATTGTAGACAATGGCTGAGTCCTAGTAAATGAGAAACATGGATACAAGTTTACAAGTAAAACCTTAATTCAATAGTTATTTAAAAATAAGTACCTGGATGACCGAGCTTTGCTCGGTTAAATAATATTTACTCGTAGATACATTACATACCGATGAAACATAAATAATATTTTCAATCTTACTGACATAATAGTAAAATAATAGGAACTGGTAATTTAAATAAAAAAAGCTTTCAACAATAGTTTTTCACACAAAAGAAAAAACCTTGAAAAAAAAAGGAAAAAAAAAATTGGTCTGTAGACACTTGGTTTCGAACCCGAGTTTTCTTATTTCTAATTCGCCCGATTCCTATTCGAGCTATTATAAGATTGTCAATGACAGCGAAATTTGCCTTCGTATTCTAATGATATTTTTCAATTGCGTAAAAAAAGGGATAAAACGACATTTTCTAAAAATAAATCCTAGCTAGATCGATTTATCGCCCCCGAAACCCTCTGCATACTAAATTTCATGAAAATCGTTGGAGCCGTTTCCGAGATTCAGATTATATATATATATACAAGAATTGCTCGTTTAAAGATATAAGATTTAAACACATAATTTAATTTCAACAGTCCTCGTCATTTTTTCATGCTTTTTCATTTATCATTTGTCAAATATATACTTTGTGCTGCGACTAGTTGCCGCAACGCCGTGCGCCGGTGATCGCGGGTTCGAGTCCCGCTCGGCATAGATATTTGTATTTGTACAAATATTTATTTCCGGTCTGGGTGTCTATCCTTATTGGTCTCCCCATCGTGCCTCGGAGAGCACGTAAAGCCGGCGGTCCCGGTTGTTCTCATAAACACCTGATAACGATAGTTACCCATGGTAGGGAAATTATCCACCAACCCGCAAAGCAGCAGCTCTATCAAGCTGGAATGGTCAAATCAGCAAAAATATATAGGGCATACACGAAAATTTGTAGCTAATTTGTTGCTAACAAGCCGATTTTGTTGCTGAACTGATCTCCGGAAATCGAAAATCATACCAGCTTGATATCAAGGTAGCATGGAAACTGGGTAAATTATAGAAATCGTATCGACCATCGTACATGAATTTGTTGCTAATTAGTTGCTAACATGCCGAGCAACAAAATCGGCATGTTAACAACTATAATTATTAGCAACAAATTAGTTACAAATTCTCGTGTATGTCATACAATTTTATGCTGATTTGACCATGCCAGTTTGATAGAGCTCAGTAGAGCAGCGTTGTGGATTAAGCTCCAACGCTTCTTCTATATGGAGAAGAGGCCTTTGCTCAGAAAAAAGAGCTGCGGGGTAAAAAATTTACCACCGATGATAAAGTTAAGGAAGCAGTTTCAGCGTATTTTGAAAACATTTTTTATGAGGGTACAAATAAATTAATTGAAAGATCTGAAAAATGTGTCCGTCTTGCAGGTGAATATATTGAAAAGGAAAAATAATTTGGTTTTTTTTATTTCAACGCCTTACCCATCATTCCGCGAACATAAAAACGCTCCCTTGTAAGTTTTAATATGGTATATGAATTATTAATTTAGGTGAAGTATTTAAGAGATCTAGGCTCTCCACGAAAAAACACCTTTTAGAAAAAAAAAATGATAATAATAAATTATTTTGATCGATATATTAAAAATTTGTTCGAGCTTAAAAATACATCTCTAAATTAGGTAGTTATGTACAGCAAAATTAAAATTTAAAACTTGACATCCGACAGAATTTTTTGTAAGGTATTCGCCATCACATATAATATGTAAGTCGTTTAAGGAAAACGGAATAAAAACAAGTTTCGCTTTAACGGGTATAGCGATCGATTATACATATATACACAATAATAGTGCATCCTAATTTATTTTTCGTTCGGCATTGAACAAAATAAGACTACGTTATGTTTTATCTAAATAATTTAAAATATGTCGTATTAATAGTTTGCTTACAAGTGTATGTGGTTATCTCCTCAAAAACTGCAATAGTGAGTGTCAATATTTAATTTATTTAGTTTAGAGATTTAAATGTGTTAAAATATATTATGAGAAAATATTGTCTCCTACGTAACTTTAAGGATTGATTGATCGAAAAATGACGCAGTGCTAAGGTGCTGGATAGAAAAAAAATAAAGATTTTTATAAACCTGACTTTAAAAATAGACTACTAATAATTATAAAAGTGTATTTTTGTTTATGTTTGTCCAACACTATTTTTACGTCGGGCGTCAAAGTATAAAAATAAGTCGAAATATATTTATTATATATTGATGTAATACCCGGCAAGATTTTAAAATTACTTTGATTTAAAATCAGTTTACATTTGATCACGATATCGGCGAAAATACAAAAATACAGCTAAACATAGTATTTTTTTGAAGTCTTGAAGGTTAAAAATTGATATAATTTTGCAAATAAAGAAAAATTATTGAACGTTGGTGAGCACTTGTACAAGTTAAGAAAATAATTTTTTTCGGAATAAGTTTTTAAAATTGGTACCCAAAGAATGCATATGCCAAAAATTAGACTTTTAGGGTAGTAAGGAGTGTCGTCGAAATGCGCTAAATCTACGGTGGTGTTACGTGCGTAAATTAATAAATAAATAACTTTTTACAACAGAAATTTTCTCCATACTTACGAGTATATTATTTTCAAAAGATTTTGGTAAATATTTACAATCGCGGCTTTTGCGAAAAAAGGCTCCAAATTTTTATGACACGATTTTATCCATTATGAATATTTCGTGCAATATTGAAGAGGGGGAAGGCTTCGAAAAAAAAAAACCTAACAACGTAACATAATCTAATCGAAGACTTTCCCCTTTTCAATATTGCATAAGGAGTCATCAAATTTCGTGAAAAAAAAATAAAAATTTTTTTATAAGAAAAAAATAAAAAACCAAACACTTGGTTATATCAATTTTTTAAATATATTTTGAGGTTCTGTGAAAAAAGTGTACCTATATACAAAAGTTGTAGATCTTTCTACTACCTACAACTTTGCGATTTAACTTTTTTCCATAGGACTTGTAGTTTTACCAGAAATCACGATAAATCGTTTCTTACCCTTAAACCCTCCCTCCCTTCCCTCTCCCGACCTCAGATCGCCCGTGATTTATTTTCCCCTGCATTTTTGTTATATTCTCTTCCTTTTCCAATGGGTTTCATCCTACTATTATTTTTTTTTGTTTAAAAAATTATCGGAACTGGTCTATTAAAATTAAAATAAATATTGTTATATTTCATGAACACGAAGCTCCGCCTTTGATCTGGAGAAAGTTACACGGGAGTATTATCTTTTTACAACGAAATCGAAATACTACACCTTCCGTAGTATTTCTTTATAAAGAATATTTTTTGTTTTACCTTCGGGTTGCTAGAATCACCAAGCTACTCTGGAACATGTCACATACAACTGGCTGTGGGAGAAGCAGCTTTCGCTCAAGTATACTCCCGCTACATTAAAGAGTTCGACCTTAAGCTTTGTTTATGACAAATACATATGAGTATGTATACAGTCATACATGATATTATTATCCAGTTCCCGAAAATCAACATTTCCTATTTTAAGCAACAGGTCTGAGAACTGTCCGGCAGTAACATCTCCCCTTAGATGGACTCTAATATTTATGGTAAGGCTCAGTTTCGTCACTGCAGGCCACAAATGCTTCTGTATTGTACTGTATTGTATCAGCCTGTAAACAACCCACTGCTGAGCAAAGGCCTTTTTCCATATAGAAGACGGGTTGGAGCTTAATCCACTATGCTGCTCTACTGCGGGTTGGCGGATAATATCCCTACCATAAGTAACTATTATTATAAGGCATCCATGATAACAAACGGGAGCGACGGCTTTACGTACTCTCCGGGGCACGATGGGGAAACCCACAAGGACTTACACCCAGACCTGAATCAAATATTGGCTCAAATACAAATATCTGCCCCGAGCGGGAATCGAACCCGCAACCACCGGCATTGAGGCGAGGCGTTGAGGTGACTACTGGCACCACTACACCAGAACGGTAATCAATGCTTCGTTCGTTAAATCATTGGTGTAATTACACCACAAGTCAATACGATTTTGTCTCTTAGATTTAAATAAACCCGCAAGCAATTTTTTTTTAATTTTGACTGACTCGGCACAGTTGGTAGTGACCCTACTTTCTGCTACCGGATCGTGAGTTCGATTCCCGCCTCGAGTCTGGGTGTAATATGTATTTATTTCTATATGTATTATTTATATGTATATTTATAAAAAAATGTATATCAGTCGGCTGATACATAAAACACAGGCATGAAGTTGCCTACCTTAGGAACAGACGATCGTGTGAATTCGTGTGTGTATGTATGTCAAACATATATTTATATTTAATAATAGCCCAAGACAGCTTTATCTCCTCCTTCTTAGTTTTAGTGTAAGATAAACTTAAATGGGTACATGATTTATAATGTTTTCTGATCTTGTTCTAAAATAAGTCCGTGGTGCCAATCTGTACTAATTGGGGTGTTAATGCCGTATAATTTAAAAATGTTTCCAAGTTCCAGACTACCTTTATTAACAATAATATATCTTAGAAAAAAGTATCGGAAAGAGTGCGCAAACAAAACATGCAAAGTTATAGTTATTAATACTACTTAATTAATAAATAAAATATTACTATATAATAAAATATACATGCAACAAATGTAATTATATATAATAGGTACTATAGATAAATGTAATATATAAATATAATACATACATACAATATATAAAAATAATACAAAAGATAAAGTCGAGGAAAGATAAAATTTTACGGGCTTTTAAAGCGTGAAACATATAGTAATTATATTATAAGCTTCTGAATACTATTTACTTTCCATCAAGCTTCCCGTAATAAATTAATTATTTATTAGTTACTAGCGGCCCGCCCCGGCTTCGCACGGGTATTTAACTAAAATTTTAAAAATTATAAATTTATATTTTTTATCACCTACGCCTGCGTCGATACTGGAAAATATTTTATAATAGACGGATTGAGTTGTCAAATCAACTTCGAAGCAAAAGCAACCCCCTTTTAACCTCGTTAGGAGATGAATTTAGATAAAATACGAAACACATCTTCAATCAATTCTGTTAAAGAATATTTTATGCAAAATTTGAAGTAGTTGGGACCAAGGAACTACGTTGTCCCATACAAACTTTGCCCCCTGTTTTGCCCCCTTAGGGGTAGAATTTCGTAAAATCCGTTCTTAGCTGACCTCTCCTCGGCAAAAGGAATATTCCTACCAAATTTCAAGTCTCTAGATCTTATAGTTCCAGAGATATCGTGATGAGTCAATATATAGATGGAAATCTCTTATATATATATATATATATATATATATATATATATATATATATATATATATATATATATATATATATATATATATATATATATATATAGATTTCAACTTGATTGTTTATCTATATTTCAATCTATAACGCTAGTAAATACTTTCGTGGACTTTGGGTCGTTTCCTTAGTTTCACCTTATCGCATATACCAGATTCTTTTCAAATTTGGAGCTTATAGGAGCTACAGCTCGAAAATTTAAAAATTTAATTGTTGACACCCACCTCCGCACCGATTTTACAAATATTTTATAACAGACGGATTGGTTGTCAAACATGTGTCAAATTAAATTTTAATTTAAATCAAAATCACTATGGAGTATTTATATCAAAATAATTTTCTCCCCCCTTTTAACATCGTTAGAGGATGAATTTCGATAAAATACGAAACACGTCTTCAACCAATTCTGTTAAAGAATATTTATGCGAAATTTGAAGTAGATTGGACCAAGGAATCATGTTGTCCCATACAAACTTTGCCCCCCTTTTTCACCCCCTTAGATGTAGAATTTCGTAAAATCCTTTCTTAGCTGACCTCTACTCGGTAAAAGGAATATTCCTACCAAATTTCAAGTCTCTGCGCCTTATAGTTTCAGAGATATCGTGATGAGTCAATGTATACGAGGAAATCTCCTATATATATATATATATATAGAGATAGATAGATAGATAGATAGATAACTTATTAGACAGCTCATTATATTATCTTCGTTATTTATAATAAATAATTACTCTTTTAATTTAGGATGACCCTATAGTAACAGTCAGTGAGGGAAAAGTAAAAGGATCTATTAAGAAGCTTTTTGATGGATCATCATACTACAGTTTTAAAGGAATACCGTATGCGGCACCACCTGTTGGGGATTTGAGATTTAGGGTCAGTAAACTTAATTTTATTAAAATACAATAAAAATATTTTATCACAGATTTTGTATTGTATTATGTAATCTTAGTAACATTGAACTATAGACTGGAGTTACTAGGCTTCTTATCATTAGATATACCCGAAGCACCCGGTAATGCTGGAATGAAGGATCAAGTAGCGGCACTACAATGGATTCAAAGAAATATTGATAAATTTGGGGGTGATAAAGAAAGTATTACAATTTTCGGTGAGGATTCAGGGGCATCTTCTGTTACTTACCACATGTTGTCTCCTATGTCGAAAGGTCTGTTTCACAAAGTGATTGCTCAAAGTGGTGTCGCAATCCACGACTGGGCGATTGGTAGAGGTTCAAAGGAGAGAGCATTCCGGGCTGGAAAGATTTTAGGGAAGGATACAAATGACGTCCATGAATTACTCAATTATTTCAGAAGCTTAGATGCGAATGTCTTAACTAACCTTACTTTTGCAACCTTAACTCCAGATGAAAGGTACAGAGGACTTCTAGAGCACTTTGTACCTGTGGTGGAAAAGAAGTTTCGCAATGTCGAAGCTTTTATCACAGAAGAACCACTAAAAGTATTAGTTGAGGAAATAAGCATGGTTAATAAAGTCCCACTCATGCTTGGATATAATTCTGGAGAAGGTCTAATGCTAGTTAAACATCATATCACAAAATTGGACGAATACAATAAAGAGCCTTCATATTACGTACCTAGAGAGATAGCGGAGAGAGTTTCTGAGCAGAAATTAAAAGAATTCGGTGATAGAATTAAGAAGTTTTACGTTGGAAACAGAAATATTACCGAAAACGACGGGAATATTATCACAGATATGCAAACTGACATGCATTTTTCATTCAACATGCATAGATTTGCTCATTTGTACACATATATGTGCGGAGTATCTTATATGTACAGGTTCAACTACGAGACTGAATTAAACATTATTAAAATTGCTTTGGGTCTCCAAGAATTGAAAGGTGCAAGCCATGCTGACGAACTATTTTATATGTTCTATGACCATTTTAACAAAATTCCTTACGAGACTCAAGAAAAGTTGAAAGACATCGTATTTAAAATTACTAAAATATGGACCAACTTTGCTAAAACAGGGTAAGAGATCTATTTATTGATTGGCTAATTAACAAACAATATTATACATTTGTTTTAATTTAAAAAACATTAATACAATGGGATATTTTTAACCCATTGTATTAATGTTAAGTTCACTAACTAGTGTTAGATTAATGAATTAAGTTTAGTTTTATTCTATATGTCATTTTAAGACAACATTTGTAGCTGCAACGATGGCAATATAGAAATTAGTATGCCGAAATGGAATGTTTCTATAACTTAGTAATTAGATCGAACTGACTGCTATTGTGGACGATCTAATAATTAATTCTACTTACTACTATATATTATTCTTAGTACTCGAAATAGTTTTTACGTGAAAACTTAGTTGGATATGAGCAGGTCGGATTATAGACTTCACCAGTAAGGCTACTTCCTTTACGTTGAGATTTAGGATGTTTTTTCTCATGCCATAATAAATTGTTCCAACGTTGGCAAATCAGTCTGCTAGTTTGATTGAAACTTATATATGACATTTTGAAAAAAAAAACATGTGTGATTTTTCCATAGTGCAATCTACTAGCGCTAAAACACTCTAGCAGGGATTTGATAGACCCATGAAATTTGATAAATATTTAATTACAAAACATTTTTTTCAAAGAGAGTATTTTTAAAAAATACTCATTGATATATATATATATATATATATATATATATATATATATATATATATATATATATATATATATATATATATATATATATATATATATATATATATATATATATATATATATAGTACCTGGATGACCGAGCTTTGCTCGGTTAAATAATATTTACTCGTAGATACATTACATACCGATGAAACATAAATATTTTCAATCTTACTGACATAATAGTAAAATAATAGGAACTGGTAATTTAAATAAAAAAAGCTTTCTATAATAGTTTTTCTCACAAAAGAAAAAACCTTGAAAAAAAAAAGGATAAAAAAATTGGTCTGTAGACACTTGGTTTCGAACCCGAGTTTTCTCCGAGTTTTCTTATTTCTAATTCGCCCGATTCCTATTCGAGCTATTATAAGATTGTCAATGACAGCGAAATTTGCCTTCGTATTCTAATGATATTTTTCAATTGCGTAAAAAAAGGGATAAAACGACATTTTCTAAAAATAAATCCTAGCTAGATCGATTTATCGCCCCCGAAACCCTCTGCATACTAAATTTCATGAAAATCGTTGGAGCCGTTTCCGAGATTCAGATTATATATATA
Organism: Euphydryas editha; assembly: GCA_036937285.1. Classification (NCBI taxonomy): domain Eukaryota; kingdom Metazoa; phylum Arthropoda; class Insecta; order Lepidoptera; family Nymphalidae; genus Euphydryas; species Euphydryas editha. Next base: position 1,550,257 of record JAUPFZ010000007.1, on the reverse strand, counting down.
TATACAAGAATTGCTCGTTTAAAGATATAAGATATATATATATATATATATATATATATATATATATATATATATATACACACTAGCTATATGTATATACTAACTGCTGTCCGCGACGTCGTCTGCGTGAACGCTATTAGATTACACGTTGTTACAGAATGCGTTGAAGAAATAAAGGCTTACTGCACGTTCCCCGTAGGTGATAGCGTGATAATATATAGCCTATATGTTGCCTCGAGTTCTTAATAATATTCTTGCCAAATTTGAAGTAAATCCATGCAGTACTTTTTGAGTTTCTCCTGACATACAGACAAACAGACGAACAGACAAAAATTCTAAAAACTATATTTTTGGCTTCGGTATATTATATATATATATATATATATATATATATATATATATATATATATATATATATATATATATATACAGGGTTAATTCTAAAACACCAGCAACCTCGCAGGACAAGATAGCTAACATTATGTACAACAACATTTGTTCTACCACTTTTGTTAATTTGTTAGATTTTATTTTCATACAAAAATAAATATTAATTTAATTTTACGCGTGAATGCAATAAACTCTACGCGCGTCCCAAAGATTAGGTAAATAACGACCACGTAGTACGTACTAATGTGAGGGGAAAGGTAGGAACGGGGCGGCGCTAGCGCCTTTGAACTTGACCTATTTAGCCAGCCGCGGCAGTCGGCGGCGGGCGACTTTGATGCGCGCGCGTCATATGATTTTGTGTGCTACTCGTATTTATTTTATTCGTATCGATCGATGTATTGTACCTGTACTAAAGTTATTTTATAACGTCAATGTCAACTCACCGAATCTGACAAACTAGCACGAGTAAATTTTTGTAACTGGTTCGGTTAACTAAAATAATTTGTGCGTTCAATCAAATTAAAACTAATTCGGAAGTGTTAGCACGTGTTAGTGAACAGCTGATTTTTAGGTGTTGTCTGTGTGTTGGTTGTGATGGTGACTATTTTGAACGCTATCAGCGCGATACGCACCGACATGCGCGTTACTTTAACCTTAGAGGTAATATTTCGTTTGTAAATATTATTTTATTGTCAATTATTTTTAATTTTTTAATTATTGTAAATACGCTGATTTCACTTTTGAAATACTTATGCCCGCCTCTATTTAACAATAAAAAGTGAATAATACCTAGCTACCAATATTTGATATTAAATTGGTTTAATTAGACTTTAGTAAACGTTAAAGAATAATTACCTACGTTAATAATTTTCACATATTTTTTTATGTTCAGAATTCAAATACCTAATCTACATACCTACATTTTTATAGTATTGGCGGGCATACGGACAGTCGAAGCCTTTTGATGACTAGGTACCGGATGTCTACCGCACAACTGGTTGTGCTGTAACCTCTGGAGGTTATGCAGATGTGTTGCCCTCCTATACATACGATTTATTTGTTTTTTATCGTTTAATATAGCCAGTTCTAAGCCTGGTAAAGTATGAAGGGATTGTGGACTCAGTTTACGTATTGCAGGGACATGACAAAACAGAAATTTGATTATTCACTTAAGTCACTGCGATATACATACTATGATACTGCCCACAAACCCACCAAGCAATTTATATTAATTTTATTAACTAGAATTATCGGGCAGAGAAAGTGTTATTACTATTATTATGCAAGCGCGCCCGAGCGTCGCGTCATCCTTTCGATAATGAATGAAACATAGACTCTAAATTTCAGAGCAGTACAATAAAAGCTTAAAAAATCATTTTTAATTAATGTATTGAGTTATGTCAAAAGTCGTAGAACAAATGTTGTTGTACATAATGTTAGCTATCTTGTCCTGCGAGGTTGCTGGTGTTTTAGAATTAACCCTGTATATATATTCTTACAAACACTAAGAAAGTTTATTTAAAAAAAAATACACACGGAGCTACAATCGATATTTATTACCAAAGGACTTACTAACAAATTAATTATTAATCAAACTAACGCTTTTACAATTGAAACCGATATGACAATTATTAAATTACAAAGTGAATGATAATAAACGTAACGACCTAAGTGTCCAACCCGTCCAAGAGACAACCACTAACTGAGCCTGCGTCTGCGTGCCCCCTCGTGGCCAGTCGCCGCAGGCGCCTTACTCGCCCCACCAATCGATCGTACGATCCTACGTCACGATGACGTGATGCTAGGCTCCGCCTTCTGGTCGGATTCCTCTAAAACGGCCTCTCCTGACGCAACGTCGTCCTCGACCGTTTCACCAGCTTTAACCTCGTCCTGACTGTCTCGCCCATCCTGACCATCGGCTTGTGAGCTCTCTAAAACACATAAGGCACAAATATAATATAAGTCGGATAGTATTAGTTTTAGATGTGAATTTAAAATCGCGTTATCATTGCTGCCGGCGCAAGCGTGCACTCAAGCGTCCTTAAGCAATGATTTTCATGTTTCAACTAATTCGTTGTTAAATGTTTAAATAAATGAAATTTAATTATTAGACAATGTATGCGATTGATAAGATTCCGGACTCTCATCACTCGCCACATATGTTACATGTACAGTTTTATCACATGTTATTACATGAGATAAAACTGTATGAAAGATACCGTAGTATCCTCATACAGAGTATTTGGCATATTTCTTTGCTGGTTTACGAATGTACGACGCTACTCACATGCGTCATAGATTCGCAAAGGAATGAAAAATATTGCAGCAGAGGCCCCACGTTTGCTTGCTGATTAATGAAAAATATAGCAGAGGCCCCACGTTTGCTTGCTAATGAATGAAAAATATTACAGCAGAGGCCCCACGTTTGCATGCTGATTAATAAAAAATGTGGCAGAGGCCCCACGTTTGCTTGCCAATTAATGAAAAATATTACAGCAGAGGCCCCACGTTTGCATGCTGATTAATGAAAAATATGGCAGAGGCCCCACGTTTGCTTGCCAATTAACGAATGTACGACACTCAGAAATGTCGTAGTTCGTATGGTAGGTATGTTTTGGCAGAGGCCCCACGTTTGCATGCCCATACTGCTACCATGGTGGTGTATTCACTATCGAAGAATGCGGAGCCCGTGTGCAGCGTCCACTCACCGCGCCACCGAACCATGTGTTCAGAGGCGGCTTGCGTCTTTTTACCATAGGCGCCTGCTAGTAACTCCAACTCGTAGCGGTGATACAGGAGCACAGTAGGCACTCTGTAAGGGCCGCGCATGTAGTCCATGACGTGCTGGGTTGCTGCTCAATCGTGCCACCAGGAACGTCAACATTGGAAGGCCGGGTAACGCTAGGAGCTGTTGACTCCTCGTCCTTGTCGTCTACACCTGCACAAAATGAAATAACCGAACAGAACAAATTTACAAAAGGCAATTATCAAAGTTGTAAAATCCTTTGACAGCGCAAAAGCCTATCTTTCAAATTGGTATACTTGTAGGTTAAACTGACAAAATAGAACAGTCTAAACACAGCGGATATAAAACAAACAGATATGAATACCAATCACCCGGGGCAGTTCCCGTCGGGGGAGTGCGCCCTCATGACTCGATAGGGGTCTCTATGAGACATAACTGTGCATGTGTGAATCGGTACTCATAAGAGCATGCTTTAACCCAAGTTAAAAGAACGATCTATTTTTATATTAAACGGGGCCTAGGACGTAAAACATAAAAAGACACTTTACTAGCGGAGCCCTCAGGTTACTAGTTAGCATACAGAGGGCTCGGGATGTATGACTGGCAGAGCCCTCGGGATACCAGAACAACATACCACACGAAATAGGTTGCTGCCATAAGGCGAGCGCATGTGGCTAACAATACAACACGCGCCATAGGTAGCTGCCAGAAGGCAAGTGCACGTGGTTAACAACAGAGCAAACGCCATAGGTAGCTGCCAGAAGGCAAGCGCACGTGGCTAACAATAAAGCACACGCCATAGGTAGCACCACACGCAGCAGCTCGTCCCGCAGGCCACGGTGCGCCAGCCACGCCGTAGGCGGTGCGGATGCCCCGACGTCTGGCCCGACACAGGCGCGGCGCGCACGCGCTCCACGAACACCACGCCGCGCGACTCTAGCGCTACGTTGCACCGAAGCTAGCTGGTAGCCTTTGCACGCCCTTGAGGCGCGCCCGCAGGCCCGGCCACCGCCGCGGGCCCGGCATTGACGGCGCTACAGGCGCCGCAGACCCGGCTAACATCGCCGGAGGAGCACAGCCGCTTGGCCCTCCCTGCCGAGACGAAGCCGGACGGCGCCGTCTCCCCAGCGACGCCAATCCGGACAGTGAACGGTGACGTCCAAGAGCGCCACGACAGCGATGGAACAAGCCATCGTCCGAGGGCTCGCGACAAGGACCTCGGCGCGATCCGCGATGCAAATCACGTCGCGGGCCTCGGAAGCCGGGAGCTTGCCAGTCGAATGCGCCTGTTTAATCACAAAAACAAGAGAGTTAGCTTTAAACGCTTGCGAGGTTTTTTGGTCAGCGGTTTCGGTCGTATCTTGTCGACTTTGATTGACTCATAGGCGTTCGGAAGTCTGTAGAATGAATTTCCCTTAATGCCTCGTTTTTTTTTTTTTTTGGATGAGCATTCTCTGGTTTGATGAAATTCATGTCAATGTCTAACACTGTTACAAGTTTAGTAAATTCAGAGCTTTGAAACATTCGACTACGATCTCCTACAATTAGCTTAGGAGTTTAAATAAAGAGACGACATTATAAAATTGTCGTTTTAATTCGTTAGCGTCTTGATTAGACATGGGGTACAACAGACTTAAAAAGCATTTATGACAATTAACACATACTTATAACCATTTGATTGAGGCAATTCTAAGAGCGAAATTGGGTATGTATTACCGAAAACAACTTGCTAAGCCCAACAATTGACGAGTTTGCTTAAACTTCTTAGGGATAAATGTTCCAATTAAAGCTTTAACTTTCTGTTCGCTCGGTCGTACCTGACCTTGACTTATAGTGCGTCCCAAATACTCTATCTTGGTTGTCGAGAAAGAACATTTCTTTAAATTGGTAAAAAACTCAGCACGGTCTACTTACTCGCACCAAGTCTCTAAAATACTCTAAATCATTGACATTCGGATTAAAATTGGAGATATAATAAGATTGGTTAGATCTCACCGGTATATTTATGGATTGTAACGCATCGACGACACGATTAGTGGCCCTGAAGTGGTCCACCGTAGCACTCGCAAACCGGTCCGGTGAGGACGAGGCTACTGAAGCCGGTAGCCTTGCACGCCCTTGAGGCGCGCTCGCAGGCTTGGTCACCACCGCGTGCTCTGCGCCAACGACCACCACAGGCGCTACAGACTCGGCTAACATCACCGTAGGAGCACCGCCCCTCGGTTTTCTTCGTTGAGACGAGGCTGTGTGGTGTTGTTCCTCCAGTGACACGATCTATTAAAAAAATTGTTGCATTGTTTCGATTAGAGCATTGCTAGATGGGCTACGTCGTCTGTGACGCGAATGACATTGGCTAGAATGTGAACTGCGATTACGCGAACGGCTACTGATTTTTCACTTTTTATTAGGAATTTTCTAATAGTTAATTTAAATTAGGCGTATTTCAAAACAAAGTATCAAAGAGTTACGCAAAATAGTTGCTTTGAAAATAAAACTTCTATTCACTCTTTTTTTTTTTAAAGAAAAACTGGAACATACTCACCAAAACCGTTGTTGTACTACAAGACTTTAGCACCTCACGTATACAAATTGATCTCGAGGGCTTAATTTTTCCTTGTTGGACAAACTCTAAGAGTGATGGGCTACAGGGACATAATTTGTTAAGTTAATGTGCATTTTACCAATTTTTTTACAGTGAATGTGGAAGTTCCAGATATAAGAAAATCTGGTGAATGCGTTTATTACTGATGGTAATGAAGCAAAATCTTCACCTTGAATAGGTGTGCTCTTGTTATGTAATTTATTTATGACAACGGAGGTGACTTTTGAAATAAAATTGGGGGTACCTATGCGTTAAAAAAAAAAAAATATTGATGTTTTGTACGAACAAAAGTAACCCCAACAACTATTAAGAACATCTGTTCCGATTGTTAACGGTGTATTCGTACAAATTGCGGGTACAATGATTCAATCTACATTTTTATTTCTTTAAATTATTTAGCATGTTCCACTTCCGCGCACTAATCGTCAAAATCGTGAATATTTGGATCGAATGGCGCAATATAAAAACTATGAGTGTTCACTCATAATAACTCGGATAACACTCCAACGATCCCGTTCGATACGGTTTGCCTTTTTATCCGCGACACCGTGTTGGGACCTACCCTCCGTCGTTGTTTCGTCAACGGTCCCCGAGTCCTGCTCGTTACTAATAACAGACGTAGGAACCGATGAAGGCAACAACGGCGGTTGTTATGGTCGGTCGTTTATTGGACGGGATGGACAATGACTACACGATTCAACACGCGAATTCGACCTTCAATAACATCTAATCGTAAAAGTATTCGGTTCAACGCACTACCACAAAGCACTATGAGAACGATCCCGGCTGTGACGGGAAACGTGTCTTCGTCTAGAACTATCGTGATAACGATCGGGATAACTCGAACGTTCTCGATGTCAACGTGTTATCGGAGGCGTATCATTATTACTTGACATGCTACGCCTGTCACTAGATCTAGATTTAGACCTGACGCGTTCTCTAACGTATTCACGATCTCTAACACGAGACGAACGATGAGACATTATCACGCAAAAATGTGGGTAGGTCACAAAACAACAAAAATGTGAATAGAAATTAAATTATTCCAACAGAATTTTAAAAAGCAAAACTACGTTATTAAGTCGGATGAAACCAGCGGCAGGATCACGTATTTTTGTGATCCCACTTCTGATCTTACAAACACTAAGAAAGTTTATTTAAAAAAAAATACACACGGAGCTACAATCGATATTTATTACCAAAAGACTTACTAACAAATTAATTATTAAATATTGGATAGAATCAGGCGTTACTTTGCGGAAGTTCATGATTAGCAAGAAAAGGTTAAAATTATTTTGCTATAATCCGCCAACAGCAGAATCTGTATGGTCAAACATGTAATTAAAAGCTAAGCACCGCTCACCTTCACACCAAGCAAGAAAGCCAAGTTCCCAAGCAAGCAATACCACCACCATTCACATGCACCACCACACAAGACTCTAACACTACTCTCGACGCACGTTTCGCTCCGACACCGGAGCATCCTCAGGAGATATCGACTTTACAATGCTGTATTGTCTAGTGACGTTCGTGGCAAATGCGCGGTCTTATATACCGTTTGTTACCCCTACACCTGTTGCCCCGCCCATTACCCCCCTCCCCCCTGAACCCCTCGCACCCCCCCGTCCCCTTCAAACAAACGAAGCAATGGTGAACTTGAAACGTTAACTTGTTCATTTAGCAATTTAAACTGATTATTATTATTATGTTTTATTATTTCTAGTTGTTCCAACATACTCAGTCGAAGCCCTTTATCGCAAGTATGTAAGATTTTATATGAATGGTCCGATGATAATTTGTGTCCACTATCAAGGAGATGTTTAGCGAAGTGTGATTTTTGTGGTTGGTTGTTCCTAACCGCGGCTATATGTTCTTTGTAACGTGTTTCAAATTTACGACCCGTTTGACCAATATATGTGGCTTTACAGTCTGAACATTCGAGTTTATAAATGCCAGATTTTTGTTTATTGTTTACTTTATCTTTCCCGTTGCAAATGTTTTTAAGTGTATTATTTGTCCTAAATGCTACATGTATATCATGCGCTTTAAGTGTCTTCGCAATACGCTCCGATATTGTTCCAAAATAAGTTAAACTTGATTTGTATTTATTAATTTTATCAGGTGCTGTTGAGTATAAATCTTTTTTGATCCGCATCGATTTTTGTTTTTTTATTATATTATTAACAATGTTATTGTTGTACCCATTAGCTTGTGCCATGTGATAAATTAGATTTAATTCTTTTAAATAATTTTCTTTTGTGAGTGGGATAGATAGCAACCTATGGACATAACTATGGAACGCTGCGAGTTTATGCTGCCAAGGGTGACAGGATGAAGCTGGTATGGTTGTGTCTGTGTATGTGGGTTTCCGGAAAATTCCAAACTGATGTTTATTATTAACGCGGGTTATAGTTAGATCGAGGAAGTTTATTGAGTGATTTTGTTCTAATTCTGATTTGAATTTAATTTTTGGGTGTATATTGTTTAGGTTTTTGACAAATATGTCTAATTGTCTGTCTGTCCCTGTCCAACATATAATTATATCATCTACATATCTGTAGTAATACAGAATTTTGTTATTTTTGACAATATGTTTATTTTCAAAATCATCCATGAAGATATCTGCCATTAGAGGACTTAGTGGTGACCCCATAGCTAATCCCTCTTTTTGTTGATAAAATTGGTTATTGAATTTGAAGTAATTTTGTTTCATGCATAGTTTGGTTAGTTCTATTAACTCTGTTATTTCGTTGGCATTTGTGTGATTATTTTTTAACAATTTGGTAAGAATGTTTAGGGTTTCTTTAACTGGGACATTGGTGAACAAGCTGTCTACATCTAATGATATTAATTTACAATGGCCCGGTAATGTCAAGTCTTTAATTTTATTTACTAGTTGGATACTATTTTTTAATGAATAAGTCGGATCAAAGGATGTTTTTGATTTAATGACTTTATTTAGCTCTTTTGCTAATTCATATGCTGGTGCACCAATGTATGAGACCACGGGACGGATTGGTATATTATCTTTGTGGATTTTTGGTAAACCGTATAAAATAGGGGCATTAGTGTTCATTTGAATGACGTTTTGTTTTGATGTATTTTTTGGAAAAATGTGTTTTGATTTATTAACGGATAGCCTAACTTCTGCTGCGTATTTATTAGTTGGGTCCGAAGATAACTTAGAGAATTCTTCTCCAGATATAACTTCATTGACTTTATTTTGGTATTCGGTCCGCTTTAATATAACAACCGCATTACCTTTATCGGCTTTTGAAATAATAAGATCATTATCTATTAGTGTTTTTTGTAATGATTTATATATTATGTTGTTGTTATTATTATTATTAGTGTTATGTTGTTTACTATTTGATTTGGAATTTTGAAGTGCAGCCTTTGTTTGGATTTCGTGAGCAACAATGTTTTTGATAATATTATCTTTTTTGTTAATGACCACAGCTAATTCAGATTCTACTGCCAGTGTTTCTAAAGTTTTTTGAGTATTATTTTTAGGGATATTGTATTTCAAACCGTTGTCTAAAAGGCGCATTTCATTTTTTGGTATAATGATATCGGTCAGATTTTTAACTCGGGGATAAAATTGGTGATTAGGTGTGTCTGTCATATTGTCTGTCGTATTGTTGTTCGATAACGCGGATTGGGAGGAATTATTAACGAGTGATTTTAATTTCTTTTGTTGGGAAAGGAATTTACTGTGGACTTCAATTGATGCTAAATCTCTTGCTTTTTGGTCTAAAAGGTCGAATTCGATATTATGTAGTTTGAAGGAAAGTTCTGAATAGAGAATTTTAAGATGTAGTTTTAAATTGTCCCTAACAGTAAACCAATGACGTGACTCTTCATTTAACCATACTTGTTGGGCTTTTTTTAATGCAATATTAGAAGCTCGACTGTGTGTGTTGGTCTTTAGATTAATATAATTTGGAATAACGTTTAGATGTTTACATTGTTGATTAAACCAAATGTTTTGAACCGCGACACGATGTAATTTAGTTAATTTGATGTAAAGTCTAGCCTGTACGGTCAAGCTCACCGATTTTAAATATTGGATAGAATCAGGCGTTACTTTGCGGAAGTTCATGATTAGCAAGAAAAGGTTAAAATTATTTTGCTATAATCCGCCAACAGCAGAATCTGTATGGTCAAACATGTAATTAAAAGCTAAGCACCGCTCACCTTCACACCAAGCAAGAAAGCCAAGTTCCCAAGCAAGCAATACCACCACCATTCACATGCACCACCACACAAGACTCTAACACTACTCTCGACGCACGTTTCGCTCCGACACCGGAGCATCCTCAGGAGATATCGACTTTACAATGCTGTATTGTCTAGTGACGTTCGTGGCAAATGCGCGGTCTTATATACCGTTTGTTACCCCTACACCTGTTGCCCCGCCCATTACCCCCCTCCCCCCTGAACCCCTCGCACCCCCCCGTCCCCTTCAAACAAACGAAACTAATATTTAAAATCGGTGAGCTTGACCGTACAGGCTAGACTTTACATCAAATTAACTAAATTACATCGTGTCGCGGTTCAAAACATTTGGTTTAATCAACAATGTAAACATCTAAACGTTATTCCAAATTATATTAATCTAAAGACCAACACACACAGTCGAGCTTCTAATATTGCATTAAAAAAAGCCCAACAAGTATGGTTAAATGAAGAGTCACGTCATTGGTTTACTGTTAGGGACAATTTAAAACTACATCTTAAAATTCTCTATTCAGAACTTTCCTTCAAACTACATAATATCGAATTCGACCTTTTAGACCAAAAAGCAAGAGATTTAGCATCAATTGAAGTCCACAGTAAATTCCTTTCCCAACAAAAGAAATTAAAATCACTCGTTAATAATTCCTCCCAATCCGCGTTATCGAACAACAATACGACAGACAATATGACAGACACACCTAATCACCAATTTTATCCCCGAGTTAAAAATCTGACCGATATCATTATACCAAAAAATGAAATGCGCCTTTTAGACAACGGTTTGAAATACAATATCCCTAAAAATAATACTCAAAAAACTTTAGAAACACTGGCAGTAGAATCTGAATTAGCTGTGGTCATTAACAAAAAAGATAATATTATCAAAAACATTGTTGCTCACGAAATCCAAACAAAGGCTGCACTTCAAAATTCCAAATCAAATAGTAAACAACATAACACTAATAATAATAATAACAACAACATAATATATAAATCATTACAAAAAACACTAATAGATAATGATCTTATTATTTCAAAAGCCGATAAAGGTAATGCGGTTGTTATATTAAAGCGGACCGAATACCAAAATAAAGTCAATGAAGTTATATCTGGAGAAGAATTCTCTAAGTTATCTTCGGACCCAACTAATAAATACGCAGCAGAAGTTAGGCTATCCGTTAATAAATCAAAACACATTTTTCCAAAAAATACATCAAAACAAAACGTCATTCAAATGAACACTAATGCCCCTATTTTATACGGTTTACCAAAAATCCACAAAGATAATATACCAATCCGTCCCGTGGTCTCATACATTGGTGCACCAGCATATGAATTAGCAAAAGAGCTAAATAAAGTCATTAAATCAAAAACATCCTTTGATCCGACTTATTCATTAAAAAATAGTATCCAACTAGTAAATAAAATTAAAGACTTGACATTACCGGGCCATTGTAAATTAATATCATTAGATGTAGACAGCTTGTTCACCAATGTCCCAGTTAAAGAAACCCTAAACATTCTTACCAAATTGTTAAAAAATAATCACACAAATGCCAACGAAATAACAGAGTTAATAGAACTAACCAAACTATGCATGAAACAAAATTACTTCAAATTCAATAACCAATTTTATCAACAAAAAGAGGGATTAGCTATGGGGTCACCACTAAGTCCTCTAATGGCAGATATCTTCATGGATGATTTTGAAAATAAACATATTGTCAAAAATAACAACATTCTGTATTACTACAGATATGTAGATGATATAATTATATGTTGGACAGGGACAGACAGACAATTAGACATATTTGTCAAAAACCTAAACAATATACACCCAAAAATTAAATTCAAATCAGAATTAGAACAAAATCACTCAATAAACTTCCTCGATCTAACTATAACCCGCGTTAATAATAAACATCAGTTTGGAATTTTCCGGAAACCCACATACACAGACACAACCATACCAGCTTCATCCTGTCACCCTTGGCAGCATAAACTCGCAGCGTTCCATAGTTATGTCCATAGGTTGCTATCTATCCCACTCACAAAAGAAAATTATTTAAAAGAATTAAATCTAATTTATCACATGGCACAAGCTAATGGGTACAACAATAACATTGTTAATAATATAATAAAAAAACAAAAATCGATGCGGATCAAAAAAGATTTATACTCAACAGCACCTGATAAAATTAATAAATACAAATCAAGTTTAACTTATTTTGGAACAATATCGGAGCGTATTGCGAAGACACTTAAAGCGCATGATATACATGTAGCATTTAGGACAAATAATACACTTAAAAACATTTGCAACGGGAAAGATAAAAGATAAATAAAGATAAACAATAAACAAAAATCTGGCATTTATAAACTCGAATGTTCAGACTGTAAAGCCACATATATTGGTCAAACGGGTCGTAAATTTGAAACACGTTACAAAGAACATATAGCCGCGGTTAGGAACAACCAACCACAAAAATCACACTTCGCTAAACATCTCCTTGATAGTGGACACAAATTATCATCGGACCATTCATATAAAATCTTACATACTTGCGATAAAGGGCTTCGACTGAGTATGTTGGAACAACTAGAAATAATAAAACATAATAATAATAATCAGTTTAAATTGCTAAATGAACAAGTTAACGTTTCAAGTTCACCATTGCTTCGTTTGTTTGAAGGGGACGGGGGGGTGCGAGGGGTTCAGGGGGGAGGGGGGTAATGGGCGGGGCAACAGGTGTAGGGGTAACAAACGGTATATAAGACCGCGCATTTGCCACGAACGTCACTAGACAATACAGCATTGTAAAGTCGATATCTCCTGAGGATGCTCCGGTGTCGGAGCGAAACGTGCGTCGAGAGTAGTGTTAGAGTCTTGTGTGGTGGTGCATGTGAATGGTGGTGGTATTGCTTGCTTGGGAACTTGGCTTTCTTGCTTGGTGTGAAGGTGAGCGGTGCTTAGCTTTTAATTACATGTTTGACCATACAGATTCTGCTGTTGGCGGATTATAGCAAAATAATTTTAACCTTTTCTTGCTAATTAATTATTAATCAAACTAACGCTTTTACAATTGAAACCGATATGACAATTATTAAATTACAAAGTGAATGATAATAAACGTAACGACCTAAGTGTCCAACCCGTCCAAGAGACAACCACTAACTGAGCCTGCGTCTGCGTGCCCCCTCGTGGCCAGTCGCCGCAGGCGCCTTACTCGCCCCACCAATCGATCGTACGATCCTACGTCACGATGACGTGATGCTAGGCTCCGCCTTCTGGTCGGATTCCTCTAAAAATATATATATATATATATATATATATATACATTTTTTTTTATAGTAAACCTACACCTGACGATAGTTTAGGAGTTACTTGGACAAGCTACACCAGGGATGGGATGGAGTACCTTAACCTCGGCGAACCACTTGCCATGGGACAATACGCGGATAAAGAGAGGATGGAATTCTGGGACAAATTATATGCAGAAGCTGGCGTACAACATTTAGTTGATATATTTTATCCTTACCGACAAGAAAAAGGTCAAACGATTATTCAAATTTTAGATGACACTTTTTGTGATTATTTTGATGAAGAAATAGCCAACCAGACATACTTTTATCATCCCGTCAAAAGGGAAATTGCTAATAAATCTAGCTTACTTGAAATAATGAATGTATTGTATATTATTTTTTATTTACTTCTGTTATCAATAAGATGATTTGAATTAAATATATGAATCATCGTGACATTTTATTTTAGAAAATGGCAGAGTCCTAGTTATTAAGATACATGGATACAAGTTTACAAGTAAAATATTTATTTAATACTAGCTCCCGCCCGCGGCTGCGCCCGCGTGGGTTTATAGATAAAAATTAGCCTATGTCCTATCAAATTTCATCACAAACGGCGCAGCAGATTAGCCACGAAACATACATTTACATAAATACAAACTACTATACTATTATTATTACTCGGAACGCTCCTCTACCCCTCCCTGCGGTGAGTGACGCTCTATTCTGGTAAATCGAGTTCTCGCGAAAAGAAGGTCGTAAGCGCCATGGCATAGATGGCACTTTTGCGTTTTCGCGTGATATTTTTGACGTGATAACGTCTAGTAAATTGATGAAAGCTACTGGGTGCATGTCCGAAAAACATGACGTCATTGTCACAATTTGTGAGCAAGAGCGTGGAACAAGCGATAGAGAGGCACGATCGGCTCGGCCTAAGCGTTCAGCTTACTATCGGCGGTCGGCTAACTTATGGCGCGTCCGAGTAGAAGAGACAGCTGTCAACTGTTTTGTCAAATTGTCATTATTATTGTTTGAACTTTGAAAGCATTGATTTATAAAAAACCTTTGAAAGTAGTGAAAAGTTAATCAATTGTTAATTTCAGCGAAAAAGGTAATTAATTCTTGCATTTTAAGAATTTGATTAGCGATATAAACTCATATATTTGTTTTTTCATTATAAAAAAGTAGCATCGGTCGGCGAGTGCAATAATAGGTTATATTACAATTTTGACTAAAAACTTATTAGGACTCATATAATTACGATCATGTAAAAAGTCAACTGTTTTTATTTAGTATTCAATGAAAAAAATTATAGTACCTTAGCTATTTATTGACATTGATTTGATTTCAGTTTATTTCTATAACTAATTGTTCGTGATTATATTTAAACAAATTATTTAAATTATAGGATGGGTGTCAATAAATTAAATAATTTCTAATGTAAATCACGAATAAATAAATGATATCACAGAAACCGTAGCATATTATAAACAATATAATAAAAAACAATAAAGTGTTAGTGCATTTCGCTCATGTATTTCGAACATAGAAACTATGACAAAAATAAAATCAATTAACAAAAGTAGGCAACTCCCTTTTATTTGTGATTATTTACCTATTATTTGTTTGGGTTATATGTACCTACCTAATGCTTTTTCGATCTCCTCAAATCTAAAACAGTCAAAAAGTTGTCGTTTTTGCTGGTAGAATATTAAATGTAGTAACACAACCTAAATCCTAATCGTAATCAGTTGAAAAAACTTAATTGAATCCCAAAACTGGATGAATTAGATTTTAGAGTATAACTATTGGTGTTTAACAGTTTATGAGATAAAACAGGCGAAGAGTTAAAGAGAGAGAGAGAAAAGAAATGATATAATCCGCGTTAAAATATAATAACTGCTTTTCTCTACTAGTTTGTGGGTGTACTCTGTAGCTTCAGTTCTCTGGCATTTAGAATACAACAGCTACTTGAGAGAAGAAAAATCTCAAATGGTCACTTACAGTGACTACATCCTAGATGCCACTATGTCACAGTGGTCTGATGATAATAGCGGAAACTCAAATTATTTATTTTTACTATTTTCATAAGTGATTAATGATAATCTAATTTGTTTTGCTAAGTTTAATTAAGTTATTAAACTTAACTTTTTTATTAAACTTGATTATTTCATGTATTAGTTACATATCAAAGTATTTAACTTTATTTAGCTTTTATATTAAACACAGTTACCTTTAGCTTATATACATATCTATAAAAACTCAAAATAGTTCAGGGGAAAAACACCCATCTTATTGACACCCATCCTTTGCAAAAACTGTAAATAATATTTGAAAATCAAAAATTAATGATTTATAACCAGATTTTTAAAAATATTTATGTTTTAAAAGAAAAATTTATCTGATATCTTTAAACGAGCAATTCTTGTATATATATATATGTGTATATATATATATATATATATATATATATATATATATATATATATATATATATATATATATATATATATAATCTGAATATCGGAAACGGCTCCAACGATTTTCATGCAATTTAGTATGCAGGAGGTTTCGAGGGCGATAAATCGATATAGCTAGGATTTATTTTTAGAAAATGTCGTTTTATCCCTTTTTTTAGGCAATTAAAAAAATATCGTTAAAATACGAAGGTAAATTTCGCTGTCATAGATAAGTTTATAATAGCGCCGATGTGAACCGAGAGGATTCGAAATAAGAAGACCCGGGATCGAATATAGGTCTACCTAGGTTCGAATCCAGATGTCTCCAGAAGTGTTTTTTTTTTTTTTCAAGTTACTTCTTTTGTGAGAAAAACTATTATTAGGAGCCCTTTACTAACTGGATGACCGAGCTTTTCTCGGTATATTATTATTTTTTTATTTTTTGTAAATCGTGTTTTTTGGATACTATATTTACATACGGATTACGAACTGATGATATATGAATAATATTTTTCGATCTTACCGAAATAATATTAAAAAAATACGAACTGGTTATTTAAATAAAAAATCACGAGTACAATAATAATTAAAAACTGCTAGAATATTATTAGAATACATAGGTAAATTTTGGCATAATCTACAAGTTTATAATAACTTACTCGTAGGTGGGAAATCAGTATACCTGGGTTCGAATCCCGATGCCTAAAGTCCCATTTTTTTTTTTGCTTTTTTTTGTAAAAAAAAAGAACTATTATTGAGAGCCCTTTACTACCTAGATGTCCGAGTTTTGCTCGGTATTTTTTTTTTGTTTTTTTTTTTTGTTAATCGTTCTTTTTTTTGGAAATTATATTTAGATACCTACGATAGAACTGATGAAATATGAATAATATTTTTCGATTTTTTTTTATATAATAATATAGTATTTTGTGTCACAAGGGGATGAAAGTACTATTTTTTGTCCTTCATGTGAAATTGCCGCCCGAGCCGAAGGCGAGGGTAGCAAACATACGGGAATGGATGTAGTACTTTCGTCCCATGTTGCACATACTTTTATTTTCCTACCTAGGACGAAAGTTCAGGTTTTGTCTCTGTGAAGTGGGGACAGAAAGTGTCACTTTTGTACCGCTTCACAGGGACGAAAATCGAACTTTCGGCGGAGGTAGGAAAAAAAATATAGGTATATAAAGTGGTTATTTAACTAAAAATCACGAGAGCAATTTAAAACTGCTTGAATATTATTAGAATAAGAAAGTAAATTTCGCCACCATCTAAAAATTTATAATAGCTCAGGTGGGAAATCGGGCGGTCTCGAAAACGGAAGATTTTTCCTTTTTTTTTTCAATTTCCTTTTTTGGTGAGAAAAAATAATATTAGGATCTCCGTTTATTTTTTTATTTAAATAACCAGTGACTATTGTTTTATTATTACATCGATAAGATTGAAAATATTATTCATATATTATCACTATGAAAGTTGTGTCTAAATATAGTTAACCGAGCAAAGCTCGGTCATCCAGGTACTTATTATTATATCAAGCAAATTTTGGGAGGCTTTTAAAAGCGTCAGTTTCATGAATTTGATTTATGGTTTCAATTTCATCGTTTTAAATTAAAACTTTATTAACATTAATTTGATTACAGTATATTTCTAAAAAAAAATGTTCATAATAATAATAATACTTATTAGCGTGTAGAAATTCAAAAAAAAATAATACTTAATGTTTATGTTAATTTATTATATGCCTTATAATATCAGTAATATATTATATTATATGTATTTATATGTAAACAGGTGGAGTGTGGTAATTAAAAATTTCAAATAATACTTAAATTACCAGCGAGCACTTATCACCTGTTGCAAAAAGCAGTAGTACTAAATACATGTAGATTGGTAATTGGTAATTTGTTCAATGTGAGCCCAATCACTGTGGCCAACCACAAACATAAATTATTATATATATTCGTTAGTTTTCAGTAAAAATAAACAATCAGATTTTAATTACCCCGTTGATGTACATTTGGCTTTGGCCAATGCCATCATTTTGCCGGCTATCTGAGATTAAATAAGAAACATATAATAATAAATAATAATAAGTATTAAATATATATATATATATATATATATATATATATATATATATATATATATATATATATATATATATATATATATATATATATATATATATATATATATATATATAAATACATAATTCGCATTTATAATAGGATTTATTTATAAATAATTTAAAGACACTATTTAATTTAAACAGTCCTTGTCATTTTTCATTGTTTTTCATTTGTCATTTCTCATATAGCTATATACGTTGTATTATTATAACACCTGACGCTACTTAAAACATAGTTTTGTATTTTCTTTTTGTTGTTTTCAAGTATTCTTTTTGAAATATTAATTCAATTCATTTAAGTAATATTTTAGTGTAAATAGCTTAATATAGTAATTTAGCAAAGTAATTTCTATCAGAAGTAATAATAATAAGCTTTGAATCACTTTTGATTTGCCTTTAAGATATCATCATCATCATCATCATCATATCAGTCATTACATGTCCACTGCTGAACGTAGGCCTCCCCCATCGACCTCCAGAGCAACCGGTTCGAGGTAGTTCCATCCATCGGCTTCCGTCGACTCTCCTCAAGTCGCCTGTCCATCTCGTGGACGGCCGTCCGACGCTGCGCTTGCCGGTACATGGTCTCCACTCAACCTTTTTGCTCCATCGGCCGTCAGTTCTACGAGCTATGTAACCTGCCCACTGCCACTAAGGAGGCGGGCACGAGGCCACGAGAAGAGTAAAGGAAATTAAATTAAATTAAATAAATAAATAAATAAATATGTTTAACATATACACACCGTCATCGGTCCCTAAGGTAGGCAACTTAGTGCATGTGTTTTAGGTAAAATTTGACTGATATACATTTTTTTTAAATAAATATACATATAAATAATACATATATAAATAAATACAATATACATATTACACCCAGACTCGGGACGGGAATCGAACCCACAACCCTGGAGCAGAAAACAGGGCCACTGCCAACTGCGCCACGGGCCAGTCAAAATTCCTTAGAATAAAGCTTAATAAATAGACGTACGAGTAAAATAAATTTTTTTCTTGTAACCGTGACTATATAGTTAATATTTTTTATTTTAATAGAACACAATTAAAATAGCAAAGTAAGATTTTCGTGATAATCTGTAAACTCAAATAGCGTATTCCTTTATGATGAAATAATAATTATAACTAGTGGTCGCCCAGTGGTCGAAATTCGACCTAATCATGCATATGCAGCAGTCATTAGACTTGATCTGTGATAATAAATTTCGATAAAAAATTCGTTGCAAGACCTGTATTTAAGACTGTATTGACAACAGGCTTTGACAATAAACAAAATTTGTGTATATAATATGTCATTGTACATAATTATGTGTGTGAGCCGTAATGTGAGTAGCATTTTTTTAAATGAATTTAATGTATTTTTTGAGCATTATTATAAAAAATATTATCATTCTGCACTTCTTCTCCATATAAACTTTAACTGCGCCAAATTTTATACATCTCCGTCCGCGTAATTTTCGTAAAAAGGGGTAAAAAGTTTCTGCTTCACATATTAATATATACAAAGCACACGTCTAATTAATTATAAAAATCTTGTTTAATAACAACATATGGTAATACATAAATTTTAATGACATCTTATACCTAATTACCTACTATACATGTATGTAATTAAAATTGAATAATTCATTATACAACTACAACAAAAAAAGTCACGCTTAAAACCGGATCTCTCATTATCTATACCTATAGATAATAAATTATTAACCATTCAATTATTAAAACTCATGTTAGATAAAATTACAATAATGCACTTAAAAAATCTCGGGAATTTGTCTGTAATATTAGTGGTTCTTTTTGAGAGTATAAATCTATACAAATAATAAATCTGTTAAAACCTCCGTTTCATTAATACACTATATATCATCAAGAATAAATTTTAATAGCGCGATTTAATTCGCGATTAATTCGCGATTTTTTTCGCGCGATTAATTTTAAATTCAGCGCCATCTCTTATCATTTTTTGTTCGTGCACGTATCACGTAAAAAGTACAAAACCAATGTAAATAACTTTAATACATAAAAATTATACATAACTCACAGTATAATTTAGTTTTTGTTTCATTGTAATTAAATTTAAAAATAAATATTTAAGAAAATAGAAATACGCCTACGCGACATAGACGCCATCTGGTCTAACGAATCTTAAAAACTCACAAAACTTATTTTTGAGTTATTATTTTGTTAAACTTAAAAGTTTACTAAATATGTCGGATAGGAACAGAAATCGTTTTAATATTTTAGATAAACATCATTTTCAATTAATATAGGTACTATTATGTTAAATGTCACTAAATATAAAAACGATATTCTGCCATTATACGATAGATGGCGAATGTAGGTGATAAAAAATATAAATTTATAATTTTTAAAATTTTAGTTAAATACCCGTACGAAGCCGGGGCGGGCCAGCACATAATAAAAACTTGTTTGTTTGTATATTTGTTTTAGTATTGAATATATTTACCATAATACCCCGCCGTCCTTGCGTCCACTTATCTATACAATACAAATATTATGAAGCCAAAGTTTGTTTTTTGATTTCAACGCGTTAATCTCAGGAACTGCTGGTTCGAATGAAAAATTATTGTTGTGTTGGATAGTTCATTTACCGAGGGTGGCTAAATAATATCATGTAATAATAATAAATATATATTATATCATTATTATTGCTATATAACATCACGCTACGACCAAAAGGAGCTGAGCATTAATAAGAAATGTTACAAAAAAGGGAAATAATATTATTTTTTAAGAGTTTTTGTATATTATTCCTTGAGTTACGCATAAACCATGTTTGATGGAATGTTGAATTGAATTGAGAACCATGTTGGCTTCTAACTGTCTGTCTGTCCGTTTTTATCTGTGTAAATGTTTCTTTCATGGCTAATAAGCTGAGCCGTTTGCGATGAAATTTGTTACGGATAATCTGAATCCTGGGGAAGGACATATGTTACTTTTATCGATACACCACGGGGGTGAAACCGCGAGCAGAAGCTCGTTAATATAATAAGTTTTGAAGTCGATAAAAAACCTAGTATAAACAAACCGGTTCAAATTGTTTCTGTAAATATTACGGAAGAATATTTTGTAGTAAAAATAAGATATGAGTTAAACATGTTTAATAAAATTTATTTCGTACAAAATTTTTGTAGTTCTTATGTTTTTTTTTATTGTTATTATTAATAGGTAATAATATTATAATGATTAAAGATTTGTTAACTTTTATTTCGGTAAACCTTGAAACTGCTGTATGTACAGATTTTAATAACTGTTCGCATTAAATACTTGTTATAAAATGTTTGTCGCATGCGCATCAATGTAGCAATTCTAACGTGTATTGTCTATTAGTAATAAACAGGTATTCATTGCAAACAGACGTTTTATTTCGAGTGAGTGACGAGTCAAACCAAATTCAACCTTATCGCAATCAACAATAACTGTTTTAATGTTAATCAATATTTATATTTTTCATTACAGGTTTGTTAAATGTTGACGATTACCTACCTATGTAAATTGTATAACGGAATTTTTTTGGAATACGAGTGATTTTTATATGCAATAGATTAAGATATATTTGATATACTTATTAAAATTTTATCATAGAAATAGTTACATTTATAATGATCTCATAGTTTGGTTGTTGTTAGCAGTAACCCTGCTTTCTGCTCCAGGGTTGTGGGTTCGATTCGCGCCCCGAGTCTGGGTGTAATATATATTTATTTATATATGTAATATTTATATGTATATTTATATCAGTCGTCTATTACCTAAAATACAGGCATTAAGTTGCCTACATTAGGGACAGACGACCGTGTGTGTGTGTGTGTGTGTGTGTGCTAAACATATTTATAATTATTATTTACACATACAACCGTTCTGGTGTGGTGCGGGGGATAGTCGCCTCAGTGCTAGTGGTTGCGGTTCGATTCCCGCTCGGGGCAAATATTTGTTTCTAGTTTATGCCCTTGTAGGTCCCCAACGTGCCTCTGGGAAAACGTAAAGCCGTTGGTCCTAGTTATTATCACAGATAACGATCGTTACTCATGGTAGGGAAATTATCCGCAAACCTGCAGTGAAAGAGCGTGATGGATTAAGCTCAAACCGTTCTCCAATATGGAAAAGAGGTATTTTCTCAGCAGTGGGATGTTTACAGGCTGATTCAGTTCAATTAAGCTGTTCATAGATACAAACAACATTTATATTCATGTGATAGAACTAATATTCAAATCATAAATACTTAATACGAGGAAAAAAAAAACATTACGTTAAAAAAAAAAATTAGTCCCGCTGAGTTTCTTTCGCCAGTTCTTCTCAGGTCAGGGGCTTCTTCTTTACGAACTGGTAGACTCATGACGTTTAGTAAATAATTGTAATAATTTTATGCTGAATAAAATATTTTGACTTTGACTTTGATAAGCAAGGCTACTCACTTTTGGATCTAGGAGATAGCTGAGCATAACATATTTCGAGCTATAAATTATCACTCGGCTTCGTCTGCATAAAGTTCGAGCTCGGATTATTAATTTTTAATAAATTGGTTTTTATATGCAAAAAAGTATGTACATATCGTAGTAGTAGACCATTCTGGTTTATTGGTGACCAAAGTTCCATTAACATCGACGATAGCGTGTTCGATTTTCGGTCGAAGAAGATGAATATCTTCTAAAAAAATAAAATACTATTATTATAAATAAAATTACTATTATTATTATTTACTTATAAATATTTGTTTACTTATAAATTTTTGTTTCTGATCTGAGTGTTTACACTTTTAAGTAATTTATCATTTGTCAAATATATACTTTCTTCCGACCGTTCTGGTGTTGTGCTGCGACTAGTTGCCGCAACGCCGTGCGCCGGCGATCGCAGGTTCGAGTCCCGCTCAGAATAGATATTTGTATTTGTACAAATATTTATTTCCGGTCTGGGTGTTTGTCCTTGTTGGTCTCCCCACCGTGCCTCGAAGAGCACGTGAAGTCGTCGATTCCAGTTGTTGTCAGAAACACCTGATAACTATCGTTAGAAGGTATGGTATACACTATTACAATTGAAATTTGTCATAATAGCGTCATAATGATTTTTCAATGGCACATCAGTGTAACTGAATAAGATATAATTAAAATAGGAAAGTATCGACCTTGGTGTACCTATAATTCGTGCGCGATGAGAATGGGATGAGACCTTTTGGAAATGAAACGTTTCGTCGACCAGCCGTAGCGTCGGCAAACTAGGACTATTGATATATATATATTTTTTTAATATCGGATTTTCGATATATCGATATTTTTAAATATACAAATATTGGAGCTTTATATATATAATAAAGTACAGTTGATTAAGGTAAAAACGATTTTGTAAATTAAAAATTAAAATTTACTTAAAAAAAATGTCGACCATCGATATTTAGATTATTTTTTAAGAGTTTTTGTATATTATTCCTTGAGTTACGCATAAACCATGTTTGATGGAATGTTGAATTGAATTGAGAACCATGTTGGCTTCTAACTGTCTGTCTGTCCGTTTTTATCTGTGTAAATGTTTCTTTCATGGCTAATAAGCTGAGCCGTTTGCGATGAAATTTGTTACGGATAATCTGAATCCTGGGGAAGGACATATGTTACTTTTATCGATACACCACGGGGGTGAAACCGCGAGCAGAAGCTCGTTAATATAATAAGTTTTGAAGTCGATAAAAAACCTAGTATAAACAAACCGGTTCAAATTGTTTCTGTAAATATTACGGAAGAATATTTTGTAGTAAAAATAAGATATGAGTTAAACATGTTTAATAAAATTTATTTCGTACAAAATTTTTGTAGTTCTTATGTTTTTTTTTATTGTTATTATTAATAGGTAATAATATTATAATGATTAAAGATTTGTTAACTTTTATTTCGGTAAACCTTGAAACTGCTGTATGTACAGATTTTAATAACTGTTCGCATTAAATACTTGTTATAAAATGTTTGTCGCATGCGCATCAATGTAGCAATTCTAACGTGTATTGTCTATTAGTAATAAACAGGTATTCATTGCAAACAGACGTTTTATTTCGAGTGAGTGACGAGTCAAACCAAATTCAACCTTATCGCAATCAACAATAACTGTTTTAATGTTAATCAATATTTATATTTTTCATTACAGGTTTGTTAAATGTTGACGATTACCTACCTATGTAAATTGTATAACGGAATTTTTTTGGAATACGAGTGATTTTTATATGCAATAGATTAAGATATATTTGATATACTTATTAAAATTTTATCATAGAAATAGTTACATTTATAATGATCTCATAGTTTGGTTGTTGTTAGCAGTAACCCTGCTTTCTGCTCCAGGGTTGTGGGTTCGATTCGCGCCCCGAGTCTGGGTGTAATATATATTTATTTATATATGTAATATTTATATGTATATTTATATCAGTCGTCTATTACCTAAAATACAGGCATTGGGCGCTTGTGCACTACACGGAATTTTACTGCCCGGCGTCCGATTTTTTACGGTCCGACATGGCACGCCATATAAA
Organism: Euphydryas editha; assembly: GCA_036937285.1. Classification (NCBI taxonomy): domain Eukaryota; kingdom Metazoa; phylum Arthropoda; class Insecta; order Lepidoptera; family Nymphalidae; genus Euphydryas; species Euphydryas editha. The sequence goes on along the minus strand of JAUPFZ010000007.1, from coordinate 1,525,849 downwards.
TGTATAGAGCGTTTGTGCACTATCCGTAATTTTACCGTCCGACATTTTACTTTTCCCTATTCCGGACCGTTTTTTTTGAGTCTTAAAAAATAAATAATAATAAAATACAAAATATTTAAGTATTATATATAAGGAACATTTATCAATAAATTGATTGTATTTTATTAGTTAATATTCGAATAAATAAATGAACATGTACATTTATACGTATATATATTTTCATAACTACGATTTGTCTATCAACTTTGTTATAATATTATTTACGAAAATGATCTAAATCCTAGTTTATTTACATATTTATGCACAGTTAAGTCTTTATACAAATATTTTATTATTATTTACATTATAATCTTAAAGAAAATCACTTCTAAGCGCCATCTCGTTTGAGCGCGATTAGTTATTTATTGGTTTGAGTCTTAAAAAATAAATAATAATAAAATACGAAATATTTAAGTATTATATATAAGGAACATTTATCAATAAATTGATTGTATTTTATTAGTTAATATTCGAATAAATAAATAAACATGTACATTTATACGTATATATATTTTCATAACTACGATTTGTCTATTAACTTTGTTATAATATTATTTACGAAAATGATCTAAATCCTAGTTTATTTACATATTTATGCACAGTTAAGTCTTTATACAAATATTTTATTATTATTTACATTATAGGGTGAAGGTGGCAAAGTGCGCCTAGCGGGCAAGTGCACCTACCACAAATATCTCGAAAACTACCGATTGGATACTAGTACAAACTAAATTATAGTTCTTGGTGAAAGTCACTGATGGCTCTAGTCATTTGTGTTTAAGATATGCGCCATTTTATTTTCACTGATATTCAAAGTGGTGAGGAGAGATGACTATGGGGTGATCATCTTCGTAAATCTCAAGAAATTGAGTTTTTACCGATATACGAGTGAGGTGAATGCAAAATTTAAATAATTTTCTTTAAGATTCTGGCTTTATTTCACTCATATCTAGTAAAATTTATATAGTTTTTACAAGTTAAATATTCTTACCCCAAATTTATATAGTTGGGGAAGTGCGCCATACTGACTTTTTATATGGCGCACTTCGCCGCAATCCAGAGGTTACAAACTTTTTTAAAACGTGTCTTTGTTACAAGTCTTTATTTAACTTGCAATGTTTGTATGCTTGTTTGTATGGTCGGGTCAATTCTTGCAAATTAATTGTAAATCAGTTATCTTAAACCGATTTAGATGTAATTTGCATATACGTTTATTAGTGAAGTACATTTACACAAGTTTAATATCGCAACAGCTTTTTTTAATTTATAGGTAAATTTGTAGGTAATGTAGTACATTGGTGGTTTTGATTTGATATAAAGTTTATATTGTGCATTTTCCATTTACAAAGCACAATGTGTGTTATCAATTAAAAAACTGCAGGCTGTAGAGGCACTATTAGGCAAAAGATATACGGCGAGTTGCACGAAACCGTCGCTAACTTTCCGTTAGTTAAGTTGCAATTAATCTTAAAATTAGTTGATCTTATGATTAATTTAAAGCTGTTGGAATTAATCATCCGTTAGATAGGTCTTTAATCAAACTAATTTTTTTTGTTAACTTAATCAGACGTAGGTTTCGTGCAACAGATAATCACGATTCTTGTGATTAAATTAGTTTAATAAACACTTAAATTTAAAGTTTGTTTCGTGCAACTCGGCGTTAGACACGGAATGAGCTTATAGAAAAGATCCATACCACCGCGAATGAAATACGAGCGGAGGTAGATAATAATATAGTCAGCCGCTCAACACGGCATATTGTATTAAGAACAAAAATATGTTGCCCATGTCGGGCCGGGATGGGAACCCGGTCCTGCTAGACACGGCGTCGTCGGGACTGTTCAGAGGTGAGCCAGACAATCCCCATTGAGGACAAGTCTGGCCTTTTCGCCAAGGCCAGCCTGTTGCTGGACGGATGCCCATTGCCTGCACATCCGGGACCCTCCAATTAAAGCAGCTAAAGGCTCCCAAGGGTTTAGTATGGTATTGCACTCCCAAAGTGCCGAGTCCGACATGGGTCTAGGACTGCCTATCTGGGCGTCCTGGATATCATCCGTAAATGGATTCCCCTGCGTCACAAAAAAAAGGTATTCCCATCGTAAATAAAAGAAAAAATATACTTGACACTCGATTATCAATATTTAGAAAAAAGGTTCATAGCCTCTGACTTAAGATTGTATGGCGCATTTAGCCGAAATTTGGTTTTAAATACATAGCTTCTTCTAGAATGTGGCTATGAAAAAAAAATAAATGTCATTCGTTTTGTTGCTTGTTTTCTTATAATAATATAAGGCTCTTTTTTTTCTAATGCTTTTTTATTGCGTTTTATTAACACATGGCGCACTTCCCCGATTTGTCGGCAAAGTGCGCCTGGTCAGACTGTTTTCAAATTTTATGCTAAAATTCATTAATTTGATGTCAGATTCTAATGAGACGACATTGGTTGTTGTTGCAAAACATCACAGATCCTTATAATACCATGAGTTAGTGTCACTCGTGAACTTAAACACAAGTAATATTGCATCAAAGTCAACTATGAAAAAAGTATGGCGCACTTTGCCCCCGTCACCCTAATCTTAAAGAAAATCACTTCTAAGCGCCATCTCGTTTGAGCGCGATTAGTTATTTATTGGCTTGAGTCTTAAAAAATAAATAATAATAAAATACAAAATATTTAAGTATTATATATAAGGAACATTTATCAATAAATTGATTGTATTTTATTAGTTAATATTCGAATAAATAAATAAACATGTACATTTATACGTATATATATTTTCATAACTACGATTTGTCTATCAACTTTGTTATAATATTATTTACGAAAATGATCTAAATCCTAGTTTATTTACATATTTATGCACAGTTAAGTCTTTATACAAATATTTTATTATTATTTACATTATAATCTTAAAGAAAATCACTCCTAAGCGCCATCTCGTTTGAGCGCGATTAGTTATTTATTGGTTTGAGTCTTAAAAAATAAATAATAATAAAATACGAAATATTTAAGTATTATATATAAGGAACATTTATCAATAAATTGATTGTGTTTTATTAGTTAATATTCGAATAAATAAATAAACATGTACATTTATACGTATATATATTTTCATAACTACGATTTGTCTATCAACTTTGTTATAATATTATTTACGAAAATGATCTAAATCCTAGTTTATTTACATATTTATGCACAGTTAAGTCTTTATACAAATATTTTATTATTATTTACATTATAATCTTAAAGAAAATCACTTCTAAGTGCCATCTCGTTTGAGCGCGATTAGTTATTTATTGGTTTGAGTCTTAAAAAATAAATAATAATAAAATACAAAATATTTAAGTATTATATATAAGGAACATTTATCAATAAATTGATTGTATTTTATTAGTTAATATTCGAATAAATAAATAAACATGTACATTTATACGTATATATATTTTCATAACTACGATTTGTCTATCAACTTTGTTATAATATTATTCACGAAAATGATCTAAATCCTAGTTTATTTACATATTTATGCACAGTTAAGTCTTTATACAAATATTTTATTATTATTTACATTATAATCTTAAAGAAAATCACTTCTAAGCGCCATCTCGTTTGAGCGCGATTAGTTATTTATTGGTTTGAGTCTTAAAAAATAATAATAAAATACGAAATATTTAAGTATTATATATAAGGAACATTTATCAATAAATTGATTGTATTTTATTAGTTAATATTCGAATAAATAAATAAACATGTACATTTATACGTATATATATTTTCATAACTACGATTTGTCTATCAACTTTGTTATAATATTATTTACGAAAATGATCTAAATCCTAGTTTATTTACATATTTATGCACAGTTAAGTCTTTATACAAATATTTTATTATTATTTACATTATAATCTTAAAGAAAATCACTTCTAAGCGCCATCTCGTTTGAGCGCGATTAGTTATTTATTGGTTTGAGTCTTAAAAAATAAATAATAATAAAATACGAAATATTTAAGTATTATATATAAGGAACATTTACCAATAAATTGATTGTATTTTATTAGTTAATATTCGAATAAATAAATAAACATGTACATTTATACGTATATATATTTTCATAATTACGATTTGTCTATCAACTTTAGTTATAATATTATTTACCAAAACGATCTAAATCCTAGTTTATTTACATATTTATGCACAGTTAAGTCTTTATACAAATATTTTATTATTATTTACATTATAGTCTTAAAGGAAATCACTTCTAAGCGCCATCTCGTTTGAGCGTGATTAGTTATTGATTCAAAACTCCCGGTATCTTATTGATATACAAGATGGCGCTATACGTATCTGCAGTTTTTTTACTTTAATTAAACTATAAAATAATTGTTTAATAAATTCTATTCTATCACAGAACACTATATTAGAATAATTATGTTAAATAACTAGTCTAAAATCTCTTATCTTTTCAGTGATATAAAAGGCTCGCAAGGTTACTACCGAACAGTAAAATTCCGTGTAGTGCACAAACGCTTATCCGTTTTTTTCATTACCAAATCGGACAGTAAAAAATCGGACGCGGGCCAGTAAAATTCCGTGTAGTGCACAAGCGCCCATTAAGTTGCCTACATTAGGGACAGACGACCGTGTGTGTGTGTGTGTGTGTGTGTGCTAAACATATTTATAATTATTATTTACACATACAACCGTTCTGGTGTGGTGCGGGGGATAGTCGCCTCAGTGCTAGTGGTTGCGGTTCGATTCCCGCTCGGGGCAAATATTTGTTTCTAGTTTATGCCCTTGTAGGTCCCCAACGTGCCTCTGGGAAAACGTAAAGCCGTTGGTCCTAGTTATTATCACAGATAACGATCGTTACTCATGGTAGGGAAATTATCCGCAAACCTGCAGTGAAAGAGCGTGATGGATTAAGCTCAAACCGTTCTCCAATATGGAAAAGAGGTATTTTCTCAGCAGTGGGATGTTTACAGGCTGATTCAGTTCAATTAAGCTGTTCATAGATACAAACAACATTTATATTCATGTGATAGAACTAATATTCAAATCATAAATACTTAATACGAGGAAAAAAAAAACATTACGTTAAAAAAAAAAATTAGTCCCGCTGAGTTTCTTTCGCCAGTTCTTCTCAGGTCAGGGGCTTCTTCTTTACGAACTGGTAGACTCATGACGTTTAGTAAATAATTGTAATAATTTTATGCTGAATAAAATATTTTGACTTTGACTTTGATAAGCAAGGCTACTCACTTTTGGATCTAGGAGATAGCTGAGCATAACATATTTCGAGCTATAAATTATCACTCGGCTTCGTCTGCATAAAGTTCGAGCTCGGATTATTAATTTTTAATAAATTGGTTTTTATATGCAAAAAAGTATGTACATATCGTAGTAGTAGACCATTCTGGTTTATTGGTGACCAAAGTTCCATTAACATCGACGATAGCGTGTTCGATTTTCGGTCGAAGAAGATGAATATCTTCTAAAAAAATAAAATACTATTATTATAAATAAAATTACTATTATTATTATTTACTTATAAATATTTGTTTACTTATAAATTTTTGTTTCTGATCTGAGTGTTTACACTTTTAAGTAATTTATCATTTGTCAAATATATACTTTCTTCCGACCGTTCTGGTGTTGTGCTGCGACTAGTTGCCGCAACGCCGTGCGCCGGCGATCGCAGGTTCGAGTCCCGCTCAGAATAGATATTTGTATTTGTACAAATATTTATTTCCGGTCTGGGTGTTTGTCCTTGTTGGTCTCCCCACCGTGCCTCGAAGAGCACGTGAAGTCGTCGATTCCAGTTGTTGTCAGAAACACCTGATAACTATCGTTAGAAGGTATGGTATACACTATTACAATTGAAATTTGTCATAATAGCGTCATAATGATTTTTCAATGGCACATCAGTGTAACTGAATAAGATATAATTAAAATAGGAAAGTATCGACCTTGGTGTACCTATAATTCGTGCGCGATGAGAATGGGATGAGACCTTTTGGAAATGAAACGTTTCGTCGACCAGCCGTAGCGTCGGCAAACTAGGACTATTGATATATATATATTTTTTTAATATCGGATTTTCGATATATCGATATTTTTAAATATACAAATATTGGAGCTTTATATATATAATAAAGTACAGTTGATTAAGATAAAAACTATTTTGTACATTAAAAATAAAAATTTACTTAAAAAAAATGTCGACCATCGATATTTACATTTCAATATCAAACTATCGGTATATCTTCCAAAAAATATTAGTAATAAATATCGCTATTTCTAAGTAATAATATCGATATATCGATATTTTATCAACAGTCCTACGGCAAACTCGCGTCGAAGCTCTCGTATGCTAGTTTTGTTTTCTGAGCTCGAGGATTTCTGTTTGAGTTTTATTTTTAACGAGAGATTTATATTTTATTCAATTGAAAAAATGAAACATTTTTATGTATTTTAATAACCCTATGATAAGATCGCAAAAATAATTAATATTAGCTAATATTAAAAAATAATTAATCTCATTTGTTCACCACTGTTTTGCTAACGCTACTTGAACTACTAACTGTCATTTTAGATTTACTTAGACAAGGGTCCCATTCTCATAGCGCACGGATTATATAGAACGTTTGTTTAATTTAAGAATAAATAAAACTAATTGATATCGTATCAATCTCAATTATCATGTCGGAACGCTGTCAAGGTTTAAAAAGAAATTAAAAACAAAAAAACCCATATATTTTATTTTATATTTACAAGGATAAATATTTAATTATTCCTTAAGGAAATATAAAAAAATAACGTCGTGACTTAGACTTAGACTTAAAACTAAAATCTATTTATCACACTATCATTGTAAACAATCATTATGTCATTTGAGTTTTTACAGACACTAAACTATATATAGTCATGATCTTAATTATTATGAAATATCCACATATATTAAATTGTAATAATTACTTTGATAAATAAATTTTTCATGTATTTAAGAAAAACACAATACACAATTTGGTGCCATTTTTAAATCAAATCAGCTGTTTTTTTTTTTTTTAATTTGTGATACAGTTGAAATATACATATCTTTCTGGCAATTTAATAAAAAAAAAATCAGTAACGTATTAGCTGGATATCTTCATACTGTTTAGGAACATAACAAAATTACTGTCCATTAGAAAGTTTATAATTTGCAAAGGTAATTAATTGTACATACAATTTCAATATCATTAAAAAATATATCGATTTTTTTTAAAGCAGTCAAGAAAATTCACGTCAATTTTTAATTTCGTTTCTTTAGAAATAAAGTTTACAAAACATCAACTCTTACAAGATATTTCCGACAAGACAAATCTTATTTTCTTAACATATTTTTACCCGACTGCGACAGAAGGAGGGTTATGTTTTTCGAGTGTATGTATATATGTATGTATGTATGTATGTATGTATGTATGTATGTATGTATGTATGTCCATTTCTTTGGCACGCCCTACAGCCCAAACGGCTTGACGGTTTTTGACATATGAGGTGTCGTTGGATTTGTCTAAATTGTAGTAGTGACATAGGCTATATAAATTTTCAAAATGGCGCCCTCAAATGGCGGAATGAGGGGGGGGGGGAGTTGAATTTTTTTTCTTACTGTAGCAATATGGGTATCAAATGAAAGCTAGTAAATTGTTTTATTCTTTTTAGTTTATAATAAGAGTATTTTACGCAGTCGGGTTTTTTGATTTTTTTTAAATAAGCATACTTGTTATATAAGTAGTTCAAAATCGATTTATAAGAATAAAAATAAAATTGAGAGTAATGCTGGTAAAATGATAGTAGTAAAACTATAGTACACAATTGTATAACGTTGACATTATGATGATTAAGTCAAAAAACCAATATCTGATAATTTATTTTGAACATATAATTATATCTATTGTAGCAGATGTCAGTGACACTAAAAATATTTCTTACAATTTTATATTGGAAGTGTTTATTGAATGTAACTTTACACTGTTTTTTCAGTTAAATAAAAGTATAGTACTACTATATTATTTAATAATAGTGGAATTATTTTAACGTTGTCATGTAAAAAAAAATTGTATTTGTATTAATTTCAAATTCTATTTAATAAAAAATATAATTTTTTATTTGTATTCATTTAAAATTTCGAATATTATGAATGGTCGTGTAATGCTGAGTACGCTAGCTTATAAGAGTAGTAATTTGGAGTGAATTGGCGGGTAGTTCTCGGCACTTCTCGGTGCTTGACTACTGAGAATGTTCGAAATTTGAAATGACTATAATTATGACCGTGGTCAAGTAATGGTAAATATTCCAGCTTGAGTTTGGTCACGTTCGAAATTTGAAACAATTTTATGCTTTTGGTCACCTGACACAAAATACTCGTATAATGTCCGGCGCTTGGTTATTGAAGACGTTCGAAATTTGAAATGTCCGCATAGCCGTGGTCAGACAGCGCCAGGCGCGCGAGGCCGGCGGTCACGTGGAGTACAGCGGCTCGGCGAGCAGGCGCGGCGCGCGAGCCGCCGCCGCCGCGCTCTCGTGCGCCGCGCGCATGGCGGCGCGCATGCGGCTCTTGGCTGCTCACGAATCATGTTTCAAATTGTTATTTTTCTGTTTTTACTTCGATGAATTTTATTTCATTATTTAATGTAATCGATAAATACATTATTTAACTCTCTGTAATGATTTTTATTTCACTTCATTGGTGTAGACAAACAATATCGATATCAGTATACAAAATACACTAAATAAAATGAAACAAGTAATATTAATGTCATTTATTACTAGTTACTAATTTGTAGTAAACGTTCTTCTTGTTTTAAACTATACAACCCACCTACTAGTTAATAATTTAAGAACTACACGCGAGCGGGCACATACCTCTCGAGCGCAGACAGCACAGACAGACGGCGGCCAGCAGCGCAGCGAGCGGCAGCGCGGCGGCGAGCAGCAGCAGCGCGCGCTGCGCGGGCGAGTGCTGCGCGGTGCGCGGCGCGCCGCACGGCGCCACGCCGCGCACGCCGTGCCGCAGCAGCGCCGCCTGCAGCGCCTCGCCGGCCGCGCGCAGCGCCGCGCGGGTCGCCTTCGGGCTCAGCGCCTCGCCCGTGTCCGTTTTGCGGAATTGAAAGCACGGCCTGCGGAGGACGTCCCATTGCGTTACCTTCATATATCTATATTTATTGCGTTATATGTGTACAACTGAACTCAATTGAACAGCCAGTAAACGTTTCACTGCTAGTCTTAAGCCTTCCAAGGATTACTCTCATATTAATTAGAACAGAATAAAGCAACCATTAAATTCCTGCAAGTGGAATCAATATACAAAAAAAAGATGACAAACAATCGTCCAAACTTATATTTCATACAAAAAAAAAACTAATAATAATATTTAGCAACTCACCCATCATTATCATAGAAGGCTGCTTGCGGTGCGTCGTGGATTTGCAGCTTTAAATTGCGAGGTTCGATAATCTTCGATATTTCTTCCTTTAGCGAAGCGAGACGAGAGCGACCGTCAGGCACCACTAGTCTCAGCAGATCACGTTCGCGCACAACTACCACCTGAAAGAGAGACACATCTAAGTATTGTATTGATATTGATGTTAAGTCATTTTTATTCGTTAAAGCTGGGTTATATTCTGAAAACAAGATGTTTTGCTTACGAACCGTTGAATTTGAAACGAGTTGTGAGTTGTGACGTAAAAAATTATCTATGAAAACTATTCGTTTACTCTTAGTAATGCTATGCTTATGAGGTTTTATGCGGGCTGCCTAGAACGGATTTAGTAAGAATGTATACAAGGGACTGAAAATATGGTTACTGTAAATATTTTCAAAGTCAAAACGGCTTTTAAAATACGAACCGTTCTAAATTTATTTACGTTCAAAATCGGCCGATTGTGAATTATAAATACACTTTTTTCCAATTAAAATTTACTAACACTATAATACGTGATAATACCATACGTAGGTACTGATTGTCGATACGATCCATACGGTCGATTGTAGCAAACGAGTAGATGTTTATGGGGATTATTTAGATTCATTTGTTTCAAATAGAACGATTCTCAAACAAAACTAATCGCTTCCTGAATACAAGAAGAACCGGGCTTAAATAAAATGGTGCACTAGTGCCAAAATAGCACGAATGATTTCGCCAATGTCATTGGATGGAGAAGATACAAAAAATTGATTGGTATAGTCGAGATTATAACCTCATTTGAATTTTAAAGACCGTACATAGCGGCTATTTTATGGCCTATCCGATGGTATTATATAGGTCTAGCAACGAAGCCTAACTTTAGTACTGAGACATTAGTATAATCGTGATATAGCTTTTATCTTTCACTTCAATGCCGCTGTACGTCGCTGCTATCGATGGGTGCGCCGATTGAGTGACAAGCGACTGTAAGCGACTCACTCTCATTTCTCATTATCAATCATACGGCGTATATTTTTCTCTCCCAATTATTGTGTTATTTGATAATTGTTTTTGCTATTTTGTTATAATTTTTGTTTTGTAATTTAACTGTTTTGTTTGGATTTGACAATGTTCAAAACATGATTTGACTGCGTTGCACAGAACACCCATCTATTGTCACGCCTCTAGCGGCCGTAAATTAAAAATAAAAGCCACAAGACCTGTATTATAAGACCGTGGCCTACCCTTAACTTAGAACTTTGAAAGTTATGGTAGTCCCAAAAGGCTAACTAAAAATTTGGTATAGGTTTCTTCTTGATATACCGCCCAGAAGTAGAGTATAAACAACTGTACTGTAGTAAAATCAAGGAAATAAGTCGTTTTGTACAAATTATATATTTTTTTTAGTATTGAAAAAAAAATGGGTTGTATGTTAAGTCGGTTTACGGACGATAATTTTACGTGATAACGTCATAAGAAAACATTGATGAAAAATTTCATACTTTTATGAATTGAATTATTATGACCGAATTATCGTTATTTTGTATAATACAAAGAAGTTTATTTAAATTTACAATTTTTCGATAAATTAACATTTATTTGCACTCGTTCAAATATTTTTTCTCTTCTACTGGGACGTATCTACCGATGGAGTGAATGAGAGATAGATGTGTCACAAGCCGAACGCTTTGGCCGATCGTGGCTCTCTATCGCTTGTTCCGCGCTCTCGCTCGCGGAACGTGACAATGAGTTATGCTTTTTCGTGCGTGCAGCCAGCGTTCATTGATTTAAAAGATGTTATCAAAAAGACAAAATACGCGATTAAAAAATATTTGTATGTCTGTCTGAAAAACCGTTTTGTGACGTATATAAGCAGACTAGTAAATATTTAAGTAAACGCGGGTAAAGTCGCACAGATCGGCTAGTAATAATATAAATATGTAAAATGTTTTTATTTTACTTACTTCAACTTGAAGATCACTGTATCTGTCGGTTTCATTTGAATTATTCGCACGTACTGTCAGCCTGAAATAATAAATATCACTGTACTATATATAACATCTTGTAAACACCCCACAGCTGGACAAAGACCTTTCGACGTTCTGGTGTAATTGTGCGAGTAGTCGCCTAACACCGCTCAATTCCCGCTCGGGAGATATTTGTATTTGTATAAATATTTGTTTCCGCTTTGGGTGTATGTCCTTGTGGATCTCCCCACCGTGTCTCGGAGAGCACGTAAAGCCGTCGGTCCCGATTATTATCATAGACACCTGATAACGATCGTTACTCAAGGTAGGGAAATTATTAGTTAGGTAGTTAGGGATGTATGTCCTTGTGGGTCACCCTTCCGTGCCTCGGAGAGCACTTATAATCGGCAGTCCCAGTTGTTATCATATACATCTGATAACGATCGTTACTCATGGTTGGAAAATTATCCGCCAACCCGAAGTGGAGCATCGTGGTGGATTAAGTTTTAACCCTTCTTCTATATGGAGAAGTGGCCTTCGCTCAGCAGTGGGTTATTTACAGGCTGCTACAGTACAGTACAGTGTGTATCTAAGGATAAACATAATTTTTGTGTTTAATTTAAAAACATAATAAAAGTTATTGCACATTGTATTATTACAAAAATGTATACATTATTTGTAGCATATTAGAGAAGTAGCCCATCTAGGAGTAGCAGCTGAACAAAGGCCTTATAAGGAAGAAGCTCTCGTATGAAGGAGAATACTAATGATGAATGTACGTGTCTCAGAATTTTTTCTAGAGAAATTTAGGTTTTTTTTTAATAATCACCGGAGTTTGTATAATTACGAAATATAATTTGAACAGCCTCGGTGTGCTTTTTCCTTTGGTTTTAGTCTACGTGTTATATCAATTTAATAATCTATTTTCAACGGATTGGTGCTATGGTCAAGGCAGCTGACTGGCTCTGAATATGTCGCTTATCTGTAAGACGTCATGTATGGACATTTTAAGTAATTAAATGGTAATTGGCTGTTTACAGTGTTTGTATTGACCATACAGATATTTGTAAATTATATTTGTGCAGATACAGTTATATAGATGCTTGTCGTGGTCTGGCTATCTGTGTTGTTCCTTGAGCGTGATACGTTTGTTATTATATTATCACTTACCTAAATATACCATCAGCGTAGTGTATTAGATTCTTCATTATCTTCATTTCTCCAGTGACATTATTTATAACAATCACATCGGTCACGTTGTTAGAGGATTTAGATTTAATGGGTGACTCAAATGTCATATTTATAATTTTATAATGTATGGTCATTGCATCTGGATCCTTGTCTATGGCTTTGACGGTGGCAATGACAGTGTCCACAGGAACGTTGAGACGTACGCCAATTGTCATATTGGAACTGTCGAATTCCGGTAGATGATCGTCTATGTCTAATATCTTGATCACAACTTGGATTTCTGTTGGGTCCTGAAAATTAAAATTATAGTAAACTTTTGCCAATCTATAAACTTAATTATTTGACGGCCGGCTGGTCGAGTGGTCAGGCAACTGGACACTTTACGCAGCGGTCGCGGGTTCGAATCCCGCCAGGTGCAGATAATTTGTATGACGAATATAGATGTCTGCACCGGGTCATGGATGTGTATTTATGTATATATGTATTTATATCTTAAATTTATTTCCGTTCCTAGTACGTGTAACACAAGTTCTTACGAACTTACCACGGGGCTAGGTTAACGTGGTGTGATTGTTGGTTAATATTTATTTATTTATTTATTTATAAAAAAAAAATTAGATAGATACAGGTTAAAATCTCGATAGTACTGATCAATCTAATGAAAAATTGTGTATGTATTCTCCATCCTCTGACATTGATGAAATCATTGAGAGCCTTTAGTCTAATTGCTGCATAAATAGATAAATAATATTAATTGAGCCTCGTATTAAGTACGTACTACCAAGATTAAGGATGTTTTTTTAAAGTGAACTTCTTTAGAATCGTTGTGATTTGAAACGGGATGCGACGAAAAAAACGAGACACAAATACAAAAATGTGTAGGAGAGAATGAGATAGTATGATGTCGCGTATCCTTTTTTTTTTTTTTTTTTTTTGACGCTGGGAAATACGTTTACGTATCCCGCCGCCTGAAGGTGACGGGTATGTGGGACTCGCTGACTGCGAAGTCAGAATACCCACTAAAACCCAGCGGTCCCCTCTTCGTCGTACAAGGACGCCACGGGATCACGGTTGCATGCCACCGTGATGATGTCGCGTATCCTAGCAACGCGTAAACATCGCGTAAATAAGTAATATAATGTTTAACTATAAATATTAATACATTTTAAATTGAGTTTGCCAGAGATGTTTCACTTCTGACATGTGTATTCCGTACACACGACATTTTTATTTTATTTTATTCACACTTACAAATGCTTCAAATGTGTACCTGTCGACCATAGATTATTGTATGGGCGACAGGTACACACAGGTACACCTTCATATAGCATATCTGTAATGCAAATATTGATATAAATTGGTTCATCAAAGTAATTTTATCGCTCAAAAATCAGAATTTAAGGTATTAATAATCTAAATCTTTCTTAGTATATCTTAATACTCACCAATCTATTGTATGATTTGCTCTGTCTCGGAGTGGTGCCGTACTTGAAGCACTTGACAGTGAGTAGCTGCCTGGAAACAGCCTCCCGGTCTAGTCTAGCGGCTGCGACTAATAATGCCTTACTGTCGTTCGTCCGTTTAATTTTAATCAATTCCAGTTCATTTCCCGCTATAAAAAACATCAATAATTTATTCAAATATTTATCTTTTTTTTTAGTTCTTGGAAGAAAATTCTAAGTTTTCTGTTATGTAATTCTAAGTGTTATGTTAGACGTTGGACCTTAAAATAAGACTAAATATTATTGTAAAGTTTTGCAGTGATAGGTATATAAAGACTGTAATATAAAGTCAAATATGTATATCTACTAATGTCTCGTTGTTTTTGTGTTTGCTGAATATCTTACTTGAACTAAATGAACTGAAACAGTCTGCAAATAATCTATTGTTAAGCAAAAACCTCTTCTCCTAAATATGAGAAGGGTTTTAATTAGACATGGGCGTTTTCGGTTTTTAGAACAAACGATTATGTAGCCGATATTAAGTTTTCATATAGATATTGAAAACCGTTTTCAGATATATCGATATCAGTAGTAATGTTTTGCTATCAAGTGCGTAACGTAAACACAAACCGAAACAAACGCAAACTGTTGAACACAAAGGTTAAAACAGTTTAAATATAAACTATAACAAGTCGCTAAAATTATTGTAGGTTCTAGTTAGCTGTTTATTTTGAGTAAGAAGGTAGTTAGAATGGCGATTTTCCTTGATTCATAACTAGGCTTAGGACTAACAGAAAACCTCCCAAAACAAAATTTTTGAAAAACTACGCCTTATGGTTATAAATTTTCATAAAATTTATAATATAATAATATAAGGCATACTTCAATAAAACTAAAAATGATTCGTTTGACAAAAATTTTCGTAAATACACAAACTATTTTACTTTATATTAACCATAAAAGACTCGACTTTATTGCTTAAACTTGTAGTTATAAGTTGCATTAAAACAGCTTAATCGGATGGAAAACCATATTCGCCTCATCTCTTTTATTTAGTATTAATTTACTGTTATAAGAAAGAGATGCAGATAATATGGTTTTAGTTTTAGCTGTCGCTAGCGCGCCGCTCTTATCCGTAGCGCACCGTGACATATCGTCACCGTTCTACGATTTTTCGATTACGATTCGTGTTCGCGCTCAAGTTTTCGTTTCGTTGGTTATGTGAAAACGGTTATGTGTTATGGTATATCGATATGATACGATATGGGGACGCGTAGCCGATATTAGTTACTTTTTGATATATCGGTCTCATGCCTAGTTTTAATACGCCTTTACATAATGGACTCGTGGATTGCGACATACCTGTTATAATGTAATCAATTGCTGCATTTTCTCCAATATCTTCATCAACAGCTTCGATCTGTCCGATTGCAGTTCCAATTGGAACTTCTTCCACGGTTGATATAATTATTGGTGGGTCATCCTGAGACATATTTTTATCATTAGGTTGTATATATACAGGTTTCAATTTTTAACCTTCCTATCTTTATTATAAATGCGGCAATTGGTGTAATTCCATAGATCTGTGTTTACAATACAAACTACATAGACTCTTTTATAACGATATTCTATCATGATCGGAAATTGGTACATATTGGTAGTGACATAGCGAACGCAGGACAACGGTGCGATTATTACTCGTATGTAACTTGCGCGATCGCGAGAAATCGCTGTGGTGTCGACTTCCAATACTAGGTTAGCCACAATTAGTATTGAAATTCGACACCGCAGCGATTTGTCGCAATCGCGCAAGTTACATAATAGTCGCACCGTTGTCCTACATAGCAGTCAGTAGAAGTCGCTCTCACCAAGGCGCGCGCGAACCGCGGGCGGTGGTCGTCGACGTCGGCCACGTGCACGGCCACGACGCGCGACGCGTGCTGCGGCGGGCGGCCGCCGTCGCGCGCCTCCAGCACCAGCGTGTACAGCGCCTGCCGCTCGCGGTCCAGCGCCTGCCGCGTGCTCAGCAGCCCGCTGTGCGGGTCTGGGGGTACGTTACCTCATATTGACGACCGTTCTGTAGTCGCCTCGATACCGGCGGTCGCGGATTCGATTCGCGCTTGGGGCAGATATTTGTATTTGTATAAATATTTGTTTCCGATCTGGGTGTATTATGTCCTTGTGGGTCTCCCCTCCGTACCTCGGAGAGCACTTAAAATCGGCAGTCCCGGTTGATATCATATATGTACATCTGATAACGATCGTTACTCGTGGTTGGGAAATTATATGCCAACCCGCAATGCCCCCTTCTCAGATATGGAGTAGAGACCTTTGCCAAGCAGTAAGACGCTTACACTGTCTAGCGGTCACGGGTTCGATCAACTTTCGTGATATATTTTTGTATGTCTTGAGCGGAGATATAGACCATACTATATACATGTTTCTCATGGTCTGTCAAAAGTCTAAGGGAAAAGTCTTTTCGTATTTTGTATGTATATAATTGAAGAAAAATTTCTTGTTGTACAGTTTGTAGCTGGCTGGTTTTATTATTCCAGCCATTTTTCAATTGTTTTTCTGTCCGTCAAAATGAGTGAAACCAAAGAAAATTCGATACATTCTGAACTTTTATTATTATAAAAAAGGGGAAACTGCGCGAAAATAATTTGTGACGTTTATATCAGTAAGAGCAGCACAAAGTTGGTTGAAGTATTTTCAGTCTGGTAGTTTTGATGTCAAAGATGCAGCTCGCTCTGATCGCCTTCATACGGATAAGGGCATATTAATAGTTACGACATAGCCGGGTAACTGAGTATTAGCCACAAAACAGTTTTGACCCATTTTAAAAAGTCTGGTTATACAAAAAGACCGATATTCTTGTTCCACACAAGCTCACTGAAAGAAACCTTATAAATCGTTTACTAAACGATTATCTATTGAAAATTAATGAAACTGAAGCATTTTTGAAAAGATTAATCACTGGTGATGAAAAGTGGATTACCTACGATAAAAACGTGAGAAAAAGATCATGGTCAAAGGTTAATCAAGCTCCACAGACTTTAGTTAAACCCGAATTAACACGCAATAAGGTGATGCTGTGTGTATGGAGGGATTGGAAGGGCGTCATTCATTATGAGCTTTTACCGCGGAGCAAAACTATCGATTCTAACAGTAGAGCTGTCAACGACTAATGACACTCAAGCAAGAAATTGAGAAAAAACGACTGGAATCGATCAACATAAAAGAGTGGTCTTTCATCATGATAACGCCAGACCACACACATCTTAGGCCACAAATCAAAATTGAAAATGCTTGGTTGGGAAATGTTAATGCATCCACCATATAGTAATGACACCCTTAGATTTTCACCTTTTTCGGTCTTTTCAGAATTCTTTGGGTAGTGTTAGGTTGACATTAAGAAAGGGCTGTCAAAACGTCTTGTCGCTTTTCTTAAATTAAAAATACTAAGATTTTTATAGGAACGGGATTATATCACTACCTACAAGATGGTAGCAAATTATCGAACAAAATTGTACATATATACCTATTAGAATTAAATGTAGTTAAACTTTGAAAAAAAAATTTTGAATTTGTATATAAAATACGAAGAAACTTTTCCCCCAACACAGGAATTTCGGAACCCCGTGTCCACCGTAGACCTGTCCTTATTCTCTCCCTCCTTCGCTTCACAACTGTCTTGGAAAGTTGTGTGTGCGTATGCGTGTGTATGAATGTACGAATTCATGAATGTAAATAATAACTCACCGATAGCAAATGCCTTAGCGTCAGCGTTAGTTGGTTGTATCGAGTAGACCAGCTGCCCGGACGGCTGCGTGGGGTCGTCGGGGTCGCTCGCCACCACTTGGAACACCACCGTGCCTATTGTTGCATTCTAGAAATGTTTCGTTTGTGATGTTACGATTAAACATTCATTATAGCTGTTTTTTATTGTTACTACTTAAGAGAGTTAAGTTTACGTAACTTAGTTAAGAAACAGTTCGATAGATAAACTCCTGCATCTTAACAAAAGGTCATTGGTTCACCGGTGAAACTATTACGTAACTTGCGCGATCGCGAGAAATCGCTGTGGTGTCGAATTTGAATACCAGCAGAGCCCGAATTAGTATTGGAATTCGACACCACAGCGATTTCTCGCGATCGCGCAAGTTACTTAATAGCCCTACGGGTACGGCATTACCGGTCGTTTGAAGGTCACTGAATTACGAAATTAAAAACTGTGTCAAGAAACTTGTTATAAGATGATAACATGTCAACAAGCAAGTTGTTATACCTCGCTGACGGCGACGCGCTCGCCGGGCGCGGGGCGGATGAAGGCGGGCACGCCGTCGTTGGCGCTGACGTCGCCCACGTAGAGCGCGAGCGGCGCGACGGCGCGGTGCGCGCCGCCGTCCGCCGCCGCGGCCAGCAGGCGGTAGGCGGCCGTGCGCCCGCGCCCCGTCAGCGCGCCGCGCGTGCGCACCACGCCCGTCGCCGGCTCGATCCAGAACAGCCCTGCGGGGTAGCTCTACTGTTCTCATCTGTTCTGGTAACTTTACCGACCTACGTCGTCGTCGATAAGGAAGGATTGCATGGAATTCTACACTTCGAGGGCTGAAATAGACCTCAATTCTTATGGCATCTTATGCGTAACATTTTCTTTAAATTGCCTGCCTTCTATTTGAATTATTTAACTTTTATAAAATGAAATGACTGATTTGTCACCATCGACGGGGAAAGATTGCAGGAAATTTAACTTCTTAAAATTTTAAATAGGACAAAATTTTCTATAAAAGTTGTCCTATTCAGAAGATATTTTTACGACAACAATCACTTACGAGACTAATCTTCTAAATTAATAAACCAATTAGTAATTTTAAAAAAAAGAAAAAAGATATTGCCTTGTGATAAAAATTAGTGCATATAGCCTTTTAAATAACTCATTTTTCTAGTATTTGTAGGGTTGACATTATTATGGGGGATAATAAATATAATAATACGCGGAATTTTTAAAAAGTAATGATAATCGGCTATTTCCAGTTCTCATAAAAATCTAATAAAAATTTACTGGCTTATTTACTTACAAGCTTAATTAAAAAATCTTATTAATAGACCACGATTTCTGGGAGGACGAACCGTCGAAGAGATAACATATTATAAAAATAGAAAAAATCGAAATTAGAGCTGTGATCTTTTGCTTAAAAAATGTCTACCAACGACATATTGTGTATAGACTTAGTGGAAATATTGTAGGACTCTGCTTCTCCATATTCCACAGGTGCACGTTGGGCAAAGGAGCTTAAGCTAGGTAGAACATATACTGAAAATGAACATCCGAGTGACGACCACCCACGTATCTAACTGACAATAATGTGAAAAAAGTCGAAGATTTTGTTATGTGTTTTGTTGTGTAACCATCAGACATGTAGCTAGTACAAAGGGATCAAACAAACCTTACAAATCAATTGCATACGTAAAAGATCTCTGCGCATTTTTACCGAGAATATTAACCGACGATCATAATTAAAATGAAACGAGTCGACATTTCGAGAGCTAATCTTGAGAACTTTCAAGCCTATCAATTTTTAAAGTTATACTTCTTTTGGCGCGTTAGGGACAAATGATGAGAGTAAATTTTCATGGTGCGCGCGCACACTGTGACAAAAAAGAAAACGACACCATGAAGTTAGCTAGTAGGCGGCGCACAATTGCGCTAACTCACTTCACTGCGCTGGATGTATCAATTCACTTTTTACAAGCTTTTATTTAATTTCAACTGTTCCGATGTTTATCATCAAATCTTGCAAATTAAATTTAATCCACTTCTCGGTTACCGATTGAGCTGAAATTATGCACATACATGTGTAAATCGCGTGACAATGCAATATTATGATGACATGGTGCTGAAACGACACAACCTCATTGAGTTTGGGCTTATTTGAATCGTTTTGATGAGTAGTTTGTATTTTAATTGTAACCAGGGTCTGATGATGGAGCTGGAAGGTGATCATAAAAAACTCTGTAATGAAATGACGCAACCTCATCGAGTTTGGCTCGTTTGATTCGTCTTCAGGAGTAATTGATGTTTTTAGATGGTTACCAGAGTCTGATCTGATGATGACGTTGGAAGGTGGGAATGAAGGACTTTGTAATTAAAAGACAAAACCTCATCGAGTTCGGACTCGATTGAATCGTCTTGACGAGTAGCTTGTCTTTCAATGGTAACCAGAGTCTGATAATGGAGCTGGAAGGTGGTCATGGGAATTCTGTAAGGAAACGACGCAACGCCATCGAGTTTCGACTAGTTTGATTCATATTGACGAGTACTTTGTTTTTAAGATCGTCACCAGGGTCTGATTACAGATGGGAGCCACTATTACAGGCTCACACTACGCAGACCAAATAAGAATAAAAAATACGCGGCAAACTGTGGGCTGGAATGCTGTTTCCAAAACAATGCACCCGCTCACAAAGCCGCAATTGTAATAGTTGCCATTCAAGAAACGAGATTCGAATTACTTGACAAGTTTTGAATGTTAATTAGGACATCACATCGAATTCTAATCTAAATTTATGTTTTATTTGCATTTTATGTTAACTAAATATATCTTTCTTATTGATGACTCACAAATATTATTTATGCCATTAAAATTGTTTAAATCTAAAGAGTTGCTAGCTCGCTTCCAGGGCTTGCAGAGATCGTGTAATAAAATCACTTTGTGTAAAAATAAGAATACCGGATCTAATGAGCTGACCTTAATTAAAAGGTCACAACTATATGAAAGAAAAGACGACCGTTCTGGTGTAGTGGCAAGAGTAGTCGTCTCAAAGCCGCGCGCCGTCGCTCGTGGGTTCGATTCTCGCTTGGGACAGATATTTGTATTTGTACAAATATTTTTTTCCGATCTGGGTGTATGTCTTTGTGGGTCTTCCCACCATGCCTCGGAGAGCACGTAAAGCCATCGGTCCCAATAGTTATCATAGACACCTGATAACGATCGTTACCCATGGTAGGGGGGGGGGGAAATTATCGGTCAACTCGCAGTGGAGCAGCATGGTGGATTATGCTCCAACCTTCTTCTATATGGAGAAGAGACTTCTATATAGAGTACAGAAAGAGAAGAAGGAAGAATATATTCTACTCACCATTAGCTTCGCCTTCATCAAGAAATTCATATGTGATTTCTCCACCGAGACCCTCGTCGGGGTCGGTCGCTGTCAGTTTGATCACCGAAAATCCTTCTGGTACGTTCTCTGGTACTACAGCTGGAAAAATCATTTATTTACCGGTTATAGCTTAATTGTTATGTTTAATTTTTAAATATTTACACATAAATACATATAAATGTAAAGTTTGTTTTCTTATATTTTATTATTTTTTAATTATACGACACTACCTAATTATATGAGTTATAATATATTAAATAGTTCTATGTGATGAGTAATTATATTACAATAATTATTTATTTTGATGTTATTTAGTGTAAAAATTCTATAGGTAATAAAAATTGCTGACAACTGTCTATAGTATATACATTGCAAGGGTTGTGTTGTTGTTAACTTTTTTATTTTATTTTATTTTTTATTTTTTTGTAGTGACAAAGAAAAATGATCGTTTTTCTTTGTCACTACAAAAAAATTTGTTATTTTAGGTACATTCTAACACACCCACCCGTCTGGCAATACTGATCATATTGACTTTTTTTTCATTATTAAACTAAATATAATATCAAGCCGGAAACGCAACCGGGACGACAATTACATTGAGACACCCGACAATATATCTAAGATATCTCGCAGTGCTCGCGGTGTATATCGGAAAACGGCCAACATAATTTCATCTCTCGCAATATGGAGTTAACGGTGTTAGTTTCAAAATTAATAATAATATTTGTATTGTAAGTCTGTATTTTTGAAGTAGGGCTTTATTGTGAATACTGTTTGTCTACTTAAATAAATAAATTAAAATAAAACTCTCTACAGCTACCGATGTACTCCGGCCTGTCGAAGACGGGCGTGTTGTCGTCCACGTCGAGCACGTCCACCAGCAGCGTGGCCACCGCGCGCTGCCGCTCGCCGCCGCGCGGCGTGTCGGCCGCCTCCACTTCCAGCCGCAGGACCGACTGCCGCTCGCGGTCTAACGTTCTATTCGGAGCCACCTGGGAAAAGCTTTAACAATCTTAAATTGTTCTATTTTATTTTCTATCACTACATATTATAAAACAAAGTCCTCCGCCGCATATCTGTTCACGATAAACTCAAAAACTACTGCCCGGATTTTCATGCGGCTTTCACCAATAGATAATGTGATTCATGAGGAAGGTTAAGGTACATAAACATACCCCGGCCGCAGCCGAAGAGGGCCGCTAGTTTATCTATATTTTTTTATGCGAGTACCATATTTGAAAATACTTAAAATCATTAAAAGAAATCAGGAAACCTGGAATGGAGATCGCTGTATATATATATATATATATATATATATATATATATATATATATATATATATATATATATATATATATATATATTATAACCAATATAATATACCTACATATGTTGTAAATATGTGTATTAGTCAGTTGTTACCTAAAACACACAGATCAAGTTGTTTACCTTAGGAACAGACGAGTGTGTGTGTGTACGTTTAAACATATTTATATTTATTTATTTATAAATATTAAAGTGAAGCTAACAAAGTTACCCTGATATCTCCAGTGACAGTGTCAATAGTGAGCAGTTCCGCGTTGTCCCCCCTCAGCGCGTAGCGCACGTCCGCGAACCCGCTCGCGCGGTCCGCCGCCGTCAGCACCGCGTCCTTGTCTAACGCTTTCACCGTTATTATATGTTCCGGGTAAACTATCGACTCCAGAACGCTCACTTTGTATAGCTAAAATAAAATATTATAATGTATTTGAGTTGACGACCGTTCTGGTGTAGTGGTGCGAGTATTCGCCTCAAGCTTGCGGGTTTGATTCCCGCTCAGAGCAGATATTTGTGCAAATATTTGTTTCCGGTCTGAGTGTATGTCTTTGTGGGTCTCTCCGCCGTGCCGGAGAGTACGTAAAGCCGTCGGTCCCTGTTGTTGTCATAGACACCTGATAACTATCGTTACTCATTGAAGAAATTATCTACCAACGCCCAGTGGAGCAGCGTGGTGGATTAAGCTCCAACCTTTCTTCTATATGGAGAAGGGGGCTTCGCTCAGCAGTGGATTGTTTACAGGCTGATACAGTACAGTACAATATTTGAGTATTTACTTTATTTATATCTAAATCTACAGATTCATTCCTTTCCCAATTTTGAAGAGAAGTACTTCTTTCCGATACTTTCTAATGTTTCTAGAATTTATTAAATTTCCGTCATTAAAAACTATTTTATGAAACAGAACACTAAATAAAATATACAAATCTGTCCAGCCATTATCATTTGCATCATATCGCTTATCAATGAACTGTATTAATAGATAGATATAATATCTGTAATTATTTAAAAAAATATACCTCTTTCTCAAAGATGGGTGCGTTATCGTTTATATTAATAACTTCGATAATTATTTTAGCGGTACTGTGTTTGCTACCGTCGTTACTTGTCGCTTGAACAGTGAGTGTCAAGTTTGGATTTGTTAACTCTTCGTAATCTAAATGTTTAGTAAGTACAACTTGTCCGCTCAAAGGATCAACTTGTAATAGACCAGTTTGGGAATTTATAACTTTAAAGTTAGATACCATGTGACCAGACATTGGGTCTTCAGCCATCAGTACCAGCACGGTACTACCGATCGGTTGATCTTCTTTGACTCTGTGATGGATTACGGGATTTGAACTAGACCAGCCTGGATTTGTAAACTGTGGATTCTTATCGGCGTATGGCTGAATGTATATCGTATGTTCCATTACAGCGAATTGCTCATCTTTGTTAATCTCAGCATTAACATCAGTTACTTTAACTGTTAGTATCACTATGGACGCTTGGCTGTAGTCTAGTTTACCGTTGACTAATATTTCACCTGAATCTTCGTTAATCTTGAAAATATTTTTGTAATCGTAAGGTGAAGTAGATTTAAGTTGTACACCAGCTTTAGAGAATGCTTTAATAGGTTCGATGAGACTATATTTAAGTTTTGCATTTAAGTCTGAATCGTATGCGACTATTTTAGTAACTACAGCGTCAACTTTAGTTCTTTCTGAAATGTACGTAGTTGATTCGGTAACGTTAAATTTTGGTGGTTTATCATTAACATCCTGTATCGTTACAAAGACGGTGGTTGTAGCTGTTTCTGGTATGGGAATGCCGCTGTCTACAGCTGAAATGATTATTTCGTAGCGATCCGGATTCACGTCCCGATCGAGATTTGCATCATTAGAAACGGTTATTAGACCTGTCCTGAAAATAAGACAATTCAAATAAACTACTACTTACCATTAACTGTTAAGTGCGTGTTTATAATAGCTACTTTCTCCAGTATACTTACTTTTCATTTATAACAAAATTGTCTTTAGAACCAGCTACAATATGATATGTCAAAAGGTCGTCCAAGCCGTCAGGATCATTAGCTACAACTCTGGTTACATTCTGTCCAGGTGTTGCGTCTTCTCGTATACTAGCTTTGTAGTTCATTGGATTAAGATCAAACGTGAAATCTTCATTGCTGTCCGGATTATGTTGATTTACTATATATTTGTAGTGGTGATAATTTCCTTTAAATGTTGGTCGCTGGTTACCTGGTACACCTACTGTTATATATACTTTTGTTTCATTGAATTTTGGAGGTTTACCTAAAAAATTGTAAGTCTATAATGATAAACATTTCGCACCTAATCTTATATGATTTATTCTTATATCTTTTGTGTGTCTAGGAACACACAATACTAACCCCAAAACTACAACATATTGTATTCATATTTTCTATACAAATATTTCTTACAAGTATTACTGAAAAACTAAAATTAGTTACCGTTACAACTGCGCTAATAAGGCGTTTAAAGCATTTGAAATATGTATTTAATAATATTTTAAAACATCAACGAACCATAATCAGTAGCTCTGACCAGCAACTCGTACTGTCCCCGCGGAGTGTCCATCGTCTCCACCTTGTCCACGATACTGATCTCTCCGGTGTCTTCGTCTATCGTAAACACTCGTCCCTTATGAGCGATACTGTTATCTGATTCTAAAGAATACCGCACGCGTCCACCACCTTGTGTCGGTCCGTCTAGATCTGTTGCCTGAAATTTTAGACTTTATAACTAACAGTCCTCCACCCTTATTGTGAAAATATAGTTCTTGAAGTCAAAATATGATAAAGTACTCACTCAAGAGTCTGAAATTACCGTACAGCCTGTATTTCCTATAATAATTATGTACATGAATCTTAAAGTTCAAAAGCTAATAAACAACAAACAATAAGCGCTTCAAACACAACCAATAAATTAAAATTCTGAAACAGAAACCCGGAAATATGCACTACAGAAACTCCCGACTACAATAAATATCT
This sequence comes from Euphydryas editha, assembly GCA_036937285.1. Classification (NCBI taxonomy): domain Eukaryota; kingdom Metazoa; phylum Arthropoda; class Insecta; order Lepidoptera; family Nymphalidae; genus Euphydryas; species Euphydryas editha. The sequence goes on along the minus strand of JAUPFZ010000007.1, from coordinate 1,500,273 downwards.
GTAGGTCCTATATAAATGTTTATCATGAGTGGGAATCGAAACCGTGATCATTACCACAATAGCCAGTTACTTGAACATAACGTCAACCAAATCATCGAAAGACAGTAATCACTCAAGTCAATCGCAAGATACGGTCTGTAGACTTAGAAGTAGTAGTTAGTAAATACAGTTCAAAAGTTCATAAGTTTATTATTTTTAGTTTTAAAAAGATCAACCTTACCCGTACAACAAGTTGTGGTTCAAAAGTTGTAGCACCGTCTCTAATAGTACGACTATATTCCGAAGCTTCGAAAATAGGCGCATTATCATTGGCATCTAAAACATCAACGAATACACTCGTAGTTGTTCCCTTCCCACCACCATCCTTGGCAAAGAGCGTTAAGCTGTAGCTTCTCTGTGTTTCATAATCCAATGTATTGGCTACATATAACCCTCCACTATTCTTATCAGTCTTAAATAAATGCGATCCAAAGCCAGTGAGAGAGTATTCTATTTCTCCGTATATACCGTAATCTTTGTCCGTCGCTTGTACATCACCGATTTTGTATCCAACTGGTTCACTTTCTGATACATTAAATTTGTACTGTGGCTCGTCAAACACGGGTGCGTTATCATTAGCATCTAGTAATTTTATATTAACTCTCGCAGATGATAGTTCTACATTATTAACTGAAGTGACTATGTCAAAACTAAACAATCTTTTTTCCTCATCATCTATATCGTAATCTAGTTTGGATGAATCCTTAACTTTTATACTGATGGGTGTTCTTCCATCGCCGTGATCTGTGCTGATGGCGAATACGCCTTCCGAATTAAAAACATCTCGCAGTTTCAAATCGTATTTACTATTTTGTCCTAAATCATTATCTTCAACGTATATCGATAGTCCAGGAAGCGGACTACCGTTTTCAATGTTTTCTGGTATCGAAATATCAAAAATGTCGTTGTTAAATTTAGGTATGTGATCGTCTACGTCCGTCACTATGATCGTTACAGGTATAACTGTGAAATCCGATGGCACCTCGTTGTTTATTAATTCGGTTGCCTGTAAAACATTAGTTTATATACACATAAAAGTAACACGTGACAAACTTACTCATCTAAAACTCGATGAAAATGAATATTATTTTCTAACGTGTATTAAATTTATCGTGGTATCAAAAAAAAAAAAAACTTTCACAAAAACCCATTTATAAACGCTAAAAGAATAGACAAAAAGACCATAGAATACCCCCATTCTTAAAACTCAACAATCTTGAAACTTGAAGCACAATATGTTACCTTTACGAAGAAGTTGTAAACGCCACCACTTTGCACCACCAGGTCGCTCTCCCGGTCGAGAGGGGTGTCTGTGGTGACCAAGGTAGCGCGACCGGTGGGCCTCTCTGGGTACAGCCGGAAGTAGTGCAGGACGTCGCCTTCAAGTGTCAACAACACTGGACGTGGGTTAGCCGTGTCTCCATCTTTCGCTATGATTTCCATTATACTTGTGTTCTGTGTAACAAGATTTAGCGAATTAATTTCTTGTTAACGTTATATTTTCATTGTTATTTTGCGTTATAATATTGTATGTGTATTTTTAATTGTAACTCTTCTCTTTATACTGTAAAGGTTATCTAAACAGCTGGAATGGTGTTAATGAAATTTGTATTTATGTAGTTGTATCTCCGAATGGTTTCGATTCACAATTGAATTTGGTAGGTGGCGCTGTAATCGGGATTCATGATTTGTTATTAAAAACGTTTAGGCTGAAAAACTTGTATCCTCTAGTACTAATATAAGGGATCTGAAGTATTTCTTTAAACGTCCTAAACTACTAAGCTCACATTAAAAAGCACCTAGTGCAGTAGAAGGTCTATTTTTTAAGAACGTTAAAGAATACAAAACATCCCTAAAACTCGTTTATGTATATGTCTCGATCCCGTGGCGCCGAACTACGACGATGAGGGCACCGCTGGGTTTTAGCGGGTATTCTGGCACGTTCTGCCGTGTCAACGAGTCCCACACACCCGTCGCCTTGTGCGACGGGATGCATAAAGGCATTTTCTAGCATTAAAAAAAGAGATTTTTAAGGTTTGGTAAGCAAGCGGTCACCGGCGGCGTGTTCTCGGCGACGGTGGCGGAGTAGGGCGCGCCGAGGAAGGCGGGCGGCTGGTCTTGCACGTCCCGCACCGCCACCGATACGCTGGCCACCGCGCGCCGCGCCGCGCCCCCCACGCCAGACGAGTCCGGTGAGTCCAACGCCTCCAAGGATATCACGTACGCGGACCGACTCTCGAAGTCCAGCGGCTTTGCCAGGAATATTCGCACCTGGTGCTTGTTCGGTGTTACCTTGAAGTTGATTTATTTCATTACTAGCTTCCACCCGCGGCGTCGCTTGCCTAACAAAAAGTAACCTATCCGTATCAAATTCTTATAATAACAAAGACTCTCATACAAAAAATGTTCCTCCACGCTCAGAGTGCACAGTAATATTGTCAAGTCGACTCTTTAGTGAATTCTCGCGAAAAGAAGGTAGTAAGCGCCATAAAATAGGCGTCACTTACGCGTTTACGTGTGATATTTTTAAATTATGTTATATTATGGCCAAATTACACAAAATCCTTAGAAATTGAAGCCCATGTGTTATTTTGATGTATAAGCTTTATTAATTGAAAGTTTCATCTAAATCCATTAAGTAGTGTTGGCGTGCAATAGTAACAAACATACAAACAAACTTTCACATTTATAATATTAAATAGTATTCTTAGGACTTATTTTTGCATGGTTTTATATGTACTTGGTGAGTAGAATAAATTATATAAAATTTATATCATTTATTCTAATCGTCTATATTATAGATGATCTAGTGAATCTATTCCAGTCTGAACTACATCAGCTGAATTCACACAAATCTTGCTTATAATATTTTGTCGTGTCTGGCGGTACAGAAAGATTTTGGAAAGAAACCATAAATTAGATTTTTCCTAAGACGTATTTTCGCATGATTTTTGTTCCTCTAGGAAATTTATTCGAATCTAATCTACCTGGGCTGTTACAAATCTTAAATTTGATTAAAAATGTTAAACCATTGTAGAGATATTAAAACATTGCTGAAAAACTAACAAGGCTCATGAGAAATGCCAAACCTGCGAGGCAATCTAACATCCAAGCTTTCTTAACAATAAAAAAATCAGTATTGTGATACTGGCAACGTAATAACGATTATTTTAAGTTTTGTATGTCTAATCGAAAGTGGTTTACAATAATTATATTCTAGCTATCTATTTATTTTATTACAAATTCAAAGCCCAAGCTCACCATATCAGTAACAATTCTGAAAACGGTACACGCCTCCGAATCGCTTCCCCTCTCTTTGGTTGAACATGTTACTTTTACATTAGCGTTTTCTCCTTCATCTCTGTCAGTGACGATTATTTTTGGCATGACCTGTAATAAAATAATTTATAAGATATATTTTTAATATTTTTTTTCTATCATCATATAAACCATTGGATGTCCACTGCTGAACTTAGGTCTCCCCCATCAACCTCCAGAACTACCGTTTCAAACAGATAAAAAAACAGCCTCCATCAAAAGGATGCGCTTGACGGTACTTGGTTGACCTTTTGTCCTAGGTAAGTGTACTCGTCAACAACTTTGAGAGTAGAATTTCGAACTGATATCGGGGTGGGCTCGACATGGATATTCGAGATGATTTTCTTCTTGTCCATGTTCATTTTAAGACCTACCTGCCGGCAAACTTCGTCGGAGTCACTGAGCATAATGCTATATTTCCAGGGATTCTGCCATGTACATGATACGTAAAAGCTTTCGGGGTTTTGTATATGTGCGTTAGATGGTCGGAGTGCAGACTTCACCGAGCGAGACCATTTCAGTTTAAATTTGATATTCAATGTGCCCCTCAACAAAAGGTGATCACTCCCGGTTTCCACCCTATGGATTACGGAGACGTCATTGAATATTTGTCATTTAGTGGTAATGATAAAGTCTATCTCATTCCTAGTGGAACCATCAGTACTCAACCAGTTCCATTTTCTATGAGGCGGCTTCTGGAAGAAAGAGTTCATCATTAAAAGTCCCTCCTTCTCCAGAAAATTGGTCAGCTTCTGTCCTCTGGGGTTTCGCTGCCCATAACCAAGTTGCCCCACCCTCAGCTTATCGTCTCGTCTTTTGCCTATCTTCACGTTAAAATTCCCCATGACTACATTGAAGTAAGTTTAAATCGTATGTCAGGCCCTACTTATATCTTCATATATAATCTCTACTTCTTCATCTGGCTGTGAAGAGCTCGATGCTTATACATGTATCACCTTCAGGAAGTATCTCTCAGACACCTTTGAGTATAAAGTACACAACCCTGTTCCGATGGTCACAATGTTGCCAATGCGGACACCTGTGGACCATAAACCAGACACCTCCTTGGGACTATCTGTCACCCTCCCGGTAGTAGAACAGGTTACCGGATTACAGGGTTATCGGTTCCTCCCCCTCACTTAGGACTTTAGATAATCCCAATATATACCATTTTAACCTGTTCATTTCTTCTTCTTGTTGTGCGGTGACTGCAGGTCAAGAAGAATAGTCCCGACCTCTTTCTTGCCGAGGTGTCGTAAAAGACGACTAATACCATAGTGCCATAATGGTGCGAACAACTGTACAACAACCAGGACGGTGATGGGCACCAGCATCACCATATCCTGCCACAACACACTGTACTTTTCAACCCACCTGCCAAGCGTGGCGATAGTATTGGCAAATCCCCTCAAAGATGATGGGGCAGGCCTACGTTCAGCAGTGAACATACAACGGCTGATGTGGTGATGATGAATTTTTCTTTTTCAAGTGAGTTGGAAGAAATCACTTCTGGAGACAAGCACACCTTTATACTTGTGTTTCAACGACATGTATCTTTTTAAATTCCTGTATGTATAATAAAGTGTTAACACATTCGCTGCCGGCCACTCGGATCCGAGTAGGGCTAGGTGCATTAGCTAGGTGCCGTCCACTTAGATTAAAGTATCTCGCACGTTCATTTTCCGTTTCTCTTTTGTCTTTTCAAAATTCTCATTTCTATGGCACTCAATGTACAACACATTGAAATGAGAATTTTTTTATCCACGGACGCCAATTTTTAACTGGCCTAAGGAAAATGAACGTGCGAGATACTCGGATCCGAGTAGACGTCACCTAGCGCCCTACTCGGGTCCGAGTGGCCGGCAGCGAATGTGTTAAACAAATAAATAAATAATATATTGGTGATTTTATTTATCTTTTTTAGCAAATAGACTCATTAAAACAATTACCTCAATTTCACTACCAACAGCCGTTGCTTCGCTTATATTGACAATGTATGGTCTGTTGTGAAACACAGGAGGATTGTCATTCACGTCTCGTACTGGAATGACTCGTCTGAGGGACACCGTGTTAGTCTCTGGTTCCATGTCTTCTGTGCCTTCATCTGGAATTTATAAAACATTCGTTTTCGCAATGTCAAGATTTAAATTACTTTTGTAGAGTATGATTAGCTACCCACAATGTTTTCTTCATTTCATCGATCATGATATGAATTTGAAAGACAAAGTTAGCACTTAAGAACTGCCTGTGTATTGTATTACATAAAACCTATCAAAAATTTTCGGAAAAAGAAAAATAAGGTCTCGCTAAAGCAAAGTTATAAGATCATGATATATGTCCAAAAAACGAGCGAGCCACTTTATAAAAAATGATGACAGCCCATGAACATTTACAGCACAACAGGTACTATAAATGCGTTGCTAGATTGAAGAAATAAGGGAGAATAAGAGGTAGGTTTCGTACTTCAACAGGTTCAGGTTTTCGAACATGGAAAAAGAGGGACAGTCGACTACCAACATTCTCATTTATCGTAGGAAAAATTTATATATACAATATCTCAGTTTAGTATGCGAGTATAGTACTCTTGAACCGTCTTACTATAGTCAATTGACTACAGTAAGATTCTGCCGCTTAAGCAAATAATTATGAAAAAGGATCTTGTCCAGTAGATTGTTATTATAAGAAACTGCTTAAAAACTGCTCTTTCATTCATTATATTATTACCTGTAATACTAATTATGACTTCTAATTTTGCTTGTTCCTCTCGATCTAAAGATTTGGCTAATGTAACGACTCCCGTCGCTGAATCCACATTGAAATATTGTCCTGATATAGAATACCTTAACGGGCCATTTTCTGGATCAATGCCTGGAAAAAATATATAAATATTATCTATATATTATATTTCAAATAAATAAATAAATAAATAAATAAATAAATAAAATAAATTAATACGGGAAGCAAAAACTTTGCACCCCTTTTTACGAAAATTACGCGGATGGAGAAGTATAAAAGGCACAGTTAAAGTTTATATGGAGAAGAAGTGCAGAATGCTAATATTTTTTATAATTATGGTCAAAAAATACAGTAAATTCATAAAAATACACCACATACACTACTACACACAAACATATGTACAATGTAGGTACATATTATATATACACAAATTTTGTTTATTGTCAAAGTCTGTTGTCAACACGATCTTAAATACAGGTCATGCAACGAATTTTTTATCGAATTTTTTTATCACAGATCAGTTCCAAATGACTGCTGCATATGCTCACCATGTTATGCGCAATCATATTTTTATGATGTTGACAATGCTGTCAATTATAGATTAGGTCGAATTTCGACCACTGGACGATAACTAGTTTTATTTAATGTATGAGCTTCTCCGATGGATGTCAACCCTTCAGAGTAAAAAAAATTTACGAGTAGAAATAAGAATTATTCATACAATTGTTCAATATTTACCTTTTAAATGGTAGACTGGTGTTCCCACGGGAGTATCCTCTGGTAAGCTGAACTGTGACATATCTCCCGTTTGCGGGATAAAGTGCGGAGCTCTGTTTATTAATTGAGCCACACATGATTGTAGTAGGGATATAATTAGTAATATAATTAAAGGATTTGGTTCGATTAGCACCGCCGCTACTTTACGTCGTTGAAGGATTATTTCAGCCATCTGGAAAGACAAAATATACATAACTTTAACTATACATATCTGGCGAGTTTATTAAATTACAATCACAATAATTGCAATATAAATTATTTGAATATTAGAGTACATGAATGCCGTTTTTCCAGTTTTTGCGGGATATTGTAAATTATCCAAACATGATTTTCCGCTCGCGTCTTTGCTCGCGTAAACCGTACAAGTTGCTCAACATAAAGTTGATTTTATTTTATCTAAATATAAATATTACATGTAAATAAATAGATATCAAATGACCATAAAGTAAACTGTTTTCGTATTCTTATAGCTAGAGGGTTGCTCTTTCGTTCTGGAGGTCTCGTGGGATCGTTTTCCACGGAGCGGTACAAATAATGGAAGACGACTTTGCTTTAAATTTCCGAATCCTACCATGGTACAATAATGACCAGGCTGTTTTTAGAACTGACTGTTCATCTGTCCTGTATAGGGGTAAGCATTAATTGTATTTAAAAGCATTCATACTAAATTTCATACAATTTATTAGTAAACAATTCATTTTTCATACAAACTTTAACAACCCTTGTTACCCTTTTAAGAGATAGAATTTATAAAATCCTCAACTGGAATACTTGGAAAAGGGAGCTACTATTACAGACTTACACTAAGCAGACCAAATAAGCAAATTGCTAGAGGCTATCAAAGGAAAGAGACGAGGCAAACTGCGAGCTGGAGTTCTGTTTCACCAAGACAACCCCCCCGCTCACAAAACCGCAGTTGCGATAGCTGCATTCAAAAAACGGGATTCGAATTACTTAAACACCCACCGTATTCGCTAAATTTAGCCCCCAGTGACTTTTGGGGCTCTCGCCTCGGCGTCGGCTTAAAGAACACTTCGGAGGTAAAAAAATTAAAGACAAAGAATATATCGAAGAAGAGCGAGAAGCTATCGCTGTTAAAGCGTTTTGGAAAAGTCAAGATAAACAAAAAAATGTCTAAAGGAATCCTAGGCTTAGAAAAAAGATGTAATAAATGTATACACTTGTTAAGACATTGGAAAAAATATATTTTTACAACCATATTACCTATTTCACGCTTTTAGGGAATGAATTTTAAAAATCCTTTCGTACATGTAAATTAATATACTCTCAAAATTTTACACTTTTATAATTAGTGGTTAAGGCTGGGCGTTGATATTTCAGTCGGAACATTGCCATATTTAAGTACTGTACAATTGTCAACATGGGTTGTTGGCCATAAATGTGAATACGGATGAAACCGGGAAGATATTTATTTATTTAAACACTTAATTACCAAGAAGTTATGTTGGTGACATTATCTCTCAGTCAAATGTTTGTCACAATGTTTGTCATACATTTAAGTCAAATAGAAAAAACAAAATGTTATAGTAAAGATAACTGATTCATGGCGTTCTTAGGAATTTATAAGATAGCCTTCTCGTAATAGCAAATAACCGGTATTTCGTCGACTAGAATTGAAAGTGGCACAATTCAGTCGCTTGTGGGACATCTTAACGGACCCTTGAACATTACTACAGACGTAATTTTAGCATGAACTAGCAAGATTCTCTTGTTTATATTGGTGATGGTTGAAACGATTAAAGATTATTATATCGAATCAACAATTAATATTCATAATTCAGGTAAGAATACTGACAGTATTTCTCAGATAAATTTTAATTTTTTCGTTACTTATAGCAAACACACACACACACACACACATAAAATGTGTGATAATACCTACTCTTTATCTGTATGGCAATATTTTAATACTGGAAACTTTACAGAAGGTATAGGCAATAAATCAAACTTTACCGACACTCTACATATCTCTCTACATTATTCACACAGTATTCAAAATAATAATATACATAACCCATATGGTTTCACATGCGTTGTCGTTGATTACTTCTCTGTTCAATTAAGTCGTCATAATATTCTGTAATCTTCGTTAACAAACTGGTTTTCTGTAATCGGTCTAATATATATACTGATATTACTGCATAAAATCAAACAAACCCATTTTATTATTACATTCTTACAGATAAAATAGTTTGCATATGCAAGATGCATGTTTTTTATGTCAATCTTTGTTTTTATACAATAAAATTTATGAAAATAAAATAAAATAAATGCACGACGTAACTCGAATGTATGAGGCAATTATAATTATTTCATTATTTTTAGTCCGTACTCGATGGTGAAAGAAAATGCGGTAATAATCTACCTGTTTACATCGGAAAAATTCAAATGAATATTCATCAATACGTAGAGAAATAGGCTACTCTTTGTAAAGCCTTGGTCGAAAAGAATGCGCTTTACTCAAAACTACGCAAGTTAAAGCGCACTGACGCTGCATTAAGCGTAGTAGGTATATTGAGTTCTATGGTAGCGGTAAAACAATATTTTAAATATATATTTTTCTTAATTCTTTCAACTACATAAATATTACAGTATTATACATATTTACAATGTAAGACTTTAAAACCAAATATTAACCGATAATTGTGGTAGAAGTCATATCTGGGTGAAGTGGTCCAAAATCCAATTCCAAATTCCAACTTTTTTGATTATAAATTGCATAAAAATATAGTTAAAGGATAAGAGCTATATATTTGTGATATTTGACAATTTCAGCTTTTTCCGCAGCGGTTCGGTCGAGGCTGTCTCCCTGACATGAGACAAAGGCAGTGTATCGACTCAAAAAAAGTTGTTTATATGTTTATTATATGTTTATTATATATTTATATAATAGGTTAGTATATACGTATGTACGTAGTATATTGTATGAATTTATGTATTTATTTGTTTATGTTTTTATATTTCTACTATAAATATATTATAATTTGTACACCTATGCTGACACAAGACTATTACCTTTGCCCAAGGTTGCCTGAAAGAGATCGCTTTTAAGCCATAACACCATCCTTTATACCTTACGGAAACTGTGATATGTCGTTGTTCTCACTAAAGAAAATATTTTGGTGTATTAGTAAAAAAAAAGTTAGTTATAAAGTTTATTATTGTCGCACAGAAACGTTTGAAGTGTGTACCGTTTCGACGTTTTAGCACAACGCGAAATACGCATACATTTTAGCAAAGGCTTTAACTACTTTATTTATTTCACTAATTCCAGTTACACATTACACACCTATTCGACAAATTTAATAGTTTTTACAGAAACAACTCAACATAACTGGTCTTTTTAGAATGACTGATTTATTTACCTATTCAAGTTACGACTAAAGCACCCTATGCTTCAAGTGACGAATTATTTAAGTTTAAATTTAAATGAAATTAGATTTTATTTATACGATTAAAATTATTAATATTAAGAAGTCACTGTATCAGAGCGGAGTTTTAAGAAGAACGAACAAAATAGTATAGTTATTATTTTTTATAGTTATTATTTAGTTAATTATGTACATTTGTACTTTTAATTTAACAATAAGTTTTAGTTTATCTTACAATATTATAAAACAAATCAATATTAAATGTACCGTTTTAACCTCAAAATAACCCTATTCTTTATTTATACAGACGTAAAAACTATAGCACTAGAACTTATGAACTGGGGGAGTTTTCCAATATTTGTCACGCTTGGTAAGCGGATTGGCGAGCAAAGTGTGTTGTTGCAGGATATGGTGACGTTGCTGTCTATCACTACCCTAATTCGTAAAGATTTGTTGGCACCGCTATGGCCTTAGTCGTCTTTTAAGACACCTTGGCAAGAAAAATGTCTGGTTTCTTCTTTGCCGGTCACCGCACGGCAATTTGACGTACGGCATGGTCGCATACTAGTCAGTCAGTTTAAGTGAGTAACATTTATATATTTAACTAGCGGTCCGCTCCGGCTGCGCTCGGGGTAAGTATATGTACCCAAACCTTCCCCATCACTATCTATTAATGATAACCGCATAAAAAACCGTGCAGTAGTTTTTGTGTTTATCGCGAACAGACAGACAGACAGACAGACGCGGCAGAGGACTTTATTTTATAATATGTAATGATGTCATATCCATAATAGAATATCGCATGTAATCTATTTTTCAATCCGTGCGACAGTCTTATCGTTAATGGCCTGCTTTATTATACTGTTTCGTTTCGCAATAAGATCTAATCAAGCTCGTTGCGTTTCGGTCAGAACCCGCATTCACTTTGTTACAGTTACATAAAGTTAACGACCTTATTTAAGAACGTATTGTTTATTCTGAGATTTGAGAGAGACGACTGTTCTGGTGTAATGGTGCGAGTAGTCGCCTCAGCGCTGCGCTCCGGCGGTCGCGTTTCCATGAAGAAGAAGGTTTGGAGCTTAATCCACCACGCTGTTCCACTGCGGTATAATTTCTCTATCAGGAGTAATGATCGTTACCAGGTGTCTATGATAACAACCAGGACCGACGGCTTTACGTGTTCTCCGAGACATGTTGGGAATACCCACAAAGACATACACCCAGACCGGAAAAAAATATTTGCAAAAATACAAATATCTGCCCCGAGCGGGAATCGAACCCACAACCGCCGGGATTGACGCAACTAATCACACCACTACACCAGTAATATCATTATCAACTACCTGCATCCGTGTTATCGTAGTGCTCGACCGAGACGACAGCTGTCAATAGTCATATAAACATTATATTTATTCTTCTTAAATAGGTACACTTGTTTATTACAATTTGTATGTTAATACACTGCTGTAAAGTTAGTTAGAATCAATATATATAAACTCTTTTGCAAAAAAAACGGGCACTTAAGCAAAGAACTATTTTATAGTTACTATTAGTTTGTTTGACAATTTTAGGTATTGTTATCCTCAGAATTTTATAAATTAATTAGGAAGGAATAGTTTTCTTCAGTTTTATCATAACATTTTAATTAAATTATTAAGAAATAATGTTTAAGCTCAAAACACTATGATTGTACCTGCTCGCTAAATAAAAATGAAACGCGTTAATTTCTTTGTTTTTCTTGAATACATTAAAAGCAGATAAAAGTTTAGTATTGAGTGTGACCCCCTCTTGCTGAAATCACAGCTTGCATTCGTCTGGGCATGCTAGTGAGTATATCTTTTATGGTTTCTTGGGGAATACGTTCCCACTCCGCGGTAATCACATTCTTTAGCTCTCTGATGGTCTGCGGAGCCGGCTGCACTGATCTCACTCGTCGCTTCAGAACGTCCCAGACATGCTCTATGGGATTGAGGTCCGGACTTCTAGCTGGCCAGTCCAAACGACGAATTCCGACTTCTAGCATATACGCATCCACACCGCCAGACCGGTGGGCGCGAGCGTTGTCGTCCATAAAAATTGAGTTTTCGCCAAGAGCGGTTAAAGCGGGTTGTGCATAAGGAATTAGAACTTCCGTTAATTATCGGTGTCCAGTCAGTGTACCGTTTTCGATGAAGACTAACTCCGTACGATCCATAGAATTTATTCCTGCCCAAAACATAACAGAGCCCCCTCCATAAGGTGTGATTTCTTCAAAACATGCCTCTGCAAAGCGTTCTCCTCGTCTACGTAGCACTCGCTGACGTCGGTCTTCACCATGCAGAGATATCCTGGCTTCATCGGAGAACAATACCCTATCCCAGTCTTCATGAGTCCATGACACACAATTTTGAGCGAAGCTAAGCCTGGCAACTCGATGTCCACGGAGTAATTTAGGGCCGCGTGCCGGGCGATGACTGTGTATATTAGCAGCGAGAAGCCTCCTCCTGACCGTCCATAGGCTAATTTGCACATTTCTTACTTCTTCGAGGGTGTTCTTGAGGTCCACATAAGAAGATTTGCGATTTCTCAACGCTTGACTAACTAGAAAACGATCATCCCGTGGTTCGGTACATGTCTTTCTGCCAGAACCAGGCCTTCTCTTGACGGAACCGGTCTCTTGATAGCGCTGCCAGGTCCTTTGAACTGTCGACCGACTCACATTTAGCCTCTGAGCCACGAAGCATTGACTGCAACCTTCTTCAAGCAGCGCAATAATTTTGCTCGCTTTTATCACTTTATCTACCATTTTCGAGATTGCTAAACAGCAATAACAATACTTTTAAATGTCAAGGACACCAGATAATTTAATAAAAATTGACAAAAAGTTAATTAGAGTCGATATTAACTATAGGGAATTCGCGCCACAAAATGTAGTTAAAAGTTATTTTCTTTGAAAACCAGGCTCAGTCAAAAATTTGAATTTGGAATGTACTCTTATAAACATTATGGCACTTTTATAACTGGCCAGTAACATGTTCAAATGATTAAAACCTTTTTGGTATTTTATTTTTTTCAGCCAGGAAGAAAATCGAAACCGCCCGTTTTTTTTGCAAATGAGTGTATATATATATATATATATATATATATATATATATATATATATATATATATATACGTATACGTATAATACGTGAAGCAAAATTTTTTACTCCTTCTTATGAAAATTACGCGGACGGAGAAGTATGAAATTTGGCACAATTAAAGTTTATATGGAGAAGTGCATATGAATTGCATACAGAATGATAATATTTTTATAACAATCCTCAAAAAAAAAACATTAAATTCATTTTTTTTAAAGCGCTACACACACTACGGCACACACATGTGTACGATGACATGTATACACAATGTTATTTATTGTCTAATTCTGTTGTCAACACGGTCTTAAATACAGGTCTTGCAACGAATTTTTTATCGAAATTTATTATCACAGATCAGGTCCAATGACTGCTGCATATGCATGATTAGGTCGAATTTCAACCACTGGGCGACCACTAGTTATAATAAATAGTTATGTATGTTGTAGTTTATGTGTATATGTACTAGTATGTGATTGTGACAGCGCTGTGTTTTTTCGTTCCGCTGCGTCTGCGTTTTACGTCACGTCTTGAATTACCACATTTGTAAGCGAAGCGACATTAATATTAAAAATAAAACTGATCATAATCATACCTGCCTTTCGTTACAAATTATATCTTAAACCGACTTCAAAAAAAGAGGTTTTAGTCTATTATATTGTATATATTTATTGTATTCATAGGTAATAACATAAGGAATTTTATGCAGAAAAATACAAAACAAAAACACTTTTAAACAAGGAAGAGATGTAAGTCTTAATACAAAATCCTTATAATCAAATAAAAATCTTAAAAATATTTTCAGTTGTAATTTTTTTTATTTCTTAACCGATAGGTAGGTACATTAACCAGAAATAACAATTACTATGAGGAAGTACTTGAAAAGAGGCTTTAAATACCATATCGAGTGAAGCCGGGAGGGATGTCTAGTCTTAATTAAGACCATTGAGGAATGAGAGACAAATTACTTAGAAACATTTCCGGGATAAATTAAAATATCAATATGCGTTTGAAATCTATTTTAATAGAGATGTTATCACTATATATTATAAAACAAAGTCGTCCACCGCGTCTGTCTGTTTGTTCGCGATAAATTCAAAAACTATAGCACAGATTTTTATGCAGCTTTCAGCAATAGATAGAGTGATTTATGAGGAAGGTTTAGGTACATACACATACCTAGGGCACAGCCGAGGCGGGCCGCTAGTGATGAATAATAAAAAGCCCCCAGTAGCAAGTGATAATTCCAGACCACAACAAACATCGGTATGGCCTATACAAAACATTTCTCACGAACTCGCGACCGCTAGCGCATCAGCCAGTTGCTGAGACGACTGCGCTAATGCATCGTCATATAATGACTCAGCAGTAATTGATTCCTGTTTTTATATTTGTACTATCTAAACAAGAATCAGTGAAATTTTCATTAATCACATTAGTAAAAATATATTTACTACATATCAGTGTGTTTCAATAACAAGTTAGAGTAAATACTCACCAATACACATACATATACACATATTCAATGATCAAAACAGTGAATAGTCACTAAATCTGTGTGGTACGATTCTCACATTGATTAAAAGTGAATAGTCACTTAAAATTAGTGAAATTCCACTAAATCATGTTTAGAGGGTACATAATGAACGAGATTAAATTATTAATGCACATGAAATCACTGCAGAGATTATTATTAATTTTATCTACATCCCCCAACCCGCAGTGGAGCAGCGTGGTGGATTAAGCTCAAACCCTTCTTCTACGTGGAGAAGAGGCCTTCGCTCAGCAGTGGGTGGTTTACAGGCTGATATAGTTACCTACATTTATGCGTAACAATACGCCTGTAGAACTCTCTTCCGCTTTTAATAAGTCAAGCTCAAGCTTGCTTTAAGCAACGTCTTAAGAAATATTATACATATATCGCTCAATACGTCATAATTTTCGAAATTTAATTATATAGTTTTTTGTAATATGTACATGTATTTTTATGTATGTTTTATATTATTCTTATTTACGTAGATAAATATATGTATAATTCACACAAGATAGCGCACTATAAATAATTATTTATTTAATTTATCAAAAGCTTAGACTCACCGATCTGATCCGCAATACTAAGCCCTTTAAGAGTATGTGCACAAACGCGTGAAAAATTATATATACTATAAAAATAAGTCGGGTTTTCCTTCCTGACGCTATAATTCCAGAACGCACGAACCGATTTCCACGGTTTTGCATTCGTTGGAAAGGTCTCGGGCTCCGTAAGGTTTATAGCAAACAAAATTCAGCAAAAATTTCAACAGAAAAGCAGGAAAACAGGGAAAATCATTTTTCACATACAGCGCCATCTCTGATACATACTATAGCATGTATTACAAACCAATATGGTTTTGCATGGTGGTGGAGTAGATGGCGCTAGTCATTTGGTGGCGAAACGGAGTTCGCCGGGTTTGCTAGTACTATTATTATAAATAAATATTTTATGCAATCGTAATGTTTATTGTTACCTAATACAATTTTATTTCTGTTCTGTTCTTATAAGCGTTGGGACTGATGGAGAATGCTACCAGCCATTAAGTCAGTCTTCTGTTTCAACTTTTTTTTTATTTGTTGGTCAATCAAGCTTAAAATAAATTAATAAAATAATATGAGAATTATGTAAATCTGCTCAGAAACCTGGAAAAAATCGATACACATAATTATATTTACGCAATATGCGTTACAATTTGATGACGCCTTGGCGCGGTGGTCATAGGAACTGGCTTATGCGCTAGAGATCGCGGGTTCGATGCCTGCATATGACAAATATCTGTATATAATATAAAATATTATAAGTTTTTGGACCCTCTACAGAAAATCCATATCCTAGTGGGGACTGTTGAGTGTGAGGCGTTATTAATAATTATTTTTATTACTATTTTTGTGGTTTTTATCGATTTCCGTGAGATTCGATATTCACGTCCTGATTTAAACATGGGACTACATCTGGCTTGAGTGCTTTCGAACAAAAATATTTTTTTTAGAATCGGTTGACAATAAAGTGACGAACTGAGACTCGTCCTTTTTCGGAGTCTGTTAAAGCTAGTTGTCTCAGATGAAGACGAAATAGTTTTATCTCAAAACGTACTAAAAATATATATATATATATATATACGGATTGTGGCGTATTTAATTAAACTTACTTATAAATTAAGTGTCAACTACTGATAAAACTACTATCTAGACTCTGCCGTCTTTACACCATCTATCATATTTTTAAAAAGAGAAAGCTTAGGTATATTCGCGCGGAGTCCTATTTTCGGCGTTGAATAAAATTTTTATATATAGTATATTGTTTTAAACTAACGCGATCACTATTCATATTTAAATTTATATTTGTACGGGTGTTTACCGCGTTTATAATTTTGTTTAGTTCCCTATATTTCGGCAATGTTTCAATCGCCATGATCACGTGGAGACTGACGTACGGAGATGGTGGATGGTGGCAGATCAGAAAAATCTGTCTACCCTCTTTCTCGTTCGTTTCGGTCGACTAGTTTCGGCACACGGACGCACTTGTTCACTACGGCACACTATACTGACAGTGTCTTTTTTGGACTCTGAGCACTGATACCGCGACGCACTTTCACACAAACTAATCACCGGATTCCACATACTCGGTATTCTGAAACCGTCTTCCCTATTGAAATTCGAAATGAAATTAAAAAACATCCGAAAGTTGTATCATTAGGGTCACACTTCCTCGTCCGAATAATTTTATGAAGAACTAAGAATCTCACTATCGTACTTATATATACACAATTACATATTAGATTACATATAATAACAAATATTAAACAACTTTTAAATTATATTTACGTGATTACAAATCCTGACATTGTTTCATCAATGCACACAACGATCACAAAATGGGTTCTAGTGTAGTTGCTTCAATATCAAAGACATTAAAGTTTGATTCAAACACAGACAGGAAGAGGAAGTTATAAAAAAAGCGTAAAAGTTAACGATATGTACTCCACTTTTTTATCTTGCTGTTGACTTCCGGAATAGGAAACAAAAAACATATTTGCAACGAAACTCTTTTTAACTTTTTAACCGTATTTTCCTTGTCGCTAGGGACCAGCACCAGCTTTGCACGGGTCGCATGAGCTCATTGGGTCGATTGGTGGAATTTTATTTTTAATGAAAGCTCCTAGATTGCTTGACTTATTTCGACATTTTCAACAATTATCGTCATATTTCAACGAATTTACACAAAACCTAACAGTTTATACACTGTGAAAACCGCATGAAATCCGTTTTATAGTTTTTGAGTTCATCGTAAATAGACAGAAAGACAGATACAGGCAGACGCGGGGAGGGACTTCGTTCTATAATATTGGGCTAGTTAACCACTTCAAAAACGTGTAAAATTTGATAAAGCACCTAAAAATATGAGACCATTCCGAAAGTCTAGAAAAATTTAACAAAAGTAAGTATTAGCTAAACAATTGCATTTGTTATTAACAAATTAAGATGAAAACAGATAGCATTTAGTTTTTTGTTAATAGCTCAAAAACTATTAATATTTTAGGAATTTTGAAAAAAAGATACTTAAAGAGAAGGAAATTTCCGGAAATTTAGTCAGAAGGAAATTAAGGAAATTTAGGAATGATACTATTTTCGATCGTAATTCACTTGACAACTGTCTGATGCAGTGGTGGCTAACGCGTGAATATTTGTATTTGTGCTAATATTTGTTACGAGTCTCTGTTTGTTCCTCTTGATCTTTTCCATCTCTTAAAGAACACGTAAAGCTCAGTCCCGGTTGTTATCATAAATCTCTGATAACGATTGACACTCTTGGTTAGCTTATTCGATAAGCAGCAGTAACACCTAGAATTCGTAACTGATTTGATATATATAATAATTAATTGAACAACTATTCTATATATAGGAGAATGGACTGAGCAAAGTTCTTTCTGGTCTAGTGGTGCGAGTAGTCGCCCCAACGCCGCCAGTCACGGGTTCGATTCCCGCTCGGATAGATATTTTTATTTGTGCAAATAATTGTTTTTGGTCTAGGTGTATATCCTGATAGATCTACGCACCGTGCCTTCGAAAGAACGTAAAGACGTCACTCCCGGTTGTTATAAAAGACACATGATAGCGATCGTTATAGGGTAATTATTCACTATACCACAGTAGAGCAGCGTGTTGGATTAAACTCCAACCCTTCTTCTTGTTGAACAGGTGGAAGGAAATATACAATATGACACAAAAGAAATATAATAAAAATAACAGATAACAAACATATACTATTATTCAGTTTTAATTTGTACTTTAACTTTATATATAGCAACAAACAATGAACAAAAAATGATACCGCACAATTAATCTGCATTAGGTAAATAAAAAATTTTAAGGTGATTTTTAAAAATTTTAAGTGTCTGAGATTATCTTATGCGTAAAGGTAATGAATTCCATAATAGGATGGAGTGAACAATGAAAGATTTTTTGTAAAATTTAGATGTGTGTTGGTATCTTAAGAAGTCGAGAATTCTATATTTAGTCTTTAATTTAAAAAAAAAAAACAACTTTTATTTATTAACTTACTTATATATTTTAGTTACATAGCAATGTTTACAGCATGAACGTAACGGCCTCGGAGTCAGTGAACTGCGGACAATGGTGCCGTGAGAAATGTGTAAATTGATGTGCCTCCGTTTGAGCTTTGAGCGTGTTTGTGTTTTACTTTCAGACTTACATTATATCAAAAAATTTTCTATTCAAGTAGGATTTTAAACACTTTTAAATCGTTGTTTTACAAGCAATATAATATTATTTAATTAGTTATTGTTAATGTGAAGCTATCACCGATTCGAAATGCTTCTCTTTTAAAAACCGTCAGTACTCTGAACCGAACTAATTTGAACTGAATCAACCTGTAAAAATCCCACTGCTGGGCTAAGACTTCTATTCCATTTAGGAGAAGGGTTGGAGCTTAAAGGTCCCTTTATATATATTCTGTAGATATACAGACAACGTGTCAGACATGTGCCGTGTCAGACAAAATAATATTCCTCCATACAGTATGTATTAACGTATTTACATCTACCGTAACAAGACCGCACAGACACGTACCGACGCGTTCCGAGTCCAGCCACTATTCGCGGAAAGAATATTTTGTCAGCGCGGTTTATGTCGGTACGTGTCTATGAGTGTCAGCCGGACAGTATGAATAGACCATCGTAATCGTTCAAACATTATTAGTATTCAGCTATTCAGTAACTGCCGGAGAACGTCCGCTGCCAACGCCGACGACGTCTGTGGATATCTTAGGCCCGGACTCTACCAGAGCGGAGATGTGCGGAGATGTGTTTAAACAACCAATAGAATTTCGTTATTCATACATCTCGTCTATATAGACTAAGTAGTTTGAAAAGAAGGAAATTATGGTATTAATTTCAAATTTAAAAGTAATATTTTTTCCAACAAATGTTTACAGGGCTTTGCTTCAATTTATGCTATGTTTGGGATTTTTATGATTAAGTGAAGTTAATCTAATCACTTACAAGGTCCCTAGATAATATCCTTAAGTATATCTTTTTCTTTTTCTCAGGCCGATAAATAAAGCGGGAGTAATTTCCCTGTTTGTTTTTTGCTAAGCGCTTCTCACTCCTTATTTGCCAATATATCGCCTTAACCAGTGTCTGTCTGTGTCTGCGCTGGTACGTGTCTGACAGCGCACGGTGTCTGGAGATATAAACAGATCCTAATTCACCACGCTTCTCCACTGCGGGTTGGAGGATAATTTCTCTACTATGAGTGTTGTATGTAGTAATGTTTTTTGGGATCTAATCCGCGACCACTGGCGTCGAGGCGACTACTCTTACTACTACATCAAAACGGCTGCTACACCAGAACGATTGTCGAAACTCATACGTCCAGTATAAAAACCAGCGTTATGGATGTGCGAAACATGAATGTTAGGATGGATGGATCGATATATTGGACGTCTGACGCCATCACTTTACCGGTCAACAAATACACTTTAGCTTTTTTCAAAGATCCTGGTCTTTTCCGTTGTTTAGATTGATTTTTTTTTTGTCTCTGGAGTATGGTGGTGCACCCAGGTTTTATCCATAGTCACATTTCTTTCACCAAATTCAGTTAGATCAGCTTTAAACAGCTCCAATCGAACGCGTTTATGTTCAACTGAAAGAAGTCGAAACACCCACCGCGCAGACACCTTTGAATAATACGGCTCAGTGGTAATTATATGGTGCATGTTCTTGTCGGTGAAAGACATCGACGGCCGACCGCTTCGTGGGTCATCTTCGACACTTTCTCGACCACGTTTGAACTCTGCTAAACACTTTTTTACAGTAGCATACAAACGTCCAGATTCCTGTGATGTTGCTAACATGTCTTCATAAATTTGTGGTGTTAAACCTTTATTATTCAAGTACTTAATCACAGCATGATGTTCGAATTTATCTATTTTTTAAAATTATCATTACTTATTCGACGCTATAGTATGAGAAACCGTAACGAATGCAAATAAGGAAATGAAATTTTGCGCATTGCTCAAGATTAATGTAGCATCAAAATGAGAGTAGTTTTCATAAAACTAGCATGATTCTATATTAGGCTATGAAGTTTTCAAATGACGCTCGTATTAACAAGAGTCACTAACACTTTAATCCCCTCTCCCAAGGGAACCGAATTCAGCGATAAAAAGTATCCAGTGTACTAGCTTGTAGTATGTATGGACTTAAATCATGTCCAGTTTAATTTATTCACTAGTTTCAGCACACATCCAAGATATAGATAGCCAGGCAGACGAAAATTTAAAAAAAAAATAAAGTTTTAGTTCCTGTATCGTATGTAGAGTACCTTCCAAAAAAAAATTTTTTTTTTCTAAATGTCTTCAATGTACAGAATTGGACCTGTGACAAAGTATAGACGTTATTAAGTTTTAGTGTATTATTAAATACTAGCGGCCCGCCCCGGCTTCGCACGGGTCTTTAACTAAAATTGTAAAAATTATACATTTATATTTTTTATCACCTACACCTGCGTCGATACTGGAAAATATTTTATAATTTATATTTTTTATCACCTACACCTGCGTCGATACTGGAAAATATTTTATAATAGACGGATTGAGTGACAGATTTATTATATCTATATACATACATACATACATACATACATACATACATACATACATACATATATATGTATATAGATAGTACGGATGAAACATTTGAACTGTTTTTTTTTATTAATTATTTTCTCATTGATGAATACCATATTTTAATAAGTATTATTCCCGACGAAGACAAATCCAAAAACACAAAAATCATAAAAATCGTTCCACTCGTTCTCGAGTTATAAACGGTGTAACTAACACGACTTTATATATATATATATATATATATATATATATATATATATATATATATATATATATATATATACAGGGTTGGAAAAAAAACAATTTTTTTAAAAAAGAACAAAACATCATGTTTAAAACAAAATATTAAAAAAAACATGTTTTAAACAAAAAAATATTTTGTTTTTTATGCAGCTGTTTAAAACACGTTTTAAACATGTTTAAAACATTGTTTTAAATTAATTAATAAGAATGTATGTATATCTTATTAGTAAAACAGCCATATTACTTCTACTCTATACTGGTTAAGTCTGGGACAATCGATGATATTTTAACGACATGATCTCCTGGTCATACTGAACAACTGTACCCAAGAAACATACCCTCGCTAATGAAGTTTCTTTTTCGATCTCCTATACAAAGTTCTATACCTACTGTACCATTTTCACCACCACCTCCAGCATTAAAATCACTAAAATGTCGCCAAAGCGAATCTTTTTTATTACACTATTTTTATTAGCTTCACCTGTTGTTTGTTTGTTTGTTTGTTTGTATGTTTGTAACCAACTCCTTTAGACGTCATTTTGACCTACTTCAAACGTTCAGATTTCATATAAACTTAGTAGACTTATCAAAGGATCGATGACAATGCACTAATTTAAATAGTCCTCTTATCCTTACCAGGATATTCAGGATTAGCGATTTGTTTTTCATTACTCGATCACCTATTTCTCGGATAAGTTACCGACTTCGGGACTGATGACAATGTAATAATTTAAATAGTTAGCCCTGTTATCCTTACCAGAATCTTTAGGATTAGCGATTTGTTATTCATTACTCGATCACCAATTTCTCGTATAAGTTACTGACTAATCTGAAAACCAGCTTTTTCAACCGAGAAAACAGCAGGAGCCCAAATAACTTATTTCGCGGATAATTGAATAAAATAACTTGAATAAAATAAATAATAATATTAATAATAAATATAATAACACCGCTTCATTGGAGCCAAAACCCAGGAGCCTGGACGCACTACTAATAAGAGTAGTGACGTACCAGCCTGGAAGAAGAGAATAGAACGCCGTATCAGCCTGGCCAGGGCCCTCATTGGCAGACTACAAAGCTTCAGGTCGGGCAACACTAGGCCAAGGATTGTGCGCTCCGTTAGAATAGCTTTCAACGGACTAGGTGTCAAGCTTGACCAGCCTGATATAGCTGAGAAACTGACGGAGCGCATCGACGGCCTGAAGCAGAGAATCGCGGCATGGGGGAAGCGTATTCGTAGGTACTCTGAGAGAGTTGAGCGCTTCCGACAAAATCGCCTCTTCGTGAGTGATCAGAAGAGGTTCTACAGGAAGTTGGAGAACCCGACGCCGTGCTCTACTTCCCCAAAACCGAATACGGCTGACCTCGTCGCCTTTTGGCGAAACATATGGTCACGGGAGGTAGAGCATGAGGAGGGCCCTTGGATTGCGGCGGTTCAGGAAGCATGTGCTAGAATCGAACCGATGAACCCAATCGCCATCTCTTCGGAGAACGTAGCTGATGCGGTCCGGCGGGCACCGAACTGGAAGAGTCCGGGGGCCGACGGCCTGCATCACTATTGGCTGAAAGGGTTCTCGGTATGCCATGCGACCTTGGCTCGACAATACCAAGAGGCGATAGAGCGGAAGACGCTTCCGAACCTCTTCACTACTGGGATCACTCACCTAGCTCCTAAGTCCACCAACACCGCGGATCCTACCAACTACCGCCCCATAACGTGTCTGACTTCCATCTACAAGACACTGACATCCGTTCTGAGCTGCAAGATCTCTCGTCATATTGACGAATTTAACATCTTGTCTGTAGCTCAGAACGGATGCCGTGGAGGCGGCCGCGGCACAAAGGAGCTCCTTATCATTGACTCTGTTGCGGGCCAGCTTGTCAAACGCAACCGTCGGAACTTCTCTGCTGCCTGGATCGACTACAAGAAGGCATTCGACTCGGTGCCTCATTCATGGCTTCTGAGGGTCCTCGAGCTGTACAAGATCGACGGTGCAGTTCGAGACTTCCTCGAAGTATGCATGGGGCAATGGAGTACGATCCTTTGTCTCCAGGGCGAGAGACTGACGACGGGTGCCGATGACCGAATACGGATACGAAGGGGTATTTTCCAGGGTGATTGTCTGAGCCCACTTTGGTTTTGCTTGTCCTTGAACCCTTTAAGCACTCTGCTGGAGCGTTCGGGGACAGGCTTTCAGTTTCGGAGAGGAGGTACTAAAGTCTCCCACCTTCTCTACATGGATGACCTCAAGCTGCTGGCACCTAATCCTGCACGCCTTATGGAGTTGCTGAAAATCACTACTGAGTTCAGCGGCTCCATCAGGATGCAGCTTGGAGTGGATAAGTGTGCGGTCGTGCATGTGGACAGGGGACAGGTGACGCAATCGGCTGAAATTAGCCTAGAGCTTTCTAACTTCAAGACCCTCTCCGAAGCTGAATCATACCGGTATCTGGGCATGTCACAATGCATAGGGGTGCAGGAGGTGGATATGAAACAGGCGGTTTGTGAGGTCTTTTTTGGACGGCTGA
The DNA here is from genome assembly GCA_036937285.1 of Euphydryas editha. NCBI lineage: Eukaryota > Metazoa > Arthropoda > Insecta > Lepidoptera > Nymphalidae > Euphydryas > Euphydryas editha. Next base: position 1,475,941 of record JAUPFZ010000007.1, on the reverse strand, counting down.
CAAAAGTTCTTCGGAGCTACTTGTCGGGCGCCAACAAGGTCCGAGCTTATAACGGCTGGGTCATGCCCACTCTCTTGTACACATTTGGCGTGCTCAGATGGACTCAGACCGAACTCGACGCCCTGGACAGAAGAGTCCGCACGACTATGACTTACCATCGCATGCATCACCCGAAATCGTCGGTCATGAGACTGTACATCCCACGGAAGTGTGGTGGCCGAGGCCTATTAAGCGCCAAATCCATGCATAACCGGGAGGTGTGCAGCCTCAGGGCCTATTTTGAAACGAGGAGGGAGAGCGCTATGCATGGTGATGTTGTAGTATGTGACAAAGGTCTCACCCCCTTATCCCTGGCCAAAGAGGAATGGCGAAGACCGGTTGTACTTAGCACCTCTGACCGGGAGACCGTATGGATGGAGAAGGAGCTGCATGGACGGTTTTACAAGGCGCTCCACGCACCTCACGTGGATGTTAAGGCCTCCGTGCAGTGGCTGCGATTCGGGGACCTCTTTGGGGAAACCGAAGGTTTTGTCTGTGCAATACAGGATCAGGTGGTTAAGACGAACAACTACCGGAAGCACATTCTGAAGGATGGCACTCCTGACTTCTGTCGAGCTTGTCGTCATCCCGGCGAGTCACTCAGACATGTGCTTTCGGGGTGTTCAGCGCTTGCCAACACTGAGTACTTGCACAGACATAATCAAGTGGCCAAAATTCTTCATCAAGAGCTTGCTCTTATGTATTGTTTCCTAGAACAGAGGGTGCCGTATTACCAGTACACACCGGTGCCAGTACTCGAACGCGACGGAGTCCGGCTCTACTGGGACCTGCCTATTGCCACGGACAGGACGATACTGGCGAACAAGCCTGATATCGTGGTGATGGATAGGGCACAGTCGAGGGTGTTTTTAGTGGACATTACCATCCCTCATGACGAGAACCTCGTGAAAGCCGAAACAGAGAAAAAGCGTAAATATCTGGATTTGGCACATGAGATTGTCGACATGTGGGGTGTTGAGTCCACTGAAATCATCCCTATCCTGATATCTGCCAACGGTTTGATCCCGGTTAGCCTCGCTCACCACCTGAGGCAGCTGGGTATCTGTGACGGTTCGCTCGCAGCCAGGATGCAGAAGGCGGTATTACTCGACTCGGCTAGGATTGTCCGCCGATTTCTCAGCCTACAACCCTAACCCTCGGCCGTTTGATCTCCCTGCCGGGGCGTAATCCTCCACCCGCTTATATTTATCTATGTAAATTTAAGTAAATTTATTATATTCCTTATATAAGTATTGTATTATATTATATTTATTTATATGTGTATATGTATATATTAAACGGGTGGAGTGTAGCAATAAGAATATAATAATAAACGCCGTGTGGTTCCCGGCAGAGTAGAATAGGACCAACCCATCCTCAGCCTAGGGTGTCGTAAAAGGCGACTAAAGGCAATCAAAGCTGTATAACACCGACGCAGCCTCCTCAGAGAGCGTGAGCGACTCCCCGAGTGAGTATTTTACTGCTCAAAAAAATTCTGATGATGGATACACAAGAAAACAGAGTAAGACTAGGGCCGCTACCTGGGGGGCGCCAGGGCGCGTCTGGAGCTGGCGCTGGACGTGGCAGCATGCGGGCCGCCAGCAACCCCCGCCGACCGGTACCACCACCTAGCCGGTCGGTGTATCCACCATCCCCACCAGTTGGCTTGGCGCCGACAGAGTCTCAAGGGACTCAGCATTCGGCGCCCGCCGCTGGTGGAGTACGCCGCATGCGATGGACACAAGACATGAATAGAAATGTCATGCGCGCGTATTATAGGGCTGTAGGAGGGGAAACCGGACGGACTGGCTACCGAGCGGTAATGCACCGCGAGTTCCTGCTGCTCGAGCCAAATCTTACTGTCACGGAGCAAAACCTGGCAGATAGAGCTCGGTACATCCAACGAAAGGGCGTATTCAACGCCGCCGAGCTCGAACGATTACGACGTGAGGCTGCTCCTGAAGTCGAACCCGTGTCGACAGAGCATAACGCACTTGTATCGCAACAGGAAAGCGTTCGTAGCGAAGTGCCTGTGGATGCGATCGATGAAGGAGCAGTCTCCCAAAAAGTAGAGCAGATGAGAGAGATTTTGGAGGAGGCGATTTCCGAGATCCGGAGCACTCCTCTAGAACAGAGACCACGACTTTCTCGTCTTCCTCTTAATGCTGCGACGCGGGGTGCCATTGAGGCAGCTAACAGGCTGCTACCTCCATATTTGGATGGCAGTCTGGGCTTGGATGATACGGGTTCTATTCTCTTCGGTGCTGCTCTAGCGGTACACCGCTTCATTGGAGCCAAAACCCAGGAGCCTGGACGCACTACTAATAAGAGTAGTGACGTACCAGCCTGGAAGAAGAGAATAGAACGCCGTATCAGCCTGGCCAGGGCCCTCATTGGCAGACTGCAAAGCTTCAGGTTGGGCAACACTAGGCCAAGGATTGTGCGCTCCGTTAGAATAGCTTTCAACGGGCTAGGTGTCAGGCTTGACCAGCCTGATATAGCTGAGAAACTGACGGAGCGCATCGACGGCCTGAAGCAGAGAATCGCGGCATGGGGGAAGCGTATTCGTAGGTACTCTGAGAGAGTTGAGCGCTTCCGACAAAATCGCCTCTTCGTGAGTGATCAGAAGAGGTTCTACAGGAAGTTGGAGAACCCGACGCCATGCTCTACTTCCCAAAAACCGAATACGGCTGACCTCGTCGCCTTTTGGCGAAATATATGGTCACGGGAGGTAGAGCATGAGGAGGGCCCTTGGATTGCGGCGGTTCAGGAAGCATGTGCTAGAATCGAACCGATGAACCCAATCGCCATCTCTTTGGAAAACGTAGCTGATGCGGTCCGGCGGGCACCGAACTGGAAGAGTCCGGGGGCCGACGGCCTGCATCACTATTGGCTGAAAGGGTTCTCGGTATGCCATGCGACCTTGGCTCGACAATACCAAGAGGCGATAGAGCGGAAGACGCTTCCGAACCTCTTCACTACTGGGATCACTCACCTAGCTCCTAAGTCCACCAACACCGCGGATCCTACCAACTACCGCCCCATAACGTGTCTGACTTCCATCTACAAGACACTGACATCCGTTCTGAGCTGCAAGATCTCTCGTCATATTGACGAATTTAACATCTTGTCTGCAGCTCAGAACGGATGCCGTGGAGGCGGCCGCGGCACAAAGGAGCTCCTTATCATTGACTCTGTTGCGGGCCAGCTTGTCAAACGCAACCGTCGGAACTTCTCTGCTGCCTGGATCGACTACAAGAAGGCATTCGACTCGGTGCCTCATTCATGGCTTCTGAGGGTCCTCGAGCTGTACAAGATCGACGGTGCAGTTCGAGACTTCCTCGAAGTATGCATGGGGCAATGGAGTACGATCCTTTGTCTCCAGGGCGAGAGACTGACGACGGGTGCCGATGACCGAATCCGGATACGAAGAGGTATTTTCCAGGGTGATTGTCTGAGCCCACTTTGGTTTTGCTTGTCCTTGAACCCTTTAAGCACTCTGCTGGAGCGTTCGGGGACAGGCTTTCAGTTTCGGAGAGGAGGTACTAAAGTCTCCCACCTTCTCTACATGGACGATCTCAAGCTGCTGGCACCTAATCCTGCACGCCTTATGGAGTTGCTGAAAATCACTACTGAGTTCAGCGGCTCCATCAGGATGCAGCTTGGAGTGGATAAGTGTGCGGTCGTGCATGTAGACAGGGGACAGGTGACGCAATCGGCTGAAATTAGCCTAGAGCTTTCTAACTTCAAGACCCTCTCCGAAGCTGAATCATACCGGTATCTGGGCATGTCACAATGCATAGGGGTGCAGGAGGTGGATATGAAACAGGCGGTTTGCGAGGTCTTTTTTGGACGGCTGACAAAAGTTCTTCGGAGCTACTTGTCGGGCGCCAACAAGGTCCGAGCTTATAACGGCTGGGTCATGCCCACTCTTTTGTACACATTTGGCGTGCTCAGATGGACTCAGACCGAACTCGACGCCCTGGACAGAAGAGTCCGCACGACTATGACTTACCATCGCATGCATCACCCGAAATCGTCGGTCATGAGACTGTACATCCCACGGAAGTGTGGTGGCCGAGGCCTATTAAGCGCCAAGTCCATGCATAACCGGGAGGTGTGCAGCCTCAGGGCCTACTTTGAGACGAGGAGGGAGAGCGCTATGCATGGTGATGTTATAGTATGTGACAAAGGTCTCACCCCGTTATCCCTGGCCAAAGAGGAATGGCGAAGACCGGTTGTACTTAGCACCTCTAACCGGGAGACCGTATGGATGGAGAAGGAGCTGCATGGACGGTTTTACAAGGCGCTCCACGCACCTCACGTGGATGTTAAGGCCTCCGTGCAGTGGCTGCGATTCGGGGACCTCTTTGGGGAAACCGAAGGTTTTGTCTGTGCAATACAGGATCAGGTGGTCAAGACGAACAACTACCGGAAGCACATTCTGAAGGATGGCACTCCCGACTTCTGTCGAGCTTGTCGTCATCCCGGCGAGTCACTCAGACATGTGCTTTCGGGGTGTTCAGCGCTTGCCAACACTGAGTACTTGCACAGACATAACCAAGTGGCCAAAATTCTTCATCAAGAGCTTGCTCTAATGTATTGTCTTCTGGAACAGAGGGTGCCGTACTACCAGTACACACCGGCGCCAGTACTCGAACGCAACGGAGTCCGGCTCTACTGGGACCGGCCTATCGCCACGGACAGGACGATACTGGCGAACAAGCCTGATATCGTGGTGATGGATAGGGCACAGTCGAGGGTGTTTTTAGTGGACATTACCATCCCGCATGACGAGAACCTCGTGAAAGCCGAAACAGAGAAAAAACGTAAATATCTGGATCTGGCGCACGAGATTGTCGACATGTGGGGTGTTGATTCCATTGAAATCATCCCTATCGTTATATCTGCCAACGGTTTGATCCCGGTTAGCCTCGCTCACCATCTGAGGCAGCTGGGTATCCGTGACGGTTCGCTCGCAGCCAGGATGCAGAAGGCGGTATTACTCGACTCGGCTAGGATTGTCCGCCGATTTCTCAGCCTACAGCCCTAACCCCCGGCCGTTTGATCTCCCTGCCGGGGCGTAATCCTCCACCCGCTTATATTTATCTAAGTAAGTTTATGTAAATTTATTATATTCCTTATATAAGTATTGTATTATATTTATTTATATGTGTATATGTATATCTTGAGCGGGTGGAGTGTAGCAATTAAAATATAATAATAGTAAATAATAATAATAATAATAATAAATAGTAATAATAATAATAATAAATAATAATAGAATAAAATAACTTGAATAAAATAAATAATAAATAGTAAAAAAAAACTAAAAAAACTATTTTATAGAAAATTCAACAAAAAAAAATAAAAAAATAGTACAACCTCGTTAAGTCGAACCTCGATAAGTTGAAAACCTCCAAATCTCGAAAAAATGTTTCGTTCCCTTCCCTTTAAACACCAAAACTTCCATTACTCGATATCTCAACCTTCTATTAGTCGAAATAATCAGTGAGTCCCTCCAAGCCATTTTATTACATATTTTCCCTCCTTAACTCGAAAAATTAAATTTTACCTCTGTATCCCGAACATAGCAATGTTTTATTTTACAATTTTTACAACTCGATTATTTGAGACATATTACCTCTATTGTTCGAAAATAAATAAGTTACCAACTTACCGACCGGCGAGAATTCACCGACAGTGTAAGTACACCATTGTTTCTTAGAAAGCAATTTAGGGCCGATTTCACTATTTGTATTCGAAACCAAGTTTAATAAAACTACGTTTTACTTAATCGAGTTCACAGTTCGATTCTAATCTCGGTTTTCGTTAAACGGATTTCAAGCTCTCTGAAGAGCAACTCTGAAGAACAAGAATTTTCTGCTCTTTAAACCTTAGACAATGCTATAGATAGAGAACAACCGAATTATCTAGAGCAAAAAATACTGGTTTTTTTTATGCTACTTTATTTTATTTTAAGTATGTTTTGAAATAATGTTGATTTATAATAAATAAAAATATGTGTGTCACCTCTGCAACTTGAATGTTTTATTTATTTTACCTCTCTAACTCTTTATAAGAATTAATCTCAACCTCCTTATGTCGAATCAAAATCCGCATAAGTCGAAATTCTCTATAAGTAGAAAACGGCGTTTTGGCGTCTCCCTTGATGTTCGACTTATAAAGGTTCTACTGTAGTTAAAAAAAAAAAAACTAAAAAAACATACTTTTATAAAAAAATCAAACTAATAAAAAATAAATTTTAATTAATTATAGTGTACATAAGAAAAAAATGTATTTTATTGTAAAAAATTAAACAAGTGCGAGTCGGACTCGCCCATGAAGGGTTCCGTAGCAGCAAGTAACATCATATAAATGTTCTTGTAGTTCTTTGTAACTTTGGTCGATGTTTTAATAAAAGTATATTTTTTATATTAAAAAAAATATTTACTAGATTTTCGGTGGAAGTTTGCAAGGTAATGTACATCATATATTTTTTTTAGTTTTATCATTCTCTTATTTTAGAAGTTACGGGGTGGGGAGACACATTTTACCACTTTGGAAGTGTCTCTCGCGCAAACTATTCAGTTTAGAAAAAAATGACAGAAACCTCAATATCATTTTTGAAGACCTATCCATAGATACCCAACACATATGGGTTTGATGAAAAAAAAATTATGAGTTTCAGTTTTAAGTATGGTGAACCCCTAAAATGTATTTTTTTTTTTGTGTGAAAATCTTAATGCGGTTCACAGAATAAATCTACTTACTAAGTTTCAACAGTATAGTCCTTATAGTTTCGGAAAAAAGTAGCTGTGACATACGAACGGACAGACAGACAGACAGATTTGCCGAATCCATAAGGGTTCCGTTTTTGCTAATTGGGTACGGAACCCTAAAAAAGCGTGGGGTGCTTTTTAAGATATTATTAAAATGATAATCCTTCTACTTATAGGTATTATACCTGTCAATAAAATATTTATATCTATTCACACCATACATAATTGTTTATATATATATACAATATCCTAGTCAAAAACAATTTCTAACGTAATTCCAACAAGAAACGTCTAACAAACAATCACCTGACACATTTACTTACTAACCCACACGCACACGCACGTCGTACACACTCAAATCTCATCCGTCCATATACACGAGCCACCCCTTATTTCTGTGTTTTGGGAATGTAAGGCCAGTAATAGAAAAATGAGAGTTGGTAGCTTTATAGATAAAATCTACCAAAAAATTAGGATGCATTCTATTAGTCACTACACGTAAAAAAAGATAAAAAAACATTAGTGTTTTTTATGAGTGTTTAAAACACGTTTAAAACAAATTGTTTTAAAACATGTTTTAAACACCTATACGTTTTTCTAAGTGTTTTAAACACTGTTTAAAACACTTGTTTTAAACAATTGTTTAAAACAATGCCAACCCTGTATATATATAGATTACAACTTAAATAGCTATAACCATCCAACTTTGTACAATCAACAAACAAATAACGACCAAATATTTTAAATTTTAACAACGAACAAACAATCAAGACCGTAGTACCCTAAAGTATTTGATTATATACAAAAAAGAAAAACAAATTTTTAAATACGGGCGAGTGTCATTCTTTTGGCCGAAGTTTTGGTCAGCGCGATTCAGAAAATTATCTGCGCCATCTATCGTATAATTGTAGAATATCGTTTTTATATTTAGTGACATTTAACATAATATTTAACATAATAGTATATTAATTGAAAATGATGTTTATCTAAAATATTAAAACGATTTCTATTCCTATCCGACATATTTAGTAAACTTTTAAGTTTAACAAAATAATAACTCAAATATAAGTTTTGTGAGTTTTAAGGATTCCTTAGACCAGATGGCGTTGGCGGCGTAGGTACCTATTTCTATTTTCTTAAATATTTATTTTTAAATTTAATTACAATGAAACAAAAACTAAATTATACTGTGAGTTATTTCCAATTTTTATGTATTAAAGTTATTAACATTGGTTTTGTACTTTTTACGTGATACGTGATCAGAGAAAAACACGATAAGAGATGGCGCTGATACAAAAAAATACGTGCTATTGAAATTTATTCTTGATGATATATAGTGTATTAATAAAACGGAGGTTTTAACAGATTTATTATTCGTATAGATGTCGTTTATACTTATTATTATTATATTTTATATAATATAATCATGTTTGTTATTATTATAATTGTTGTTATCATTGTACAAATATAGCGTAACAGTATTTCTATATAATTAAAATTTTAGCAAAATAAAAACCGATTTCAACAGGCGTGATGTTATATAGTGTGATTGTGTAAACAATGCATATACATGATTCAAACAACCACAGGAGATTTTCTGTCATTTATTAAAGAGTTTCGTTGCATTTCTCCTAAGATCGTCATCAGAATATCACCAAACTAGAAAGGGATCATGGAATGCTCTTCCAGACCATTCTTTGCGTTTTTTTTTTGTTCATTTTACATCAACAAGTAAAGAAATGAGAACATCATCAACGTAGTCGAAGTCAATTAAATACGCATTATTAGGGATAACTCAAAAACTACTCGTCAGATCTCGTTCAAAATTAAATTGGAACAGATGACAAGCACCATCTTTCGAATATAAAAAGAATCATCAAAATCGGTACAACCATACTGGGTACTAGTTTGCAGTGTTGGGGTTAAAGTTGTGCGGTAATACACATAAAAAAATACAGACGAATTGAGAACCTGCTTTTTTGTTTAAGTCGATTAAAAATAAGACTTCAACGCGTTCAATGTCTAACAACAATAAATGTGTGTTGAAATCATTTCACACGACACACACATACAAAAGGCAACAAAGTGACGGATTATATCTATATTTATCTATTATCTATACTAATATTATAATTCTGATAAATTAATTATGATTATGTATTCTATGATTAGAATTCATCAAGGTTCTGTCCGTCTATATGAACGCGCGAGTTTCAGGTTCCACTGGTCGGGTTTTGAATTTTTTATTTTTATTTTTATGACATAGATTATATAAATATATTTACTATAAAACATTCCTTATTGACTTTTACGTATTAACAAAAAAAAAAACAATAACTTCCGTAGATACTTTCATCCCCAAATGGACCTTAAAAGGCTTCTCGTCTTTTTTTGATTATGCTATTTCAATCGTATTTCAGTGGTATATAATTGATTATTAATTTTAAGTTTTCATTGTAAATTTTTAACTTACCATTAAAACACACGAAGACATTGTGATTTTATCACAATGTCTTCGTGTGTTTTAATCATAGTATAATCTTTTTTTTTTTGTAATACTACCTAGCTCACACGTGGGAAAATTCTGCACTATATTGTAGTCAAATAATAAATATTAATATAATGTGAAAATAAGTAAATGTATGAGTTCTTCATGTTCTAAAAACACCTTTTAGAAATAATATAAATAATTCTTTTGTGTGAGTGTGTTTTTTATTTTAATAATTTTGTTAAATTTCGTTATACCCGTATTTTAAATTGCTTGACGTGTAAAATAATTGTTAATGTGTATAACTTAAATTTCTTTTGGTTTTTTTATCTTTTACTAAACTATATGTTTCGCGAATAAGTAAATAAATAAATTTATTAAATCTTCTAAAAACATCATGAAAATATTAATCAACTGCCGTTTTAATTCGATTGTATAAACAGAGTAGTAGTGAGTAAAATTCGAGTAAATATAAGAAAACAGAGTAGTACCAGTACACTTCTAGATCTACATATATACAGACTGTGTGTTATCTATCTATTCTAAATAGTTTTCGGCCCTGACTTAGTCCGTATTACAGTTACATTAAATAGATTTATTTCTTAATATTTATGTATGGGATTTTTTTTTCTAAGAACAATAGATTACGAATTTTTATTGCAATTCGTAAATTAATTAAGTTTTTTTAATAACATTTTGATTTGTCTACTACATATACGATACTTGTAATATGGTATTAGTTAGAGAATTACAGATAATATTAATAGCTTGCTGTCGCCGGTGACTTTGTTCGCGTTGAAATCTATCCCACGGAAATCGTATATTTTTCCGGGATAAGAAGCAACCTTGTGTTATTTCAGACTATCTCTCTCAGGCCTCAGCCTATATCTGCGGCACGGACTGGCAACCTTCATCCTGAACCGTTAAGCCTAGTCTATATTTTTTATCTATGCGATAAGCTGTTTTGGCGTGTTTGAGTGACAAACACCCATCTATCCTAACTCTGCCGTCCTAACGAAAAGTGCAATAAGTCGAGTTTTTGGGCAAATTGACTTAAGACCATATCCGTAATCAGGAAAATGAGCTCTATATTTTCGCCTTAGACGTCTTTTTTGTATCTTCAGTAGTTTCGGTTTTGTTGGTTATCATAACTGCAATATCTAATATTACGATTTGTTAGCACCTAATCATAACCGAAATATCTTGAGTTATGACTTGGATAGCTTTGATTTTTTGTAATATTTACATAAAATAACCGCAATAAGTCCAGTTATTGCACTTATGACTAGTACATTTTATAATTTTTTGGCATATATTTACTAGTCATAAGCGCAACAAGTAAGAGTTATTGCAGTTATCATAAGGAAACTTATTACTTAAAATGTCTAGCTTCCTAACTGACGAGGACTGCATTTATTATTCTGTAGATTAACAGAAATCAATAATGCTTCTAATAATGGATCAGTTCAAGTCTATCATATTTTACCTACGCCTTATTGCTTTCAATGAGTTCTGTCTCCCTTAGAAGTAGTTCTGGCACAAATGTGCCTTTTGCTCTATTGTGGAACGAGACTGTCTCCAGACGGAATTAAGAAGACATCATTTCTACTTATCAGTAATTTTTGTATAAAATCGTAATGTCACTTTGTTTTATGGGTTGATAATTGTGCGGCTCAGAATAAAAATTGGTCGTTTATGTCTTTCTTAGTAATCATAGTTAATAGTCATCTGATTGCAGCAGAATCTATTACCATAAAATATTTCGAACCCAGCCACACATTCATGTCAGCTAACCATTTTCACCACCAGGTTGAAACGTCATTAAAAAATAAACAAAAAGTCAATGATTTTGACGATTTTGTGGATGCTGTAAAATTGTCAAAAACATGGTAAAAGTGATGACTATATCAGATTTTTACTTTTGTCAAGATCTAATTATCGTCACAGCACAAAATTAGAAACACAAAACTAAGGATATAGGTACCTACCTACTGTACCTACTTTTGGCAGTCAAGGCTGATAGGCGACAATTTTTATTGAAAATCAAACAAAAACATGCAGCTGATTGGAGATAATTAGATTTTCTACAAATGAAAATTATCAAAAATAAAAAATTTCTAGATATTAAAAATAAAACTGTATCCAGAGGTTATATAACAAAAGATCGAAAAGAAAGAATAATATCAGAATTGTTGCCTCTGATGCCAGAGACGAGAATGAGTTTTTGGTTAAACTTACCAGTATCTTCGCAAGTGTTAAACATAGATTAAATTAAGATTACAAACTGCTTTTTAAGTTGCGATAGGTATAGGTTACTTTAATTGAATTAAGACTAATTTAAAGAATGATCTCATAATGTATTATTACACGAAGTGTTAATGTTTTGGTATAAGCAAAGGGAAAAGTATTCTAAAAGATTGTTTAGTTTGTCATTACTATTAATATGTGTAAATACAAAGATTCTAAGTTGTGACTTGATTAAGTAACTGTTGAAATTATTAGGAAAGAAAACACTTTTTTTAAATTTTATTTTCAAGAGTTAATTTTTTAGTTTTTAATATTTTCTGATATAAGTAAATAACTTATTAATAAATATTTTCTTACGCAATAATGTTGCTTTAGATTAAGTAAGTACGTAAGTATTTTAATTGAATTAAGACTGATTTAAAGATTGGTTTCATAATGTGTCTTTTTAGATAAATATATATAGACTTTACTGCTCTTAATATAATAAAAGAGATAAAAATTTTGTAAAAGAGAAGATGTAGAAGAGAAGTTTGTTGATTTTTAAAAGTATTTTTTCTATTAATATGTGAAACTACAGAGTTTTTAAGTTGTGATTTTATTAATTATTGAAAGTAGTATGTAAATTAAAAAAAAAAAAAACGCTTAAAGTGATTTCATTGATAACATTTGTTTAGATTTTTAATTTCATATAATTGAACTTAAAAAATAAATAAATATTTTCATACCAAGTAACTTTGTTATGATATATTTTCATATATACTTATTATATTCTTGCAATCAACCATCTCTGCCTTATATCTAATTAAAATATTTCACTAAGGAAAACCCTAATAACTAGGACAGTTATTGCACATATAGTTGGAAGAAACTATAGGGCATCATATAGTTTGTGCTACACAAAAGAGCAATTACGCCCATGACTATTAAAAATGTCGGATATGAAAAAAAAAAAAAAACTTTACAGGAGAGCAATGCAAAGTGTAAATTGCATGCGTCTTTTTACATATTTTTTTTTAAATACCGACATTTATAAATTAAGTGATTAAAGAACTATGCATAAAATAATATTTTTCTTTTCAGCTGATGTTAGACTTAGTTATTTAGGAACGTTTTATGAAATCAATCAAAAAAAAATCGATTTTGTAGTTCCGACGATGTTAATAGTCATGGGCGAATATGTCGGCTTACTAACAAAAACTGCAATAAGTAGTGTAGTTATTGCAGTTATGATTAGGAATGCTATATCAAAACCATTCAAAAGTCCTAATGATAAATACATTATTGCGTTTTTAGTGTATATAAACTTATGTACAAATTTAATATACTACATAAAATTAAGCATTATTTTATATTCTGTCGTTTAGTAAAAGTTTCAAACCAATAGCTTTTATAGTTAAGAAAATACACGCGAAACAAAAATAAAATCTTTAACCGCGAATATCTCTAAAGTAGTCAAAACCTAGTTATTGCACTCTTCGTTAGGACGGCAGAACTTTCATTCTTATAATATCAGAAAAAAAAAAATGTTTTTTTAAATAAAATCATATTTTTTTTTCGGTTTTAACTTATTAACTTAACATGACAACGGTGCACCACCTACCTTTTCCTTACATATTCTGTGTAGTCTGGGTTGTATGGAAAAAATCGCTGGTACTTAGCGATAAGACCGCCTTTGTACATTAACAATACTTTGTATAATTAAGTTATGTGTGTATAATTTAAAGTGGTGTACAATAAAGTGTAATCTATTTATTTATATATCTTAAATCGTTCACAGATACGAAATATTTTAATATATTTTAATTTTAATAAACGTTAATAAAATTTACATACATTGGTGGTATTAAAACCATGTCAGTATGATACAGAGATATTTCAAAATAACCTTGATGACTAACCGAAATGTTATGCAAAGAAAGTTCGATATACACGAAGCTTTATAACTCTCATACACTATTAAAAAAAACTGAATTACCTTTACATAAATATCACAAAACACAAAACACCAAACACAATCACATTTTAAATAAAAGCACTCATAAACAAATAATTATTTAAAACAATCCATCTTCCGTCTTACGAACTTCGAAGTCGACTCCGCTAAGTTAAAAACACACTGTCAAAACTTGCACCACCGGTCTTTGACTATATATAGAGTATTATATCTAGCTCCCTCTTCCATATTAGTTCGTTCTATTAGCTAAAAAGAGATGACAATAGAATCTCTTTAAGCCTCTAAACGTTTGCAGATAGCGCCTTTTTGCACAGGTAAAAGTAACGGGGCATTTTCTTAAGATGCGAGTTGAGATGCAAGATGTCGTTTTTCTGTTGTCAGCAAGAGATAAACTGTCTAATCCCGTTTCTAATGTCGTAGTTGCATTTATGAGGTCACGGGGATAAAAAAAATACATTTAATTATGTAAATTATCAATAAAAACAGTCTGATTATAAAATCATTGATACTTAATATTTTTCATTAGTTTTTTCTAATTATTGTTAGTATAGTAATAAGGTTTGTATGGTAGAGCTGTATTTTTGGAGTAATCTAAATGGACCTTTTTATAAGCTTTTTGACCCCATATTATAGTATAGGTAATATGTATATCCCATATTATAGTAAAGGAAACTTACGTTTCCTTGTGGTTGCAAATTTTATTTTAATCCTTACTAATATTATGACGACCGTTCTGGTATAGTGGTGCGCGTATTCAACTCAACGCCCACGGTCGCGGGTTCGATTCCCGCTCGGGACAGATATTCGTATTTGTACAAATATTCGTTTCCGGTCTGGGTGTATGTCCTTGTGGGTGTCTCCACCATGCCTCGGAGAGCACGTAAAGCATTCGGTCCGGTTGTTATCATAGACACCTGATAACGATCGTTACTCATGGTAGGGAAATTATCCGCCAACCCGCAGTGGAGCAGCGTGGTGCCTTAAACTCCAACCCTTCTTCTATATGGAGAAGAGGCCTTCGCTCAGCAGTGGATTGTTTACAGGCTGATTTAGTCACTCAGTCAGTATTATAAATCAAAAAGTGAGTCTGTTTATTTGTTCCACTTTCACGGCTCAACCGCTTTAACTATCGCCATAAAATTTCGCATGCACATAACTTAGGACCCTGAAAAGGACCAAAGCCAGCTTTCATCCCGGAAAAATATATATTTTCTTAGGGATTGCGAAAAAACGCTACAGGCGTGACCGTTCACCAAGCGACTTTTCTATGAATACAATATCAAAGATAAATTGTGTCAAATGATTTTGACACAATTTAGCGTAAGAACCATCCAAGTAGGTATCTTAAAAATTGACAAAGTTTCGTATTTTCGAAATTTCACTACCGACCATCCTTACTAGTACTTTATATGTAGGTATATAAGCGTCCAACGGCTCAGCTCTCTGTCTTTCGGCATCTCTATGTGGAAAAAGAGTTGGAGCTTAACCCTTTCGCTACCATTGCTGCGCTCGGTGTCACAAATATGTGACGGGTTTCATTATCAATTTATGATAACTGTTGTATCAAGTCGTACTACACATAGATGTATGATGTTGTAAATAAAAAAAAATGAAAGATATTATTGGTCTGGCAATAATTACAGTTGTTTATAAGATATTAGTGGTTTTTCTCCTGAGGCCCTGGTTGGTGGTGGAACGGGTTAATCTGCCAGACTATGCCTCTGTGGGTTTGCTAATAATTACCCTGTCAAGATTGATAATCATTTTGAGGTCTTTGTCACCATCAGTAGTAGATTCAAGCCACGGTAGGAAGATAAAACTATTACATTAAAAAATTCATAAATAATATAAAAAATGTAAAATACACATGTCTATCAAATTTAGAATTCCGTAAATATTGTAAGGGTCAAAAAATAATGATTAGATATATTGTTATCGTTTTAGATATGTTTCTGTCTGTTTGTTTGAATTTAATCTCGATCTCACAAGATTACGAGATTTTAGACTACACTGCCGGGGATGAATAATTTTAAAGGGTCAAGTAAGATGATTTTAATAAGATAAAACGGAAATTATCAATAAACAAACACGTTATTATTACTGATATACATAAATAAATATTTGACGAGGATTTAACATAGACAAGTTTACGGGGCCACGAGTGGGCTTTTTAAAAATAATCTTTAAAATCATTTAATTGAAACTAGGAAGATGACTTAAAAAATAATTTTAAAATATTACATTAGAATTTTGGGTTTCCACGAGAAAAACACTAATTGTAAGCACATGAGTAAAGAAATCGTATTCTTTACTCATGTGTTGTAAGAGTCTAATTAACTGCGAACCCAAATAAATCTTTTAGTTCAGCTACTTGAGCCTACATTCTAATGTTTTTATGATTTAGGATAACATAACTAGTTTCATATTATGAAAATTAACGGTTAAAGATTTAGTCTGAATTTTTATAGATATCTATGTAATCACTCCTTGTTTAAATTTAATTTCATATTAATGTTTTTACAGTAAATAGCTGGTGAAAAAAAATTACAAAAAAAAATTATGTTCATGTTTTAACACACACACAAGGCCGTCTGTTCCTAAGGTAGGCAACTTAATGCCTGTGTTTTAGGTAACAGCCGACTGATATACTTTTTTTTTTTAAATAAATATACTTACAAATAATACATATATAAATAAACTCATATTACACCCAGACTCGGGGCGGGAATCGAAACCACAACCCTTTGGAGCAGAAAACAGGGTCACTGCAAACTGCGCCAACGGGTCAGTCATAATAAATTAACATTTAAAATAGTGCTGCCATCTATGAAGACGTTCTTAAACTACAAAAACTTTTTGATAGATAAAGTTTCTACATTTAGTATTACTACTTTTCGCTAGATGTCGTAATTTGTATTTAAGTAAAATCGAATAAACTAGGGTATATCTCACAATTTATTTTTCTTTTCTAATATATACTAATTCAATAAAATATTAACCTTAATCGAAACTGTAAAACTTTTATAACAACTAATACATTTTCGTACAACAAACATTAAAAAAAAAACTAGAAAAATCATTTAATTCTTTATTCTGTGACCAAATAGCTAATTTACACTTTTTTTCTTCAATAATTTTGGCACCGCAGAAATAAGAGACCGATTCCGATTTCCGCGATTTACATGTAATTTGACAACTTTTAAGTATGTATTTAACTGACTCAAACAATTAAAATCCATTTAAAAAAGGAAACAACAACAAACAGAATATTTTCGTTAAGTATGTTACAGAAATGAAAAAACAAAAATTATTATAAAATCGGTGGGTCGTCGAAAATATTTCTGCACCAAATTTTTATTTTGCTTCAATTTTGGTCACTAACTGTATTATTTCTGTTTCTGCTTATTTCCACGTACATTGGAACGTATGTCGGATTTCGTGTCGTTAGGCTCTCGATTCTCTTTTTTCTATATTTTTCGGAATTTTCTTGCAATAATATTTTTAAAGTTTTACTTTTTACATGTCTGTAATGTCCATTTATTTGTGGAACATATGTCGATATTGTTGTATACGCATCTCCTTCGTTTTCCGATTCAGCATCATCTGTTGTAGATTCTTCGACATCTGTTCCTCTCGATGTTGATTCAACCATATTTTTTAATTTTACCACGAGTGTATTAGGTTCATTTTTATCGTTTATTACTTCAGTACTTTCTGGATAGTTAATATCGCTCTGTGTGACTTCCTCCAAATCTGACTTTCGTATATTATAATAATGATTTGGTATTTTAGCGTCTTCTCGGCTGAATTTGATGATCTCTGGAGGATTTGTAGTGGTGGTTTCTATAGGTGTAAAAATATTCGTTAAAGGTACTATGGGTGTGACTATAGGATATATTCCTGGCTGACGATATTCAATGGGAATTACGCCCGAACTTCCCAGATGGTAATCTTCAATATCTGAATAATTTAACTGTGGGTAACTAACAGTTTGAATGTTTCCTAAAGTTGGGTTGACATTTGAACCAGTCGTGGTTATATCGAAGTTGTTGTTGTGTGATACTGGTACTTCGTTGTCGTAATTTTTTATCGTGTTGTAAGTATTATAATTTTGTATTGTCGCATATTCATCATTATAAGTCGATGAAATATATTTGTTTGAATATCTTCCTTTTAATAATCTTGGTCTTTGTCTACTTCTGTAAGAAAATCTTTTACCGGGCATTGTTGATTTTTTTCTAAATTGAAAGACAGGTCTTGAAGTTGTTATATAGATTTTGTCTGAATTATATTTATGATAGGTATTTTCTGAATTTTGATCTTTATTAACAGGAATCCAATATACATGATTCGGCTTATTCAATTTCGGAGAAATGGTACTTGTAATTTCTTCAGAATTTGCAAACTTATCGATTTTAAAAAATTTCTTATTAAGGAAACAGTCAGTACCTATACAACTTGGTTTCAGAATTTCGGACTGTTTGATTTCTCTATTCTGTTCATTATTAAGTCTTGTATGGAATGTTGGAGCAAATCTTAAGCCATCAGCTAACAAATTTATTTCACCTGGACTATTTGGTTTGTAAAAATACAGAGGATCCGACTGACTTAACTTTGCTTCGTATTTTGGTGTACGAAATTCTTGCCTTAGTTTAATATCATCGTTTTTATTTTCAAGAGACCCTAAGTACATTTCTGAAAACGTAATTTGGGAACTGGATGGCAGATAAATGTCACCAAATTTTGCATTTAAGGTCTTTTCTAGATATTTTATAACATCGTGTAAGTTTTTTAATCTCTGAGCATTGCGGTATTCTTCAAACCAATTCTTGGGTTTTTCATTTGCCTTTGCAAAAGGCATTGGATACGGACTTTTATATTCAATTATAAATGGTCTTGGACTAGTTCTTCTTATAAACTTATTTACAGGTGTTGTCGTTCGGGCGTTTACAGCGGAATTTTTTGAGAAAAGTTTTTTCCTCGGAGTACGAATACGAGTTTCTGGTTCAGTGTGACTGACCTCTTGCAAAGCGTTGATAAGTAGCGGCATTCTTTCATAGTAATCTTGATCGAAACCAAAATAATTTCTGTCGAGTCTGTCCGCTATTGGGAAATCTTTTTTTATGTATCTTGATTTATTTAAACCTTTTCTTTCCTGTACAAAACTCGTTTCGACTGCAATCATATACTCGTAGATTAGTAGAACTATCTGAAAAACAAAAAAATAAAGAAATATTAGTATTAATTACGTATTAGTTGTACTTAAAATGTTATAAATTATAAAAATATAGCAATAAAAGACTGAATATGTGTTATATTTATTAGAATAGCATGATTTATAATTCTAAGAAATGATGTAAAGTTAATTTATTCAAATAAATAGTGATTAATATTATTATCATAATCTTGATTTTCATCTGGTTTCCAATCATTACGCTGGATCTCCAAGTAACTGGATCTATCGTTGGGTATCATTGACTTTGTAAATATATCGTTTTTGTAATTGTCCTCTATATTAATTAGTTCCCACTCGTATAAGTCGGACGCTTCAGTTGTTGTTTTATTATTTGTGTCAGTATGGTTTAATGTTCTTATTATATTTTTGAGGTTTTTTATATTTTCTTCAGCCGTTTCATCGGATGTCTTCTCTAATTCTTCTTCTAAAGTGATATCATCTGGTTTAACTGATAGTTCAATTTTATTACTTTCTGTTACTGCTCGATTCGTTAGTAAATCTTTGTTATTATAGTCCTTAATAATGGGAAAAGTGTTTTTTGTTATTACTCTTTCAGTGCTAACAAGTTTTGATTTTTCATCTAATTCCCAAGTGACGTCTTGTTTATAGTTATCAGTAGTAGTTACAGTTGATGCTAAGTGTTCTTCCATGGTTTTCCTCATTAAATTGTTATACTCTTTATTAAGATTTATATTAGAAAATGTTTCTTCAACTCCAATGTCCATCGAATTTTGCCCTTTTGTATTTGATGTAATTTTAGTACTTTGTGATTCTACATTATTGACATAAATAGGAGTAGTTTCAACATAATCTTCATAATCTTTTGGATAAGTAAGAAAAGTATTCGTCGTTTCTTTATGATCACTACTTAAAATATAATCTTTTACAGTAGTAGGAGAGTTAGATAAGATTGTAGCACTTGTGTTTCTTATTGGGTTTGTTGTTTTTTCTAAATTATAATTTCCATCAGTTCCTTCTATATAGTTTTGGGTTGTAGTTGTTTTTAATGAGTATAAGTTTTTGTTTATATCCTTTTTCTGTATACTAGGATGAAGCAATGCTACGATGGCATTTAATGTGTAATCTATTTTAGGTAAAGCTGTTGTTGCATGTTGAGTTTTGTATGGTTTAGTAGTTACTGCTTCAATATTCGAAGCTGTTGTACTATAGAATTTAGTAATGTATTCCAAGGAGGGATTTAACGTTGTTGTTTGTGGTGTTTCTGTAATTAATTTATCATTTTTATGCTCGCATGGCTTGATAATACGCGATTTATCTGATGAGTTTGTCAAATTAGGTAATAGTTTTTGTAAGTTCGCTATTAATTTACTTAAAAGCTCGTTCATTCTCTTCGGACAACTACAGCGTGGTTTTTCTTTTGATGTTTCTGTTTTTGGTTTCTTCACCTGTTCGACTTGTGTCTTTGTTCTAGAGTTTTTAGTTTTCGTCATAGGAGTTGTATGTTCTGGTATCATTGAGTTTTTGTGTATGTTATAAATATATTTATTCATTGGCAAAGTTGATCCGAATGTAACTCTTTCGCTTATCATTTTATCAACATAATTCATTATTCTCTGATAGTCTCTGATCTTTCTAACTTTCTTAAAATAGTCTATGTTCCTTGTTGGATTTTTAAAATAGACTATAGGTGATGTTTTATATTCTATAGTATAAAGTCTTGATGTTGGAACTTTCATCCAGTTTCTAGTATCTGAAAATACATTTTTATAATACACCTGATCTGTTGGTTCCCTTTTATCAAGTAACGGATTGTAACTAGAATTTTCTTCATAGTAGTATTTATTATTTTTTAATGTTTTCAGTATAAGTGGGAGAATTTTAATCGTCGCAGGATCAAGACCTATTTTGCCTTTCTCTAATTTAACTTCGAAGGGCAGGTTATTGACACTAGTGTTCATGAGACTGAGCCATTTTGGTGTCAATGTTGTTCTTGAATTAGTTTCTGGGATCATTGTGTATTCGTATATCAGGATGACGCTCTGAAAAGATAAAAATAATCTTTGTAATATTTTTTTTTATACATGGACATATATTTTTATACATAGGCATATAGGTATATTTAAACATGCATTTGAGATATGTGGGTACATGTTAAGAATGATGCATTATGTAATTAATAGGTAGTATATAGTTATCTTGTTTTTAAGCAGCCATGTATAAATGTTAGAGATCCGTATGGATAAATAAATAAATGTACTGCGTATGTATTATTATAATATAATATACATATCTATTACAAATATAGTTTAATAACTTGGTTATACGAGTATGCCTATCAAAATATAAATATGACAACAGTCTTAAACACAAAACTTTTTTTATTCCTACTTCAAGACACAGATACAAACACAGTAACATCTATACACATGCCAACAAATGGCACGTGAAAATTAGTCAAAATGGATCCACGAACAAACAAAATTAATAATTCATATAATATCTTTGACTATTAATTTAAATGTATGCTGACTGATGAGATATTATTATTATTATTATTTTAGTGCTACACTCCACCCGTTCAATATATACATGTAAATAAATATAATATAATACAATATATAAGGAATATAATAAATTTACATAAATTTACTTAGATAAATGTAAGCGGGTGGAGGATTACGCCCCGGCAGGGAGATCAAACGGCCGGGGGTTAGGGCTGTAGGCTGAGAAATCGGCGGACAATCCTAGCCGAGTCGAGTAATACCGCCTTTTGCATCCTGGCTGCGAGCGAACCGTCACGGATACCCAGCTGCCTCAGATGGTGAGCGAGGCTAACCGGGATCAAACCGTTGGCAGATATAACGATAGGGATGATTTCAGTGGAATCAACACCCCACATGTCGACAATCTCGTGCGCCAGATCCAGATATTTACGTTTTTTCTCTGTTTCGGCTTTCACGAGGTTCTCGTCATGCGGAATGGTGATGTCGACTAAAAACACCCTCGACTGTGCCCTATCCATCACCACGATATCAGGCTTGTTCGCCAGTATCATCCTGTCCGTGGCGATAGGCAGGTCCCAGTAGAGCCGGACTCCGTCGCGTTCGAGTACTGGCGCCGGTGTGTACTGGTAGTACGGCATCCTCTGTTCCAGGAGACAATACATTAGAGCAAGCTCTTGATGAAGAATCTTGGCCGCTTGGTTATGTCTGTGCAAGTACTCAGTGTTGGCAAGCGCTGAACACCCCGTAAGCACATGTCTGAGTGACTCGCCGGGATGACGACAAGCTCGACAGAAGTCGGGAGTACCATCCTTCAGAATGTGCTTCCGGTAGTTGTTCGTCTTAACCACCTGATCCTGTATTGTACAGAAAAAACCTTCGGTTTCCCCAAAGAGGTCTCCGAATCGCAGCCACTGCACGGAGGCCTTGACATCCACGTGAGGTGCGTGGAGTGCCTTGTAAAACCGTCCATGCAGCTCCTTCTCCATCCATACGGTCTCCCGGTCGGAGGTGCTAAGTACAACCGGTCTTCGCCATTCCTCTTTGGCCAGGGATAAGGGGGTGAGACCTTTGTCACATACTACAACATCACCATGCATAGCGCTCTCCCTCCTCGTTTCAAAGTAGGCCCTGAGGCTGCACACCTTCCGGTTATGCATGGACTTGGCACTTAATAGGCCTCCGCCACCACACTTCCGTGGGATGTACAGTCTCATGACCGACGATTTCGGGTGATGCATGCGATGGTGAGTCATAGTCGTGCGGACTCTTCTGTCCAGGGCGTCGAGTTCGGTCTGAGTCCATCTGAGCACGCCAAATGTGTACAAGAGAGTGGGCATGACCCAGCCGTTATAAGCTCGGACCTTGTTGGCGCCCGACAAGTAGCTCCGAAGAACTTTTGTCAGCCGTCCAAAAAAGACCTCGCAAAATTATTATTATTATCTTCTTATTGCTACACTCCACCCGTTTAATATATACATATACACATATAAATAAATATAATATAATACAATACTTATATAAGGAATATAATAAATTTACTTAAATTTACATAGATAAATATAAGCGGGTGGAGGATTACGCCCCGGCAGGGAGATCAAACGGCCGAGGGTTAGGGTTGTAGGCTGAGAAATCGGCGGACAATCCTAGCCGAGTCGAGTAATACCGCCTTCTGCATCCTGGCTGCGAGCGAACCGTCACAGATACCCAGCTGCCTCAGGTGGTGAGCGAGGCTAACCGGGATCAAACCGTTGGCAGATATCAGGATAGGGATGATTTCAGTGGACTCAACACCCCACATGTCGACAATCTCATGTGCCAAATCCAGATATTTACGCTTTTTCTCTGTTTCGGCTTTCACGAGGTTCTCGTCATGAGGGATGGTAATGTCCACTAAAAACACCCTCGACTGTGCCCTATCCATCACCACGATATCAGGCTTGTTCGCCAGTATCGTCCTGTCCGTGGCAATAGGCAGGTCCCAGTAGAGCCGGACTCCGTCGCGTTCGAGTACTGGCACCGGTGTGTACTGGTAATACGGCACCCTCTGTTCTAGGAAACAATACATAAGAGCAAGCTCTTGATGAAGAATTTTGGCCACTTGATTATGTCTGTGCAAGTACTCAGTGTTGGCAAGCGCTGAACACCCCGAAAGCACATGTCTGAGTGACTCGCCGGGATGACGACAAGCTCGACAGAAGTCAGGAGTGCCATCCTTCAGAATGTGCTTCCGGTAGTTGTTCGTCTTAACCACCTGATCCTGTATTGCACAGACAAAACCTTCGGTTTCCCCAAAGAGGTCCCCGAATCGCAGCCACTGCACGGAGGCCTTAACATCCACGTGAGGTGCGTGGAGCGCCTTGTAAAACCGTCCATGCAGCTCCTTCTCCATCCATACGGTCTCCCGGTCAGAGGTGCTAAGTACAACCGGTCTTCGCCATTCCTCTTTGGCCAGGGATAAGGGGGTGAGACCTTTGTCACATACTACAACATCACCATGCATAGCGCTCTCCCTCCTCGTTTCAAAATAGGCCCTGAGGCTGCACACCTCCCGGTTATGCATGGATTTGGCGCTTAATAGGCCTCGGCCACCACACTTCCGTGGGATGTACAGTCTCATGACCGACGATTTCGGGTGATGCATGCGATGGTAAGTCATAGTCGTGCGGACTCTTCTGTCCAGGGCGTCGAGTTCGGTCTGAGTCCATCTGAGCACGCCAAATGTGTACAAGAGAGTGGGCATGACCCAGCCGTTATAAGCTCGGACCTTGTTGGCGCCCGACAAGTAGCTCCGAAGAACTTTTGTCAGCCGTCCAAAAAAGACCTCACAAACCGCCTGTTTCATATCCACCTCCTGCACCCCTATGCATTGTGACATGCCCAGATACCGGTATGATTCAGCTTCGGAGAGGGTCTTGAAGTTAGAAAGCTCTAGGCTAATTTCAGCCGATTGCGTCACCTGTCCCCTGTCCACATGCACGACCGCACACTTATCCACTCCAAGCTGCATCCTGATGGAGCCGCTGAACTCAGTAGTGATTTTCAGCAACTCCATAAGGCGTGCAGGATTAGGTGCCAGCAGCTTGAGGTCATCCATGTAGAGAAGGTGGGAGACTTTAGTACCTCCTCTCCGAAACTGAAAGCCTGTCCCCGAACGCTCCAGCAGAGTGCTTAAAGGGTTCAAGGACAAGCAAAACCAAAGTGGGCTCAGACAATCACCCTGGAAAATACCCCTTCGTATCCGTATTCGGTCATCGGCACCCGTCGTCAGTCTCTCGCCCTGGAGACAAAGGATCGTACTCCATTGCCCCATGCATACTTCGAGGAAGTCTCGAACTGCACCGTCGATCTTGTACAGCTCGAGGACCCTCAGAAGCCATGAATGAGGCACCGAGTCGAATGCCTTCTTGTAGTCGATCCTTATTATTATATTATTTTAATTATATTAATATTATTATTATCGATATTATTATTATTATTATTATTATTATTATTTTAATTATTAAACACTCTATTGTACCGAAAAGAATTAAAATGAATAACTTAAATCAAAATAAATATAAACAGTACAACTGGTGGCTTTAACGCTTTATAGCGATCTCTTCCAGACAACCATAGGGGTAGAAAATTAGCCAGTGGAAAGATGTTAGGTGGTGTAAATAAGTAATAAATCAAGTAGGTACACAAATAAAAAATAATAATTTTACTATATAAGTGATTGCACATTAAACTCACACATATACATACATCATACATACACGTATATAGTCAAATATAAATACATTATATTCATCGATTCTTTTAAGGTTACACTGTTTGAATGAATGAATGAATATAGTTTTGTGTTACTTTTAGGGAGAAGGATATATGTATATATATTAAGGTTTTCTCCCGACATTTTCCTCTACTCTACTGTAAGGGGGCATCCATTAATTACGTAAAACAATTTTGGGGATTTTTCGACCCCCTCCCACTTGGTGAGATTTCGTGAGATTTTGCTCGACCCCTTCGCCCCGCCCCCCCCCCTTATTTCACCTGAGATTTTTTTAATGCATACCTATTTGTACTGTTAATGAGTTAATCTGTGCCCGATATATGTATATTATTTATTTAAGACTAGTTAAGATTACTGTTTAAGATTTGTAATGACTGAAAAAAAATTACGTGATATTTGCCGAGACCATCCTCCCCCGTGATGTTGAGTGAGATTTCGATCGACGAAAAACATTACATTACAACAACTATATACACCTATAACTATAAATATTTAACTACTCATTACAGCATTTTCTTAACTTTGTTTCTTCATGACTTTTTCGTAATGACTATAAAAATATTTTAAAATAATTGATATTACGAGATTTATGGTGTTATATAACTTTAGGTTACATAAGAAAGTTTGATTGAAGCGAACTGCAATTAAATATATACATTTTTATTTACAAAATTAAAATATAAAATATATTAACACATATAGACTTACCTTTCGTTTCTTGTTTAGGTTAGCACAGTTGGTTTTGACATTAAAACCGAATTAAGGAATCCCCTCTTTTTTAATATTAAAATTATTGTCGAAATTTGTTCTAAATCTTCCTTATTTTTGACATTTATATTTATTGAGACAGATTTTAAAAATAATTAGAAAAAAACATACACACACGTACACTCACACACACACACATAAACTTATTAAGTTAGAAAAATAATAGAAACAAATTAATTTTATCAATTATTTATAACAAAGTCCCATAAGAACCGAATAAATATTTGTCAGTAGGTACAAGTAATTATTAACAAACATAAATATCGACTTTTGCGTAAAAATTTATAAGAAGGATATTATTTTGTACTTAACAAATTAATTAATAATTACAGTTTTGGTTGTATTTTGTATTTTTGTTTTTAACTTTAAACTTAACAGTGTACTCGTACTTACTTAAGTAGCTAAAATTATGTCGGTTCTGAATTTTTATTGTGCCAAAATGAAATTAAAAAAAGTATTTGCAGCCAAAAATTAATTACAATTAGGTTTTTACCTTTTGGTTTGTTTGTATCGGAAAAAAATATTTATACAATAAATAAAAAATAGGTCATTTTAAAGCTATTACAGCTTAGCATGACATCGACAGAAATCTAATTGCTATCGAGATGTAATCGTATATGGAAATGTTAATTGAATGTGATTATTATAACGATAATCATATCGACAGTCGTGACGGATCGCCATACTGGTCTTGTGTTAGATGAAAGTTGAATTTTATGCATTCATTAATTACGATCTCACGTCTAGCCATTTCATCGCTTCGCTTGCTATATATGTTTATTCCTTCCTTTAAATGAAATTAAAATCGTAAGAAAATAGTCGATGTTTTCAATTTTAGACGCACTTTTAAATCGTCAAGCGTCACTAGTTTTTAGTTAATTGGTGACTTCCGGTGTTGAGGAACGGATTTACCGAAAGCGGTTACGAGATATTTCTTTTAATAAAGTGAAATAAAAAATGAAAGAAGTTTAATCGGATTTCATCAAAGCGTTGATTTATTGGGTAACCACCCGTTTATGGTTAAAATTATTAATAACCCTCCTTCTGTCGCAGTCGGGTAAATAAATATATTTGTTATATCCAGATGTAAATCGGCTCTTTTTAAACTATTTTGTTAAAGAAATAATAAAAAGGACTTGGTAAACAAAATTTAAAAAATTTTTAATACATAAATTTACTGTTCAAAATATAAACAGAACGGCTTTTTTTAAGAATGTGATGTGTAGCTGGGTGGCAAAATATTTCACCATATTTGTATGTAATGGAAAACTGATGGCGTAACAAACTCAATATATAATTGATTTAGAGACGAAATAGGATAATTAATAACATAGAATATACATACAAATTAAACAATTTTTTTTAATTTAGAATGAGTCGTCGCAGTATAACTAGAAGTATGAATAATTGGTCAGCGCAACTCAAACAAATAAACTGAACTAAAACTGTCTGTAAATGTTCGACTGCTGGGGGCAGAAGCAAGGCCAAGGCAAAGGCCTCTTCTCCATATAAGAGGAGGGTTGGAACTTAATCCACCACGCTGCTCCACTTCGGGTTGGTGGATAATTTCCATCATGAGTAAATATAACTTTTAGGTGTCTATGATGACGATAGAGACGAGGCTTTACATGTTCTTCGAGGCACGATTGGGAGACCCACAAGGACATACACCCTGACAAGTAACTAATATTTTTACAAATACAAATATCTATCCCGAGCGAGAATCGAAACTGCTACCACCGGTGTTAATACGACTACTTCTATCACTAAACTAGAACGGTTTAAAATATAAGTGATATCATCTTTTTCCATTCCCATTAAACTAAAAAACAAAATATTATTATAGGTAAAAGTTATTTTAAGTCATATATATCAAACATTAATCAAGAAAGAATAATTTTAATTGTTTACCGTACCTATTGTTAAATAGCATATTTCTTACTGCAATTCTTTCATAAGCATACTTATTATATTTATTTTAAAAGTTACTAACTAGCCAAAACTTTTAGAAACTTAAATAATAAACAACAAAAAAAAACTATTTAAATTTAGAAAATCTAATTTTAAAATCGATGAAAAAACAGACAATAAAACTGATGTAATAAAATTGCTTTATTAACGAACTATATCAATAATTATTTATTACACTTTCATACATCATAATTTTAACTAGAATTTAACAAAAACAAGTAATTTTACCAAGGCCTATTTAACACTGATTATTCGTTGCAATAAAAACTCTTAATTACAATGAAAAAAGAGAAAAAGAAAACATTTTACATGTTTATAAACAACAGGAAGACATTGAATGCATGAATGATATAATTGTTGTTGACATATACCTACAATTGCTTTGAATTCCTATGTCTCACACGCACAAACTTATACAATATGTTTGCTAAAATCCATCTTAATATACATACCTACATAACTCTTTTATGTGCGTTGTGTGTGTGGTTCATTCTTAATGACGTAAGTCAGTCGGGGACATGGGTCTGTAGGGCTATACCTCTCCTGAGCTTTCCTTGCCTCTCTGAACATTTCCTTTTGGCCTTATTAACCCACGACCTTAGCTCGATATTATGTGTGTGTTGATGTTGAATGTCTTAAATTTAAAAATGTATGCAATAGATGGCGATGTAATCGATTTCCTGGTTTTTTTATTTTTTTCGTATTGGTAAGTTTTTATCATCTGTCGACTGCTCATTATTTTTAAAAGTATGGACAATTGTTAGTGCACGTGGATTTTTGGGCTATTAAAATATCGTGCTATAAATTAAAAGGTGAAGCAGAAATCATAAAAGTCAGCTAATTTCACAAATATCGAATCTCAATTCTCAACTTTCTCAATCTCAACTTTAAAACGTTTTTGTATTTTATAGTATGACTAGACGGCCTGGCTTCTCACGTTTTTGTTTTTACTGTAATGTTTTATTGACTTACAATGGTACATCGACCAGGATGGTGATAGGCAGTAGTATTACCAGCCACGACCCACTGCGCTCGTTAACCCGCCTGCCAAGCATGGCGAGTATTGGCAAACCCCTAGGAGATGATAGGGGAAGGCCTACGTCCAGCAGTGGACATCCAACACCTGATGTGGTAGTGGTAACTGACAGTTAACTAGCTAACTAGCGTTTGGCTATTTCGAAATATCTTAATAAAATTTTGGCTTGACTATTTTTATTTATTATTCACACGACACTGACACTGTCTTATATCTAAGGAGGTAAACAAACTGAAAAGAATTTTCTTTATTCCTTTATATTTATTCCTTCCCAAATAAAATCCTTGATACTGACTGTCTAACCGTGAAACTAAACTATCAAGGGATTCCTAACATTCTTATGTGTAAATATTTTATCAGAATTATATCCCACAACCTTTTATGATTAAACCTTGTCATTAGAAATAATGCTGATTCTTTTTTCTTAAAAAAAAAACACATACATACATGGAGGCTTAAGATGGTTAAAGAAGATATTTGGCTACTAGTACATGACAATACAAGGCATTCATGGTGGTTTAACACGCCTTGAGTAATGTCTAATTGGCTGATGTTTAAATTTTAAGTGGTGGCTCGAGTGTATTGAACTTTATTGTCAAAATTTACAACAAACTTTCTTTAACTTTTTAAAAAGGCTTTTTAATACATAAATAATATTAGAAATTTGGATTATTTAGAAAATAGTTAAATTATTATAAACAGTCTAACAAATAAGCTGTAAATAGTTTAAACCTGGGACAGTAATCACTACATCTTATAAAACAAAGTCCTCCGCCGCGTCTGTATGTCTGTTTGTCTGTTCGCGATAAACTAAAAAAATACTCCACGGATTTTCATGCGGTTTTCACCAATATATAGAGCGATTCATGAGGAATGTTTAGGTACATATATATACCCCAGATTGATACAATTTTACAGTTGATATAATTTTACAAAAGCAGATTTATTTGTCTGCACTGTAATATTATTAACACTTATACTTTACTTTTTGAATTTTAAAATAATTGAAATAGACTGTGTTAACAGAGATAGTGAAATATTTAATAATACATAAATACGAAACGTATAAAAAATGTTAGCAATTATATACGAATTTCACTAATTATAAATGAATAACAAGTACACAACCTTCCGGTTACATTACCATAATTATTACAATAAAAAAACTAAATATAAAATAAATAAAAAAACTTTCACTATATTTTTATAAAATACTTACAATTACAATGGTAACGGTTATAGTTGTGGATATGGCCGCACATGCACAGCCCTGTCTCATCTGCCGCTTCCTCGACAACCTGAGGAATTCTTCGGTCTTCGCGTCGATAGTTCTGTACAAACCGAAACGCCTGATCTGGGAACTGGTTACGCTATCAGACCCCTCTGTCGACATCTTGTCGTTTGGTTCACATCACTAATAATGCCTTAAAGTATGTTTGTTTGTTCTTGTTGAGACCAAAACACGCGCGTCGCTCGCGTCCGCACTGAAAAATGCGACGGATTCTTTGTGAGCGTAAACTGTGTGTTTTTTCTTTGAGAGTTATGGCGTAGGGATGCTATTGACTTTTACATTTGTGTTAAGAGATATCGATGATTTTTTTTTTTAATTGTTGTGTATATAATATACCTAGTATTTGAAGTCAATACACCTAATATATTAACTAAATTTAGAAAAAAGCTTATATTTTTAAATTTACCACAACACTAATTTGTAATATTTCTTGCCTCAATCATTATTTAATGAATAATTTAATAATTAAATACTTATTATATATTATTTGTATTTGATGAAAACTCTAGATTAGGGTTTTTTTTTTAATTAAAATCTACTGACAGAGTCATTTGTAAAAAAATTACGTATTTTCTACATTCATTTATTACAATACCAATGTGTGCGTATGTACCGTCAAATTTTAGTGTATATCAAATAATTTATATATTTTTTCCTTAAGAAGACTACAGTTCACACACAGTTCACACACAGTTCACAGTTTCACCATTGCATTGCCTTTCGATGTTTATAAAATATGTTGATGTTTTTAGTTTCGGCTTAATTTATTAGCATCGAGATCGTTAATAGCCTATAATCTTCTTCAATATAAAATTTAATACGGCTTGGTAACTCTTGAGATTGGCGTATTTAAACTAGCAAAAGTTTAGTTTTATTACTTTACATAGATGTACCTACTCGTTTTTATTTTTTATATTAATTTTTAAAATTAATATTGCTCTCCACATACTCGTATATGCCACATTTTATGATATATAAAAAAAATAACAATATTTTAAATACTCTTTCTGTTGTTTAATTGGAAGTCGTATATAAAGTAAGTATACCTAAATGAAAAAATCTATTAAAACATCGATAGTAGTCCACATATACATCACTAAAAGCAGACGCGTGCGGGGCAGTGGAGCGTACGCTACGGACAGTGCTCTAATCCCACCTAATGCCGAGTGAAAACGTTTTATTTTAATTTTTTGACATTACTTTCGTAAGTTTCATATCGCACGTGTCACCGTCGACCTCTCGACGACATATACAACAAGATACAACAATCTTAGAATCATAAGAAATCTAGTAGAAATTCCAATTATAACTTTTGTAGAGTATATTTTGATTGAAACTGATTAAAAGCAGTTATAACTTTACTAGACGTAATTTGCAGTTTCTATAATGTTTTATTTTAATATTTTTGAAGACAGCTGCAGTATGTCTTTGCTAATTAATAAGCTACTAGCCGACCTGACCAGTTTCATCCGCTTAGTCGTTAATGGTTACTGCTTCCGTTATATGTTACATAATAGGTATGTGACGTTTAGGTATATTATAACCTATAACTTTACTTAGTTTCAAAAACGGTTAAGTACTTCTGAGTATGTACTGAGGTTTTTTCATTTAAATAAACAGGCAAACTTATACATATACAGACAAAGAACAAACAGACGAAAATTCTATTATATACATATATATAACAATAAAATAGTAAATGTAAAGTATTGTATAGTATTCAAAGTACACGATGTCGATACAACGTTGTTAGGATTTTTTTAATCCGCATAAATATGTTTACAACATAGAATTTCTAACACAAAAGATTAAAAATTATAAAATTAAAAAATTAATATTAATTACCACAAAAAATTGTTAATCCTGTTATTATAAAGAAAAGTGAAAAACTATTTAAGATTTATTGTTCGTTGATGTTCCTCGCTCACTGAATAAATATTTGATTGATGTTTATAAAACATGATCACATACATTGATGATTTGTTGAAGTTTATTGTTCTCTGCGTATACGTTGAATAATGTATTATATTGTAAAAAAAAGTGACGATCTATGATCATTTAGGACAAATTATGTTAATTTTTTTATAAATTTTCACTAAAATTGTCTAATAAGTGCTCAATTTCGCGAAACTTATTATCATTATTTAACTCTTTATTATACGTTCAGACATTATACAAAGTCGTTAAATTAAATGTTATGAATTACGGATAATAGTTTTATGAACTGGCGAGACTTCGACTGGTTCGAAAATCTCGCGATATTCATTTGTTATAGTTTAATTAATTATTAAATTATAATGTTTGGACATAAAGATATTATCACATAAAACAATATTTATTACTTATGATTAAATGAATAGTTATTTTAAAATAGATATTTAAGAAAATAAAAAAGAAGTGTGTTAATTTTGTTTTAATTTTATTTAAAAAAATAAATTTTACAATCTTAAAAATATAATTAGTTTAAGGCAGTGGCGATTTCACATACGAGACTTTTGAGTATTATTTTAATTATTTATACATAAAATATACACACGAAATTACGAGCACACGAAAGAATCGATGAAATGTCATATATACCTATACATTTACAAAGCAAAAGTGCATTTAAATAAATTTACCAAATACATTCATTTAAATTTTAGAAGTGATAATTTTAACAATTCAACATCATCAACATTGTCATCAAATTGTCATCATCAAAATTGTTATTGTTGCCATGTAATGGCAACAATAACAATTTTGTTGTTCTAGCACTCAGTTTGGTATCACAACATACAACAATAATTATTATGGCATCTAACATTTTTACACTAGCTTAGAACACAAAAGGTACTAGAGGTTTATCGTAAAAGTATCCTTGGTCGGGTATGAAGGGTGGTCGTGTCGTAAATGGAATCCTTGTCGTTGGTTGTCGAGTTGTTGGAGGCGTTATGTATACTGGCGATTTAGTTGTTGATGGGGGTATATATACTGGAGGAGCCCTTGTTGTTGATGGGGGAATATATACTGGTGGAGCTCTTGTCGTTGATGGGGGAATATATACTGGTGGAGCTCGCGTTGTTGATGGGGGGATGTAAACTGGTGGGGCTCTAGTCGTAGATGGTGGTATGTAAATAGGAGGAGCCCTTGTTGTTGACGGGGGAATGTAGACAGGAGGTGGGCGAGTTGTAGGAGGAAGATAAGTTGGTGGTTGCGTTGATGGAGGTGGTGGTCTAGTAGGTATTGTAAATGGTACTTTCGGAGTTGGATAATCATATCCAGTAGTTCTGTAATTAGAGATTATTGTCGAGTATGTTGGAGGCCTCGTAGTAGGGGGTGGAGGTGGTCTTCTCGTTGTTGGTGGCGGTGGTGGTCGAGTCGGTGGTGGAGTTGGTGGCGGTGTTCGCCTTGTTGTTAGAGGTGGTGGCGGTCTGGTTGGGGGTGGTAAATATGTGGATGGACGTGTTGGAGGAGGTGGTGGGTTTGTTCGTGGTGGTAAGTAAGTTGACGGACGTGTCGGAGGTGGAGGTGGTCTTGTTGGAGGTGGTAAGTAAGTTGATGGCCGTGTAGGCGGTGGAGGTGGTCTTGTTGGAGGAGGTAAGTAAGTTGATGGAGGCGTGGGAGGTGGAGGCGGTCTTGTTCTTATTGTTCGAGGTGGAATATAAGTAGAAGGTGGCCGAGTTGGTGGCGGTGTTGGTCTTGTTGGTGGAGGCGAAGGTGGTCTCCTAGTAGTTGACGGTGGCCTAGTCGGAAAAGTAAATGGTACTTTAGGTGTTGGGTAGTCGTAGCCAGTTGTTCTAAAGTTGTCTATTATTGTGCTATATGTTGGTTGTCTAGTTGTCGGTGGTGGGGAGGGTCGCCTTGTAGTTGTTGGTGGAGGAGGAGGTGGTGGTGGTCTTGTAGTAGGTGGGGGTGGTGGTGGAGGTGGTCTTGTAGTGGGAGGAGGAGGTGGTGGAGGCGGTCTTGTAGTAGGCGGAGGAGGTGGTGGAGGAGGTCTAGTAGTAGGTGGAGGGGGAGGTGGTGGTGGCCTTGTTGGTGGTAAGTAAGTTGACGGTTGTATTGGTCGTCTTGTTGTTGGTGGCAAATATGTAGGAGGAGCAGTTGGGGGCGGAGATGGTCTTGTTGGTGGAGGGAAAGGAACTCTAGGAGTACTATAATAATATCCTGTTGTTTGAGTTGGTGGTGGCCTTGTTGGTGGTGGTGGAGGAGGCCTAGTGGATGGTGGAGGTGGTGGTGGTGGAGGCCTAGTAGATGGTGGAGGTGGAGGTGGTGGAGGCCTGGTAGGTGGTGGAGGTGGTGGTGGAGGTCTAGTAGTCGGTGGAGGGGGAGGTGGTGGTGGCCTTGTTGGTGGTAAGTAAGTTGACGGTTGTATTGGTCGTCTTGTTGTTGGTGGCAAATATGTAGGAGGAGCAGTTGGGGGTGGAGGTGGTCTTGTAGGTGGAGGAAAAGGAACTCTAGGAGTACTGTAATAGTATCCTGTTGTTTGAGTCGGTGGTGGCCTTGTTGGCGGTGGTGGAGTGGGCCTAGTGGTTGGTGGAGGTGGTGGTGGTGGAGGTCTAGTAGATGGTGGAGGTGGAGGTGGTGGAGGTCTAGTAGGCGGTGGAGGTGGTGGTGGAGGAGGTGTAGATTTTGGTGGAGGTGGGAACGGTATACGAGGCTTTTCGTATAAGTATCCAGTTTCAGATGTAGGCTGTGGTGGTATTGTTGGAGGCGGCGGTGGCGGCCTTGTAGGTGTTGGGGGTGGTGGCTTCGTTGGTGGAGGAGGAGGTGGTGGCGGTATCGTCGACGGTGGTGGCGGGAACGGGATTTTTGGCTTGGGGTAAAAATACCCATCTTCGTTCAAATCCGCAGATAGAGGTGCTCCGAAGACAGCATAGTTTTGGTTCGGTGTGTTTGGTATAGCTCGATACAGCCGGTCCGCTCTGCAGGTGTGGTACACCGCGAGCAGGACCACCGCTATGTGCAGTGATAGCCTCTGGAAATAAGAGATAGATCCTTTAGTTAAAACTGTTAACACTCGTTTGAAAAGTAAAACTAACTTATTGTCTCCAATAAAAAGTTTTAAAATAGGACGTCTATATTTTGACCAAATTAAAAAATTTTATCAAAATAAAAAAACGTTAAAAAATATTATTATTGTTGATTATTACCTACTTAATTATTTCTTAGCCTATTCTTTTAAAATATTATCAATTTAAAAAGTACGCTCCTAACGAAAATATATACATATATAAAATATGGCCAGTCTACAATCCAGGTCAATCTATATATGTATATAATATATTCTTACGTGAAATATATTTATTATACTTAACTATTACTTAAAATATGCGTGTTCTCTATTTCGTCATTTCTGCGTCTTCAGCACGAAATTTAAAAAATACTACTGTGGTATAAGAGATATATTATTATGTAGATAATCATAAAAACAATTAGTCCTGAACCCAGGTCAAGAATACCGTCTAGATTTTGCAACGCCTAATATACTGACTATATAATGACCTGAGGTCAGCCGCGTGGTCTAGTAAACATACCTATCAGCGACTCATTATATTTAATTATACAATAATATTATTTTGGTAATGTATTATTTTCTTTTTAAAAAATAACAGATGATTTTTTTCCGTCAATTATTTGAATATTTATCAATCAAAATGATGAAATATTTATTATTTAAATATTTCATCATTTTGATTTTAATATTCCTTGTGAATACACTTTAGTACACAAAACGAATTTTGAAAATTTACAAAAAGAAATTAGGTATAGCCATATTGCCATGCCCATGGGAGTAACAAGGATAAGGATGACTGTCTTGCTTTAAGAGAAAACAAAATTGACCAAAGCCTCATGAAAAAAAAAGTTAAGTGTAAATGTAAGTTAAGTGTACCTATTTATACTATTTAGACACAATGTTTAAAATCAACTCTACTACTATATACTTATATAAATAAACGTCTCACACTCAACATATGTGATGTAGGATGTGAATCCTGTGTCGGGGGTCTGGAAACACACAACACAAGCACAAACGCCCAGACCACAAAAAACATCTGTATGGCCTATACAAATAATTGTTATGTGCGGGAATCGAACCCGTGACCGCTAGCGCATCAGCCAGTTGCTGTGACCACTGTGCTAACGCGTCGTCAAATATAATACATCTAGTAACAATGTTGGGTAAAAAAAATCAAATATTTTAAAGCTAATAGGTAACAATTTAGCAGACTTTTCACTAAGCAGACTGTTCACTTGACGATAAGTGATCAATGCCACCTATAAAAACTTGGGACACCCATTTGAGGAACATTTGAGGAACTAAAATTGTGTATTGTTAAGAAAAGTGGTCCACTTCCGTAATAACTTTAACAATATATATAAAGAATGGACGCAATAACTAAAATTGTGTCTAGATTAAATAATAGAAAATAGTAAGAAGAAGCTAAATATGTGACAGAAAGGGAGAAGAGGAGAGTTATGTTGAACTTAAGTTTGTTTCAGCTCTCTCATTGACCATTCGAGTTTTTATTATTTAAAATATTATTTTTCCATATCCATATATATGTGAATTTTCGAGAGGTCGCTGATAGGTGCGTTAACCTGCGATAAATATTATGCGCGTGCGTGACAGCGCTATCTCGAAACAAAAGTAATTTAATTTATTATTATGTTACTGTCTTATGTAATCCAAAATAATAAAAAATTATTTGAAGATATTCTCAATATCTTTTGTAATATAGAACTAAACTTCTCTTGTAGTTTTACTCCGATACCCTATGTCATATTTTTTCATGACTACGCTAAACGTTACGAAAGTCTAAAGCAAACCAGTTCCTGAAGTTATCGTATTAAAACAAACCATTCTACGTTATTATAAAAATATTTTTATTTATTATTCATTAAATTATGTACCTTTTGGAATCACTGTTTAATTCTATGTGTGTCTCTATTAAAGTATCTTACTCCCAAATACTAGAAGAAGGCTTTTGTCTAACAAATATTTATAACTACGTTTACATATTGAACTGAATCAGCCTGTACATCCTGGGAAAGGCCTCTTCTTCATGTAGTTGAGGGGTTGGAGCACAATCCGCCACGCTGCTCCACTGCGAGTTTGCAGATAATTTTCCCTACTATGAATAGCGATCGCTATCAGGTGCTTATGATAACAACCGGGACCGACGGTTTTACGTGCTCTCCGAGGCACGGTGGGGAGACCCACAAAGGCATATATACACCTAGACCGGAAACAAATATTTATACAAATACAAATATTTGCCCCGAGCGGAAATCGAACCCGTGACCGCTGGCGTTGAGGCGACTACTCGCACCACTACACCAAAACGTTCGTACTACGTATACATATGTACATAGAGCTGATTTTATACTGCCTAAACTAGAGTATTTAAAATGATAATTAATGGTCAAAATAACATTTTATATATTATAATTATCATGTAAACGGTTGTCATCTAATGGTAAGTATTTACAGTAGTAACTCGGTCGTATGAACAAATGTTTGATGAGAACACAGCTGTTGTGTCACGTATTTGATTTAATAAGGCCTTACATCTCGGCAATGACGAATTAAAATTATCTTTGTGACGACATTAAGAAATAGTTAAATATTTTAATTGTTTAAGGAATTTACTTCAATTTATCTATTTACTCTTGTAAGATCAAGACGTGAATAAGAAAAAAATTACAACCTTAACATATGACGCATTATTACAATTGTTTTCATATTATATAGACACTATATTGTATATATAATATTAATACAATTATGTGATAATATAATATGTAAATAAAAACAATTTATAAACATTGCCCATAATAAAATTAAAATTACATAAATTACATAAACAAATTTAAAACATCGGATAAATTAAATTATTTACGAGTTTAAAATTAACATAATCACTATTATAACCTAATTTACAAAATTTAATTAACTATAAAAAAAATTTTTGGTCATAATTAGAATCTCAAATTTATTAATACTCGTAAATTAGTTTTGGTTTTACGAAATCGACATTGAATTTTAACTACGCCTATTACTAAAATATGAGAATAAATTTATTTCCTAATTATTGCTCAATTTAATAAACAGGCGCAAGATAGAAAATATATATGTGAAATATTTCGTAACATATCGATTGATATTTCAACGTAATTATGACCAAAAAGTAACGCCTTCACATTTGAAAAATACAATGGAAATAAATCTTAAACTATATGTAGGATTCTTGTGGGCTGACGACGAATAGCACAAACGGTTGCATTGTTCTATATGCAAATTTAGTGCTAGAACAGAATCGTTAATTAAAATACGTATTTACAGTATCGCTTTGTGGAATGATTTTACAAATAGTTTGTGAAGTGTATTTACAAAAGATTTTTTTTTTACGGCATTATGTGTTTATCCTATTTATTTACTTTTTTAATTATGATGAAAACCTTTTTTTAAACTATTACGTTATATATAAAAATTATATAAACTGAACTGTATCAGCTTGTAAGCGTCACACTGCTGGCCAAGAGCCTCTTCTCCAAATAGGAGAAGGGTTGAACCTTAATCAACTACGCTGCTCCACTGCGAGTTCGTGGATAATTTTCCTACTTCGAGTAACGATCGCTATCAAGTGTCCAAATTAACAACCGGGACAAATGAATTTACGTGCTCTCCTGAAGCATATTGGGGGACCTACAAGGACATACATGCCCTGATCCGGCGTTAAGGCGACTAGTTGCGCCACTACACCAGCGGTAGCATTCGTCACATAATTATCGTACAAATCACATAATTTAGCACTTGGTACGATCGAACATAGAGGTGTCGAAATTGTACGATAATCCAACGTGCACAACATAATTTTGCGAATATTTTTTTTTTTCTGTTCAAATGTCATCGGAATGGAAATTTTAACTACTTAAGTATCCTCTCGTGTTTTTTTTCGTCTCCACTTCAGAGGCAGGGTATATAAATATATATTATTACTGTCGAAAACTATCTGTGTGAAAATTTTGTATTTTTACAATACATTGGAACGAAAAACGATAATTTTACGGCCGAAAATACATAACACTGTCAGCAAATAATGCTAACACTGCACTACACTAAAACGGTTATCATATATTTATGACCTCATTATCACCAATTACAATGCAATATACTCTCTAACTTACGATATATTTTATTTCGAAATTGGTACTGTTATTGGTCAATTGTTACCGAGACTGAGCTGTGAAAATGGGAGCTATCATTAGAGCTCAGATTTGACTATTTTTGTCCTAGAGGCATTTCCTAGTGATTTCGCACCTTGGCTTAGACTGTGATAAGGATTGAGAAGGAAGTAATACATATAAGATTAAAGCCGTTAGGGTTCATAATGGGATCTTAACAAATTTTTTAGAATAGTTTAATAATTTTGACATTAAATGACAAATAAACTAAATTGATGGAACTATAATTATGTTTTTTTTTTTCTTTGCGAATTACTCTTACAATTTCACCTACATTAGACCTTTAGCCATTAAGCATTACTGTAAGTCTCACATAAACAACAACACGTGACAAAATTCTGTAAAGATAGTTCAGAACATACAAACTCGTCTAAAATATGATAAACAACAACATGCTCTAACAAGCATATCTTAAAAAGATCATGAACGGTGGGACTATTATGTAACTTGCGCCATCGCGAGAAATCTCTGTGGTGTCGAATTTCAATACTAGCATCACAGCGATTTCTCGCGATCGTTCAAGTTACGTAATAGCTCACGGATATCGAAAACGCCACCGCCGATGCATTTTCCAGATGCTGCGATCACTGTGCTAATACGTTGTAAAAATATTTTTTTCCTATCTCCGCCGAAAGTTCGATTTCTGTCCCTGTAAAGCGGGACAAAAGTGACACTTTCTGTCCCCGCTTCACAGGGACAAAAAGCGAACTTTCGGCTCAGATAGGAAAAAAGTGACATTTTTTCCCCCGCTTCACAGGGTCAAAACCCAAACTAGGTAGGTTCGGCCTAGGTAGGAAAAAAAATATGTGTAGCACGGGACGAAAGTACCACATCCTTTCCCGCATATTTGCCAATTGTGACACAATATACTATTATATTAATTTACTATTTTTAATAGAAAACATAATATTTAAATATAAACAAATT
Organism: Euphydryas editha; assembly: GCA_036937285.1. Taxonomy (NCBI): domain Eukaryota; kingdom Metazoa; phylum Arthropoda; class Insecta; order Lepidoptera; family Nymphalidae; genus Euphydryas; species Euphydryas editha. The sequence continues at coordinate 1,435,737 of JAUPFZ010000007.1, read as the reverse complement.
TTAAGAAAGTAAACAAACAAGAAACGCGTTAAAATATTTTTTTAAACCGTAAACAGTCGGAAAAACCCTTAACGCTGATGAAACCACGCTTGTGTTCTGATTGAATATTTACTTGTATATAAATGTTAAAGATGCACAAGTGTGTGTGGATATATATACATAATTATATTACCTACTATTTCACACTAAACTGTAAGCCTTTTGTTATGACGTAATTCAGACCACTGAATACCCATTATTTAAAAAAACACGTGTAGAAACGCGGCACGATACTAGTCATAATATAAAACAAGATATGCGCAATAAAACTATCTTATAAAGTAACTTTCAAGAACCTAACATGAAGTCAAAGTTCATATAACCAAACTCATTGAAAGGTAATAGGTATATCAATTTTTGCATGTTCCTCAATTCATTTAAAAGGTTAAAACTTAAAAGTGAAAGTTTGTAAAGGTATAAATGAGAGTTTAATAATGCGAACATATTTTTATTTTGTCTCTTGTAATATTATTTTTAACTTGTTTTAAATGACAGAAAAAAAAACTGGTGACAAAATCCTTAAGGTTTAAAATTACAAGGGCACTAGTAGATTTACAATTTATAATAAATAAATAATAATTACAATCAGTTCAAGATATTCAAAGATATTGCATTACATAATTACACTCAAATATACCGAATTGAGCTGGTCATCGTTTTTTTTTTTTTTTTTATCTGTCAAAACCGGATGTAACATTTTTGGGAAATATCTAAAGCTAGCTTAAATAAATATTTATTTAGTCGCGCGTTGTATTAGTACGCCGTCCGGTGATCAGCAGAGAAGAACAGTATCGACCTTTTTCCATAGTTGTGCGAACAACTACACACAAACCAGAATGGTGACAGGCAGCAGCGCCACCATATCCTGCCACAACACACTGCACTTGCCAACCCGCCTTCCAAGCGTGGCAAGTATTGGCAGATCTCCCAAAAGTTAATGAGGGAGGCCTTCGTTCAGCAGTGGACATCCAACAGCTGATGTGATGGTGACTTAGTCACAAATGAAGCATGATTTCATTCAAAGCGTGGTTAACATTTTTGGCATACAAGACGAGCGAAGCGACAAACGAAATCCTAGTTAAGAACTGATGCAGAGCTAAGCAATATAAATACATACATATTATTATGTAAAACATAAATCATTTGATTATATATCATGTATGTCATATAAAAACTTTGCAATATCTTAAAGGTTGATCAAAAAGGTCACAACATAATAGTTTTTATTAAACTCATTTGTAATTATTATTTCGTAAATATTCAGAAATCGTACGTGCTTTGGGTATATAAATATATATATTTGTTATTAATTAGTAAAAACTTAACCTTGTAATCAAAGAGAATTAACTGAAAATAATTAAATCAGCTCTTAAACGTCCCACTGCTGGACAAAGGCCTCTTCTCTATATACGAGAGTTGAAGCTTAATCCAACACGCTGTTACAATGGGGGTTGGCGGATAATTTCCCTACTTTGAGTAACGATCGCTATCAGGCGTCTCTATGTATGATAACAACTGGGACCAACGGCTTTATATGCTCTACGAGACGCGGTGGAGAGACGCTTTTTTGTATCGCAGAGGAACCCATTTACGGGTGATATCCAGGACGCCTGGGTATAGGCAGTCCTAGACCGTATGTCAGACTCAGCACTTGGAGGTAAAATACCGTACTAAATCCGTGCTGGAGCCATCAGCCGCTTTAATTGGAGAGGCGAAAAATCCAGACATCTCCTTCATGGGGACTGTCAGGCTCTACCTCTGAACAGTCCCGACGACGACGTCTAACAGGACCGAGTTCCCATCCCGGCCCGATACGGTTGGGAGATCGTCAATCAAAGAGCATAACAATATGTAATTAAATCAACGTAGAAATAAACAAAAACAAACGAATTTCATCGTCATTATCACTACATATTTTGAAACAAATTCCTCCGCCACGTCTGTCCGTTTGCGATAAACTCAAAAACTACACGGATTTTCATGCGGTTTTCACCAAGAGATAAAGTGATTCTTGTATGACAAAACAATGCACGGTGGGATATTCTTCTTTTATAGATATACAAAAAAGTCACCGGTGGCATATATCCATCTTTGACTTACTTACTATACTCATAATAAACTCAAAAACTACTGCTCGGATTTTCATGTGATTTTCACCAATAGGTAGAGTGATTCATGAGGAAGGTTTAGGTATATATAAAAACACTGGGCGCATTCGGAGTGGACTGCTAGTATTATTATTACAGCTAATCCGAACGCAGTAGTTGTAAATTAAATTTTATAAGTATACACAGAAAACTTCTAAAAGTACTTTTTCAAGGACGTTGACAGTACTAAAATTATCCAATATTGCTTTATGAACCTGACCTCAAATATGCTTCGTTTATTTGATTAAAAGTCTATACCGGATTTTATCGCGTTTATTTAAAACTTTATATTTTTACAATATTTAAAATTATTTCCCGACGTTTCGGACCCTTTACAGCGTCCATGATCTCGGGGGATGGTTGGAACGTACCACCAGCTTGGGAGCCAGTACTAAAGTTAATTGAACCCAAGGAAAATAAGAACACAGCACGACTTCCAGACGCAATAAGCTCATTCTGCATGAATAGGAACGGTTAATAGTAATAATTTAAAATTGTATAAAAAGCGGGGTATGTAACAATTAATTCATTATTCGGACACCCACCACCTCAGTCCCCCGAGATCATGGACGCTGTAAAGGGTCCGAAACGCCGGGAAATAATTTAAAATATTGTAAAAATATAAAGTTTTAAATAAACGCGATAAAATCCGGTATAGACTTTTAATCAAATGAGTAAAATTCGCGTAAATATAAGAGAACAGTATGCTTCGTTTATGTAAAAATACGCGTTACGGAATGTTAAGATAACTAGTACAGAGTTAAGAATGAACGCTAAGCATATTAGATAACCGTCTTTTGTAGAGAAATAGTTTGGACATTTCTATGCGAGGTTATCGGTGTATTCGGTTGTGCATTGTTGACTTATTTCGTTGTACACGGTTGTGCAAATGACTTGGTTTTACTTTGGAAATAAACTGACATGTAGTTGGCGTAATATTTTGTCATATTTTTATGTAATAAATAAAGTTATGGCTTAACAAACTTTATCTGCAATTGAGTTAGTGTCGAGATAGAATAATTGATGGCAAAAACTTTCGACAAGTTTTTTATTTAGAATGTGTCGTCGCAATCTCACTAAAAGTATGAATAATTGGTCAATGCAACTCAAAACAAATAAACTGAACTGAATTAGCCTGTAAGTGTCCGACTGCTAGGTAAAGGCTTCTTCTCCATATAGGAGAAGGATCCAAACTTTTATATTATATTTATTATTCCACTGTGGGTTAGCAGATAATTTCTCTGTTATGAGTAACGAACGTTGCCAGGTGTCTGTAATAACAAGCAGGACTGACAGCTTTAGGTTCTCTCCGAGACACAATGGAGAGACTCACAAGGATATACGCCCTGATTAGAAACAAATGTTTGTACAAATACTAATATAGGCTCCAAGCGGGAATCGAACCTACGTTAATACGACTACTCACACCACTACACCAGAACTGTGGTCGTATTATACAAAGAAAATCATAATAATAATCTCATAGTCAATTAGTAACTATGAGAACAAACAAAGGGACTATGAGATGGTCTCAATTTGAAGTACCAAAACATGCACAGAGTAAAATTTAATAATAACTCACAGACAAAAGTGGTAAGGATGATTTTATTTGTGGTCCTACCTTTCTATCAGAGAATAATAGTCCCGGCCTCTTTCTTGCCGAGATGTTGTAAAAAGCGACTAGGGCCATAGTGGTGTAAACAATTGAACACAAACCACCACCCAATAATGGGCAGCACTGCGCTAGCCAATCCACCTGTCAAGCTTGGCAAGTATTGGCAAACTCCTCCCCCTATAAAATATTGGGGGAGGCCTATGTTCAGCAGTGGACATCCAACAGCTGATGTGGTAGTGTGGTGGTGGCTATCTTCCTTAATAGCTTACTGAAAAAAATTGAGATGAATCAAGATAGTGTATTGTAAATAACATAAAAATAAAATGTGAATCCACTCTCTTTTATCCCATAGTTTGACTGACCCGTTGGCGCAGTTTGCAGTGACCCTGTTTTCTGCTCCGAAGGGTTGTGGGTTCGATTCCCGCCCCGAGTCTGGGTGTAATATATATTTATTTATATATTTATTATTTATATGCACATCTATTTAAAAAAAATGTATATTCGTATCAGTCGGCTGTTACCTAAACTACAGGCATTAAGTTGCCTACCTTAGGAACAGACGACCGTGTGTTTATGTTTAAACATATTTATTTATTTATTATTTATTTATAGTAAAAGCCTGTCGCTCTGGTTTCATAGTCTATGTTGTGACCCTTTGTACGAATATATTAAAACGATTTTTCAAGAAAGAATATTTAGTCGCATAGTGAAAGACCTCTTAAAATCGTATATTCACTTAAACTACGTTTTTGAAGTCAGTTATAGGTTTTTAAAACAAAATGCTAAAAAGGTATTTTTTTAAATTTTGCGTTTCAAATTATTCATTATTTTTTAAGTATTTTTTTTAGCTGGGAATAAATACAAATAAAATAAATATGTAATGTGTAAATAGTCACAAAAATGTTTAAATAAATTTACAAAAATATTGGTAATTTCTTGTTAATTTTAACTAGCTTAAAATTTACATTTTTAATGTACTCATCTTCGACTCATCTTCGTGACCTCTTAAAATAGGTTGAATTTTAATGTGTAAGACATTAGGTAATGATCTCAAATCAAATGTAACTATTTATTGAGCGTAACCTTTTGATTAAAATTGATATTTTACATGTCATAATTATTTGATCTTCCTTTGTACTTAACAATCAAAGTCAGCCGGTGAACTGCCGTCCATTGAGTAAAAAACCATTAACTATCAAATGGTCAATTATTCATAAATTTTATGAATAGTTTTAGCCATGAAAATTTAGGAGGATGTTTAATAAAATTTGGCCAATTTTTTATTTCTATTTTGCCCAAAGCGTTGTTTTAGAGAAAATCACAAAAAAAAATCATTGTCGCATTGCTCGTCTCTGTTGTCCTTAGACTAAAATACCATTATGCAATTTAGTCTAAGGACGGCAGAGATGTGGTTTTTAACCGCGATTAGTAAATTTACAGACTGTCATAGTACATATTTATTTTTATCTCAGTTAATCTATCAGCATATAGTTACATAGGTAATTACATTTGCGATGCATTATCATATAAAATTACATATATGTTACTATACCATTACAGGCATATAGAGGTACATTTGTACACTTAAGTGTAGTCTATAAGGCGACGATGTTAACCTGATGAAATTTAACGTATATCAATACAAAACGCCGGTAAAACCACATATAATGTCTGTATTTTACTGTACTGTATCAGCCTGTAAACAACCCACTGCTAAACGAAGGCCTCTTCTCCATACAGAAGAGGGGTTGGGGCTTAATCCACCACGCTGCTGCTGGTTGGCGGATAATTTCCCTACAATGAGTAACGATCGATATCTCCGAGGCACGGTGGGAAGATCCACAAGCACATGCACCTCACCTCATGCTGGGACAGATATTTGAACAAGTACAAATATCTGTCCCGAGCGGGAATCGAACCTGCGGTAGCTTTGGTATTTAACAAGCGTAGCTTTCTCCATCGCACGCTGTGCGACTTGAAGCTTGTTTAAAAGGCCCATAGTCAGAGACCACGTCTCAGATCCGTATGTCATCACTGGTAACACATATTGGTCGAAGACTTTCGACTTCAGGCACTGAGGTACGGATGAAAATACGTTTTTTAACTTCCCGAACGCTGCCCATCCTAGCTGGATTTACCGATTGACCTCTCTCTCGGTGTTGGACCTACCAAGTTGGATATTTTGTCCTAGGTAGATGTACTCGTCAACAACTTCGACAGTAGAATCTCCAACCGATATCAAGGTGGGCATGACATAGACATTCAACATGATCTTTGTTTGTCCATATTCATTTTAAGGTTCAGTATTACAATGTCTAGTATTAATTAATTTAATAATAGTCTAAGTAATTTAAAACATACAATTTATAATACATCAATCTTCTTTACGAAAAGTAATACAATAGGCTTTAACTCACGTCGCCTTAGGCGTTGCCATTATCGTAAAACTCACCGAATATATCGGTGTCAAGTATTATGTCATGTTAAATTATGGCCTGGCTCGATAATGATAAAAAGAGCGTTGTTTTATTATTTTTATGTCATTGGTCGAACGAGTTACATGTAATGGAAATAATCTTATTCATTAAAATCTAAGTGTAGGCTTGTTTTTACAAAGAACCAAGTTTACTCTGCCTATTTTATTAATATACTATTTAGTTAAGTCTTAAAATTTCCTTAAAACAAGCTGATTTCTATATGATATTTTTATTGAACTTTAAACTTGAAGATTCAGGGGTTCCAGGCTGGAGTTAAATGACAGTTCGGTATTAATTTACGTGTTCTATTCACTTTTGACCATCAAAATTTCGGCCAATGTCCTATCTCAAATATAACATAAAAAAGATTTGTTTTGAATTTGAATATAATTGCGATCGTACCACGTCAAAGCAACGTAGAATATTTTTAAATTTACTATTAGTATTAACTATAACTTTATTATTAATATTTATTTTATTTTATTTATATTATAAATTTTTATTCATGATAATAAAATAATCATAATAATACATTTAATATTAACGTATAACCAAAAATAAAATAATATATCGTAATAAAGATAGATTATGAAAACTGATTTTTATTTTGAATTGCTATACTTTAGCAGCTTGCGAATTTCTCACTCCTGGAAAAACAAGCAGATCTCACTTCCTTGGAGAAGAAAGTTTGAACGTTTTGGAACAAGTGGTCCATCAAGAAGACAAGCCTAAAATATATCAAGTAATATATTTGGAGTAAGAGGTCCATCAATAAGACAAGTTAAAAATATCTCGCGAAATATCTGTAAATACAATACAAAAATTATTTGTACACATAATATAGTATCTGTAATTCTATAATACGCGTGATGAATAAGAGGCAATAATGTCATCTGCCATAAATGGTCAGTTGGCCCTTAGCGATATTACTCAATACTAGTTGACGGAATAAAAGACGCCGACGAAATTACGATCAATGAAGTAAATTGTTTTTATGTAATTAATTGAACTTGACCACGTTTATAGTGTTCGTATATTATTTATTTAATTTATTTATTTATTCTTAATTGCAAAACACAATTATAGTGTATTTGAGAGAGCATAGTTACAAAAATTAGTTAAGATTGTGTAGTACAACAGGCGGTCTTTTGGCTTATTAGTAATTTCTTCCAGACAACCCAAATGGAAAAGAAGAGTTCAACAACGAAACAGGTTGTGCAGTTATACAATAAACTTACATACTAATATCTACTTACGAATACTTATACAAGATACATATGTAGATGAAAATATAACAAATATCCCTATTATAACCTAATAAGTATTAAATATGAATAATAAATATTAAAAAAAAAATTAAAAGCGTTTAATAGAATTAAAAAAAAAAAAACATCTTCAGTTAGGATAGTAAATTTTAACAGAGTTCCTAACTGTTGATATTATGATTATTTTAATAAGGTTTAATATTTATGGCAGGTGAAGAACGCTTCGATACGACACATTGAAGTATTCCAAATAACCAGGAGACAAAAAATATGTTGATAAATTTAAAAACGGTCGAGTGGCTTAGTGTGGGTAGATTACAGCACGTATACTTGCGATCGTTCTGGTGTAATGGTGACAAAAGTATCATCAACGTCGATGGTCGCGGCTTCGATTCCCACTCGAAACAGATATGTTTATAGAAATATTTGTTGCTAGTCTTTGTCTCGGAGAGTAATGTCGTCGGAGACAGTTGTTATAACAAATATCTGGAAAAAATCTCTATATTTGTAGAGATCGTTATATAGAAGAATAAAACTTCAACTCTTCTCTTCTCTTTCCATAAATAATATGAAAAGAGCCTTGGTTTTGAGCAGTAGAATTTTTACAATTTGTTTCGGTTTAATTCGGTATAATGGTTAACTCTAGATGGTGAAGAAGCAACAAAATTTACATTTCGTATTGTGACAGTAGGAAAACAGTTTTTATTTTTCTTTATTTTGCAGTATAATTGATCAAATAACAACTTGATTTGTTAGTCGGTGTATCCTAAACATGACGATCGTTCTGGTGTAGTGGTAGCGAGTAGTTGTCTCAACGCTGCGCGCCGACGGTCGCAGGTTCGATTCCAGCTCGGAACAGACATTTTTATTTGTAGAAATATTTGTTTTCGGTCTAGGTGTATGTTCTTATAATAATAATAATAATAATAATAATTTATTTGCAAGAATATGGTATCAAAGATGTACAAGGTTAACATTGGCATAATCCAAACATATTCTACCTTCCGGTGTGCAAATATTAAAAATATATGAGGCACAATACAATTAAGTTACCATTATCATCAAAGGATCGTCATTCAATTAGTTATTGATCGTTGATATTAAACTACTTACAAAAACAAATCACACTAAACATATTAAGTCAAAAACATGTCTTATGGGTCGTCTCCTCATCATGCCTCGGAGAGCACGTAAAGCTGTTGGTCCCGGTTGTTATCATAGACACCTGATAACGATCGTTACTCATAGTAGGGAAATTATTCGCCAACCCGCAGTGGATCAGCGTGGTGGATTAAGCTCCAACCCTTATTCTACATAGATAGAAAACAGGTCTTCGCTCAGCAGTGGGTTGTTTACAGGCTCTTACAGTATCCCAAAACTCGTTTCAATCATACTCTTCAAAACAGACGAAGTCATTTTTATTTTGATCAAATAATAATAATTTAAAATATATAAATATATTTTAAATATATGCACTAATGTAAATACTAATAAAATATCGTTTGATTATATTTAAGTGACAATCCGATTTGTTTATTTACATTAATTAGCAAGCTTATTGAGGTTTTATGTTTGATTATTAAACAAGTGTTTTGCTGCATCTCCGCTTTAGTTATTTTAGAAAACGAACCGCAGAAACTCTTATTATTTATTCAAATTACAATTAAGTACTTATGAGTTGTCACTAAAAGTCTGGTAAATAAATAAATGATAAATATGATCTCGCACTCAACGGCCTAGAACACAAGCGCACGCGCCCATTCCATTACAAACGTCTGTACAAATACAAACATTTGTATTGGGGATCGAACCCGCGACCGCCAGCATAGCAGCTAGTTTCTGTAACTATTGCACCAACCCTTTTAATTTGATATAAGGCTAGCAGTGGCTCAGAATACATATTCTACAGCGAACATCGTCCATCTTACGAGCGACACGACACTGTTGTTCGAGTGCAGTAAATAAAACATTTGTATTACTTTAAATTTGGAAAAACGAAAATTCACATTTTCAATTCGTATTTTAATACTAAAATCTGTTGTTACGCACACACGGATACTGTATTAACACAACCTGACGCACACATAGCACTGATCATCAAGATGATTTTTGCGTCTATATTCTAGTTAAAACTCAACCGCCGGCGACCACAAAGTGACCTCTGACACTTTCAAAAACATTGACTCGAATAAGATCGTGTCATAAGTTTCCTAATACTTAAAGGTCGAGATGATTCTTTATCTGAGATTCATACAGAGAGTCTTATCTTTAAAATGTAATCCAAATAAGACTTGTACCAAAAAGTAAGCATAACGAATAGGGTTCCAAGTCCTCTCAGTCTCAAGTCAAGGGAATTTCGTGACGATGATTTAGCAGTGGTTTGTCATTGACTTTTTAATAGTTGATTTTAAAGTTTTAGCAATTTTATGAAGCATAGCTTGACGTAGCTGAATAAAAAATAATATTTAAAACACATAAATGATTAATTAAAAATCAAAAAAGTTCAAGATAAGAATGTTCACTCATGTGAAACAAAATCTCAGAACAAAATCTTTCATTTTTATATTCCTGACATTTTTTTTTTTCACACATATTTACTTCTCGATATAAAAGTTTCAGAAATAGTTACCTACAATTGAATGGAAGTCAAAGAAATTAATTTTTGTTTTAGTTGGCATCTTCGCGTAGGTTGCTTATTGTAATAAAAATTTAATTAAATCCGTTGTTTTCATTTGCTTTAGCCGTGATTATTGTATTATTTTTAATTATGTCATCACTTACGTGGGTGGTTAATACGGAGTTGTTAATATTCATGATGATAATATTAAGATTTACAAGACTTGTTCACTTCATATTTCTGTTAGTCCAAAGAAATTGTTTGAAGATCGGACATCTTAATGGACTGTTAACATGTCCAATATTCCTGATATTACTATAGAAGTGAATCACGAAGAAACACACTTTTGTATTAGAAGCAAACTTTTTTTTTCTTTATCTTTTTATTAAAACGCGTTTATAATTGCTAAAATTATACTAAACAGTTAATTTCAACTTTTTATTTACCAAAATTTAGTTCATAGTTTTATAAATATCAATATTTGTTTTAGTCAAAAGTTTGTTGGGAAACTTGGTAATTTTAACTTTCTCACATATCTTAATTAAATGTAGAGTATTTAAGAAAAAGACTTTGAAAAATAGAAAACTTACTTTTTCACGACAGTTTTCTATGTTGTTATATCTGTTACTGGATTAACTAATTTATTATTATTAAGCACAGAAGTGCGGACAAAACTGCAAATGCAAGCTAATACCAAATAAAGAAGTTGTTAATGACAATTCTAGACTTCACAATATACCTAAGAATGCCAACACGATGCCTACGTTTCGAAATAGCCTTCGATGACGATCTGTTTTAATGATTGTCATTCCTTTAACATAGTTATTAAACAAGAACGATCATTATATATTTATTTCTCATTTTGATTTCCATAATAATTAAGTTTGTATTTGTTTCTAAACGCGATTTTAAAAGCTTTCCTTTTAGGTTTCTTTAGCGATCGTTACCAACATCATACCTCTGACAAAATGCGGCATCTATCTTTGAATTATATATCTCTGTACAATATATTTTATGAGTATTGTTATTCTAGTTTTAACAACAAATATTAAAAATACAAATCAAATAAAAATCGTGTCGTCCATTAAGGCATGTGAAACTATGGACTTGCTTTGAGTATGATACTGTGCAGGTTTTAACATTTAATATTTATAAGAAAGTATAATTTAAATTATTTTAACGAAAGTTTATGTGAGTGATTGTTTAATATGAATTCAAGCCGTAGATATTTTATGGTGCGACATTAATCGATAATATTAACTAACTAACTAAACTAACTCATCTGGCTCAGTGACCCGAAGTGAGTCTTGGCCTCCGAAACAAGATTCCTCCACTTCGCACGATCTTGCGCGATTTCCCGCCAATTATTGGCTTTGATCTCACGCAAGTCTGCTTCAGCCACGTCCTTCCAGCGGTATCTGGGGCGACCCACTGGTCTACGTCCAGTTGGTCGACCCAGATAAGCTCTCTTGACTGCTCGATCCTCCCCCATGCGTTCGACATGACCGAGCCACCGCAACCGATGAGATTTGGTAACACCAATGATGTTTGGCTCAGACACCAGGTTTGCAATTTCGGCATTGGTTTTCATTCGCCAGCTGCCATCTTGCTGTTTAGTAGGTCCTAGGATCTTACGGTATATTTTCCTTTCGGTGACCAGGAGCCTATTCTCCTCTCTTAACGTAAGCGTGCAAGCCTCACAACCGTACATCAGGATTGGACGCATAATGGTTTTGTAGATTGTGATTTTTGTATTCCTACTTAGAAGCTTGGACACTAAGACCTTGTGCAGGGCTGCACTGCACCTCAAGGTGTTTTGTATACAGATCTGTATTTCTTCGTCACGTGTATTCGAATCGGTTACAGTGCAGCCAAGATATTTAAATTTGGTCACTCCCTTGTACGTGGTACTTCCAACATGGAGGTCTTGTCTTGCTTCGCGAGTATTCCTATATCGCTTCATGTGGAAGTACTCGGTCTTGTCATGGTTGATCATAAGACCGACCTTTTTTGCTTGCTCTTCGAGTATCATAGCAGCTACAGCAACATCATTACTGTGTTCCCCCAACAGGGCTAAATCGTCAGCGTAGCCTATCACCATATGCCTTTTATTCAGGTCAAGCCCTAGATCGAGTGTCATCACTTTCCTAATTACATGTTCTAAAACCAAATTGAAAAGCATTGGTGACAGGGCGTCACCCTGTTTTAGACCGGTAATAACAGGAAATTCGTCGCTCAGCTCGCCGCCGACCCTTACACACATCCTGCTCACTCCAGTAGCCGCCACCACTAGGTCCACTAGCTTTTTTGGAATGGCAAAATTCCTTAAGATGGCATACAAGGAAATTCGATCCACACTGTCATATGCGTTCCTGAAGTCCACGAATAATGAGTGAATGCTCTGAGCGTATTCCCATTTCTTTTCCATAAGTTGTTTAAGAATAAAAATCTGGTCAACAGTACTACGATTGCGTCTAAACCCACACTGATAATCGCCTAAGACTTTTTCCGCATATGGTTCTAGCCTTTCCAGCAGTATATACGACAAGACTTTGTACGCAGTCGGGAGCAGAGCAATACCTCGGTAGTTTGCGCACTTGATTTTTGGACCCTTTTTATGAATTGGGCTAATAATACCCGTATTCCATTCCTGGGGTTGTACTCCAAGGTCCCACACTTTTGTTAGGAGTTCGAACATTTATTTTTCAATCGATACTATTACGTGATATTATTTTCTTATATATTAACAATATACCTATAACAAAAAACTATTTAATATACATGGTATATATTCACAAAACTACGTAGCAGTAATCAATATCAAATCATTTCGATTGTTTTAGATGATCTTTATATTTTGGATGTTGTTATTAGATGTATAATGTTACTGAAGACGGTAAAACTTAATTATAAAAAATAACTTTCGTTGTTAGATGTTGCTTAATAACATTTGATCTCATTGTTATATAAAATGTTAAATGAATAATTAAGATTTATCTGTCAGCATATCTCATCCCATCTTTAAAATTGCGTTTTAATATAATTGCGGAATATTCTTTACCAATACCTCGGCAGGAAATTGGTCGGGAATATTCTTCTTCGCCGGTCACCGCAAGATATAAATAGGTTTACTGGCAAAAAAAATAAAATTTTAAAATTGACCAACTGATTGCAATTTTGTCTTATTTTTATTTAAAAAAAAGCCTATAAAGATTTAATAATAATAATAAAATAAGCAAATAATCTCGTGAGATAAAAATTCAAGAAAAATTTGCTAAGCAATTTAAGAAAGGTTTACAGGATTCAAAACACAGTATAGATTGACAGATGCGGTGGAATAACCAAACACTATACCTTGTACAATTTAGCTTGATCTTTTTGACAGATGTAAATTTTTTTGATTGACATAACTTTGCAATGACGAACATATTATTTTCTTAATTTAATGATTTTAAAAATTATAAAAACATTTAATAAATATCGATTACAAAAAATCATTATTAAAGATCATTTTTAAGTTATTGTTACGAACGGGGGTCCTTTTGATTGGGGTTTCTTTGGCTAGTGGTTAGGATCTCTTTAGCTGGTATAACTCTTTTTAGAAAAATAAGATTAAAAAAAATTAAATTCTAATTTGAACTACGCGTTCCATTGTTCCATCGACTGGCCATATAAGCCGAACGTCGGGAACACTCGGGGTCAGTAGTGTGGAGTAAAGTCAAGAGGAAAGAAGAGGTTAAAGGAAGAAGTTAAGAGGAAGCAAGACTACCTGCCCGTAACATTATTATTGTTGAATTTAAGTTTTTGTTTTGAACTTTTGTTAAACATGCCTAAAAGGGCGAAAAAAAACTGTACTCAACAGTGAAATGCGTGAGTTTGTAATTCGCTTACGCGATTATTTTGAGCGTGAGTCACAAAATGGGGGACCATTATTGCCATTGTCTCAAGTGCGGCAACGTGTAGCTGACGCTTTGCTGATTGCATTAGCTACTGTGACACGAATGTCTACGGAAAAATATGGTAAAGAAGGTAACGAGGAGAATAACTGTCGTCTCCTAATAAAAAACGTAGGCGTATCCAACCTATCGTCAATCTTGACGATTTTCAATGTGCGGCCATACGGAACCACATTTATGGTTATTATTCAAGAAAAGAATTGCCCACACTTGACAAGTTGCTGGTGACACTAAGAGAAGTTCATTTATATGACGGCGGTCGAACCTCGCTGTCAAAACTACTGCGTAGAATTGGATTTCATTACCAAAAATCCAACAACCGCAGGATTCTTATGGAAAGGAATGACATTGCCCTCAAACGAGTTGATTTCTTAAGAAAAGTCAAAAATATTACCGATTGGGAAAAAGTTGTATTTTTAGATGAAACTTGGTTGAATGCCAATCACACTGTTAAAAAAACATGGAACGATGGTACTGCCTAATCGTCTACAAAAGTACCAGAAGGAAAAGGGGAGAGACTGATAATTTGCCACGCAGGTACTGCCCAAGGTTTTGTGCCAAACTCTTTACTGGCATTTAAATCCAAAAAAACGAATGAGTATCACGAAGAGATGAACTTCGAAACGTTTTCGAAATGGTTATATAAAATGATGGACAACCTGGATGGTCCTCATATAATAATAATGGATAATGCATCCTATCATTCCACGCAATTTGACAAGGCTCCGACGATGGCAAACAAAAAAGCTGATATAATAAAGTGGCTCATAAACAAGGGCGTAAATGCCGACATGACAATGCTCAAGTACGAACTGCTTGGCCTGGTGGCCACACACAAACCGAGGGAGCCAGTATATTTACTGGACGAAGCAGCAAAGCAACGCGGTCACACAGTGATCAGATTGCCGCCCTATCATTGTCAATATAATGCCATAGAGCTAATATGGGCACAAATCAAAGGTCAGTAAAAAAAACTTTTTTCTTGATAAATTCTTTAACATCTATTTCATTAATAGTATTATTTTAACAATCACTTATTTCATTCACAGGAAATGTAGCACTTACTAATACATCTCCTCCCTTCACTGCAAACAAAATGCTCCGCTTATTGGAAGAAGCTTGTGGTCAAGTGACCGCTGAAAACTGGGCGAATGTAGTACGACACGTCAAAGAAGTAATATTATCGGACTGGATGCGCGACGTCCACTTCGACAATTTTATTGAACACGAAATAATAATTGAAGTTCGAGATGATGACACAAGCTCCGACGACTCTGGTGATTATTATCTTGGCTGTGCTCCTCTTCCTCAATAAAAACTGTTTTAAAGATAAAACTATTTTATTTTTCAACCTTAATTTTTACATACAGGATTATTTTTGGACCTCCCGTCAAATTTAAATAGGTGGTTCAGAACATGAAACTAAACAACTTTTCCAAAGAAACATGGGACGAAAAGTGAAAAAAATTCGACCCTCCCATAGAAAACTGCTCGATCACGTGGTCGATTTCGTATGGAGGGTCTCATTTTGAGGTCCAAAAATAACCCTGTAATATTAATGTAAGTTAATATAGTACTTATTATGAATATTGACCCACCGTCGCTTATCTACCCAATGTTTTATATGTCTAGTGTAATAAAGAATTTCACAAATAATACACCACATACATATATTATATATTACATATACATATATTTAAAAAACGTTATTTTTTGGACTACTAGATATTTTCTGTTTCCCATCACTAGCCCGTCTGTAAAAAATCAAGCTAACTACGAAAATTTTAAAACTTTTTATTGCTTTAAAGTAAAATTTAAATAGGAACACTGAAAATAATAGACGCTTGTACAATGTTACAACGGTCGAAACAAAAATCCGACCCACCGACGTAACATTATACAAGCGTCTATTATTTTCAGTGTTCTTATTTAAATTTTACTTTTGAAGCAATAAAAAGTCCTAAAATTTTCGGATAACGCTTGAATCTTTAGGGACTTTTGTGTTATATGTATTTTTTTAATATTTTTACGATTTTTAAAATAATTTAATATTTGAAAATAATATGTTCGTCATTGCAAAGTTATGTCGAACAGTAAATTTACATGTGTCAAAAAGATCAAGCTAAATTGTACAGGGTATAATTATACAAAGAACAAAATTAAACAAGCAAAATAAATCAAAAATCTGGTAACCTATGTGTGCAAATTAATACACAAACACATATAAACTTCTACATAAAACAAACTCAAGTGCAACGAATAAGCACATGTTTCTACAGTATGCATACAAAAATTATATACTCGTAATATATACACATGCTAATTGATATAAAATCATCGGAACGATTATGTTACATAAGCGAGTCAGACGGTCAAGTCTGTGTTGGCATTTAAATAATCAAAGGATACCAAGATTATATAATGAGCACAATTCTCTCTATAATAGGGATATTTTCACCAATCCGATTTCGTTTATATATGTACTTAAATGTGCTGTAGCAAGTGGTAAAGGTCCCATACTACTGACCACTTCTTTTCCAATTAAGGAGAACCTGCATGTTTCCGGAGAAATGTCGTGACATGTACATAATTCCGATTATCTACATGTCTTTAAATTCTTTTGCTTTATAAAAGGCTGGTTACAGCACGGTTGATGATTTTATTATAAATGTAAATGCCAAACACAAGCAAATAAATATTTCAATTTCCAATGGTTTAAAATTTAGATTGTTGTTTAATTTATGTTTAATCTTCTACAGAGTCTTTCAGGCTGAACTTAATATATTAAATTTATCATTAAAAAAATCTGAATATTTCGATGAAATAAAAAAAAAATTATTCCCATGTAACCTACAAAAAAAAACCAAAATCTAATGAGCCGTTCTTAAGGTCACGACTTCACGTAAATATTAAAACTTTATTTTGTCTATTTCTATTAACATTTCAAAAATTAACATTCTTATAGTGATTACTGTCAGAACACTAACAATAACAATTTCCATATTTGGAACTAATAAAAACCGAAGCTAGTTTGATAAAAATATTATGACCTTTACCGATGCTTTAAACGGGCTGTTAATGTAACGACTGTCGTGTACATTGTGTACACGAAGTTTGATAGAAGTCATAGAACTCAAACTATTGAAGCAATAGTAATTTAAAAAATAAATTTGATATTTAAAAATATTTTGAACGCATAAAATTTTAATTGAATTCATTTTAAAAAGATGGAAACCTCTTCTAGGGATGAGCAATTATGATGATACCTTATTATATTCTGATACCATAATAATTGTAATTCAATAACTTGTGTCTTTTTATATTTCTGTATGTATAATCTGTGTTAAGTAAATAAATAAAGATTAATTAAATTGTCATTAAGTTGTACAACACAGGTTATAGATCAGTGAGTTGCTATATCTTCACGACAACCATTTTGTAGTAGTAAGATTAGTCACCTCAACGCCAGAAATTTGCATTTGTGCAAATATTTATTTCTGGTCTTGTTGTATATCCTTGTGGGTCTCCTCAGCGTGCCTCGATGAACACGTAAAGTCGTCGGTCCCGGTTGTTATCAAAAATTGTTACTCATGGCAAAGAAATTATCTGCCAAGCCACAGTGGAGCAGCGTAGTGGATTAAGCTCCAACCCTTTTCCTATATGGAGCAGAGGCCTTTGCTTGATAGTGGGATGTTTACAGGTTGATTTAGTTTGGTTCATATCTTCACGCCAATCGATAACAACAATAGCCAAAATATCACACCTGTGGGGTAGAGTTTAGTTACCAGGTATTATCGCAAGTCTAGTGAGAATTTCATTACCAGGACTCTACCAAGAAAGAAATCCACCATTTTTGTGGGAAGAGCCTAGAAGCCAGAAGCTGGATTTAGTTTCGCAAGATAAAACACACAATCAAACTATGATGATGTTCTAGTCCACGCAGCTTGTTGCATGCGATCACATTTCGTACGATTGTCTTGCAATGAATGGACCCTATTAATGTCACTATTTACAAATATATAAATATAAACAATATATCTTCCGTTTTTAAATGTCAAACACGTTGCTATATGAGACGCAAGGATGTCTAGAAAACAAATAAATATATTTTTATATATTTTTTGCACACATTTTTGTTGATATATTAATATTATTTATAATCGAAAAAAATTTGTTTCTACATAAATAAAAAATAAAATAATATAAATGAGTCTGCGTAGTTTTTATTTTTCATCTACATCGCATTTTAGTCATATTTTTACAGACTGTTCTTATGTCATATTGTTTTTAGAATGAGATATACTAATATCGTTTTACAAAACATAAGTATTTCTCTTACAATATAAAAATACTGTCATACTTGTAGCGCCTCTTTTTGGTATGGAGGCAACAATGTCAAGAATGAATAAATTGTTTATAAAAATTATCTACTGAGCTGGATTCATTTTAAAAACAATTAAAACTTATCCAGGATTTCTATAAATATAGAACTTTTTTTTCGTTTAGTTATTTTTCTTATCATCAGGTCAAAATGGTGCGAACAACTGTGCACCAAACATGATGGTAATGGGCAGCAGCGTCACCATACCCGGCCGCGACATACTGCGTTCACCAATCCGTCTGCCAAGCGTGGCGAATATTGGCAAACCCGCCCTAAATGACCAGCAATACCGACCCCAGGCAATTGCTCTGGAAGTTGATGAGGAAGGTCTACGCTCAGCAGCGGATATTGCTGATATGATGATGACGAGGATTTGGTATGACTAGTTCAGGGTTTGGCTTATAGATTATGAACATTTCTGAGCTTGTTTTTTTGAAAGGATTGAATGAACATACGTACAATTACTGAAATCAGAAAAAAAAATCGATTTTGTAAACAAATCACTAATTTATTAAGTTTTGTTAACTGTATGACGCAATTAAAATAACCACATCATCAAAGAAAACACTCGAAAATGTGACTTATTATTGTAATATTTAAGTGTTTCTTTTCACAACGCGGATATCATAGAATCCGTGTTATTCTTCCTTATAACACTCAAGATAATCTTCAGTTCAATTCGGCATATTTGTTCTTATCTTTTAAGATAGCAACAACTAGTATCAACTGTTAATATATGTAAGTGAATTTAAATTTTATAGTGAAGGTATTAAGAGCGAAAGTTGTGTGAATATTTTCGTTTGTTTTATGCAATGTACGAGCCATTGTATCGGTTTTGACATTGAAATCTTTGAATAATTTGTCATACAAATAAGTTAATTACGAATTTTGATACTGTATTTCATGTTAAGAATTATTAAGTATAATTTTTTTTGATAGGTCTTGAATATTGTTACTCTGCACTCCGATGCTTATACGGATATCCTGGTTGTAAAAGATAAATGAATATAGATATTTCGTTGCACAAAAGTATGATATGTCATAGTGATTTATTATTAGTTTCTTTTTAAGAATTTCATTACAGGAATAATTAATTTTTATAATTTTAATATCATCGACTTAAAGAAGAATATATGATGGTTTAATTTTTGTGATTTTTTTTCCAAATAAACGCGATAATATCCAGTCTAGACTTTTAATTAAATGAGTTACATTCGCGTAAATATAAGAGAACAGTAAACCAATGGTTTATTTGTGAATTTTATTATTATTATTATTATTTTAGATCAAATGTGTTTCACAGAAAAAAAATATAAATATTATTTTAATATCATCTTTGTTCATGTATAATTTTTATGGAAAAAAAGAAATCTTCTTACTTCGAATTCCAATAATATATATAAATCATACAAATAAGTCAAATCAAAGATATCATATCGGTTTTTTTTTAAATTGTAATTCTTACTTTATTTATTGTGTTGCTAAAAATTCTTCACAATTTTTTTGGTTTATAAAACGAATTTTTAATTATAACCAAATTCCCAGGAAACTCGTATATTTATTAATTCAAGATTTGCCACAGTTTCAATTTTTCTTTTTAATTTATTATATTTTATTACGGGAAAATTGCTTCTAGATAATGTGTAGATTTTATTGTATATATATCATTTTTTTTTTTTTTTTTTTTGTAGTTAATCAGCCTGTTTCGATCCGACAACTTGCGATCTAACCACGCAAGCAATCCCACACCACGATAAATATACATATGTATGTGCCTATAACATTTGGCATAAGAGGCGATTGAACCAGCGACTACTAGTGTTACTGTCAGTTATTGCGCTAACAAATTGATAAAAAATAACATTAAAAAAACATCTATAACTTTACAAATAACCTTAAAATATTTTGTCACATTAATAAAGTTCAAATGTCCTTCGTAATATTGAGAAAGTGATTTCTGAAAATTGATGGATCTCCATACGCAAGGTCCACCGGTTCGATGTTGGGTAATAACAGAATCATCTTCTGATTCATTACGTTAAAATGTTTTTATATATGTGCAATGAAATAATATTTACGATATGATCTCTGAACAATTTAATTTCCAATTTAATAAATAAATTATTATTTATAATATACTGTTTACATAAATAAATGATAAATATATACATAAATAATACGTTCGTCTGTTCCTAATGTAGGCAACTTAATAACTATATTTTAGGTGCCAACTGAATTACTTTTTTTTTGTAATAAATATACATATATATATATAATTTTTAATGTCTTAAATTTACCTATTTATTGAGAAAGGCTATATAGCATCACGTTATGACTAACAGGGGTAAAGATGTAAGCATATTCGTCAAGTTATAAAAACAGCATTTAAGTCCGACGCAGATTAAGTTAATTCGTAAATAAAAGACATAAACGCGCTTCGTGTTCGATTTTTCTTTTTAACTATATTAAAAATAAAATTAGTAACATAAAATAATTTATTTAAATTAAAATTTGTGATGAACTCATCACTTGATTGCTGGCTCGTGTGTTATTTTATTTTTGTTTAAATTATTTCTATTGAACTCGCTTTACCCGCGATTTCGTTCATGATTAACATCCCTTTCATTGAACCTATAAGATAAAATATGAACGCCAGCTTAAGATGATCTGCATCTTTAAAGTTTTTCGTAAATTCCGGGTTTCATTAAATGTTTATATTTACTGAGAGTTATTACGTTTGTAATTTCTGAACGAATAAATCAAAGACATTAAAATATTTATCGTATAACTGTACAGTACTGTACTGTACTGTACTGTTCTGCATCAGCCTGTAAACAACGCACTGCTGAGCTAAGGCCTCTTCTCCATAATTTTATCGAATAATCTTTATAATATTTAATTTAAAAAAAAATGATATCGTACTACGTGTTCAAAAACTAAGTCTAAGTAAACATAAATATTCCTTCTTCGAAAGGAATCTTTGGGAAGATTATAGTATAAATTTAAGTCGCGCCTAGTTTCAATAGAATTCATTATGTAAAATAAGTAATGCGAGGCCAAGATATAGACGGACCCCACATACAAACAGACAGAAACAAAAATAAAAATAAAATATGTTTTGGCAAGTAATTATGAATGATAAAAATAATATATCTTTAAGCAAGAGCAACGTTTTAATAAATATTCGATCATGATTTTTTTAACGAAAATAGAAATATTCGTTTCAAGCTTTTAAAAGAATTTTTGACGTATTTTTATTATAATACGTTAATTTTTTTTTGTGATGTTTACATTAATTGTTTTTAACACAGCACTAGCTTAGAATGTAGATAGGCGTTTAGAAAAGCCGTCAAATATAAAAATCCGAAAAATATAAAAACTCGACTGTTGCTTTTTAGTTTTATTCAGAAGTTTGTGGTCCGGGATTTGTAATTATGTTTTGTGGTTCCGGACACATGATTTCAACCTACTAAGGCCGTTGTTGTGTGAATCTAGAGATTATGAGAAATATGACAACTATTGTTACTTAATACTACAAATTGCAACAAATCCTCTTAAAGTAATACTGTATCGTTCTTGTTCAACGATACAGTATTACTTTATGAATATTATAAATACAGAGTACGTGTTACCACGAATTAGTTATAGATATTAGTTATAGTATTAGAATGATCTGAGATATACTTAAATGTAAATTTAATGTTTGAATCATCTTTGTCATAACTGTTTTTGTCTTAGATATTACAATATCGTCATGTATTTTACTATATTCAACATTAAAATAGTCATCACATAGTAATAAATCATAATTTTGTTATGTTTTCCTACACGCACTATTTTGAAATTACGCTAATATATATTTATTACACGCACAATTTTGAAATTACGCTAATATACACATAAATGTGTGTGTGTTTAGTGGCACTGTTTTTCATGCAGGACATATGACTGATTAATAATGGTTGAAAATTGTATTGAGACTTGTTTTAAACTAACGCGATCACTATACATATTTAAATTAATATTTGTTCGGGTGCTTACCGCGTTTATAGTTTTGTTGAGTTCCCTATATTTCGGCAATGTTTCAATCGCCATGATCACGGGGAGACCGACGTACGGAGATGTTGGATGGTGGCAGATCAGTAAAATCTGTCTACCCTCTTTCTTCTTCGTTTCCGAGTATGTGGAATCCGGTGATTAGATTGTGTGAAAGAGCGTCACGGTATCGGTGCTCTGAGTCCAAAAAAGACACTGTCAGTATAGTGTGCCGTAGTGAACAAGTGCGTCCGTGTGCCGAAACTAGTCGACCGAAACGAAGAAGAAAGAGGGTTGACAGATTTTTCTGATCTGCCATCATCCACCATCTCCGTAGGTCAGTCTCACCGTGATCATGGCGACTGAAACATTGCCGAAATATAGGGAACTAAACAAAATTATAAACGCGGTAAGCACCCGTACAGATATAAATTTAAATATGTATTGAGACTTTTTCTCAGCAGAATCTATATTCCGAATCGGTGGTAGCTTCACTGTTCACATTAACTATAATTAATTAATTAATAAAAGAATATTGTGAATGTATATACGCTCTATAATCTGAATAAAGAAAATTTTGATTTCGATTTTGTTTGTATTCTTCACGACTACAAAATCTACTCACATAACAATATAATATTTTACCTACATATGTATGTATGACCATAAACATTTTTTTAACCGTACCGAGGAAAACAACCCGCAAAAACTACTGTTAGGCACAGAGCTATTAGAACGCTTTCAACGCTTCATATACCTCGGTAGTGTCGTGTCAGATTCTGAAGGTACGGAAGAGAACACCGTTTCAAGAATTGCTAAAGCGAGGGCAGTCTTCTCTCAGTTGCGACCCGTATGGAAATCAGAGAAGCTGACAATGAGAGTAAAACTCAAAATCTTTCGCTCTAACGTTAAGACCGTTATTCTGTACGGACGCGAGACTTGGGAGGTTACTAATTACATCACACAGCCAATCCAGGTCTTTATCAACCAACACCTACGACAGATCATTGGTATCTGGTGGCCCGAAAAAATATCAAACAACCACCAATCGGCCACCAGATAAAGTGGCGTAAATGGATATGGATCGGTCACACCCTTCGAAGGGATCCCTCTCACATACCGAGACAGGCCTTAGAGTGTACACCACAAGGGAAAAGGAAAAGTCGCCGTCCCAAGAAACGTGGCGCCGGTCCGTTACCTTAAAGAATGTGGGGCTTTCCTGGTCCGAGAAGAAGCTGATAGCCCAAGACCGAGCGAGATGGCAATGGCAGCGCACTGTTGACGTCCTCTGCCCCATCCAGGAGATATAGGACATGAAGGACGTGATAGCAAAAAATCTTGAAAATTTTTGATGTTATATAGAATATTAAGATATAATAAAAAGGAAAACCTCCGAAAGCATTCTCCTGTTTTCTCAAAACAATATAAAATTAAAACTCTGAAAATAGAATGAAATATAATAAAATTAAAGAAACACGACTTCGGTTACGAATGACCTTCATTAACAAAAACAAGTAAATAAGTCGAAGAAATTTGTTAGAGAACGGGAACTATTAAAACAATATTTTAGGCAAGGTACAATAGAAAAACTAAATCCAAAACTTTTTCTTAAATATTGTTTTGTTTCTTTTAGAATTAACGTCGATTATAAAGTTTTCAATTTTTATTTTTACATTAGACGTTTTTATTTTTATCCTATTTGTGTCTATATTTGTTATATATGTATTATAGTCTATTTGTCGTGATATTTTGTGGCCTATTACTTTTGTCAATAAAAAGATTTATAGACAGAGAGAGAGAGAGATAAACAGAGAGATTAGCGTAAACTATTCTATGCGAAGACTTTCTTATCCTAAAAGCTTAAATTTTGTATAAAAACAACTCTATTAAAAACAATTCAAGTATAAAATCCGAATTAAAATTTTATACCAAAAAATATTGCCACAGTAACCAAGTCCGCACCTCTGTCAGTACAACGATATGGTCAAAAGCTAATTTTATTAAACGACATCTCCACGCAGCATCTTGAATATTATTTACATATCAATCAGCTGTCAGTTCCAAGGCGCCTTGCACAATATTTTAAAGAACTATTTAGTGGACAATTTGTAATTATGACTATAATTTATTAACAATTTGTTATAAATCGGTTATGTTACATTGACACATTTTTTTAAAATATCATATTTTATCATTATCTTTGTCTACGATTTGAACAGGATATTTAAATCTATTTATTTTAAAATAGAAAATAAATGTTGTTGCTAATATACTATGTTTATATTAGACTTTTTCAAATTTTAAAGCAAAAGCAATTAATGAATGTATATTATTTTGTAATGAAGATATGTGTAACATAAAATAAGAGAGTACTAACTCAAATAACAATAAGAGTCTGTTAAACGTTTCGACACAATAATGTGTCTTATAAATCACTAAATACGAGTCCATACTGAACGCGTATTTAGTGTCGCGCTAAAAGGTCATAATATTATCGTCGCGTTTTCTGCTGCATACTGCGTATGTCAGAATAAAATAAACAGACCTCGGTCATTTAAATTGTACCCATACACTACAACAACGCAACGCTTTAGCGCGGAGTCAGTACGCGACGTTAATACGCAGACTGTTTGACCAGTGCTCTAGCACAACAAATTAAAAAAAAACGGTATATTTCAGTCATACAGATTACCTAATGAGTGGAAAAGATACAAAGAAGATTGAACGAATGAATGAAATGAAATGTAACTGCAACTTCAATAACATTTTAAAGAACGAAGATATTATAGTAGGTAATTTATTAACACTTAACCTAGAATAAAACATCTAAATATTTAAACTGCGTCAGTCGACGTGACTTTGACAATCCTTTCGGTTATTAAATACAAATAACAAATGGCCAAGAAATGATCAAGTATATTTGTTAATAACCTTAATATTTACAAGTAAAATCATCAATCAATCATTAATCACATACCCAACAATCGCCACTCGCCACAATGTCAGTCTGTCGCAAGACCGTAACTGAAGCGTTTAGAGATCTTCGGATAAATTTTAAAAAACGATCATTGTTCTATTGAAAGTGGCGATCCAAGCGTTCATCGATTGGAAAAATATGTTCTTTATGTTTTTGGTATTGTTTAATTTTCATTGTTTTTATACCTCTTGAAGCAGTGGTCAAGGCAACAGACTATTGCGCTAACAGCCGAGAGTTCGATTTTCGTTCGTTTCAAATATTTATATAGGATTTAGGCTACAAGTGTTTTTGAGGTGTTTCTACGGTTAATGGACTCAGGATGTCGTCGTATTTTGGGCCGTCAAGTGTGAAGTCAATCGAGTATACTCGTAGAATCAATTATTGAAGAAATATAAACTGAAAAATTAGAGCTTTATATGGCTTCCTAACACTATTTACGAAAGTAACAAGTCATGATGATAAAAATTGACCCCTTACGACTGATTGACACTCCTAAAGCTGGGGTTAATTTTAGTTTCTCGTATGGAAATTTCTTTAAATATAATTATTTGTTATTATAGCGTCCATAGTAATACATATTCAGTAAAATTTTCAACTGTCTATTGTGATTTCAAAATGTGATCAGCGGTAATGCTTTAGCACAGACTCATAAATTAGTGTAACGGACTCATAAGTTAGTTTTAGACGACCGTTTTGGTGTAGTTTTGAGAGTAGTTGCTTCTACACCGGCGGTTGCGGGTTCGATTCCCGCTCGCACAGTGCCGTGTAGAGTACGTAAAGCCGGCGGTCCCGGTTGTTATCCTAGACATCTGATAACGATCGTTACTTATTATAGAGTAATTATCTGCTAACCACATTGGAGCATCGTAGTGGGTTAAGCTCCAACCCTTCTATATGGAGAAAGAGCCTTCGCCCAGCAGTGGGACGTTTACAGACTGATTTAGTTCAGTAAAGTTAGTTTTAGGGAATCATAAATTAATTAATTTTTCTTACAATGGCAATGTTATACTGTTTCTCAACAGTAATAAAATTAATTAGTTTATTGTTTGTAAAGTTGCTTAATAATACTCAATTTATAATAAACAATTATAAAGCATACATATATTACTATGCAATATTCCACCGAAAATTGGTTTGAACGAGATCTAGTAAGTAGGTTTTTTATTTAAAAAAAAATACTATTAATAAAACATCGATTTAAGTTACAACGAACTACAAGAACTTTTATATGATGTTCCTTGCTGCTACGGAACCCTTCATGGGCGAGTCCGACTCGCACTTGTTTTTATTTTACTTTCGACTAAATTGTCTTTAATAGCCAAAGCATCTACTCTGTACGAGATTATGTAAATACAAGGATGTGTGCGCTTGGTAGCGCTGTTATTCAAGCAGGACATTTGATAAATTTATAATGTACTAGCATCTACCCGCGGTTTCGCCCGCATGGATGTCGATTATTGCGACCAAAAAAAATCTTATGTTACTTTTAATATCTCCAAGAATATGAGTACAAAGTTTCATGATGATCGGTTAAGTAGTTTTCGCGTGTAAGCAAAAAAAAAACAAACTTACATTTCACATTTATAATATAAGGTAGGTATAAGGATGTGTTATATCATGACGATTTTATTTTAAATAGAACAACTGTTGAGTTTCTTGCCTATTCTTCTTAGTAGAATATGCATTCCGAATCGGTGGTTACATTAACTATAGTTAGTTAATTAAGTGTTATACTGTGTAAAATGACGGTTCAAAAGTGCTTACAATGCCTACTTGAACAAAAAAAAACTTTTTGCTTAGTCTTGATACTTGTCTGAAAATTAAAACTAAATACTTTCTTGAATTACTTTGTATTAATACTGATTTGCATTAAACATTTTATATCAAGGACCATATTAATCTTAGAGACGCAACTGCGTCGTCTGTTGGAGGTCAGCGAGAAAGGGCAAATAGCTTGATTGACATTTTGCACAAAACCTCTTCTCAGCTGTTTACTTACTGTCAACGATATTGATTTGTTATAAAGATATTATTGACAACGGTTCTGTTGAAGTGTTGCGTGTAGTTGCCTAATGCCAGCGGCCGCGGTAGATATTTCGGTTCGGGGTAGATATTTGTATGTTGAGTTAAACTGTAAAGTTTAAAATAAACGCGATAAAATCCGGTATAGACTTTCAATCAAATTTAAAAATGTTAATCAAGATTGTCATAAAAAATTTAATAGTCGTGTAATTCATATCTACAATAGAAAATATGACAACCTCATGGTGCAGTGGTACGAGTACTCGCCTTAACGCCGACGGTCTTGGATTCGATACCCATTCGGAGCAGATATGTACAGGTGTCCTTACGAGTCATCCTACAAATCCGTCCCGGTAGTTATCATAGAAATTTCATAGTTATTATTATTCATGCTACCATAAGTAACGGCTACTATATGCCCACCTGTGGGACGCTTAGTCTGTAGTAGTAAATAATATACTATCGTATTTGAGGGAAGTTGTGTCTTGTATAATAGAAAATGACCGATACTGATCAAATAGTTTAACCCGTCTTGCCGTGATCATAAGATATTCCATCCACAGATATATTATTCTAAATATATTGTGTTTATACTTAAATGCAACAATTTTGTGTAAACTTTGAAATGTGTGAAGAAAATAAGGAATAAGATTTTTTTATAGATATTGTGCAACATGTATAAGACGTACTTTTGTTCATTGTTTTGCTTCATCTTACGGGTTTCATTTAAAAACATTTCAACAAGGTAATGAGAAATGATAAGCGAAATTGTCGACGCCATAAGTCTACCGACTTGCCATTATGGAGCGCTGCGACCTTTCGAAACGACCTTTGTTACGTCACATGTTCCGATCTCAGACACTGCAATTTATAAATTGTTAAAAAGCTTTTTTTATTTTATTTTAACTAACTAATTACAGCAACTAAATATACATATTGTATTAAGTACGTCACTTCGCGATCATAACTTTAATAGGAACTTATGTCGAGGAACCGAACACACAAAAAAAGCAGTATGAAATCAGTAAAAAGAAAGAAGAAAGAAAAGAAGAAGTAGATTAAGATCAAGTGTCATAAACATTTTTTGTCTGTCGGCCTGTCTGTCTTTGTCTTGGCTGCACATCGTGCCGAGACTACTGAATGGATTTGAATGAAACTTGGCATGATTTGAGTTCACACTACGAGGTAGTACAATGGATATTTTTGGTCCTGAAATTCAATACGGTTCATAATATAAATATATATGGATCTCCCATATTATGATAGTGACATAATTATGAGTACAGCTAGTAATAAAAATATAAGTATAAATAAAAGTAACTTTTAAAATTGTCAGATTAATCTACATACTATCTTTCTAACTACATTTCTGTTCATTGAACTGAACTGAACTTAACTGAATTAGCCTATAAACGACCCACTGTTGGGCATAGGCCACTTCTCCATATAGGAGAAGAGTTGGAGCCTAATCCGCCATGCTGTTCTATTGCGGGTTGGCAGATAATTTTCCCAATCATGAGTAACGATCACTGTCAGGTTTTTATGACAACAACCGGAACTGCTCTCCGAGGCACGTTGGGGAGACCCACAAGTACATACACCCAGACCGGAAACAAATATTTGTGCAAATCTGTTCCGAGCGGAAATAGAACCAGCGACCGCCAGCGTTGAGGCGACTAGTCGCAACACTACACCAGAACGATCGTCATTTTGTTTATTATGATTAAATAAAAAAAAAATGCAAAATCTCGGTAGACATCTACAATTTCATCATCTATTTCATCATCGGCTTTACTAAATATTACAATAATATAATAATGTTCCTAGTGTAAGCGGAGAGAAAAAAAGCCGGAGGAA
The DNA here is from genome assembly GCA_036937285.1 of Euphydryas editha. Lineage (NCBI taxonomy): Eukaryota > Metazoa > Arthropoda > Insecta > Lepidoptera > Nymphalidae > Euphydryas > Euphydryas editha. The sequence continues at coordinate 1,406,349 of JAUPFZ010000007.1, read as the reverse complement.
AAAAAACTTATTAATTATATGAAAAAAGAAAATTCTTAACAACCAATCTGTCTGTCAAGACGTCCAAACTTTAATTGCTTAATTTATTTTTGCACATGTTTCTCAATCATGAGTGACGGTTTGACATTTTTAGGCATTAAAAGAATTTAACACAAAAGACATGTGGCATTATCCGACCACTATCCACCACCGTCGTTGTCAATCGTCATTTTTGCAAATAATCTGCCTCTTTTTATGATTTTTTAAATACTTAAATGTATAATTAAATATTACACCCATACTCGGGGCGGGAATCGAAACCGAGACTCTGATCGGAAATCACGGTCATAGTTAACAGTGATTCTGCCTTCCGTTCCGGGTTTTCGGGTTTAAATCCTGCCCCGTATGTGAGTATATTATTTTTATAATCTATCCACATCTGATTATGCTATTTAGAGATATAGGTTTGACATAAACTTTATCCGAATCGCATTTGATGATTCTTGAATATGATGATGTGATTGTAATCTATATATAAATTAATCATTAAAACATACCGTGTACAATACCCCTGTATATTTTTTAACAGTGCGGGCAAACGAGCAGATGGGCCATCTGATGTTAAATGGCTACCGTCGCCCATGGACATCGGCAACATATTTAAGGAGAGTTGCGGGTGCGTTGCCGGCCTTTAGGGAAAAGGTGTCTGTACCATGTCTGTACACACGACACACACACACACGTACACAGTATAGAATATACTGGGTTAGCGTGTCCTTTATTAAATAAAATACATGTTAATTAATCTTAAAAACATCGTTAAAATTAGTAATATATATTTTAATTATGTTTCCTCGTTTTATCTTTAAGCTCCTTTTCCTTTTTTTTATTGTATAATTTTTATTTAATTTTTTTATATAATTATAATTATTTAACTTTATTAAACTTAATATAAAACATTTTATTAAAACTTGTTACAAATATTAAATTCCAATACGTACAGAATACTGGCAAGCGGTACGACAGTAGTTTTCTTAAAATCTCGTTATTTCGCAAATGTATTGACGCATTGTTGTGATGTAACAGTACAACATCTTAAGTGACATTTGTGGTATTCTTGTTTGTTACGACTTTTTGAATCAGTATAAGAGTTTACTTACCAATTGTACGGATTTATCACAAAAAAGAATTATCGTTATAATTAGCTTGATTTGAATGAGAAATATATCATAAAATTTGATAATTAATTGATAATTATTTTATAAATAAAATTAATTGTAAATTGAGCAAAAATATTGGTTTATATGAGGTCAAGATTATTACATAAGATTATTACTACTATTATAAATGCTAAAGTTTGGATGCATAGTTCTTATGTGATTATTATCCAATAATAATTATAAGAACATCTGATCGGATCCGGATGAACTTTGACACAAATATAAGTTTAGTCTGGAATAGTACAAGACTATTTTTCCCGGAATGTAATGTTTTCGCAGTATATAATCTGAAAGCAAACGAGGTGCAGGGTAACGGCTGAATACTATGTATGTATTATATACAAGAAAAGTGTACTATGACCACTATTATATTATATTGTATTATAGTTGTAATGGATATTTTTTATGTCAATTGATGGGAGCTGAAGGTACTTTTAGTGTCATTTAAAAAACCAGATAATACCTATAAGATAAGATATATTAATGGCAGTAATTCCATATGAAACCGTCTAAAAATAAAGTTGCTGGCCATTCTTATATTTTGCTCTGACTTTGAAGGACTGTTCTTTAGGATCCCAGAGAAGACAATTTATGCTTATTTGATTATTTAAATGCGTCTGTTTCCGCCTATACGAATTTAGACTTTCAAGAAATGTCATTTTTATGCTTTATCAATGTTAACTGTAAAAAATTTACTACTCAAGATATCAATACGTTTGAGAAGGAGAAACTTATATAATATTTTTATGTAAAAAATAAATATGTAATTAAAAATTACCTGTCAATCATGACAGGGTGTTGAAAATACGTAATTTTATTTTTAAAATTTTTGCGTTTTTTAACTGATTCCAGGATCTCAACTGTTTGTAACTGTAATTATAACTAGCGAAACTTGATAATTTTTACCAATTAATCCAATAACTAGTATCATAAAAAGAAATAATATATATTATTTTCGATCGATAGCGATATAACGAAAAAAATATATACTTTTAGAAATTTATAATTTCCCTTCTTTTATATGATCAAGAGGCTTTTGCCCAGCAGTGGGACAGCTACAGGCTGATTTAACTCATTTCAACAATTTGTACATCATTTGTATTGCAAGTCGGTTGTAGTTCACTAAGAAAATAGCATCACACTTGGCACTGTTTGAAATGACTCAAAATGAATAGGAGATGCATATAATTAAATATTAATACTGTAAATACCTATAAACAGTTACGAAGTAAAACAGACAAAGAACAAAAATGAAATGGAAGTGTGACTAAATTTTGTATAAACATATGTTTAGATGTTATTAAAAAATTAAATTTAAATTTGGAATAGTTATGTACGAATAGGTTAAAAATTTATTATAATATATCACTTAATTTGGTAAATTTTATTACAATATCGTTATAAGTTTTATAATTTTTCGATCTCTTTAAACGTATGAGCAAAAACAAAACGTTACTAAAGCTATATAAGATTTTAAATTAAGATGGTTATTTTTATTACTAAAATTATTTAAATCGGGATATTGACCATGTTTTTTTTTGTTTTCATTTGATTGTCTCGTGAACAAGACATTCGTAGATACTGTCGAAATATCGAGCTCCACCAAATGAAAACAAAAAACATGGCAAAAAATCCCGATTTAAATAATGTTAGTGACTAAAGCTAAAATTGGTTTAAAACTTATGTATTCTGTCGAAGAACTTTGAAAAAAAAATTGGCATGATTTAGAAGAAACTATATCCAAATGTTTCTGCCAATGCGTAATGGAGTTCTGTACTGTATCAGCATGTAAACCACCCACTGCTGAGCGAAGGCCTCTTCTACATATAGAAGAAGGGTTGGAGCTTTATCCATCACGCTGCTCCACTGCAGGTTGGCGGATAATTTCTCTACCATGGGGTAAAGATTGTTATCAGGCGTCTATGATGACAACCGGGACCGAAAGCTTTACGTGCTCTCCCACGCACGGTAGGTAGATCCACAAGGACATACAACCAGACCGGAAACAATTATTTGTACAAATAAAAATATCTGTCTCGAGCGGAAAATCGAACCCGCGACCGCCAGCGTGCGGCGTTGAAGCAACTACTCGCACCACTACACCAGATCGGTTGTCGTGCCGTAATGGAGAGTAGCGGCGTAATGGAGTAACGAGGCTTACTTTTCAATACTTCTCCTTACTGGGAGACATTTAAAAGTCCTTAACAATGATAGCAATATAAATAGCACTACGACTAAGCGAAATTATTTATAAACATTGCTTACTTGTTAGAGCAAATGTTAACAATTTATCCTCAAAGATTGTTACGAGATTGCTATCACTGTGAGAAATAAGTAATTGTACATCAAATAAAACCAAAGTAAGACAAGATAAAAACAAGGGGGAAATATATATACTACGAGCCTGTTTTTTTTTTTTTTTTTTTCTTTTCCGCCATAAAAGTCCAGTTTATTTGTCAAATATTTCTATTCGCAACCTGTGGATCCTGAAGTTCTAGTATGTTAATTAAGAGTATGTTTTAACTCCTGCTGATAAATTATATCAGTAACTTTAGTACCAGATAAAATTTATAAGCAAATGATGGATCAGGCCCTAAGCATACTTATTTTTTATTTATTAATTTTGGTTCAGTTATTTCAGTAAAAAGTTGATACCATTTTCTAAATAGTTTATGTTCAGTGACCACCATTAATGCTGACCTAGGTTCAAATACAATCTACGGGTCAGGTACTCGTAAGAGGTAATAAGCTAGAAATAATATAGAATAATCGAAAATTATTTCTCTAATCTTTCTAAAAAAAAAATTAAACTTTTCATCTAGGTATTATAATTTGAAATTATACAATTTCGACTTAATAATATTACTCTTTGCTCGATATAAAATAAAGAAGTTTAATGCGAGTATTTCGTATTTTACTTATTAAGTGAATAAAGCGCTTCAAACCCTTAATTATTAAGCGCTTGAAAGCACTACATTATTCCGAGAAAGATAGATTAGGAAAATATAATAGAATTATTTTATTCATGTTTTTTTTTTATTTCATTTATTTATATAGACTAATAACTTTATAACTTAGTATTGAGGCTCAAGTTCAAATAGGCTTAATGTCAATAGAAACTAATTTAAGTTGGTTATAACTTTAGAAAAGTGACTATATGTTATTTTCTAAATATATTCTAAGCGTCCAACTGTACACCAAAGTATTTTTTTTAATTATTAAATCGAAACATCTTAAGATTAATCCTTATTCAGAATTGAATAATAAATAAAATTCTTCAAGAAAAATATAACTAATCCGTAAAAAATAATAAAACAAGAAATTTCTTTTAACGTCCTTCGCATTTAATAACTGAAATATTATATATGTAAATCATTAATAAAACCTTTTTTATGAAACCTCTTTTGTAAAACACAGGCCACTTATATTCGAAAATAGAAAAAAATAAAGCTCACCATATCGCCTGAATCCTCACTCACTGCATAATCACACACAACACTAACCGTGCGAGGACGCAACTCGATTGACCTGCGCGCGCATCCTCCCGTCATATATAGCTTTACACAACCAAATATTTAACTTTGTTTATGTTTGTTTATTTACTATTTTAAATCTTAATACAATTAGTATGATATTTTTAAAGTTAATTACAAAATAGTTACACAATTATGTCCTTATCATGTGAAAGAAATAGTATCATTTCTTTATTGTCATATTTATTTATACAAAAAATTACCTATTGAGTTTATTACCACTTCATCTCGGCAGGATCTGCATTCCAAATTGGCGGTAGCATCACATTAACTTTGATTAATCAATGAATTAAGAACCATATAATTATTTTGTATCGAGTCGATAAGTTTGAAGCTTACTCGAAAAAAAGGAAAATTGGATCCCGATTTTTGTCTTACTCAAGGTCATCTACATTTGATACGCGGATGAAGTCAAATCTATAATTCACACAAAGATACGTTTACGTATGTGTAAATCATAATGTTAAAATATTATTTTTATGTATTCAATAAGTCGTAATAGTCGTAAAATATAACTGATACGATCACCTTGGTTTCTGTCTCTTAAAGATGTTATTCTCAGTAAATATTTCACGGATATTATAGCGATACATCATAGTATGTCCGAAGAATGAATTTTTAACTTACTAATACGTTTAAAAATGCCGAGACGGCCCAATATTGAACACGTTAATATTAATCGAAAGGTCACGGGTTTAAATTTGAGCTTTGCTTAATTTATAAGTAGTGGTTTTATTTGTTTATTTGAAAATTTATCACGCGTTTGATGATTAATAAAAATACCATGAAATTATATGTCTTGAGAGAAATAATGCACGTTTACTTATAATAAGCCGTATATAGCCGCCATTTTACAGTAAAGGAGCGTCATGCATTAGGCTACAATTGTTCTCCTTAATGAGACACAAGCTTTATCTAATAGTGAGCCAGGTTATAAGCTTATATTTGCAGGTGGGTTGGAGAGCGATCACCATCCTGGTGAGTGCCCTGTTGTTCCTACCACTATGGTGTTAGTCTCCTATCACGGCACTACGGCAGCGGAACTATTCTTCGCTGCCGGTCACCGTACGGCACGGTAAGAAAGTTCACAAGAATCCAGACCTAGACCACTGGGTAGACTCACAAGGACATACACCCAGACCGGTAACAAATATTTGTACAAATACAAATATCTGTCCCGAGCGGGAATCGAAACCGCGACCGCCGGCATTGAGGCGACTACTGACACCCCTACACCAGAATGGGCGTCAATTTTGCCTAATAAACGAATCAATTTTATAACTCTTATTCATTCGTCAAACGTTTATATTTTTTTCATTTATAAAACGTTCAAATGTTTTTGATAATCTATTATTAAACTAATTTCACATTTCCGATATTATATTGATTACGGAAGAATACAATTAAATTTAACAGTCAATTTTAAAAAATGTTTTTCAACAAACACACTAATTTTTATACATTTTCCGCGTCAAAACAGCTTTTGAAATTAATTTTATAAAAATAAATAAATGAAATAAATTAATTAATTTTATCAATTGCAAACACACACGCGCAATAAATTGTTTACACACTTTTATACTTGTGCAGTCTACTATTAATTATGCAACTAATTTTTTTTAAGAGGTGTAAATATTATTGACATTTCTAAAAAATATCGATAAAGTTAGATTACACTGGTTATATGAAACACGATAATACTTTAGATAGGAATTGAAATAATATAGGTATAAGATGTAAGGTGAATATTGAGTGGTGAGAATAAAGAATAATTAGCATTCTTATTGACGGAATGATTAGGTCATAATTTCAACACGATGGAAATTGATTGAGTCAAAAAAAATTAAATAAAGGTTATGTATAGGAACCAATTAATTCTTGTTAGCAATTCTTGATGAAATAATATTAATTTTTATTTATAAACATTTTAGATAATATTATTAGTTTTAATTAATTTAAATATTTATTTCTGAAATCATAAATAGACAATACCTATATAATTTATTCAATTAAAACCAGTTGTAACCTTCTGGTGTTTCGTTACCATATTTAATATGATAGTCAAAAGTGAATTATAGTATATTGACTCATGACAAATAAATGATGTCTTTGTGGGTCTCTCCACCGTGCCTCAGAGAGCACGTAAAGCTAATGGTTCCGGTTGTTATCATAGACATCTGATAACGATCTCTACTCATGGTAGGAAAATTATCTACCAACCCGCAGTGAAGCAGCGTGGTGGATTAAGCTCCAACCCTTCTCCTATATGGACGAGAGGCAATGCCCAACAGTGGAACGTTTACAGGGTGATTCAAACACTTGCAGTATAAGAGAAGTCATAAAATATTTTACTGAGTATAAGTTCGGAGTAAGAGGAAGTAACAGAAGGAGCAAAGGGGAAGCTGAAACGAAGTCTTTTATATGACACATGACACGTATTTGTATATGCCATACGGATGTTTGTTGTGGTCTGGGAATTTGTGCTTGTATGTGTTGTGTGTGTTTGTCCCCAACACAGGGTAAACATTCGACTAGGGGCCGTTGAATGTGGGGCTTTGATTATAGCCTTCCTTTTTATATAACACTAACGGCGAGTTGCCCGAAACCGTCGCTAACTTTCCGTTAGTTAAGTTGCAATTAATCTTAAAATTAGTTGATCTCATGATTAATTTAAATGTTGGAATTAATCATCCGTTAGATAGGTCTTTAATTAAACTAAATTTTTTTGTTAACTTAATCAGATGTAGGTTTTGTGCAACAGATAATCACGATTTTTATGATTAAATTAGTTTAATAAACACTTAAATTTAAAATTTGTTTCGTGCAACTCGGCGTAAGATGGCAAATAATCGGTCCGCCTGAATGTAAGCTTATTACCGTATCCTAAGCACGCCTGTAAAATCAGAAGCGCGTTGCCAACAAAACCTCCACTAGCGCATCATCAGGAGCTCCGGGTACCTTAATCACCACATGAACAAAACTCTACTAGAGAGTAGTTTTATTTGGCTGTGATGTTCTTAAGATTGAGGTATTTCCACAGTCGGGTTGCTCCTATCCGCGAAAGAGCTGTATAAGCTAATTCGTACTAATTAGCAGTTAGAGTTGAGCTCTACTTCACATCGAGTTGGTCATAGAGCAGTGTGCTCTACAATACATGTAGTCATACTCTAGCATAAAAGTTTGGCTCTTTTGTGATTGCAAATAGAGGATAATGATCGTTGCACTTAGCGTGAAAATTAATCTAGCTCAAATTTGTAATGCCTTTAGGGTTACGAAGAGATAGCAATAGCTTCGTATTAAATCAGATCCGGACTAGATTAGGCTATGAGAAAAAATGGCTGAGAAAAAAGTCTTAGGCAAGTTATTTTACAATCGATAATCTGTACATTATATTCGTATAATGAAAAATATTAGTAGTTACGCGTGGTTTTGTTCGCATTGAATTTTGATCATTTTCATCAGCTTGTTTATGATTTTGTATGTATTTATGTGTATATGTATATATATTAATTGCTCGTTTATTTAATATAATGATTGTTACTAATTTTTTAATCATATTTTTCCTTTCTTAAAAATGAATTTTCTCAATTTCCGATTTTGCACAACAACGTCTACAAACGTCTACTCTTGTACATCTTATAGGTTGGATGGCAGAGAATGCTTTTAACACTAATCCCGCCTTTTATACAATTCAATAATGTATTCTGCAACAAAGTATTAATAAATATAAATAAATTTCAGTTCTCATAAAAACGTAATGTAAGAATAAGATTATAGTTATTTTACTCGTCGTTTACCTTACAAGTAGTTAATTTAATAATAAAAAAATAGCAATACATTGTTCACTGCTGACTTTAACGAATTAAAACATACGAAACCTTCGATTTTACTATATTAGTATGAAGTATTGATTTTGTATATTATATACTATATATAAAGCGAGTTTCATGTCCGCATTCATAGGTATTTCAAACATAGCCGTTGGATGGAGGTTGCTTCGAACCTGTTGCTCTGGAGTTCCATGGGAGAGGCCAACGTTCAGCAGTAGACGTCCAATAGCTGATATGATGATGATTATTATTCATAGGAATTGTTCGTTGGCCCCCAGGAGCCTTTGTTTCCGGGGTCCGATAAAACATAACACAAGCATAAACAACTAGAAAACGAAAAGTATTAAATTACCTCATCGACTGCCAGAGCGACCGGTTCGAAGCAGCCCCCATCCAATTCTTGCTTCCGGTGACTCTACTGAAGTCATTATAACTTATTTGCCTTTTAGAACAAATAAACTTTCCAAAGTTATATTTCTACTTTTAGATATATTATTTAGATGAAATACTTTCTTCAACGCTTCAATAGTGCTTTTGATTCATTTTACAGTATATTACATAATTACTGACTACGTTCAGCAGAGGACATCCGACGGCCGATGTGGTGGCTGTACAGGGTCTCGACTGGAGCTTCTGCGATGCGGATATATAGAGCACCCAATACACTAAGTGGTTTGAAGTCTCTAAGTAGTTAATTTTATTAATAAAATAGAAGTAAAAGCTATATCCACAAGTACGAGTATTCTGGACTGAACTGGAATTAGCTGCTGCGTTAGCGGTTCGATTCCCGCGCCTGACAAGTATTTATATTGCCTTCCAAATATTTGTATTGGTTTATACTTTTATGCTTGTTATGGGTATTTCCAAACCACTGACACGGGATTTAGTCCCACTTTTGGCCTTTAATCAGGTTTGAAAACGTTGACCTCAGATCTCTCTCTCAGAACGACCTTGAGCTAAACTGTGGCTCATAGATAGCAACCCCGTTTCGAAAGCTTAGTCCGTCACTGTGTCAGTAAAGATTATCGTATCCGGAGCCGTATGAACTGTGTACCTTGAGAATATACGATGTGCACATATTAAAAAAGTTTTTTTTTTTTACAAAGAAATTTTTACAAAGAAATTTACAAATATAATATTATTTGTATATTTATCGCTTCAAATTTAGTAGACATTTAGCATAAATACGATAACTTAGATACTGGTGGTAACCATATCATAATTTCATATTTAATTGGTTCAAGGACACCAAGTGTTTTGTAATCGTAATTGTTTGTACATAAAGTGAAATAAGTTCGGAAGATCGTATATTATAATATTTTAATATTATTATTAAAATATTCTAATATGCCTATTATTAATTGTTATATACATATAAATTGCCGTTTTGACAAGCGATGCGTTTTGATGGATGGTTGTCATTTTAAATTCATATTTTTAATTTGGACGAAATTAAATGTTTAAGTCATCTACAAGGTATATGTTATTTCTTATTCTATACATAGTTTTTTTGTTTTATTTTGTATGTTATAGTTTTTTACTTTATTAAAGTGTCCTTAAAACCACTTTTGAGTCTTCACTGTACAATAATACTTTATAATTAATCTGAAGTTACTACCGGATTTGAAATGTACTCTCTAAATAAGAATCAGTCAAAATTTTCATTAATTACTTTAGTGAAGCTATATTCACTACATAATTAGTGAATTTTAATAACAAATTGGTGAATACTCACTAATACACATACACATATTCAATTATCAAATCAAAGGACTCTGTTATTCACTTATTCATACATTGAATAGTCACTAATTATGCGTGGTGCCCTTTTGACATTGATCAAAAGTGAATAGTCACTTAAAATTATTGTAATTCCACTGATTCGTGTTCAGAGAGTAGATTCTGTTTTAAAGGACCGGCAAGAAACGATCTCTACAATTTTATTACTCTTACGTCATTTAATATCCAGTTTAAGCTTCCTTTTAATTTGATACAAACCAAAACCCCTTTCTGCAATATACCCAAACAAACGCAAAACGAAATTAATTATTGAGGATGAAAGTACTATGGCTCATAGAGAGGGTTTCGAATCCTTAATAGATCTTTACAAGATATTAGGAATAATAATTGTCAAATGGGAGGAGTTATTGTATTCTTAGCAGGCGATTATCGGCAGACTTTACCAGTAGTGCCCAGAGGAACGCGAGCGGACGAAGTTAAAGCGTACGTGAAGCGTTGACGATCGTTCTGGTGTAGTAGTGCGAGTAGTCACCTCAACGCCTCGCCTCAATTACGGTGGTCGCGGGATCGATTTCCACTCGGGGCAGATATTTGTATTTGTGCTAATATTTGTTTCCGGTCTGGGTATATATCCTTGTGGGTTTCCCCACCGTGCCTCGGAGAGCAAGTAAGTCTGTCGATCTCGGTTATCACAGACATTATATAACGATCGACCAGCTTCATCGGTTAAGCTCCAATCCTTCTCCTGTTTGTACAAGAGGCTTTTGCCCAGCAGTGGGACGCTTACAGCCTGTTTTCAGTTCGTTCAGTTCAGAAAAGTTATTACAAACGGTACAGTAGTTATAAAGCTGATTGAATAGTCACTAGCAAATATTTTCTTTCTATTACATAAGTATATACTAAAGAATGAAATTTAGAAAAGTTAGCTAATATTATTACAAGTTGATGCTGGTTACTGACGTGTTTAATCAACAATCGGTAAAAACTTGACCAACGTCGACTTATTTCATTGCTAAATATTATGCGCCCATCGCCGACTGGTTTCCACATACGCACACATAATTTTCATTTAATTTACCTACCTGTACATTAATAACTATGTCCACATTACTATAATATGTATTACTTATTCAATTTATAAATAATTAAGTTAACTTGACATAGTAAAGTTTAGTGGTGACAGGGTATAGCTACAATGAGGATGAATCCCCGTCACCAGCCGACGAGGACGATATTTATTATACAAGTGAGATATATATATATATATATATATATATATATATATATATATATATATATATATATATATATATATATATATATATATATATATATACTAGCGGCCCGCCCCGGCTTCGCACGGGTATTTAACTAAAATTTTAAAAATTATAAATTTATATTTTTTATCACCTACACCTGCTTCGATACTGGAAAATATTTTATAATAGACGGATTGAGTTGTCAAATCAACTTCGAAGCAAAAGCAACCCCCTTTTAACCCCGTTAGGAGATGAATTTTGATAAAATACGAAACACGTCTTCTATCAATTCTGTTAAAGAATATTTTATGCAAAATTTGAAGTAGATTGGACCAAGGAATCATGTTGTCCCATACAAATTTTGCTCCTCTTTTTCAACCCCTTAGAGGTAGATTTTCGTAAAATCCGTTCTTAGCTGACATCTACTCGGTAAAAGGAATATTCCTACCAAATTTCAAGTCTCTGCGCCTTATAGTTTCAGAGATATCGTGATGAGTCAATGTATACGTGGAAATCTCTTATATATATATATATAGAAGATAGATAGATTGTTAATTATTAAATTATTTCAAGATAAAGATTATATTTTTTGTAATTTTGTGTATTACTAAAATGCGTTATTTTTTATTTCTGCACCTGGGAGTCTTTCTATAGATACTGTATAAAATTGTAAAAGTGTAAGGAGTGTACTACATTTTTTAAGATCAAATAAAACAAAGGCTTGTAAACAACAAAAAAACAATTAAGGAAAGACTATGTTAGTAATCTTTGGGAATGACATTACGACATGATATAATAACTCTCCATAAGTAATAGATTTTTTTAAATTTTGTTTACAAGATTCGTGTCACGTCTACGTTCGCAGGTTTGACCCCTTTTTTTGTCGCTGGGAAATACGTTTACGTATCCCGCCGCCCGAAGGTGACGGGTATGTGGGACTCGCTGACTGCGAAGTCAGATTACCCACTAAAACTCAGCGGTGCCCTCATCGTCGTACAAGGACGCCACGGGATCGCTGGCGCATGCCACCGTGACGCAAGTTTGACCCCTACTCACGACACATGTTGGCATAGGGTGTATAGAAGTAACAACTCTAAATCTTTTCCTACCATTCTGTTTAACATGCTTTTTATTCATTAACAAACAAAGTTTATAAAGAAATATAGTAGACGGATATCGCGTTGTTAACCAAGGACTTGTTTATGGAGCGAGGCTTGAACACCATTATCCAGCAGCGCCACAACCACAACGTGATTAGTCTGTGTCCGTCTAGATGTAATTTTTTAGTATTACGCAAAATGTTTGAATCGAGTTTGATTGCTCAATTAAAAAAATTGTAGCTGAACGCACTTAAAAGCTAAGCGTAAGCGGCTGCAACAAAACTTTACTACTGCAGGCAACAATGACTCACTTATCTTTTGCTAAGAAATAAATAACAACAATTTGATTAAAAGTCTATACCGGATTTTATCGCGTTTATTTAAAACTTTATAGTTTGACAATATTTTAAATTATTTCCCGACGTTTCGGACCCTTATTATTTATTCGGACACCCACCACCTCAGTCCCCCGAGATCATGGACGCTGTAAAGGGTCCGAAACGTCGGGAAATAATTTAAAATATTGTCAAACTATAAAGTTTTAAATAAACGCGATAAAATCCGGTATAGACTTTTAATCAAATGAGTAAAATTCGCGTAAATATAAGAGAACAGTAAATAACAACAATGATCAAAGTTTTGGTAATAAAGCAGAAAATTTTTCATTTCTAAATATACACAACATACCAATGAAAATCCATAATATTAATTATAAGTACGAGATTTTGAACGTGAATTCCAAATAAGGCAGTTTATCAATTAACTAGATAATAACCACGACTTTGGTTTATTATTCGTTTGTGCAAAACGATTTCAGTAAAATTTCACTAAAATATTGTTTATAAAGTATAACACCACTCCTAGACGATGTATCAAGCTTACTCTTATTTCACTTGATTTTAAGTCAAACCTCTGGGATCATAACTGTTGTTGCGGGGGAGAGAGGAGGCTGCCGACGCGGCCTCCCTCCGCGGGTGATTAACGGGGCTGCGTAGGAGGTGCGCCTCTAGTAACGCCCTTGTGCCCGTGTCGGGCCGGGATGGGAACCCGGTCCTGATAAACACGGCGTCGTCGGGCCTGTTCAGAGGTGAGCCGGACAGTCGCCATGGAGGAGAAGTCTGGCATTTTCGCCGAAGCCAGCCTGTCGCTGGAGAGATCTTGTAGCCTGCAGATCCGGGACCCTCCAATTAAAGCGACTGAAGGCTCCCGCAGGGGTTTATAAATAATAAAATAATAAACGTCTCACACTCAACGGCCCCCAGTAGGATGTAAATCCTGTGTCGGGGGTCCGGAAACACACATAATACACAAGCACAAATATACAAATATTTATCATGTGCGGGAATCGAACCCGTGACCGCTAGCGCATCAGCCAGTTGCTGTGACCACTGCGCCAACGCGTCGTCAAAAGTTTAGTACGGTCTTACACCTCTAAGTACTGAGTCCGACATACAGTCTAGGGTGTCTTGGATATCTCCCGTAAATGGGTTCCCCTGCGATACAAAAAAAGCATCATAACTGTTAAATAAATTTCGTGCTACAGATTTTCCGTGATGCTGTAAAAAACAAATGGACAGATAGAATGACAAAAATTTTAAAAATAATAATTGCTCTGGCTTGTATTGCTCTCATAAAAATCCTATAATTAGTTTTTTCTAATATCTCTCAGATATCATCTGGTTAAGACTTAATTATATGTTATTATTATCATATATAACTAAAAATATTAAAACAAAAAAAAGCCTTAAAAATATAATATACCTAAAGACTAAAATATATTATTAAAAGGAGTCCCTTTAGGCAAGGTTCCGAAGATACTGGCAGCGTTCCCCCTTTGAATAGCTAGACTAATTCTTTGTCCGAGGTAGCTGCCAGCTCTTCGGTCTCCTGTAATGTCGACTAACCTTTTTGCTATTTCCTTAAAAAGCATTAAAGCACTAGGACCCCACGGACCAAGGGTCTCGACACCGAATGGGACAAAAACGTATTCGGAGCCTAGACCCCTGTATTTGCAAATTTTAGCTTTTTCAGCCGCTTCACAAGCCGCACCAGCTCTGTTGCTGGTTTCATGTAGATGGGAAGGTGCCAATGTGTCTGAACATGCTGCATCCCATACCAGCACCTTGCCCATCTTCCATGGAATCAAACTCATACCGTCCGGTCTCTTGCAATACCAATCGGCTCGAGTAGACTTGGCACGTTGACGGTGGCAAGGGATCGGCGAATGATATCGTTAAGTGCGGCATGTCTCGAGAAGCGGCCTGCACTTTTTTGGCATGATAGTCCGTGATGCCCTAGTTTGTCGACATCACTGCCACAGGGACATTTATGAGGGGTGCAGACCGGAACCCCAAGCCGTAGACAGGTTACGATTCGGAGCGTGTCAGGCTCGAGAAATGTTCCTGTATTTGAAGAAGGGTACGCGTGAAGCCAGTAGCCGGCCTCATGTGTACCCACGGCCAAAAGCCTAGCACGTGCCGAACCTGTACTAAGGCTCAAAAGATTGTTATAAGTCAATTTAGAGTTTATGTCGTCCCGGGTCCTTTGTGAATTTGGATCAAATGGAAAATTTTGACCTGGGCATGCAATTAAGAAAGCGTTTCTAGCTTCTTCCAAGCCAGCAATCTCAAAGTTTGAAGGGGATGCCCTTAAAATTTTACTTATAAGATTTGCTGAACTATGGACAGAAGATAGGAAGGCTGGCAAAGCGACACTGGAAATTTTGCGAATCCCTAAACCACCATAACGGATGGGTAGGGATGCTTGGGTCTAAGATTGCTCGTTGAGCTGCATATTAAGAATTGATTCTAAAGTTATTTTGATTAAGTCGTCTACTTGTGTCAAAAGATCTGGGTGATTCCAAAAGGAGCAGCAACGGAGCACATATGTAGATTTTGGGACGAAAAGACAGAATTTTAAGATGCTAAGTGCACAATGTGGACTAATTTCAAAGAGACGATTAGAATATATTTGAAATTTAGTAATTGAATTATTAATATATTCAGAAATAGATTCATCAAAAATTGGAGAACCTAAAAGGTAAAGGGAATTACTGTTAACGATTTTAATATTTGGAGTATATAATATAAAATATTAAATTTTTGTTTTACGTCATTTAAATTTAAATCACTGTATAAAAAGTTCGCATTTGCTAAAATTAAGCTCCAAACCAATGGCTTCAAATTTATTTTTGATTAAAAAAAGGTCTGAAAACACAGTATCCACATCACCTCCTAGGGTTCCGTCGTCCAAATACCAAACGTTGAATTTAGAATTTAAATTTATATTAATTTATATGTAAATTAATATAAATTTAATTAAATTATATGTAATTAATTACATTAAATTATATGTAAGATCTATCATATATTATATTTAATCATTAGCCTTTTAATAGAATATTGATTTAAAATAGGCGGATTGTCTAAGGGTTCCTGTCCGTTGATGCGGAAAAGTTTTGATATCAAAAAGTTTTTTATGTGTATTAATTTAACCTATTGCATTGAATGTGGGTGGATGAATTTCATTTATTGTTTTAATTAAAAGTCTAAAAACGGATTTTATCGCGTTTATTTAAATTTACTGTTTAACAATATTTAATTTAAATTATTTCCCGACGTTTCGGACCCTTTACAGCGTCCATGATCTCGGGGGACTGAGGTGGTGGGTGTCCGAATAATGAATCAATTGTTACATACCCCGCTTTTTATACAATTATAAATTTATAATTGTATAAAAAGCGGGGTATGTAATTATAAATTTATAATTGTATAAAAAGCGGGGTATGTAACAATTGATTCATTATTCGGGCACCCACCACCTCAGTCCCCCGAGATCATGGACGCTGTAAAGGGTCCGAAACGTCGGGAAATAATTTAAATTAAATATTGTTAAACAGTAAATTTAAATAAACGCGATAAAATCCGTTTTTAGACTTTTAATTAAATGAATAAAATTCGCGTAAATATAAGAGAACAGTTCATTTATTGTTTTATTACAATATAAAGTTCTGTGTCGGGAGTCACACACGACGCAAAAACACAAATGCCGGTAATCGAACCCACAACCCTGGAGCCGCAGCAGGGTCACTGCTAACTGCGCCAATGGGTCAGTTATTCAGGATAACAATATCGAGTGTTGTAACTTGTAGTATGGATTTAAATCGAGCCTTGTTTCATTTAAATTCATCTGATTATTTCGCATGGCGGTCAGCCAAGATAAAATCAAACACAAACCATAGACAAATATAAAAAAGTAGTTTTTATATCATTATCAATTTTACAATACCCTCCAAAATTTTCTTCTTATCTTTCTAGTCGGTTTTTCTCACTTTAATAGTATATATTCCGAAAGGGAATTAATATTTTTTATAACATATTGTTAAAAAAAAGTTCATTAATGTATAATATAGTAAAAATTGTTTAAATAATAATTTGTTACAAGAAGTTCTTTAATTATTTCAGTGATTACGCACTAATATTATGAAACCACCAAAAGAATTGAAACTAGCAGAGTGTATTATTATAGCGAATCATAAAATCATAGATTGTTTAGGCTTTGAATATCACGAATATGAATTTATGGTTTTTATAATTTACTAATATTTTTTTAAGTTTGTTTGTTTGTATGCGCTAATCTCAAAAGGTCATCGAAGAGGACGAATTGACGACGAGTTGGTACGACTACAACGAAAATGTGATATTTTGTACACGAAGAATAAATCTGCACTTAATTAAGGAGTTACTACGACGACGACAGCTTTTTCAGCCGAATAACCAGTCGATTGTACATGTAAAACTTAATTAGTTCTAGTAGAATAGTACTGTATTGTACTATATCAGCCTGTAAACAACCCACTTCTGAGCGAAGGCCTCTTCTCCATATAGAAAGGTTGGAGCTTAATCCACCACGCTGCTCCACTGCGGGTTGGCGGATAATTCTCTACAACGAGTAACGATCGTTATCAGGTGTCTATAATAACAACCGGGACCGACGGCTTTACATGCTGTCCGAGGCACGGTGGGGAGACCCACAAAGACATACACCCAGACCGGAAACAAATATTTGTACAAATACAAATATCTGTACCGAGCGGTAATCGAATCCACCACCGCCGGCGCGCGGTTTGAGGCGACTACTTGCACCACTACATCAGAACGGTCGTCTAGTAGAACAGAATTAAACTATAATATGGCAAAATCAAATCCGAGACAAAAATCACACGATGGGTTCCCAATAAAAACTTCTTGATAAAATCTGCGTGTAACTACCAGTAATCTGCGATGGAACAAAGTGTTACCTTACTCGTAACTAGCAATCCTCCTTTCTAATAATTAAAGTTTTGCCTAGCATTAAAATATTTATAGTCTTTTACAGAACAACCTACTTATAGATGAAAGTTATAAGCTTTTAAGCCTGACGCAATGACCATTTGAAGTCGAGTTATTTATAGAATAATGGATCTGATTAAAATGTATCCAAGTATTAGACTTATTGTAAGCGAAACCGCGTATCTCAATCAGTGTATTAACATTCATTAAGTGAAAGGAATGTATGGAGATGTCATGAACTTCTGCTTAATTTGAGTTTATTGCATCTATTATGATTATTTATTAAGAAGGTACATACCAAATGGTTAAATATATAAAAGGTAGCCGTATCTTTAAATATAATATAATTATATAAGTCTATGTTACGTCTGTATACCTAGAGGTGGAAAATTATTTAAATTGACTTAGTTTTTTAGATAAATTATAAACCATTCTCCTGTACGAGTATAATATAAGAGTAGACTATGTTACATGGTACATAGGGACCATGGAAGGTGTTAGGGTCTCAGGCTGACGAAGCAGGATACCTTGACAATTTTAGAGATTCAATTTAAAGAGGAGTGCGACTTTTAGGGCCGAAACACATAACGGCGTTGCGGCGCCGCAACGCTAAAATCGGCGGTGGCGTCACCGCCAATTTTAGCGGCGCGGCACCGCCAATTCCGGCGTTGTGACGTCATACTTGTTGACCATGATTTATTGACATTTTGTGTCTATTTTTATATTTTATTTTTTTTGTGTCTTTATTAGACATGGGTATCTCAATGAATTTTTATGAACTGCAGATAAGCTCATGAGCCATATGCTTGAACTGGAGCTGTGAATTGGCTCACAGTTCAGCTCAATTGTTGTTATGTTGTTACTTTTAACTATTAGATTTACAGCTAATTTAAGACTCGGTTCAAACAAGTGACATGTATGATGTACCTAAATTAATAATTATAAATATGTAATAAAGCAGCGTTTCGAAAAGTTATTATAGTGATATTTTTTCTATCTTACACAATTATAGGGGAATGCTAATTTAATGCATAAGATAAACGCTAAAGTGAGTTTTTTTGTTTGTTATGCTTTTACGCCTTAACTATTAATCTGAATCCCGATCATCATGAAATTCTGCATACCAGTTTTCTGGGGTACAGAAAAGTACATAGAGTACCTACTTTACGTACCGACTACCGTTGGTGCCTGTACCATGCGAGCTGAGCCGCGGACGAAAGCTATTTGTTTATATTTAATCTATGAAACTAATATAAATGTAAGATATTAATTTATGTATCACTATGTTTAAATTTTGTTTAGGCTTTATGAGACAAAAGTTGTTTAAAATCCTACCAGCATAAAAAAATTGATTCACAAAATTATTTCCGGTACAAAGGATTACTTTTTATGCATTCTACTTTAATAACAACTTTAAATATTAACAAATTTCACGTGAATTATAATATTTAAAATAATTAAATTAATATCCGCAATCAAAAATCACGAAGAACTGGTTACCCTACAACAACGCTCTTTTTCGCGACGCCGCAACGCCGCAACGCAAACTGCTGATTTTAGCGTTGCGTCAACGCAACGCCGTTATGTGTTTCGGCTCTTACTATGTTATATTCCGTTCTTGGTGCAAATCCAAAATTATATTGCTAAAATTCAAAATATATCGTTAGAATACCTGCTTAATGAACGATTTGTGGATAGAAATTTATTTTAATAATTGTATTTTTATATATTAATGAAAAGATAATCTCAATGCTATTTTACTTTTACCTCAGAAAATTACTAGGTATTTGTTTCAATTTTGACGTGTTAACGTCTATTAAATCGATGAAAGTCAGCTGTACTTCACTAAGAAGTATGACTCATTGTCACGTTTCGCGAGCGAGAACGCGCAACAAGCGATAGAGATCAGCCTAGACGTTCGGCTTTCAATATTTTCTTATGAAAATAATTATCGTCCGTAAACTGACTTTATTTAATATATAAAACGAACTGAAACACTCAATAAGCGTACCACTGCTCGACAAGGGTCTCTTCTCCTGTATTGTATTAGAATATGAGTTTGATCCACCACGATGCTCCCATAGAGGTTAACGAATAATTTATCTAATAAAAGTAACGATCGCTATAAGGTGAATAAACACCTAACAATGATATATCAACGTATATACGTTGAATAAAATAAATATTTCATAAATAATATAGTGATTCTATAAATAATAAATAAATTAACGCTCCCGATCAGGAATGGGGAAACTCCCAGTAGGATGAGAATCCTGTATCGGATGCACTGAAAGACACAACACACAAGCACAAACGCCATTAAACGTCAAAAAAAAATTGTGATGATCGTGTGAGCTGTGTCAAAAATAATTCAATTTTACGATGTTTTAAAATTCTAGAATAATATAGAATGGTGCCAAGAATACCTATTTGCAGCTAATCCCCGTTGAATTGTAATTCCGATTCTCTTGGCAAAAACGCACCACTAGCATTTATTTCAAATTATTTTGTGCATATTAAATAATAAACTTTAGAATCAAAGATAATAAACTAAATTTTTTAATATCTATTTCTATGTTACCAACAACAAATTTTAAGCTACAATAAACATTTAAATAAATTAAAAAGAACCACAGTGTTTTTTCGTGATTGCAATTACATATAAAAATATTTACATACATATATTTATATTACTTGCTATCGTAAACGGATTAGCATCAAACCTTTAACCTTAAAAGGATTTGAGCTAGGTCGCTTTTTATCAAAAATATTAATGTCATCTCACACTGAATGCGATCCGGCGATGTAAAGCGTAACGCGGTCCTATTATATTATTCATTCGTTTTAAAAGCATTCAATATAATGTACATAATTTATTATTAAAAGACTATAAATTAAGCTTCTTGTTGAATTATTCTCAGCATTCGTAACGGTTATAGAGTTACTTAAAACTGAAATGATGTTTTGATCAACAACTAAATTATTTTGTCTCAAATTTTAATCCAATGATTCGTTTTCTCCATACCAAGGATTGTGATAGATCACAAAGAAGTCAAAAGACTCGCTAGTAAGTAGGTTCGATAGTTAAAAAAAGTTTCAAAAACTATTTTAAATCGTCATTTTACAAAGTGAATATTAGTCTTTAATTAATTAATTAATATGAAACTATAACGGATTTGTCAAGTAGATTCTGCTGAGAACAACCGGTAAAAAACTCAAAAGTGATAGATTATCAAACCTGCTTCTAATAAAGTTACAACTCTACATATTTTCCACGGTACGCTTGGCAGGTGCATGTAAATAGTAAATTTTTAACGTATATGTCTTTTTCGAAAACCCCCAAGAGATGATGAGAGAGGCCTACGTTCACCAGTGGACATACAACGGCTGATGAAGTGGTGGTGGTCATATTTATTACTTTAAATAAAATTTTCTTTGAGCTTCCCAAAATAGAGGTTTTGGTTAGGCGATTAATAGCTTTCAACCATTAATTCGTATATAAAACGAACGTATCACTAAGTATCAAACTGTTTCATGTGTGAAGAGCTCTTAGCTATTTAATTTCCGGGATAACGAGATGTTACAACGCAATACAAGTATATCCGGGATTTGTGTGGTTATTAATAATTAAAATATTTGTGGTACTAGGAAGTTGTACGAAGATCTTGTTATTTAAAGGTCATATGTTCGAATCAATGGGAAGAGACCCATCATAAATAATCAATGAGAAAAAAATATATATATGGTGAAAAATAAATATGTCTATAAAAGTAGTTACTTGAAAAAAAGGATTGTCAACATTTTTAAAAATTGTAATTAAAATTCAATTCATAAAAGTATGCAATTTTTTTCAATGGAAAACATTGTTATCACGTAAAATTATCGTCCGTAAGCTGAATTGACAGACAACCAATTTTTTCTCTTCTACTCTGAACCATCTAACGATGGAGTGGAAGAGAGATAGACTTATCACAAGCCGAACGCTTAGGTCGATCGTGCCTCTCTGTCGCTTGTTCCGCGCTCTCGCTCGCGGAACGTGACAATGAGTGATGCTTTTTCGGGAGTGCAACCGGCAGTCATCGATTTACAAGACGTTATCACGTCAAAAATATTTGAATTAACGAGTGCAAATAAATGTTAATTTATCGAAAAAAATGTAATTTTCAATTAACGCCTTCTTTGTATTATACAAAATAATGATAATTCAGTGATAATAATTCAATTCAATTCATAAAAGTATGCAATGTTTTCTTATGACGTTATCACGTAAAATTATAGTCCGTAAACCGACTTTACGGGCAACCAATTATTTATTTTTTAAATTATTAAACTGTATTTAGTGATGTGGAAACGTTAACGTTGAAAAATTAATATTTAGTTTTAAATAGACTAGAGATTTTATTAAAAATGCAAATTATGTTAATGTAATAGAGTATTTTAAATGTACCTGTATATTTATAAAATATGTGACTCTGTGTTAATAATTTTATATTGTGATTATAATTTCGGACGAAGGCTGGATATTTTACATAAATTGACAAACATATGGAAGGTCTAAATGATTATTATGTAAGTATGATTTGACATTGCATTCTATGAATGAATTAATAGAAATAATGAATCAAAAAACACAGTTTTTAAATATTTGTAACTACTGTTCTCTTGTATTTACGTGTATTTTACTCATTTAGTTAAAAGTCTATGCCGTTTTTTTTTTTGCGTTTATTTATAAACTTTACAGTTTAACGATTTTTTTTTAATTAAATTAAATTATTTCCCGACGTTTCGGACCCTTTACAGCGCCGTCCATGATCTCGGGGGACTGATGTAGTGGGTATCTGAATAATAAATTAATTGTTACATACCCCGCTTTTTATACAATTATAAATTATTACTTTTAACCTTTCCTATTCACGCAGAATGAACTTATTGTGTCTGGAAGTCGTGCTGTGTTCTTATTTTTATTGGGTTCAATTAATTTCAATACTGACTCCCAAGTTGGTGATACGTTCTAACCATCCTCTCTATTGAAATTAGGATGTTTTTTGATTTCAATAGCCTCGCGAATCATCCTTGGTAGGAATCGGTGTTCTTTAGCGAGAATTTGTGGCTTATCAAATCTGATGTAGTGGTTGGTACTTTGTTGAGCATGTTGATACACAACAGACTTTGTCGACCGTTGGTGTTTAATGTCAGGTATGTGTTCTTTGAAGCGTGTCTCTATACTCTATTTAGTTTGTCCTATATATAGGAGACCACATTCACAGTCTAATTTGTAGACCCCTGCATCTTGTAAAGGTATTTGGCACTTGACAGATGGTAATAATTGACTTATCTTCGTTGGCCGCTTGTAGTAAGTTTTGATTGAAGCTCGCTTCAAGATGTAGCCAGTCTTGTCAGTGACTCCTTTAACATATGGTAGTATGGCAGGCTGGCGCTTAACTGTGGCAGTCTTCTTCCTCCGGGATCTGACTCCTGTGACGCTGACGCGGTGCTCGGAGCTTGTTGTCTCGCAGTACCTGCTTGATCTGCTGTAGCTCTGCGTCTAGGTGTTTCTCGTCACAGATCCCGCGAGCTCTCTGAAACAGAGACAAACCAACGGCAGAGAGTTGTCTAGGATGGTGATGAGAAGCACCGTTCAAATACTTGTTTGTGTGAGATGACACGACAAGAATGGTCGGAAAATAAATTTTAAAAATTGTTAAACTGTAAAGTTTTTAAATAAATACACTTTTAATTAAATGTTTGTAACTATGTCATTTTGTTTATAATATTATTATACGATACTGCAACATGTATGTGAATTTATGTATGTATATGTGTGTGAAACTCGAAGGTTTTGGCGATTTCTAAGATAACCCGGTAAATTCTGAGAGTCATTAAAAAGTTTTGGTGTGTCCGAAATTATTTTTTCATGTGACGATTTCGAATATTTGTCGATTCTTAAGACAAACCATGTCTTGGTATATCTACATTGTGGAAGTTATACAACGTATTAATGTGAACATTGTAATTATTTGTATTGGTGATAAATACATATATAATATACATATCTATCTATACAAATAATAAATCTGTTAAAACCTCCGTTTTATTAATACACTATATATCATCAAGAATAAATTTTAATAGCGCGATTTAATTTCAATCAGCGCCATCTCTTATCATTTTTTGTTCGTGCACGTATCACGTAAAAAGTACAAAACCAATGTAAATAACTTTAATACATAAAAATTATACATAACTCACAGTATAATTTAGTTTTAGTTTCATTGTAATTAAATTTAAAAATAAATATTTAAGAAAATAGAAATACGCCTACGCGACATAGACGCCATCTGGTCTAACGAATCTTAAAAACTCACAAAACTTATTTTTGAGTGATTATTTTGTTAAACTTAAAAGTTTACTAAATATGTCGGATAGGAATAGAAATCGTTTTAATATTTTAGATAAACATCATTTTCAATTAATATAGGTACTATTATGTTAAATGTCACTAAATATAAAAACTATGTTATTACCATTATACGATAGATGGCGCATGTAGGTGATAAGAAATATAAATTTATAATTTTTAAAATTTTAGTTAAATACCCATGCGAAGCCGGGGCGGGCCGCTAGTATATCATAAGATTGGGAATCGTCCCTAACTAATGAACAAAAAAACCTGAATTATATTCACATGATACTTTTAGAAAAATAAGCTGAACTGAACATTTCCTGAAAATTACCCCCTTCTGGGCAAAAACTTTCTTTGCCATACAGAATAAGGGTTGGAACTCAATACACCACGCCGTTCCATTGCGAGTTCGCGGATAATTTCCCTACATAGAGTAATGATTGTCATCGGATATTTATGATATAATGATAACAACGGGGATTTTTGGTTTTACGAGGCACGTTGGGAAGACCTTTTTTTTGTTTTGGCGGGGAAAATAATATACCCAACAACACACCCCTTTGTGCGGGGAGACAACGCAGTAGTGTGGGCCCCTCACCCACTAAAATAACCCGCTGTGCACCCTCACCCGCCCTTACAAGGCGGACCACGGGTATCGCGTACGTTGCTCTGTGGCCCACAGGCGGCAGCCCCATCGGGCATTCTCCTGTGCGACACCCTGCGCACTTAGACATCGCACCTTCGCGGTAGGCTGTTTCGGCGGACGGTGGTCAATCCCCGACCCTACCGTCTGCAGCCTCGACTAGGACACAAACACAAATCTATATTATATATATATATATATATATATAAAGACATTAATTAGAAACTTTTGCAATACACGTGTAGTGAACCAGTAATTCTAGTCAAAACAAAAATTCGAACACATTAAAATATACATTTAATAATAAATTTATTATATTAATAATATTTCTTGATATTTCGTTATAGAGACTATTATCGTTAATAATATTAAAAAAAAAAAAAAAACGAAACTTTTAAAGTTCAAAGTATCCTCACGGTCATGTCAAACGGCCTCTTATTACGACCAAATAATTGTAATGTTGAAAATTTTAACGTTACGAAAGAGAACTGCTTATATTAATAGATAACTAAATAAATTTAAATAATATAATATAATATCTTTGACTATTTTTTCAAGGAGACGATGCGACGTAAGATTTGTATTGATGAGTATAAAATCGTCTATGAAACATACGGATACATATATAAATAATTCCGTAATAACTTACAGATTAGTACCTGACATATTCTTAAAATTTTGCTAAAAATTCCTTTCAAAGCAGGTTTCTTTTATATATTTGAATTATAAACTTTATTTTTTTAGCATTATTTTTTGCTATAGCAGTTATAGTAATATATGTAAGTATTTACTTTTTAATTACTAAACCGTCGATATCCGACGATTACTGTAATATCATGGTTGCATCAGTATTTCAACCGTTTTGGTGTAGTGGTGCGAGTAGTCACCGGCAGTCGCGGATTCGATTCG
The DNA here is from genome assembly GCA_036937285.1 of Euphydryas editha. Classification (NCBI taxonomy): domain Eukaryota; kingdom Metazoa; phylum Arthropoda; class Insecta; order Lepidoptera; family Nymphalidae; genus Euphydryas; species Euphydryas editha. Next base: position 1,380,403 of record JAUPFZ010000007.1, on the reverse strand, counting down.
CTCGGACAGATATTTGTATTTGTTTAAATATTTATAGATTTGAGAGAAGCGACCATTATTCATGATAGGGAAATTATTCGAAAACCCGCAGTGGTGCAGCGTAGTCGATTAATAATAATTAGGCTCTAATACTTCTTCTATATGGAGAAGAGGCCTTCGGTCAGCAGTGGGTGGTTTTCAGGCTGATACGAAACCCAGACTGGGGACAGGAATCGAACCCATAACCCTAGAGCAGAAAGCAGGGCCAATTGCACTAACAAGCCAGTCGTGATGAAACACGTTAAATGATCTCAGATATTTAGGTGTTCAAAATCAGAACCGGGAAAATCCTCGATTTGTGCTAATTTAGTCTTTAAAAAAACTCGTGTTTGACTTATTTATTAATATTACCATATATCACTGGGTAAAGTGTTACATAACCGATTTAATGGTAAACTACTCACTATTATATATAATTATGTTGGAGATAAATAAATATTAACCAACAATCACACCACGTTAACCTAGCCCCGTGCTAAGTTCGTAAGAACTTGTGTTACAGGTACTAGGAACGGAAATAAATTTAAGAAATTTTAAATAAATACATATATACATAAATACACATCCATGACCCGGTGCAGACATCTATATTCGTCATACAAATTATCTGCACCTGGCGGGATTCGAACCCGCGACCGCTGCGTAAAGTGTCCAGTTGCCTGACCACTCGACCAGTCGGTCGTCAAAAGGTGATGTGTTATTGATAAATGGACTCTTATGATAGAGATTCATTAAAGATAGGCAGTATTGCAGGATGGTGACTTCGAAATAAAACGTTGATTACATTTCTCAGACGTGTACTTCTCGTAACTGATTACAATATTTCATTTAGCTCTTACAACAGTTGTAATCCAATTAGATTACTATTGATAGCATGGTAAATTCATGGCATGGCATCTAGCTCATCTTCTCCAATTGTCTCCAAAATACCATCAAACACGTTATCAGATAATTCAATGACAACTCTGCTTTTCCATCTCCATAGCAACTTGTCTTATGGCCCAATATATCGCTTAAGATTCATTTTTTGAAATAAGATTATCGCTTGCCAGCTGTATCGACTACACCCAAGCTAAGCTGCTTGACGCAACCAAAGATTAATTATTGCAATAATAACATAATGTCGCATCTGATCTTAAACTAAAGTAACTTAATTATTTCTTCAATCTGCTGCACTTAACTCCATTGTTTCACGATCCGACATACAAAAAGAATGACAGAAGGTAATTTCAAGTCATCATTTTGAGACCGAAAATTCATTGCGAGGCGAGAGTTTGTTCCAAGAAAGATAATATTAATTATTCTACGACTAGTAATTTCATTAAAATATTAAAAAGAAAAAAATAATAAAGTTATTATCATTAACTCTTGAATATAAACAACTTAAAATTACGATACGCTGAGACTACCTGTACACAAAACCAAATATTTTCACAAATCCTTTGAAGTTCAGGCAATACTTCTCTGGAACGCGTTACCTTTAAATATTCGCAAAGCCGACAGTCTGGAAATTTTCAAAAGACGATTAAAAGAATACTATCTCTCCTTTTCTTGATTTTATGTGTTAATATGTATGTATGTATCTATGTATTTATGTATGTGTGTACTTATGTATATATGTATGTTTATATAATATATATGTATGTATATATGCGTCCATATATATGTCTATATAAATGCTTGTATCGGTTTTTTTGTGTTATATATGTGTTTGATAATACACTTCCTACCCCTTTCAGATCCATAATTTTCGAACCTTAAGGTTGTCTGGAAGAAATCGCTAAATAGCGATAAGACCGCCCTATTACCATCCTTTTCTGGTTTTGTTATTGTTGCTGTTTAATTATTATAATACTTTTGTGTGGTGTAATTAAAGTGTAAATAAATAAATAAATAAATAAATAAAATTTAAAAGGAAGGCTGTAAGTAAGGCTGAAGGTAGTATACATACTACATTGTAGTAAATATTTGAATAAATCATTTGTGTGTAACCTTTATCCTTTCAACTTCCCCTTCATTTACATAAAACTATAACAAAGTATAAACTATTTTTAATTTTAATTGATACATACACAGATCCTCGTATGCACGTGCGATCTTTTCACGATTCGCATACGCACGTATTACCATATATGGAAGAAAACGTCTCAGGAATCTGCGCAAGCGCTATCAGTACCTATGGACAATTGGACATGCTTATGAATACAAATGCAAACTGTATAACAGTTATATGAGAAACATCATAATGTGTGTCGTTTATTATTTATGCAAATATTTCTCTCTAGCTTGCGTGTTTGTACTTATGAATCTCCCTACTAAGTCTCGGAGTACACCTCACGTGATATCGTTTTTATCATGAGCTTGATCATTAGTCTCAGTAGAGAAACTATCCGCCAACCCACATTGTACCAGCGTGGTTAAATAATCTCCAAACCTGCACTTATATTGATAGGAAACTTTTGCCCAGTTCATTACAGAGTACTTTGGTGACCAAGCTTTGCTCGGTTAAATTATATTTAGATACATTACATACTGATGAAACATAAATAATATTTTCGATCTTACCGACATAATAGTAAAATAATAGGAACTGGTTATTAAAATAAAAAATAAAAAGAGCTCTCAATAATAGTTTTTCTCACAAAAGAAGAAACTTGAAAAAAAAAGGACAAAAAAATTCTGGGTCTTCTGATTTTGAATCCGCCCGATTCCCATCCTACCTATTATAAGCGTATCAATGACAGCGAAATATACCTTCATATCCTAATGATATTTTTTAATTGCGTAAAAAAAAGGATAAGACGACATTTTCAAAAAATAAATCCTAGCTAGATCGACTTATCGCCCCCGAAACCCCCTGTATACTAAATTTCATGAAAATCGTTGGAGCCGTTTCCGAGATTCAGATTATATATATACAAGAATTGCTCGTTTAAAGAAATAAGATACTAAGCCCAACCGCCAAAAGATAATCTATATCAGAATTAAGGAATATTATAATATACCAATCTTAGAATTAATTAAACCAAGGCTAGGTTATGTTGTATAAATATATATTCTATTTTTCCGACATACTGGTACATCTTGTATCAGGGTCCGTTTCTATATTTTGCTTCCTAACATAGATCCGAGGGTATTCATGTTTTTATTTCGCATCTCATATCCGCAATACGTTTAAGGCTATCTAGTTATTCTTGGATATAAATAATAATTAGCTATATTTAATTTTAAACAATGCGATATACTGTTATTTTGTTTAAATTATACAGAATGACTGGTGAGTTACTATCAATATTTAAGGAGAATACTCGGTACATGATTCTCATTCGAATTATGTAAAAAAATAGATATTTTTTCCGTCACACCGAACAAAAAAAAACAATAAAAGACCTAAAAAAATTGAAAAGGTGGTATAGGTACATCGAGAAATATTTATTGCATTACGTAAAGCATTACATGCGTTTAAAAAATACAAACTGAACAGTTAAACTTAAAGTGATCCTTTACAGTTATCGGAATTTAACGTAGGTAAAACCACAATCTGAGGAGTCTTATAAATAAACTCATTGTGTCGCCGCACATCATGCTTAAAAGTTATGAACAAATCATTGCATTGACTTATATTTAAGAACACAACTAAAATATTACGAGTATGTACATAGATCCTACTAATAATTACGGTAATTGCAATTTGTCTTTTTTTTTTTGCAAGTTTGATATATTGCTTTTAGCATCATATTCTTAATGACCCTTGTCTAACTCTCAGAGAATTCACCTAGATTTTTTGTTTTCAAGAAAAAGCATGTCATCATTAAAATTACGTTTCTCTGTATTAATATTATAAAGATAAAAGATTCGTTTGTTTTTAAATCAACAAAATCTAAAACGTATCTAATCGATTTTAATAATCACTTCGTTATTATTTGAATTAATCAGAATTAAATTTGACTATTAAACGTCACGTTGTAAGTTTTAGTAGTTAGCCAGTAGCCGTAAACAACAAGAGAAGTCTAGTCTATAATAATAAAAGTGACTCATTTCATGTCTCATTTGAACTCGTGCCTCGCACCTCGTCTCGCTCCTTGCCTCGGTCACGTTTTTAGCACACGTAAGTGTTTAGTATTTAACCAACTTGAAAAAAAGGAGGAGGTTCTCAATTCGACTGTATATTTTTTTTGTGTTGATGATTCTTTTTATATTCGAAAGCTGGTGCTTGTCATGTGGTCCCATTTAAATTTGAGCGAGATATGAGGAGTAGTTTTTAAGTTATCCCTGATAATGTATAATTCACTCCACTACATAGATTATATTCTTATTATTTTTGAGTGAGTATTATGGGGTGGGTGGGGTCTACCTCCTAGTGGTCCACCCCGGGCAACGGCGCCACTATCCTACTCGTAGCGACGGCAGAATGACCCCTCACTAAGCGGTGGTAGGTCCCACATGGGGCCGCCTGGCAGCGACCACCCTCTCACAAGAATCAGGCGCCAAGCAGCTTCCTGCGTTCCGTCTGTGTGTGAGAGTACCAGTGCCTTTGGGAGATGGACGAGTGTCAGCTGCGCGACTTTGCCGTTTTTTCCGAGTCTTGAGCAACACCTTACCGGGTATCTCATACTGGAGGGTAGCGGGATCCGAGGCACGGTCTTGCCGTTGACCGACCGCAGGCAGTTGGGGGCCCTAGCGCGCCAGCCACGTGGCAAAGGCTGCCCCGCCACCTCGCGAAAAATCCTGGGATGGCTCCACCGTGCCAGCTGGCGACTGGATGGGAGGACCCGGTGGCAATTTCCAGGGCGGCTCGGGCGTCCCCGCAGTCTCCGGATGAGCTCCCCATTAGTTGGTCTAGCCCAAGGGATCCGCATGGTAAAAGCTGCGCCTCGACATTCGACTGTTTCTCCATCATCACTCCTCGACATGAACAAAGCACAAATAAAGAAAAAAGTTAAAAAACGGCTGCACTTCCTCCCACTCAAGGTGCACTTCACTAACATCCGAGGTTTGCACTCCAACATTGACCCGGTCCACCACCACCTCGAGACCGCGAAGCCGCAACTGCTTTTCTTAACGGAGACGCAAATCAAATGTCCAGCAGATGCGACGTACCTCAACTACCCATGCTACTCATTAGAACATAAGTTCAAGGAACACGCTGGGGTCTGTGTGTACGTCCGCTATGACATTTGCTATAAGCGACTCCGGTGCTTTGAAGCAACCGGGTTCTCCACATTATGGGTTTTAGTAGACACCGGCGTGGACAAGACTATCTACGCCTGTGTTTATCGGTCACACAGTGGGGATCAGGAGACGACCAGGCTCTTCGACCACCTTACAAAGATGGCAGATAGTGCTCAACAGCGATATCCGACAGCCGAACTCGTTTTTCTCGGGGACTTTAACGCCCACCACGAGCAGTGGTTATTCCCGTACGAGAAAACATGCTACGCTGGGAGGGAGGCACGTAAATTCGCACTAGCACTAGATCTCACCCAAATGGTACAGGTTGCAACGCGAGAACCAGATGTCACCAGCCATACAGCCAACTGCTTGGACCTCCTGCTGACTACAGATCCAGACAGACACTCGGTCTCAGTATCTGCCCCGCTAGGGTCATCCGACCACTGTCTGGTGAAGTCAGTATCGATCTGCTCTCCTCCGGACAACTGTCCAAGAGACGCAAGAAGAGTGTGGCGATACGAGTTAGCAGACTGGGAAGAGATGCGGCATTTCTATGCATCTTTCCCTTGGCGGCAAGTCTGTTTTTCCTCGGGCGACCCCTCATGCGTGGCTGAGGCAATCGCTGACGTGATTCGACAGGGAATGGAATACTTTATCCCATTCTCCGACATGTCGCTCGACCACAAATCCCGCCCTTGGTACAATGCTGAATGCGCCCGAGCTGAAGCCCTCAAGGAATCTGCTTACCAGGCTTGGGTTCAAGTCCGCGATGCCAAAGCTGGAGTGCGGGGTGTTCGCACGAGGAAGAAAGCTTTTAATTCAGCCGCCAAGTCCTGCAAGCGAACACTACAAAGGGCTAGATCCGACCATGTCCGCCGTATAGGCGCTAAGCTTGCCTCCTACCCCCCTGGTAGTAGACAATTCTGGTCTCTGTCGAAAGCAATAGAGTCCAATTTCTGCCGCGCTACATTGCCTCCTCTGCAGAAACCTGATGGTACGCTGACTCACTCAGCAGTAGAAAAGGCAAACTTGCTTGCATCTCTCTTTGCAAGCAATTCGCGTCTTGACGCTGGCTCTACACAACCACCATCCCTGCCCCGATGTGATTCTTCTATGCGAGAGATCACGATCCACAACAAAGAGGTCCGTAGAGTTTTGCTGAACCTTGACGCGAACAAAGCTAGTGGACCTGACGGTATACCTGCGAGGGTCCTAAAGGCCTGTGCACCTGAGTTGTCTCCTGTTCTTACGCGCCTGTACCGCCTCTCTCTCCAAACTAGAACGGTGCCAAAATCTTGGAAACTGGCTAATGTGCAACCAGTGCCCAAAAAGGGTAGCCGAGTCGATCCCTGTAACTACAGACCAATCGCCATCACCTCCATGCTATGCAAAGTCATGGAAAAGGTACTTAACAGCAAGTTGCTGAACTACCTAGAAGACAATGCACTCCTCAGTGACCGCCAATACGGCTTTCGTCAGAAGCGGTCTACTGGCGATCTTCTGGTGTATGTCACTCACTGTTGGGGTGAAGCCATTGAGAAACGTGGTGAGGCGCTTGCTGTATCACTAGACATCTCGAAGGCCTTTGACAGGGTTTGGCATGCAAGTCTCCTTAGTAAGCTTCCTGCTTACGGCATCCCTGCTGCCTTTTGTAGCTGGATCTCAGACTTTTTGAGAGAACGGTCAATCAGAGTGGTCGTCGATGGCTGCTCCTCTGACCTGATGTATATAAACGCCGGTGTCCCTCAAGGTTCCGTTCTCTCTGCAACCCTTTTCCTGCTCCACATCAACGACATGCTACAACCTGGCATTGTTGGATACGCAGATGACAGCACGGTTATAGAGAGATACCTGTCCAGCGCAAAAGACGACAGGGACGTAATACGTTCCCAGAGAGAGGCCATGGTAGAGCGAACGAACTCAATACTAGGTCACGTATCCCAATGGGGTGATTGCAACCTGGTCACGTTCAACGCCGCCAAAACGCAGGCTTGTTTGTTCTCCGCTAAACGGAGTCCTTTTAACTTGACTCCAACTTTCCGAGGTACACCTGTCCCTATGTCCGACACCCTCCACCTCCTTGGCATAGAGTTGAGTTCTAACCTCAACTTTGGCAATTACATTGAGTCCAAAGCGCAAACTGCGGCCAAAAAGCTTGGCATCTTAAACAAGGTTAAGCGATATTTCACGCCGGGACAGCTTCTAACACTGTATAAAGCTCAAGTCCGACCGTGCATGGAATATTGCAGTCACTTGTGGGATGGCTCAGCTAAATATCAACTCGCCACACTGGACTCAGTGGAACGCAGAGCCAAGCGGCTAATCGGTGACGCCAGTTTGTTAGAGTCTCTTCACACTCTAGCTCACCGAAGAAAAGTTGCCAGACTAACGGTCTTCTACAGATTGTACTTTGGGGAGTGTGCCCTGGAGCTGCACGAGCTCATACCCCCATCTCCCTTCTTCCATCGGACTTACAGACGTACCGCGGGCCTTCATCCCCACCTGGTCGATATACCCTTTATACGTACAAAGCGTTTCGAATCATCTTTTTTAATACGCACGGCCAAGGAGTGGAATTCCCTACCGGCGTCCGTATTTCCAAGTACATACAACCCGACTGTATTTAAAGCGCGAGTGAATAGGCATTTTCTGGGCGAGCTCGCTCCATCTTCGACCTCGTCTCTGCTCTCGAGCTAGACTTAGGTCAAGAGTAAGCCCATAATATAATAAAAAAAAAAAAAAAAAAAAAAAAGAGTCGGTTAAAAAGTTTGTGATCAACACTTCTATTATTAGAATCTTGCGATGCGAACTTATGTCAAAGAACATCTTTTGACGCGAGCAACTCGAGTCGTGAAACGAGATGAGACAACCGTATATCGGTCATAGAGTTATTATAGATTCTATAATACTTCTATGATATCGGTGTGCTCGTAATTTGCCTCGCGACTCGCACGCGATGGTAACTGAGATATTCAACAATTGACAACCGTTCTGGTGTAGTGGTACGAGTAGTCGTCTCAACGCGGCGCGCCGGCGGTGCGGGTTCGATTTCCGCTCGGGACAGATATTTGTATTTTTACAAATATTTGTTTCCTGTCTGGGTGTATGTCCTTGTGGATCTCGCCCCTGTGCCTCAGAGAGCACATAAAGCCAGCAGTCCCGTTTGTTATCGTGGACACCTGATTTCGACCGTTACTCATGGTAGAGAAATTATCCGCCAACCGGCAGTGGAGCAGCGTGGTGGATTTAGCTCCAACCCTTCTTCTTTATGGAGAAGAGGCCCTCGCTCCGCAGTGGGTTAATTGGTAATCTGAAAAAGTACAGTACAATATTAAACTATGACCTTATAATACTTGAAACTGACATTGCCACCTCATTGACATGTACGTCCAAATTTCAATGTGTGTACATGCGTTCATTATTTGTATTATATCAATATGAATTTGTTATAAATTACTATTAACGTAGATTCAAGATCATACGGTCAGTTATACAAACAATCATATTTATACGACGACGACGACCCCGTTGGCGTAATGGTCACCATGCCGGACTGCCAAACAGACGGTCCCGGGCTCGATTCCTGGCACGGCCAACACCTTTGTGATGAGAAAATTTGTTGGCTGTCGGTCTGAGTGTTCAATATGTATCGATATAAAGTATTTATGTATATATATGTAGTATATCAGTTGTTCTAGCACCCATAACACAAACTATAAATAATTTAGCATGGGGGCTAACCAGCCGTGTGTGAAATGTGTCCTAATATTTATTTATTTTATTTATTTATATATAAAACGATGTGTGTGAATTTTAAAACGAAACAAAAAATATAAAAATAATTTTGAGACTTTTCACTCCAAAGTTTTAGTAAAAAAATGTTGCCAAGCTCGTATAAGGCTAGATTGCTCTTCGGCTTAACACAAAAATGAATCAGTGGAATTACCATTAATTACGTTAGTGAAGCTATATTCACTACATAAACAGTGAATTTTAATAACAAGTTACTTAATACTTACTAATAAAGTTAGCAGTATAATTTTTACCAGCAAATTCGTGATTTTCACTAATAAACTAGGAATATTTTGATATTTTCATAAATTCTTCAAGTGGAACTGATATTCACTTCTTTTGATTTCAGTGATCGAATCAGTTGACTCTGATATTCACATATTCATACCTTTAATACTCACTAAATCTGCGTGGTACGAATCTTACATTGATAAAAAGTAAATAGTCACATAAAATAAGTAAGATCCCATTTTTTTTTTTGTTAAGCAGGGGAATCCATTTACGGATGATATCCAGGACGTCCGGGTAGGCAGTCCTAGACCTATGTCGGACTCGGCACTTTGGGAGTGCAATACCGTACTAAACCCCTGCGTGAGCCTTTAGCCGCTTTAATTAGAGATTCCCGGATCTGCGGGCAACAGGATGGCTCCAGCGACAAGCTGGCCTCGACGAAAAGCCCAGATTTCTCCTCCATGGAGACTGTCCGGCTAACCTCCGAAATTCCACCGATTCATGTTTAGAGAGTATTACATTAGATCCATTTATTCCTTTTATTTATTGTAACTTTAATTTATATCATTGCTGTTCTCGAGAATGTATTCATCGGAAATATAATAATATATGTTTTAATATGTTTAATACACACACACGGTCGTCTGCTCCTAAGGTAGGCAACTTAATGCCTGTGTTATAGGTAACAGCCGACTGATATACATTTTTTTAATATATATATATATATATATATATATATATATATATATATATATATATATATATATATATATATATATATATATATATATAAATATAAATAATACATATATAAATAAACATATATTACACCCAGACTCGGAACGGGAATCGAACCCCTTGGAGTAGAAAACAGGGTCACTGCAAACTGCGCCAACGGGTCAGTCAATGTAATCATCTTAACGTATCTAACGAATCATTAAATTATCACTTATTCTGAATAAAAACAACTCGTAAAACAATTTATCTTGAGGAAACATAAAACAGCATATTTCTGATTCGAACAATTCGACATAAAAAATTAATTGGCGATTCTGTGAAATAAAAATTTTATATTTCGTCGCATCCGCAACTCGTGTTGTTTAAATCTAATATTGAAACCTCAATATGAATCCTTGGAATAAAAAAAAAGTGTATAATTATTTCTATATTAGTGGAATACGTTACGAAAGAGATCGAAATTCGGTGAGTAAACAAAATATGACTATTCTTATGACATTCGAAATAACACTCACTGAACATTAATCAGTGGAATTTCACTAATTTCAAGTGACTATTCACTTTTTATCAATGTGTCAAGAAAATTCTAGACTGTATTGTTTTAATCGTGGTTTTTAACATAAGATATGAGTAGTCACATTAGTATTGGAGGTGTTCTATTATTCGTTTCACTTATCGTTATTAGTGACAATTATTAGAGTAAGAAAACATGTAAAAATCGTTTTTATCAGTGACCCACCGCTCTTCTAGCACTTCTAGAGCAGCTGAAGTACCTACCTCGCTACGCTCATGTGAATATGTGAATATCAGAATCAACTGATTTGATCATTGAATATGTGTATGTGTATTAGTGAGGATTCACTAAATTGTTATTGAAATTCACTTATATATAGTAAATAAAGCTTCACTAACGTAATTAATGAAAATTTCACTGAAGTCTGTGTAGAGAGTATGTACGAGTATATATATATTCAAGTTAAAATGTCGATGTGTAACAAGCGTAACTATTTAAAAACCTAATTTAAATTCCGTAATATTAGGTATATCGTTTAACAAAAAAATATAACCTAATAAATCATTATATCGAATAGTTACAAAATCCCACACCCGTGTAGATGTCATCACTGGAACATAAAATCACAAACATGTAACAAGGCGTGAATAAATTTGTATCTAGTCGGTGAGGTCGCCGCGTTGACCTTTCCGGAAGCAAGGCCGCATCTCGATTTGATTTGGTTAGTTCGGAAAATTATCGTAGTTAAAATTTTAAACGAAATTAAATGCGTATATATCACGGAACTACGCAGATAAGGAGAGACAAATGTAGATTTTCTACATCAGCCTGTAAACCACCCACTGCTGAGCGAAGGCCTCTTCTCCATGTAGAAGGATTTGAGCTTAATCCACCACGCCGCTCTACTGCGGGTTGGCGGATAATTTCCTTATAATGGGTAACGATCGTTATCAGGTGTCTATGATAACAACCGGGACTGACGGCTCTACGTGCTCTCCGAGGCACGGTAAGGAGACCCACAAGGACATGTAAATTTTACCTATGTAAACCTCTTTTGATCACCTTAAAAATAGAAAGTTTGGAAACCTATTTCATTCACAATGTTTACTTAAAGAAGGAGTTAAAGACCTTTTGAAAATAAAGAAGGTTAATGAACTGCATAATAATGCGGCTGCATATTAATGCATTAGACGTCGTATTTAGGACTTCAGGCCTTTTTTTTAATTTTTATAGTAGAGTGGGCAAACGGACAGTCGATTCACCTGGTGGTAAGCAAAAACGACATCCATGGACACCCGCTAGCTACATCAGAGGATTAGCGGGTGCGTTGCCGGCCTTTAGGGAGGGGAGGGATGTTCCACCTTATCTGTGGAGGGAAGAGAAGGGATGGGCTACCGGATCTCTCACAAACAGAACGAAACACGACGGCAGTGCCGTCATTTCACGTCGGTATTAAGTGAGAGCAAAGAACTTCCCCGGGCGCGCCGGCCCATTCAGCTGCAAGCAGCATGGCGCTACTTCGGTAAACCGGCCTAAAAAATACATGGAACATCATGTCCGTTTGTCAGTAATTCTGTCTGTCACAGTGTCTTTGGGGATATTTAAAATTACCACAGATATATTTATAACTAAAATAAAATTAAAATAAGTCATATCCTCGAACTAAACTGAATCAGCCTGTAAACTTTCCCTACTGGGCAAAGTCTTTTTCTTCATATTGGAGATGGGTTGGGGCTTAATCTACCACGCTGCTCCACTATTGGTTGGTGGATATTTTTCCATAACATAAATAACGATCGCTATCAAATACAATATAACAACCGGGGACCATCGACTTTACGTGCTCTCGAAGGCACGGTGGCGAAACCCACAAGACCCTAAACCATAAACAAATACTTATACAAATACAAATATCTGTCCCAAACGGAAATCAAACCCGCGACCACTGGCGTTGAGGCAACTATTCGCACCGCTACACCAGAGTTATTGTCGCGTCCTTACTAAAGGACTTTTCCTAGGAATTTTAAAAATATTTTTCTTTAGCATATTCCATCTCATTATCTGACGCGATGTAGTTAAGCGTAAATTAAGTGTGTAGTTAGTTAACTACACATAACTGAACTGAACTGAGCTGAACATTCTGAACATAAAAGCCTTCAAATTTCATCAAAATCCGTATTACATTATGGGATCTAAACCTTCACACAATCTACACGTTTAATATTAACATAAGTAGATAGCACGACTTATAAATGTCACAGAAGATTATAAATAACGAAAATTCCTTGAAATTCAACTGCTTATTTAACAAACCGTTCAAGATATTATACATATTTACATAAAATATGTCTATTTCTTATTATGATATTTATTATGACCCAGAAAACAATTAACTGACCTTCGTAAAATTTATTCAATTTTTTTCTATGTAAATTAGAATAATCAAAATAAAAAAATACTTTATCATTTTAATCCCATACTATTTTAGACTTAATCAAATAAATCTATTGAACCCATAGAATCATTTTTTCCTGAAATTTTTTCTATGACATGTTATGATTTTATTTATTTAATGAATGCAGTTTAAAATGAAATATATCTTAATCGGTATGTCAGAAGATTTATCGATTTTACTACAATTAACCCAGATTTATAAACTGATTTTCTTAATAGAATATTAATTTAATTTGAAATACAAAATGCGTTTTTCGTTCCAAAGGCTTTAATATCATCTTGTTGTTATTATTAAAAATTAGCTTTTCAAGGTTTTCTGTATATTATTTATTGTACACCAATATATATAAAGGAAAAAAACATAATACGTACAAAAGACGGTATTATCGCTTAAATAGATACGTGCCAGTACCAGACAATTTTGGAAAAAGGAAATAAAGAAAAATAAGTGGAACGAATATAGGACATAATTATATTTGTAAAATATACTATATATTAATTTTATTAAAAATTAAAAATTTATATAATTAATTTAATTAAAAGTCTATATCGGATTTTATCGCGTTTATTAAAACTGTACAAATTATAAGAATATTTTAAATTATTTCCCGACGTTTCGGACCCTTTACAGCGTCCATGGTCTCGGGGGACTGAGCCATCCTTGAGCCATCCCAAATGAATGCGATCTTCTCAGCAAACGAATACTTTATTTATCGCGAATGGGTTGCGTCTATGAGTCACTTAAGTGGGGGGTCTTCCCTTATCATAAATATTTATTTTTATTTTTCCAATTTTCATTTGCACGTATTTTTAGTTCGCTGTTCTTGATTGTTTTGTTATAAATAATTGTTTGTTCGTTACTCGTTTATTTTGACGACGCGTTGGCGCAGTGGTCACAATAACTGGCTGATGCGCTTGCGGTCGCGAGTTCGATCCCCGCACATGACAAATATTTGTATAGGCCATACAGATGTTTGTCGTGGTCTGGGCGTTTGTGCTTGTGTATTGTGTGTTTCCGGACCCTCGGCACAGGATTCACATCCTACTGAGGGCCGTTGAGTGTGAGACGTTTATTTATTATTTGTTATTATTATTATTTATAGAAAAATAATTTGAAATATCCCTTCAAGTTCGCCTCCCCTCACACCCCACTACAATTTACATTTTTTTGTTGTTGTTAGGAAGCTTTAAATATTTACACTACACTTTTGTTGCGCTTGCGTACGTTTGGACTAACTTCAATGTCCCTGCGTCTCGACTCTCGCGTCTTGCGCCAACTCGTTTCGAATTGAACGGTTAGTAAGCAAAACGAATCGATTTCTGAATATAGGAACTGGTCTGGTCTTAAGTCAACTCAGCTCGTTTGGCTACTTCTGCTCTTGAGCAATATCAATCGTCAGAATGTCCATTATTATTTTAATGGTGCTATTTCGCCTACATACTTGTCTATCGCCTACAGATAATAGAAAATAAACACTTAATAGTTTTTTTCCTTATACGAAACAGATTAATAGAAATATATATTATTAATAATATCTGATATATATAATTGATTTTGATTATAAAATTAATATTAAATATTTTTTATTAAATTTTATAGTATAATAAAACTTTTGATTCTTAGAAAAGTTTAAGAAGAATATTATTCATATTTTAATTTAAATAAATTTTATTTCTAATTTCATTTTTTTTTTTGTACACACTTTACCTTATTTTATGTACCTATCAAATTGAAGGATGATGATAATTGCAACACAGTTTATAATTATGTATAATTATGTTATTATAATATTGTAAATATGGTGTCAAATAATAAATAAATAAAATCACTACATATTATAAAACAAAGTTCTCCACCGCGTCCGTTTGTTCGCGATAAACTCAAAAACTACTGCACGGACTTCCATCCGGTTTTCATCCATAAGATAGAGTGATTCGCAAGGAAAGTTTAGGTACATATACATACCCCGGGCGCAGCCGGGGCAGACACTAGTAAATAATATATCTGACACACATCTAAATATTTCTGTGACGTATCTCTGTTGAACAATATTTTTTATATCTTATATCTTTAAACGAGCAATTCTTGTATATATATATATAATCGGAATCTCGGAAACGGCTCCAACGATTTTCATAAAATTTAGTATGCAGGGGGTTTCGAGGGCGATAAATCGATCTAGCTAGGATTTATTTTTAGAAAATGTTGTTTTATCCCTTTTTTTACGCAATTAAAAAATACCATTAGAATACGAAGGTAAATTTCGCTGTCATTGACAAGCTTCTAATAGCTCGGATGGGAATCGGGCGGATTCGAAATCAGAAAACCTGGGTTCGATTCCAGGTTTCTACAGACCAATATTTTTTTCATTTTTTTTTTCTTTTGAATTAATAGCTCTTTTTATTTTTTATTTTTTATTTAAATAACCAGTTTCTATTATTTTACTATTATGTCGGTAAGATCGAAAATATTATTTATGTTTCATCTGTATGTAATGCATCTAAATATAATTGAACCGAGCAAAGCTCGGTCATCCAGGTACTACTTTTTAATTGTTATCCTTATTACCTTTATTTATTATAATAATTATGTAATTATTTCCTCTCGTCACATTGAAACATGTGATAATAATCTTTATAAATACATTTATGTATGTCTTTAATGTTTTATGTATATTTAATAAATTATTACATTATTTTCTCTATATATTTATCCTCATATGTTTCGTATCACATGTATAAAATGCAATTAAACACATATTACACCATCAATATACCATTTCCTCTGCCCTAAGGTTGTCTAGAGCCCTAGAAGATCTCGTTCTTTAGCTATAAGGCCGCCTTTTGTATTTATTCCTTTTTTTTGTAATATTGCTGATTGTTTATGTACAATAATGAGTTATTATTATTACTTTACGAACAAACGAACATACGATTTGTTTGTTCATTTCCTAATTTGTCGAACAATCGAACAAACGGTCAAACAATCTCTTCTGCTTCATTATATCTGTATATATTGCAAAACTAGATATTGAGCATCTCATATCTAGGACGAAAGGATTAACTAATATTTTAAGCAAAAAAATACTATAATGATTGCTCTAATGACCTTTGTTAGCTACTGCGATTATTTATTCATAGAATTCAAGAAGCTTTATGTATATTAGTTGTGTGATAACGTTACGTAATGCACCGCGTGTTCACAGTTTAAACAAACTTCAAAAATATTTCATATATTTTTCGACCATCGGATCGAGATTAAGTAATCAACACACCCTGTTGAGAGAGCCCTCACGGTCATACATGCATTTGGGAACACTTTAATTAGGGCTGGCACATATTATTTATTGTGTTGATGTCACTGTTTTTTAGCGACTTCAAAAAAATGAGAACATCATCTACGTAGTCGAAGTCATTAAATAATTAAATAAATAAAGTAATTAAATACGCATTATTAGGGATAATTCAAAGACTACTCATCAGATCTCGCTCAAATTTAAATGGGACCACATCACAAGCGCCAGCTTTCGAATATAAATAAAATAATCGAAATCGATCAAAAAAATTCAGTCAAATTGAGAACCTCTTTCTTTTTTTTGAAGTCAGTTAAAAATATAAAATATTATGATATTGCAAATATTTGAGTAATTTTTTTTTTTTTTTTTTTTTTATGACAAATAGACAGGCATTTGACTGCTATCTCACCTGATGTTATGTGACGATGCGGTCAAAGGTGGAGCATGCCTGTCTAATAACAGTCTATTCACTCTGGCCTTGAAGGCACCCAGGTTGTATCGTTCGGGAAACACAGACGCGGGCAACGAGTTCCATTCCTTAGCCGTGCGCATCAAGAAAGTCGTTTATTAGCTAATTTCAGCCAAAAACCGAATTGAATGAATTAAAACTAGCTTCCACCCGCGGCTTCGTCCGCGTAGTTGTATTGACAAAAAATAGCCTATGTCGAAACTTTAGTGAATCCTCGCGAAAAGTACGTCGTAAGCGCCGTGGAAAATTCGTCACTTACGCGTTTTCGCGTTATAATTTTTAAGCCATGTTACATATTTTATTATAGCTAATTTATACAAAATCCTTATAAATTGTAGTCTATGTGTTACTCTAATGTATAAGCTATATTACTCTAAATTTTCATCTAAATCCATTCAGTATTTTTTGCGTGAAAGAGTAACAGACATCCATACAAACTTTCGCATTTATAATATTAATAGGATTTTTGACTATTTGCATGGAAAACGTTACACTTTATTATTCTTTGAATCATTTTAATATAATAAGAACTTAGGTGACATTATATAATAATATAGTATATACTATATTACACTACCTTTTTTTTACGATGGGAAATGCATTTACGCATCCCGCCGCCTGAAGGCGACGGGTATGTGGGACTCGCTGACTACGAAGCCAGAATACCCACTAAAACCCATCGACCGTCTGCGCAGTAGTGGGGCGCCACGGGATCAAGCGATAAGACCGCCCAGTTGTCATCATTCTCTTTTTCTTGATATATGTTACGCTGAAATCGTGTTATACTTTTATGTGTGGTGTTCAATAAAGTGTATATAAATAAATAAATAAATTATGTATACTCCCAAATAACTTACTATAGAGGAAGACCAAATATCAGCTGTACTGCACAAAAATTCGACAGTTTTCAACTCTATCATATTTTTTTTCTTAAATTCACTGTTATTCATTTTTAGCTGTAGCACAGCACATGACTTTAGTAAGGTTTGATAGTTGCTGTGCACCTTCAATCAAAGCTTTAAAAGATTTATCTCCAGCTCCGAAAAAACCTAAAGTTGTTTTGTCAGCCGGTAAAGTGATGGCGTCAGTTTTTTTGGGATGGAAAGCATATAATCATGGTGGAATACTTAGAAAATGGTCAAACAATAAACTCGGCCTAATATTGTAACCTCCTGCAACTAGTTTATTATATCTATAACAATTTATTGTCGTGGTCTGAAAATTCGTCCTTTTTGTTGTTGTATGTTTTCAGACACCCGAAACGGTGATTTTCATCCTACTGGCGTCAGTTGCATACGAGTTTCATCATCTTCATATCAGCCATTAGATATCCACTGTTGAACGTAAGCCTTCCCCATTGACCTCCAGAGAAATCGGTTGGAAGCAGCTTCCACCCATGATCCAATGGCTTCCGGCGGCTCTCTTCATTCGTCTCTTCAGTCGTCTGTCCATTTTTATACAAGTTTCGTACAGTTTTTTTTAAATTATTATTATTAATGATGTCTGAAAAGCAATTATTTATTACAACTTTATTGCACAATACATCAAAGAATTGTACAAAAGGCGGGCTTAATGCTAAAAGCATTCTCTACCAGCCAACCTTAGGATGTACAAGAGCGGACGTTTGTAGGTGTGCAAAATTGAGAATTCGTAAAATTCACTTTCAGAGAAACAAAGAAAAGATGGAAAAATAAGATAACGTTAATGACAATCGTTATATTATATACACAATAATTGTTTTTTATTGTGTGCTTTAATAAAGTCTTCAAATGCCAAAGCAATTAAAATGATACAAGTTTTAGTTAAACGGAGCTACGCTTCCGGGAAGCGTCATGATTAATGATATAAACATTATATTTGAAAATTAATTAGTCTTATTGACTATTCGAAGTGTTATCTACGAGTATGTAAAAAAAAATACTCTGATATTAATACTGAGAGGAATAAAATCTAAAGATTATGTATGACTAGCTTCCGCCTGCGGCTTCGCCCGCGTAGGTGCATTAAAAACAAGTAGCCTATGTCCTTCCCCAGACTTTAGACTATCCGTATCAAATTTTATCACAAACGGCTTTATGCAGATTAGCCATGGAACATACATTTATATAAATACAAACTAAATAACTAAAACTACAATCCTATAATTAAATATTTTAAAAAATACAATTCTAATACAACTGCTAACTAAAAATAATTATTATGCCTTCTGTACTAAATAATAAATCGTTCCGATTATCGAATTAGCTATAAGAAAAACTCAAAATGAACACAACCCTCATGACATTTTCCCTCACGCGTCTGCCCACGACCCGCATAACCCGCGTTCGGATCGCACACTTGGCGTGTCATTTTTTGGACCATCCCTCTACCCCCGCCCTGCGCGCCGCGCTGACTGACGCTCCATTCTGGCTAATCGAATTCTTGCGAAAAGAAGGTCGTAAGCGTCATGAAAAAGGCAGCACTTACACGCTTTACGCGTTTGTGATAATTTTTAAACTATGTTATATTATAGCCAAATTACACGAAATCTTTATTAATTGTGAAAAATCATTGTTATTCTGATGTATAAGCTATATTACTTTTTCATGAAATCCTTTCAGTAGTTTATGCGTGAAAGAGAAACGATACGACGAGAACGAAGATACAGACAAATTTTCCGCATTTATAACATCAACAGAATTCTTTCAAGTGCAACAAAATACTATTTTTAATCAATCGATTTAAAAAATTAAAAAAAAAAATTTACTGTATTTAACAGACCGCCGCTGTGTGCAGTTTGCAGTGACCCAGCTTTCTGCTCCAGAACTGTGGGTTCTATTCCCTCCCCGAGCCTGAGGTTAGTATATATTTGTCGTGGAAAAACAATAATTTTAAATAAAAGTAGCTGATATGATAGTAGTAGCGGGTAAACGCGGTGACGTCATTTATTGTTGAAGTCACGTGGACAGAGTCGTGTTGGAGAGTGGGGTGGCTGTATAAAAAACACTTGCGTTCGAGAAACGAGGAGTCACATTTGTGAAATCGATCAGTCCACACCTCTAAGGCGAAACTGTCGGTTTACCTACTGTGAATTGTGATTTGTGATAATAAATCTTTATTATACACACATCAAGTTATTTTTTATACAATATCGTGATGAACCCCGTACTATCAAACCCAGAAGAAGACGGCTCTATCGCTCAGCCGTCGCTGCCGCCGTCATCAGAAGTGGGATCTGTTCCTCAAGCCTACAAATAATATTATTTGAATGTTTCAGAATGGCGATCCGTGTCCGTGATATCTCAACCAAAGAAGTTTTAAAAATATGCAAGGCGTTAAAGATGTTACAGGTTGTATACCCGGAATAATATAGAAAGAGCGCAAGATACTCTTCAAGACAAGATTTGTTTCCACTAAGACATTGGTGGGTACTCTCATAAAAAAAAAAAAAAATGAATGGCGAAAAACCGACTGAGACTTACCCGCATTAGCGAGTTGATTAATTACTTCACTGTTTAATTATTTTAAAGATGTCAACAGGAAAAGAAATAGCCGTAACAACAGTGCTTGCTCACATATTGCAGTTTGACCCGCGACTTCAGCGTATGGCGTTTACTACAAACGTTATCTCGAGGGACAAATTACAGCAAGTAGTATTGAGTGCAGAAGCAAACCGATGGATACGCGGAGAAAGCCTTCAAGACCTGCATCATCGCAGAGTCAAGGGGTGCAGCAACCATCATTGAAGCCTTTGATTTCTTTCAGGTGTGGCAAGTCTGGTAACAAAGCCGTCCGTTGTACGAGCAGCAGCGGGTCGACCGAACGGCGGAGCGTGCAGCGAGCAGCGAGTCAATGTGTGCGTCGTACAACCACCATCGGGCAAGTTGCAACACAAAGGTGAATTGATACGTTTTACTTACGATTTTGGTGTTGAATGTTCGTTAGTAAAAGAAAGTTTGCATTGAAATTTAATAGTAAACGAGTTAGTAATGTTGTTGCAATGACTGGTATTAGTCAAACACGAGTATTCAGTGTAAAACAGATTTAAGTAATGGTTAACAATCATCCTCTTGAAATTTTATTACCGTTTTCCCTAATTATTATTTACGGTTAGAGAGATTTAGATTCTTGAAAGATTTTACATTTTAAATCCCTTACAGAGAAACTTACAAAAAATAGTAGAGTTTGGTCAGGAGTGACCGAGTGGAACAGATTTCTCTCGTGTACTTTTTGTTCGCAGGGTAACCATCACACAAGGACGTGTGCACGCAGGATGGCCGTGTCGGAGTCGAGTCATAATCACAACTGATCGGAGCACCGGTGCCACCGAACATCCGGCGGAACCGGAAATAGACATTAACAAAACGAGAGAGCAAGCTGCTAGGAACATAGAAAAGTGTGCGACTTACGATAAATTTAGATTTGATAGAAATAAGGCCAAAATTGTAAAATTTGACATTGGTGACTTAGTCTTAATTCAAAATGAAGAGATAAATCAAACTAAGCTAGATCCTAAATACAAGGGACCGTTTAAAGTTGTGGAATTGCTTGAAGACGATCGCTATCTGTTAAAACAGTTGTCTGGTAATAGAACATATAAGTATGCTCATGATCGTTTACGAAAGATTCCTCTTACTGATGCACCTGCTGAGTTAGATTTGTTTAACGTGGACGATGGTAATGCGGGAACCGCCACCAGTAAATAGAGCACATACCATGGCTATTTGGTCGCACTACACGCACTAGTCTGTAGTCGTAACTGCAACTCAATCGGGTTATTCAGGGCGCGATGCGCAGCTAGTGGTGTGGCGGGGACCCGGGTCTCATAGGAGACTATTGTTGTGTCGGTCATGTATTGACCTGGGACTCGTGGAGTCTAGATAAAGTGTTGATCGTATCACATGAGGTGATGACGATATGGGTGACAATATTAGTTGTCACTAGCTGCTGAGTCAGCCGGGCCATGATCGTTGTATGTGATCCTACTGTGTCAATAAATCTTTATTTTTTTAATGATGGTTAGAGGAACCTTTCGTCTGTGATCGAATAATTGGTAGTTTTTTTATGGTTAATGTCAACTGATGAGTAAACAATGTAATTCCACGTTACGGTCAGGTTGGCCGAGATTTTAATGATGCTTCAGATCATCTTGTTACAAATAAACACGAGGACGTGTAACTCGTCAGGCTGGCCGTGTCGTGGAAAAACAATAATTTTAAATAAAAGTAGCTGATATGATAGTAGTAGCGGGTAAACGCGGTGACGTCATTTATTGTTGAAGTCACGTGGACAGAGTCGTGTTGGAGAGTGGGGTGGCTGTATAAAAAACACTTGCGTTCGAGAAACGAGGAGTCACATTTGTGAAATCGATCAGTCCACACCTCTAAGGCGAAACTGTCGGTTTACCTACTGTGAATTGTGATTTGTGATAATAAATCTTTATTATACACACATCAAGTTATTTTTTATACAATATCGTGATGAACCCCGTACTATCAAACCCAGAAGAAGACGGCTCTATCGCTCAGCCGTCGCTGCCGCCGTCATATTTATTTATATGTGTATATTTACTCAAAAAAATGTGTATCAATCAGCTGTTAACTAAACACAGGCATTGAGTTGCCCACCATAGGAACAAACAATCGTATGTGTATGTAAAAAAGCAGTATATTTATATAAAACATATCTTTCTAGAATTTAATAAGATAAATGGATACATAGATATCTAATAAATTTATTCAGAAAGCATCTAATACCTTGCATCCCGAACTGCATAATTATGTGAAAAAGTTCTGACTTAGTATGTTGTACCATAACGCTGGACATTCGGCACAAATTCATCGTTATTTCAGTTATATAAATTTATTAATATAAAATCACAAAATTTTATGAATAAAGTAAATTGTAATACGAAGTACAATTAACACTAACTTATTTTGTAGCACATACCTTTTTTTTAATAAGCTTTATGTTTTTTGCTAATTGTTCAAAATAAAATAAAAAATATATGAATAAAGAAGAACTCTGGAACTACTGAAGTGTTTTTTTATAATAATTACTTTATAATCAAAAACTTGTATAATAGGTACAGATGGAATGGCCGCCATGAAAACGTGTGATAACTTACATTTCACGTTAACATACCATACGTGGAAAAAAAACAATTTAAGTTTATGTTAAAAATTCTAAAATATAAATAAGAACATTTTTTTTATTTCTAAGTTATTATTATTAATATCAATTTCTAATGAAGTTAAATATAAGAGCCTGTACTCTTTGATTGAGCAAAGTTTGTATTAAGCAGAATTGTTATGTCATTTTTAGGATCTTTGTGATTAATTATAATAAAAATAGTATTGTTTTCTAAGTAAAAAACATATACAATCTTAATCTGTATTTCTATCAGAAACAGATTGTTCCTTTTTCACTTTAAAACTAAAAACCATATTCTTATAGACACAACGGCTACTGACATTTGATATTAGGTACGATTAGGTACTATTATTATATATATTTGACGACTGTCTATCATTACTGTACTAGCAACGAAGCAGGGGTATATATATATAAGAGAGTAAGATGCATACATATAGAACACATCAAGGTACAATAATTCACAGCAGTAAAACAGTGAATCATAGCAAAACAATTACCAGATAAATACCTCATACAGGCAGTCCTCGACTTACGTCGTTTCGATTTACGTCGTTTAAGTTACATCGAACAATATTTTGACACTATTCCTCAAGAATACGTCAATTGTTTCAATTTCACATATGAAAAAATATGTCTCGACTTACGTCGTTTTATTAACGTCGCGTATTTCGAGAACTTAACATGCCGTAAGTACGAGGACTGCCTGTATTTATTAGCTGACTACAACGCAACAAAATAAGTGTAATGAACTCAGGAACTACGATCAATTATAACAGATTATGTTAAAATACTTTTGGATTTACTCGAAAAATGTTATACGGTACGTTTTAAAAAAAAAATAAACTATTATTCCAAATACAACCTTTTGACAAGAATATAATTGGAGTTTTACACATTAATATAATAATAATTATTTGATATAGGTACTCCTACAAATCACAGAATTTCTTTCAAAATGCTCATTACTTCACGATGTTTTAATTTTTACAAATAAAAATATAATAGAAGCAATATAAAAATGAATCTGTTGAATTTCCATTAATTACGTTAGTGAAGCTGTATTCACTACATATCAGTGAATTTCAATAACAAGTTAGTGAATACTCACTAATACACATACAAATATTCAGTGATCAAATCAGTGGCCTCTGATATTCACATATTCATACATTAAAGTAGTCACTTATTCTGCGTGGTACGATTCTCACATCGATAAAAAGTAAATAGTTTGTTGTTGAGTTAATGTATTCATAATATTTTCATTGCATATTTAAACATTATTTTTTGCGATGATGAGTTATTCATAGGTAATATAATAATAATTTAGACTGAGTTTAATTTTTATGAAATATTTCGTTATGATTTTTTTTTCTTTAATTGAAAGGAACTGAAACAGGCTGTAAACGTCCCACAGCTGCGCTACCTCTCCATAATATAAGAAGGGCGGTAATTGATAATTTTGGTATCAAGAGTAACGATCGTTATCAGATGTTAATGGTAACACACAAAGACACACATCCAAACTGATAACAAATATTTGCACAAACACAAATCAGAATCCGTGACTTTCGTTGATATACTACATTGACAAACGTTAAATTTTTTTATCATTTGTAAATTTTTATTAAAATCTGAATAATGCAATTTTAAAATTAAAAAAAGTACTTGAAAAAAAAAAAATACTGGGCACAAAAGGAGATTCTTAAATCACAACTACAAAGCAAAATAAAAAGGATCATTTTAGACACTACAATTTTACCCGGTCTTACCTGTGGTTGCCAAACGTGTATATATGATCACAAGGCGAGACATAAAATACAGACCACTCAGAGAGTAATGGAAAGGAACTGTTTAATTCCTTCCTTGTTATAAAACTCAGAGATAGAGTAAGAAACACAGAAATTCGGAAGCTAAAGCATGCTCTACATTTCTCTCAAAGTCTAAAATGGTGGTGGGCTGATCACGTGGCGAGATATGATGACAATCGATGGACAATCAACATCACGAAATGGAACGCATCTTTGGCGTTAGAAACAGAGGTCGCCCGTGCGCCCGGTGGCAAGACGAGATTGTGGCCTACGTAGGAAGGGACAGGATGACCGCCGCCAAAAATAGAAAAAAAATGGAATAATTTGGAGGAGGCTTTTATCCTGAGGGGGTCTACAGATTAAACATGCATGATTATACAATTATTATTTCAACTATCTTATTATAAATTGATTCAATTTTACTAACAAATTGGCAATCCATAATGTATTTTTTTTTTTTGTGAAATAATTATGCTTTTATTATTACATGAAAAAAAAAAACTTTCACAAACGATGCTTTTATTCACAAATTAATATACAATTTATTTTTTTATACACTATACTATACTTCTAACATATGTACCTTTTTACATAATATTTAAGCGCTTGACATTTAACACTAAAACTACTGCGGTGACCACATTTACACCTGCAGCCATTACTTAGATAATTGACATTATTTATAACATCAAAAACATTTCATATATTCATGTTTAAATACTTTTTAATACAATATTACAAATAAAATTAAATATTATACTAGTGAATAGGCAAGGATTAAAACAAGATTTCTTTTATAGTCCAATAGTGGGCAATTATAATAAATAAATTACAATTACTTATATATAATTTTTCAAGCTTTTGTGGTCAGTAACAATATTATTAAGAATTAAAATGAGATATTGAGATGACCAAAAGAAAAGAATAGTCTCGGCCTCTTTCTTGCCAAGGTGTCGTAAAAGGCGACTAAGACTATAGTTGGGCGAACAACTGTAAATCAACCAGGATGGTGATGCAGCAGCGTCACTATATCCTGCCACAACACACTGGGCTCGCCAACCCGCCTGCTAAGCATGACGAGTATTGGCAAACACCCCTTGAGATGATGGGGTTGGCCTACGTCCAGCAATGGACATATAACGGCTGCTGAGTGTGATGTGCGTAAAAATTATTTCGAGATATGACTTATAAATGAATAATGGTAGAGCTAGATATTTTAAGGTTATTGTATAGTTTTCTATACGGTCTGATACACAGGTATTGCAACGATAGTAGTGGGGGTACGTCGGCTTAATGGTGGCTGTTCTTTTCAATTTACGGCCGCCAGAGGCATAACGATAGATGGGTGTGCTGTGTAACGAAGTCAATTCATGTTTTGAACAATGTCAAATCCAAACAAAACAGTACATAACAAAACAAAAATGACAACAAAATCGCAAAATAATTATTAAATATCACAATACTTAGGAGAGAAAAAGATACGCCATATAATTGATAATGAGAAATGAGACGGAGTCGCTTACAGTGACTTGTCTCTCAACGGGCGTGCGTACAGCAGCGTTGACGCGAAAGAAAAGTTATAAACACAATCTTACTAATCTGTCAGTACTGAAATTGGGCTTCGTTGCAAGACCTGTATTTAGAACCGTGGTTTTCTAATCACAACATAAATATGAACAACATTACAACATTAATAACATTAAAATCTAATAATAACATATATATTAACATTATTAGCTAATATTAACATTTATATCTATAAATGGATATCTTCAAGATGAATGACATTCTGTGATTTCATAAGGCATTCATAATTTTCTTAACGGTCTTACCTATATAATTATCAAAATAAACATTTAAAAAATTATACTTAAATATTTGAAAGGTATAATTTTTCAAACGTCGTGTTTTTATAGATGCTCATTGCAACTGCTTATTCGGATATTATAGAAAGATTAAAAGAATACAAATGACAAGAATAAACGCAGACATTAAATATTTACATAATAAACTAAAAAATAGTTATATTACGTTTTAAGATGGTTTCGTTTTTATTGTTTTTGGTGAAGCTTGTTTTGTAAATTTTGTAATCGACACACATTAACCGAATGAACTTCATCTTACTATTTTTTTCCAATTTTTTTTTTCACTTCGCTGATATTAAATCAGCAATAAAAATATAAATATAAATGTATGGGAAGGCACTGACACCCGGTAAGACACGGGTTTTCCTAGTTTAGGTGCCAGAATTCCAACGAAACATGACAGTTTACGAATAAATAATATTTCATATTTCATTTCATATATTAATTCTATAAATAAAAAAAATTATTATCGACAGCTTTACGAAAAGGTACTTAAACTTGTTCACAATAAAAATATCACTAAAATATCTTAATCTATTTAAATAAGAGATTTTTCAATCGACTTATTAAATGTCTTTGGAAATTAATCAGTAGCCTCATTTCAATGTAATTTTTTTTTAATTTACCACCAATAACCATGATGACCATAATATCCACCATATGGCCAGCCGTACCACCCGTAACCGTAACTCGGCCATCCCCAGCCGTAGCCATAGTGGGGATATCCGTAATGACCCCATCCGTAACCGCCATAGTGTCCACCCCAATGGGTTGCTGCGGTTTGTAAATCTTCTTTTTCGGTTTCGAGATCTTTGTGTTCCTGCGCAGGCGCAGATAGAGCCACTGCTAGCAGGCACGCGAAGGTGAATAGAGCGATCTAAGAAGTAGTTAATAAAAACATTTAAAATAAAATATGTTATATTGTATTAAAAATAATAATAATTTGATATTAAATTTTAAAAAAAGCTTTAAATAAAGAAAAGTCAATAAATAAAAAATATAAAAATTTTGATAATAATTCAGGTTCATTATTATGTATATTACTGCATTGTTTAATATTGTTTTTATTTTTACGTACATTAAATGAGGTACATGACAGACTCGACATATTCTCATATCGTATAAGTGAATTCACAAAAGTTGTTTTGTATTTACTGTCTTATAATAAGTTATAGTTGTTAAGTTATTAATGTACAAATGATTAATGTTTTAATATTAAGTTTGATTGCCACCATATCGCATTGGGTGTAAACCTGTTATGATAGGCTTGAAGTTATAAAGAAATAAATCAAATTTTATTTGATCCTAATAAGCCCAAAAAGAAAATTTTCTGATATCAATGTTTTTTTCTAAATTAATTAAAATTTGTCCAATTTTAAAACAGATAAAATAAAAGATAGGCTAAACACTTTTTAATATGAGTATTACTAATTTATTCTTATTTACAAAAAAAAAATCTTAGTCATTTAAAAAAAAAAAGTTAAAATAAAAAAAATCACTTACTTTTCTGAAAGCCATCTCGATTCAGATCCCATACAACACTGACCATATCTTCGGAGTCGCCTGTTTTATATGACCATTGCGTCCTAGACGTGTACGGTCGGCTGAGCTTCCTTCCATGGTGCCATTGACCTCCATGGTGTTTGGATAAGCACGCGATGGCGAATTTGGAGAGACCAGGAATGTGTCGCGTACATCATAACTTATTTCTTAAAAAACTATTAACAATAGTTACTAATCAGATTTAAAAAAGAATATTTAGAATAAAACGATTAAATATAAGCACTTACATTTTATAAATATTATATATCGGTATTTTGGAAATAATTATATCTTAAAAATAAATAATTATATACATATTAAATATTTATCGACAAATTAAAACACAACAATCACACATGATTATAACCCTCATCATTTTTAAAACGTTGAAATAATTATGAACGTTA
Organism: Euphydryas editha; assembly: GCA_036937285.1. Classification (NCBI taxonomy): domain Eukaryota; kingdom Metazoa; phylum Arthropoda; class Insecta; order Lepidoptera; family Nymphalidae; genus Euphydryas; species Euphydryas editha. The sequence continues at coordinate 1,351,941 of JAUPFZ010000007.1, read as the reverse complement.
AAAAGCCTTACTTACAGGTTATAGGCTATAAAACGTCATGCTATGATTTAAGATGAGAGCAAAACTGTAACAAGAACATAAAATAATTTAATAAGTATTGAAATGTCCAGAATAATCCGTATTCAATTAAGATTCGGATCACATTTCGTAAGCGATGTAGTGGGTAATTCCGGTAACTTAAGATATTCCACAATTTCCATTCCTTATATAGGATTCCTTTTTTTTAAATATAGTAAGGTGGTGATTTCGGTCATAATATTTCAATAATGTATTGAAGTTTTTCAGAAAAAATAAATTAAAAATTAATCATTTATTATTTTAATCAATTATATCTGGATGATTTGTCGGAAAAAATTAATAAATTGTCGATTCTTGTAAGCAGAATCTACATTCCGAATCGATTGTAGCTTCACAAGAACTATAGTTAATTAGTTAAAAAATATATATACTTAGTAAAATGACTATTCAAAAGTGGTTTTAAAGCCTACATAACATATAAGCAAATTTTTATTGATTGATTCGATACTTTAAATTTATAGCATTTACAAATAAACACTTGTTATTGTTAATCTTATCTTCTTAATCATATTATCGTTACTATAATATCTTAAAAACCAAACACTCCACATACATAAAAAAAGGAAATATTATGTACTAGCCCACCCCGGCTGCGCCCGGGGTAATTATATATACTTAAAGTTTCCTCATGAATCTCTCTATCTATTGGTGAAAACCGCATGAAAATCCGTCTAGTAGCTTTTGAGTTTATCGCGAACAGAGACAGACAGACGCGTCGGAGGACTTTGTTTTATAAATTTAGTGATTAATTATAATTAATTTCTTCGTAAATAAATATATTACAAAGGGTTGTAATTTTTTTAAATGTTAACTAACTTTAAAAATAATACGAATTAATATAGCTATGAGTAAATATGTATTTTTAGCGTTTATTTTTTATTTTTATAAGTTTATTTACTATGAAACACAAGATATGTACTTATGTAGTAACTAACTTCAGAATGAAATTAAGTAACGCAAAATTTTAGTAGTCATTTAACAAAACTTAGAAACAGAACACGTATTCACAACAAACTATTTTTGAAAGAGCAATTACATGGTTTTTAGTCACACACAACATACATTTACATTGTATTATTATATTTATATAAATCAATGGATAGGGTACGATTTTGAAATCAAAACAATGAATACAATTTGAATATTATATTAAAAAACAAAAAGAAAAAAATATATAACAACTAGGAATTGCAATAAAAATTATATTCATAGTTATATATTTTTTTATTTGAATTTCTTTTTAATTGCCACAGATGTGAACAGATTTTATATGGAGAAGAGGCCTACGCTCAGCAGTGGTTGGTTTTAGGTCTCGGATCTCAGACTTTTGTACGTGATTCACTGAGACGACTTGTTTGCTCCAAAGTTCGTTTATTAATCTCTTTATTTCATTAGAGTAGCACATTTTATAATAACGGACGAGGCTTACATATACACCACACCTTCCACGGCATTAAAAAATTTGGTTGTCTGTAAAATCGGTTTACGGACGATAATTTTTCGTGATAATGTCATAAGAAAATATTGATAAAAAAATTCGCATACTTCTATGAATGGAATTGAATTTTAATATCACTAAGTTATCATTATTTTGTATAATACAAAGAATGAGTTAATTCAAGTAATTACAATTTTTTCGATAAATTAACATTTATTTGCACTCGTTAATTCAAATATCTTATTACTTAAATTATACAGATTATTTACAACTAACAACGTGCTATTAACAATTTATTTACAACTTATATAAATGTGTGATATTTAAGATCTTCCAATCTGCGTCATTATTTTTTATTCACAAGCCGAACGCTTATGCCGATCGTGCCTCTCTATCGCTTGTTCCGCGCTCTCGCTCGCGAAACGTGACAATAGTTCGTGCATGCAGCCGGCATTCATCGATTTACAACACGTTATCACGTCAAAAATTAAAAGATTTTTTTGTGTACATTTTACTTTATATAATACAAAATTCAATATGTTTTTATTGTATGTACATAATCGTACCTAATTTTGAAGGTAAGTCTTAAATTTTGATTCTCAAAATATTAAATAGCATTTAAGTCGATATGAATCTACGTATTGTACATACAAAATAGTTACATTGTATGTAATTTCGTGTTTAGTAATGAAGGGGCGGCTGTAATTAGATAAGTAGGGTCACTTAATACAATGGAAACTATTTCCTCACAGAATACGATCATACACATAGACAAAAGCGATTTAATCTAATTTTTTTTTTATGAAACCCTATTAATATTACAAAAGCGAAAGTTTTGATGGATATTCGTTATCCTTTCATGCAAAAAATATTAAACGGTTTGAAATTAAACTTAGTTCGTAAATAATTGGAAATCCAGAATAATACATAGGGCTGTTTTTACCCTGTCGTTCGATCAGGAATGATCTGAATCTGAACGGATAGTTACGCGAATGAAATTGCAGTCTATAAATATATTTATGGAACATATTTAATAGAGTGGCTTATTTTATATTCAAATTTTTTTTTAAATAATCTGACAATTTAAAATTAATTAAAATAACAAAATTTATTAATGTAAAATTTAATTCCGTGCGGTGACCGGCATATAAAAATAGTCCCGACCATAATTATGCGATAACTATGTACCAAACAAGACGGTGATGGGCAGGATCGTCACCATACCCTGCCGCAATACACTGCTAAATAATATAATTGGCAAACCTCCCAAAAATGACCATACCCATAATTATAACACAGAGCCCATGTGGTCGCTCCGGAGGGCAATAAGAGGCCTACGTTCCACAGTGGACATCCAATGACCGGTTTGATAATGACGAAGATGACGAGTAATTTAATTGTTGCATACTATTTCTTAAGCCGCTAGTCGTATTCGCTGTCGCTTATGTCTGTGTCCCGAGGCAGCAATGTACGCAGCCGTCGCGGCTCCATCCTTACGTTTCTCTTCATTACATCTGTCATTGAGTTGACTTTTGTTAATTTTACACACCGAGAGTACGTATGCGACACCGATTATACGTCTTTGTTAGACTGCTGAATGATTTCTGAGTGACTACAATTTAACGTTTTTTTTTTATTCATATTTAATTTATTTATTAAACCCTTTATTTTATTATTATATACCAGCAAATATTGTCACCGTTTCGATACCCGCTCTTGACACTTTTTTTTAAATAGTATTATTTAAAAAAAATGCGTTTCTGATTAAAATGATTTCTATTCAATATGGACATTGTGTCTGTTCGAACTCCAAATGAATGACTAAAAATCAGGCATGATTTATCGTATAATAATAGCTAGTGGTCATCTAAATTAGTCATCACCGCCTCATAACAACTTGTGGCAAATAGGCCACAGAGATTTTTCTGGCTAAAGGAAGCCGAGTATAGCATGGGAAAAGAGGCTTAAATTGACTTTCGATTTTCGAACTCACAGGACCTTTTCCCAGCTGATCTCAGTTGTTACAGGCTATTACTAACAACAACAGTTTCTACTAAAAGATTAATTGATTTAATTTATCACAACATAAAGCATTACCTACAGCAGATGACGACGGTTCATTGATATTCTTGGTTTAAATAAAACAATAACATAACAACACTATCTGTTCCTTTCATTACGTGATCATTTTCTTCGAAGAGTTATCGTGTTATAACGTATTTCCAAATATATTACATTGACCGTTCAAATTCCGCATCATTTCATGACATGAATTTACAATTATCGATGTAGCTGCTCACTATGATAGTATCTTACAAAATATTCAAAGAATTAACACCGTTACACTTATACAATAAGTACTATAATTGCATGAAGTAATTGTTCGATATGTAACCTGTAAAGAGGCGATTCTGGAATTATCAAAGACGTGTTCGCGTCACAGGAGTCACTAAAAAGTTCTCAATGGATGTAAGAAAATTCTTCGTGGTTTGAATTTTTATAGCTTCTAATGTACAGTTGGTATATTCGCAAGGTTTTTTTTTTTTAAACGATAAAGTCATTCAATTTTTCAAGTAAAATTTATTTGGGCATTGGGTTAGTAAGTTAGTGTATCTTGTGAACTTAGTCTGAGTTTAGCTTATAGTGCTACCTTGTTGTATTTGTATAACGTTTTATAATATATGTATAGAAGTCTGTAAGTAAATATATATATCTACCTATAATAATTATCCCAAGACCAACTCCCACGGTACGCTGAAGATTGCCTTATTTTGCAGAAGACAAATTGGGAGGATGTTACAGAGCATAAAAAAACAATTAAAGCAAATTTAATGCGATTGGTGATAGCTCGAATTCGCACACGCTACTTTACCTAGATCTGTATTTTTAACCACCAGGCCTTATTACCTGTTTCGAGACTTGATTGACGAGTGTAAAATTATATCACAATTAAATATAACTAAGTTATTTCTCCATAACATTAAAAGTATAAGTTTCTAGTAGTTGTCATCAGTGCTGAGTAGATATTTCAGATTCAGATAGATGTGATTTTTATACTTTTTTTAATATTAAGAGTTTAGTGAGTACCTATCGAATGTCGATTTGTGTTTTAATAACATATATAAAAATAAAAAAAATAATCTTTTATTTGTTCCAGTTAAAATTAAATATTTTATTTATTTATATTAAAAAGGATTACTAAAACTATGACTAGTGATAAGTACAGAAGTCAGTCGATCGCTCTAGAAGTCTAAAATTCGATGGGGGGAGACCAACATTCAGCAGTAGACATCGAATGGCTGAGATGATGATGATGAATCTAAAAGTTTGGCATTTTGTAATATATGTTTTTTAAATGTTGAGAGGCTGTTTCCAAAATCTATCCAAATTAGGTACAATTGTGAAAAAGAGTGCTACGCATTCTGATTGCTTATAACGGAGGAAATTTCGTACCATGCTTATTATTTCTTTGTGGTAATGTGTGAAGTCTCGGTGAAATTTTCTTTAATTACGTTAGTGAAGTTATATTCACGAAATGTCAGTGAATTTTAATAACAAGTTAGTGAATACTCACTAATACACACATACAAGTATTCAATGATCAAATCAGTGTTATCTGCTTTCATATTCACATACTCATACATTGAATAGTCATTATTCATTAATTCTGCGTGATGCGATTCTCACATTATTAAAAAGTGAATAGTCACTTAAAATTAGTGAAATTACACTGATTCATGTTTAGAGAATATAAATACATTTTTTTTTATTAATACTACAGCATAAATGTAATTTATTATTTAATTAATGAGCCTTATATATATAGATTAATGAGCCTTAATTAATTTATTATTTAATTAAGGCTAATTGTAGATAATTGACTTATCACTACAATCCGGATATGACCTTAAAATTGTAAGATTTGTTTGACTGTCGAATTATCTAAAACGAATCTACAATGGAAACTGCGTAGTCACTTCGATACGTACAAAACTTCTATTAGTTAAATTTCGAAGCACAATTTTTTTTTCTTTACCTATAACAGCTCGTGGGATGACAAAAAAAAATCAAGTCTTTTATTTATAAGTTATTTATTTAAAAAAAAAAGTTTAGTAAAATATAGCTTTAAGTAATTTTATATTATCTGTAAACAAACAGTGTGATGGAATATCTTCAAACGTCCAATCCTTATATGAGAGGGAGAACCGATAGAGAGAGCGGAAACCTATGCCCGGCAATGGTAAATTACCTAATAACTTACCAATTACGGTACAACAGAACATATGTTAATACATAATGTAGGAGTGTCCACCAGCCACTTTGGAGCTTCCATCACGTTGCTCCACTACGGGTTGGCGGATAATTTCCTTACCGTGAGAAACGGTCATCAGGTGTCTGTGATAACAACAGGAACCGAGAACTTTATGTAATATCTAAGGCACGGAGAAGTGACAAGTGACATAAACTCAGATCAGAAACAAATATCTGTACAAATAAAATATCTGCCCCTAGTGTGAATCAAACCCGCGACCGCCACCGTTGAGGCCATTACTCGCACCAGAATGTTTATCATGTTTATAGTAAAATAAAAATTAAAAGACTGTTATTTTTTTTTGTTTTAAATGCTTATATTTGCTTTAAATTTTGGCATCAGTACAAATTATATGTTATACAAAAATACCGCAGGTACTCATCTCTGTGTGTGTTACCTGCCACAGAATGTTATCTTACCTACTGTCTTAAATTTGTATATATATTTTTTTATTTAAATTTCCACGTATAATGACACCATTCCACAACTGTATTGATTGCGTAATTTCAATAATAACACAATAAAGGGGTGATAAAAATTGCAGTCTATTATTCCTTGTAACGTAACGTTTTTGTAAGAAACATTCGATTGCAGGTGCCTATTAGTCCGTTTACATATTATCGTTTCTTGAGCGTTCCTCTGACGCTTGACCAGGGTTGAAAAAAAAATTGTTTATCCTGCTTAAAACAGAATATTAAAAAAAAAAATGTTTTAAACAAAATTTTAAGATGTTTTTATGCAGCTGTTTAAAACATGTTTCCACATGTTACCCCTCCTCCCCACGTGAGATTCTGTGAGATTTCGCTCGGTTTAAACACGTATACATTTTTCTAAATGTTTTAAACACTGTTTAAAAGCGGGCCGCGGAGCGGAGAAACAGAGAAATATTAACCAATAGGATTGCAGAGCCCTTGTCCACTGGAGTGGAGGGAAGATTTTTTGCAGTATTCGCCCCCCAAGGACGCTGACGCTGTAAAAACCCATAAGGCCAAAAGCAATAGTAAATTTGAATTTAAAAAAGGTACCAAAATAATGTTTCCCAGAAAACCGAACTAAACCGAAATAATAACGATTATAGTAATCTTGATGATTTTCTGAAACTAAGATATTTCATTGTTTTTTCTAAATCATTTTAATGTATTTGTATTGAGGTAAAGTTAGTGACTTTCAAGTGATTAAATCTATGTCTGTATATGAGAAATATTTAGAATAAAGGAATTATAGGGAGCATCACGTAAAATCTGCTGTACGACATTTCATTCATTTTTGATACAATGTCTGGAAAGACACATCAAGAAACGTCAATGTATCAGCAGCCTTAATTGAAGTGGACTAATGGTACACTCTCCAGTAGTCCATGCGTGACGGTGGACCTACTGACTTTGTTATGTCACACAGAGTATTTTTCTATAAACAAAAGTTACCTAATAAATATAAATTATTGTGATATTTTTTTACCATACTTTATATGCAATATAATATGTGTATATACATGTCCCTTGTTAATAACAATGTTTGTAATTACAAGTTTAGTACCGTAAAATGCTGCAACTTTACCAATCAAGCTCAATTTTGCCTAAATCGTTTAGACTACGATATCTCGCGTTTGCGTTTGTATTTTCTTTTTTTTTACCATTTGACAGTAATGTAACATTAGGACACCATAATTTGACTTTTTTATGCGGTATTTAAGGATTTTTTTAGGGTCTTGTAATTTTTTTAAGCTACAAAAAAGGCGATTTTGTTCAGATAACACATCCCGAAGTAAGTAAATATTATCTTTTTTCCGTTGTATTCAATGTTATTATAAAAAAGGCCACGATATCATTTTTTTTTGTCTTGGCAATGTTGAGCAGTATTTGGGAAACTGGAGTGTTACAATTTTGCCTAGCTGTAGGTTGGACACTAGACGGTTTTCATGAAGTTCACATTGAATCTATACAAATAATAAATCTGTTAAAACCTCCGTTTTATTGATACACTATATATCATCAAGAATAAATTTCAATAGCGCGTATTTTTTTGTATCAGCGCCATCTCTTATCGTGTTTTTCTCTGATCACGTATCACGTAAAAAGTACAAAACCAATGTTAATAACTTTAATACATAAAAATTAGAAATAACTCACAGTATAATTTAGTTTTTGTTTCATTGTAATTAAATTTATTTATAAATATTTAAGAAAATAGAAATAGGTACCTACGCCGCCAACGCCATCTGGTCTAAGGAATCTTTAAAACTCACAAAACTTATATTTGAGTTACTATTTTGTTAAACTTAAAAGTTTACTAAATATGTCGGATAGGAATAGAAATCGTTTTAATATTTTAGATAAACATCATTTTCAATTAATATACTATTATGTTAAATATTAATTATGTTAAATGTCACTAAATATAAAAACGATATTCTACAATTATACGATAGATGGCGCAGATAATTTTCTGAATCGCGCTGACCAAAACTTCGGCCAAAAGAATGACACTCGCCCGTATTTAAAAATCTGTTTTTCTTTTTGTATATAATTAAATACTTTAGAGTACTACGGTCTTGATTGTTTGTTCGTTGTTAAAATTTAAAATATTTGGTCGTTATTTGTTTGTTGATTGTACAAAGTTGGATGGTTATAGCTATTTAAGTTGTAATCTATATATATATATATATATATATATATATATATATATATATATATATATATATGTATATATAAAGTCGTGTTAGTTACACCGTTTATAACTCGAGAACGAGTGGAACGATTTTTATGATTTTTGTGTTTTTGGATTTGTCTTCGTCGGGAATAATACTTATTAAAATATGGTATTTATCAATGAGAAAATAATTAATAAAAAAAAACAGTTCAAATGTTTCATCCGTACTATCTATATACATATATATGTATGTATGTATGTATGTATGTATGTATGTATGTATGTATATAGATATATATGTATGTATGTATATAGATATAATAAATCTGTCACTCAATCCGTCTATTATAAAATATTTTCCAGTATCGACGCAGGTGTAGGTGATAAAAAATATAAATGTATAATTTTTAAAATTTTAGTTAAAGACCCGTGCGAAGCCGGGGCGGGCCGCTAGTGTAAATATAATTTTAAGAAAACTAAATTAACTAAATATATATTATAATGTTAATATCTATTACAAGTAAATGAATAAATGGAAAAAAATTATAAAAGTTCTATATAAATACGTATATTGACTGTTTTTTTTTTTTTTTTTGCTAAAACTCTATAGTTAACTATCGTTTTGTATGGAAGGCTTGCTGCAACTTTGCCTTTTAACTGTAAAAGAATAAATAATATCATAATAGTTATAATTTGAACTTCGTAGGCTATATCGGTGTCTAATGCATATGGGGAAAAAAACAATTTGGATCACCATTGTATTTATTAAAATATCCTTCTAATAGGCAAAGTTGCATATTTTATATACATGTTTGCGTACGACTTTGAGTGCTTCTAATTCGAAAAAAGTACAGCATTTATAAATACATACTTCACTTGTATTACGTAAGATATACAATACAAACAAAAAACTGCAAAATCCCGGCAAAGTTACAGCATTTTACGATACCTAAGTAATAAGTTTAGTTCTTTAAAATAAGTTTTTCATTTCTATTTTTTTTCTACTACTACTACTTCTTTCGCTAAAAATAAAATAAAATAAAAAATAAACATTTATAACGTAATAAACTTTAATGTAAATAAAAAACTAAAAATAAATTAATTTTTTAAATAACTAACATCAGCGCTATCTATTACAGATACTGCTCAATTGGTGCGTAGTCAATAGAAGAAACGCCGTGCAAGTGCTCAACCCGTCCGATAGATGGCCCTTGTTGTCTAAAGTACTCTGCTACGTTACCGCTCATACTACCGTATGGAATGCCACCTAAAACGCAATATAAAATTATTAATTAAAACATTTTAACTCTTTCGTTAAATTGATAAGCCTTCATATGATTTCGTGAGCGTTCCCAGTTCCCACACTTAACTTGGTTTACATTATTTGTTCAATACTTCCTAGTAATACAACTCAATGTGAACTTAAAATAATATTTGTTTCTAACGAGCTTTTTGCTTTAACTTGTTTTATTATGATTTTGATATAAATTACAGGAAACATAAACACTTACATATATTTTCGTCGTTTAATTTGAAAAACGTCTGTGATACCCAGAAATCAGATCACGTTGATTAATTCCCATTATATTATATAATTACCTATATTATTATTATTTATAAATTATTAATTATAATGATGTTATGATATCATTTATAAATCTCTTTATAAATGTTTATTATTGATCATTTGCTTAAAATGTATTTATACGTATATTTAACGGTCTTACTTATAAACGTTTCTTAAAATTTAATCAATTGCTTAACAACTGATTAGTAAAAACCTCACTTATAAACACTATTTAGCGTTAAGAAGTCGTTAAGTAATGCTTAAATAGCTGTCAAAATTAAACATTTTACATTACACTAGCTAATTATTTATAGCTTAAGAGTGGATTAACTAAGCGGTGGCTAAGTATTATGTACTTAACAAGATTTTTATAATTAAGACCGGAAGTGTATATTTTGTGTATTCTGTGTAGGTTTGCCAACCGTACTATAATACATATATTATAGTATTGTAGTTTACTATATTTCTGTTGCAAAAATCAATAGTACGCTAAAATACTATATTTCAGACTGAAATTTTCAGTGCAATAGATCAGTGTTTATAATTTGCAACACTAAAAGTAATATAATAAAATAACAAAAGAGTTTCCGCAATTTTTTAACATTAAGGCAAGGCGTTCGACAAAAAACAAATGTTAAAGAATGCAAAAAATGCATATATAGTTTTTATAAAAAAATAAATGAGTAAAAATATAACTTAATGTATTTTTTATTCTTCTCATAAAATATTATATTTTTTGAAGTATACTAAATTTTTATAGCTTTTAAAAAAAACTATATTCAAACAAAAAAAATGTTGGCAGCCCTAGTTCTATGTTACTAAAAATATATATTACTATAAATCTATTTTGAGTTTATTATTAATATTATTATGTTACCGTAAGAAAGTCCAGGACCCGGTAGTGGAGCATGGCCGGCGCTGTCCGGTCTCGCATCGCAGACCACACACGCGACGAAAATTATCAACAAAATCTATAATTTGAAAAAAAAATTAATAATAGCGGATAATTTCCCAACCATAAATATCGATTGCTACTAGGTGTCTATGATAACAACCGGTACCGACGGCTTTTCTTGCTTTCCGAGGCACAGTGGGCGGGAGACCCACAAGGACATACACCCAGACCAGAAATAAATATTTGTTATCTGCCCTGATGGGTAATCGAACCGCCACGGCATCGGCACCACGCGGGGCCAACTACCACTACAAGCAACACTACACCAGAACGTTTGTGTAAAAATTTAAGAACACAGATACTATATGATATTAATGATCTACGCCCTTATCGGTGACTCTTTTGGATCAAAATTTATACTAAAAAATACACAATATAGATTTAGGAAAAGCTATAAAACAAAAAATTTACTTGAAAAGAATGGTGAATTTTGAATATTTTGCGTAAAAATATATTTTTGTGGTTTGAATATATGGATATGCAATTTATAATCGATGAAATACTAGGAACTTGTTCATCTAATTATGTCACATGCAAGATTACAAATATGGTTTTCTCTAAAGTCTGAGCCATTGAGACCAATTTAAAATATTCTCAATAGAAATATAAATAAAATGAAACGTTTTTATTTTTTTGTATTAGAGGGGGCAAACGGACAGTCGATTTACCTGGTGCTAAGTAAAAACGACATCCGTAGACAATCGCTACATCAGAGGATTAGCGGGTGCGTTGCCGGCCTTTAGGGAGGGGAGGGATATTCCACCGGATCTGTGGAGGGAAGAGAAGGAATGGGCCAGGTAAGGGAAGGGGTGGGCATCGGATCTCTCACAAACCGAACGAAACACGACAACAGTGCCGTCATTTCACGACGGTGAGTAATTCCCCGGGCGCGCCGCGCCGGCCCATTCAGCGGCAAGCAGCATGGCGCTTCTTTGGTTAATACGTAACGAAATGTATGATACATAATTATATAAGGTTTATCACTGAACCCTGTTTTGTTTGCACACTCTTCCAAGCACTTATTTCTAAATTAGTCAATAAAGATCGTCTGGAAGAGACCGCTAAAAGCGATAAGGCTGCCTTCGCATATCTATACCCATTTGTAATTCTTCTAAATTGTATATAATGTTCCTTATTATAATAATTTCCATATTGAAATAAAAAAACTAAAGTCAGATTAAATCCTCATTTTTTTCCGTAAATATAAATTAATAATTTATTTGTGCATAGGTACTTTACTTTTGTTAAACTTTTTAAACTGTGTAATATTCCATCGATCGATTTAAATACCTAACAGAAAATATAATACATACTGACATTTAATTAAATAGACCTTGACGAGAATACAATATAAAACAGGACTTGGCAAACGAATGTTCGTACTTCTAGATTTTTTTTGTTTTTGACGTACGAATACAATGAACAATGAACAAAACAATGAACTAATTAATTAAACTAGTGGTCACCTAGTGGTCGAAATTCGACCTAATCTATATGTGACAGCATTGTCAACATCAAAAAAATATGATTGCGCATAACATGGTGAGCATATGCAGCAGTCATTGGACCTGATCTGTTATAACAAATTTCAATAAAAAATCGTTGCAAGACCTGTATTTAAGACCGTGTTGACAACAGACTTTGGCAATAAACAAAATTTGTGTACATTACATAGGACATACATAGTACATAGTACATGGTACATATATGTGTGTCTGTGTTGTAGTGTTTTTTTTTTAATGAATTTAATTTATTTTTTGAGCATTATTATAAAAAATGTTAGCATTCTGCACTTCTTCTCCATATAAACTAACTGTGCCAAATTTCATACTTCGCCGTCCGCGTAATTTTCGTAAAAAGGGGTACAAAGTTTTTGCTTCAAGTATTAATATATAGATATTGTATTTAGGGATGCATCCGGAACCGATACCGATACCGATATATCGGCGATGTTGCGAGTTTTTCGATATATCGGAATCGGCGATATTAATTTGCCGATACACCGATACATTTCGAATTTCGCGAGATATACGAGTAGATAACCCATGTGAACGTATTATCTCCACGTTATATTCTTTCTTTGACTTGCGCCGTTGTCCACCTCATATAACTCATTTCGCTAGTTACTTTTGGTTTGTAATAATTAATTTATTAGTGGTTGTGATTGTGACGAGATTCTTTTTAGTTGATACGTAATCATAACACGTCGTATAAAACAAAAATAATTATTTCAGTCTCGAAACAAAAAAGTTCCGTGTGGAGCATTTTGAAGTAAGCACATCTGATAATTTGAAAGTAATATGTAATTATGATTTTTTGTCTTCTGATCTTTGAGCTGGTCATCAATTATTATTCTAAATAAATATTATAACAAGTATGAGTAATTTATTTGTTATTAATATTCTGCTTTTTATACCTTTCGAGGTTTCTTTGAATATTCGCTCTCCGTACATATCGGTTTTGTATTGGCGATACTTTTTTTATAAGTATCTGTATCGGCGATATTTTTTTATAATATCGGTATCGGTATCGTATCGACCGAAGTGCGTATCGATGCATCCCTAATTCTATTACCCAAAGAAGTATGTGGAATTGGTCAATTTTATTCGCTCGTCGTTAGAAATGTATACAGTTATTATTTATATAGTATAAGTACCTTCACTTTATCAGGTTCTGTTTTGTATACCTAAACCTGCGCTGACCTATGTAAATATTTTTAGTTAATATTGTAAATTTATTTATCTTATTATTAGTGAACATCCATTTTAATGAGAATAAATGTCTTAAGCCGAAAAAAGTAAAGCCTGTCAAGAAGTAAGTTAATTGTTTACTCCCACAGCTGGACAAAGATCTCCTCTCCTTTTATCCAAATAACCAATATGTCGTTAAAAGTAACAACGAAAGTGCTTAATAAAACAAATATTACCATAAGTAAAATCTTAATTTAAATACGACAATTAAAAAACGTTAGCTGAATTTTTATTATATCAATTACGTTGCACATTTTACAACACTGTACATGTAATAATTATAAATACTATTATCCACATCATGTCTAAATGGCGGCTTACGAGTTTGCACGGCCTAGATATCGAGCCTTGAACTTAAAGCTCAACGAGGCTTTGTACAATGTCGACAGCTATTACAAATTATATTAATATCGTACTTCCTTTTAAATTATGACAAAGTTTTTAATGACTGGAATATTTCTAATTAAATGTGATGAGATCGGAATATTATAAACAAACATTAACTCTAAAATTATAGTATTATAATAAAATTAATAATAAAAACTGTATTAATTTTAATTTTAATCATAGTAAGTTATTTTTTTTGGTAAGTTAAGGTAATATTAGGGTAGAAGAGAAGAGAAAATCACTTATTACACACACATAAATGTGTACCTACACAAAATAAAAAATAAACAAAAAAGTTCAAGATACATACTTGTAAATGGTGCATAGGAACTACCACTGATGACAGATCTATAGAATAACCTTTATGAATGCAATGAATGAAAATCTATAAATTTATTTACTGAAGTTTACGATTTGTAAATTTGTAATTAATACATTAACAGCATACATACTAATATAGGTACATACATTCATATATACAAATATTATATATAAAATAGAAGTACGCTTAAATATTGCTGCTTTTGGGCTTTACTTAAACGTATTGTAATTAATTTTACGTAATTGTGTAATATTAATATAATCACCTTTATGTATAAAACCTTTTTAATAATTAATCAAATAAGAATTACTAAAATTATTTTAACAAAGTTGAAGATACTAATATATATATAATAATATCTATGTAATAAATCAATAATGTAATAAATGATATAAAAAGATCTATGTAATAAAAACGATACTACTTACGATAACGATACTTTTACTTTAATGCTTTTATAAATATGTATATCAGTCAGCTGTTACCTAAAAACACAGGCATTACCTTAGGAACAGACGACCGTGTGTGTATTAAACATATTTATATTTAACCCTCCGTCGGGCGCGGCCGATCTCACAGGCTCAGCAAAAATATTTTCGCGTATCGTTTTTTTCCGCTTCATCGGGAAATCTCCACTCCCTCAGTAGCTACCTAATTTTTGGCGCTCTACACGAAGCTGATACTCAGTTAACTCTTCGCGCTTGTAGAGAGCAGTGAGAGCACTTTTGGCCTACTAGGCACACCGCGCCCGGACTCATCACATTTTTGAAGGTAAATAAAATCATATTTTTTTAATGAAATATTATTAATTAGCATATTTAAAAAGAGGTTATATACTTTTTTTTTGTTGGATAAGCTGTCTGGCCAATTAGGCACACCGCGCCCGAACTTGTCACGATTTCGGGGGTAAGTGTAATTAGTGTAATTTTTAGTATAGTAATTGATTTTTTATGCTTTATAAATGTTATATGTTTATATTTAGTTAATAAATACAAACTTTTTACAAGTTAGCTTAATATCGACATGCCACGTAAAAAAACATGGACGTTGCAAATCAAGATTTGGTAGAAATAACTAATTTATTGCAAAATGACATTGATGAAGACTATCTTGACATGGAAGAGATTGGTGAAGAGAGTGAGATTGATGAAGAAGAAAACATCGAGGTTCGGAAGAAGATTCGTCAATAGAGAAAGATGGGGAATCTTTAAGTGATGACGACTCTTCTCCTAGTAACAATTATTATTTGGATCATGATAAAACTACCAAATGAATTAAGAAAACGCCAAGAACTCAACGTCGTGTATTAAATATCTACTGTACTGTACTATATTAGCCTGTAAACTACCCACTGCTGAGCGAAGGCCTCTTCTCCATATAGAAGAAGTGTTGGAGCTTAATCCACCACGCTGCTCCACTGCGCGTTGGCGGATAATTTCCGCACCATGAGTAACGATCGTTATCATCGGGTGTCTATGATACAATCTTTCGTCAGTACATACCATCAAAGCCGAATATAAGTCAGTCTAGAGAGAGAAATGAAGAAAAGAATACAAGAGAGGGATTCAAACATACTGTGTTCAGCCTTTTTTTTCAAGGTCTCAGTTCCCCGATATAAATAAATCTAATGATAAAAATTTTGATTAACTTTCATTCTTTCATTTTCTAAGAACAACATTTCATGCGTTTCTTTATTATTATTATTATTTACATTAATGATTTTGAAATTTTAAAAATAAAAAAATCTTAATAATGAAATTTTTTGTCTTTTATTTTTTAAATTTTTTAAGTAATATATACATGTATATATTTTGCTATTGTGCCTTATTATTTTGTAAACATTTTACTCAAGACGTACATGCATCGTTTTTATTTTAATATTAATTAGAAAAATTATATTTGTCAATTTTCGAAGCTGAGCTTATTGGGTACACCGCGCCCGATCTCGGGAGTTATTGAGGGGCGCCCGACGAAGGGTTAATATCAAATATCATATTATGCAATGGGTACACTAAAGGAGTCTTTGCGAAACAAGCAGAAGAAACTTACTTTATCCTTTTTAAAATAGTTTTAAACAAATTCTAAGAAAAATTTAAATTGATTACTAAGTACATACTATTAAAATAATTACCTCACAAATAAGTCAAAATGGTAATTAATGATCGTTTTGAGAGATAGAATTAAGGTCACCGGTATAACTTTGGTCATATAATTTGACATACATACATACACATCTCACATTTTATTTTTATATTTGTATATAAGGAATTATTACCAGAGAAAAAAAATTTTGCACAACATTTCTTAGGAAAGTATTGAAGGTACATGGAAGATACTAATAAATAAATAAATTTGTTTAACATACACACACGGTCGTCTGTTTTTAGATAACAGCCGACTGATATACATGTTTATATATTTTTAATAAATATGTATAAATATTACATCCAGACTCGGGGCAAAAATCCAACCCACGACCCTGGAGCGGAAAGCAGAATCAATGTCAACTGCGCCAATGGGCCAATCGTAAATAGTAGAAGATCATTAGATATTTATAAATAAAAATAGAAAGAACGATACATTGGTAGAATCTTAGATTTTTCTTTTTATGTTAACTAGCTGATACTGAAATTTGTCTGCGTTATGTTGACGACCGTTCTGGTGTAGTGGTACGAGTAGTCGCCTAAACGCCGCTTTCCGACGGTCGCGGGTTCGATTCCCGCACGGGACTGATATTTGTATTTCTATAATGATTTGTTTCCGGTCTGGGTGTATGTTCTTGTGGGTCTCCCTACCGTGCCTTGTAGAGCACGTAAAGCCGTCGGTCCCGGTTGTTATCATAGACACTTGATGACAATCGTTACTCATGGTAGGGAAATTATCCGCCAACCCGCAATGGAGCAGCATGGTGCTCCAACCCTTCTAGATGGAAAAAAGGCCTTCGCTCAGCAGTAGGTTGTGTACATGCTGATACTTTACAGTGATGCAATATGAAGGTAATTAACGATACAGCTGACACGTTATCGTATTTATCGGAAGCGGAAGTATAGGTACATTATTAGCGAATTAATGTCAAGGATCTCGATGTATTTAAATTCAAAACACACTTCATTCTATGCATTACATTACTAAGTACGACCGAATTATTACTTGATATTTCTCAAGGTGTTTTCTTATTTTCACTTTCATTTATGTGGCTACTGTTTAGTATGGGTCATAGCGGGATGTTTTATAGCCTGTTTTACAATATAAATAATTATATAGCTTCTAGTTTATTTGACATAAAAGTGACTGATGGATGCCGATAAAGATCAGCAGGAGGTAAAACTGGCCCTAAAGGCCTTTTCCACCTCAACTAACATACTAAAACTTTTGAGTCCAATTGCAAATATAAATATCTGGCAGATAAAGTGGAATTTGATGGTAAAAAAGAAAAATATATGATACATTTATATCTGATAGATATCGTTATACATCAGATACCTTTATCAGAAACTAGTGAAACAGGACCTAATTGTGAAATAATAAATAAATAAATAAATATTAACCAACAATCACACCACGTTAACCTAGCCCCGTGCTAAGTTTGTAAGAACTTGTGTTACAGGTACTAGGAACGGAAATAAACTTAAGAAATTTATAGAAATACATATTTACATAAATACACGTCCATGACCCGGTGCAGACATCTATATTCGTCATACAAATGAACTGTACGTGGCGGGATTCGAAACCGCGACCGCTGCGTAAAGTGTCCAGGTGCTTGACCACTCGACCAGCCGGCCGTCATCTCATCATGAAAGAATCTTAACATCGATTATTTCTAGTACAATTCAGTTGCTCGATTTAGAGAATAATAAATCCAGAGGAATTAGTCTAAATGGCAATAAAATTTCACGTTAAAGCTAGGTTTGGAAAGATTTTTGTGTAAAGTCGTGTTCTATAAGATACTGTTCAAATTAGTTGGAGGTTAACCCACCACGCTGCTCCACTGCGAATTAGCGGATAATTTCCGTGCCATGAATAACGATCGTTATCACGTGTCTATGATAACAACCGGGACCGATGACTTTTCGTGTTCTCCGAGGCACGGTGGGAAGACCCACAAGGTCATACACCCAGACCGGAAACAAATATTTATACAAATACAAATATCTGTCCCGAGCGAGAATCGAATCGGCGACCGCTAGCGTTAAGGCGACTAGACGCGCCACTACACAAGAACGGTTGTCTTGACGAATTTGAACATTATGGTTAAATAAAGATCAAAAACCTAATTGCTGATAAATGTTTTAAGCTATTAAGCACTACAATATAACAAGCATTAAAACTCGGGTATAATCACGAGTATTGCTAATTAATATTAGAATTCAACTGACCTGTTTCATCGCGAGCATGATACTGTTCTAACAAGCACTTCACTGTGATACTAATTTGTGAGTAAGCAACCCGCGCGACGCTTGATCACTATTTATACAGAGATGCGACCCTCAAAGCGATTCTGTTTTAATTGAAATAAGTTTTAAAAAGAACAGATGGAGCTGCAAGGTTTTTTTTAACTGATTTCAATTTTCATATTATATCATGAGGATTTTTACTAAAAATAATGTAAACCTGCAGTGACACAGTGTGGTGGAGTGAATTAAAGAAATATTATTAGGTACTCGTATATCTCTCTTTAATTGGCGAAAATTCCTTTCCTGTGGAAAATTTACGGATTGTCACAATACAGTTTCTAAGAGCGATCTAATCGAAAATTAAAATATGGAATTACCGAAATTTATTTGTAATATCGACAGAGTTAGGAAAGATCTTAATCGTAATAAAAATTACTTAATCTATGAAAAATATAGATTCATTATCATTTACAAATTATTTCTATGTAATCACAGCTTCATAGCGAATTGGTGGACAGTTCTCAGAATTTTACACTAGACAAGCGGTCTCTACTTTACTTTTTTTCAACAATAATTATGTTTATCACCTGTTTCACCAGTGCTGATAAAGCTGTCTGACGTATAACTATCAAAGTCAAAGTCAAATTATTACTGTATTCTCCACTCTACGTGACATTGGCGGAATCAACCGTGCTCAACTGGCACAACTGAAAGCCATTAAGCACTAACCCAATCAATCAATCAATAAAATTATTACAATTATTTACTGAACGTCATGAGTCTACCACCAGTTCGGAAAGAAGAAGCCTCTGACCTAAGAAGAACTGGCGAAAGAAACTCAGCGGGACTAATATTATTATTTTTTTTTTTTTAAGTAATGCTTTGTGCTTTACTTGTGTATCCATCAGATAAAGTTTATGACAGATTGTTATTTTTCGCCATCGAACTTATTATTTGTCAGATATTTATATTCCCAACCTGTGGATCCAAAAGTTGTAGTATATTAGTTGAGGTGGAACAGACCCTAAGATGAAGCTTATCTCACACATAAGTTACTAATAAGCTTTATCAGCAAAAGGCCCTTGGACCCTGTTTTACTTCAACTAATAAACTATAGCTTTTGCGTTCAAAAAATTGTAATTAATAATGCTGTTTTAGTCAATAATTATCTACCTAAAACGTTCTGAGCTGCAGTTGTCCCTTTCTTGCTGTTTGTGGATAAGTTTTGGGGGGGGGGGGGAGGGTCAGCAATACGTATATACGCCAGCGAAGTGATGCATCTTAGTCAATAATTATGTCGATACACTGTGATCTAATTTTTAGTCGATATTTTCTAAAATTCGTATTAACAAAATTAAATAATCTCTCTCTTCATAACTACAATAAAACCGTTTTTGAATGCTGTTTTCATTGTAACATTGTGCAAACCTGCACTAACAAAGTGTTTGGCTTACAAATAAAAATTATATTTATGGAAAATAATTTAAATAACGTAAACTAGCCGATCTCCGACCACCTTTCTAATTCCGTCCATTTTTCATTTTCGTTAATAATTATTTTTTGGAACAAGCAATCAAGTTAAGACTTGTTATAACAAATAATAAAAATATTCATACTAAGGTATGCGAGGTTGCAAACAGTTCACTTGCATAATATGTTGAATTTAATACAATGATTTATAATGTAAAATCTATTCTCTGAAAAAAATACTAAGAAATCCTTAAATATTGAGTATTGATTTTTAATATTTTTTTAAAGTGTTTTTATGCTTTCAGATGAATACTTTTTTTTTGTTCGTATACATCTTTAACTTTGATGGGATGCGATAGAAATTATTAATTGCTTCGATTTACTTCCAAAGAGTAAGAAAATATTGTTGACGGAAATACGACATCGGAATAATGCACTTGACCGTATTTACGACCACTGGTCCGAATTAGGTAGAGGACGGATTTTGGCTATAGAGGTTATTTCCGACTGGCCTAGGTAGAATGGAAGTCTTTAAAAAAATTAACATAGCGTTGTATTGTTTATTTTTTAAAGCAATTATCGACAGTATGGTCGATAGTTTTGAGAATTTGGCATTTTTAGACAAGCCTTGACTCAGTGCGGACCTATGTTTATAGATATTGAAAAAGTATTTGTTTCTTATTATTTATTGTTATATTTTTAGCAACAATTGTGAAAATTCTGTATTTTTTAAGTAGTAACATCATGGCGCCTTGTAAACGGATCAATTATTACTCCGTTGCAGTTTTAAATAAGGCGTTAACGAAAATCAAATCCAATATTATGAGCATCCGCAAAGCATCAGCAACGAACGTTTAAAGTTCCTAAAACTAGGCTCATTGATAAATTAAAAATAATTTATACTTTGTTGTTGTTTAAATTTTTTTTTCTAAGTCACCATTTTTTATTAATATAATTTTATAGAAAAAAATATTTGTGTATCGATAAACGATATCGAACGATATCGATGTCGACGACCGTACAGCGGTCGGGGGTTCGATTCCCGCTCGGGACAGATATTTGTATAAATATTTGTTTCCCGTCTGGGTGTATGTCCTTTGTCTCCCCACCGTGCCTCAGAGAGTACGTAAAACCGTCGGACCCGGTTGTTAACATAGACACCTGATAACGATCGTTACTCGTAATAGGGAAATTATCGGCTAACCCGCAGTGGAGCAGCGAGGTAGATTAAGCTCTAACGCTTCTTCTATATGGAGAAGAGGCCTTCGCTCAGCAGTGGGTGGTTTACAGGCTGATACAGTTAGTCACTCAGTCAGAACCCTAACCATGATTAATGTACAAATATAATATAATTGTCCACGAATTAGTATAATTTTACAGTTTATTTGATCTGGTCGGAAATAGGCTTCGTAGTGGTCGGTAATCGGCAGTCAGGAATTTGATGGTTGGAAATACGTCTATGCGACCTCCTCAAGGAACATAATTTATAATAATTTTTTAAAAATATTTCCAATGTACAGAAAATAACGAGACTTTTTTTAAAATTAATTAAACGTTTTATTTTAAGAATCCGAAACGAAACAAGCCAAATTCAGAAAAAGAGATTACTATGCACTATAAGTCAATCATAATTGAACGATGCGAATACTATAAAATACCGACAACAACTACTGAATAGGCATGCGTCCGATATATCAAATCAAATTCAAAATCCGATTTCAAACCCAAATCGATACGTATCGATATCTCAAACTAGAAAATCCGATTTCAAAAATCCATTAGCTAACGAATACGAACGATCTGTACCAGCAACCTAATGATATCGAAATCGAATATATCTAATATCCAAATCCAAACGCAAACGCAAACTGATTTTTAGAAATTCGTTCTCTCTTATTCTAACCCAACGCATTATAGCGGAGTAAAAAGGATAGTGAGAATTTCGCTAATTCGCTCTCTCTCATTCTTACCCAATGCATTATAGCGGAGTAAAAAGGATAGTGCGAATTTCGTTATTCGGATATCGGTGTCTATAATATCTAAATCCAAACCAAGGAATTTATATACCTACAAACTGGAATGCTCACGTGCACTCAAAAAACGTTCTTACGGCCGGGATTGCATCTCTTTCTACCAAGGAAACTCTTGTAAGAAAGAGACAAAATACCGGTTGTCAACGAAATGCTCGGAACGATTTTTCACTTTTAATGTTATAAGCCAATGTCAACCTTATGTCAAATACTTCAAGGTGCATATTTGAATATACAATTTTATTAAGTGAGCGTTCCAGTTATGATATAAATTCCCTTCTATACATAAAAATTCGCTCTCTCTCATTCTAACCTAACGCAATATAGCGGAGTAAAAAGGATAGCGAGAATTTATATCGGTTTGTGTCGATTGCGGAATCTATTCATCTATTGCACTTGGAAGTATGCTATGCGTATATCTTTAAGGTCTATATTTGCTAAATTATGTATTAATGAATTTTGGTTGATTTAAAAATTATAGCACTCGCTTGATACCTATTATTTTCGTTTGGGTAATAGATGAAAGTTTGACTTTGTTGAAAAGTAGCGCGCCGAGTAAATTACTTACGTAATTATGTTAATTAATAGTTTAGATATGTATTAAATAAAACAATTGTGTATATAAAACAGTTTTGTTTGAAGTGTGGACTTTTTTAATTGATGTGATCATTTTTTATTTATCTTTATTAAAAGTTTTTAATTTAAAAAAATTCTAAGACGGATCTTATACATGACATGACGGAATTATAAATGAAAAAGGGTGTCGTTTAAAGTCCTCAAAAGTTGAACAACTTACGTTTTTGAACACAAATAAATAACAATAATAAAATTAAATAATAATAATAATATAATGCCTTAGATAAGTATTGTTTTATATTATGTATATTAATATATATCATTGAACCGGTGGAGTGAACTAGTTAGAAAATAGATTTTTAAGTGCGCTTGAAAAGTTTTACTTATTTGCGTAAAAAAACTTTATTGCTAGTCCTAAGCCTAGAAAAAACATGAAGGAAAATCGATCAAATTTCTATCTGATTCCTATTGGTACAAAATTTCTGTTTAGCATTCATACCATTAATTAGTTGACATTTTAGATTGTTTTAGATTTCGTTTTACAAAATCTAAAATCGTAAGCGAACTGGCAATAGCGAGGGCAGGCGCTATTGAAATCGGATATCTGAAATCGGATTTTGAAATCGATTTCAAAATCTAAAATGGGATAAATATCAGTTTGCGTTTTAAATCGAAAACGCCCATGCCTACAGTACTGAATATCTGGCGGTGGCATGGGGTGCGGGACCGTTTTGGCGGCACATACGAACACCACGACAGTCACACATAGACAAAACAGAGCGGGGACGTCGCGGGGCGCGGCGGCGGCGCGGGCGTACAGCGAGACAGGAACATTTTATTCAAATACCTATTTTTTAAAAATCGCTCAGGTATCCTTTCCTCTTAAATAACTCATTTAATTATAAATCTAGGCCTATCTTTTAAATAAAGACTTTCTCTTTTAATGTCTTATAAATGTTTTAATAACTATATTGGTCACTTTTTTTTATTATATAAGTTAATTATAACATAAAAATAATTATTATTCGATATGCAGCCTTTCGGTTTTAAAATACATTGTTGAAAATGTCAAGGACAAATTTCTGCAAAATATTAATGAAATATCTTTATTATAAGTAAAATTATACATTCTATCATTCTAAGTGTTTTAAATTTAGTAAATAATTATTTTTTTACAGCGATCATGCGATGACCCTTTACAGCGACAGATCATGGACGCTGTAAAGGGTCCGAAACGTCGGGAAATAATTTAAAATATTGTTAACTTTAAAATATTGTTAACTGTAAAGTTTTGAATAAACGCGATAAAATCCGGTATAGACTTTTAATCAAATATTTTAGGATGTTAATATATTTTTGATTCACTTTTGAATGTAGCAATACGTTTCGAATCGAACAGTGGCTGATGCTATCGACGCGAAGGCTTTGCAAAAGTCTATGAAGGCGACATAAAGAGGTCTGTTATACTCTCGGGATTTTTTTATAACTTGCTCCAGGCTCCAGGTCCATTGTGCTATATCCGGATCGGAAACTTGCTTGCTCTTTTGGCTAGAGTTTATCAATGTCTTATGTTATACTTTTTAGAAGTATTGATGAAAAGAGTTTATATGTGCTCGCCAGAAGGCTTATGGGTCTGTAGTTACCGATTTCCAGCTGATTGCCCTTTTTGAAACTCAGAATTATGTCCGAATTACACCATTGACTTGGAACGGTTTCTGTATCTAGTACCATGTTGAATAGCTGTAACAGGTGTTGAGTTAAGGTTGGTGCTCCAATTTTGAAAGCTTCATTGAAAAGCTCATCTGGGCCAGAACTCTTTTCAACTTTTAAGCGTTTTATATGTTCATATACTTCGGAATTTTCGATTGGTTTGATGCTATTGCTTGGATACTCGTCTACGGTTTCGATTTCATTGTTATGTCTTTTCTGGCACAGGTATGTATAGAAACTTGTTGCATGGTTTACATCTTTTCTTGATTTAGTTTCTTCTGAGTTTTGCTCAAGTTTTTGTATCCATGTTTTGTGTGTGGTCAATTCCTTGTAGGCTTTTTTGGTGCTTCTAAAATTGGTTGTGTTCCTTGTGATGACTTCTTGTCTATATTTGCAGTAGTCCTTTCTGATCGATCTATTAACCTCTTTATAAATTCTGGTAAGTTCTTGTTTCTTTTGAATATAATTATAACTAAATAATATAGAAATATAATAGGGTCCCGTTTTAACCTTTGGCTACGGAACCCTAACCCTGCGGTGTGTTTGTATAATTTTCGATGGGTTACGTTATTTTTATTAGACAAGCTTTGTCGGTAAAATAGGCATAGGTCCACCGTCGATGAAAGTCAGCGGACGACTCTAAGTGAAAGAAAAACAAATATTAAAAGTTTAGATTCCTAGTCTGCATAATGAAAGAGTGGCATTGGGTAGAAAACCTTCTCTTTTTTTTAATGTAGGCCAGTGACGTCACGAACGACGAACTCCGTAGATCGCTGACTTCGCGAACTGACCCCTGAGAACAGTTTGGTAATCGGTACCTCGAGTACCTACCCGTACGTACCTACATTACATATCTACTTACGTACATATGATTCCAATTCTCTGTCACGCTTGACCAGGCTGCAGACTGGCAAATTTATTGTAACAATATTTTCTTAGTTAATAATTTAATAGAAAATAATTTCATTGACAGAACTCTTACAGTGTCTTAAAATTATATCAAACACATAACACTGAATGTTAAATACAAGTTGGCGCTTAAAAAGTTAACAGGCTTACATTACAACTAGCACACTAGTCAGCCAATAAACAAATAATTTGCGATGACATGTGTGTTATTATATTGTGTGTTATTATAATTATAAGCTAAAACAATTTTAAGATGAATGTTTTACCTTAGCTGGAAACATTAAAATCCTATTCAATTTTCTTAAAAAACTAATTACTGTATTATTTTAATTGCAACTTACAAAAAACTTCTTTAACAATGAAAGAAAACAATTAAATTAACAATTAATAAAATTAGAAAACAATTAATTTTAGTTGTACAAAAATTGTACTTATGTAAATTATATTTACACACATAAGTACAATTTTTGTAAAAATTATATATATAAATACTATATTTTCGAGCTGGGTTCCCGAGTAAATGCTCTTCTAGAATCCGCTATTGCTCCGGATGTGTAAATAACTGATGACTTGATGTATAGTTAAGGGGGTGGTCGGGATTTATTGCAGTTAAACAAATTGATATTCAGCAAAAGTACTGCGATTTCTCGTATTTAAAAAATATGCATAGAAATCTTCAAGATATTTACTGTTTCGGTGAAATTACGAAAACACGATAGAAATAACTTCATTCGATAGAAAATAATCACAAAGTAAGGTCTTTGAAATGGTTTGAAACGGTTTAAATAAAGAAAGCAAACGAGCAACCACCTAAAAGTTTTCTCAGAATATTAAACATGTTAAAATTGAATTATTTGATCTTGGGTTTTCGATATTTTTGTACTTTTCATTCATGATTTATCAATATTATAATTTGTCGGTTACGCCATCCATTCCGAGCGATTTCAAATCGGTTCTCCTTCACTTACTCGCTGCGTTCGACAGTGACAGTCTAAACGTGATGCTAAATAGACGTGTGTCGCTTTAGTCTCCAAACGCGCTTCGTATATTCACGAAAATACAGAACAAATACTAGTAAAATGGGCAATAAAGAGCTAAAAAAAAAGAAGAGGAACCAGAAGGGCCCGAAAAAATAAAGGTTTACATATGGTAAAAGTGCAAAGGTAAGTAATAAAGTATTATAATTTATTAATTAACTAGTTAATCATTTGCTTTTAGTGTACCTTTATTTCACTAATATCTGCATTGACAGCGTTGCTTTGTGGTCTGGTGACAGAATCAAGTTTTTGAGACCTTAGGTTCGATCCTCTCAAAAATTTTAGTTTTAGTAGAATTATGTTTTTGTTTATTATTTTTTTTTATGTAGTTACTTGTGTGTGTAAGAAAAATACTTATATATCTTACTTATTTTTTTAATCAATTTTTTTTTACCCGACTGCGACAGAAGGAGGGTTATGTTTTTCCAGTGTATATATGTATGTATGTATGTGTGTATGTGTGTATGTGCGTGTGCGTGTGAGTGTGTGTGTGTGTGTGTGTGTGTGTGTATGTATGTATGTATGTATGTATATATGTATGTATGTATGTATGTATGTATTTATGTATGTATGTATGTATGTATTTATGTATGTATGTATGTATGTCCATTTCGCGGCGCCCGTAAATGGCGGAATGAGGGGGGGGGGGGGGGGAGTTGAATTTTTTTTCTTACTGTAGCAATATGGGTATCAAATGAAAGTTAGTAAATTGTTTTATTCTTTTTAGTTTATAATAAGAGTATTTTACGCAGTCGGGTTTTTTTGATTTTTTTTAATTAAGCATACTTGTGAAATAAAGATCATACTTTGATATATAATTAAAATTTCCAGAAAACGACGGTGTATTTCTGAAGATGATGCAATGGACACTGGAACAACCACTGGACCTCCACCGGGGGCTACCCTGCAGATTGGAGAGGGAAGGGTCAGGATGAGCCCCCAAATGAAATGTCTGGGGCTCATCCTTGACGGAGGGTGGACCTTCGGCCCACATTTAGCTATGGTAGGACCGAGGTTCATGAAGGCGGCGAGTGCGCTAGGTAGACTCCTCCCGAACCTCGGAGGACCCAGCGCCGCCTGCAGGCAGCTGTAGTCTGCCGGAGTATGGCGACGTACGGTGCCCCGATTTTGGGCGGTTCGCCTCACCGCGAGAAATAAAGCAGCGCTGCGCGCTGCGCTGAGGGCAATCGCGGTGAGGGTGATTCGGGGGTACTGTACGGTATCGTGGGCTGCAGCTACTGCTCTAGCCGGCGACCCCCCGTGGGAGTTCGTGGCGGAAGTTCTTGCCGAGACCTACTCATATGTCTCGGGTAGGAGGGCTCTTGGTGAGAATCCTACGTTGGACGGGATCCTACGGGTGCGTCGGATAGGGCAGGAAGCGCTTATGCGGAGGTGGGGGAAGGACCTGGCGGGGCAGCCGTACGGTACATGCGTAACGACTGCCATTCGCCCAGTCCTTGAGCGGTGGATGCGTCGAAAACGCAAGCCCCTCAACTTCCGTCGGACGCAGGTTCTCACCGGGCACGGTTGCTTTGGTGACTACCTGTGCCGGACGGCCCAGAGGGAGCTGACGACTGAATGTTATGATTGTGGCGCGGCGGTGGACTCTGCCCAGCACACCCTCGAGGTGTGCCCGAGATGGGCGGCGCTGCGTCAAGGTCTGACGTCGGTCCTCGGAGGGGACTTGTCGCTCCCGAGCGTCATCACCGCGATGCTCGGTGACGACGAGTCCTGGAAGGCGATGGTCTTCTTCTGCGAGACAGTAATGTCCCAGAAGGAGGCCGACGAATGGGTGAGAGAGGAAGCCGCCGACGTGGCCTCCATCCGCGGGCGACGAATGGGGGTGCGTAGGAGGCGCTACTTAATGCGCCTCCAGTAACGCCCCTGTGTCCGTATTGGGCTGTGATGGGAACCCGGTCCTACTAGACACGGCGTCGTCGGGACTGTTCAAAGTTTATAGCCCGTCGTGGTAAACCACGCACGATTTTATCCGATAGTGGAACTAATTTTGTAGGCACCTGTAATGAACTAAATACTTTTTCGCAGACGTCTAATCTTGACTAGTGTGTTGCACAGGAAGGCATCGAGTTTAGTTTCACGCCACCTTATTCTCCCCATTTCAATGGCGTTGCAGAGGCCGCCGTGCGGTCTATCAAGCATCATTTAATGCGACTGCTGCACCAGCACCACTTCACGTACGAAGAGCTGTATACGTGTCTTACACAAATTGAATCAATTTTAAACTCCCGACCTCTAACTCCTCTGTCCTCCGATCCTCTTGACTTCTCTGCCTTAACACCTGCCCACTTTTTGATTGGACGACCACTAACATCTGTACCTTATCCACAGTTAACAGAAATCAGTATCGGCCGACTAGGACGCTTCCAAAGGGTGGAGCAGAATAAACAACATTTTTGGAACAGGTACCATACGGAGTACATACATCTACTGCAACAGAAGACCAAGT
This sequence comes from Euphydryas editha, assembly GCA_036937285.1. NCBI lineage: Eukaryota > Metazoa > Arthropoda > Insecta > Lepidoptera > Nymphalidae > Euphydryas > Euphydryas editha. The sequence continues at coordinate 1,322,887 of JAUPFZ010000007.1, read as the reverse complement.
GGTCTACATCTTCCAGTGACATTAAAGTAGGATCTCTTATACTCATAAAAGAAAAGGCCCTGCCTCCTCTATTGTGGTGTCTTTGACCTATTGTGCAAGTGTATCCAGGAGGTGACGGAGCGACGAGAGTGGCGGATATCAAGACAAAGAAGGGCACGATACGGCGCGTCTTCAACAACATTTGCCCACTACCTCTGAAGTTTACCCTTCAACCCGGGGAGCTTGTTCGAGCGATATAGCCCGCGCGCTGCGACGGGGATACAGCGGGTAGCAGGCGGGGGCCGTAGCATGGCCAATAGCTCCACGCAGTACGAGACTTGCATCGGGACACCACCGGCGACGCACGTTTAACCTATCTTATAATATTATTTTTGTACGGTCAATATACCAGCCTACATACAGTCCACTAGTCTTATTTATTTCTCTTTTAGTCATAGGACCCTAACAAATAGAATAGAATTTTATTGAGCGATATTTATACACTGTTACACATAAAAATTAAATAATTTAATACACAATAAAAGAAATACTTAAAAAAGGTAAAAAATATATAATAAATAATAATATATAATATATAATAAATATATAATAATATTTATACAAAAAAAAAAGAATAAAATATACGTAGTTCAATTAAAAAAAACAAAACAAAAGAAGTATTTGTGTATACAATTAAAGCAACAAACATACAAAATTACAAATACATTTAATACATACAATAACATATAAAATTACAAATACTTAAATTTAGTTACAAAAAAAAAAAGAATTGACAAAATACACGGTGATTTTGAAAGCGTTTTGGAAACGAAAATTTTGGATTATTTATCAATAACAGAGCCTATATATAATGTTAATTTAATAAAAAAAAAATTTTTTTTTTCATCAAAGTCGATATTTATATCGTTTACAGAGAAAAAGTGAGAATCGGTAGTAGCGGTATCCTAGACCGTTTATACTACATATAGGTACTATTTATAATATCGAGACACACAAAATCGTATTCGCCAATCAAAACAAACTTGCGCCGGAGTCGTCCAACCAATGACGGCATTGCGCTTGTCGCTTACTACAATCGTTAGGCGTCCTTGGATTTCAGTCGGTCACTAGGTCAGTAATATTATAACATCGTGACGGCACGTTAAGGACGTTTAAATTATTATTCGCCGGAGTTTGAAGATGTTCTTGAGTGTTATGTTAAGTTGAGAGTTAATTGTTTAGGACAGTAATATCTGAGTCAGTAGACAATGTGCCGTTAGCTTACTCGAGAGGTATGTAGGTACCTACTACCAACACGACGGCTGACCCGCTCATTACGCGAGTGTAGTGCATACCTGGACAATAAGATTTGTGATCGGTGGATAGGTCGAGGAGAGCATGTGCCTTGGCCACCTAGAAGCCCGGACTTAACGCTGCTGGATTTTTTCTTATGGTCGGAAATAAAAAGACTTGTTTATACGCGTGAATATGAAAGCCGTGATGATTTACGCATTGCGATAGTGGACGCTTTTAATAAAGTGAAAAGTGATAGAAACACATTAAGAAAATTAAAAGACAATTGTCTTAAACGTGGACGTTTGTGTATTGAACGCAGCGGACTCCATTTTGAGCAGTTGCTTCGATACAAAGAAGTGTAAATAAACTGTAAATATGTCTGTAAGTTAATTATTCTGTAACACAGTCCGTTGATAAATTGATTTGTTATGAAAAGAACAATCGTGGTTAATAATCGAAAAAAAGTTTAAATAAAATAGGTATTTCTTTAGGTCCTAAGCCCGTGTAAAGTATGAAGAACAACTTAGAGTCTATCTACGCAAGTACTCGCTAGCTCGCGCCTATTTATCACGTCAGCCGTGTTTCATTGATGTAACATAATGAATGAATGATCAGTGCCTTACTACTTTCCAAGTCGATCGAGTAAAAATTAATATTAAAACAGAAACTTTTTTTTAGTCAACATTACAATTGATTTATCAATTTTTATTGGTACTATAGATGATTACAAATTCAAATATTTCGTTTCCAAAACGGCTATAAAATCACCGTGTATATATAAATATGCGCTTGAATATGATATTGTAAAAAATTTACCGAGAGCCCTGCCGTACCTGCTAAAGTTCTGGTCGTAGACATCCATATTGCAATCTAGGTAATAAAATTTTGTAAGTAATACCAGCCCTCCTATATACTTACGTACAACATACTTCCATGAACATTATTTTTTAGAACTGAAGAAAATATTGATGTTTTGTTGATACATATTTTGTTACCTGCTTTATGATCAACGGTCGTAAGTTTACAGATGATTTTATTACAAAATAAATGTTTAGTGGATATTACATAAATTATTTTCAAAAGATTTTTATTATTATTATACTGTCGAATGTCACTTTTAATTTTTGTTTGTTTTTTGTAGTTTTATTATTAAAAGTCATTTTTCATAAAAAGAAACTTTACATTTAGATTGTGTATGTAATAGGTTCGCATTAGGAGCAAAAACGAAAAAGTTTTATAGATATTATATAGAGGGCTCGGAACCTAAAATTCCTTATTTAGCGAAGAGATGGCGTTAGTTAAAAAGGTTCGTTGAACCTGTGCGTTCGGGCAGCGAGGGGCAGGTAAGGTGTTGGGAGGAGATGCGGAACTCAAACGCTCAAGGTCATTCGCTCACCTAAGCCCCTTAATTAATAATTAATTTGTTAAAAAATTGGTAACTTGGAAAATTAAAATTCTGATAATTCAAAAAAAAATACACTTTATACTTTATGCTGTAGCTATTTTTAAATTTTTATTTTATCAAAAAATTAATTATATTTTAAGTTAATTAATCTGCAATTTATAAATATTAAACGTTGACTAACTAACTTCAGGGTGTAGTATAACTTCCCAAGGGAGTTGCTGGTCTCCTACTGGGCGCGGCCCCTGGTGGCGGATAGGGGAACATCACTCGAATGCCTCGTGAGTGGTAGGGGTCTTTGGACCCCCGCCGACCATAACCAGCAGGGGTGGGCGCAAAAGCGCAGGAGGGGGATGACTCGCTCTCCCCCTTAATTCGGTGGCGCGAAAGCGCAGTGGTTGGGCTCGGAGGCGCACAAGCCACTGGGCCCCAGGACCAGCTGATGTGCGGGCCCAGCTCAGGGGTTTCGCCGTCTGGGGTAGCTAGGGTCCAGTGGTGGGCGGGGCGCGAAAGCGCGATGAGAGTGTCGGCACAGGAGGTGCGACCGGTGAGGGAGTGGCGCCGAGAGGGCGCGGAGATTTCGATTGTGGGGCCGCTCCTGCTACTCCTCTGACTTAGCAGAGTGGACCAGTCGAGTGGCCCCACTCACGTGTGGAGTGGCCACCGGGCCAAGCGTTGGGGCGTCACGGTTGTATGCGCGAGCTATCCCGTGGCGCCCCACTACGGCGCAGACGGTCGATGGGTTTTAGTGGGTATTCTGGCTTCGTAATGCATCTGGCGGGATGCGTAAATGCATTTCCCATCGTTTAAAAAAAGGGTGTAGTATAACTTCAAAAAAGCCAACGTCACGCGGTGTTCCCAGGCACACATTCAAGTACTGCTTCACTTCGGTGATCGAGAACCGGTGTATGGAAGTTGGCAATTCATAGGTACATTCAGGTGTCGGGTTTTCGAGACGTGTGACGTGTGCGCGCACATCGTAAAAATTTAGTGTTATCATTTCTCCCTAAAGTAAACTTCAAAAATATAACTATACCTACTACCTACTATATAACTTCAAAAATACGAATTAAATAATATCCTTAAAAATAAAAATATCCTCAAAAATTTTAGAGGAATGATTTTTTAGCGTCTTGTAACTTTTGTAATTTTAGCTAAAAAAAGATGTTTTTGTTCAAATAAAACATCCCGAGGTAAGTAAATATTATATTTTCTTCCGTATTATTTAATATTATTATAAAAATTAAAAAGTACCTACATGGTATAATTTTGTTTTCTTTTATTTATTTATTTATTATTATTATTTTTTTTTTTTTTTTGTTTAGGCAATCTTGAGCAGTGTTTTGGAAACTATAGTCGTCAAAATATAATAGGCCCGTTTTGACAGTTGTCATCGCGACGCAACTAGTAATGTAACCATACGACTCGGTACTCGATACTCACGAAAAACCGATTCAAGTTTGTATGAGTATTTGATCGATTAGATTATATATTTGTAAAGTGAATTGGATTAAAGTTCTGATTAGGAAATTTAACTTAAACTAATATTGTAGGTATTTTGAAATGATACAATGGTACGAAAGGTCAATTTGTCTTAAATTTAATATTTTTAGTGAATTTTCATTCAATCAATTTCTTCTGATGATGAGCTAAAATCGTATATTATCACCTGTAAATATAGTTATTTTATTATCAATTATATTATCAATATTGACGTCTCTGTCATAATTATCTTTTATTATTTTTCGAGTTTTTTTTTTACAACTTTTGCCCAGTCTTCTTTAGTTATTTTGGCACAAGCTTCTTTTAACAATGTCATCATTTTATTAGTAGAGAATGGCAGCTTTGTATTGTGGCGTGCTGCGTATCCTTTGATTTGAGCCAAGATCGTCTCAATAGCATTGTACTGACAATGGCACGGCGGCTTCTTATCACTTTGTGTCTATGATGAAGAGCCAATTCCTCAATTTTATATTTTAGTTTCGCAGGTTTATTTTCTTTTCCCAGTGAATTCGTACGATATAACAACAAATACCAAAATCGAGCTCAAATCAGTTTGTTTAAATCAATGTTCAAAATACAAGAGCCAAGGTCAACGTGATAGTAAACAGAAATAGTCCAAAAGCAAAGCAGAGTCGAGAAAAAAAATTTAAACATAAACGAGCGCATAATCAAAATCACAAGATGGCGAACTAACAAATTCTATAGAAATCAGTTTCACCAATTCAAAATTTTACTCGTATTTACAGCTTTGAGCGCCAAGCTCATTCTTTTCAGTAAAGATCACTACACAATAATTAATTACTATTAAAATCGAATGAATCTTAGTAATTAATTTGTAACAACACTAGTATTTAAAAAGAAAAAGACTTAGAACGTAACTGTTTTTGAGAGGTTTCGTAAATCTTAGAAATTGCATGCTACTATAAAGTAAGCTTGAAAAGAATACTCGCAATATATTCTATCATAATATTTAACGCGCCAAAAAAATTTATGTATTTTTTAAAAACACTTTATGTAATTAACTATTCTTTTATTGTTTCTTTCAGTTTCGTTGCAAGTTACATTCTAGGGTCTTTCTCAAACGTCAAAACGGGCCTATTATATTTTGACGACTATAGAGTGTTACAATTTTACCTAGCTGTTAGGGTTGACACTAGACGAATATTGTGAAGTTCATATTTAATGTAAGTAATTTACATTAAAATTATCGTCGTTATAATTTTAAGAAAACTAAATTAACTAAATATTATTATTTATTACAGGTAAATGAAGAAATGGAAAAAACTAAAAAGCAAAACAGGAGAAAACCAAGAGCTCGTAGTTACACATTTTGTGTTTTATTTGATACTATTTTATAGATTTTATTATCTTATATTCCTATAAAGCTTTATTATGATTATTTTCATATATTTGGATAAAAGGGTGGCTAAAATTAGTTTTATTAGTTTTTTTTTTTTTTTAATTACGTAGCTACACTATATTTTTTGAACTTGTTTCCGACATCGCGATCCTAGTTTTTATTAATGATTAGATAATAATTTTACTTTTGCGAAAGGAAGACTTATGATTGCTTGTGATTACTGACTACTTTTTAATTATCGAGAAAATAATAAAAGCTATATACAGTACAACCTCGATATAACGAAACTGAAGGGAATTAGGAAATATTCGTTATACCAAGTAATTCGCTATAATGAGGTTTGTTATATAGAGGTTAGACTGGACTGTGATTCGTTTTAACGAGGTAAGAACTTGGAATTAAGTGGAAATAATTAATAGGATACGTTATATCAAGGTTTTAAGTTGAAAAAATTCGTTAAATAGATGTAAAAATACCTTCTACCTATATTCTGCAATGATTGAAAAATCGTTATAAAGAGGTTTTCGATAAATGTTATTCGTAATGTAGAGGTATATTTTGTATTATCTCTTACGGACAGTTCTAGGGGATTTCGAAAAATTCGTTTAATCGAGGAATTCGTTATATTGAGGCTCGTTATATCAAGGTTGTACTGTATAAATAAATATACCTACTATATTTTTTTTTGCTACAATCCTATAGTTAACTATAGTTTTTTTTTTTTTTTTTTTTTTTTTTATGGAAGGCCTGTTGCAATTTTGCCTATAACTGTAAATTAATAAATAATAATTATCATAATAATTTAAACGTCGAAAACTACGTCGCGTCGGTGTATTAACATAATGTGAAAAATAAAAGTTATTTAGATTATCATTGTATTTATTGAAATATCCTTCTAGGCAAAGTTGTATATTTTACATATATCTTGGAATACATCTATAAGTGTTTGTAATTCGAAAAAAGTACATATTCTATAAAGATTAGACTTTTTTCCATAAGATATAAGGTATGTTTCCCGACTAAAACTCATCAAAAGCCAAAACAATAAATAAAATTTTAAATACAATAAAAAACGGCAAAATTCAGGCAAAATTGCAGCATTAATATATATCGGTATATCGATAATAATTATCGCATGAAATTTTAACGCTTTTCGATATATCGGATAAATATATCGATATTTTTGATGATATATATGATTGATAATAATTACCTAATTTCGTGATTATCAAGTTAAGGGCCTACATGCAAAATAAAACTTCGTTCGTTGGGCGGAGCCTAGTATTATCGTCGCGAGAAACGAGGGAGGCCCCGCCGCCGCTCGCTATCTGCGGTCAGTGTTATTGTCGATACGCGTAGCACATCGAAAACCGGCCAAGAGCGAGTCGGGCTCGCGCACGAAGGGTTTCGCTTCCGTACTATTATCTTTAAAAACGGCAAAAAAAAAATCATGTCTATGGGATGTGTATGGGAGCCCCCTTAAGTATTAACTTTATTTTAATTTAATTGTTTATTTTTAAAGTGAATATATAACTAAATAATATATAAATATAATAGGGTTCCGTTCTACCCTTTGGCTACGGAACCCTAACCCTGCGGTGTGTTTGTATAATTTTCGATGCGTTACGTTACTTTTATTAGACAAGCTTTGTCGGTAAAATAGGCACGGACCACTGTCGATGAAAGTCAGCGGACGACTAAGTGTAAATGACGCAATTACTTTTTATACGCAAAACAAGAGATGGCTATTCGCTGGGTGCGTGACCCTAGCGCCATCTAACGATACAACTTACGGTGGCTCTTTTGAGAAAATAAACATGTATTGGATGTCAAATAGCTATTGAAAAAATAAAATAAACATGAAAAAAAATTTTTTTCAATGTAAAATGTGATATATTACACAGTGAGAGTGAATATTAAATTAAAAAAAATGTCCGTGGGTCAGCTAAAAACAGTAAGTAAAATAATTACAACAACTAAAACAAGTCTCAATAAGTGAATTAGGTTAATCAGTGTTAAAATCTGTCAAAATGTTTATTGTAAAATTAATATTGAATAAAAAAGCATTATTAATATTAAAAAACAATCTAAAATAATATATAAAATAACAAATAGCTCTATTTAACATAATGATATATTTACGAACGTATTTTTTTTTTTTTTGTTTAATTTTGCAGATAAAAAATGGAATTGGTGTTAAGAACGGGTTTAATAATTTTTTTTTTTTATGTGTTAGTTGAATAGGCAAACTGGCAGATGTGCCACCTGATGGTAAGTGGTCGACGTCGCCCATGAACATAAACTAGTTTACCTGGAACTAGCCCAGCCAACTCATTTATGTGTAGCCTATCCTGAGACATATGATGTTAAGTCTCGGTGCCAGTAATTACACTGCCTGTCTTGCCCTTCTTTCCGAAACACAGCAAAGCTATTTCACGGAAGAAATAAGCAAGATGGTGGTACCCATGCAGCCGGGAGCGCGGCACAGCGCATCCCTCCCACCGGTAAATAAAAAAAGGTATTGCTAAATCATTAACTATATCAAATAATATGTCTTAATTTTTGAGTCGATTATTTCTATTAATCTAAATGTTTTAATCAAAACTAAATTTTATTACGTACCTACTCAAAACTGCGGATTCGTTGACTTTACGTCTTCTATAAACTGATGGAACAAGTATGCTTAATTAAAAAAAAATCAAAAAACCCGACTGCGTAAAATACTCTTATTATAAACTAAAAAGAATAAAACAATTTACTAGCTTTCATTTGATACCCATATTGCTACAGTAAGAAAAAAAAATCAACTCCCCCTCCTCATTCCGCCATTTGCAGGCGCCATTTTGAAAATTTAAATAGCCTATGTCACTACTACAATTTAGACAAATCCAACGACACCTCATATGTCAAAAACCGTCCAGCCGTTTGGGCTGTAGAGCGTGCCAAAGAAATGGACATACATACATACATACCTACATACATACATACATACATACATACATACATACATACATACATACATACATACATACATACATACATACACTCGAAAAACATAACCCTCCTTCTGTCGCAGTCGGGTAAAAATAGTTGGAGCGTAATTAGGACTTGATTCAACATCTGATTTTTCACCGCCAATGAAGTGTTCACTGCATATGTATAACATCCATAGGTTTTGGAGACCATTACGATCCATCAATACTTTACAAAAAAAAAAAAAAATTATTACTCCGTTTTCTTACACGATATACACATGTATATGAAATTATTCTATAGAATATGGTTGTAGGTTATAGTAATACTTACTTTTGCCTTTTAACAGCAGTTATCCATATTTTTCGCTGATTTAATTTCCACTTGGCAACCGGAAACTTATAAAATTTACAATTACTATTTCTACTAGTATTTTTGCAATCGACTACACAACAACTTTGATGACCCATTTTATTTTATTTATTTAATTAAACTAACACACGTGTTATTTTTATGGTCATAGAAAATAAAGAGCCACCCGTAGTTTTATTTTGTCCGCAACGGGCGCTGACATCACTTTTGTATCCCCCACTATGCCTTACGCACCCAGCGAATATTGAGCCTGAGCTCGGAATTAAACAACGATTAACCCTTAACCACCTACCAGCGGTCTCAGAGACCGCAATGATTTTTCAAATTCAAATATTTCTGAATTTTTTTTTTTCTTAATTTTTATGTGTAAATGACGTGAGCCACAGCGCGTTCATGTACCTTTTCTACACACAAATTGAGGGTGACGACGATCAACATAGCTTGTCGGAACCAACAGTCTCTTCAAGTTCACAATCTCTATCCAGGTCCCCAGAAGAAGGTGACTCGTCGGAAGATAATATACCAATAAGCTAATAATTGATAATAAACATAATATTGTACAGCAAACGCTAGGTATAAAACCAGCTTTTCGTAGAATTCTCAATAATTCTACTACACCACTTGATTTATGGAGTGTCTTATATACGGACGAGATATTTGATAAAATTAAAACCAATCAAACGCCGCGAAAAAAATAATCGCGTTCCGATGGACATCAAGAACTCTATTCGCCGTATTTTGCAAACTAAGAGAGATTTAACAAGTACTTCTGATGCCAAAAAACTTGAATTTCGTAAAACATGTCTGACGTGATGATCCAAAAAAGAAACCTAAAACAGCTTACCTGTGTTTCGTGTGTAAAGTACCCATTTGTTTGGAAAGCTCGAAAAAAATGTGTTGTTACTGCCGCGAAAAAATGCAAAAGTTTAGGCATTGCAGTTTTGTTTAGTTTTTAATTTTTTGTTTATTTTTTTTTTTATTTGGTTTTATTTTTAGTTTATTAAAATTATTATAAATAAGAAAAAGAAGTGAAAAATGTATGTTCCTAATGATAAAGATCTCGTTATTTTAGTATAGTAATTTTTGGTGCCATGATTGTTATTGCATAAATATTATTCCTTTTTCATAAGACTTTTATATTACTATTGCTAATTTGTGGTGGTAAAATAAAGCAATTGAGTATAATCTATCGGCGGTCTCTGTGACCGCACATAGGTGGTTAAAGAACAAAAAATTGTGTGTGTCAGCTCCGACGCACGACTGGAGTTTACTCCTTAAGTACGATTGTCTAAACATACGCAAAAAGAGTTTATCCAACTGAAAATAAGATTAATACCATATGAAAGGGTAAATTAACAAATTAATGAAAATAATATACATACATAAATATATATTTATTCATTTTATATACATTTATTATAACTAATCGGCGAAATATTTTACATTAAACTTTTCACAATAGTCAATTTCAGATGTGCACAAATATTTCATTAGGAATGTTGATAAATTATGTAATTATTATTATCTGACAATTATCATTTATTTTTTAAATATTATTTTTCAATATTAATTAGAGCAACATTACTTTCGCACCGCACCATAGGTGCGCGCGCACCGAAAAAGTAACGAGGTCATTCATCAGTAGATTTTACCTCTCATATTTTTCTCATACCGGGCGCCTTATATATGAAAATCGATTCTTAAGGAGTAAACTCCAAAAATAGTTGCTAGGTGGTTAAGGGTTAATTATCTAAAAAATAAACTATGTCATGAAATAAAAAAACTATTTTTAGTCTTAAGTGAAAGCTATAAACTATCTTCTAGTTTTTAAATTAAGTTCCATTGACTTAGTTAGAAATGCTTAGTTGTGGCAATGAAAAATGTCTAATTTTTGATGATATCTTAATTATTTTTTCTATCGAGAAAATTTCATTTAATCGTGTTTTCCTTATTATAAAATACTAGAACACAGTTTTAAAAAAACATATATTAAAAGTTTAGATTTCTAGTCTGCATAATGAAAGAGTGGCATTGGGTAGAAAACCTTCTCTTTTTTTAATGTAGGCCCTTAAAAGAATAAAAGTTTCAAACACAATAGATACTTAGTCGAAAACGTTTAAGCATATAATTCAGTCTCGTCCGTTATTTAATATGTAATTACCGCATGTCGGTGTTACTGTCGTCTTATATCTTCATTAATCAAGGAACTTATACCCAACCTGGAATGTGCACAGGCTGCTGATTCCCGGTCCGAGAGAAATAGCTTTGCGGGAGCCCTTTGTCTCTTTCATTAGGGTGACCAAACAATTTGATGTAGGTAGATACTAATATAATCATCAATATATTTATACGTGAACCAAAAACTTTGTGCCCCGTGTTTGTGTGTTTGAGGAGTATGAAATTTCGCACACTTATCCCTACTAATCCCTACTAATATATAAATACGAAAGTAACTCTGTCTGTCTGTTACGCTTTCGTGCCTAAACCACTGAACCGATTTTGGTGAAATTTGGTATAAAGATAGAACTGAACTTGGGAAAGGACATAGGTTACTTTTTATCGCGAAAATAAATAAATAGGGGACGAAAGTTTGTATGTTTTTTTTTTAAGTACCTTATTGTCAAACATAAAATCATGTAAGATTGTTCAATTGTTTAAGACAAAGACAAAAAAAACGAGCACGGGGAAAGGGGGGGATGGCGTATCGGGCGGTAGGCGGGGCGCGGAGTGGCGACGGCGGCGGCGCGCTTACCATATCGCGCGATATAACCGAATTCCACGCAGGCGAAGCCGCGGGCGGAAAGCTAGTAGTTTATAATAAATAATAATGGGAATCTCGGGATCAACAGGAATTAGTGAAATAAAAAGCCGTCTGTTGGAAATCTTTTTATTCACATCAAATTTTTTTATTCACAATAATTAGTAGGCTTTAATTAAACAATTCTCATTTAAAAAGCAACTCCAGCCGGCGGGGTTTTTGAACGAACTTATTAATGACGTTTTCTATAAAGTTATCTTTATTGTCCTTGGTTATCTTGCCTCAGTGGACAACAAGCATAATCCAGACAGTCGCTCGCCACCTGTTGTGGACCTATTCCAAGTTTTAACTCTTCTCAGTGTGCTAAAAGATCTTTCTATTGTGCAAGTTGTGACGGGTAGACTAAGGCCAATCTTGATCGCTTCTGCTACTGAAGGAAATAAATCTTTTGTCTCGTCGATGTAGTCTATAATGTTTTTCATATCGATCAACTTCACTGATATCATTTGCCGCTGGCTGTTGATATTTCCACATTTCAAACCAAGTCGTGATTTCTGAAATAAAATTAGATAAAAGATCGCCATACAAATTTTCAATGTCTTTTGCAGCTCTAAGAAATTCTTCTTTACTGAGGCTTTTTTTTATTTTTGGGTGTAGTTGTAGATTTTAAAATAGTTTTTATTAAATAAATGGGAAATAATTGTTTTTTTTTTTTTTTCAATTTCTGACTTTTGATTTTTATTAATAAGTAAAGAAATAAAAATCGTGTTTTTCTGACATCCAAATTAAAAAAGACATGAATATTATAATAAAATAAAAAATAAAAACTTATTTAAATCAAATGTATGCAATTTAATTCAAATAAATCAATCAAAAATTGTGACGTTGTGTAAATAATCTTATAATTTCGTTTATTATGAGCACCCTACTTCAAGAATTTAAATATACTTACTTGAAGAAAGAAATACCGCATCCTGCATAGGATTCGCTTTTGCAACCTTGAATCGCACACTTTTTAACCATATTGATTACGTCCGAATAATGAAACTGATTGTTTTATTATCGAATTACGGTTAAATTAAATGTCACTGTTTATCACCATAAGTTCAACAAATTAATAATATGGCTGACGGGCTGCCAGTCTAACTAATATATATTCTACTAATAATCTTTTTTTTAAATGCACATGTCCATACAGTGTCAAAATTATTGATAAAAAATGTTAAAATTATGTTTAAATTATTGATAAATAATATAGATATGTCAGAATGAAAAAATATATATTTTTAATAACCATGACAAATTTTTTTTTTTCTACCATAACTATTAAATTCGGGAACAATACTCCTGGCAACATTTCAGAAAGGGACACAGGGCTCTCGAAGCGCTTTCTCTCTCGGACCGGATTTCTCTCTGACCATGTGATTGTTTATAATGGACCTTAGAGTCATATACATAAGGTTAATTTTATATTGGTTTCAAATTGACAATGCACATTCCATGTTGAATATAACTTCCTTGTCATTAATTTTTTAAATTCGATGCCGCCCGGTGTGATCGACCCGCCCACATTCAGCGGCCATAATAGAGACATAAATTAAGGGTTTACGATATCATTTTGTCAGCCGCTTTGAGTTGTTACCTAGTGATGTCAATTGTAGTGTAGCGAGGTTATCGATAAATTATTTTTAAATAAAAAAAATTATATCGTATACTGCCCTTGATTATAATATGTAGACTAATCTGTACAAATAAATGAACCGTTTGTAGTAAAACGATATATATAATAAAATTTAGACACGGAATCTACTTTAGGATTTTTATCTCGAAAGTTACGCAGGACCGGTGCTTCTAAGAATAAAACCACGAGGCACAACTATATACAAATAAATATAAACTACTATATAGATAGATAGTAGTAAGAGGTAATGCCGTACTGCTTTGCAGCCATATTGGGCCGGCACGACCGGGGTGTTCCCTCTCACTCACATGATACCGGCGTAAAGTGACAGCTATGCTGTCGCGTTTGTGAGTATCCAGTGGCCTGTTGGGGGGTTTGGGAAAAAAGAGAGCAACGAATCTGCATCCTTTTATGCGGATGTTCATGGGTGTGGGTAGTCACCAAAAGGCTCCGACTTCCCGTTTGCCCCATATATCATTGAAAAAAATTACTTTTTAATTACCAATAAAGTTAATATTTTGAGCATGTTTGCCGTGATTTTACTCTATTTAATGCATACAAATTCGGGCATAACATGAGAACGAAAATTTTTTAACATGTAAACGTTGTCTAGAAATAAATAATTAAATTATTATTATAACTAACTATTTCAATAGAACTTCTGTTCAAGCAAATTTTCGAAAATTGTTTGGAACTTTGTAATCATGCGAGTCAAACAACAGTTGAATTGTATAGAACATATGGACACTTATTGAAAAATAAAATAAAGCTATTTTTAATAGTATATATTTAAATGAACTTAGGGTAAACTTCTAAAATTTTCTTTTTAAATATGTATATTTATGATAGCACCAACGGAATAAATTCACAAATGTTTCATAGAAAAAAAAACTTAAACTTGAGGGTAAGGTGGGAGGGAGTAAACACGGGGAAGCTATAAATATGAATGTTGCCCCTTTAACAAGACTATTTGTACCGAGCCTTTCAAAGAGTGCACATAAAAATGATTCAAGAATTCTTCGATCGCATAGAAGACCCAAGGCGGCCACTACTCGGTCCAAATTATTGGCTCATTAAGAAAGTTGGTTTAATTTTGCCAAAAAATCCAATAAGCAAAATACTTTACCTAATATACCATGAATATATTACGGCATTTGTTCTTACACAATATATAGAACTGTATATGGTAAGATCAGATTTAGATCTTATTTTAACGAACCTTATGGCATCGGTTGTCAGTTTTATTTGTGTAGCGAAAGTAAATGCATTTATTTATCGGCAAAACAATTGGAAAGAAGTTCTGGATTATATCACAGAGACCGACAAAAATGAACGAGGAACTTCGGATACAACCATGAAGCAGATCATAAACTCATATACAAAATATTGTCGTCAGCTAATAAAATTCTACTGGGTTCTTTTGCTGATAACTTTTATCTGTGTATCGGGATCTCCTCTTATAAGATGCCTGTCTTCATCAAATTATCGAGAAGCTATCAGTAATGGAACTGAACCCTTTCCCCACATCTATAGCTCTTGGGTGCCTTTCGATAAATTCAGTTCCCCGGGTTGCTGGATAACAGTTTGCATTCATATTTCTTGTTGTGCGTATGGCGCTACAATGATAGCTGCATATGATTCCATGATCTTAGTGATCATGATATTTTTTGAAGGGAGTTTAAAATTATTACGTCATAAATGTAAGAACATGTTTGGCAGCAATGGCTTAGGTGTTACTGATGAACAAGCCAAAATAACGCTTCGAGAATTGTATACTACACATATTCTATTGTTGAAGTAAGTAGAATTTTATTTTATTTTAATAGTAGAATGTTAATAACTATAAAGCAATTTTAAATTATATAATTAATATCTTTTACAGTTAACTGTTTATTTTATTTACATTTATGTATAGGTACATATTTGTTAAATATAAGAAAGAATTGCAATAACGTGGTATGTAAATTAAGTAAAACTGAGTCACAATAAATATGAAGCATTAAGAGCGAAAAACACGAAATATGTAGAAATTTTAAAGCCAAAACTAAGACATTAATTTAGTTCTAAGCAATCTTATGCAAAAGTAGCAATAACACATAATGCTACTGAAAATTACATTATTGATGATACTGAGTTGTCGGAAATAGCATTAGATTCTCAACTATAGTCAAAAACTGATTGGTCCATTTTTGCAAAAACGCTTGTCAATGAAAAATGAGGGAATTATTTAAAAAATATTACATTGATTGATATGAGTAGTTTATTGAAAATATTTTCAAAACATCATGTCTTCTGTCGTACATGCTACTCCTGGCTTTTTCATACACCGAGGAAGAAAGAATTCTATCGGAATGTTAAGCATACCCATTTCACTGTAAGTTTATGGTAAATTCACCATAAAATTAATCGTTTTAAAATGCACAAAGATAAATGAATAACGTCTAGCTCTGGTTTCATGAAATCAATGTGCTGTTATAAGCTAGCTACATGTACTTTTAATATTATCCGGCAAAAACATACATTATAACTAAACTAAACATAAAACTTACATTTACATCTCTTTGATAAATAAGCCTCATTCTTCTGATAAATATTTTATGAAAGATAAAGCAGAGTGGAATGGATTAATACTGAATTTTTCGCACTGTAGCTGATCATAGAACAACATCATTAAACTAGAAGGATATAATTTGTATTTTAACAAAATAAAATAGATTGCAAACCATAACTTTTAAATATGAATAGTTAACTGAAAGTTTAGTTCTCTCAGAGTTAAAAGTCTACATTAATTAATAATAAATAATTAATGGACAGCGCTGTACGCTACTCTGTACAGGAATATTTTAATGATAAAAAGCATGCAATTAGTGAGACTTGCTTTTTTAGCAGAATAAAAATTAAAATGTAAATCATAACTACTAGAATGAAGAAATAATTTTAAAAAAAATTAGCTACTGAGTTCATTGCGAAGTCATCAATGTCGGAACTGAATTCCGAGTTCGTTGCAGTTCTGCTTCGTTTTAGAAATTCCTTTGAATAAACTCGTAATTATAACTATATTAAACAATAAGTGGTTGGTAAATAATTTTAAAAATACGTGGTATTATTAAGAAATATTGTAGTACCCTCCCGATTTTCAAATATTTTTATTAATATTTAATCTACAATACAAAGCAAATTGCGCTAAACTCGATTACTTACCTATCTTGTTTACCATTTAAGATTTAAAATAACTGCAAAAAAAAAATATTTATGTTTTGACTTATTTTTCTACCTTATTTTGGTATCTGTAACCCACCATACAACGTCTTTGTAATTTTATTATATTTTTAGTAGTGTTTGGTTTATAGACCTCTAATCGAAGAACCTATAAGAGCGTAATCGACTTTTTTTTTACTATAGCCTATAAAAGTTCCAAATGAATGAGATTGGTAGATTTGCTTGAATCCGAAAAAAAAAACAATTCCTTGCACCTTCAATTTACACTAAATACAATAACCTTTGAGAACCTTATACTAGAAATTATTACACATTATACCATATATATTAGGTGTACCGTAGAAATTGGTTAAGAAAGTATTATTAATGAAAATAAAATCAATACATTAAATTTATCTTACGTTTAATGCTCATTGGAATATAGCTAGCCAAAGATGAGCTTTATGATGAGAGGGAACTAGTTCCCAAGGAATTACGGATTATTCATTTTAGTTCTTCGCTTTGGATGGTGCTAGCAGAGGGTGCTGGCAGGAGTCTCCTGGACGGCGGCGTGCGTGCTGGCCGGTGATCCAGTCCCTGGGAATTGCAGGCGGAGATCCTCGCTGAAATATATCACTTCGTGGCGGCGAGGAGATCCCGGGGGGAGCACCCAACGTTGGAGGAGGTCGCACGCATGCGGAGGCAGGCGCAGGACACCCTGTTGCGGCGGTGGATGGAGGACCTGGCTCCACCGGTCCCCGGGCAGTGGACAGTGGACGCGGTCAGGCTGGTCCTTCGGAAGTGGGTGAGATGGCGGTTCGGGCCGCTGACCTTCCGTCTGGTGCAGGTGCTTACCGGACACGGGTGCTTCGGTAAGTACCTGCATAAAATCGCCAGACAGGAGGCGACTTCAGCCTACCACGCGTGTGGGGCGCCAGAAGATACGGCGCTCCACACGCTTGAGGTGTGTGTCGCCTGGGAACCGCAGCATCGCGCGCTTTCAGAGGTCCTCGGGCAGGATCTCTCACTGCCAAGCGTCGTAAACGCTATGGTCGACAGTGAAAGATCGCGGCAGGCGGCGGTCTCCTTCTACGAAGAGGTAATGACGCAGAAGGAGACTGCGGAGCGGGTTCGAGAGGACGACGCCTCTGCTGACCCGCTCCGACGCAGACACACCGGCATAAGGAGGAGACGGTTTGTCCACCTCCTCCCCCCCTCGTAATAATGGGGTCGCTGGCCGATAGTCGGAGGACTTCGGTCGACTTAACAGCGCGTCCCCACATGTCTGAGGGGTGGCCTTTATTGTGAACATGGCCGCCCCAACCTATGCCGGGGCCCGGATGTTCTTCCGGGCCTACCGCCGGGGCGAGGTGACGAATGCTAGCTCGACCCCAACTCGCCCCACCCATGCGGATGACTGCTCACACGTGGGGTTTTTAGCCCGCGGGAGTCGGGCATAACCACTTCGGCCCGCCCCGGCTTCGCACGGGTATTTAACTAAAATATCAAAAATAATAAATTTATATTTTTTATCGCCTACACCTGCGTCGATACGGGAAAATATTTTATAATAGACGGATTGAGCTATCAAACATGTGTCAATATAAAATGTAATTTAAATTAAAAGCACTAAGGAGTATCGATATCAACTTCGAAGCAAATAACATTCAACCCCCTTTTAACCCCGTTAGGGGATGAATTTTGATAAAATGCGAAACACGTCTTCAATCAATTCTGTTAAAGAATATATTGACCAAGGAATCACGTTGTCCCATACAAACTTTGTCCCCTTTTTCACCCACTTTACACTTTTTAACATTATTAAAATCTAAAAATATTTTTAAAAATTTTGCAACACCAACCAATTAAAAGTTGATTTCGTTATATGTATTTCAATTATTTCATTTTTTATTGAAATTAAAAAATATTTAAATGTAATTACACATTGTAACCAATATTTACCTCATGTAACTGTATTAAATAGTAACTATTGTAATATTTGTGTCACAAATTATTATTTAATAAAATTAATTAAATACTGTTACAGTTTATCTTGACCATTTATCGATACTTTTCCCGAACTATCCCGTGACGTTTGATCGACAGTAGGCGCCCAATTAATTAGTGTTGCGTAAAAAAACACACAACAATACTTAAAGTATTTCATTTTTATATGTTTCAGGTATTCGAAATTGTTTGATTCTTTATTGTCGCCGATAATGTTTCTATATGTAGTCATGTTCTCCATCATGCTCTGCGCGTGTATATTTCAGTTCACTGTTAGTAAAATTTTAATAAATATAATTATACGATTAACTTTGTTTTTTTTTTTAAGTTTAAACTGTAATTAATAAAGTAATTATTTTGTAAAATGATAATACAAAAGTTCTTTTAAATTCTTAATTTTCATTTTCTTTTATTTTTCAAACTGCTGTATTTTAATTTCGTTACTAAAAATAATTCAAACACGTAAAGAAAGTTTTTTTCTTTTTTTTTTACATTTTAAATCTAAATTTGTTTCAGATAGCGACAACTACAACGCAGACGTTACTAATGATACAATATTTTATCTTCGCAATATCTTCCATCTTCGTATTTTGTTGGCATAGTAACAAAGTTCTCGAACAAGTAAATATTTTTATGATGAGTTTATGACTGAAATAACTAATTAGATATTTACTCCTATTTATAATTAGTTAATTATTCGCATTATATTTAGTATGTCTGTTGGTTTTTATTTGCCTGGCCCTTAGTTTTTGACATACAAGTCGTCATAGTCGTAGAATAGTGACGGATCTTGCAGATTTGAAACTTTGCAGAGCAGACGTTTCAAACAGTTTTTTTGTTGTTGTTGTATATTTGAAATGTCTGCCCTGTGTGGTTTTGAATTTGTAAGATCCGTCACTATTCTACGACTATGACGAAGTACAACCTAACCATCACCACATAAGACTAAACATAAGTGGACAAAAGAAACCGTCACCACCAGTCACCACTGATTACCGTATTACTAGTCTGGCCCCGTATGTAGTATAATTATTTACGTATTATTTTGTATCTTACTGATTTCATATACAATTATTTAAATTAAATCATAACAGTGTTTATTATGGTTATAACAGTTTTATGATTTTTCGACGATGCAACAGTGTATTAAAAAGAATAAAATAAAAACGAGATTTAAAGTTTATTATCCGATTCCTTTAAATTAAATAAAAATAAAGTATTTCTTTTTATAATGGACTATAATGAACTGTCAAAATGTTTTCATAAATAATACGTGTCACTACGGCTATAAAAGTGGCACACTATAGTTTAAATAAAAACTCAAAGGAATCTCATTCCTTTACAAGTGTAAAAAAAAATAAAGCAAAAAAACAATATGAGTTTGTGAAACACCTTTAGGTACACGCGGTTGAAGTAAAACTTCTTAGACATTGTGACAGATGACGATTAAGTTAAAATAAATAAGTCATGTTAGAATTTAAAAAAATATGTGTTGATAATATAACAACAGTAATATATACACTTATTTATATCGAGCATTATACATAATAAATACATTAATTTAATTATCATTATACTTTAAATATGATATCATTATACTTTATAATATTATTAAAAATTCGGATGTTATATAAACGCGTCAACACCGTAACGCGTTTGCGTTGCATTGTCGTCGTCCAAAGCATTCAGTTACCTCTTACTCGCGCCTAAAGAAGTTTTACTTCAATAACTCAAATAATAAATGATCAACCGCTGAAAATTATATTTTAAAGTTCACGAACTTGTTTCAGAGTCAACAAGTATTTATGGGGCCGTATGAAAGCCAGTGGTGGATTATGGGTGCGAAACAAAGAAAAGAGGTCCTCATACTAACCGGACAACTGAAACTGTTTCCCACATTCAGCGCGGGGCCTTTCAATAAACTGACGATTTCAACATTCGTCACAGTGAGTGTCAGTTACATAATAACTAGCTGCAATAAAAATAATTATTTAGAAACAATTTAGGCCAGCAACGCACTCGCAACTCCCCTCCCTAATTTTGCAGATGTACATGGACGGTAATAACAACTTAACATAATTTTAACAAAAAAAAAACACCTAAAACTTGATAAATTACACGTATTTTGCAGTGGGTAACGTAAATAAAGAAGAAGAAAGAACGTAAATAATAAAATATAATCATGTCAATTTTAATAATTATATTAATTATTATTTTAATAATTATACTTAGTATATTTAATAGTAAGTACTATTAACTGTTTTAGTATTTTCAATTTTTATTTTATCATATAAAATAAAACAACAGCTCGATGCATGTTTGTTAAACGTAACATTCTGCATCTCTATTAGATAAATCAATATAACATTTTTTATTACAATTTCCACAAGTCTGAGTTTATAATACATTAATTTTAAATAGTTAATTCATAATAATACATTAATTACAATTAATTATTAATATTGAAATATTGTTATGTTTAGCATGCAAAAAAAAAAGTAATTTTTTTAAAGTATTTTTGTATTAGTACGTCATAGCACTCTAACACTATATCTACTGGATACAGCTTTGCGAAGTATATTCGCATGTATGCGATAAATATTTTTAAAAAAAGTCCCCTGCCGCGTCTGTCTGTCTGTCTGTAAAAAGTTTCTTTCTTTTTGAAATTTTTAATGAATTTAATGCTGTCCTAGATTGTAATATACACTTAAATAATAAAATTTAATTAAAGAAACCATTTTTCCCAGCTGTGCGACACTTATGCATGCATGCTTTAATACAATAAAATTTATTTTTAAGCATCTGTTATTTTCAGATTATGAAAGGAGCCTACAGCTATTACACATTATTGAGGAAATAAATCAATTTACTAAAATGTATGTAAAAATTCAATACGAATTACACCACATATTGCAAATACTTTTAATACTATTAAAGTGCACTTAACACAAATAATAATAAATGATATTACCAAAAAAAAAAAACAGATTTGTTTTATTTGCATTAATGTATTTATTTAATAGTTAACTACACTGTACAATATACAAAAATATATTAAGCAGAAAAGTCAGATTTAACGCTATACAGCCCTACTAGCCAACCTTAAGATGTGCAGCAAATAATATCACTCTTTCTACGGTAGATGTACAAATAATACGATGTACAATTTTTTATTTTCTCAAAGTCCCACCTGAAAATCTTTAGTCGATAAAAAAAATTGAGCTATAAAAAGCCCTTAATTTTGATTTTAAGCCGTTGCTCATCAAACAGTAAGTTTTCCATATAAAACGTATGAAAAACCATTTTTTATTCATTTCTTCTTCTGCTCGCACAGAAGATTTTATCTTTCGTATTTTTCTATTTAATTCTTTAAACAATATTCAATATACCTTCAAAAACTTCCAGTGAGACAAATTTTTAGGTTGAATATGTTTTTCACAAATCGTCATTCTACTCGAAAATTTTCTAAAATAGCAGTAATTGTTTTTTTGTGACTTAACTATTGATGATAGAAAAAAAGTTACAGAATAAAGTTGTAGGAAATTTTGTGTTCTACTAATTTGTTTCAAATAATTTTTTTCTGTATCACTCAGTTTAGCTTGTACAGCTACTCAAAGCATTAAATTTTCAAAGATTCCGACGACTGTAATAACCAAATTATCAGACTTAAGTAAAAAAGTTAAAGGGGAGATTCGTTTGTTGTTGAATTTACTGAAATATATTCATACTTAAACCACCTAATTCATTAGTTCTACCGCAAATACAGCCTTAAATTTCTCTTACACCCTTCTCTGTTCCTTTCTCTTACACACTTTAAAATTGATGACTTGATACAGGCTTTAATTTCATCTTTCGCTGGAGGGATCCTGTTGCCTGCAGATCCGGATCCCTCCAATTAAAGCGGCTGAAGGCTCCCGCAGGGGCTTAGTACAGTATTGCACTCCCAAAGTGCCGAGTCCGACATAGGTCTAGGACTGCCGACCCGGGCGTCCTGGGTATCATCCGTAAATGGATTCCCCTGCGATAAAAAAAGGCTTTAACTTCATCTGCACGTGTTCCTCATTTCATAACACAAAAAGTTTGTCTAAAGTCACCAGCCAAAATAACAATTGCCTCACCTACAGTTCGGTCGCAACCTCTAATATATTATGTTTCTGTCGTTATCAGCAATCTTAATTTTGAACCTGTATAGAATCCTACAGATTAATTTTATTATTCTGTATCAGCCTATAATCACCTACTGGTGAGTGAAGGCCTCTTCACCATATAGAAGAAGGGTTGGAGCTTAATCCACCACGCTACTCGTTGCGGATTGGTAGAGCTATTACAGCGTCAAAAAATTATATCAGTTACATAACACTGAGTATTTTAAAGTACTACAAAAATTTGGCGTGCTTAGAAAGTAGAACCATAACTTAGTATTTATCATAAAATTACATTCTAGTTTACAAGAATCATATTATTCGAGTATGGCCAATGACGACAAAATTTTAATATCCAATCGACACGTTTAAAAATAAGAATCATAGTTCTATATTTGATTACTTATCACCAGTGCCGGATTAACCTATAAGCTATTTAAGCAATTGCTTAGGGCATCCCGTCTTGGGGGGCACCAGAGACGACCGAGAAAAAAAAACGAGCACACTAAAGATAAAGCCATTTCAAAATTCTCAGAAAGATATTTTTCAAAACTAAAAATTATAAAAAATGAAAAAAGAACGACCATGGGTCAAAAAAGATTAGATGCATTGTCTTTATTATACATATATCGAATCCAATATGCTTAAAACGTTAGACTGAAAAATATTTACCACGAATTTAATGTCCGAAAAAATAGCAATTAGCATTTAATAAATCAATAAAAATGTTTTTGTTTCTAATAATAATTAATTAATTCCTCTATAGCATATAAGAGGATCAACAGACAGATTTGGAAATCTCTGAGGCATGATATGCGTGTGTTTTAATATAAAACGTATTAAAGATACGATAGAGCGGAATCGGGGCTCCAAAGTGTTCTCAGAGGTTTCATCTGCTAGTCAAAGCTGGTTGTCGACGCTGAAAACTGAGGATGGAGGTACAGCGTTAACCAGAGCTGAGATATTGAGGGAGGTCGAGAAGTTTTTCGGACAGTTGCATACCTCGGTCAACCAACCTGTTTGCAGTTCGGCTGAAGATCCAAGAGCAGAGATTACCCGACATTATTCCGAAGATGTCCTGGACATCAGCATGCATGAGATTAGTAGGGCTCTGGGACAGCTTAAAAACAACAAGGCATCGGGTGAGGACGGTATTACGTCTGACCTTCTGAAAGCGGGTGGAACACCGGTACTTAAAGTTTTAGAGGCTCTTTCAATAGTCTGCCATTCGGCTGCATCACGGAAGCACTCCGGTTCCATGGAGTGCCCCTCTACTTAAGGCGGCTGGTGGCAGACTACCTCGACGGCCGTAGCGTCCTCTTCGTCAACCGGGAAGGGGACGTTGTCAGGAGGCCCATGTCGTGCGGCGTCCCACAGGGTTCTGTTCTCGGACCGCTCCTGTTGGACATCGGTTACGACTGGGTCCTCCGTGGCCGGCTCCCCCCCGGGCTGAGCGTAATCTGTTATGCTGATGACACACTGGTCACAGCCCGGGGCGGGACCTTCGAGGAGGCGGCATCCCTGGCCACCTCAGGTACCGCGGAGGTGGTCAGGAGGATCGAGGCACTGGAGCTCAGGGTGGCCCTTAACAAGTCTGAGGCCATGCTCTGCCTCGACGTGGTCCACCCGCCGGTGCCTCGATAACGGTTGATAGTACTGTGGTCGGTATCCGGGCCCACATGAAATATTTGGGCCTGGTACTCGACGGAAGGTGGTGCTTCGACGAGCACTTTCGCCAACTCGCGCCGAAGCTCGTCGGCACCGCGTCCGCCCTCGGTCGGCTAATGCCGAATATGGGCGGACAGAGTCTAGCGTGCCGACGACTCTACGCTGGGGTGGTTCGGTCGATGGCGCTGTACGGCGCCCCGGTGTGGGCGGAGTCCCTGACTGCCCACAATAGATCCCGTCTGTGGCAAAGTGTCATGGCGGTCAGGGCCATACGCGGCTACCGCAAGGTAGGTTTCGAGGCTGCCTGCGTATTGGCCGGAACCCCCCGTGGGACTTGAAGGCGGAAGCGCTCGCCGAAGTTTATCAGCGAGTATCGGTGGCGCGGACGGGGGGCACTAATCCCCCGCTGAGCGAAATCACCACATGGCGGGACGACGGCCACCGCACCACCTTCTCGCGGTGGAAAGCTCGGCTGGAGACGCCCCAGGCTAGTCTTCGGACCATAGGGGCGCTTCAGCCGATATTGGAGGAGTGGACGGTTCGGCAGCACGGAGTCCTCACCTTCCGACTCGTGCAAGTGTTGTCAGGGCATGGCTGCTTTGGCAAATACTTGGACGTTGTCGCAAGGAGGGAGACGACTCGGGGCTGCCACCACTGTGACTGCAGCGAGGACTCGGCGCAACACACGCTCGAGTCGTGCCCGACCTGGGCTGGACAGCGCCGAGATCTCGCTGCAGTCATTGGAGAGGACCTGTCGCTGCCGGCCGTTGCGTGAGCGATGGTCGGTGGTGACAGGGCCTGGACCGCGGTCGCCACCTTCTGCGAGGACGTCATCTCGCAGAAGAAGGCGGCGAAGAGGGCCTGGGAGGACTCACTTCTTTCGGACCCAATTCGCCGCCGGCACACGGGGAGGCGCAGACGCGCTCACACGCGCCTGATGCCGCCCTAGCCGAGGCTGCGGACGGTAGGGTCGGGGATTGCCCACCGTCCGCCGAAAGAGCCTACCGCGAAGGTGCAATGCCCAAGTGCGCGGGGCGTCGCACAAGAGAGAGTGCCCGATGGGGCTGCCGCCTGCGGGCCACGGAGCAACGTACGCGGTACCCGTGGTCCGCATTGTAAGGGCAGGTGAGTGCGCACGGCGGGTTATTTTAGTGGATGAGTGCCCCACACTACCTTGTTGTCTCACTGGACGACGGGGTGTACGGTCAGAACTGATGAGATCCGCAGCCGAACGAAGATTGCCGACATAGACCTACGGATTTGCAAGCTGAAGTGGCAGTGGGCACGGCACATAGCTCGTAGAACTGACGGCCGATGGAGCAGAAAGGTTCTCAAGTGGAGACCACGTACAGACAAACGCAGCGTCGGACGGCCGTCCGCGAGATGGATAGACGACTTGAGGAAAGTCGCTGGAAGTGATAGCGAAGGTGAGGCCTACGTTCAGCAGTGGACATCCAATGGCCGATATTGATGATGATGATGATGATGAATTACTCTATTCTTACTCTACCTACATATCTTTTTCGTCCTTCATGTATATACTATTATATACATATTATGGGGAGACCGTTGGCGTAGTTTGTAGTGACCCTGCCGGGGGTCGTGTGTTCGATTCCCATCAACCACGAAGCAATTACAAAGGGGAGGTGTTGTAATCAATGTAGTCTAGCGTCCACCAATGTAGTCCACACATCAAACCGTAGTAGATCTACTCACCACCAGTTGTCGCTTTCGTCAGTACAGCTGTCGTTGCCGGACAATTAAGTTGCTCTCGTGACTAACTCCTTTTTATATATTTAAAAAATGCTGTGTTGTATCGTGTAGAAGTTACACGAACAAATCAAAATCAAATGGAATAAACATATCTTTCTTCTCGTAAGTAATATTTAAATTAAATATATTATTTATTTTGTCTAGAAAGTTCGGTGATTACCATGCCTCTATCGGCAAGTAGCAAAACTACTGGTCTAGCCAGGGCCGTACTTAGAATTGAAATGTCTCTCTACAATACGATCCCAGATACTGTTCAAAAACTTTCAATTAACAAAGTTTAAAAAAATTGTTAATGAGCGTATGTGGTGAAGGTTATTACAAAATAATTATTGAAGATAGCTCACTCACTCAGCGAATAACCACTCAACTACCCGTCTCGACTACTAGTTGACAAGAGTTTACAAGCTAACCACAATAACTGCAAGCGCCCGTGTCATGTAATGGTCGCCATGGCTAAATTGCCCATGTCAACTTTTTTTCGACACGGGCATTAGTACGCAAAGTGCACCTGTCAACTACAGGTTGATTAACGTATACTACATTATCACCGGTGGGAAATAACGTAACAAAACGTGAGAGGCCTTGGGCAGTTTTGTGCAGTTGGTAAACTAAAAGATCATTGCCCGGACACTCAAGCGGATAAGGTGTTCTTCCGAGGCAATTTCAGTCGAATTGTTGTAGTGAAAATTCTAATTATGTAATTTTATATTCTGGGCCAAGGTTCGAACCTATAGTAGTTGGTTTTGACGTTCAATATTTGAATTTTAATAATCTGATCTAATAAAAAATATTCTTTCTTGCTATAATAAGAAATCTATCAGTATCTACAATTTATAACTGTTGTTTATGAAAATAAAAGCATGTTATGTATCATATTATGCAGCATTATTCCATTTTATTTACACTACGTCTGGCTTGGGAAAAGGTTTACCAATTTTGGTGTCCTTTCCGTTTTTTTTTAAATCACTCCGATGATAAAAACTTTATTGCATATGCAAAAGCATCGACCAAAAGGTCGATAATTGCGTATTGAGAAAAATCTCAAATCGATATTACACAATGCTACATAATATCAAGCTTTAATTTTCCAGCATAGGATGACGACCTCCCATTGTACTAAAATCCTACAAAGCGAAATCAGCTTATCAATACAACAGTAAATCATGATAATATTATATAGCAGTGTGTGCCATCCAACTTCAAATTACATATATGCTTAACTAAAAAATTCTGAGTACGGCCCTGGCAGACACCTAGTGACATATAGTAGAACAATTATAACGTCTGTCAATTTCGTCAATTACTTGTTTTAGCTACTGGTCGCTAGATGGCTTGCCGCTATTTGAAGCCCCTCGCACCCCCGCGCAGTTGCGACACTACATTATATGAATAAAGTTTCTTATGGCACCTCCTCTTTGTAATTGCTTCGTGCCATCAACGGTCAAATGTGACAAAAACATATGTTGGCTGTATAAAATGTTCCTGAGGTGAGTTGACGTCAAGTCGGCGGCCGGTCTAGAAATATAGCCTAATTTTAGGACAACATGTGAAATCATGTTCTTACTTACTTAACTTACTTCAAAACTGTCTTTTAAAGAACATATTGAAAAAATTTGCAAAAAGGCATATCGTAATCTGGGTTTCATCTTGCGTAGAGCTTACGATTTTAAAAACATAGGAGCAGTTATAGCATTGTATAATACTTTAGTAAGGAGTCACCTTGAGTGCAATGCAGGCATATGGGCACCGCATGAGACCAAGTACACCCTCATGCTGGAACGGATACAGAATAAATTTATTAGATATTTGTACTTGAAACAGTATGGAGTATACCCATTCTACCCGTTAAAGTATCCCACATTGTTCATTCTGGGAATGGTGGGATATAACGAACTTCGGGTTAGGAGACAACTGGCCATAGCGGTTTACATGTTTCGCCTTATAAGGGGCAAGATAAATAACCCAGAGTTGCTAGAAAGGATATCCTTCAACGTGCCGGACCGTTACGCGGAGAGGAGGCGGAAGCCGCGGCTGCTGGCGGAGCCTCGCGCTCGCACCAATTTGCTGCGGGATGCCCCGCTCACTCGCGCCACACGCCTTTTGAATCGGCTGTCAGATCGGGTGGACCTATTCGGTTGTAATATGAATGAATTCACAAGGGCTGCTTTATCTATTATTTGTTATGATTAAAATTATATTTTGACAAATTACATTTTTATAAAGTATTTAATTTTTATTATGTTTTCTTGACTATGTTTTTGACATTTGTTTATATTTTATTATGTATTGCTAATGATTGATACATTATATTTTTGACGAATTGCATTTATATAAAATATTTAATTTGAATTATGTTTTATTGACTGGGTTTTATATTTGTTTTTATTTTTTATTACATTATTGCTAATTATTGAAAAAATTATATCTTGATGAATTGCATTTTTATAAAGTATTTAATTTGAATTATGTTTTAATGACTACGTTTTAAATTAATTGTTTTAGTTTTTTGTTTTTATTTATTAAATTTAATTTTTTTTTTTTTAATTTTATTGTATAAATGGCATTTTTATTATTAATTTAATTGGATTTTAGTTTTATTTGACTAGGTTTTAAATTTATTTTATTATTATATTAATGGAAAGTTTTGAATTTAATTATTGAATTTTTATTAATATTGATTATGTAATTTGATTATTGTGAATTTTTACTAATAATTTTTTATTGCTTAATGACTCAATGAAATTGAATATGATGTCAATTTTTGTATTTTTAGCTTTATATGACATGTATCTAGCACTGTAACGACACTAACGCATTAGGATAACTATCCTGTAATGTTAGATGTAAAATGATGGAATAAATAATTAAATAAATTAAATGTTGTGTCGACCCCACCTAGCATGGGATAAGGGCAAAAGGAACAACACATACATATTCTACCTACGATACGTATTCGCATTTTTTTTTTCAATTAATTCTTTGTAGTTCACTTAAGGATAGGGGGGCCCACAGGGGAAGATTGCTTAGGGCATCAAGTTACCTTAATCCGGCACTGCTTATCACCAACGATCTTATCAATTACGAAAAATGAATAAAAAAATTATAAAAACCTATAACTTAACTTGTAATGATAAAGAACTCTTTTGTTACTGTCTATTTCATACCGTTATTTGTTTATTTTAATTTCACTAGTGTCCGACCGAAAGTTTGGAAAAAAAGGGGTTTCGGTTTAGTCTCGGTTTCAGTGGCAAACTTGCCGAAACTACGACCGAAACTGAAACTGCATTCGAGAGTTCTCGCGCTGTGATTGGTCATGTTCGGCGCGTTGAATTCCCTCCAAGCGACAGCTTGGCTAGCGTAATCGGGTCGTCTGGGTCGGTGAGCACGTGAAGGGGGCACATGAGTGTCCGGCTCGAATACCGAACTGCTCGTTTAAGGCGGGCTAGTATGATTCTCTCGTAAATTTTACCGAGAGCGTTGAGAAGGCTGATCGGTCTATAACTAGTAGCGAGGTTGCCGGGTTTACCGAGCTTTCGAATGCCTATGACTGTTGCCTCTTTCCACTGATCGGGGAAGGAGCAGCCGGCGAGTAGGGCGTTGAATATCATCACTAGTAGTAATACTAGTTGATGGGGGAGGCGTTTTATAGCCTTGTTTGTAATGAGGTCGGAGCCGGGGTCCTTTTTAGCGTGTAGGGATTTTATAATCGATTCGACCTCCTCGACCGTGGTCGGTGAGAGGGGTTCGTCGGTCGGCGGAGAGGCCGCCAACCGGTTGACCTCCGAGTCGACCTTGAGGAGATGCTCGGGGTCCACGGGCTCTGAGCTAGGGGAGCATTGACTCTCCAAGCTGTCGGCAAGGCACTCGGCCTTATCGAGATCGTCTAGCGCGGGTGGTAAGTTCGGTCTCACTAGCGGAGGTATCGAGTCTGTAGCGCCTCTCCGGAGGGCCCTCGCCAGCGCCCAGTACGCGACGTGCGATGGCGAAAGCTCTCCGAAGCGTTTGCTGTCTCTGTCCTCCCTGAGTTCGGCAAAGCGAGCTTTAACCTTCCTCAGTAGAGCCCAGCGCAGCCTGCTGCAAGAATCGAATCCACGACCGCTGGCGTTGAGGCGATTACTCGCATCACTACACCAGAACTTTCATCAAAGAAGAATCTACCTACTCAAATAAACACCTCACCGATTTTAAGTATTTTCAAGGCGCAATTAATTTTTTTTTATTAAATGAAGGGTTGTTATGTTCATTATCAATAAGTGATAATGTCGAAAACTGCATAACTATGTGATTTAAAGATAAAAATTAAGACTGACTTATTATAATAACTTTTTCTTTATTTTTCCTTCAAAACATGATCCTTGTAAGTTTCGACCGAAACTGAGACCATTGCGGAAATTCGGTTTCGCTTTCGGTTGTAAAAACCAGTTTCGGTCGGACACTAAATTGCACACAAAATTTTGTACAGATAAATGTTGTTTACAGCTATAAAGACAAATCAATCTGAATAATATGTATACATGTGTAATGTCTAATACCTACAACAACTTATGTAGTTTTAAATGCGCGCGAGATTTTTATTATTTTATGCGTGAATTTTCGAATGAGTTAGATAGTTTAAAGGTTTTGATTATGAAGTTGAAACGGTGAGACGTTCGTTAAACACAGCTACGAGAGAAGGGTAAAATAGTAAGGTAATACTGACTTGAATACAACTGAAGAACTATTGGAATGACTTATTTTTGCGTACGATGTTATTCATTGTAATTTAAATCTCTATTTATGTACTCATGCTACATAATCGCGCCGCCAGTGGGCGATACAATGCAATATACGCAAGCAGAGTACCTCGTATATTAAAACAAAGTGAAATTTAAAAAAGGCTAAGAATTTGATTTTTATGCGGAACGAGATCTATACCATCTACAGAACCCCTCCCCCCTTCAAAGAACGCTATATAGCAGCCAGACACTCTATATATTTATAGTATACTAGTTGTGCCCCACGATTGTATCCCATTGGAATTTCGAGACAAAAAAAATGTGTTGAATCGAATTTTCAATTGCATACAAACCAAATTTAATCGCAAGCGCTTCAACAAACTTGGCGACGAGTAACAAACAAACATCCATCCACCCATCTTATTGTGATTGTGATTTTTAATCTACAAAACCTTGACAGACAATCTATTAAGATTGCGATTAAAGATAAAGCACGCGCCACAACATGAAGTTATCAGGCGAAAAGAACGCAAAATTTTCAATGTAACATGAACATTGTCTTATCATCGGACTAGGGATGCAAAAGATACATCGATTTTTCTCTAATATCGATATATCGTTCATGAACATCGATATTTTTACATCGATATCGAGTCCTCAAAAATTGATTATAGATCGTTCTTCTTGAGCGATGTTTTATCAAATATGTATAGTATTTGTTACACGCATTTATGTCAGCCATTCTTTTGTTATTTGTTTGTCTTTCACCACATTACAGAAGTAGTTATGGAACCGTGGGATGAAATGATTGGCACGATATTGTTATGCCGTTCAGATGCGCCACCGATGATAACTTCTAGTGAAGTGGGCTGTCTGTGCGAAATCATTCAACTATTGCAACCCTTTGAAAGATTGACTAACGAAATTTGTGGACAAAATTATATCACAATTAGTAAAGTCGTTGCTCTCGTAAGCGGCTTACGTGGCATGTTAAATAAATATTCACTATCATTTAAAAGCATCTTGTCATTAAAAATAGAAATTGACAAAGAAGTTTTAAAGAGATTTGACAAACTAGAGCTATGTTCATCGTTGGCTATTGCTACCGCCTTAGATCCTATAGCCGATTCAAGCTACTTCATTTCATGAAGGGGTTATTTCCCGGACTTCACATTTAACTATTATTATGTTATCTATTGGCCTATCGTGGCAACATCGGTATCCAGTGAGCGGTTATTGTCAGAAGATTGACCTACAATCACCCAAGAGAGAAATTGAAAAATTCTGTGTTAAAAAAATAAAAATTTGTTTGATTAACACTTGTTTTCTATTAAAATGATAATTATTCGATACAAATGTTTCGTTTCTGTTAAAAAATAATATCTACATATATATTAACTGGCCTGATGGCGCATTTAGTAGTCTAATTGTTGTTTTATGGTTTTATTGTCTATTATTATGTATATCAGTTTCAATACTTATTTAAATGGTGATGAAAACATCGAACAAAACATCGATATATCGTTCATAAACTTCGATGTTTTTATGATCGATGTTCCACTTTTAAAAATATGAATGTTCAAATATCGATGTTTTTTATGAGCAACTAGCGGCCCGCCCCGGCTTCGCACGGGTATTTAACTAAAATTTTTAAAATTATAAATTTATATTTTTTATCACCTACATGCGCCATCTATCGTATAATAGTAGAATATCGTTTTTATATTTAGTGACATTTAACATAATAGTACCATATTAATTGAAAATGATGTTTATTTAAAATATTAAAACGATTTCTATTCCTATCCGACATATTTAGTAAACTTTTAAGTTTAGCAAAATAATAACTCAAAAATAAGTTTTGTGAGTTTTTAAGATTCCTTAGACCAGATGGCGTTGGCGGCGTAGGTACCTATTTCTATTTTCTTAAATATTTATTTTTAAATTTAATTACAATGAAACAAAAACTAAATTATACTGTGAGCTATGTTTAATTTTTATGTATTAAAGTTATTTACGTTGGTTTTGTACTTTTTACGTGATACGTGAACAGAGAAAAACACGATAAGAGATGGCGCTGATACAAAAAAAAACGCGCTATTGAAATTTATTCTTGATGATATATAGTGTATTAATAAAACGGAGGTTTTAACAGATTTATTATTTGTATAGATGTTGCATCCCTACACCGGACGGCTGCGTGACTGTCTATTTGTTGTATCATGACTATAGTACACATTCCTAACTTTTTTAGATCATATTTTATTCAGACATTCAAAACGTATTGACTAGTCTTTGACGGATAAAGAAAATTAATCTTTGCAGGATTAACATTGCAGTTTAAGTATATGTTTACTGCTTTTAAAAACGTAACTATCGTGATTTTTCTGACTCTTCTAAACAAAATCCTCTTGAACTCATAAAATTTAACATAATTATTTATTTTATTACTAAAAGTGCTATTACAACCTCTCAGTTTGTAGTTTATTTTATGTTTTTGCTTTTAAAAAACTGTGAAAAAACTTAACAAGCCTTAAAACATTGTGAAATCGTATTGTCCGGTCTACTATAAAACACGGTCATTTTATACCAATAAACTGAACATAACAATAAATGAATAAAACGCGAAAAAAAAAAACATATAATACAAAAAAAAATACGTTTAATGTGGCACTTAGACCAATTATATTTATAATTTAATACGACTTCATTGCTATCTAGTTTTGCCGCGCGTTTCCGTATCTTACAATTAGCAGAGGTCGTTTATAATCGTTTCTTTTAAAGTCAATAGCGAGCTTTAAACATTAATTAAACTGTACTAACAAGAAGAATGAGACCACTGAAAGATCGAAAATTAAATTAGGGACTAGTTAATCGTATTTCTATAATAGAGTCAATTTAACTCTATAACATACAAATGAGGTGGTTTGTTATGAGATCACTCGCTTGATACCCTATGCTTCGCAAGCTACGAGCACAGCGAGACAAGTGAGAAGTGGTAAATAGATGGGTGGTAATGCAGGAAAGCTGGCTGTAGCGGTACTTTTGTAGGTAGAAATTCCACATAATCAGATTTTTTATTTCTTAACCAGGTATCTTTTGAGAATGTTCCTTGCGTCAACAAAAAACGCGCCTTTTAGGTTTGAAAACCTGTTAATCAAAGATTGTTTTAAGCTTTAAATGAAACGAATATGCAAAGCAGTAATTGAAAAAAAAAATACAATTAAAACAGCCAATATTGTCCAGCGATTCAGTTCATACAATCGCGTCGCAGGTTCAGTGGTCGATTCATATCAGTGAAACGATCGACTTATAACTTCACAAAATAAATAATTCCAAATAGGATATCAGGAAACCCGAAAATTATAACAATAGAAGTGTTATTGACGTGTTATTGACGTACTTCAAAATAATGAGAACATCATCATATGATTGTTGAAGTCAATTAAATACGCATTATTAGGTAAAATTAAAAACTACTCGTCAAATCTCGCTCAAATTTACAAACTTTCGAATATAAAATGATTCATCAAAATCGGTACACTCAGTAACAAGTTATGTTATTTACATACAAAAAAACAATACAGTTGAATTGAGAACCTTCTTTTTTTGATGTCGATTAAAAACTAAGTGCTGCTTCTTTAATAAGTTGATGTATCATTGGATTGAAATAGCAGAACAACACCCCACCACCTATTTTATGATCTCATAGACCATTGTCCATTGGACATGTTTATGGTCGTCCTAAAATGAATATTTTTTGCTTCTAATTGCATTACAAAAAGTTTATTAACTGCAATATTTCCTTGACTCACGTTTTTCGATCAAAATGTTTCGAAACTATTGATTCTCTTTGATGGTTTTTGTAATAAGAAATAACGACTGGAAATTATAAAGAAAATAATTTAGACAAATTCATGTCTTGTCCGAGAGAAAAGAGTGCCGTAGACTCATAATTTACATGATATACAGACGACCGTTCTGGTGTAGTGGTGCGAGTAGTTGCCTCAACGCCTCACGCCGGCGGTCGCGGGTTCGACTCCGGTTCGGGACAGATATTTTTAGTTGTACAAATATTTCTTCATGGTCTGGATGTATGTCCTAGTGGGTATCCCCACCGTGCGTCGAAGATCATGTCAAGCCTTCGGTCCCAGTTGTTATCATAGACACCTGATAACGATCGTTACCAATGGTAGGGAAATTATCCACCAACCCGCAGTGGAGCAGCGTGGTGGATTAAGCTCGAACCCTTCTTCTACATGGACAAGAGGCCTTCGCTCAGCAGCGAGTGGTTTACAGGCTGATACAGTACAGTACATAATTTATATGAACCTTCAAGCGTTAACCTTCATACGTTTTATTTATGTAATTAGCCAGCAAAAGAATAGTCAGGCGGTAGCTCACCTGGGATTCAAGTATTAATTTTCTGTGATAAATATTTTATTCAAAGATTGAAATAAGTAATCTACATAATCTGGTTAGATAAGAACGCTTTTCGTGGAGAAAACCTGAGTGCCTGGAGTCTGGCTGGCGCCTCACGTAACTGCCACTTTTCGTCTTACCTTCCCTCTTGCCCTTCAAATTACAACAAAATGAATAAAAGAAACAGGAAGTTGAGGAATCTGCAGCGGATGCACGGCCTCTCGCTTAAAGTGCACCTCACGAATATCCGAGGTCTGCACTCTAATCTCGTTCCAGTTCACCACCATCTCGAGACTGCCAAGCCGCATCTGCTCTTGCTTACGGAGACGCAAATCACAACCCCTGCCGATACGTCATACCTCCACTACCCAGGTTACATCCTGGAACACAATTTTCGTCCCAGGGCTGGGGTTTGTTTCTTTGAGCGCGATGATAATCAAATAATAAATAGCATTCTGAGTGAGGCTCACTGTCCCAACACAACTATTATTTTATTAATTGAGAGAAGGGGTATGTAAACAAACATATAATGGATTTTTTTAATAAATTGGAACAATTAAATATAAATAAAATTTTAATGTTTACACTACCTTATTTAGCTAAATTGCCACAGGAAAATAGAAGCGATCTTTACAAAAACAACATAACTGAGTAACACTTAATTATTCATTAATCATAAATTTAATGATTGAACATTTTATTCAATTATGTATTTATAATTATTTATTCATAATAAGCTGATGTTTTACAGTTACATTTGCTATAAGTCAAGTAATATAAAAAAATAGACTTTGTATTTATGTAGTTTTTGCCAAATATTGTTAGTTATGCAGTTTTTGTAAATAAATTTCTAGATTTTCCTGAAGTTAAGTTGTTTTTGTAACAATAAAATAGTAAAACTCATTTTAAAATCAGCAACCATGTATTTATTAAAAAATTAGTAGACTATAGATAGATTAGATATATAGGTAATCATAAAAAAATGCTAATTATTTTCTGTGCCACTACTGTTGTCTTCATTTATCTACTTCATTAGCTAATGAGGTGGTAGCATATGAGGTACTGCATAAAAGTTTGTGACTTACAGGGCCTGATAAATAATGGGTTAGTTTAAGTAAATAAGTAAGTTAACGGCAATCTTGAATTATATGTTGGTTGAAATTGAAGTTCTTCAGGCAGTTTTCTTTTATTTCGAATCTGTATCCTGTGCCATGGACCAGTACATTACTATCTGACTTGAACATAAGGAACATCATCAATTATTTTAAGCATCATAACTTCTTTCATCTTCATTCCCGGTTTTGACTGACGTGAAAAAAAAAGGACTAACAGCTACTTTTATATTCATAAATTACAGTATATTTTATTTTATCCACAAAAAAGGCGATGGATTTTTTCTCACAGTTTCCATTAAGTCATTCTAGTCATCTGGTACTTCTGCTGTCATTTTTTTCTTTTCATTCCTAATCAAGCTAAAATCCTGGTCATTTGGGAGATAGGTATGTCCTCTGATAGGAAATATATATTTAATACTTTTAAACAACTTCAGCAGATGAACTAAGCAGTAAAGAAAGTACACCATTACATAATTATTGTCCTGACCAGAGCACCCATCACTTATCAGCCCTAATTTATCAGAATGAATTCCGTGGGTACTAAAATATCTCAATAAAAGTGTTATGACATCTATCTGGCCTCTTTTTTACCCTCTGTCTTTAAGTAGCTATTCAAAACAACTTGATTTTTCCTAACATTGTAGATACCAAACACACAGAGCCACGGCTGGCGACTAAAACACACATCACTAGTACGAATATGGTATAATGGAAGATTCTGCACGAAATCGAACGTAACACACATAATAATAAATAAATAATAAATAAATATGTTTAACATACACACACGGCAGAAGCTGTGCAGGGCATACCGCACCACCTCCCTGAACTCAGCACTGTTGCTCGCTGGGATACATCCCCTTGACCTACGCGTCCGCGAAGCCTCGACGCTGTATGGCGCGAGGAGGGGTATACCCCAGGACGTGATAGGGGATCGGGAGGTGGAACGAATGTCCTCGTCTCTGCGGTCTCCGCACCCCGCCCAGCATATCGACCTGGACTTCCAGTGCCTAGGGGACCAGGACCAACTCATGGAGAATACTGACTCAAGCTTGCTTTGCCGTCGTTCTGTACGGTCTACCAGGCGGAACTCCTGGCGATATGCAGGGCGGCGCGGATGGCCGCAGATAACTCGGCCAGATCAGTCGGGATCTACTCCGACTCCCTGTTAGCACTGCAAACGACAATTAATCCAGTTGCCCTCCACCCCCTGGCCGTCGAGGTGCGGGGCCACCTGCGAAGGGCTTTGATACAGGACAAACATGTAAATTTGTTCTGGATCAAAGCCCACGCGGGACTAGAGGGGAACGAGCGTGCCGACCATCTGGCCAAGGAAGCTGCGCTAAAGTCAAAACGCAGTTTTGACTACGACAGCTGCCCGGTTTCATTCATCAAGCGAAGAATTCGTATGCGATCGCTTGATGAATGGAACCAACGGTACCGGGCCGGTGAAACTGCCGGTGTCACCTGGGTCTTTTTCCCGGACGCGATAGCCGCATACCGTATCATCGGTAAAATAAAGGTGGACAGATTTGTCACCCAGGTTTTGACGGGGCACGGTGGATTCTCCGAGTACTTGCACCGTTTCAAGTGCAAGGAGAGTCCATAGTGCGTCTGCGATCCCGCGTGTTCGGAGTCTGTCCTCCACGTCCTTCTGGACTGCCCGGCCCATGACTACGATAGGCTCAAAATTGAAAACGTCATTGGAACTAGATTGAACAGTAATTCTTTATCAAAAATTTTGGATAGCGAAAGCAGAGACTCGTTCCTTCAATATTGCGTTATAATATGTAAGATTGTAAATAATAGAAATAAGATATAAGAATTATGCTGTTTAAATATAGTGTAGTATAGTTTAGTCAACATAAAATATATTGTAATAATAATTAAGGGACGTAGTGTTAAGTTAGTTATAAGATATAAATGTATGTATAAACACTGTTTTATACAAAAACAATAAGTTGTAAATAAATTAGTTATGTTTTCTAGTTTTGTATACGAGCCTATTGTATAAAGTAAAATATATATTGTAATTAGATTATATAGTTAACTAGTTTATAAGAAGTTTGTAAAAAATGTTTAGATTAAAGATTTGATATTGCTTTCCCCCCTTATTATCCCCAAAAATATTAGATATAAGTTTAGGTACACACAAGAGCCTTAAGCTATAATGGTAAAGACCCAAAAAGTATGAAAGACGATGTATGTAAGAAAGAATTGGTATGCAGAATGCTAAACGAGCAGAGTAAAAGCGAGAAAACTAGAATATAGAGTAATTAATTAAAACTGTAAACACAGACTCCTTTTCTTTGTCGGAGGTTTAGATAAAAAAAGACCATACATACACACACAGTCGTCTGTTCCTAAGGTAGGCAACTTAATGCCTGTGTTTTAGGTAACAGTTGACTGATTTATATTTTTTTTTAAATAAATTTACATATAAATAATACATATATAAATAAATACATAATACACCCAGACTCGGGGCGGGAATCGAACCCACAACCCTGGAGCAGAAAACAGGGCCACTGACAACTGCGCTACGGGCCAGTCGACATAGTTTTACCCTCCTGAGCTTTTTGTTTTTCTTTGCGTCTAATTTCATAAAATTTTTCAATTTTCAACAAATGCAGCTTATGTTCATTCTTCAGTCAAGTTTTTGTCTCATGCAAAGCAGCCAATTTTATCTTTAGTCTGTATGTATCACACTCTGTATCTGTCTGTATTATCACAGTTTCTTTTTTCAACTTCAGTTTTTTACGTTTAATTCCAGTAGTATTTTCACTATTTTCCGCCATAATTTCTAGCAACAACTTACAAATATTCACTCAATCAAAACGAAAGAAAACACTTTTTTGAGTTTTCAGCTCATAGACTTGACGACTTTTTTTTACAAAAACTACACAACTGCTAACAGTTACGCTGTTTTTGCCAAATAGTGTAGTAGTTATGTAGTTTTTGTAAAATAACCAAATTTTAATTAAGGGATTTCTCGTGTTTGAGTAGTTTTTGTTAAAAATGGATCAATGCGTTTAAAAGCCTGTTTGAATACGAACAAAAAGGTGCCAATAACAATAAAAAATTCGAAAATTGTCAGTTATGTCGTTTTTGTAAAAATCGCTTTATTATTAGGTTAAGATATGACAAAAGTACGGTAATTATTCGGTATCGCGCCACCACCGATTTTGAGACTGATTTTTTTTTTTTACAGGTCCGTTATGACTTCAAAACATCATAACTAGTGTTGTTATGACGGCGCATGACCTTTTTTTACCTAAAAAATTTTTTTTTAAATTATCGTAACTTATTTACTTACTTATTATAAGTTATATATTACTTACCTATAAGTACTACACGTATGGAGAAGTTTAAAGGCAGTATTGTAGCAAAACTTCCTTATTTATCATACATCAATGACCCCAACTACTTATATAACTCTTTATTTAAATTAGTAAAAACTGAATTTTCCACAATATTTACTTCTAAAACAGTCAATTCAGGGGGTCTCTTGACATTTAGTGAATGGGCAACTCTTGGCATATACAAGAGCAGGCAAAGGCTTTATTAATTGTACAGTAAAAAAGCCTATAATCATAGTGTTTTGTTTGCTTCCTTTGTAAGTGGCTACTCAAAAATATTTAGAAGAGTATGTTCCATGGGAAAATCCTTCCTATATTAAAGACAAAATAAGAAAAGCACATAATAAAATCAAAATGACATGGAACATAATTGCTTGTGAAAGTGGAAAAGTCACAGATCGCTGCTTCGATTTTAAGTTAAATATCAATAATAAGTTTGTTACCTCAGACCGGGAAGTTGCATCTGAGTTTGAAAAATTTTTCATTGACATTCCACTTTCAACAACGCAATCGCTTAATTCGTCTCCAGGCTTTGCCGAATTTTTGTTAAGGGAAAACGTTATAGAATGTAATGTTGTAATTTAAACCTGTAAGCCCCAAAGATATAATAGTAGCCTTCAGAAGCCTGGACGTCAAGAAAACAGCTGATCTATGGGGTTTACCTGTAAAAGTTGTTAGTTCTATAATTGATGCTGTTGCAACTTGCACCTCATCTAGCTACTATATTTAATGGCTGTATAGAACACGGTGTTTCCTGATCTAATGAAACACAGTAAAGTAATTCCTGTTTTTAAATTGGGCAGTACCCTAGACCCTAATACCACGCACACACACGCACGCACACGTACGCGCACGCAAGCGCACGCACGCGCACGCACGCGCACGCGAGCACGCACACGCACACGCACACGCACACGCACACGCACACGCACACGCACACACACACACACATACACACATATACACACATACACACACACACATACATACATACATACATAAATACATACATATATGTATACACTATAAGCAACTTGATAAATTAATACGAATGACATAACAACATAACTTCATGACAAATAATAAATAATAAAATAATAAAATAAAGTTATTTAACATAATTTAATAGGACAAGTACATTTCCTTAACAAGTTTTTTAAATGTCATTAAAGATTGAGCGCGTTTTATAGACAATGGCAATGAGTTCCAAAGACGACAAGTTTTGACAGTGATATTTTGAATAAAAGGAAGAAGAATGTGAAGGTATCTTCAAAGTTAGGCAATCATTGATTGAGATAATACAGAAACGAACCTAAAATGGCGGCTTATACGTACATTGACAGTTAAGGTTATTACTGTTAGAAAAAAAGTTTTTTTATAGCCAAGTGTTTTTATACAGGATGTCCCAGAACTCAACGTCAAGCCAAAACAGGATGACAGGATTGATTGTAAGCATCATGAGAAAAATCAGAAAAAAAATCTATCCCATGCAGTTTGGAAGTTATGGGCATTTAAGCAAAACTTAGAAAATTGGTCAAACTGTAACCATTTTTCGGTTATTGTGGTTAATTTTTATTATTTTTGTTCATTTAAACTTTGAAATCGTAACCATAAATAACATTTCTAGAACCACAATCAAAAATAATGACACAATTGCCCCAAGTTTTCTTTGTTAAATTATGAATTTAAAATTTTCAAAATGTGTCGACTTTGAAAGGCCCTCCTTTAAAAAAAATGTACTAAAGTGCCTTGGCAAGTACCATTAAAAGTTCGCGCATTTAATCAGGATTGTAAAATGGTACAATACTTGTTAGTTTCATACTAAAAAAAACTAGTAAAAAAATAAAAACCTCAAGTAACCCGATTTTTGCTAACCCATTA
Source organism: Euphydryas editha (assembly GCA_036937285.1). Taxonomy (NCBI): domain Eukaryota; kingdom Metazoa; phylum Arthropoda; class Insecta; order Lepidoptera; family Nymphalidae; genus Euphydryas; species Euphydryas editha. Next base: position 1,281,283 of record JAUPFZ010000007.1, on the reverse strand, counting down.
TACTCAGTTCAAATGTTTTTTTATTCGCACAAGCTCTTGGTAAGTTTTTAATTTAACAGCAAAATGATGAGAGAGATGGACAGTGTACATGTTTGCCTTGAGCGAGCGAGACAGATAGTGACGCCACGCCACTGTGAGCGAGACGTAACGTCTCACTAGACGGAGATGCGCCTGACACCGTTGACTGTTAGTACGTTTCGCTCATTCGTCTACTGCGCACCTCTCCGTATTCGCTTGTGTTGATTTAGTTATGACAACTTTGGCTTCTCTCTTTTGGAATTGGATTTTTGTGTTGGCATCTTTATTATCTACCATGCCTACGCGCTACACTTCACATGAATATGCGAACATGCATCTCATTTATGGAGAATGCAGATGCAACGCAAGTGCCGCCGCTAGACTTTATCGTGAAAGATATCCAAATTTAGAGCGACATCCCGATCACCGCGTGTTTGTTAATGTGCACCGTTCACTCACGGAGTGCGGCCATTTCCCGAATCAAATACGGGCTGGAGGTAGAGCTCACTTTCCTAACGAGGAGGAAGTGTTGCAAGAGGTAGCAGATGACCCAAGTATTTCAGTTCGTGGAATTGAAGAAAGAACGGGAATACCCAAAAGCACAGCACATCGTATTTTACAAAAAGCCGAAATGCATCCGTTTCACGCACAACGAGTTCAAAGTCTTCTTCCTCGAGATTATCCTGAAAGGATTTCATTTTGTAGAACAATGCTACAGAGGCATAATGAAAATCCCCAATTCATCCAAAAAGTTCTTTGGTCTGATGAAACTACATTTAAAAAAGATGGTTACATAAACTTACACAATTTTCACGAGTGGCATGTGTCGAATCCATATTTAATGCGAGAAGACAGATCCCAGTATCGCTTTAAGGTAAACCTGTGGACCGGAATTTTAAACGGCAAAGTTGTTGGGCCTTTTGAGCTGCCTGAGAACTTGAATGCCACGAATTACCTACATTTTTTACGAGAAAATTTACCAACTTTGTTAGAGGACGTACCCCTAACAGATCGTCGCCACATGTGGTATCAACAAGATGGCTGCCCAGCGCATTACGCAGTGCAAGTCAAAGATTTCCTTAACCAGGAATATCTGGGAAGGTGGATTGGACGTTCAGGCACTATCTCGTGGCCAGCCCGTTCCCCAGATTTAAATCCGCTGGATTTTTTTTTATTGGGGCGTTCTCAAAGAAAAAGTTTATACAAAGCCCATTGACAGCGTAGCCGAACTGCGTGAACGAATTTCTCAAGCTGCTGAGGACATCAACTCTCGAGGATATGCCCGGCTAATAAATAGATCTTTTTTAAGAAGATGTAGAGCGTGTATTGAGGCTGATGGCAAACAATTTGAACATTTATTGTAATAAAAAATGTTATTTCCTTTTATTCTAATAAACCTAAACTAAACTAAGTCGAGATTTTTCATTATTTTATTAATTTTACTTACTTTTGTTGACTTTGGTAAAAGCGGCGTCACTCTCTGTCTCGCTCGCTAATGACAAACATGTCCACTATCCATCTCTCTCATCATTTTGCCGTTAAATTAAGAACCTACCAAGAGCTTGTACGAATAAAAAACATTTGAACTGAGTATAATGGGTTAGCAAAAATCGGATTACTTGAGGTTTTTATTTTTTTACTAGTTTTTTTTTAGTATGAAACTAACAAGTATTGTACCATTTTACAATAATAAAATAATTGGCTGTTTTAATTGTATTTTTCTTCAATTACTGCTTTGCATATTCGTTTCATTTAAAGCTTAAAACCATTTTTTATTTACATGTTTTTAAACCTAAAAGGTGCGTTTTTTGTTGACGCAAGGAACATTCTCAAAAGATAACTGGTTAAGAAATAAAAAACCTGATTATGTGGAATTTCTACCTACAAAAGTACCGCTATAGCCAGCTTTCCTTATATGCATTTACCACTTCTCACTTGTCTCACTGTGCTTGTAGCTTGCGAAGCATAGGGTATCAAGCGAGTGATCTCATAACAAACCCCCCTAAAGCACCTCATTTGTATGTTATAGAGTTAAATTGACTCTATTATAGAAATACGATTAACTAGCCCCTAATTTAATTTTCGATCTTTCAGTGGTCTCATTCTTCTTGTGAGTAAAGTTTAATTAATGTTTAAAGCTCGCTATTGTCTTTAAAAGAAACGATTAGGGGAGAGTTGGATATTACCGAGCCTCTCAGAACATGGACCTATAATTCGGAGAAGGTTCGATATATATATTTCAAAAATGCAGTAAATAGTACAGAATTTATTTAGCTACGCATACATCACGGCAAAATATTTCAAAAAATAAACAAAAATTAATTATTGCAAAATAATAAAAAAACGGGAAAGCGTGGTATTATCAGACTGGTCTGATAATATCGTGCCCATAATAATTTCGTGAATTTCTATCAGTAAACTTAGAATTTAAAAAAAAATGCAACGTTGAATAAACTCGTTCGTAGAAAAAGAAGCATAGACTCCTTTCTATACCTAGATATAATTATTATTTTACGACTAGATTAATTATCATAACCATATCGGCCATTGGATGTCCACTGCTGAACGTAGGCCTTCCCCCATCGACTCCGGTTCAAAGCAGCCTCCATCCAACGACTTCCGGCGACTCTCTTCAAGTCGTCTGTTCATCTCGTGGATGGCCGTCTGACACTGTGCTTGCCGGTACGTGGTCTTCACTCGTACACGCCCTGGGCGCGGAATTGACAAACTCTGTTATTTCCTCTTTTAACCTCAAAATAATACAGTCAAGTTAATTGTGTATTCAAATCAATCTAGTCATTAATTCTATAATATGTTAGGATTAAAATAAAAGTAATCAATGCGTTACAATACAAATATAGAATAGCTTACCTCTTGTCAAAAATGCCCGCGAAATTATAAGGAACGAGGGTAAAAACTTGTAAGACACGATGTGTCTTAATCACTGCTCCGAGTAAATTAACGTCGTGCACGGGGAGGGGTAGACGACTCGGGCTGTGATCTTTAAGGACTGGATAGCGCAATTAGCGTTTAGTTTTTGAAATATGCTAGGGCGCGGAATTATCAAACGCGCGGTATTATCCAACTCTCCCCTATAAACGACCTCTGCTAAGATACGGAAACGCGCGGCAAAACTAGATAGCAATGAAGTCGTATTAAATTATAAATGTAATTGGTCTATGCCACATTAAACGTATTTTTTTTTGTATTATATGTAAATTTTTTTTCGCGTTTTATTCATTTATTGTTATGTTCAGTTTATTGGTATAAAATGACCGTGTTTTATAATAGACCGGACAATACGATTTCACTGGTATTTGCAATTATCCTATCAATCGCATTGCAATGTTTTAAGGCTTGTTAAGTTTATTCACAGTTTTTTAAAAGCAAAAACATAAAATAAACTACGAACTGAGAGGTTGTAAATGCACTTTTAGTAATAAAATAAATAATGATGTTAAATTTTATAAGTTCAAGAGGATTTTGTTTAGAAGAGTCAGAAAAAATTACGATAGTTACGTTTTTAAAAGCAGTAAACATATACTTAAACTGCAATGTTAATCCTGCAAAGATTAATATTCTTTATCCGTCAAAGACTAGTCAATACGTTTTGAATGTCTGAATAAAATATGATCTAAAAAAGTTAGGAATGTGTACTATAGTCATGATACAACAAATAGACAGTCACGCAGCCGTCCGGTGTAGGGATGCAACATTGCTCATAATAAAACAAAATTTTAACAAAAAATAAAACCGACTTCATAACAAAAAAATTGTAAGTATAACAAAAATGCACTAAAAAGTAAAAAAAATAATTATGTATTCTTTGTCTATAAACAAATTATTACGATAATATAATGTACAATTATTGTTATGTTTGGAGTCGGTGTCAGCGCGGGTGGTTTGACAGGAAGGGCGGTTTACGTTTTGGTGCATTTTTTGTCTTATAATTTTTTGTTTTGAAGTCGTTCTATTTTTATCTTAATTTTTTTTTATTTCTTGATTTGTGAATGAGATATATTAGATTATATATACAGATTCACTGTATCTGTATCGTATCGTATTTCCTTGGCTGACACCGACTCCAAACATAACAATAATTGTACATTATATTATCGTAATAATTTGTTTATAGACAAAGAATACATAATTATTTTTTTTTACTTTTTAGTGCATTTTTGTTATACTTACAATTTTTTTGTTATGAAGTCGGTTTATTTTTTGTTAAAATTTTGTTTTATTTCTTGATTTTTAGTGAATCTGTAGTTCGATAACTAATTTTATTTATATTAAGCTGCGCGGTTACAGTTCACAAGCTATAGGTACCACCCTCGAAAAAAGTATCAACACATGGTTGGTTTGCAACAAAATAGATAATGAATGGGCTCTGTGAATGTTTGGTTTATTACCCCTATTGTTTACGTTCAAGTGGACAGGCATCAGTTTATTTGGAATCTACTAATAACATCAAAGAAGGGATTTGTCGATAGTCAATAGCAGGTAATCAAGGAAAGGTTAAGGAAATAATGCAAAATATTTCTTAGGATGTATTTTTAATATCCTCTTTTAAAACATACAATATATTATATTATGTTATACAACTTAAATTAATATCGTTATTACCTGCGTCCGAGTGGCATCCCTTTATCGATAACAAATTGGGCATTGTCACATTCCTTTGACGTAATGTTGTAATGGCGAACTATAGAACAAAAAACCCGAACAAAATCTGTTCAACATGTGCGGCAGTGCGGTGCGTGCGGGGTGAGGCGGCCGAGTATGAGAGGCATAGAATGCGACATAATTACGCCGTATATTGTTTATATTCTGCCTATTGAATTGCATTAAGCAAACGTAATGAGACCAACGGCATAAGTCATAATGTGCCTTCCTTTCTGCCTTTCATTAGGTATTAGATATTATATATTATGTTATAAACATTTAAGTTAAATTATTTATTTAATTTAAGTTGTTTATTTATTTCATTTCAATGCCACCCAAGATTCTAACTGTCAATACTTTCCTGAGATGACATCATAAAATATTCCTCCTACACTTGTTGCACACACAATGTCACATTTAAGATTTTAGTCTATGACAAATGACGCAAAATGGTGTCTGTTAAATATTTTAACAAATTAAAAATTTTAAAACAATTATCTAGTTAATTGAGATATGATCTTTTAAATACAGGACGTGCTTTGAAACGCGCTATCTCATAATTCGGCGAAACATAACTCTACACCAGAGTCGTAATCAGAGAAACAAAATATAATATTGTATAGTTTAATTTGTAGTAAACATAAAAAACATAACATGTGATAGTCTTACGAAACAAAATAAAAAATAAAATATTTACACTATAAAATAAGAGTATAATTGTATTTCTTTTTATAGGTAATCACAATATGCATTAATTGTTTAATATTTAAACGATGATAAGAAAATAAAAAAATACGGAATTAGAATAATGATTAAATTAATATGGATTGTTAAAAGAAATAAAATTATTTGATAATACTATGTTTACATCTTTACAATTATATATTAATGAAAATAAAAATGATATATCTATTAATTAATCAATCAAATATTATTATAGAAATCGACTAATTTAAACCTAAATTTTGGTAAACTATCGCAAAAAACATCGAAGCCAGAAATTTTCGAGGACAGATCATTATAAGTACGTGCCAGTCTAGCTAACGGGGAATATTTACCTAAGTTAGATCTGTAGAAGGCAACATTTAATAAATCTTGCGGTTGTCTAGGTAGTCTTGATGGAACATTAAAATTAAATAATTTAACTATTGGTGGACAATCGATGCTGTTATTGAGAATTTTGAATAAGAATATCATATCTGAGATACTTCTACGCGATTGTAGTGATGTAATCTTATATTCTAACAACTGTCTTTCGTATGAACTATTAGTTTGATTCCTATTCGAACGGTACACAAGATGGCGCAGTAGTCGTTTTTGTAATCTTTCTATTCGAATAGTATGGATTTTGTAGTGAGGATTCCAAATTTGACTGCAATATTCTAGTTTACTTCTAACTAGACTATTGTAAAGTTTAATTGTAGTAGATGGTTTTCTGAATTCTCTTGAATTCCTCAATACAAAGCCTAGTGATTTCGCAGCTGAGGTGATTATACTGTCAATATGATTGGAGAATTTTAATTCGCTGTATATATATATATATATATATATATATATATTATACATACGGTTGCTAAATTATGACTTAAGCTTGAGCTGTAGATAATAACTAATATAATAATAATTGCATAATACTTTACAACACAACAGCTTTAAGAAATCAAGCCATATGATGTATACAATACAGGTATACAATTATACATATTGTGTGAGACCAGGACCACAACCCTATACAATTTATAGTAAAAATATTATGCATTGAAGCGTTAACACATGTGATAGACTACGAACATAATGTGATATACATATTTAGAAAAGAAAATAATAATTTTAGGAAATTTAATATTAGTAAATGTGTGCGTTTGGTGCATATGTGAGTGTATGTATGGAATTGGTTAAGGCTGTGTGTATGTATTTACATATTCAACATTCATTTTATTTTGTAAATAAACACCAGTAGTTTGCCGCTGCCGTTTCCTTCCCTTTGTTTTATTAAAATGTTCTCGAGCCTGTAGGAAAATGCGGTCCATTTCATCTCTATTATTTAAATGAATTATATTAATATGGCTTTTTCCAGTGAGAACATTGTTTACTTGTTTGCACCAAGTCATTATGAAAAAATGAACACTTTTATTGAGCAGATATATTTTTTATAAATTTTATAAAATTTTGGTCAATATTGATTGACGCGATTAATGAAATATATTCACAATTTTTTTCTTTGTGACCATAATTTTTTAAAACTTCAATTGTCAGGTGTTCAACTTGGGCAAAAAAAGTCAAACAACACTCGGGTGGGATAGCATAACCATCTTTGACCCCCATATTCTTTTTTTATAATAAAATTGTGAAAAATCTTCATTACTTTCACTTATTAAATAGTTTTTACAAGATTTACAGTTTTTAAATAGATTATTTTTCGCTTTAATTGCCATCCACCCACTACAATAAGCGACGGCCGCGCATTCCTCTACATTAACTCGAGACCTACTCTCTATAATCATTTGAGTATTTATGATTTCAATATTTAAATGTTCACCTTCAATTTCGATTAGGCCATCCTCTGCAACTTCTTTCTTTTTATTATAGTTCACTTTTTAAAATGATTTTAATGATTTGAGGCAAATGTTGTCATCTTTCTCACAATTTGCCTGTGGTGAATTTGGTGAAGTTATATTATTTATTAATAAAGTTTTAAATGCAGTTTCGAATGCTGTAGAGTTGGGCATTACATTGTTGTAGCCATGAGACCTTATTGCCCCAAAAGTTTTCCAATGGGTCTTGATTGAAATGACGCAACAGTATTGACTGTATGCCTTTTGCGTAACATTTTTGTAATGTGTTTTAAATCTTCAATGGTTTTTACCCAGCTAGTAAGTGACGTTACAGTCGATTCTCTACCATTTATTGGTATGGTTTTCCTTCTTCTTTATTGAAGTTATTACAATTCACAGAGTCGAATAGACTGTCAAACAATAGTAACAAATCTGCAGTGTCCATACACTCCGCTGGCATGCTCCCATTTTCTGTAAATAAAAATTTAACATTGGAATTTGCTTAACTGTAGTAACATTTTGTATTATATGAACTAATTTTTATACATTTTTTAAATCAAATTAAAAAGGTTAAAATTGCATTACAAAAAGATCTGGAATAAAATCATAACAAAATTTACTTTCAGTAACCATTAGTAAACTAGCCTTTGCGATTTCGTCCGTGTGGATCACACAATTTTCAACCCCTATTTAACCTATTTTAACTCCTTAGAGGTAGAGATTACAGCCCGATTCACCCAGTTGATTGCGCTGTGTGTTGATAGTCAATCAGCCAATCACCAATTTCTTTTATATTTAGATTCAGTTTAAGCTAATTTAGATTTACTTTCAAGTTTTAATGTCAGATATAAAACAGTGATGAGTTAATGACCAAGTAATTGGATATTTTCACGAATCTTAGGAATAGTTAATCTGTGTATATAAAAGGCTAACTGACTGATCTATCAACATACAGCTCAAACCAATGGACAGATCAGGCTGTCATTAAAGTGCTAATAAAATAGGAATTTGGAATTTGTGAAAATCAAACTTAACATGAGAGAGCGAACTGCAGACAACAGCTAGTATTCTATGTCTTAATAAATATTACTTGGTATAGTCAGTTACATAAAAAGATTATCCATAATTTTGACTAGTCCGTGGCGCAGTTGACAGTGGCCCTGTTTTCTCCTCCAGGGTTGTGGGTTCGATTCCCGCCCCGAGTCTGGGTGTAATATATATTTATTTATATATGTATTATTTATATATATATATATTTATTTTTAAAAAAATGTATATCAGTCAACTGTTACCTAAAACACAGGCATTAAGTTGCTTACCTTAGGAACAGACGACCGTGTGTGTCTGTTAAATATATTTATCCATACAGCCATTAATTGCCTGTAGTAAAAATAATGTAAACATACCTGCCATACTTCCTAGTGTTACACCAACAGACTTGCTGAACACTTGTGTGCAGTGTTTGACTCTCATCTTCGGTATCACTGAGTATATATCGGTATACCCCTGTACGAAAGGCCCCTCTGAAATAGTTCTTCTATATAACACCATTGTGCTAATCGTACCTTGCCATCCATTTTAAATTTAAAATTTTTGGTGAGAAAATTATTGCGAACTCCCTTGATTAGATGTGGTGGATCAAATAATGGTACAATTGCAATATTGCCAACGTCAAAAAAACAACACCTCATCATTTCTTAGGTACTTTGGTTTTGTTTCTTCTAACAATTGATTAATAGCAGCTAGGTTTGTAGCTCCTTGGTCACATATTGTAGCTACTATTTGAAGACCTATGCTTTGGACTTTTTCTATTATATTTTTTAATTGAGATTTCAGATCTGCAGTCTTTGTAGTGCCTGAGAAAAAGGTGTAGGCTAATGGCTATTTATATTTTTTGACTACGCCTCTCAACATAAAGACTAGCACGTGATCAGAAAATATTAGTTCCTTTTTGCTGCCATTGTCGACGAAACCATTTATATTATCATGAGTCTTGTTGTAACTAATGTTCGAAGCAATTGCCATTTTTGCCATTCGATAATAATAAAGAACAAAACTTATGTTTTTCCGGCATTTTGCTAACTTTTTTCTGCAAGTCTGCAAATATTTCTTCATTTATGCCAGGCTTTAAATCTACTCTTTGCGAAACATTTTGCATTGTTTTTTGATTCGGGAGAGTACAAACGTGACTTAGCAAGCGATACGCTTCAGGAAAAGGTTTGTATAATGACAGTGCTAGTATTTTATCATTAAGAGTAAAACGCCTTTCCCTAGGTTTTTTTCCCACTGCCTCTCACTTGCATTAAGAATAATGTTCGCGCTGCTATTATTTTAAAAGCATTTGTTTTTCTTAATTTAATTGCTACCAAATATCTGTCCCGATAAGTCATCTTGGTCTTCAGTGCATGACGAAGTTTTAGCTCCATTTTTTTAATTCCTTTTTTTTTATATAGTTCAATGCAATAATGCAGCATCTTGAGATGTAGTTTGTTTGCTAGCAACTAATGGGTTTATAATTGGTGCTGAAAAGCAAATAAAATTTTAATTTAGATAAATGTTACTTAAATAAATAATATATATAATTTTAGTAAGTCTTGTACTATTAAGACCTTTATGGATCAATCTTCATTCACTATGGGCTTTATTATGAATTTTATATTATCTTTATATTAATACGTGAAGCAAAAACTTTTTACCTCTTTTTACGAAAATTAGGCAGACGGATAAGTATGAAATTTGGCACAGTTAAAGTTTATATGGAGAAGAAGTGCAGAATGATAATATTTTTTTATAATAATACTCAAAAAATACAAAAAAAAAAACATCAGAAGCGAGTCTAAATGCGGAAAATTGAGCCCACAACCAATACCAATACTCAAAGAATACATAAAATTCATTTAAAAAAAACACTACACACACTACGGCACACACACATATATATATAATGACATATATACACAAACTTTGTTTATTGTCAAAGTCTGTTGTCAACACGGTCTTAAATACTCATAGGTTCAATGACTGCTGCATATGCTGACCATGTTAAGTGCAATCATATTTTTATGATGTTGACAATGCTGTCAATTATAGATTAGGTCGAATTTCGACCACGTGTGACCACTAGTATTTCTAAAAGTTTAATTAATTAAAATTGGTTACGCGTTTTGCTGCTGTCAGGGGGTCAACTTACGATAATAGTAAATAATAAATAAAATAATAAATATTAACCAACAATCACACCACGTTAACCTAGCCCCGTGGTAAGTTCGTAAGAACTTGTGTTACAGGTACTAGGAACGGAAATAAATTTAAGATATAAATACATATATTACTTAAATACACATCCATGACCCGGTGCAGACATCTATATTCGTCATACAAATTATCTGCACCTGGCGGGATTCGAACCCGCGACCGCTGCGTAAAGTGTCCAGTTGCCTGACCACTCGACCAGCCGGCCGTCATTCGACCAGCCGGCCGTCGAAGTAAATATGTATATCAAGCTTATGGGTAATCAGTAAATTATTTAATAATTTTTCAGTGCTGAATGGCAACATTAAGTATTTAAATTAGCAACGAGCAAAGAAAACTCATGGATATTCATTATAGATTGGAAGAGTTTGATGTGTTAAGAAAGAAAGTTATATGAATATCCATAAATTTTGTGTTTTGAATTTTGAATACATTGAATACAAGTAAGAAGTACTTTCAGAGCAGGTGTAGTATAAATATATTTGTTATTGAAATGTAATTATTATTTTATTCAAATTGGTAACATACCTGTATTGCAAGACGGAGTTACAATAGGATTCAATAATGTAGCTTCTTGAAATGGTTGGAAGTCTGGCCTGAAGTTGGCCAATAGACTTTCATTTGATGCTGTAAAATAGAAAATAAAAATTAAATTACCACTATATCATTAATTCACTACATAGTTAATAAAAATGCTTTTCCCCATAACTTTGTATAAAAATATGTGGACTACTGAATTCAAACATCAAAACTGACAAACTTCTACAGAAATTTCAAACCTTTATTCCAGCATTTGAATTATTAATAAACCCTTGTTAGCAGTTTCCACAACATAACTTTATGCCAAATTACAGCCCAATCTGTCTATCAATTTGAGCTTGATTGATCAGTTACCTTTTCCTTTTACATATTTATTATTTAGACATGTAAACTGCCATGTTGGACTATATAGTGTCCGACACTTTTTGGATGAATTGGCTGAATTCAGGCCTTATGCAGACTATATTATGATCTATGTCTTATCTTATGTGGTGTGCAATATATCTATCTGTGATTTTTTGATTTATTATTAATTACCTACATATTAGTGACCAAATTATACTCTTTATATTACAAACGAAATCCACTATATGTAAATTTTGTGTTTCTAAAATAACTTAGAATATTGTACCTGACAGGTCATCAGACGACAACAGCAAGGTTGGAACAGCCTACTTGCAAAGTCTTTTTTTTTTGGGTACAGGAACTTTTCTTGAAAGTGTTGACAAATTCTTCGAGTTTTATATAACTGCACTGTTCAGCCTTCTAATATCGCCCCCTATTTTCTTCACAGAAGACTGAAATCTCTCTGCATCTTTCTCAGGATTCGGAAAGTAATGTAGAGGTACTCCTGAAATAAAAGGTAAATAAAGTGAACATGGATTAAGGAATTATATAAAATTAAAAACAAAAAGTTGGGTTGGATTTGGAATCTTTTGGCATGAATTGGGCGAGAGGGTCTGGAATGGGGGAGGGGGTGTCTCCCTTACTCCCCATACCACTCACAATACAAGGTAATGCACTATTAGTGTGTAGGTGTAGTGTAGTGCAGTGTAGGTGATAAAAAATATAAATTTATAATTTTTAAAATTTTAGTTAAATACTCGTGCGAAGCCGGGGCGGGCCGCTAGTTTATAATATAAGTGTCACATGTTATTTACCAACAACTCTGTAATATCAGAGTCTCAATCTCATTTATTTTTTATTATTATTTATATAACAACACTTTTGTGAGCTCTCTAATTTATCTTAAAATTAAAATATATATACATCAATATACATGATTGGTATGTATTGAAAGTCCATAATACCTGCCAGTAGCATTCCTTTTAAGTGAATTTTGCTATAAAATTCACATAATTTGAGTTCACACCATTTTCTGCCACTATCACTGCTTTAAAGTAACACAAAGTAATGGATTCAATGAAGCAGTCCATTGAAGAGCTATCTCACCATTTTCACACTAAAATGGCAGAGTTCCAAGAAAATCTTAATGCAGCCAGCCCAGCAACAAGCCCCACATCAAATATTGTAGCCCAGTTTAACTCATTTCGTGGATTTGTACTGACCGCCTTAGAAAATCTACAGCTGCGGCTTAAGATGCTAACTAATCAGGTTGACCAAATAGAAATGAGAAGCAGGAGGAAAATTCTCCTTATCCATGGAGTTCCTGAGACCAAAAATGAGAATGTTACCTCAACAGCCATTAAAGCCCTGTCCGTTCATCTCAAGGTACCTGAGTTGAGTTGCACAACTGTCAGTCGAAGCCACCGTATGGGCCGCATAACAAACGGCAAACCAAGACCCATTGTCATAAAGTTTCATGAGCTTGCACTGCGGAACAAAGTTTGGTATGAAAAGATTAACTTAAAAAACACTGGGATCACACTCTCAGTTTTTAACTAAAAGTCGTCACAGTGTTCATGACTGCAAGGCAGCATTTTGGAGTCTCAAAGTGCTGGACAAAGGAAGGGCAGATTTAAGCATAATCGATCCAGAATATGGAGTTCGGTATCGAATTACTTCCACATCTGATTTAGAGGCCATAATGAATCGTTCTGAAACCCAGGAGCCAGCACCTACAGCTGCTACTGCCAGTATATCAAATGCAACGCCTCCGGTCTTCAGTCTTAAAGGTACCAAGACAGTCCAGACTATCCAAGCAACAAGACCCAAAAGAAACAACAAAAAGTAATCAACTTTTTATTTTTATATTCTATTTTTCTTTCCTTTTTTAGTTCTCAATAATTAGTTCAGACACTCTGTTACCTACTTATTGTAATCATTTTATTAATTATTGATTGTTAATTATCCTCACTACTGTTATCATGATGTTATCATACAACAAACAATTATTCCCATAAGGTCGATTCTTGCTTGTACTTTGTTTTGTGTAGGTATTGCTTTTTGTGTTAATATTAATATGCCCGCTTGCACTGTTTAATTTCGGTTAACTTTACACTTGTAAACAGTAATTTTGGAGTAGGTGAACAATTTTTAAATTGAAGTTGAACTTGTCTTAAAAATTAAAATATCTGTCTACTCCTTCGTCCTAGCTGTCTACTCGTATTTGACAAATAACAATGTCAAAAATTGACATACTTCAATTTATTATTATAAATTAATTTTCCCTTATTATATTAGACGAAGGTCTTATAACATACAGCCTGAATATAATTTAAAGATAAGTACAAATGTTCATGGCATAGATTATGAGTAAATTGCTTGCTTGAATGTGCTTGTGAAAATCAGCCACTTGATTTTACTTTCTAATTTTATAATGATAAGAAAACAAATGATGATGAAACTTTGTAAATTTAAAATAATCATTGGGTACGTTCGCGCGCCCTCTTCTAATTGATAATTCATCACTTTTATAGGATTTTTTAATCTATGCATTCCAAAGACCACATTAAAAAAATCCATGACAGATTAAAAAATCCTATAAAAGTGATGAATTATCAATTAGAAGAGGCCCCGCGAACGTACCCATTGTATTTGTTAATCTTTGCTTTTAACGCTGGCAGGTGTAAGGATTGATATATTTTTTTTTATTGACTTGGCGCTAAATAGGCCTCGGCCACCACACTTCCATGGGATGTACAGTCTCATGACCGACGATTTCGGGTGATGCATGCGATGGTGAGTCATAGTCTTGCGGACTCTTCTGTCCAGGGCGTCGAGTTCGGACCTTGTTGGCACCCGACAAGTAGCTCCGAAGAACTTTTGTCAGCCGTCCAAAAACGACCTCGCAAACAGCCTGTTTCATATCCATCTCCTGCACCCCTTTGCATTGTGACATGCCCAGATACCGGTAAGATTCAGCTTCGGAGAGGGTCTTGAAGTTAAAAAGCTCTAGGCTAATTTCAGCCGATTGTGTCACCTGTCCCCTTTCTACATGCACGACCGCACACTTGTCTACTCCAAGTTGCATCCTGATGGAGCCGCTGAACTCAGTAGTGATTTTCATCAACTCCATAAGGCGTGCAGCATTAGGTGCCAGCAGCTTGAGGTCATCCATGTAGAGAAGGTGGGAGACTTTAGTACCTCCTCTCCGAAACTGAAAGCCTGTCCCCGAACGCTCCAGCAGGGTGCTTAAATGGTTCAAAGACAAGCAGAACCATAGCGAACTCAGACAATCACCCTGGAAAATACCCCTTCGTGACCCCTTGATGACGAGAGATCTTGCAGCTCAGAACAGATGTCAGTGTCTTGTAGATGGAAGCCAGACACGTTATGGGGCGGTAGTTGGTAGGATCCGCGGTGTTGGTGGACTTAGGAGCTAGGTGAGTGATCCCAGTAGTTAAGAGGTTCAGAAGTGTCCTCCGCTCTATCGCCTCTTGGTATTGTCGAGCCAAGGTCGCATGGCATACCGAGAACCCTTTCAGCCAATAGTGGTGCAAGCCGTCAGCCCCCGGACTCTTCCAGTTCGGTGCCCGCCGGACCGCATCAGCTACGTTTTTCGAAGAGATAGCGATCGGGTTCATCGGTTCGATTCTAGCACATGCCGGCCAGTCCGGCCACAGACGGCCGGCTGGTCGAGTGGTCAGGCACCTGGACACTAAACGCAGCGGTCGCGGGTTCGAATCCCGCCACGTGCAGATAATTTGTATGACGAATATAGATGTCTGCACCGGGTCATGGACGTGTATTTATGTATATATGTATTTATATAAATTTCTTAAATTTATTTCCGTTCCTAGTTTCCTGTAGCACAAGTTCTTACGAACTGAACACGGGGCTGATGTGGTGTGATTGTTGGTTAATATTTATTTATTATTATTTTATTATTACGCTTCCTGAATCGCCGCAATCCAAGGGCCCTCCTCATGCTCTACCTCCCGTGACCATATATTTCGCCAAAAGGCGATGAGGTCAGCCGTATTCGGTTTTAGGGAGGTAGAGTACGGCGTCGGGTTCTCCAACTTCCTGTAGAACCTCTTCTGATCACTCATGAAGAGGCGATTTTGTCGGAAGCGCTCAACTCTCTCCGATTACCTACGATTACGCTTCCCCCATGACGCGATTCTTTGCTTCAGGCCGTCGATGCGCTCCGTCAGTTTTTCAGCTATATCAGGCTGGTCAAGCCTAATCCATTGAAAGCTATTCTGACGGAGCGCACAATCCTTCGCCTAGTGTGCCCGACCTGAAGCTTTGCAGTCTGCCAATGAGGGCCGTGGCCAGGCTGATACGGCGTTCTATTCTCTTCTTCCAGGCTAGTACGTCACTACTCTTATTAATAGTGCGTCCAGACTCCCAGGATTTGGCTCCAATTAAGCGGTGTACCGCTAGAGCGGCACCAAAGAGAATAGAACCCGTATCATCCAAGCCCAGACTGGCATCCAAATATGGAGGTAGCAGCCTGTTAGCTGCCTCAATGGCAACCCGCGTCGCAGCATTAAGAGGAAGACGGGAGAGTCGTGGCCTCTATTCCAGAGGAGCGCTCCGGATCTCGGAAATCGCCTCCTCCAAAATCCCTCTCATCTGCTCTACTTTTTGGGAGACTGCTCCTTCAGTGATCGCATTCACAGGCATTTCGCTACGAATGCTTTCCTGTTGCATTACAACTGCGTTATGCTCTGTAGATACGGGTTAGACTTCAGGAGCAGCCTCACGTCGTAATCGTTCGAGCTCGGCGGCGTTGAATACGCCTTTTCGTTGGATGTACCGAGCTCTATCTGCCAAGTTTTGCTCCGTGACAGTTAGATTTGGCTCGAGCAGCAGGAACTCGCGGTGCATTACTGCTCGGTAGCCAGTCCGCCCGGTTTCCCCCCCTACAGCTCTAAAATACGCGCGCATGACATTTCGATTCATCTCTTGTGTCCATCTCATGCGGCATACTCCACCAGCGGCGGGCGCTGAATGCTGAGTCCCTGGAGACTCTGTCAGCGCCAAGCCAACTGATGGGGATGGCCGGTTAGGTGGTGGTACCGGTCGGTGGGGGTTGCTGGCGGCCCGCATGCTGCCACGTCCAGCGCCAGCTCCAGACGTGCCCTGGCGCCCCCCAGGCAGCGGCTCTATGCGCTTTCCTTTATCTTGTACCATCCATAAAATTTGAGTGCTAGATTACTCCCTCGGAGAGGCACTCACCTAGGCTGAGAATGGGTTGGTCCTGTTCTACTCTGCCGGGAACCACACGGCGTTTATTATTATTATTATTTTTATTAATTAACTTGAATAAAAAAAATTATAACATTAATTTATTTTGTATTGATTTTTGCTTAACTGTACGAAAATTTTGATCAATTGTGTTCAAACTCCTTCCCTTTCAAATCCTAATCCAGTGGATTTTTATACTAACTTTAACATTTCAGTCTTTGTTCGTAAATAATAATTTCATTGTATTAAGGGGTAAAACAGTAGAAGAAAATCAGTCATGGAGGTCGCTATGTTTTTATACCAATGGCATCTATGTAAAACAAAGCATGGTAGTCCCTATGACTGAGGTTCTCCAAGCGTTCCCCTTGAATAGATCACTACAATGTAATATAACAAAAACCTTAGCCACAGTAACGCGTGGCCGGGTCTGCTAGTATAATATGAATATACGTGGAGAAGGGAAATAATTAAATTTAAACAAGACCCTTTTGTAAAATTATTAGATGTTGTAAATTATGTTTATCTATACATATAATAAAATGGTAGGAAAATCAAAACTGTACATTGAATATTTTTTACTGATACCAAACCAAAAATATAGTTTTTAGAATTTTTGTCTGTTTGTCTGTATGTAGGTCCGGGATAAACTCAAAAAGTACTGCATGGATTTACTTCAAATTTGGCACGAATATTATTTAGAAGTCGGGTCAACATAATATAGGCTACATATTATCACGCTATCACCTACGGGGAACGAGGAGTGAACCTTTATTTCTTCAACGCATTCTGTAACGTGTAATCTAATAGCGTTCACGCAGACGACGTCGTGGGCAGCAACTAGTAAACAATAAATATAATTCATATATTGTAAAAAAGTCTGTTGCTAGCCTTCTAACCGAGCCAGCATGCAGCGAGCCATATTCTATATAAAAATGTATGTTTTGAAGGATAAGTATATTCTGTATATTCCACTTTGATCTTAATGCTGATTATATTGGTAACTTAAAATAATATGAGGTAAGTATAGAGGCCAGATAAATGAAACTGACACGATTTAAATTCAAGCGAAAGTGCAGCCATCATCTCGATAGATTCAGGTTACTTTTTATTTTTACATAATAAGCATACTCACCATCATTTGCTACGACCGGGCACCCAGGAACACAACAAACATAGCGAGGCATGTTGGAAACTTGGAAAAATTTAATAACTTACACTTGAAAACATCATGCTCGGTTAAGGTCGTGGTACGAATTAGAGTATTATTACAATACGCCGGAATTAAAACGCGACCGTAATAAGCTTACTTTGTTAAAGATTGTGGTAAGGCCCCTTGAACTCTGGAAAAACTGCAAAATTCAGGCAAAGTTGCAGCATTAATGTATATCGGTATATCGATAATTATCTCTTGAAATTAATCGATACTTTTCGATATATCGGATAAATATATCGATATTTTTGATGATATATATAATTGATAACAATTACCTAATTTCATGATTATCAAGATAAAAGAATAAAAGTTTCAAACACAACAGATACTTAGTCGAAAACGTTTAATCATATAATTCAGTCTCGTCAGTTATTTAATATGTAATTACCGCATGTCGGTGTTACTGTCGTCTGATGTCTTCATTATTTTTTAAATTCGATGCCGCGCGGTGTGATCGACCCGCCTACATTCAGCGGCCATAATAGAGACATAAATTAAGGGTTTACGATAACCATTTTGTCAGCTGCTTTGAATTGTTAGGTAGTGATGTCAATTGTAGCGTAGCGAGGTTGTCGATAAATTATTTTTTAAATAAGAAATGTTTATCGTATACTGGCCTTGATTATAATATGTAGACTAATCTGTATAAGTTAATGAACCCTTTGTGGTGAAACCATATATATAATAAAATTTAGACACGGAATCTACTTTAGGATTTTTATCTCAAAAGTTACGCAGGACCAGTGCTTCTACGAATAAAACCACGAGTCACATCTATATACAGATAAATATGAACTACTATATAGATATAAAGGAACTAATTTTTAATTACCAATAAAGTTAGAATATTGAGCATGTTTGCGTTATTTTACTCTATTTAATGCATACAAATTCGGGCATAACAAGAGAACGAAAAATGCTTAACATATAAACGTTGTCTAGAAATAAATAATTAAATGAATATTATAACTTACTGTTTCAATTGAACTTCTGTTCAAGTGAATTTTTGAAAATTGCTTGGAACATCGTAACCATGCAGTCAAACAACAGTTGAATTGTATAGAAAACATGGGCACTTATTGATAAATAAAATAAAGCTATTTTTAATAGTATATATTTAAATGAACTTAGGACTTTTAAAATTTTCTTTTTAAATATTTATATTTATGATAGCACCAATGAAATAAATTCACAAATGTTTCATAGAAAAAAAAACCTTAAACGTGGGTACGTAAGGTGGGAGGGAGTAAACACGGGAAAGCTATAAATATAGATGTTGCCCCTTTAACAAGACTATTTGTACCGAGCCTTTCAAAGAGTGCACATAAAAATGATTCAAGAATTCTTCGATCGCATAGAAGACCCAAGACGGCCACTTCTCGGTCCAAATTATTGGCTCATTAAGAAGGTTGGTTTAATTTTACCAAAAAATCTAATAAGCAAAATACTTTACCTAATGTGCCATGAATTTATTTCGACTTTTGTTCTTACACAATATATAGAACTGTATATGGTAAGATCAGATTTAGATCTTATTTTAATGAACATCGCTTTATCAGTTAACAGTTTCATTTGTGTAGTAAAAGTAAATGCGTTTATTTATTGGCAAAAAAATTGGAAAGAAGTTCTGGAGTATCTTACAGAGACCGACAAAAATGAACGAGGAACTTCGGATACAACTATAAAGCAGATCATAAACTCATATACAAAGTATTGTCGTCAGCTAATAAAATTCTACTGGATTCTTTTGCTGACAACTTTTGTCTGTTTATCGGGAACTCCTTTTATAAGGTACCTATCTTCATCAAATTATCAAGAAGCTATAAAAAATGGAACTGAACCCTTTCCTCACATCTTTAGCTCTTGGGTGCCTTTCGATAAATTCAGTTCCCCGGGCTGCTGGATAACAGTTTGCATTCATATTACTTGTTGTGCGTATGGTACTACAATGGTAGCTGCATATGATTCCATGATCGTGGTGATCATGATATTTTTTGAGGGGAGCTTGAAAATATTACGTCATAAATGTAAGAACATGTTTGGCAGCAATGGCTTAGGTGTTACTAATGAACAAGCCAAAATAACGCTTCGAGAATTGTATACTACACACACTATTTTGTTAAAGTAAGTAGAATTTTATTTAGTTTTATTAGAAAAATGTTAATTTTTTTAATAATTAACTTTATTTATTTTATTTAGGTAAGTAAAAATACGAAATATGTAGAAATTTTGAAGCCAAGAACAAGACATTAATTTTATTTAAGCAATCTTATGCAAAAGTATCATCGATAAATTAAATAATTTAATTCCTAATGCTACTGAAAATTACATTATTGATGATACTGAGTTATTGGGAATAGCTTTTGAATCTTAGCTCTAGTCGAAAACTCATTGGTTCTTTTTGCGAAAATGCTTTTTAATGAAAAATGAGATACTTAAAAGATATTGATACATTGATGATATGCGAGTAATACATTGAAGCTATTTTCAAAACATCACATCTCATATTGTAAATATAACTGGCTTTATATATATATCTTTCGGAATGTTATTATAAGCATATAAGCCTACCCATTTTACTATATGGTTACAAATAACAATAAGTTTTAAATTCACCATAAAATTAATGATTTTAAAACACACAAAGATAAATGAATAACAAACAGCTCTGGTTCCATGAAATCAATGTGCTGTTATGAGTTAGCTACATGTACTTTTAATAATATCCTGCAAACACATAAATTATAACTAAACTAAACATAAGACTTTAACTCTTTGATAAATAATGCAAATTCTTCTGATCAATATTTTATGAAAGACAAAGCAAAGTGTAATGGATTAACATTGAATTTTTCGTACAACAGCAGATCATATTATGACAACATCATTAAACTAGAAGTATATAAATTTGTATTTTAACAAAATGAAATAGATTGCAAACCACAATCTTTAAATGTGAATAGACAACTGAAAGCTTAGTTCGCTTAGGTCCTGTTTCACTAGTTGTTGATAAAGCTATCTGACGTGTAACGGTATCCAACAGATAAAAGTTTATGATATATTTTTCTTTTTCACCATTAAAATTTACTTTATCTGTTATTAGTTATATTTGTAACCTGTAAATAGAAAAGTAATAGTTCAGTATGCTCCACACACATTCTGAATCCACACACACATTCTGATTTTTCAGATTATAAATTTCTCAGATCGATCTGTAAGAATTATACTAACGAGCATTCTGAATTCCGGTTCTGAATATTTAAAATTATTATTTTATAACGTGCGTATTCCCATACATTTTAATAGACCGGCACACACATACTGGAAATCAGACTATGAATTATTTCCGTTGACACCAGTGTTACAAACTCTGATTTTGAAACAAACGTAGTCCAGATTAGAAAACTACGTAGAAATAGAAAAATTTACATATGAAATATTCGTAGATCTACCTACTTTTCTTCTGAGTGAAATAAAGAGGATGAGGCAGACAAAACTCAATAAAACAACAATTTATTTATATATATCACTATGAAAGTAGCAGACAGCAAACAAATGAAACTTTGGTTAGAGATATCTCCAAGAATAATATTCTAGTTACGGATACGGATAATTGTCGGTTTTTACATTAGTTACATGTGGCAATTCATCGCATTTTTTATTTGAATTGGATTATTTTAGGGATTTTATCTATACATATATACCTCCGTTTTATTAATACACTATATATCATCAAGAATAAATTTTAATAGCGCGATTTAATTTCAATCAGCGCCATCTCTTATCATTTTTTGTTCGTGCACGTATCACGTAAAAAGTACAAAACCAATGTAAATAACTTTAATACATAAAAATTATACATAACTCCCAGTATAATTTAGTTTTTGTTTCATTGTAATTAAATTTAAAAATAAATATTTAAGAAAATATAAATACGCCTAGACGCGAAATAGACGCCATCTGGTCTAACGAACCTTAAAAACTCACAAAACTTATTTTTGAGTTATTATTTTGTTAAACTTAAAAGTTTACTAAATATGTCGGATAGGAATAGAAATCGTTTCAATATTTTAGATAAACATCATTTTCAATTAATATAGGTACTATTATGTTAAATGTCACTAAATATAAAAACGATATTCTACCATTATACGATAGATGGCGCATGTAGGTGATAAAAAATATAAATTTATAATTTTTAAAATTTTTGTTAAATACCCGTGCGAACCCAGGGCGGGCCGCTAGTATTCTCATAAATCTCCACAAGAAAATAAAATTATTTGATATGTCAAATAACTCATAAATATATAAAGAGTATTAAAAAATATTACAGCATAATTATGATTTATTAATTATTATTATTTATTATATTTACACAATATTTATTCCCCATGAATTATATAATTGAAAATTATTAAATTATTAAATATAATTAGTATTTTTAAGAAACTTCTATAAACGATAACCAAAAAGTAAATAAATTAAATTTTAAAATTCAATATTTACATAAACTTTTCATAAACTTTCCCACGGTTGAACAAAGGATTTTTTCTATCAATTTTGAGGATTGAGTGTAATTTTAGGCCTCAAAAAAGATTTTTGATGTAATTCTCACATTTATCGCTGTGTATAAGGGACATTATTGTTTAAAAATATGGAGTTCTCAAAAATTCTAAATACAATATTGTACAAAAAATTTTATGACCGGTGCGTCTGTTGTCTTCTTTATTTTTCAAAAAAGAAATTTTTCTTTAATTTTATACACAAAATACCATAAGATTCTTTCTTCGACCTATAAAAATGAGAGCTGGCACCAATTTTTAGGTAGGTATTTGAGACAAGCTGAAAACTTGTTCCATACCTCTCCTGTTATACCCCAACTACTTAACTCATGTAATTGTATTAAACAGCAACTACGAGTGTTGTAATATTTGTGTCACAAATTATTACTTAATAATATTAATTAAATACTGTTATAGTTTATCTTGACGATTTATCGATACGTTTCCCGAACTATCCCGTGACGTTTGATCGACAGTAGGCGCCTAATTAATTACGGTTGCGTAAAAAAAACACACAACAGTCCTTAAAGTATTTCATTTTTTATGTTTCAGGTATTCGAAATTGTTTGATTCTTTACTGTCGCCGATAATGTTTCTATATGTATTCATGTTCTCCATCATGCTCTGCGCGTGTATATTTCAGTTCACTGTTAGTAAAATTTTAATAAATATAATTATACGATTAACTTTGTTTTTTTTTTTAATAGTATTGAACTGTAATTAATAAAATAAATATTACAAAATATTTATTTTATTAATTATGATACAAAAGTTGATACAAAAGTTGTTTTTAAGCCTACGTTAATAATGCAAATTCTTAGTTTTCATTTTCTTTTATTTTTCAAACCGCTGTATTTTATTTTCGTTACTAAAAATAATTCAAACCTGTAAAGAAAGATTTTTCTTTTTTTTTTAAATTTAAATCTAAACTTGTTTCAGATAGTGACAACTACAACGCAGACGTTACTAATGTTACAATATTTTAGCTTCGCAATAGCTTCCATCTTCATGTTCTGTTGGCATAGTAGCAAAGTTCTGGAACAAGTTAGTATTTTTTGACGAGTTTATGACAGATTCATCTAATTATTTA
This sequence comes from Euphydryas editha, assembly GCA_036937285.1. Lineage (NCBI taxonomy): Eukaryota > Metazoa > Arthropoda > Insecta > Lepidoptera > Nymphalidae > Euphydryas > Euphydryas editha. The sequence goes on along the minus strand of JAUPFZ010000007.1, from coordinate 1,257,793 downwards.
CTCAAAACTATAATTAGTCACTTATTCGCTAGTTCTTTTGTTGGTGTTTATCTGCCTGTCCCTTAGTTTTTGTCATACAAGTACAACCTAACCATCACCACATAAGACTATACATAATATGATTGGACAAAAGAAACTGTCACCACTAATGACCGTAACTTGTCTGGCCCCGTATGTACTATAATTACATATTTATGTATTATTTTATATTTGACTGATTTCATATACAATTATTTATATTAAATCATAACTGTGTTTATTATGGTTATAACAATTTTATGATTTTTCGACGATGCAACAGGGTATAAAAAAAACCAAGAAAAACAACATTTAAAGTTTATTATCCAATTCTTTTAAATTAAATTAAAATAAAATATTTCTTTTTTAATTGACTGTAATGAAGTGTCAAAATGTTTTCATAAATAATGCGTGTCACTACTCCTAAAAAAGGGACACACTATACTTTAAATAAAAACTCAAAGGAATCTCATTCTTTTACAAGTATAAAAAAAATAAAGCAAAAAACAATATGAGTTTGTAAAACACCTTTATACGCGATTGAAGTGAAACTTTTTAGACATTGTGACAGATGACGATTAAGTTAAAATAAATAAGTCATGTTAGAATTTAAAAAATTACGTATTGATAATACTACATTGATAATAATATATATACTTATTTAAATCGAGCGTTACTTATACTTTTAAAAAAAACATTAATTTAATTATCATTATACTTTAAATATGATATCATTACACGTTATATATTTAAAAATCGGATGCTATATAAACGCGTTTTCGCCGTAAAGCGTTTCCGTTGCTTTATCGTCGGCCAAATCATTCAGTTACCTCTTACTCGCGCCTAAAGAAGTTTTACTTCAATAACTCAAATAATAAATGATCGACCGCTGAAAATTATATTTTAAAGCTCATGAACTTTTTTCAGAGTCAACAAGTATTTATGGGGCCGTATGAAAGCGAGTGGTGGATAATGGGTGCGAAACAAAGAAAAGAGGTCCTCATACTAACCGGACAGCTGAAACTGTTTCCCGTATTCAGCGCGGGGCCTTTCAATAAACTGACGATTTCAACATTCGTCACAGTGAGTGTCAGTTAGATAATAACTAGCGGCAATAAAAATAATGATTTAAAAAAAATATAAACAATTTAGGCCAGCAACGCACTCGCAACTCCCCTCCCTAATTTTGCAGATGTACATGGACGGTAATAACAACTTAACATAATTTTAACAAAAAAAAAAACACCTTAAACTTGATAAATTACACGTATTTTGCAGTGAGTAACGTAAATAATAAAATATAATAATGTAAATTTTAATAATTATATTAATTATTATTTTAATAATTATACTTAGTATATTTAATAGTAAGTACTATCAACTGTTTTAGTATTTTCAATTTTTATTTTACCATATAAAATAAAACAACAGCTAGATGCATGTTTGTTAAACATAACATTCTGCATCTCTATTAGATAAATCAATATAACATTTTTTATTACAATTTCCACAAGTCTGAGTTTATAATACATTAATTTTAAATAGTTAATTCATAATAATACATTAATTACAATTAATTATTAATATTGAAATATTGTTATGTTTAGCATGCAAAAAAAAAGTAATTTTTAAGGTATTTTTGTATTAGTACGTCATAGCACTCTAACACTATATACTGGATACAGCTTTGCGAAGTATTTTCGCATGTATGCGATAAATATTTAAAAAAAAGTCCCCTGCCACGTCTGTCTGTCTGTCTGTAAAAAGTTTCTTTCTTTTATAATTTTTTAATGAATTTAATGCTGTCCTAGATTGTAATATACACTTAAATAATAAAATTTAATTAAAGAAACCGTTTTTCCCAGCTGTGCGACACTTATGCACGCATGCTTTAATACAATAAAATTTATTTTTAAGCATCTGTTATTTTCAGATTATGAAAGGAGCCTACAGCTATTACACATTATTGAGGAAATAAATCAATTTACTAAAATGTATGTAAAAATTCAATACGAATTACACCACATATAGCAAATACTTTTAATACTATTAAAGTGCACTTAACACAAATAATAATAAATGATATTACCAAAAAAAAACAGATTTGTTTTATTTGCATTAATGTATTTATTTAATAGTTAACTACACTGTACAATATACAAAAATATATTGAGCAGAAAAGTCAGACTTAACGCTATACAGCCCTAAAACAAATTGTATCACTCTTTCTACGGTAGATGTACAAATAATAATAAATAAATAAAAAGCCTTTTATTTCTTGTTACAAAAATAGGTTTGTCACAAAAATAGGTTTATTAGTTAACAAATTGAGGTTTGAAATATAAGTTTACAATTTAAAAAAAAAATGAGAGAAAAAACAAAAGAGAAATTAAACATCAAAACAGTTTGCATGCATTAATTAATTATATGCTTTTTCTTTTAGGTGCTTTATATTTATGGGTACAAGAACCCCTCTCAACGGAGGGTAAAGGCCTCCTCCAAAGATGACCATTTTTCTCTGTCTTCAGCTTCTCGCATCCAGTGTGTCCCTGCTGTTTTTATAATATCGTCTGTCCAGCGCGTATTTGGCCTACCTCTTTTCCTCTGGCCCGATGGTCCTAGCCATGACGTTGTCATTTTGGTCCAGCGCTTGTCATTAAGTCTAGCTACGTGTCCAGCCCAGCGCCATTTTAGCTTCTGTGAGTAACTGAGTGCGTCGATAACTTTAGTTTTTTGTCTTATGGCGGTATGGCGGATTTTTTGTATCTTTTTGATTTTTTAGGATGCTTCTCTCCATACTTCTTTGACTGGTTATGATCTTATTTTTTAGTTTACTTGTGAATTTCCACGTTTGACAAGCGTAAGTTAGTGATGGGAGTAGGCAGGTGTTCATGACTCTACTTTTCAAATTTATGGACATGTCACTTTTTAGGATTTCTTTGAGGTTCCAAAATTTGATGAGGTGATGTTGACCCTTCTCTCTACTTCTAGTTCGTTGTTACGTGGGTTAAATGAGATTTGTTTTCCCAGGTAAATGTAAGTATCAGTATACGATAGCGGTCGATTTCTGAGATAAATAGGTATTTTAGTATGATTCGTCATGATGTTTGTTTTATCTAAATTGATTTCCAAGCCTGCTTTACGACTTTCTTCATGTAAAGAGTTTATCATCAGTTGTAGTTGGGTTGTACTTTCTGATAGCAGAACTATATCATCCGCAAATCTGAGATGGCTCAGGTAACGTCCGTTAATTTTTATGCCCACTTTTTCCCAGTTTGGTTTGCCGATGATAGACTCCAGCACCGCTATGAAGATTGTTGGAGAGATTGGGTCTCCTTGCCTCACACCTCTTTTTATTTGTATGGGTGGTCCAGTGGTTTCCAACTTCACTCTGCTGGTGTTATTGTCGTTGATGTTTTTTAGGCCTTGTGCCATATTCCAAAGGTACTTCGTTTGATATTAGAGCTTCCCAGATCGATGAGTGGAGTAAATTATCGAAAGCTTTTTGGTAGTCAATAAAAACTATATAGAGTGGTTTGTTGAACTCTAGGAATTTTTCTATAAGCATCTCTAGCGAGTGTATGTGGTCGATTGTGGAGAAGCCTCGACGAAAGCCCGCCTGTTCAATAGGTTGAAATTTTTCTGTTGATGCTTTTAACCTTTTTTCTAATAATGACGAGAAAAGTTTTTATAATGATGGTAGTAGGCTTATCGGTCTGTAATTACTTATGTTATTTGGATCTCCTTTTTTGTAGAGCAAAACGATTTCCGATTCAGACCATTAGCGTGGAGAGTTCGTACTGGTCAGTATCATGTTGAACAGTCGTGTAAGAGGTGTAACAAGACACGTCAATCCTGCTTTTATGACTTCGTTGGTGATTCTGTCAGGCCCTGGGCTTTTGTCTGATTTCAGTGTTTTAATTCCTTTGGTTACTTCCTCTTCTGTGAAGGTAATCATCACTCTTACTGTGTTACGATTCGGTAGCTTGTATGTTGATTGATTTGGTGAGCTATATAGGTCTTTGTAAAAATCTGTTGCTATTTTGAGTATTTCCGATCTATTTTGTGTAATTTTAGTTCTGTTCTTTATCTCTTCAATCCATGATTTATGTGTTTTTAATTCTTTGTATGCTTTCTTGGCACTGCCTGTGGCTTGAAGATGTTTTTTAATCCTTTGTGTGCGATGTACCTTATAGTCTTGGTTGATTCGTTTACTTACGAGTTTGTACAGAGCTTTTAGCTCATTTTTCATAGCCCTTGATTTCGGTTTAATCTTTTGTATTTCTTGTCTTCTGCTGATTAGAGCCTTAGTGCGTGCTGATATAATTTGTTTTGTTTCTGTGTTTGTGTTACTTGTTAGCCCTTGTATTCTTTTTAGGCTGATGTCAATTGCATTTGCATTTGTTATTTTATCGTACAAATAATACGATGTACAAAATTTTTTTTCTCTTAGTCCCACCTGAAAATCTTTAGTCGATAAAAAAACAAAAAATATTGAGCTATAAAAAGCCCTGAATTTTGATTTTAAGCCGTTGCTCATCAAACAGTAAGTTTTCCATACAAAACGTATGAAAAACCATTTTTTATTCATTTCTTCTTCTGCTTGCACAGAAGATTTTATCTTTCGTATTTTTCTACTCAATTCTATAAACAATATTCAAATTACCTTTCAAAAAGACCAGTGAAACAAATCTGTAAGTTGAATATCTTTTTCACAAATCGTCATTCTACTCGAAAATTTTCTAAAATAGCAGTAATTGTTTTTTGTGACTAAGCTATTGACGGTAGAAAAAAAAAGTTAGAGAACAAAGTTCTAGGAAATTTTGTGTTCTACAAATTTGTTTGAAATCATATTTCTGTACCACTCACAGTTTAACTTGTACAGCTAATCAAAGCATTAAATTTTATTTTATTTATATTTAAATTAACCAAATTATCAGACTTAAGTAAAAAAGTTAAAGGGGAGATTCGTTTTTTTGTTGAATTTACTGAAATATATTCACACTTAAACCAGTGAGTGAAGGTCTCTTCACAATATAGAAGAAGGGTTGGAGCTTAATCCACCACGCTACTCCATTGCGGGTTGATAGAGCTATTACAGCGTCTAAAAATTATATCAGTTACATAACACTGAGTATTTTAAAGTACTACAACAATTTGGCGTGTTTAGTAACCATAACTTAGTATTTATCATAAAATTACATTCTAGTTTACAAGAAATACAAGAATCATATTATTCGAGTATAGCCAATACTACAACAAAATTTTAATATCCAATCGACACGTTTAAAAATAAGAATCATAGTTCTATATTTGATTAATTGTCACTAATTACGAAAAATGATAAAGAACTATTTTGTTACTGTCTATTTCATACCGTTATTTGTTTACTTTAATTTCACTAGTGTCCGACCGAAAGTTTGGCAAAAAAACGGGTTTCGGTTTAGTCTCGGTTTCGGCGGCAAACTTGCCGAAACTACGACCGAAACCGAAACTGCATTCGAGAGTTCTCGCGCTGTGATTGGTCATGTTCGGCGCGTTGAATTCCATCCAAGCGACAAAGACATTTTGCCGCGTCCACGTGCCTAATCATACATGTCAGAGCCTAGGCTGCTACAGAGAAGTACAGATATTTATTCTTATTGGGATTCAAGTCCATTTCTGTCTTTGAGAAAGTTGGCACTGAAATTCTTGTCAGCTCCACCGACAAGTCTTTCCAATGAACAATTATTTAGTGCTGCTGGACAAATTTATTCAGACAGAAGGAGCAATCTGCGAGGCGAAAATGTTGATAAACTATTGTTTCTTGCTTATAATATGTATAAGATTGTTTAATTATGAATACTAATAAGAAATAACGTTTACAGATAACCACTTGAAATTATTATCCAGTCGTCGCCTTTTGATCAATATCGTCGCATCCTCATGATAACGATTAGTTTATAACTTAATCGTTTAGCTTTTGTTTAATTTTACATTTTTTTTTAATGTTGAATTAAGTTATTTACTTTGTTTTGTTTATTATTTAAATATTAAGTACCTATACCTATTGTGATATTAAGTAACAGCTTAAATAAGTAATTTCAAGTTTAGTGCTTTTAAAAACCATGAATAATAGTCAAAAGAAGAATCTGTACTGTACTTTACTGTATCAGCCTGTAAACAACCCACTGCTGAGCGAAGGCTGCCACGCTTGACGCTTCTCCACGGCGGGTTGGTGGACAATATCCCTACCATGAATAACGATCATTACCAGGGGTCCATGATAACAACCGGGACCGATGGCTTTACATGCTTTCCGAGGCACGGTGAGGAAACCCACAAGGACATACAACCAGATCGGAAACAAATATTTACACAAGTAGAAATATCTGCCCCGAACAAGAATCGAATCCACGACCGCTGGCGTTGAGGCGATTACTCGCATCACTACACCAGAACTTTCATCAAAGAAGAATCTACCTACTCAAATAAACACCTCACCGATTTTAAGTATTTTCAAGGCGCAATTAATTTTTTTTTATTAAATGAAGGGTTGTTATGTTCATTATCAATAAGTGATAATGTCGAAAACTGCATAACTATGTGATTTAAAGATAAAAATTAAGACTGACTTATTATAATAACTTTTTCTTTATTTTTCCTTCAAAACATGATCCTTGTAAGTTTCGGCCGAAACTGAGAGCATTGCCGAAATTCGGTTTCGGTTTCGGTTGTAAAAACCAGTTTCGGTCGAACACAAAATTTTGTAAAAATAAATGTTGTTTACAGCTATAAAGACAAATCATACTGAATAATATGTATAATGTCTAATACCTACAAGTACTTACGTGGTTTTAAATGCGCGAGATTTTTTAGTACTTTATAGATGAATTTTTGAATGAGTTAGTTTAAAGGTTTTGATTACGAAGTTGAAACGGCGAGACGTTCGTTAAACACAGCTACGAGAGAAGAGTAAAATAGTAAGGTAATACTGACTTGAATACAACTGAAGAACTATTGGAATGACTTATTTTTCGCGTACGATGTTATTCATTGTAATTTAAATATCTATTTATGTACTCATGCTACATAATCGTGCCGCCAGTGGGCGATACAATGCAATATACGCAAGCAGAGTACCTCGTATATTAAAACAAAGTGAAATTAAAAAAAAGGCTAGGAATTTTATTTTTATGCGGAATGAGATCTATACCAACCGAACCAAACCCCCCCCCCTACACACTATATATTTATAGTATACTACACTATATATTTATAGTATACTAGTTGTGCCCGACGATTGTATCCCATTGGAATTTCGAGACAAAAAAAATATGTTGACTCGAATATAATTATGCTAGTTTTGTATTAATCCTCAACCAGGGCGGCATGTTCGCTTATGCGACAAAGCCCTTTTTTCTTTTGAATAAAAAAAAAAACTATAATTATATTATCTATTGGCCTATCGTGGCAACATCGGTATCCAGAGAGCGGTTATTCTCAGAAGATCGACCTACAATCACCCAAGAGAGAAATTGAAAGATTTTGTGTTAAAAAAATAAAAATTTGTTTGATTAACACTTGTTTTCTGTTAAAATGATAATTATTCGATACAAATGTTTCGTTTCTGTTAAAAAATAATATCTACATATATATTAACTGGCCTGATGGCGCATTTAGTAGTCTGATTGTTGTTTTATGGTTTTATTGTCTGTTATTATGTATATCAGTTTCAATACTTATTTAAATAGTGATGAAAACATCGAACAAAACATCGATATATATAAATATTGACTGTTGCTTCTCAATATGTGTACGAAAATGTTATGTATGTTCATAAAAATATACACGAATTTCCCAGGAATTGCGACATGCATAGCATTAATACTAGGAACAAACATAAACTTGTAATGCCTGTAACTCGCTTACGCCGAGTCAGTAATTCTTTTTATGGACAATGTATACGCTTATACAACAGGCTTCCAGAAAACGTTCAAAAAGCTTCTATTGCTAAATTTAAAAAAATTGTGAAAGAACGTTTGTGTACTAAAGGATACTATTCGATAAACGATTTTCTAGAAGATAGTACGCCTTGGGAATGATGTGATCGCCACCAGGCTATTTCAATTTACAGAGAATTATTGTTAATTTCAATTTACATTAGAAAAAAAAAACATTACGTTAAAAAAAAAAATATTAGTCCCGCTGAGTTTCTTTCGCCAGTTCTTCTCAGGTCAGAGGCTTCTTCTTTCCGAACTGGTGGTAGACTCATGACGTTCAGTGAATAATTGTAATAATTTTATGCTGAATAAAATATTTTGACTTTGACTTTGACTTTGATATATCGTTCATAAACTTCGATGTTTTTATGATCGATGTTCCACTTTTAAAAATATGAATGTTCAAATATCGATGTTTTTTATGAGCAACTAGCGGCCCGCCCCGGCTTCGCACGGGTATTTAACTAAAATTTTAAAAATTATAAATTTATATTTTTTATCACCTACATGCGCCATCTATCGTATAATAGTAGAATATCGTTTTTATATTTAGTGACATTTAACATAATAGTACCCATATTAATTGAAAATGATGTTTATTTAAAATATTAAAACGATTTCTATTCCTATCCGACATATTTAGTAAACTTTTAAGTTTAGCAAAATAATAACTCAAAAATAAGTTTTGTGAGTTTTTAAGATTCCTTAGACCAGATGGCGTTGGCGGCGTAGGTACCTATTTCTATTTTCTTAAATATTTATTTTTAAATTTAATTACAATGAAACAAAAACTAAATTATACTGTGAGTTATGTTTAATTTTTATGTATTAAAGTTATTTACATTGGTTTTGTACTTTTTACGTGATACGTGAACAGAGAAAAACACGATAAGAGATGGCGCTGATACAAAAAAAAAACGCGCTATTGAAATTTATTCTTGATGATATATAGTGTATTAATAAAACGGAGGTTTTAACAGATTTATTATTTGTATAGATGTTGCATCCCTACACCGGACGGCTGCGTGACTGTCTATTTGTTGTATCATGACTATAGTACACATTCCTAACTTTTTTAGATCATATTTTATTCAGACATTCAAAACGTATTGACTAGTCTTTGACGGATAAAGAATATTAATCTTTGCAAGATTAACATTGCAGTTTAAGTATATGTTTACTGCTTTTAAAAACGTCACTATCGTGATTTTTCTGACTCTTCTAAACAAAATCCTCTTGAACTCATAAAATTTAACATAATTATTTATTTTATTACTAAAAGTGCATTTACAACCTCTCAGTTCGTAGTTTATTTTATGTTTTTGCTTTTAAAAAACTGTGAAAAAATTTAACAAGCCCTAAAACATTGCAATGCGCTTGATAGGATAATTGCAAATACCAGTGAAATCGTATTGTCCGGTCTACTATAAAACACGGTCTTTTTATACCAATAAACTGAACATAACAATAAATGAATAAAACGCGAAAAAAAATTAACAAATAATACCAAAAAAAATACGTTTAATGTGGCAGTAGACCAATTATTTTTATAATTTAATACGAGTTCATTGCTATCTAGTTTTGCCACGCGTTTCCGTATCTTAGCAGAGGTCGTTTATAATCGTTTCTTTTAAAGTCAATAGCGAGCTTTAAACATTAATTAAACTGTACTAACAAGAAGAATGACACCACTGAAAGATCGAAAATTAAATTAGGTGCTATTTAATCGTATTTCTATAATAGAGTCAATTTAACTCTATAACATACAAATGAGGTGCTTTAGGGGGGTTTGTTATGAGATCACTCGCTTGATACCCTATGCTTCGCAAGCTACGAGCACAGCAGCGAGACAAGTGAGAAGTGGTAAATGCATGCGGTACTTTTGTAGGTAGAAATTCCACATAATCAGGTTTTTTATTTCTTAACCAGGTATCTTTTGAGAATGTTCCTTGCGTCAACAAAAAAACGCGCCTTTTAGGTTTGAAAACCTGTTAATCAAAGATTGTTTTAAGCTTTAAATGAAACGAATATGCAAAGCAGTAATTGAAAAAAAAATACAATTAAAACAGCCAATATCGTCCAGCGATTCAGTTCATACAATCGCGTCGCAGGATCAGTGGTCGATTCATATCAGTGAAACGATCAACTTATAACTTCACAAAATAATTCCAAATAGGATATCAGGAAACCCGAAAATTATAACAATAGAAGTGCTAATCACACTGTTTTTGACGTACTTCAAAATAATGAGAACAACATCATACGATTGTTGAAGTCAATTAAATACGCATTACCTATTAGGTAAACTCAAAAACTACTCGTCGAATCTCGCTGAAATTTACAAACTTTCGAATATAAAATGATTCATCAAAATCGGTACACTCAGTAACAAGTTATGTTATTTACATACAAAAAACAATACAGTTGAATTGAGAACCTTCTTTTTTTGATGTCTATTAAAAACTAAGTGCTGCTTCTTTAATAAGTTGATGTATCATTGGATTGAAATAGCAGAACAACACCCCACCACCTATTTTATGATCTCATAGACCATTGTCCATTGGACATATTTATGGTCGTCCTAAAATGAATATTTTTTGCTTCTAATTGCATTACAAAAAGTTTATTAACTGCAATATTTCCTTGGCTCACGTTTTTCGATCAAAATGTTTCGAAACTAATAATTCTCATTGATGGTTTTTGTAATAAGAAATAACGACTGGAAATTATAAAGAAAATAATTTAGACAAATTCGTGTCTTGTCCGAGAGAAAAGAATTCCGTAGACTCATAATTTACATGATATACAGGTATACTGGTGTAGTGCTGCGAGTAGTTGCCTCAACGCCGCACGCCGGCGGTCGCGGGTTCGACTCCGGCTCGGGACAGATATTTTTAGTTGTACAAATATTTCTTTATGGTCTGGATATATGTCCTAGTGGGTATCCCCACCGTGCCTCGAAGATCATGTCAAGCCTTCGGTCCCAGAAATCTTTCTGTTTCTAAACTTAGTCTATGGTTGCGAAATCGCAATCGCGTTTATATTTGTTTGTCGTAACTGGTACATTTCCTTCCCGCGTGATCTGAGATAAGCTGCTTTGCTGATATATGGTGTTTTGCTGCTGAATTATTATTATTATTTTTTAACTGTAAAGACCAGTTAAAACGTAAGAGAAACGTAACAAGTAAGAGAAGTTGTGATCTGCAACTGTAGTTAATTTTGAAATATGAGTGACGAAAGTGAAAATGAAGGTTTCCGTACTTCCACGAAGAAATAAACAAGAAGAGGCGAGCTTTTGGCTTCTAAAAAGGGCTCAGAAATACCACCGAGACTGGAAAAAGCTGAATTTATTTAAAGATTGGTTGAAATGAGTTAAAAGTAATTATAAGGTGAAGTGCATAGTTTGCAGTAATTAGTATCCAAATACACTGTTTTAAAGGCACATGTTTCACGCCAAAAATATATTAAGGCTTTGTCTACCGCACCAAATAGGTACTTCAAAACAACGAACTATTGTCATGTTACGAAAGAATTACCCAAAAATAAAATAGTCTCAGCAACGGAAATTAAATTGGCAAGTTTCATAGCAGAACATAACATAGCATTCCAAACAGCAGATCATTTGTCTGATCTAGTAAACGGAGCATTAGAATCATTTGGGAACGTACTGGCAAAACAACTTATCAGAACTACCGAAAACGAAACGAATCTGTACATAAACAGTTAATAAAGGGTAAATAATAATGCCATCAAAAATATGACTTGTAAAAAATCCAAGTCTCGCAACTCAGTTCTTCTACCGTAAAAAGTTGTGAGATCCATGTATTACCAAGTCGGCTAATTTATTCAATCCCTACTTAAGGGTTCTTCTGTCTTAAGCTATTACGTAATTAGCTAACCTAACAACATATTATAGTGGCCATATCAATATTAAAAATCTTTAATGTTTTAAATAGATTGACTTGGCAATGTTATGTGATATGACTGTGTATAATAATTATATGACTGTGTTTTTCACCGGCGGCAGCGGCTGCGGTCCCTTCGGGGCCGGAGTAGCGGCAGCGGCGGCGGCGTAGCTTTTAGGCGCCTACTTCTTCTTCCGCTTGGCGACGATAGTCCACTCACCGTCGCCAGCCTGGACTGCGGGAACCGACTCCTCGCTGGGTTCGTCTTTTCCGCACTGGAGCGGGGTTGGCGCTAGAAGACGGCGCCTTCTGCGTCATCTTGTCTTTCCTTCTGTCCGCCGCAAGCGGTGGACGGAGCGTCTTCGCCGGCAGGAGGCGATCTTCAAGGCCGGCGAAGCGGGCATCAATCATCCGCCCCAGCGACCGAATTACCGACGCGCTCACCTCCTCAACGAGGCCCTCCTCTGATGTCGGTAGAGCCTGCTGAGAGCGCTACTCTTGAAGCTCCACCACCTGTCTACGGAGGTCGTCCATGTCGCGTCTCAGGCGGGAGTTTTCCGCCTGGAGCGGACGCACCTCCTCCGAGGCTGTCCTCTCCCTGAGGGCCTCTACCACTGTCTTTATCGAGGCCGCCGCATCCTTCAGGGTGCGCAAAATCGTCCCCTTCAGGTTGGATGACCTCGTCGCCACCTTACATATCAGGTCCACATCTGTGGCTACCTGATCCACCACCCAACAAGCAAAGTAATCCTATAAAGAAAGATTATAAGTCTGTCACTACTAATAAGGTTCTTATAAAGGCATTGTGTAGACTCTTTAATTTATAACAGCATTTGTCAAGCTTTAACATACTCAAGTGCATTAACTTTTATATGTCGGTCTTGTAATTCGCTATAAGACTGAGCCATGAAACATTTATTAGACACTTACTTGTAACACTATTTCACAAGCGTAGATTTCCTCAAAAGCAGTTGCTTTTATATTTTAGTCTTATAGTTAACTACAAGATTATCTTGTAGGACACTATTAAGAATAAGTCTCCTATAATTGTTTGCAGTGAAATTAAATAGTCCTGGATAATAGTTTGATCATATAGTAGCATTTTGTAAGGGAACAAGATATTTATAACATACTTAACTGAGATCACTATAAGTTTGTGCTGTTATAGCTCAGGACTCTTTTAAATCTAATAGCACTTAATAAGACAGCTATAAGATAAAAAAAGCTTATAATCTACTAGATCAAACACTTTATTAGTAAACGTCAGTTATTTTGTTGAAATTCAGTTGGTCCCCTTCGTCTTGTGAAAATAATGCTTAACATGAATTTAAGCAATTGGAAACGATTTAAAAGGGTGAAAAACCAATGAATATTTTGTCAAAAAACAGTCGACATTCATATCGAAATACAATATATCGGAATATACATCGAAATACAACCATCTTGTAATTTAATTCCAATAAAAACTCAATTCAGACAATTAGGCAGATTTCAAAGGAACCTTAATTTATTTTAAAATGGAGGTGAGTTATCTAGACTCAAACTGATACAAGTACTAATTTACCTACAATGGTTCTACAAAGTACTTAATGCAGAGCAATTTTAAATATGGCGAATACTCATATGAATTTATAAAATATTTTTTTAACAACAATATATTAAGGACGGTATTACATTTTGAGCTCGCTTAAGTTTAGGTATCTAAATCGCAACACAATAACATAACGCGTACACGCACACATTGAAACCGCTTTACGCTCGATTTTATACTGACGTAACTAATCTTGGTACTTGAAAGTATTAATTTTTAATTTTACTGGTATTGATTAAGTAAAAGTAAGTATTTAACTATAGTCGGATCGCGAAGCAGGAAGAATTTTGTACATTGACCGTAGTAAAAGGTCAATGTACAAAATTCTTCGTGCTCCGCGATCCGACTATAGTAAGTATTTACCTTGCCCCACCATTTTTAAAGGTATCGCAGAGAGGGGCACGGGTGAAATATTCTGAGGGCAGATTGTTCCGACGCCCTCAAAGATCATAAATTGATGATTTAGGGGTCATTCATTTATAACGTATCACGATTTAGGGGGGAGGGGGGTCGACCATGTCTTATTTTCTCTTACAAGGGGGTGGGAGGGAGTCTCGATAGTTCTTACGTAAGATCACAAAAATGCGCAAAGTTAAAATTATTCTTTGAAAAAACGAGGGCAAACGCACGAGTGCCGATGTTCTCTCAAATGTTCTTCGGATTAGAGATTTTTCAATAGCAGATCCACTTTCCGAGTGGGTTTGGACTATTGAATGGACTTCTTTTATGTAGGTAAAGATGAATAATTAAAACCAAATTTTATTACTACCAAAAACTAAAAATTTATAGTACCTTTGTAAAAACAAATAAACACTTCTAAAAATTGTTACTTTGAAAAATAAACATTAAACAAATTTTTAAACATTTATTAACACCAAACCAACATTTATTATTATTTTTTTTACTTTTGATTCTTACGTAATAAATATTTAACAGGGGGGAGGGGGTTGGCCTATTCTTATTTTTTCTTATAATAGGGGGGAGAGGGTCGAAAACTAGCAAAATTTATCTTACGTAATAAATGAATGGCCCCTTATGAGGATGTCTAAAGGCGTCAGGATATCTACTACTCGTTCGCCCCTCTATACAATAAAATATAATAGATAATAATACGCTTTATTTTTATAATTCAGAACCACATACAAGTTATATATAATTTAAACATCTTGTATTTTACGTAGATAATTAGGTAATAAATGAGTAGGAGGTAGGAGTAGGAGTAGGTAACAAAGAGTGTTCAATTGTGGAGGCACTGAAGTTCCATGAAGTGCCCCACTATCTCCAGAGGCTGTTGGAGGCGTACCTTCAGGAGAGAGAGGTCCTCTGGGAGGGGGGCGACGGTCGACTCTATCGACGTCGCGTTGGCTGCGGCGTTCCACAGGGCTCCGTCCTGGGACCAACCCTGTGGAACTTCGGCTTCGACTGGCTGCTACGGGCACCTCTATCGCCCGGGCTGAGGGTCATCTGTTATGCTGACGACACCTTGCTCACGGCCCGGGCGAGGAGCTTCGAAGAGGCGGCCCGCTTAGCAGAAGCCGGCACGTCGATAATGGTCGACCGTATCGGGATGCTGGGCCTGAGGGTTTCTATATCCAAGACAGAGGCCCTCCTATTCCATGGCCCACGCAGAGCCATTTCGCACGGTTGCATGCGAAAGCGATCCCGTAGCGCCCCACTACGACGATGAGGGCACCGCTGGGTTTTAGTGCGGTATTCTGGCACGTTCTGCCGTGTCAGCGAGTCCCACATACCCGTCGCCCTCGGGCGCCGGGATGCGTAAATGCATTTCCCAGCGAAAAACAAAAAAAAAAGGTAACAAAGAGTGTTGCGAAGTTGAGGATTGCGTAATAAATTAATTTACTCTCTAATACTCTAAGACAATAGATTACAATAGATTACAATAGAATAGATACCAATAGAGGACAAAAGCATAAATTCGGTTATCTATTTACAACTACTATTTAAAAACTTTGTACAATAGTAATTATAAAATATTAAAAAAAAAGCTGTGTAAAGACAACAGATTGCGAAGATTGTTATTTTGTTCCTTTTATTTTAGTTTTTAATATAAACCAAATGCATCGCAAAGACAATTATTTTATTTCGGTCCGAAAAAGTATCAATTTCGTTCAAGCACAGTATACACAAGGCACTCCCTTTTTTACGTAATTATTACTTGCGATGAAGCGATACACCCGTGCTTCCACGAGCGCGTTTGGGCGCAGAATGACGAAAGACGATTGTTCTGGAGTAAAAATTGTATGAAGAAATTTGAGAGCGTTTCTTATTTTTCTCATAAATGAAAATATTATTTATTTTTATTTAAAATATTTAGCTATTCGTACAGAGGACTAAATAAGCAACAATTTCTTAGTATATTTATTTTTCTTAGTGCAGTGTATTTAGCTATACTGGTTCCTATTCAGACCCCTCTTTTTTTATTTTTTTGCGATTACTGTGATGGTTAAAACGAATTTGTGTAAAAAATTTGTATGGGGCTATAGAATTTTTATGGTGTTACTCTGGAGATGAATATATTATCTTTCATTTGAAACCAAGATATCCTCGCAGTGTGACTCGTAATTAATTAAAATGGTACCTGAAAATCACTGATATTTGTGGAAAAATGTGATAGCGTCCTTAAGTGCTATTTTGCGGGGCGCATTGTGAAACTTACAAAATTGCGGTATACATTTACAGTAAAAATTACTTCCCCACGAGTTCATACACTATATTAACGATATATGTATTACTAGTAATGTTCTACAATAATAATATTAGTAATGGAAAATGTACTTAAGTTTTTATCAAATATTTAATAAAATACTCCCGAAACCACCAGCCGAGACAACAACAAAGAAAACTTCTAATAAAACATACTTATAACTATAGCTAAGTACATTACTAGTGCATTATAAACAAGATTGGTTTAGTAACATACGTATATCAGTTACTAATAAGAGCGTTTGTACTTGTAATTGTGTAGTCTCAGATCATTATAAAAGCTATTGTGCTTCCTCAAGTATTTTACAGGGCTTAGTAACATTTTGTAAGCTAATTAAAAGATAGTTACAGAAATAAACGCTCCTATAACTGCGCCCAAATCCAGCTTTTTAGCATGCTATAAGTTTCTTATAAGTGAAAATAAAATTAGTCTTGAGATCGTTCTAAGTACTGATTTTGCTAGTTGGGCAGTGCGTTGGCCGTGCGCGCGTCTCCAGTGTTGACGTTGAAGATGGCCCTCTCGTCCTCGGAGCAGGGCTCATCCCGCATTATAATGCGTTTTTTAACTCCGGCGAGGGTCGCCTCCTCACCGGGTGATCGCGAACTTCTACGGAACCACTTCCCGCTCCGCGTCTGACCACAGCTGGATTCACCACCCGTCGCTGCCGATCTGTCATCGCATCCTTACTCTGAAAATGTTTAATAATAAACTATCGTCACTTATCCAAAGTTATGTTTTTGTGCCTTGGAGTAGCAGTGCAAAAAAAATTCTAAAAGAATTAACCCCACGTCTCATAGCCTCCACTGGTGACTAGAGGGCTGGTGCATTTTTTGCCCAAAGAATCGGAAATGAGATTCAACGGGGAAATGCTGCTAGTATTCTTGGCACCATTCCACGCGGACATGATTTATACCAAAACTGTTTGTAAATTTTTCTGTTTGTACATCTTTCTCACAATTTACCTGTGGTGAATTTGGTGAACTGGTTCCCCTAGGTTTTTTCCCACTGCCTCTCACTTGCATTAAGAATAATGTTCGTGCTGCTGGTGACATCTTCTCCGCTATTATTTTAAAAGCATTTGTTTTTCTTAATTTAATTGCTACCAAATATCTGTCGCGATAAGTCATCTTGGTCTTCAGTGCATGACGAAGTTTTAGCTCCATTTTTTTAATTCATTTTTTTCATAGTTCTGTTTCAAAAAGGTTACTGAAATAAAATAAAAATAATTATGTCATTACTCACATCTATATGCTAGCATATCTTTTCTTTATAAAATAAAGAAAAGTATATTAAAAAGGCTTATTTTGCTTCCATACATCAAACTGTCAAATGAAATTTATGTAAGTATGGACATACTTAATATTATTATCATTATAACTTTAATGTCCTCCTAGCTAGAAATGAAATATTTACAGTATTTCTCTCTCAAGGGAGAAAGATTTCACTTTCTTAATGGTAAAAAGTAAAAACTCCATTCTCATGGTTGTATAGTTAGTTATGTAGAGAGAATATAGTTATCTATACTTCTAAGAAAACTGTAAATTGAGGATTTCTGTACATTGAATATTTTTTAAAATTTTAATTGGAGGAAGTCTGTATCTTTGGGTATCACACCAAAACTATTGGATGTATTTAATTGCAACTTGGCACAATTCATAAATTGGTAGTCTGTACCGATTTTGATAATTCATTTTTTAGGAAGTTTATGCTATCATATTAGTGCTATGTGTTTAAAAACATTACACATCCAAACATACAAACAAAGTTACATCATTTAGTCATATTGGTACTAATTATCTTTTCTGTTGCAGTGTTTTATACACTGAGAATAATAATTTATAGGAATAATAATATTGGGCTACAATTCCATTATTATTATAATAATACACAACAAACAGATAACATAAACAATATCAGTGTCACATTATAATATAAATAATGGTATCCTGTGGGGGCGCTGTCAACAAGTTAGTGGAAGCCAGACTTATTTTATGGAATGAAATGAAATGAAAATATTTATTTCGTCATTTCGTGATTTTACACACTTAACGAATGTCAAAAAAAATTCATTTAAAACAAATACGTCAAATGATTACAAGTTAATGTCTCGGTAGACATAACATTACTATTATATCATCGGCTTTATTAAATGTAACAGCTCCAGAGCCTCGCACATCGCCGTCTGGTTGCTAGTCTGTGTGTCTTCTACAGGTTGCATTTCGGTGAGTGCGCACGGGAATTGCATGAATTGTTTCCCCCAGCACCATTCCACCATCGGACGACACGACGCGGACAGGGATTTCATCCATACGTGGTCGACATTCCTCCGGTTCGTACCTCGCGGTTCGCATCCTCCTTCATTGTTAGAACTGCAAAGGAATGGAATTCTCTTCCTGCGTCACTGTTTCCCGATACTTATAATTTAGGGATTTTTAAGGCAAGAGTGAACAGGTATTATTTGAGTTTGCGTGCTCCACCTTAGACTTCATCGTTGTTTACCATCAGACAAGATAGAAGTCAAACGCACTCAAATTTTTTTGATTAAAAAAAATGTTACAATAAATAACTTAATCTAATGTCCCTAGTGTTGGCCGAGAGGAATAAAAGCCGGCGGAAAAAAACTCTCGGTATTCTTTAAAATAATTAAGCGTCATACAAAAAATGAATAATGCACAGTATGACCATGAAATGATTAGGACAAACACGAGACAGCCAATCGTATATGCCGAAATCACCACATGCCACCTGCTCACAAAATTGTATAACTATATCTAATGACAATTTGCATATTGATAGCCTGGCCGAGTTATATTCAATCCCATGCGTTTTCATCATTTAGAAATTCATTTATGTCATAATAAGCTTTTCGACACAAAGTTTGCTTAATAGTTTTTTTAAACTTCTGTAAAGGCAGAGATTGGACCGCAACCGGTATTTTATTGTAAATTATAATAGACATTCCAATAAAGGAACGACTTTTCTTACTGAGCCGACATTTAGGTAGCGCTAGTTTGTGTTTAACTATAGTACACAGGACCCATGAGTGGTAAAGCAGGGGTAGTTATAGATATTATGAACGTGAACAAGTGACTAAAGAAAATTAAAAAATTACAAAACTAATGGGCAAACCCAGCAACTAAAGTACATAGATAACATACGTACCTGAACTACTGTATTCAACAGGTTTTCTTGGCTTTGCATGCAATAATGCAACATCTTGGGATGTAGTTGGTTTGCTAGCAACTAATGGTATGGTGGTATAATTGGTGCTGAAAAGCAAATAAAATTTTAATTTAGATAGATGTTACTTAAATAATATATATCATTTTAGTATGTCTTCTACTGTTAAGACCTTTATGGATCAATCTTCATTCACTATGGGCTTTATTATGAATTTTATACTATCTTTATATTAATACGTGAAGCAAAAACTTTTTACCCCTTTTTACGAAAATTAGGCAGACGGAGAAGTATGAAATTTGGCACAGTTAAAGTTTATACGGAGAAGAAGTGCAGAATGATATTTTTTATAATAATACTCAAAAAAATACATAAAATTCATTAAAAAACACTACACACACTACGGCACACCCACATATGTGTACAATGACATATATACACAAATTTTGTTTATTGTCAAAGTCTGTTGTCAACACGGTCTTAAATACAGGTCTTGCAACTAATTTTTTATCGAAATATATTATCACAGATCAGGTCCAATGACTGCTGCATATGCTGACCATGTTAAGTGCAATCATATTTTTATGATGTTGACAATGCTGTCAATTATAGATTAGGTCGGATTTTGACCACTGGCGACCACTAGTATTTCTAAAAGTTTAATTAATTAAAATTGGTTACGCGTTTTGCTGCTGTTCGGGGGGTCAACTTACAGTAGTAGTAAATATGTATGTTAAGCTCAGGAAGCAATTACAAAGAGGAGGTGCCATAAGAAACTTTATTCATATAATGTAGTGTCGCAACTGCGCGGGGGTGCGAGGGGCTTCAAATAGCGGCAAGGCATCTAGCGACCAGTAGCTAAAACACGTAATTGACTAAATTGACAGACGTTATAATTGTTCTACTATATGTCACTAGGTGTCTGCCAGGGCCGTACTCAGATTTTTTTAGTTAAGCATATATGTAATTTGAAGTTAGATGGCACACACTGCTATATAATATTATCATGATTTACTATTGTATTGATAAGCTGATTTCGCTTTGTAGGATTTTAGTACAATGAAAGGTCGTCATCCTATGCTGGAAAATTAAAGCTTGATATTATGTAGCCATGTGTAATATCGATTTGAGATTTTTCTCAATACGTAATTATCGACCTTTTGGTCGATAATTGCGTACTAAAAGTCAGTTTGCTTTTGCATATGCAATAAAGTTTTTATCATCGGAGTGATTAAAAAATAAAACGGAAAGGACACCAAAATTGGTAAACCTTTTCCCAAGCCAGACGTAGTGTAAATAAAATGGAATAATGCTGCATAATATGATACATAACATGCTTTTATTTTCATAAACAACAGTTATAAATTGTAGATACTGGTAGATTTCTTATTATAGCTGTTGTAATGTATAGTATGTAAGACGGTGGATGAAAAATAAAACTTGTACGGTGGCAGTCCGTATCTAGCAATCGGTTGTTTCACTACATGGTGACAGCGGTGTAAAATATAAAATAGTTTTTCTTAGATTATAAAGTAATTTCAGTGTTTGGACGTTATTGTTTGGTCTTATTTTTTAATAAGCAATTGAAAAAGTATGGAACACGCAAGACCGCCAGCGGAATTAGTACTGGTCCAGCGAGCCGAGCGGACTCGTGGCAAAAATGGCTAAAACAATTTAACGTATTCCTAAAGGCATCTGGAGTTTATAAGGAATCAAAAGAAATTCAAGCCAGTCTTCTTGTCAACCTAATAGGTTCAGAAGGTTACGACATATATCTAACGTTTAAATATATTAAAGAAGAGGATCAAGATGATATCGACATATTAATTAAAAAGTTTAATGAATACTTTGGTACAAAACACAATACTACAATGGCCAGATTTCGTTTTTTTTACCCGTAATCAAGAAATCGGTGAGACCATCGATACCTACGCCACAGCACTGCGGTTATTAAGTCAACCCTGTGAGTTTGAACATCTCGAGGATGGATTAATACGAGATCGAATCGTCTGTGGTGTCACGGACAGTGCCGTCAGGGATCGTCTTCTAAGAACTGACGACTTAACATTGGAGAAAACGATAAAAATTTGTCAAGCGAACGAAATGTCTAACGAGGATAGTAAACAAATTGAAACAGTAAAAAGCGGTGAATCGGCGAGTACATCAGCTGTGGATGCATTGTTCGGTACACGTGCACTGCGACGAGGCGGCGGGGCGAGCAGCAGCGCGGGCGGCCGGGACGGCCGTGGCGGACCGTTGATGCGCAGCGATCAGCGCGTCCGTCGAGGCAACAGCGAGTTTGATTCTAGGCGGAATAATAATAGTGTAAATGTGAAGTGTTGTGATGCTTGTGGAATTTCTCATTACGATAATTACAGATGCCCAGCGACATTTTTAAAGTGTTTCTTGTGTAATAATAGAGGTCATGTTAAAAGAATGTGCCCCATGAAAAATAATAATAGGCAGATGCATGAATTAAATAATAACATGGATAGTGATTTATTTCATGTATCAACACTAAAGGAACATTATAACCTTAAAGACAGTAAGTGGTATGAAATATTAACTTTGTGTAAAAACGGTATGTCAGAACAGTTTAAATTAGATTCTGGTTCCGATCTAAATGTTATATCTTTGTATACATTAAAAAAATTAGGATATTCTATAAATGATTTGACACCGAGTAATGTACGAGCTCAATCATTTTGTGGTAACTATTTAACAATATTAGGATCGATAGAAATGCTTTGGTCATACAAAGGTTGTAATTACTTAATAAAATTTGTTATATCTAAAAATGACTGTTAGAGTGTTTTAAGTAAAGATACATGTGAAAGTTTAAAATTAATTAAACGTGTTTATTGCCTCAATATTGATAACTATAGTGATTTATTTCATGGTGTAGGGAAATTACCGGGAAAATATAAAATTATACTAAAAGATAACGTATGTCCGTCTGTATGTCCAGTTAGAAAAATTCCTTTAGGTATAAGGGATAAATTAAAGAGTGAACTTGAAAAAATGGAGAACATGGAGATTATTAGAAAGGTGTCACATCCAACACCCTGGGTAAATGCTATCGTGTTACCAGCCAAAAAAGATGGCAGCGTGCGTGTTTGTCTAGATCCGCGACCGCTCAACCTGGCCATCCGTCGCGCTCACTATCCGTTGCCCACGCTCACGGAGATAGCCACTAAACTTCACGGTGCCAAGTATTTTAGTAAATTAGATGCTCGTTCTGGTTTTTGGATGGTGCAACTAGATGATGAAAGTGCTGATCTGTGTACTTTTGGCACTCCGTTCGGCCGATATCAGTTTTTGCGACTACCGTATGGTATAAGCTGTGCTAGTAATTAGGGAACCCATGATTCCTCATGATATTCCCGAATTACCTTGGAGAAAGGTAGGCTCGGATATATTTGTTTTTCAAAAAAAATATTTTCTTATTCTTGTCGATTATTTTTCTAATTTTATAGAGGTTTGTCCATTAACAAATATGGGTACACACGCTGTTATTACGGCTTTAAAAGATCAATTTGCGCGACATGGGATTCCGGTAGAACTTGTTACTGACAATGGCCCTGCTTATACATCAAGAGAGTTTAGGAAGTTCTGTTCAACTTGGTGTTTTACACACATTACGACATCTTCTTACTATGCTCAAGCTAACGGACTGAGCGAGCGCGCCGTGCAGACGGTTAAAAATATTATTAAGAAGTCGTTAGAGTCAGGATCTGATTATTATCTCGGTTTACTTAACTTACGTACTACTCCACGAAATGGAGTTAGTTCCCGGGCTCAACTACTAATGGGAAGACAATTAAATACTAGACTTCCAGTGCATTTTGATAAATTAAGACCGGAGAGAAATAACATTTCTGATTATGAAAACATTTTACAGAATAAAGCTCGTAGTAAGCAGCATTATGACTTGCATTCACGCAACTTACCGCCACTAAAGGTGGGAGATAAAGTTTTCATGACTGATGGTAAAACGAAACGACGTGTGCATGTCAAAGCTCCAGCCCCTCAACCGCGGTCATATTTTCTTAAAGATGATTCGGGTAGAATCTATAAGCGTAATCGACGTCATCTCTTTAAAATCAATAGATCTAAATTGTTGCAACCTTCTTTGAGAAAGAAAGAGAAATGTGAGAATGTCAAAGAGTGTACGAGTTTATATGGTGATGTCGAGGAACACGATACCGGTAGAGGTCCTAATATTACATTACCCGGTGAGTTGGATGTGACACAGCCTCGAATTGCTGCGAGGAAAGCCAGAGAAAAGTTGGCTTTGTTTTTTAATAAAAAGTAATTGAAAATATTTTGTTATTTAGTAGTAATAAGAAATTTAACTGCGGTTTGTACAATCCTGGTTTAGTGTTGTAGACGATTAGTTTGTTTAGTTCTTCTTTTTTTTATTATTATTATTATACTTAATTTCTATAAGGGGAAGATGTTGTAATGTATAGTATGTAAGACGGTGGATGAAAAATAAAACTTGTACGGTGGCAGTCCGTATCTAGCAATCGGTTGTTTCACTACAATAGCAAGAAAGAATATTTTTTATTAGATCAGATTATCAAATTCAAATATTGAACGTCAAAACCAACTACTATAGGTTCGAACCTTAGCCCAGAATATAAAATTACATAATTAGAATTTTCACTACCACAATTCGACTGAAATTGCCTCGGAAGAACACCTTATCCGCTCGAGTGTCCGGACAATGATCTTTTAGTTTACCAACTGCACAAAACTGCCCAAGGCCTCTCACGTTTTGTTACGTTATTTCCCACCGGTGATAATGTAGTATACGTTAATCAACCTGTAGTTGACAGGTGCACTTTGCGTACTAATGCCCGTGTCGAAAAAAAGTTGACATGGGCAATATAGCCATGGCGACCATTACATGACACGGGCGCTTGCAGTTATTGTGGTTAGCTTGTAAACTCTTGTCAACTAGTAGTCGAGACGGGCAGTTGAGCGGTTATTCGCTGAGTGAGTGAGCTATCTTCAATAATTATTTTGTAATAACCTTCATCACATACGCTCATTGACAATTTTTTTAAACTTTGTTAATTGAAAACTTTTGAACAGTATCTGGGATCGCATTGTAGAGATAAATTTCAATTCTAAGTACGGCCCTGGCTAGACCAGTAGTTTTGCTACTTGCCGATAGAGGCATGGTAATCACCGAACTTTCTAGACAAAATAAATAATATATTTAATTTAAATATTACTTACGAGAAGAAAGATATGTTTATTCCATTTGATTTTGATTTGTTCGTGTAACTTCTACACGATACAACACAGCACTTCATTTTCACAACGTGCGCGGGTCGAGACTATTTTTTAAATATATAAAAAGGAGTTAGTCACGAGAGCAACTTAATTGTCCGGCAACGACAGCTGTACTGACGAAAGCGACAACTGGTGGTAAGTAGATCTACTACGGTTTGGTGTGTGGACTACATTGGTGGACGCTAGACTACATTGATTACAACACCTCCTCTTTGTAATTGCTTCGTGGTTAAGCTTATGAGTAATCAGTGCCAACACCAACCTAGTTAGATAAGGCCTGCAGTTTATTTAGAAATATCTTTTTTAAGTTTTCAGTGCTGAATGTCAACATTAAGTATTAAAATCAGCAACGAGCAAAGAAAACTCATGGATATTCATTATAGATTGGAAGAGTTTGATGTGTTAAGAAAGAAAGTTATATGAATATCCATAAATTTTGTTTTGAATTTTGAATACATTGAATACAAGTAAGAAGTACTTTCAGAGCAGGTGTAGTATAAATATATTTGTTATTGAAATGTAATTATTATTTTATTCAAATTGATAACATACCTGTATTGCAAGATGCAGTTACAATAGGATTCAATAATGTAGCTTCTTGAAATGGTTGGAAGTCTGGAGCCAATAGACGTTCATTTGATGCTGTAAAATAGAAAATAAAAATTGAATTACCACTATATCATTAATTCACTACATAGTTAATAAAAATGCTTTTCCCCATAACTTTGTATAAAAATATGTTGACTACTGAATTCAAACATCAAAACTGACAAACTTCTACAGAAATTTCAAACCTCTATTCCAGCAGTTGAATTTTTAATAAACCCTTGTTAGCAGATTTCCACAACATAACTTTATGCCAAATTACAGCCCAATCTGTCTATCAATTTGAGCTTGATTGATCAGTTACCTTTTCCTTTTACATATTTATTATTTAGACATGTAAACTGCCATGTTGGACTATATAGTGTCTGACACTTTTTGGATGAATTGCCTTAATTCAGGCCTTATGCAGACTATATTATGATCTATGTCTTATCTTATGTGGTGTGCAATATCTATCTATCTGTGATTTTTTGATTTATCATTAGTTACATATGTAGATTTTGTTTTTCTAAAATAACTTAGAATATTGTACCTGACAGGTCATCAGACGACAACAGCAAGGTTGGAACAGCCTACTTGCAAAGTCTTTTTTTTGGGTACAGGAACTTTTCTTGAAAGTGTTGACAAATTCTTCGAGTTTTATAAATAACTGCACTGTTCAGTCTTCTAATATCGCCCCCTATTTTCTTCACAGAAGACTGAAATCTCTCTGCATCTTTCTCAGGATTCGGAAAGTAATGTAGAGGTATTCCTGAAATAAAAGGTAAATAAAGTGAACATGGATTAAGGAATTACATAAAATTAAAAACATAAAAAAGTTGGGTTGGAGTTGGAATCTTTTGGCATGAATTGGCCGAGAGGGTCTAGAATGGGGGAGGGGGTGTCTCCCTTACTCCCCATACCACTCACAATACAAGGTAATGCACTATTCGTGTGTAGGTGTAGTGTAGTGCAGTGTAGGTGATAAAAAATATAAATTTATAATATTTAAAATTTTAGTTAAATACCCGTGCGAAGCTGGGGCGGGCCGCTAGTTTATAATATAGGTGTCACATGTTATTTACCAACAACTCTGTAATATACTCATTTATTATTTATTATTATTTATATAACAACACTTTTGTGACCTCTCTAATTTATCTTAAAATTAAAATATACAGAGTGACTGGTAAATTACTATCAATATTTAAGGAGACTACTCGGTACATGATTCTCATTCGAATTATGTAAAAAAACTAGGTAAATATTAATAAACTTTTAAGTAAAGTTACTCAACAATTATCCAATTATGTACGCATTGTCTGGACAACCTAGCAGCTAGCTGCACCTTCGACACAAAACAGGTATTTTACCTACGTCCAAACGCCTCCACGTGTTAACAGGGTAGCAGGATAAACAAGCATGATCCAGTTCCCCTTAATACGTTAATCCTGGCTTAGGATAGGCAAAAATACTAAGATATTTTACTTGTTTAAGCAACAAATTTGTTGACTAGGTAAATGATGTGAACTTTGGCAATTTTTAGATATGAACAAGCGGCACAGTACAACACCTGTGCACGTGACGCCGGCATGACTGGAAAAGTGTCAACGTTTCATTTACTTGAATTGAAATTTATGAAAATTTGGTCAAAAATTAAGTATCTATTTTTGTTACATAATTCGAATGAGAATCATGTACCGAGTAGTCTCCTTAAATATTGATAGTAATTTACCAGTCACCTGTATATACATCAATATACATTATTGGTATGTATTAAAAGTCCATAATACCTGCCAGTAGCATTCCTTTTAAGTGAATTTTGCTATAAAATTGCACATAATTTGAGTTCACACCATTTTCTGCCACTATCACTACTTTAAAGTAACACAAAGTAATGGATTCAATGAAGCAGTCCATTGAAGAGCTATCTCCCATTTTCACACTAAAATGGCAGTTCCAAGAAAATCTTAATGCAGCCAGCCCAGCAACAAGCCCCACATCAAATATTGTAGCCCAGTTTAACTCATTTCGTGGATTTGTACTGACCGCCTTAGAAAATCTACAGCTGCAGCTTAAGATGCTAACTAATCAGGTTGACAAAATAGAAATGAGAAGCAGGAGGAAAATTCTCCTTATCCATGGAGTTCCTGAGACCAAAAATGAGAATGTTACCTCAACATCCATTAAAGCCCTGTCCGTTCATCTCAAGGTATCTGAGTTGAGTTGCACAACTGTCAGTCGAAGCCACCGTATGGGCCGCATAACAAACGGCAAACTAAGACCCATTGTCATAAAGTTTCATGAGCTTGCACTGCGGAACAAAGTTTGGTATGAAAAGATTAACTTAAAAAAACACTGGGACCACACTCTCAGAGTTTTTAACTAAAAGTCGTCACAAAGTGTTCATGACTGCAAGGCAGCATTTTGGAGTCTCAAAGTGCTGGACAAAGGAAGGGCAGATTTTCATAATCGATCCAGAATATGGAGTTCGGTATCGAATTACTTCCACATCTGATTTAGAGGCCATAATGAATCGCTCTGAAACCCAGGAGCCAGCACCTACAGCTGCTACTGCCAGTATATCAAATTGCAACGCCTCCGGTCTCCAGTCTTAAAGGTACCAAGACAGTCCAGACTATCCAAACAACAAGACCCAAAAGAAACAACAAAAAGTAATCAACTTTTTATTTTTATATTCTATTTTTCTTTCCTTTTTTAGTTCTCAATAATTAGTTCAGACACTCTGTTACCTACTTATTGTAATCATTTTATTAATTATTGATTGTTAAATGTTAATTATCTTCACTACTGTTATCATGATGTTCTCATACAACAAACAATTATTCCCATAAGGTCGATTCTTGCTTGTACTTTGTTTTGTGTAGGTATTGCTTTTTGTGTTAATATTAATATGCCCGCTTGCACTGTTTAATTTCGGTTAACTTTACACTTGTAAACAGTAATTTTGGAGTAGGTGAACAATTTTTAAATTGAAGTTGAACTTGTCTTAAAAATTAAAATATCTGTCTACTCCTTCGTCCTAGCTGTCTACTCGTATTTGACAAATAACAATGTCAAAAATTGACATACTTCAATTTTATTATAAATTAATTTTCCCTTATTGTTAGACGAAGGTCTTATAACATACAGCCTGAATATAATTTAAAGATAAGTACAAATGTTCATGGCATAGATTATGAGTAAATTGCTTGCTTGAATGTGCTTGTGAAAATCAGCCACTTTTTTTTATTTATTTA
Source organism: Euphydryas editha (assembly GCA_036937285.1). Taxonomy (NCBI): domain Eukaryota; kingdom Metazoa; phylum Arthropoda; class Insecta; order Lepidoptera; family Nymphalidae; genus Euphydryas; species Euphydryas editha. Next base: position 1,229,243 of record JAUPFZ010000007.1, on the reverse strand, counting down.
TTTTTTAATTGGAAATTTGAGTGCGTTTGACCTCAATCTTGTCTGATGGTAAACAACGATGAAGTCTAAGGTGAAGCACGCAAACTCAAATAATGCCTGTTCACTCTTGCCTTAAAAATCCCTAGGTTATACGCATCGGGAAACAGTGACGCAGGAAGAGAATTCCATTCCTTTGCAGTTCTAATAATGAAAGATGATGCGAACCGCGGGGTACGAACCGGAGGGATGTCGACCACGTATGGATGGAACCCCTGCCCACGTCGAGTTGTCCGATGGTGGAATGGTGCTGGGGGAATTAATTGATGCAATTCCTGCGCACACTCACCGAAATGTAACCTGTAGAAGACACACAGACTAGCAACCAGTCGGCGATGTTCGAGGCTCTGGAGCTGTCTTGAAGTAAGATTTCATTTGATTTTACTTTCTAATTTTATAATGATAAGAAAACAAATGATGATGAAACTTTGTAAATTTAAAATAATCATTGTATTTGTTAATCTTTGCTTTTAACGCTGGCAGGTGTAAGGATTGATATATTTTTTTTTATTGACTTGGCGCTTAATAGGCCTCGGCCACCACACTTCCGTGGGATGTACAGTCTCATGACCGACGATTTCGGGTGATGCATGCGATGGTGAGTCATAGTCTTGCGGACTCTTCTGTCCAGGGCGTCGAGTTCGGACCTTGTTGGCGCCCGACAAGTAGCTCCGAAGAACTTTTGTCAGTCGTCCAAAAACGACCTCGCAAACAGCCTGTTTCATATCCATCTCCTGCACCCCTTTGCATTGTGACATGCCCAGATACCGGTAAGATTCAGCTTCGGAGAGGGTCTTGAAGTTAGAAAGCTCTAGGCTAATTTCAGCCGATTGTGTCACCTGTCCCCTGTCTACATGCACGACCGCACACTTGTCTACTCCAAGTTGCATCCTGATGGAGCCGCTGAACCCAGTAGTGATTTTCATCAACTCCATAAGGCGTGCAGCATTAGGTGCCAGCAGCTTGAGGTCATCCATGTAGAGAAGGTGGGAGACTTTAGTACCTCCTCTCCGAAACTGAAAGCCTGTCCCCGAACGCTCCAGCAGGGTGCTTAAATGGTTCAAAGACAAGCAGAACCATAGCGGACTCAGACAATCACCCTGGAAAATACCCCTTCGTATCCGGATTCGGTCATCGGCACCCGTCGTCAGTCTCTCGCCCTGGAGACAAGGAAGTCTCGAACTGCACTGTCAATCTTGTACAGTTCGAGGACCCTCAGAAGCCATGAATGAGGCACCGAGTCGAATGGCTTCTTGTAGTCGATCCAGGCAGCAGAGAAGTTCCGACGGTTGCGTTTGACAAGCTGGCCCGCAACAGAGTCAATTAGAAGGAGCTCCTTAGTGCCGCGACAGCCTCCACGGCATCCGTTCTGACCTACAGATAAGATGTTGAATTCGTCAATATGACGAGAGATCTTGCAGCTCAGAACGGATGTCAGTGTCTTGTAGATGGAAGTCAGACACGTTATGGGGCGGTAGTTGGTAGGATCCGCGGTGTTGGTGGACTTAGGAGCTAGGTGAGTGATCCCAGTAGTTAAGAGGTTCAGAAGTGTCCTCCGCTCTATCGCCTCTTGGTATTGTCGAGCCAAGGTCGCATGGCATACCGAGAACCCTTTCAGCCAATAGTGGTGCAAGCCGTCAGCCCCCGGACTCTTCCAGTTCGGTGCCCGCCGGACCGCATCAGCTACGTTCTCCGAAGAGATAGCGATCGGGTTCATCGGTTCGATTCTAGCACATGCCGGCCAGTCCGGCCACAGACGGCCGGCTGGTCGAGTGGTCAGGCACCTGGACACTAACCGCAGCGGTCGCGGGTTCGAATCCCCAGTGAACACAAGACCTCCATATGACGTCATAGATAGATCACATAGAGGTCATAGAATATTTACATAGATATGACATAGAAATGACTTTATAAATGACTTTGATGTGATGTCATATAATATGACATCATTATGACATAATACTGACCAAAGAGTAGAATAACTTGCCTATGTACTGACCTAAATTTGACTGTTATAAGACGTCATAATTGTGATTATAATTTATATACTATTTACGTAAGAAATAAATCATAAATTTACATAAATTACAAGTCATAGTCTGAAGTCAAAGTGATATCATAATTACGTAAGCATGTGACGGCTTCAAGCCGCTAAATCGCGCTAACGTTTGGTTCTACAGAATCTACATATAGGTCTCCATGCAAAATTAATTGACCAAGGGTTTTTTAATAAATCTAAGTCATTTCACCTTGAAACGGAGTATTTACATTGTAGGTCCCGTAGTGCAGGTGTGATTTTGGACATAACGATAAACGTTTCAAACGTATCAAATTATTTTTTTCTATCAGTATTGTAATATTTTCAAAATGTTGTGTAGTAAAAAACTGATTAGTAAGAATTTATGTCATATTTACGTCATCTATCTTACGTAAGAATCTTACGTCAGGAAGTGGGAAATTATGAGTCATATATGACTCACATCTTATGTAAATCATGACGTAGCATGACGTCATTCAGACATCAGTCTGACATAATTGTGTTCACTGGGTCCCGCCACGTGCAGATAATTTGTATGACGAATATAGATGTCTGCACCGGGTCATGGACGTGTATTTATGTATATATGTATTTATATAAATTTCTTAAATTTATTTCCGTTCCTAGTTTCCTGTAGCACAAGTTCTTACGAACTTAACACGGGGCTGATGTGGTGTGATTGTTGGTTAATATTTATTTATTATTATTTTATTATTATGCTTCCTGAATCGCCGCAATCCAAGGGCCCTCCTCATGCTCTACCTCCCGTGACCATATATTTCGCCAAAAGGCGATGAGGTCAGCCGTATTCGGTTTTGGGAAGGTAGAGTACGGCGTCGGGTTCTCCAACTTCCTGTAGAACCTCTTCTGATCACTCATGAAGAGGCGATTTTGTCGGAAGCGCTCAACTCTCTCAGAGTACCTACGATTACACTTCCCCCATGACGCGATTCTTTGCTTCAGGCCGTCGATGCGCTCCGTCAGTTTTTCAGCTATATCAGGCTGGTCAAGCCTAATCCATTGAAAGCTATTCTGACGGAGCGCATAATCCTTCGCCTAGTGTGCCCGACCTGAAGCTTTGCAGTCTGCCAATGAGGGCGCTGGCCAGGCTGATACGGCGTTCTATTCTCTTCTTCCAGGCTAGTACGTCACTACTCTTATTAATAGTGCGTCCAGACTCCCAGGTTTTGGCTCCAATTAAGCGGTGTACCGCTAGAGCGGCACCAAAGAGAATAGAACCCGTATCATCCAAGCCCAGACTGGCATCCAAATATGGAGGTAGCAGCCTGTTAGCTGCCTCAATGGCAACCCGCGTCGCAGCATTAAGAGGAAGACGGGAGAGTCGTGGCCTCTGTTCCAGAGGAGCGCTCCGGATCTCGGAAATCGCCTCCTCCAAAATCCCTCTCATCTGCTCTACTTTTTGGGAGACTGCTCCTTCAGTGATCGCATCCACAGGCATTTCGCTACGAATGCTTTCCTGTTGCGTTGTGTCCATCTCATGCGGCGTACTCCACCAGCGGCGGGCGCTGAATGCTGAGTCCCTGGAGACTCTGTCGGCGCCAAGCCTACTGGTGGGGATGGTGGATACACCGGCCGGTTAGGTGGTGGTACCGGTCGGTGGGGGTTGCTGGCGGCCCGCATGCTGCCACGTCCAGCGCCAGCTCCAGACGTGCCCTGGCGCCCCCCAGGCAGCGGCTCTATGCGCTTTCCTTTATCTTGTACCATCCATAAAAGTTGAGTGCTAGATTACTCCCTCGGAGAGGCACTCATCTAGGCTGAGAATGGGTTGGTCCTCTTCTACTCTGCCGGGAACCACACGGCGTTTATTATTATTATTATTTTTATTAATTAACTTGAATAAAAAAAAATTATAACATTAATTTATTTTGTATTGATTTTTGCTTAACTGAACGAAATTTTTGATCAATTGTGTTCAAAGTCCTTCCCTTTCAAATCCTAATCCAGTGGATTTTTATACTAACTTTAACATTTCAGTCTTTGTTCGTAAATAATAATTTCATTGTATTAAGGGGTAAAACAGTAGAAGAACATCAGTCATGGAGGTCGCTATGGTTTTATACCAATGGCATCTATGTAAAAAAAAGCATGGTAGTCCCTATGACTGAGGTTCTCCAAGCGTTCCCTTTGAATAGATCACTACAATGTAATATAACAAAAACCTTAGCCACAGTAACGCGTGGCCGGGTCTGCTAGTATAATATGAATATACGTGGAGAAGGGAAATAATTAAATTTAAACTAGACCCTTTTGTAAAATTATTAGATTTGTAAATTATGTTTATCTATACATATAATAAAATGGTAGGAAAATCAAAACTGTACATTGAATATTTTTTACTGATACCAAACCAAAAATATAGTTTTTAGAATTTTTGTCTGTTTGTCTGTATGTAGGTCCGGGATAAACTCAAAAAGTACTGCATGGATTTACTTCAAATTTGGCACGAATATTATTTAGAAGTCGGGTCAACACAATATAGGCTACATATTATCACGCTATCACCTACGCGGAACGAGGAGTGAACCTTTATTTCTTCAACGCATTCTGTAACGTGTAATCTAATAGCGTTCACGCAGACGACGTCGTGGGCAGCAGCTAGTAAACAATAAATACATATAATTCATATATTGTAAAAAAGTCTGTTGCTAGCCTTCTAACCGAGCCAGCATGCAGCGAGCCATATTCTATATAAAAATGTATGTTTTGAAGGATAAGTATATTCTGTATATTCCACATTGATCTTAATGCTGATTATATTGGTAACTTAAAATAATATGAGGTAAGTATAGAGGCCAGATAAATGAAACTGACACGATTTAAATTCAAGCGAAAGTGCAGCCATCATCTCGATAGATTCAGGTTACTTTTTATTTTTACATAAAAAGCATACTCACCATCATTTGCTACGACCGGGCACCCAGGAACACAACAAACATAGCGAGGCATGTTGGAAACTTGGAAAAATTTAATAACTAACACTTGAAAACATCATGCTCGGTTAAGGTCGTGGTACGAATTAGAGTATTATTACAATACGCCGGAATTAAAACGCGACCGTAATAAGCTTACTTTGTTAAAGATTGTGGTAAGGCCCCTTGAACTCTATCTCTATTATTTATTATTTTAATTTAACGCCGAAAATGGCCCTCCACGTGGGAGTTTTAGGTTGCCCGCGCGGCGTCAAAACCGAGTACGTCGCACTAAATAATTTTTTTAAAGATATTAATTATCAATTTAAAATTGGATCTATTATTTGGAAAAATTCAAAGAATTTGCTCCAGTTGGAAAAACTGCAAAATTCAGGCAAAGTTGCAGCATTAATGTATATCGGTATATCGATAATTATCTCTTGAAATTAATCGACACTTTTCGATATATCGGATAAATATATCGATATTTTTGATGATATATATAATTGATAACAATTACCTAATTTCATGATTATCAAGATAAAAGAATAAAAGTTTCAAACACAACAGATACTTAGTCGAAAACGTTTAATCATATAATTCAGTCTCGTCAGTTATTTAATATGTAATTACCGCATGTCGGTGTTACTGTCGTCTGATGTCTTCATTATTTTTTAAATTCGATGCCGCGCGGTGTGATCGACCCGCCTACATTCAGCGGCCATAATAGAGACATAAATTAAGGGTTTACGATAATCATTTTGTCAGCTGCTTTGAATTGTTAGGTAGTGATGTCAATTGTAGCGTAGCGAGGTTGTCGATAAATTATTTTTTAAATAAGAAATGTATATCGTATACTGGCCTTGATTATAATATGTAGACTAATCTGTATAAGTTAATGAACCGCTTGTGGTGAAACCATATATATAATAAAATTTAGACACGGAATCTACTTTAGGATTTTTATCTCAAAAGTTACGCAAGACCAGTGCTTCTATGAATAAAACCACGAGTCACATCTATATACAGATAAATATGAACTACTATATAGATATAAAGAAACTAATTTTTAATTACCAATAAAGTTAGAATTTTGAGCATGTTTGCCATGATTTTACTCTATTTAATGCATACAAATTCGGGCATAACAAGAGAACGAAAAATGCTTAACATATAAACGTTGTCTAGAAATAAATAATTAAATGAATATTATAACTTACTGTTTCAATTGAACTTCTGTTCAAGTGAATTTTTGAAAATTGTTTGGAAAATCGTAACCATGCAGTCAAACAACAGTTGAATTGTATAGAACATATGGACACTTATTGAAAAATAAAATAAAGCTATTTTTAATAGTATATATTTAAATGAACTAAGGGTAAACTTTTAAAATTTTCTTTTTAAATATATATATTTATTGATATTGATTGATAGCACCAACGGAATAAATTCACAAATGTTTCATAGAAAAAAAAAACCTTAAACTTGAGGGTAAGGTGGGAGGGAGTAAAGACGGGGAAGCTATAAATATAGATGTTGCCCCTTTAACAAGACTATTTGTACCGAGCCTTTCAAAGAGTGCACATAAAAATGATTCAAGAATTCTTCGATCGCATAGAAGACCCAAGACGGCCACTTCTCGGTCCAAATTATTGGCTCATTAAGAAGGTTGGTTTAATTTTACCAAAAAATCTAATAAGCAAAATACTTTACCTAATGTGCCATGAATTTATTTCGACTTTTGTTCTTACACAATATATAGAACTGTATATGGTTAGATCAGATTTAGATCTTATTTTAATGAACGTCGCTTTATCAGTTAACAGTTTCATTTGTGTAGTAAAAGTAAATGCGTTTATTTATTGGCAAAACAATTGGAAAGAAGTTCTGGAGTATCTTACAGAGACCGACAAAAATGAACGAGGAACTTCGGATACAACTATAAAGCAGATCATAAACTCATATACAAAATATTGTCGTCAGCTAATAAAATTCTACTGGATTCTTTTGCTGACAACTTTTATCTGTTTATCGGGAACTCCTTTTATAAGGTACCTATCTTCATCAAATTATCAAGAAGCTATAAAAAATGGAACTGAACCCTTTCCTCACATCTTTAGCTCTTGGGTGCCTTTCGATAAATTCAGTTCTCCGGGCTGCTGGATAACAGTTTGTATTCATATTACTTGTTGTGCGTATGGTACTACAATGGTAGCTGCATATGATTCCATGATCGTAGTGATCATGATATTTTTTGAGGGGAGTTTGAAAATATTACGTCATAAATGTAAGAACATGTTTGGCAGCAATGGCTTAGGTGTTACTGATGAACAAGCCAAAATAACGCTTCGAGAATTGTATACTACACACACTCTTTTGTTAAAGTAAGTAGAATTTTATTTAGCTTTATTAGGAAAATGTTAATAACCAAAAAGCAATTTAAATTATATAATCATTTTTTCAACAATTAACTTTGTTTATTTTATTTAGGTATATTTATGTATGTGGTACATCTTTTGTTTAATATCAGTAAGAATTACAATAACGTGGTATCTAAATTAAGTAAAACTGGTTCACAGTAAATATGAAACATTTAGTGCGAAAAATACGAAATATGTAAAAAAAATTAAGCCAAAAACAAGACATTAATTTTATTTAAGCAATCTTATGCAAAAGTATCATCGATAAATTAAATAATTTAATTCCTTATGCTACTGAAAATTACATTATTGATGATACTGGGTTATTGGGAATAGCTTTTAAATCTCAGCTCTAGTCGAAAACTCATTGGTTCTTTTTGCGAAAATGCTTTTTAATGAAAAATGAGATACTTAAAAGATATTGATACATTGATGATATGAGTAATACATTGAAGCTATTTTCAAAACATCACATTATCACATTATTGTAAATATTACTGGCTTTTTCATGTTCCGAAGAAGAAAGATATCTTTCGGAATGTTATTATAAGCATAAAAGCCTTCCCATTTTACTATATGGTTACAAATAACAATAAGTTTTAAATTCACCAAAAAATTAATGATTTTAAAACACACAAAGATAAATGAATAACAACCAGCTCTGTTTCCATGAAATCAATGTGCTGTTATGAGTTAGCTACATGTACTTTTAATAATATCCTGCAAACACATAAATTATAACTAAACTAAACATAAGACTTTAACTCTTTGATAAATAATGCAAATTCTTCTGATCAATATTTTATGAAAGACAAAGCAAAGTGTAATGGATTAACATTGAATTTTTCGTACAACAGCATATCATATTATGACAATATCATTAAACTAGAAGTATATAAATTTGTATTTTAACAAAATGAAATAGATTGCAAACCACAATCTTTAAATGTGAATAAATAACTGAAAGTTTAGTTCTCTTAGGTCCTGTTTCACTAGTTGTTGATAAAGCTATCTGACGTGTAACGGTATCCAACAGTTGAACTTTACTTTATCTGTTATTAGTTCTATTTGCAACCTGTAAATAGGAAAGTAATAGTTTATTAGTTAAGTTGAAACAGATCCTAAAGGTTTGTTTTACCCCCCGCTGATAAAACGTATCAGTCTTATGCACAAGATAAATTTATAAGCAACCGGTGAAACAGACCCTTATGCTGACCTCACACCGCCGCAATGTCTCTCTGAATTCATAGTATTAATTCAGAAAGCCAGGAATTCCATACAATTTCAGTATGCTCCACACACATTCTGTTTCCAACCACACATTCACCATTTACATTCTGATTTTTCAGATTATGAATTTCTCAGATTCCGGTTCTGAATATTTAAAATTATTATTTCATAACGTGCGTATTCCCATACATTTCAATAGACCGGCACACACATACTGGAAATCTGACTATGAATTATTTCCGTTGACACCAGTGTTACAAACTCGGATTTTGAAAAAGACGTAGTCCAGATCAGAAAATTATGTAGAAATAGAAAAATTTGCATATGAAATATTCGTAGATCTACCTTTTTTTTTGACGCTGTGAAATGCGTTTACGCATCCCGCCACCCGGAGGCGACGGGTATGTGGATTCGTAGATCTACCTACTATTCTTCTGAGTGAAATAAAGAGGATAAGGCAGACAAAACTCAATAAAACGACAATTTATTTATATATATGACTCTGAAAGTAGCAGACAGCAGACAAATGAAACTTTGGTCAGAGATATCTCCAAGAACAAAAATAATATTCTAGTTACGGATACGGATAATTGTCGGTTTTTACATTATCTCCATGTGTCAATTCATTGCATTTTTTATTCGAATTGTATTATTTTAGGGATTTTATATTCTCATAAATCTCCAGAAGTAAATGAAATTTCTTGATATGTCAAATAACTCATAAATATATAAAGAGTATTAAATAATATTACAGCATATGATTTATTAATTATTATTATTTATTATATTTACATAATATCTATTCCACGTGAATTATATAGTTTAAAATAATTAAATTAATAAATATTATGAGTATTTTTAAGAAACTTCTATAAACGGTAGCCAAAAAGTAAATAAATTAAATTTTAAAATGCAATGTTTACATAAACTTTTCATAAACTTTCCCACGGTTGAACAAAGGATTTTTTCTATCAATTTTGAGAATCGAGTGTAATTTATGGCTTCAAAAAAGATTTTTGATATAATTCTCACATTTATCGCTGTAAATTAAGGGACATTATTGTTTGAAAATATGGAGTTCTCAAAATGCAATATTGTACAAAAAAAAATTATGAACGGTGCGTCTGTTGTCTTCTTTATTTTTCAAAAAAGAAAGTTTTCTTCAATTTTATAAACACAAAATACCATAAGATTCTTTCTCCGACCTATAAGAATTAGAGCTGGCACCAATTTGTGGGTAGGTATTTTAGATAAGCTGAAAACTTGTTCCATACCTCTCCTGTTATACCCCAAATCGGAGCTGCAGACCTGGCTGGTGAGTAGCGGGGCTAAATGAACCCCTACCCAAAAATTGGCGCCAGCACTCGGACCGTAAGTCATAAGTCATCAACAATCGAAAAAATTATCTTATTAAATAAACATTATTAAAATCTAAAAATATTTTCAAAAATTTACAACACCAACCAATTAAAACTTGATTTAGTTATTAATATATATTTCAATTATTTCAAAAGTAAAATTAAAAAGTATTTAAATCTAATTACATTTAACCAATATTTAACTCATGTAATTGTATTAAACAGCAACTACGAGTGTTGTAATATTTGTGTCACAAATTATTACTTAATAAAATTAATTAAATACTGTTACAGTTTATCTTGACGATTTATCGATACGTTTCCCGAACTATCCCGTGACGTTTGATCGACAGTAGGCGCCTAATTAATTACGGTTGCGTAAAAAAAACACACACACAACAGTACTTAAAGTATTTCATTTTTTATGTTTCAGGTATTCGAAATTGTTTGATTCTTTACTATCGCCGATAATGTTTCTATATGTATTTATGTTCTCCATCATGCTCTGCGCGTGTATATTTCAGTTCACTGTTAGTAAAATTTTAATAAATATAATTATACGATTAACTTTGTTTTTTTTTAATAGTATTGAACTGTAATTAATAAAATAAATATTTTGTAAAATGATGATACAAAAGTTGTTTTTAAGCCTACGTTAATAATGCAAATTCTTAGTTTTCATTTTCTTTTATTTTTCAAACCGCTGTATTTTAATTTTGTTACTAAAAATAATTCAAACCTGTAAAGAAAGATTTTTCTTTTTTTTTTTAATTTAAATCTAAACTTGTTTCAGATAGTGACAACTACAACGCAGACGTTACTAATGTTACAATATTTTAGCTTCGCAATAGCTTCCATCTTCATGTTCTGTTGGCATAGTAGCAAAGTTCTGGAACAAGTTAGTATTTTTTGACGAGTTTATGACAGATTCATCTAATTATTTACTCAAAACTATAATTAGTCACTTATTCGCTAGTTCTTTTGTTGGTGTTTATCTGCCTGTCCCTTAGTTTTTGTCATACAAGTACAACCTAACCATCAACACATAAGACTATACATAATATGATAGGACAAAAGAAACTGTCACCACTAATTACCGTAACTTGTCTGGCCCCGTATGTACTATAATTACATATTTATGTATTATTTTATATTTGACTGATTCCATATACAATTATTTAAATTAAATCATAACTGTGTTTATTATGGATTTAACAATTTTATGATTTTTCGACGATTCAACAGGGTATAAAAAAAACCAAGAAAAACAACATTTAAAGTTTATTATCCAATTCTTTTAAATGAAATTAAAATAAAGTATTTCTTTTTATAATTGACTGTAATGAAGTGTCAAAATGTTTTCATAAATAAGTAATGCGTGTCACTACTCCTAAAAAAGGGGCACACTATACTTTAAATAAAAATTCAAAGGAATCTCATTCTTTTACAAGTATAAAAAAATAAAGCAAAAAACAATATGAGTTTGTAAAACACCTTTACACGCGATTGAAGTGAAACTTCTTAGACATTGTGACAGATGACGATTAAGTTAAAATAAATAAGTCATGTTAGAATTTAAAAAAATATGTATTGATAATATAACAACAGTAATATATACACTTATTTATATCGAGCGTTACTTATACTTAAAAAAAAACATTAATTTAATTATCATTACACGTTATATATTTAAAAATCGGATGCTATATAACCGTTGCATTATCGTCGGCCAAATCATTCATTTACCCCTTACTCGCGCCTAAAGTACTTCAATAACTCAATAAATGATCGACCGCTGAAAATTATATTTTAAAGTTCATGGACTTGTTTCAGAGTCAACAAGTATTTATGGGGCCGTATGAAAGCGAGTGGTGGATAATGGGCGCGAAACAAAGAAAAGAGGTCCTCATACTAACCGGACAGCTGAAACTGTTTCCCGTATTCAGCGCGGGGCCTTTCAATAAACTGACGATTTCAACATTCGTCACAGTGAGTGTCAGTTATATAATAACTAATTGCAATAAAAATAATTATTTCAAAAAATTATAAACAATTTAGGCCAGCAACGCACTCGCAACTCCCCTTCCTAATTTTGCAGATGTACATGGACGGTAATAACCACTTAACATAATTTTAACAAAAAAAAAAAAACCCATACAACTTGATAAATTAAACGTATTTTGCAGTGGGTAACGTAAATAATAAAATATAATAACGTAAATTTTAATAATTATATTAATTAATATTTTAATTAATAAAAAAAAAAACAATGACTAACCTATCTCTCAGGACATATTATACTGCGTGCCAAGATGAGTTGAAGCCACGATCTAATACACAGGTCTTGCCACGACAGTAGTGGCTTAAGCGCCGGCTTAACGATAACCGTTCTTTTCAATTTACGGCCGCCAGAGGCATGGCGATAGATGGATGTGCTGTGTAACGAAGTCAAATCATATTTTTAACAATTTTAAATCCAAATAAATTAGTATAATAACAAAACAAAAAAGTCAATAAAATCGCAAAACAATTAAATAACACTATACTTGGTAGAGAAAAAATTTTGGTTGCCTGTAAAGTCGGTATACGGGCGAAAGTTTTACGTGACAACGACTTTGAGTGGTAAAATAATTTTAATGTGAATATTCATTCGTATAGTAGGAAGAAGGATGAAATAATAGTAACAATTTAAAACATTTATTTATACAAAGAATTATATTTAAAACACTTTCACTTTTTATGTCTGTCTCTCTCGCTCTTAGGCGGGCTAACCATGCCCGAGTGGCCTCTCACTCGCTCTCATTGTGAGCGCATAACGTGAGCGGAGCGTAACGCAGTTTCTTGAAGTGTCACCCGGCAAACCAATTTATAAGACGTTGTCACGTCAAAATACAAACCGTATGATTGATAATAATTGAAGAAATGAAACTGAGTTGCTTACAGTCGTTTGTCACTCAACCGGCGTGCGCAGTACCAACTGCGCACCGCACCCGTCGCTGCAACGACGTTCAGCGGTGTTGACGCGAAAGAAGTTATAAACACGATCGTACTTATCTCTCAGTACTAAAATTGGGCTTCGTTGCAAGACCTGTATTTAGACCTTGATTAAAGCATCCATAATAAGGATGATTGAACAGATTTGAAAAACATAAATCGTCGCTACGCCTGACAAGTTCCATATGTGGTTTTTGTAAGGTTTTGGGAAACAACATAAAATATGTAATTAAATAATGTTTTAATTGTTTATTAACGGTTAAAATACATATGGAATTTGTTAAGTTTGTTTCTAGTTCGAATATCACAAAAAGAACTTTATCAACACGCAGAAAATGAAGCGGAGATTAAGTTTAGTATAAAAACAAAATATAAAAAAATGCACATATGGAATTTGGCAGGCGCGCAACGACGAAATATTCTTTCGTATTCAAACAACCATATGTGTAACAGATTGAAAAAAAAAATTTCAAGTAAATACTTCTGTATAAAAACTATGAAATATTAAATCGAAATTCCTAGTAAGGAACACAAGCAAGAAGTATTTTCGCATGTATGCGATAAATATTTAAAAAAAAAACCCTCCGAGTCTGTCTGTCTATAAAAAGTTTCTTTCTTTTTTTTAATTTTTTAATGAATTTAATGCTGTCCTAGATTGTAATATTGACTTGAATGAATGACTTGACGGCCGGCTGGTCGAGTGGTCAGACAACTGGACACTACGCAGCGGTCGCGGGTTCGAATCCCGCCAGGTGCAGATAATCTGTATGACGAATATAGATGTCTGCACCGGGTCATGGATGTGTATTTATGTATATATGTATTTATATCTTAAATTTATTTCCGTTCCTAGTACCTGTAACAAGTTTTTACGAACTTACCACGGGGCTAGGTTAACGTGGTGTGATTGTTGGTTAATATTTATTTATTTATTTAATATACACTTAAATTATAAAATTTAAATAAAGAAACCGATTTTCCCAGCTGTGCGACACTTATGCATGCATGCATATAGCTTTAATACAAAAAAAAAATATTTTTAAGCATCTGTTATTTTCAGATTATGAAAGGAGCCTACAGCTATTACACATTATTGAGGAAATAAATCAATTTACTAAAATTTATGTACCAATTCAATACGAATTACACCGCATATTGCAAATACTTTTAATACTATTCAAGTGCACTTAACACAAATAATAATAAATGATATTACCAAAAAAAAAAAACAGATTTGTTTTATTTGCATTAATGTATTTATTTAATAGTTAACTATACTGTACAATATACAAAAATATATTGAGCCAGATTGAGCCAGATTAGCCAACCTTAAGATGTGCAGCAAATAATATCACTCTTTCTACGGTAGATGTACAAATAATACGATGTACAAAATTTTTGTCTCAAAGTCCCACCTGAAAATCTTTAGTCGATAAAAAAACAAAAATATTGAGCTATAAAAAAGTCCCTAATTTTGATTTTAAGCCGTTGCTCATCAAACAGTAAGTTTTCCATAAAAAAAACGTATTAAAAAACATTTTTTATTCATTTCTTCTTCTGCTCGCACAGTAAGATTTTATCTTTCGTATTTTTCTATACAATACTTTAAAAAAATATTCAAATTACCTTCAAAGAGAACAGTGAGACAAATCTGTAAATTGAATATGTTTTTCAGAAATCGTCATTCTACTCGAAAATTTTCTAAAATAGCAGTAATTGTTTTTTGTGAATAAACAATTGACGGTAGAAAAAAAAGTTAGAGAACAAAGTTGTAAGAAATTTTGTGTTCTACTAATTTGTTTCAAATATTTTTTTCTCTACCACTCACAGTTTAGCTTGTACAGCTACTCAAAGCATTAATTTTTCAAAGATTCCGTTTACGACGACTGTAATAACCAAATTATCAGACTTAAGTAAAAAAGTTAAAGGGGAAAGTTTGTTGTTGAATTTACTGAAATATATTCACACTTAAACCACCCAATTCATTAGTTCTACCGCAAATACAGCCTTAAATTTCTCTTATACCCTTCTCTATTCCTTTCTCTTACACAATTTAAAATTGATGACTTGATACAGTCTTTAAGTTAATCTGCACGTGTTCCTCGTGGCACAACACACAAAGTTTGTCTCAAGTCACAAGCCAAGAGAACAATTACCCCACCTACAATTCGGTCGCAACCTCTAATATCTTATGTTTCTGTCGTCATCAGCAATCTAAATTTTGATATAAAATTTGTGTAGAATCCTACCGATTAATTTTATTATTCTGTACCAGCTCGTAAACCTCCCTTTGCTGAGTGAAGGCCTCTTCACCATAATATAGAAGAAGGATTGGAGCTTAATCCACCACGCTACTCCGCTGCGAGTTGATAGGGCTCTTACAACGTCTTAAAATTATATCAGTCACATAATACTGAATATTTTAAAGTGCTACAACAATTTGATGTGTTTAAAAATTAGAACCATAACTTAGTATTTACAATAAAACATACATTTAACTAACTATATTTGATAAATTGTCACTAATTACGAATAATGAATTTAAAAAAATATTTAAACCTATAACTTGTAATGATTAAGAACTCTTTTGTTACTGTCTATTTCATACCGTTATTTGTTTACTTTAATTGCACACAAACTTTTGTAAACAAAAATGTTGTTTACAGCTATAAAGACAAAGTAAACTGAATAATATGTATACATGTGTAATGTCTAATACCTACTTACGTAGTTTTAAATGCGCGCGAGATTTTTATTATTTTATGCGTGAATTTTCGAATGAGATAGTTTAAGGCCAGTATATCCCAAATCACCTGTTTTTGATAGAGTTTTAAACATAGTAATATTCATTTTTTTGATCCGTTAAAAATATATGTTGTAGTTTAACAAACGTTCTTGATTATTCAACGGTTCAAAACACGATAATTGTAACTTGACTCGATAAAAAAAAAACATAAAGAAAGGATGTTTTTGATTATTTTTCGAGTTTTATTCGAAGAATATCAGATTTTAAGTTACAATATTCACATGTAAAAATAGGTAATAACTTTTAGTAGAACATTTAACGGTTACTTTTTTAAATAAATGTTTCTATTTTTTTTTAAATATTAAATATTTAAATTATATAAGAAAACGGCCCGCGCGCCTCGCTTTAGTTGCCTGCGAGGCGTCATCGAAGTAGGACCTGTATCTCTGCTGTCTGGCGGCGTCCCCCCCCCCCCTCTAAAGATTGGATTTTTTTTTTTTATAACAAAAATATCCACGGGCTTGCCCGTGGATATTTGCCCGTGCCTTTTTTTAATTAAATGTATAAGATTGTTAATATAGTTTCATGCGTACTATTTTAGACTTACATTAGCTAGACTTATTGTCAGGATCTCTATGACGCGAGTCCGTATACTGACCATTATTTATTTATTATTATTATAATTTTTTTTAATACATATAATCATATTTACATACATATAATCATTTTTAATAAACATAATCTTTATTTACAAATATAATTTACATATACAAATATACACACATACATATATATACATATATATACACACACACACACACACATATATATTTTATTTTGTCTTTTTTTTTCTTACATCTATTTACATCATGTTTCTTATTTTCTATGTACATGCGTTTATTCCTTGATCTAATATAATCTAATATTTCATTGCTTGTTAGTACATACATACCAGCCACCACATTTTTACGGCATGTCTACATTTACATTTGGGCTCTTTATTTTTGTATTATTTATTGGAGACTCTGCCGCAGCCATCCCCCGAGGGAAGCTGTTCGAGCACATCCTCAATGACGGCGGTGTCTCTTTTATGTATAGCCATCTTGAGGGTGTGCTCGAGTATTTCCTTTGTTGTGGCCTCCACCGAGGCCGACAAAACGACCGATTGCATCACCACCGTCGTCGGTGTAGTAGACACAGGTCTTTGTGTGCCTGGTCACCGCGACCACAGCATGCGGAACACTGTCATGAATCCGCAGCCTCCTAGTCTTTGTCTGGACGATGATGACTGCCTCGCGTGTCTGTCCCTGTGCCTCGTGGATAGTCATGACGCTCGATCCCTGTCCGGTGCCGTATCCCTTGTCTATCAACGTCTTCTTTTCCTCTTGTGTGAAAACCGATGTATAGGGTCCGGTCTTGTCTCTTAGGAATTCGAGCGCCAGTGAACCTCTCTATCCTCAGAGAATGGATAGTGTGGTTTGAGAAATAGATTAGATAATTTTATTTAGTACTAACTGTGCCCCGCGGTTTCACCCGCGTTAATTTGAGGGAAAAACGTACTTAAATATTTTCGCCTCGTTGGTCCAGTGGTACCAAGCGTTACTGCCGAGCAAGGGGTCTCAGGTTTGATTCTTGGGTCGTTCAACATATTACTGAGTTTTTTTTTCGAAAATTTACAGTAAAAGAGTGATGTTATATTTACTTTAAAAGTGGAACTATAATTAAAAAATGTCTTGAGAAGAGAAATAATAAAGGACGCAACGGAAGCTCTCAAAAAAGATTATTTTTTCCCGTTTTTGTAACATTTCTTATTATTACTCAGCCCCTATTAGTCGTAGCGTGATGTTATATAGCTTAAATTCTTCCTCAGTAAATGGACTATCCAACGCAAAAAGAATTTTTAAATTTGAACCAGTGGTTCATGAGATTAGCGCGTTCAAACAAACAAACTCTTCAGTTTTATCTATTAGTATAGATTATTATTGATTATTTTATTAGATTAGTTTAGTTAGTACTCTAACAACGTTGGAAGTGTTTTTACTGTATAGCAGTGTAGTGTAGATATAAAATGGGGAATAAAACTAGAAATAAAAAGAAAATATCTAGACGTGAACTACGTAAGCTTAGAAAAGCGATCAGATAAGTACTCGTAAGTTTAATGAACACTCAATCTATTTTTAGCTAGAATATAATGATTGTCATCGATATCTTAGACCGATATATTAGCATATCCAAAATTTCAATAAGTTATATTAGTATTTTCACCTAACAGCGGCTAGCTAGCAGCTAGCGGCAATTGAAGATTCTTCGACGGTCAGCGAATGGCGATGGGTCCCAACCAGGCTAAACGTAGCC
The DNA here is from genome assembly GCA_036937285.1 of Euphydryas editha. NCBI lineage: Eukaryota > Metazoa > Arthropoda > Insecta > Lepidoptera > Nymphalidae > Euphydryas > Euphydryas editha. The sequence continues at coordinate 1,211,136 of JAUPFZ010000007.1, read as the reverse complement.
GACGACGCAGCGCGGGACGTACCAGCGGGATTCAGCAGTGGTCACAGATAGTACACAGGTCCTGAATTTCCTTATCATCCGGAGTCCACCTGGCCCACGGAAACGTCCGCCTTGTCGTCGTCAACCGAATCTACAGGCGAAGAAAAAACTCATCACGTCACCGATCGTAAACAGCCGCGACTCAAAGAAGGGTTACCAGACTGCACACGGTACTCCAGCTGGAACAGACTCCGCTACACGACGGCTCGAGTGCTACAGTTTATAGAACTCTGTCGAGCCAATACACAACGAGTCAACTATAAAAGGACTAAGAAAAGCGCGTTAAAAGACCCAGACTGGAAAAGGACGAACAAGAAGCTGAAAACACGCCAGAAAATAAGAGTAGAGCTCGAAGAAACTTTGGAGGTTCGTCCGGTCTCCGCGGAACTTATCAGGAAAGCTGAAGACCTATTCATGAGAACAGTCCAAGAAGAATCTTTCCCAAATGAAGTAGAAAGCATTAAAGACGGGAAGTCGTTTACCCGAAACAGTCGCCTCAAGCAGCTGAGCATCGAGTGTGCAGAGAGAGCCCTCCGAGTCCGTAGTCGTATTAACGCCGCGGAGCAACTATCAACGCCATCTAAAAACCCGATGATACTAGATAGAAATCATCACACAGTGAAGTTGTGGATCATAGCGATGCATAGAACGAGGCATCACACGGGAGTCGAGGCGACTGTGAACGAATGTCGACAGCACTACTGGATACTACGCCTGCGGCCCGGCACAAGAACGCTCTTTCCACAGTGTCTACACTGCCGGATTAGGGCAGCGATCCCGCCACACCCGAGAACAGGAGACCTACCTGCGTGTCGCCTAGCTCACCATCAGCGACCCTTCACATACACAGGGGTGGACTACTTCAGACCATTAACAGTCACCGTGGGACGCAGCCAACAGAAACGTTACGTGGCAGTATTCACGTGCCTCACTGTAAGAACGATCCACCTAGAGATAGCGACGTCACTGAGCACAGACTCAGTGATAATGAATTTAAGAAGAATGAAAGCTCGACGAGGACAACCTGCTCAAATCTGGTCCGACAATGGGAATAACCTGCGAGGTGCCGACAACGAATTGAGACAGGCAATGGACAGAGCGACGTCCTCACCTTCGTCGCTGGGTCAACAGGCGGCATAGGGTCCTTACGTTTCGGCTGTCGCCGGTGCTTACCGGGCACGGTTGCTTCGGTAAGTACCTGCACCAAATCGCTAGGCGAGAAGCCACCCCTGATTTTGCCACGAGTGTAGCGCGCCAATCGACTCGGCGCATCACACCCTGGAGGAATGCGCCGCTTGGGAGCCCTAGCGCAGGGCCCTGGTGGCAGTAATAGGTGGAACATAAACATTTAATACCTAAGAGAAGAAATAAAGTTTAAATCTACTTCTCTTAGGTATTAAATGTTGTAAAGTGTATTAATTACCAAAAAAAAAAAAAAAATTACTGATAATTAATATAAATTAAAATATTAATAGTAATTTTTTTTTAAGCTATAAACCCATAAAAAATTAAATAATGGTTTTTATCTACTTCTCTTAGGTATTAAATGTTTATGTTGCATTTTATACTGTGCCTTCAGGATCGAAAACAAAACTGAATTATGAAATAACCTAAAGTAAAAAAAAAAACCTAGTAAGTTACTGTAAAATTATATATTTAATTATTTCCGTGCGCCGTCGCCGCGCGCGGGGTCATCGAGAGTTCATTTGATCGGAGACTTCGCGTAACTAGTCGCGCGGGGAGGGAGGTAGCGCTAAATACCTACAACGCTCGAATATACTGGCCTTAAAGGTTTTGATTAATGTCCGACCGAAATTTCGGTTTCGGTTTCGGTTTCGGCCAGTTTCGGCCAAGAAATCTAGTTTCGGCCTTAGTTTCGGTTTCGGCCAAAAAATGGCCGAAACTTTCGGCCGCGCCGAAACTCGTGTATTGAACTTCATTTTGTTGAGTTTTCTTTTTAAATTACAAATGTACGTGTTTATAGATAATTGTCGTTGGATTTCATGACCTTTGTTTATTTAATTTTAACTATGTGAGAATCGTAGGTATAGCTTATGCGAATTACCTACTCAGTCATCTCGTCTCATCCTTTCCCATTGATCGCGCGTAGTGCCCAGTCAGTTTGGATAGGTACTGTATTTTTTTCTATTTATAATTCGTATTTATTTACCCCAATAAATTTTCCCTAATTTAGACAGAAAGCCGTGTGCCTACCTCATCAGTTATTACAGTAATTTTATTTTATATGTGATCTATGAAATAAGTATTATTTATTTATCTTATAATAATTACTTCATTTGTTTTAGGTAAAAAATGTCACAAAAACAAAAAAAAACAGATTTGACAATTTTTTTTTTTAAAAGTATTAGCGATTCATCTAAAGCTTTTTGCAAACTTTGTAAAAAGTCATATTCTTTTTTTTTCTTTCTTTGCAAAATAGAAGGATTAACAGCCGGGACTCATTTAAATTTTACATGGCTCCTTTTTAAGATTTGATCGGTTAAAGAATGGATTCCGACTATAAATCCTTCTATTTTGCAAAGAGTTTATGATTTGATTATGTGTGTGTCGATTATAAAACTATTTCAATAGTGTAGTTATTCAGTATTACTTTTGACAACATTATAAACTACTGGGCTTGTTTTTTATTTACTTTTTAATTTATTTTTCATTTTTTAATTTCATCTATCTGTATCTTTTAGTTTATCTGTTAGTTTTTTTTACGCAGTCCGGTTTTTTTTTTGTTTGAATTTTATTTTTATTATACACTTTTTAGTTAGGATTCATTGGCTTCGTTATTAGAATTATAAGATGGTAAATTTCGCAATCACAGTCCGAGACCCAAGACGCTGAGACCCATGCCTCTTCTCTCTTGTTTTGTGTGCCTTGGATGTGAACCCGACCTCTGCTTTCGCAGTCTGCAGCCATACCACTAGTACCAGGATATCACTGCTACTATCCCCGTCTAATAAGGGCAGAATAACGAAATAATAAAGTATATAAGTACCTATTTTATGTATGAAAATTAGCGAAACTGGTTGTTTAAAACTTAATTTAAATCGTTATATATTCTAAACCATTATTTGAAAAAAAATGAGAGAATCCTAAAAATCATTTTTGAATACCTATTCAACGAAACCCCACTTGACGTAATTCATCTTTTTTGACAATATGGCATCTGGTTGTGGCTGTGGTGAATATTTATTATTATCATATATTTAGTGACATTCGCGGAGTTAAGATGAATTGATTCACGTAAGAGTCATTAAAATAGGTCAACACGTTTGATCTCAACAACGCCACATAGGAACAAACATACATACATAGATACTATGTATCTGCTGATAAACACATTATCCTTCTTTCTGTCGCGCAGTCGGTTAATGATAAACACATTACCCTTCTTTGCGTCGAGCAGTTAGGTAATGATAAACACATTACTCTTCTTTGCGTCGCGCAGTCAGGTAAAACTGAACTAGATTTTAGTTGTTAGTTACAATTAAAATTTTAAATATGTTTAAGGTAGTTCCAGCATGAAACCACTTTTCGATAGATTCGGCTAAAAACTTTTTCACGGGTTCAAAATAGCTTTATTTATGAATTCCTAAAATTTCATAATTTTTGACGGTTTAGATCGCGAGATATTTAAAGACAAAGTTCGCGATTTTGAGAGTAATGTCCCATTTATGTATGTAAAATTTCCGGTTTTTTATTATATTAAAAAATTCTCTCGACAGAAATGGGAAAAAAACTAGGAGTGTTGAAAAATGTTTTTAGAAAAAGCTAAAAAAGAAAAGTAGCACTTCACGGTTTTGTTATCACTATAAATTTTAAATTTATAGTGATCTGGCAACACTGTGCACAACGCTCTCATCTTTTTAATTTAATAAAACTATTATTAGAAAGCGCAATACTATTTGTATATACTAAGACCATATAAACAAAAATATTTAAAACACTCAGAGCAACGTTGCCAGATTACTATAACTAACGATATAAGGCAGAAGTTATATTAAGGTAGGACTACACTTAACCACGCTGGTTTCGGTTTCGGTTTCGGTTTCGGCCGAAACTGAGAGCAAGGCCGAAAGTTCGGTTTCGGTTTCGGTTTCGGCTGAAAAACCTGTTTCGGTCGGACACTAGTTTTGATTATGAAGTTGAAACGGTGAGACGTTCGTTAAACACAGCCACGATAGAAGAGTAAAATAGTAACCTCAGTATTACTGACTCGAATACAACTGAAAAACTATTGGAATGACTTATTTTCCGCGTACAATGTTTCCATTGTAATTTAAAGCTCTATTTATGTACTCATGCTACATAATCGCGCCGCCAGTGGGCGATACAATGCAATATACGCAAGCAGAGTAGCTCGTATATTAAAACAAAGTTAAATTAAAAAGAAAATTGGTATTTTATTTTTATGCGGAATAAGATCTATAACACCAACAGAACCCCCCCCCCCCCCTTGAAGGACGGTATATAGAAGCCAGTTATAGTTTACTAGCTTTACCCCGCGATTGTATCCCATTGGGATTTCGAGACAAAAAAAAATGTGTTGAATAGAATTTTCAATTGCATTAAACTGAGCGACGAGTAACAAACAAACAAACATCCATCCACCAATCTCATAAATCTCGTTTATGACATTCATTCAACATATATCAGTTCTACATAACTCTCTCATTTGTGATTTTAAATCTACAAAACCTTGACAGAGATAAAGCAAGCGCCACAACATAAAGTTCTCAAGCGAACAGAATGAAAAAACATGAACATTGTCTTGTCACCGGGACGGCGTATGTTTTATGTTTGCGTGACTATGTCGACTGTCCCTACGTACAGTATCGAAACTGAAAATTTGCGTTTTTTTGTTATTGCACTAAGAAACTCCTTTTTATATATGTTTTCATACAAAAAAGAGAATAAGCTAAAAAAATACATATTAAACCACATTTTTCATGAGTAATATCGATACTTAACAAATAAATGACAATTTTGTACACAAAATTAACTTAAAAGTGCTCTCCTGTAAAGTACCTTTTTTCAGTTTCGATAGTATACGTAGGGACAGTCGATGTATGTTTGTTTCTTCTATCACGACTATAGTACACATTCTTAACTTTTTTAGATCATATTTTATTCAGACATTCGTATTAACAAATCTTTGACGGATAAAGAATATATAATTATTTGTGCAGGATTATTATTGCAGTTTAAGTATATGTTAACTGCTTTTAAAAACGTAACTATCGTGATTTTTCTGAATCTTCTAAGAAAAATCTGTTCTCTTGAGCTCATAAAATTTAACATAATTATTTATTTTATTACTACAGTCAGCTGTGAGCACTCGACGACAAAGCACGCATCAACGTGACGTAATACCTTCTTCAGTTGTTCACAACCTTCGGTCATATTAAGATTTATTTATACCAACGCAATGAAGTGCGCTTTCTGCGACGAAAATGTTAGCGATGGTGTTCAGTGTGCCTCCTGTAAAAAACAACTAGACTTCCGCTGTGCAAGCATATCTGAAGCTGGGTGGAGGAAATTAGGTGCTGATAGAAGAGCAGCATGGAAGTGTCCATCATGTCGAATTACATCACCTTCGCCTTCAACTGCGGAGCAGGCTTCACTTCAAGTTGTACTTAATGAGATTAGAGATTTAAAACGACAGTTATCCATTTTACCATCACTTACGGAGGATATTCACAGCATTAAAGACGAACTTAAAGAGTTACGGCATTGTTGTGAATACAATTCTGGCCTTGTAGAAGAATTCTCACATAAAATTAAAGATCTGGAATCAAGAATCACAGGATTGGAAGGCCTTCAAACCACCGTTCATACCATTCAACGTGATGTAGAGGGGATTAAAGCAGAGTTAATAGCCAGCGACCAGCGATCCAGACTAAACAATGTGGAAATAAAAGGTGTTCCCTTAAGCAAAACAGAAAACTTATTTACCATCGTGGAGACAATTAGTAGAAAAGTGAATTTCTCATTTCCAATGACTCAGATCAATTATATATCACGAATACCCATGTATAAATCAAAAGAAAAAACGATTATAGTTAGTTTTCTTAACCGTTATATAAAGGAAGATTTTGTTGCTGCTGCTCGAGCCTGCAAAACTCTGTCTACTCTCGACCTGGGATTTCAAGGAACATCCACTCGAATATATGTAAACGATCATCTCAACGCTCACGGCAAAACATTACTTAACAAGACTAAATTGCTAGCAAAACAAAATAGTTACAAATATGTATGGGTTAAGCATGGAAAGATACACATTCGTAAGAATGATACGTCCAAATCATTTGTTATTACTAAAGATAATGATTTAAACAAGCTAACATAGTCTATATTTTATGCCGAAATGCATCACCATCATTCATATTTTGTTTGACATTAATAATATTTGATAAAACAGGTTCTCGATTAAATGTAATTGATAAAATGTTTACAACCCATGCTTTGCTTATTGCTGTGTCATTCTTTTGTATACGCGCTGCTTTGTTTGATCGCACTACTGTGAGTATGTTATTTCTTTCATTCGCACTAATACACGTTCGGCAATGTAACTATTATTTTCGCATGATTTTTGAATATAATTGCTTGTTTAACTACCTTCAGTTTCTGTCATATTTTATGCACTGTTTTACTACATACATATGTATATACATTACGCTCTTAATGAAATCGATCACTATTAGTTGCATTTATTTATTAGAACTTGATTCCAAAATTTATTTATTCGAGATGTCTTTAAATTTTGTGTTAATGATAAATTTATTGAGTGTTTGAGTGAGCTGTTTGACCGCTGCCTGCGGTCTGGCCAGTTCCCGGAGGCCTGGAAGGAAGGTCGGCTCTGCCTACTACCTAAGGCAGGGCGGACCCCGGACTCAGCTTCGGCGGTGCGACCGGTGGTGCTGCTGAACGAAGCTGGTAAAGCCTTGGAGAAGATAGTGGCCTCCCGGCTAGTTCAGCACCTGGAGGAGGGCTCGGGTCCCGGACTTTCAGAATCCCAGTTCGGGTTCCGAGCACGTCGGTCGACCATCGACGCCCTCAAACGCCTGCGGGCGGTGACGGGTGAGGCGGAACACGGAAGGGAAGTGGTGGTCGCGGTGTCGTTGGACATCGCGAACGCCTTCAACAGTCTGCCGCACGCGGTGATACGGGAGGCACTAAAATACTTCGGAGTGCCCCCGTATCTAAGGAGGCTGTTGGAGGCGTACCTCTCCGATAGAAGGGTAGGCCTCGAGAACCGGTCGGGGTCCGTGGAGTGGTGGCGAGACGGCTGCGGTATCCCGCAGGGATCCGTTCTGGGTCCGATCCTGTGGGACATCGGGTACGACTGGGTCCTGCGAGGCCGCCTCCTCCCAGGGATGGGTGTTATCTGCTACGCGGATGACACCCTCGTTTATTCCCGCGGACGAAACTACAAGGAGGCGGCGCGGCTGGCCGAGATCGGACTCGACCTCGTGATCAGCCGCATAGAGAGTTTGGGGCTTCGTGTCAGGATTGACAAGACCGAAGCCCTGCTCTTCCGCGGGACCGGCCGCAAGGGACCTCCACCGGGGACTACCCTTCAGATCGGAGTATCTCGGGCTCATCCTGGACGGAGGGTGGACTTTCGGCCCACATTTCGCGATGGTGGGACCGAAGGTCGTGAAGGCGGCGAGTGGGCTGGGCAGACTCCTCCCGAACCTCGGAGGACCCAGCGCCGCTTGCAGGCAGCTGTACTCCGGAGTCTGCCGGAGTATGGCGATGTACGGTGCCCCGGTTTGGGCGGATCGCCTCACCGCGAAAAATAAGGTGGGGCTGCGCGCTGCGCAGCGAACAATCGCGGTGAGGGTGATTCGGGGATACCGTACGGTATCGTGGGCTGCAGCTACTGCTCTAGCCGGCGACCCCCCATGGGAGCTCGTGGCGGAGGTTCTTGCCGAGACCTACTCATACGTCTCGGGTAGGAGGGCTCTTGGTGAGAACCCCACGTTGGACGGTATCCTACGTGTGCGTCGGATAGGGCAGGAAGCGCTAATGCGGAGGTGGGGGGAGGACCTGGCGGTGCAGCCATATGGCACACGCGTAACGGCTGCCATTCGCCCGGTCTTTGAGCGGTGGATGCGTCGAAAACGCAAGCCCCTCACCTTCCGTCTGACACAGATTCTCACCGGGCACGGTTGCTTTGGTGACTACCTGTGTCGGACGACCCAAAGGGAGCCGACGACTGAGTGTCACGATTGTGGCGCAGCGGTGGACTCTGCCCAGCACACCCTCAAGGTGTGCCCGAGATGGGCGGTGAAGCATCAGGGTCTGACGGTCGGTCGGTCGTCGGAGGGGACTTGTCGCTCCCGAGCGTCATCACCGCGATGCTCGGCGACGATGAGTCCTGGAAGGCGATGGTCTCCTTCTGCGAGACAGTAATGTCCCAGAAGGAGGCCGACGAGCGGATAAGAAAGGAGGCCGCCGACGTGGCCTCCATCCGCGGGCGACGAATGGGGGTGCGTAGGAGGCGCTACTTAATGCGCCTCCAGTAACGCCCTTGTGCCCGTATGGGGCCGGGATGGGAACCCGGTCCTGCTAAACACGGCGTCGTCGGGACTGTTCAGAGGTTAGCCGGACAGTCCCCATGGAGGAGAAGTCTGGCCTTTTCGCCGAGGCCAGCCTGTCGCTGGAGGGATCCTGTCGCCTGCAGATCCGGGACCCTCCAATTAAAGCGGCTAAAGGCTCCCGCAGGGGTTTAGTACGGTATTCGGTCACGGTGGCATGCGCCAGCGATCCCGTGGCGTCCTTGTACGACGATGAGGGCACCGCTGGGTTTTAGTGGGTATTCTGACTTCGCAGTCAGCGAGTCCCACATACCCGTCACCTTCGGGCGGCGGGATACGTAAACGTATTTCCCAGCGTCAAAAAAAAAAAAAAAAAAAAGGACTGCCGACCCGGGCGTCCTGGATATCATCCGTAAATGGATTCCCCTACGTAAAAAAAAAAAGATATTTTTGAATAACAATATTAATTAATAATAATAACAATCATTCGCGTTGTCATATTTTTGATTACGTGACCTTAGTACTGAGAGCACCTTACCTCGAAAGCGCCAGTGCTCTCAGTGCCAAAATGGCAGTGATTCATGATGTCATATACTGCAAGTGTACTGGAAGTCTATAACGGAACGAATTTTCAGTACTAACAGCACTGGAGCAGTGCTCTCAGTATGTATCGGAACACGGCCTTCATTGCTATCTAGTTTTGGCGTGCGTCAATAGCGAACTTTAAACATTAATTAAACTTTACTCCCAAGAACAATGAGTCCATTGAGAGATCGAGAATTAAATTAGGGATTAGCTAATCGTATTTCTATAATAGAGTCAATTTAACTATATTATATACAGATGAGGTGCTTTAGGGGGTGTGTTATTAGATGACTCGCTTGAACCCCCGAGCTTCGCAAGGTACGACGACAAAGCGAGACGAGTGAGAAGTGGTAAATGCAAATAAGGAAAGCTGGCTGTAGCAGTAAGGAACATTCCTTGCGTCAACAAAAAAACGCGCACCTTAGGTTTGAAAACCTGTTAATTAAAGATGGTTTTAAGCTTTAAACGAAACGAATATGCAAGAGAAAAGAATTTCGCAGTAATTGAAAAAAAAAATAGAATTAAAACAGCCAATATCGTCCAGCGATTCAGTTCATACAATCGCGTCGCAGGATCAGTGGTCGATTCATATCAGTGAAACGATCAACTTATAACTTTACAAAATAAATAATTCCAAATAGGAGATCAGGAAACCCGAAAATTATAACAATAGAAGTGCTAATCACACTGTTATTGACGTACTTCAAAATAATGAGAACAACATCATACGATTGTTGAAGTCAATTAAATACGCATTACCTATTAGGTAAACTCAAAAACTACTCGTCAGATCTCGTTCAAATATAAGTATATTGGACCACATAACAATAGCACCGACGTGTTTACGGTCATACTAAAATGAATATTTTTTGCATCTAATTGCATTACAAAAAAGTTTATTAACTGCAATATTTCCTTGAATCACGTTTTTCGATCAAAATGTTTCGAAAGTATTGATTCTCTTTGATGGTTGTTGTAATAAAAAATAATGACTGGAAATTATTAAGAAAATAATTCAGACAAATTCGTGTCTCGTCCGAGAGAAAAGAATTTCGTAGACTCATAATTTACATGACATACAGGTGACCGTTCTGGTGTAGTGCTGCGAGTAGTTGCCTAAACGTCATGCGCCGGTGGTCGCGGGTTCGATTCCCGCTCGTGATAGATATTTGTAGTTGTACAAATATTTGTCTGGATGTATGTCGTAGTGGGTATCCCCGCCGTGCCTCGAAGATCACGTAAAGCCGTCAGTCCCAGTTGTTATCATAGACACCAGATAACGAGCGTTACCCATGGTAGGGAAATTGCCAACTCGCAGTGGAGCAGCGTGGTGAGTTAAGCTCCAACCCTTCTTCTACATGGACAAGACGCCTTCGCTCAGCATTGAGCGGTTTACAGGCTAACGGTTACGCTAATCTTTATACTATTTATTTATGTAATTAGCCAGCAAAATAATAGTCAGACGCCAGCTCACCTGGGATTCAAGTATTAATTTTCTTTAATAAAGTATTTTATTCAAAGATTGAAAAAATATTATACAACTACATGAAGAAGAAGATAACGATCTGAGATTTCAATAGAATATCTTAGGTATCAACGGTAAGCAATAGTATTTGGGGAATACTTGAACTGTCAAAACATAATTATGAACCATTAACAAGTTTATGTAGTAGAACATGGGTTATGATGATTGGTGATCACCGTCACCCATGACCACTTGCAGTACTAGAGCGCCACCCTCGAGGTGTGCCCGAGATGGGCGGTGCTGCGTCAAGGTCTGACGTCGGTCATCGGAGGGGACTTGTCTCTCCCGAGCGTCATCACCGCGATGCTCGGCGACGACGAGTCCTGGAAGGCGATGGTCTCCTTCTGCGAGACAGTAATGTCCCAGAAGGAGGCCGACGAGCGGAGGAGAGAGGAGGCCGCCGACGTGGCCTCCATCCGCGGGCGACGAATGGGGGTGCGTAGGAGGCGCTACTTAATGCGCCTCCTGTAACGCCCTTGTGCCCGTGTCGGGCCGGGATGGGAACCCGGTCCTGCTAGACACGGCGTCGTCGGGACTGTTCAGAGGTTAGCCGGACAGTCCCCATGGAGGAGAAGTCTGGCCTTTTCGCCAAGGCCAGCCTGTCGCTGGAGGGATCCTGTTGCCTGCAGATCCGGGACCCTCCAATTAAAGCGGCTGAAGGCTCCCGCAGGGGTTTAGTACGGTATTGCACTCCCAAAGTGCCGAGTCCGACATAGGTCTAGGACTGCCGACCCGGGCATCCTGGATATCATCCGTAAATGGATTCCCCTGCGTAGAAAAAAAAAAAAAAAAAAAAAAAAAAAGGAGCGCCAAATGCGTGGAAGTAATAAAGGGGAGAAGAAAGGATTTATGAAACGGAAAGAAAGGTGTAGAGAATTAATGGAACTTTTGGACCACTACACCAGAATTATGTAACATTTTACCTTTCTACGAATACCATATTTGGGGAGTTTCAATGAAAATTCTAAACAAAGCGCTCGTATGATATCAAAAAAAAGATTAAGAAAATTACCTTTAAAAAAAAGATTTAATTAAAAAAATCAAAAAAACCCGACTGCGTAAAATACTCTTATTATAAACTAAAAAGAATAAAACAATTTACTAGCTTTCATTTGATACCCATATTGCTACAGAAAGAAAAAAAAATCAACTCCACCCCCCCCTCATTCCGCCATTTGCGGGCGCTATTTTGAGAATTTATATAGCCTATGTCACTACTACAATTTAGACAAATCCAACGACACCTCATATGTCAAAAACCGTCCAGCCGTTTGGGCGGCCGTTAGGGCGTGCCAAAGAAATGGACATACATACATACATACATACATACACTCGAAAAACATAACCCTCCTTCTGTCGCAATCGGGTAATAAAATCGATAAATAATTGACAATATTTATCGATATAAGACGATATAAAATAGATACTTAAAATAATAATAAAAATTATTTCTTTTGCATAATCTCTATAGTATATTTTACATTAAAACCTATTAGTTAATTTCTGCCATTCAATACTATTATTTAAGAAATAGTATTAAGTTATTTTCTTTTCTTATTTCAAATAATTAATTCATGTGTATTCATACACGACCTTAGTCAAACCTCACCAAAACCATCACTACCACCACCACAATAACGTATGTAGTGCCTATCATTATACATGCTGCAATGTAACTAATCTACAATTGACTACTATAATAATAACAGGTCCCTGATTTTATTAATCTAAAAATATTACATTGTAATCAATTGTTTAGTTAGTTTACGGAATATCATGATTGCAACCATCTATATAATTTATTCAGTTTTCGTAACTCCTGCCGATTATTAAAATATTGATCAAGAATCAAGAAAGAAGTGTGCTGAGCAGAGTCCACCGCTACGCCACAATAGTGACATTCAGTCGTCGGCTATTCTAATGAGAAATAAAGTAACTCTAACATAATTGCAACTTCAAATCTATAAATAAATAAATCATGATTTATTATACTGTACTGTATCAGCCTGTAAACAACTCACTACTGAGCGAAGGTATAGAAAAAGGGTTGGAGCTTTATCCACTACGATGCTCCACTGCGGGTTGGCGGATAATGTCCCTACCCTGAGTACCTAACGATCGTCATCAGGTGACTATGATAACAACCGGGACCGACAGCCTTACGTGTTCTCCGAGGCACGGTGGGGAGACCAACAAGAACATACAACTAGACCGGAAACAAATATTTGTACAAATACAAATATCTGTCTCGAGCGGGAATCGAACCCGCGACCGCCGGCGCGCGGTGTTGAGGTGACTACTCGCATCACTACACAAAAACGGTCGTCATAATTCGCAACACATAAAATTAAACAACAAATTTGATTTTTTGATTTTTGAAGTTTTTTTTTTTTTTTTTTTTGATGATTTTTTTGATTTGATTGGTGTTATTAGACATATTATAAATTCTAAATTTATTTTTAAAATTTAGTAAAAAAAAAGCAAATACAATTGACACTGTCTATCTAATAAAAATGTACTACCTAACATATTCAACTGCTAGATGACCGCCTCTTAATACTCATGTTAAAAGGGATTGGAATTCGCTATTCGCTATGAGTGCGACTGCAGCGCCAGACAAAATATGAACTATAGGAGGCTGTCATAAAATGTTTTTATACGTATGGCAATAGCAAGGAAAATAAAAATAAATAAATATTATAAATAATAGTAAAAAGAAAAAGTTATAAAAAATATGTGAGATTTTTGTAGTGATTACCGTTTTGTTTTTTAATGAAACGAATCAACAACAAGTAAGTATAATGATAAAAAATAATAAAGAATGCAGTAAACATTCAGGTTAAGTTATTTGATATTTATATCAAAGTCAAAAAGTGATACTAAGAAAAAAATTAAACTGAAGAAAAAATAATTAAATAGTTATATCAATGGAATATATTAATATTTATTTAATTAATGTAATTTTTTTTTTTTTTTGTTAATTTAAATTTAAGCATTTATTATAAATTAGATTTTTTTCATCAGAGAATCATAACAAAATTATTAACTTTTACTAAACTTAAAAATTTTGAAAAAGTTTTCAATTCTATAATACTAAAGTTAGCTGACGTTAATTTTTTTTTTTTTTTTTTGTTTTATTAAATTAGAACTAAAAATTTTTTTTTTTTTAATTTCACTTTGAATTTATCAAGTTTTTTACAAATTAATTTTTTTTTAATTTTTTCGTAATGATTTTTTCGATAAAAATAATTATTAAAATTTTTGGATGTCGGCTAACTTAATTTTCATTTAAATTTTCCGAATTATTGTTATTGATAAAGTTAAGGTTATGGTAGTACTTACTTCAGCCTTTTAACTGCAGCTATCCACTGATTCCGTTGATTTCTTTTCCATTGAGCAGTCGGAAATTTATAAAACTTGCACTCACTTTTTCTGCTGGTATTCTTACAATTTACAACACAACAACTTTGGTGTCTCATTTTTCTTTAATTCATTTAAATTAAAACAAAATAAATACTCTCACGTGTACTTGCTTACAATTTTAGGAATAATAGCCCCCCGTAGTACCGAAAGTGACCACTGCGAACGCTTCAGTCGATTTAATTTCCCCTACCATGGCTTCACTCACAGCGAATACCTATTGTTCCAGTGTAAAGGGGAAACGTCTCTTAGAATCTGTTCCATAATTTCTCCACTTCTCTTTTTAAGAAGATTTAATATTCATCAAAATTATATGAAAAACTCTCATGCAAAATTTCACACAAAAAACCATGACAGTTGGCTGGGTGTTACCATTAAACTATAGAATTTCATTAGACGAATTAAGAAAAAATATAAATATTTCATCTGTACAAAACGAGAGCGGATCTAATCAGTGATAAGTATGACAAACAAATTAATTATCGACGGTACCAGGTTCCATTCTCGGTTCGACTTTCCACTGACCCGCGGTAAATTGTTATTGATAATTAAAGCTGTTTTGTAAGTGAAGTCGGGGACTAGTTTCTCACAATTATTAGAAAAAATATTATAACGAAATATAATTTAAATTAATGTCTTAATCGACTTGTCTCGTAATGTCTTAATGACAATATTGCAATATTTTTTTCTATATCTATTTGTAAATATTTTTTAAATAAATAGACAGGTAACACTTTTTTGTAATTTCTATAAAATAATATTATGTACTTATGATAAGACTAAATAAATAAAATAAATAAATGACTAGGAATTTATTAATTTGTCTAACTTTACATCAAAGATTATAAGATTTTTTTTAAATCAAACTTCTTTAGGCGCATCTAAGGGGTAACTGAATGCTTTGGACGACGAGAATGCAACGGAAACGCGTTACGGTGTTGACGCGTTTATATAACATTCGATTTTTAAATATTTAAAGTATTATTATATTATATTTCAAGTATAATGATAATTCAATTAATGTATTTATGATATATAATGGTTGATATAAATGCGCTAGTTAAGAGCCACCTTGGATTTGACAGAGTCTGCAGAGTCTAGAGTCCGTCTTACCACATACATACATTCACAGCGCATTGGAAGTATAAAACATATAGGTTGGTACTAGGAATCTTGAGTTCTTTGTTACTGGTTTCTTCCATAGACGATTATACTAAAGACCGTCTAAATTTGGACTGTCAGATGTCACTGCGGGTGGATAGTAATACATTTAATATAATATTTACATAAATAATCCACCATATGGCTGTGTAGCGTCAATACCCGTCTATACTACGATTACAGTCGAAAGTACTTTAACATAACTTGTTCTAGAACGAATCTCGGAAAACTAGCTTCGATTGTCCGAATTTTTGCGAAATACAACGATATATTTGAGTCTGTGTCTGGTATCGACATTTTCGGAAACACCTTGGTTGTTTAAAAAAAAATGTCACCGATTATATGGATTGGTGAGTTCTGCTTTTAAGTAGTGCTTATTTATTTTTATTTTTTTTATTTTTTTTTTGTTATGTTCATTTACACGTTCTTAAGAATGTTGTTTATACTTGTTACATGCACATCAGTGAGAGCGATATTATGTATTTATTAATTATATATGTATATATATTGTAAGTATGCCTATTAAGTAAATAAGTACAGATACATGAATTTATTATGCCGACAGTCGAGCCCGCCACGGCAGAGTCTCTTCAAACTACACCAGAACGTTTGTCATCTTTATTTAATTACTAGCTGCTGCCCGCGACGTCTCCTGCTGAACGCTATTAGGTTACACGTTGTTACAGAATGCGTTGAAGAAATAAAGGTTCACTGCTCGTTCCCCGTAGGTGATAACGTGATAATATGTAGCCTATATGTTGACCCGACTTCTGAATAATATTCGTGCCAAATTTGAAGTAAATCCATGCAGTACTTTTTGAGTTTATCCCGGACATACATACAGACAAACAGACAAAAATTTTAAAAACTATATTTTTGGCTTCGGTATCGATTGTAGATCACATCCCAAGTATTCTTTTAAAAAAATATTGAATGTACGGTTTTGACTTTCCTAGCATTTTATTATATGTATAGATTTTATGGCACACTCACAGTACGTATATTAAAAATAAGTAAATACGAAACAAATAAGTAATATTTATGTAAAATAATGTAAGTTAATGTCCAGCTGAACAAAATTTGAGGAAAATATTGAACTACCTTCCTGATCCTACTAATACGAATATTATTGATGCAAAAATTTAAATAGATATTTGTTACTCTTGTACGCAAAAACTACTGAACCGATTGCAATTAAACTTGGTACGAAAATAGCTGGAGATCTATAGAATAACACATGTCGGAAATAACGCATGTACCTAAAACCGCGAAGCGCATCAAAATCTCGAACCTTCTTTTTTATTTTAATTAACAGTGATTGCAAATAAATAATTATTCACGGTGTTTGACCTAGACCTATCGCCTCGTTCGGTGACACTAAATCCATCAGAGCATAATATAAAAATAAAAATAAAAGAAGTCAGTTATATTTACAGAAGTTCAGAAACAAATCTAGAAATTTGATATATATTGTACTAATACTAATTAATAAAATTAATAATTGTCTCACAGCTGGGCAAACTCTTTAGTTTTATATCTATTTTATTCTTACTACTTACGTAAAACCAATTATGTTAAACTAGCATCTGCTCGCGACTTTGCCCGTGTGGGCTTATAGAAAAAAAAATAGCCTATATTCTATTAAATTTGATCACAAACAGCGCAGCAGATTAGCCACGAAACATAAATAAAAATAAATAAATAAAATAAAAATAGCCTTTATTTACTCTGACCTTTACACAGTTTGTAATACAGGCTGTCTTGCGACATAGACATCTTCAAGTTCCTTCCACTTTTGCCTGTCCATTGCTGTCCTTCTCCAAACTTTGGGCTGATCGTCGTCCCATCTTTTTTTCTGCCTTCCTCTACGTCCTTTTCCGTCCCGCGGGTACCATTCTGTTACTTTTTCGTCCACTTTCCTGTTGTTGACCTAATCATGTGACCACGAAACATACATTTACATAAATACAAACTAAATAACTAACTACAATCCTATAATCAAAAATAGTTTTTCTATTAATATTGCGTTATTATAAACATGACAACTGTTCTGGTGTAGTGGTGGTGGTGGTGGTGTCTCCTCAACGGCGGCGGTCGCGGGTTCGGTTCCAGCTCGGGGCAGATATTTTTATTTATGCAAATATTTGTTTCTGGTTTGTTCTGGTTTGTATGATGTGGGTCTCCCAAACGTATCTCGGAGAGCACGTAAAGCCGTCGGTCGCAGTTGTTATCATAGACATATTGTGTCTGTTGTTGTTATCATAGATAGCGATCATTACTCATAGTAGGGTAGTTAGCAGCCAACTCGCAGTGGATCAATCCTTTCTTCTATATGAAGAAGAGCCCACCAGGCCATCCCACTACTGGCCAACCAGTAGTGGAACGCTTACAAACTGATACAGTTCAGTTCACTTTTATCTGATAGTCGATATAGTTTCTACACCATGAAACCTATGCATAAAAAATAATTACTTTAAAAAAACATTATGTTTTTTCAAATTTCTATTGTAAATAACAAAACAGAGGAATTTAACAATATTAAAAAAAAAAAACATTTTTATAGATACTAAAGAACCATACTGATCGTTTATTAACTAGTAAAATAATAACATGCGTTACGAATGAGGTTACGTTTATTCATGTTTTTAATCCATAAGTATTATAACACTGGCAATGCGAAAGAAACTCCGTCTGTCTGTTAAACTTTCATGGTCAAATTTTGTAGTCAATTATGATGATACAAACGTAATAATAGCTTGACATGACCCACAGTAGGATGAAACCCTGAGTCGGGTATCCGGAAACACACACAATACAAACCTAGACTACTACACATATCTGTAAGGTTTCTACAGACATGAGTCATGAGCAGGGATCGAACTCGCAACCGCTATAGCAACAGCCAGTTTTTGCGACCAATGCGCTAGCACATTACCAGTTACATAATTATGCAATATGGAGATTAAATAAGAGAGTTAATTATAAATAAATAAATCTAAAATACACACACGGACGTCTATTTCACTTAATGTGTGTTTTAGGTAACTACCAAATACATTATTTTAAATAAATATACATATCTGGAACAAAAAGCAAGGTCACGGCCAACTGCACCAATACATTAGTCAATTTGAAAAATCTAGACTATGCAATACAGGATAAATCAAATCAAACGACTTATAATAAAATGGACGAAGTCACCGGCAACCACTAGTCAAGGATATAATGTAAAACATACATCTTAATGTATTCATATATCTATATTTATGATAATTCCAGACGAGGTCCATGACTCCGTTTAAATGTTGAAAACGACAAACGTGTTCTGAATTAACCAACTTAGGTCTCATAAAAGACACTAGATTACCTAAATCGTACTAGAACCTAGGCGTGTCTTTTGTCGGTATTTTGTTAACTCATTTATATTCATTGAATGTGGGAAACTTTATTAGTAAATAAATATTGTAATTAATAAAACTGATTCTATTTCCAGTATTGCTTAACAAGATAAATTTAAAATTTGATGTCTGTATATTTTAGTGACATCTTAATAAATCTATAAAAAAATATACTGTATTATACTCTATCAGTCTGTAAACAGTCCTCTGCTGAGCGAAGGCCTCTCCTCCATATAGAAGGATTAAAAAAGTAAATAAGGGTAACTGGATCGTTATCAGACTAAACCATTCTATACAAATTTATCCATCGCCTCAAAAACCTTGTGATTTATAGTTAACTTTACCCCCAGGTCAGAATAAAGATTATTTCATAGTTCAAAAGAAGATTCTGAAGCATTATTACGGCTAATTATTACTTTAAAATTGATTTATTATAGCTGGATATTGTGGCATTTTCACTGCCAACGCAGATTTTTATGCATAGTATTTTGGCATTAATAAGTCATTTTCGCGTATTTTTGCAAATGTGTCGCCGCCGCCCCAAATGAGCTACAATATATATCTTTTTTTTTATTTTTTTTTATCAGTGTTGGATGTCATGCTAACTTACTAATACTAGACTTATTTCCCTAAAATAGTATATAGCTATTTTTTATAAATAAATTATAAACAACTATGTCCCCGCACCGGTGTTTTTGCACAACATATCGAGCACACTCTCAATGACGGCGGTATCTCTGTGATGGATCGCCATCTTGAGACTGTGCTCGAGAATTTCCTTGTCTGTGGTCCCCGCTGCCCTCGCCACAAAGTGACCGATTGCGTCGTCGCAGTCATCGGTGTAATAGACACAGGTGTTGGTGTGACGTGTGTCTAGTCACCGCGACTACAGCGTGCGAAACGCTGTCATGGATTCGGAGCCTCCTCTCTTTAGTCTGGAGAACGATGACATCCTCGAAGGTCTGGCCCTGCGCCTCATGGATGGTTAAGACACGCGATCCCTCACCAGACCCATATCCCTGGTCAGTCAGCAATCTCTTCTCCTCTTGCATAAATAACAGATATAGGGTACGGTCCCTTCCTATGGGGATACGCGCGCCTGTGAGGCTCTCTATTCGCAATGATCGGATCTTGGCACTTGAACTATATATGGTCTCGTAGACCTCGCTGATGGCAAAGGTGACATCCTTGGGGTTGCGATGCGTGCATGACAACCCGCACGAGATGGTTGTTATCAGGGTAGGCCTACAGTACCGCATTTCGAACAGGTTATCTCTGTCGATATACGGCAGCTGGTTTATATCTCCGATGAGGATCACCTTCTCAGCACCGGATAGTCGGGCGGCCATTACTATGGATCCGAAATGGTTCATGAGTGCCTCGTCCACCGTTAGGCGGGTGATTGTCGAGCCCTCACGAAAACCATTTACCAGAACGGAGGCCATAGTGCGCACCTTTAGCTTGGTTTTGTTGCCATAGCGGTGTGCCAGTTTTTCTTTTCAGTTAGTCAACTGTGGTCGTGATCACGACCTCCGTGTCCACATCAAAGTCCCTGACTATGCGAGTTGTCTTGCCGCATCCCGGTACCCCATTAATCCACTCCAGCGATGGTAGTCCCCAGGTCACGGACAGTAAGCCGGCTTCCCGGTCGTTCGAAATGGTTTTCGCCATTTGAAGTATCCGGTCCCCCAGCATCACTTTCGTGCATCTGGCCACCACCACTACCGGGTCCCCTTTGGGTGTATCAAAGCTCTGTGGCTCCTCATCTCTCCCCTCAGACTCGACCGCGCTCACGAAGCCTGCAGTGGTGTTATATGCAGTCATATATTTACCCGACATCTTGCCCTTGAGTACTTGTCGGGTTTCGCTGTTGTATATGGCTGCTTCGGCTACCTCGAGTTCCGCCTCCAGTAACCTTTGATGGTCGTACCGGTAGTTCTGCATGATCTTATTGCAGATGGCCAGGCTTACCTCACGGTTTGCCTTTGTTATGGCCAGGAACTCGATTAGGACGTTTTCCGCGTGTTGGAGCGGTGTGAACGCAGGTCGAAGTCT
This sequence comes from Euphydryas editha, assembly GCA_036937285.1. Taxonomy (NCBI): domain Eukaryota; kingdom Metazoa; phylum Arthropoda; class Insecta; order Lepidoptera; family Nymphalidae; genus Euphydryas; species Euphydryas editha. Next base: position 1,190,398 of record JAUPFZ010000007.1, on the reverse strand, counting down.
CGGTGGTGACACTTGTCCCATGTCGGCTCTGGTTCGAGTAGCCAGTGACGCCTTCTGGTGCCTCGGACTGTCGTCTTTGGTGAATCTGTTCAGCGCCTTCGCTTGCCGCTCCCCCTGTTCCGCCTTTTTGGGAAAGGGGTGATGTTGGAACTTGCCTTGTGTTGGGGAGATGGTAGCGTGGACAAATGTCGCTACTGCCATCGAGCTTGACCTAGACTCGGGTGCGGCCCTTTTCAAGAGTTGTTCTGCTTTCTGGATCTTGACCCTGAACTGTAGGCGTTCCGAGCCACTAGGTGCGTGTTCATCGACAGCCGGCGATGTAGGGGGTGAAGGTGTTTTAGATCTAGGTTTTAAATAACCGAGATTCTCCCCCCTTTCCTCGTAGACAATGACCTCACTGTTCTTAGAGGCCATTAGGCAACCGTACCTATCCGATACGTCGCCTTTGTCATAGCCGACTCTCATTTAATCCACACTGATTCCCCCGGGGATCTCGCTCAATCGCTCAATCGCTCGCAGAATCTACATTCCGAATCGGTGGTAGCTTTACTTTTACAAAATAATAATCACTTTAAAATGTTAATTTGTAAAATGACGATTGGCCTATGGGTCTATTTGAATATAGTTGTTTTTGATTTTGATTTTGAATCAATCAAGCTGCTCCACTCCGGGTTGGCGGGTAATTCCCCTATCACGTGTAACGATCGCTATCAGGTGTCTATGATAACAACCGGGACCGACGGCTTTACATGCTCTCCGAAGCATAGTGAGAAAATCCACAAGGACATACACGCAGACTAGAAACAAATATTCATATAAATACAAATATCTGCCCCGGTGGGAATCGAACCCGCGACTTTAAATAAATCTAAACTTTATATTAAAAAGTCTTGCCAAACCATATAATTTGATACCAGTTTCTATAAATGACTAAGTTGTAATAGTTTAATAATGGACATTCAAGCAGAACATTTGAATAAATTTATAATTATTAGGTAACGTATTGATAATTTTTAAAAGAGTTGCTTATCTTGCCGTGTCGTCTCAACTGAATCTACATTCCGATTTGGTAGCATCACATTAATTGTAATTAATTAATTATTTCTTCGAAATGATGCTTCAATAGTGCTTTTGACGACTATTTGAATTTAACAAATTTTTCTACTTGATTTAAATCTAAACGGTAAAAAGCAACATGTCCGTAACTCCGTAATCTATATATATATATATATATATATATATATATATATATATATAGGAGACTTACTGTTCTCTTATATTTACGCGAATTTTACTCATTTGATTAAAAGTCTATACCGGATTTTATCGCGTTTATTTAGAAAGAAGACAGCCACAGTTGAGCGCCAGCCTGCCGTACTACCATATGTCAAAGAAGTCACTGACAAGATTGGCTACATCTTGAAGCGAGCTTCAATCAAAACTTACTACAAGCCGCCAACGAAGATAAGTCAATTATTACCATCTGTCAAGTGCCAAGTGCCTCATCACGATATCTCTGAAACTATAAGACCTAGAGACTTGAAATTTGGTAGGAATATTTCTTTATTTCTTTACGGATTTTACGAAATTCTACCCCTAAGGGGGTGAAAAGGGGGGGCAAAGTTTGTATGGGAGAACATGATTCCTTGGTCCAATCTACTTCAAATTTTGCATAAATATTCTTTGACAGAATTGATTGAAGACGTGTCGTATTTTATCGAAATTCATCCTCTAACGGGATTAAAAGGGGATTGAAAGTTATTTGCTTCGAAGTTGATATCAATACTCCTTAGTGCTTTTGATTTAAATTACATTTTATTTTGACACGTTTGACAACTCAATCCGTCTGTTATAAAATATTTTCGAGTATCAACGCAGGTATAGGTGATAAAAAATATAAATTTATAATTTTTGAAATTTTAGTTAAATACCCGTGCGAAGCCGGGGCGGGCCGCTAGTAGCCTATATAGACTATTGATACAGATACGTCTCAGTTTTGTACTACAGTAATCGTGTTACGTCAAATCGATCAATTGTCCGAACGTTTGGCAAGTACAGTTACATAAAACGCCCTGACCGTTGCACAAAACGTTACTAGAACGCGTTGCGTCAAACCCGCAATTTACGATTCATTTAGGGCGAGTGCACAGAACTTAAATGTGTATCATTAAATGTTTTGATTATTTTTTTTTAACTTTAAAATGTTCACTGTGTTTCCCGATTAGTTTTATTTATATTACTTTTTTAAATTAATTTATTTATTAAGGTACATCAGCATCACCACCACATTAGCCGTTAGATATCCACTTCCGAATGTAGGCCTCCTACATAATTTTTTGCCAATACTATAATTTATTATACATTTATAGATAATTGTATAGTTTAAAATATTTATCCGATGTATATTCAAAACGATACACAACAATAATAAATGTAATTTTATAAAACAAGTACTCAATTTAAATTAGTTTACAAACAATAAACAAAAAAAATCTATTAAAGAAAAATAATAAATAGAATAAAGATTTAAGATATTATGGTTATTCGTAATTGATAATCTCTAAAACTGCTGAATCGATTTTGATAATTCTTTAACGATTTATTTTATTTATTAATAAGTAACACAAATGATACAATTCGCCCATGACTATTAACATCGTCGGAACTGCAAAATCGATTTTTTTTTGGATTGATTTCATAAAACGTTCCTAAATAACCATATCTAACGTCAGCTGAAAAGAAAAATATTGTTTTATGCATTGTTTTTTAATCACTTAATTTATAAATGTCGGTATTTAAAAAAAATATGTAAAAAGACGCATGCAATTTACACTTTGCATCGCTCTCCTGTAAAGTTTTTTTTTTTTTTCATATCCGACATTTTTAATAGTCATGGGCGAATTATGCTCTATAACGAAGCAGACGACGACGCTGTGTAATTATTAAGGTACAACGATAATGGCTGGTTTGATTTTAAGGAAGCTTTGTATTATAAAAGCGTCATGATTCGATTTTAAAAACAAATCAATTCTTTATATCTTTCCATCAACGGGAACTTGAGTTAAAAATAATTATTATTATTTATTGACATATTATAAGTACAAATATTTCTTTATAAATACATATTAAACGATAATTGAAATAAATTTAATAAAAAGAGGTTAACGTTGATAGGTATACTAGTATATATTGTGTTACAGCTTTCAATTTTTATACCCCCGAAGAGTTAATTTTATTTGAATTTTAAATAATTATTACCAGTTTAATGAAATAAAGAAAGTGAATAAAAAATTAAAAATCAGGTAAAAAACCACTTCTGAGTGTGTGTCGTCTTTGTATGATTGTATGTGTGTGTATGTATAAAACAATAAAATTAAAATAAAATTATTGGAAATGATACAGCTTATACGATTGCGTTATAATCAATAAATTATGCAAGCTTTACTTTATTTCCTTGCTTAATTACTTTTATGACTTTAATTATTCGATAAACTTTAAGTTACATAATATTTTTTACTTAATTATATTTTTTATTAAATGTCGGTTTCTCATTCGGCAGTCGGCATTCTCTGGCATGTAATTTTATCGTCCTATATTATAAGAGTTTGAAAATAGTCTCTGCATAGCTGGGCAAAGAACTCGTTACTAGGAGTGTGCGATATTGTATGTCGATATTTCGTAAATACTCGATATATTCATTCGATATAATTAGCGTGTCAATCCGATAGTATTGGAGCCCCTAGTATCGACATAAGTATCGATATATTTTCGTCCGATAATTATCGAGTAGTATCGATATGTATTTACCCGATGTATCGGATCGAAAAAATTATCGATATATTTTTCATACGATATATCGCAAAGTATAAATATAACGATACGATATATTATATCGATTCTTTTTTACATGAACATCCTTACTTGTTACCCATTTTATCTATCGTTATCTAATAAGGAGAGCTAGATTTATGACGTGTTTCTTTAGTGATAATTACCGAATTAATTTTTATACAATACTCCTGATTAGTCAGCGAAGCCTTGATTTAAAGCTGCGACCTTTAGGTTAATTAACCGAAGATTCGTGTGCTCCATCCACTAAAGTCAGTCGGTTTTTACATAGTTCTTGCCACTAATATTAATTGCAAGAGATTCGCTCTGTTTAAGAAAAACTCAATTTTCAATCAAATCTATACAAATAATAAATCTGTTAAAACCTTCGTTTTATTAATACACTATATATCATCAAGAATAAATTTTAATAGCGCGTTTTTTTTTATCAATCAGCGCCATCTCTTATCGGTTTTTTATGTGTGCACGTATCACGTAAAAAGTACAAAACCAATGTAAATAACTTTAATACATAAAAATTACACATAACTCATAGTATAATTAAGTTTTTGTTTCATTGTAATTAAATTTAAAAATAAATATTTAAGAAAATAAAAATAGTTACCTACGCCGCCAACGCCATCTGGTCTAAGGAATCTTAAAAACTCACAAAACTTATTTTTGAGTTATTATTTTGTTAAACTTAAAAGTTTACTAAATATGTCGGATAGGAATAGAAATCGTTTCAATATTTTAGATAAACATCATTTTCAATTAATATAGGTACTATTATGTTAAATGTCACTAAATATAAAAATGATATTCTACCATTATACGATAGATGGCGCATGTAGGTGATAAAAAATATAAATTTATAATTTTTAAAATTTTAGTTAAATACCCGTGCGAAGCCGGGGCGGGCCGCTAGTCTTGAATAAAATTGTACAGGACCAAACTCGACACACGGAACACAAAACATCAAATCACTAAGGTCGAGGATCTAAAAAAAAATGTACAGAAAATTAAAAAATGTTTCGAGTTAATTGTTATGTGTTGTATTACTGTTGTTCACTGGTGTATCATACTTTTTGTACTGAACCAATTATTATAATGTAATTTAAAATGAAACTAGTATATATAATTTAAACTGGTATCATAACGTAGCATATAAAGATAAGTGGAACGGTAATTAACATTTACATGGATAAAACCACGTGGGTTGGCTAGCAATTACTAGCTAGATGATTTATAAGGTTATTATAATCCTCAATAAGAGAAGCTTTTTAAGCAATACGATATCCTATTACATTATATTATAAAGCTTTATTCCATTAGTATATTATAAAATAGAATATTATTTAAAAAATATTTTCTTTCATTTAAAAAAATATTATTTAGATAGAAATATATTTATTTAAATAAAATAGCCACGCTTGTTCAGTCTGTCGTTGACAGAGCTGATTCAGATTGATGTACATATCAATAATAGGTTATTAGGTCTTTTTTTAGGTTGTTAGATTTTTTTTTTTTTAAATAGAACTATTTATTAAAAATTTTATTAAAAAAATAGGCGACCTAACAAAAATTTTGGTGGACCTATACAGACCTAACATAGACCTATCGATTAAGGTAATTTTGGATTTCAAAAATCCTTCAATGGGGTGCTAACTTTGTGTAGCTATACTTAGGTATTAACATAGGAATCTTAAGCGAAGTCAACCTTACAATTTGTAGTTGTTAACGCAATAAAGCGTTTTAAATTTAAAAACAAATATCAATTGAAATCTATTCCTCGCTTATTAGAAATAATGATATTTCATTTTGTTACAAATCGCTTAATACGTAAAATGTTTCGCTTCGTTACTTTTACGCAAAGATCTGTGAAATCCAGAAAAAGAAGAAGATGAATGATCAGTGGTTTTTAGATGAAAGATTCTTATATTTATTTAAAGATGATCTATAAATCACTCCATTGTTCCTCGATGAGACGAGATGTCAAATATAATTAAGTGATTTATTATGACAAATTATTTGACACAAAGAAAATGACGTCTTAGAATTTTTTTTTATTTTGACAACATTAAAACAGCTATTTTTAATAATTATATATAATAATTTATACATATTTATTTATATGTAAAAAAAGAAGTCACGTGTAAGGTATTTAATTGTGTTTTTTGAATCGTAATTTTTTTTTTTTTCGAAACTACGCTTAACATATTCAATATAATAAAATGATTAATCAATTGTAGTTATATATTATTTATATGGCAGTAAAAATAAATTGTTATGTAAAACTTTCATGTCATTATATTCTTTGAATACAGCAATATGTGTATGTCACGGACAAATAATTTTTTGTCATATTTTTATTCATGACAATAATATACAAGTGTAGCTTTCACACCTCGAGATCCGGCTGGCTTTGCTATCCTCACTTATCTATTTCGTTAATCGTAAATTTTTTTTATCTCAATTTCTCTGAAATGCTAGTAACAAATGGTCCAAAGCAAAAGCGATGTAACCTCAATACTCATATATGGTAACCAGTCAACTTACAATCATATTATAAATATACATCGTTTATTCGAAGCGATATGGTTCATAAAAATTGGTTGTCTGTAAATTCGGTTTACGTACGATAATTTTAGGTGATACGTTATAACAAAACATTGATGAAAATTTTAATACTTTTATGAATTAAATTGAATTATTATTACTGAATTATTATTATTTTGTTTATTACAAAAAGAAGTTAATTGAAAATTACAATATTTTGGATAAATTAACATTTATTTGCACTCATTCATTCAAATATTTTTTCTCTTCTACTAGGACACATCTGCCGATGGAGTGGAAGGGAGATAGATACGTCACAAGCCGAACGCTTAGGCCGATCGTACCTCTCTATCGCTTGTTTCGCGCTCTCACTAGCGGAACTTGACAATGAGTCATGCTTTTTTGTTCGTACAGCCGGCGTTCATCGGTTTATAAGACGTTATTATGTCAATTTTTTTTTATTAATAACATTTATTGTAACATTATAGTGATACTAGACATGTAACGTTCCTTTCGAAGAAAATAATTATGTTCTAATCATAGTTTTAGTAACTTAATTATTTTGACGACCCGTTGGCGCAGTTGGCGCAGTTGGCAGTCGATTGTTATTTGAAACACAGGTTCAGTTAACACTTACTTTCTAAACATGAAGAATCACTTCTAATTAGTGAAACAATTTCACTAATTAGAAGTGATTGTTCACTTTTTATCAATGTGAGAATCGTACCACGCAAAATTAGTGATTATTCTATGTATGAATATGTGAAATCAGAGTCCACTCTTTATCATTGAATATAATATTTTATCATTGAATATGTGTATGTGTATTAGTTCACTAACTTGTTATTTAAATTCACTGACATGTAGTGAATACGACTTCACTGATGTAATTAATGAAAATTTTACTAAACATGATTAGAGAATAAGTTATTAAGTTGCCTACCTTAAGAACAGTCGACCGTGTGTGTATGATAATTTTTTTTATTTATTAATTGAGTACAGAATACATATTTTTTAGTCATTACTATTAACGCTCTCAGATTAAAAAAAAATCTTTCCTTTATATTGTCCAAAACTTCATGTTATCAGAATTACCGACTTAAGTAATAAATAGTTTAGATTTATATCAGAAAAGTTTTAGTTACACACATCATCAAATACATAAAATAAAAAATTAGGCTAAAAAATAATATAAATATTTTTATCGCTCGGTTTTTATGTTTTGGACCAAAACATTCAAACAAAGTGTACGATCACTAGTCGGTAGGCGACGCCTGACCGAAGAGATAAATACTTTGTTCGGCGCGCCGGTTTGGTTAGTTGACCGCTGTACTCGCCCGCAATCCGTGATGTAAACAATGCACAAGAAAATAGTGATCGTATTCCTAGTGCTCCAGTGTACGCTCAGTCTTACTATACGAGTGCCCGTGGACTGGAATAATGAAAGTGAAGTGAAAGACGAACAATCTGTTGTTAACGAGAATGAGGAACAAACACCTTTACCCCCCATTTATAATGAATATTTCAAATATACCGCAAATAAACCACAGTTCGCCATCGACACCGCCGCCGCTCATGGCTTCCAATCACCGGAAAGTTATTACAAATCGCATCCTGTCAGACCTCACACGGGCCTAACAAAACCGGTACTGGGACAGCATCAAATTTTAAATTCAGATAGAGATACGTATCAACCTTATCAAAAATTTGTTCAAAATACTGGTGAATCGAGTTATATAACCCCAGTGTCGACGTATTTTGAAGTTTATCATCCGTATAAAGCTGAACAGCCGGCTTTGCAAGAAATATATAAAGATCCCGTTTTGGATAAAATTAGGAATGATTTACGTAATAGTAAAAATAGATTGCAAAATTATGAAAAAGAAGCAGGAGAATCGGATATAAGTAAAGAAGAATATTTGGAGTCTCCTGAACAAACTGATCGTAAGAAATTTCCTCATAAAAATGTACCAGCACAATACGAAATACATAGGCCGCAGCGTCGACCTATATATTACCGCGTACCAGTAAGATCAAATTACAGAGAGCAAGTTTTGAATCACAAATTAAGGCATCCATGGAATCAAAATATAGCGAAAGTTACTCCACATCATTATCGCCCAGTAAAAAATCATTTACAAAGATTAAGACAGCATCACGCTCTCAAATACGACGACGAACGTAATGAATATCCTCAACTGCCTGCCCCAGAAAACTACGATGAAGTACCAGATGGTTATGATATATACGAAAAAGGTAAAGAAAAATATGTAAAACTTAGAAATAGCGTCGATGAGTCTATAAATAAAGCTGCGCAAGAAAACAGACCTAATGATAAATATAAATTAGAGCTACAAAACGGGGATGACAATGACGACACGAATTATGGACAAGATGAAGAAGAATTTGTACCAATTAAAAACTATGCTCAGGTAAGGAAAACTGAAACAACTAAACATCTACCAAAAGCAGCTGCTTTACGTGACGCTGAAAATTTCGAGGAAATTCAGAATGCTCCACGTCTTCGAGAAGCTATTAAAAGCACAAAAGCACAGATAGTTTACTCAGAAGAAGGATATGAAGATGCGGCCTATGACCATGCTGGTGAGCAAAAACACGCCTCTGATCATGAAAGGCATGGCGGTTATCTTAAAGAAAATGAAATCAGCGGTGGTAAATATAAAACACCTTCTATAAGTACCAGTTACGATGACGCAAAAGGCTCTGAATATAGGGACCAACTTTTACACGGAAAGAAATGGAAAGATTTAAAAAAAGACAACCAAGATGAAGTTGAATCTAATGACTATTCTGAAAATGATGATGAACATGATATTCTTAGTGATGTTAAAGTTGATGATTTAAATATAGATACTGACAGTGACAGAAACAAACGGAACAGTGATATCTCAGAAGACACAGAACCTTCTAATAGTGTCTCAGCTAACAATAAAAAAGAAAATTTGGAAGACTCTTCTGAAGAAAAAGAAGGCAATCTTCAACATGAAGTTATTAAACGGGAAACGTCATTTAAAATTCCAGAATTTGATTTCAATTCAACATTGCCATCAAAAGAAGAAATAATAAAGCTTTCTAAAGAAAAAGTGAAATCACAAAATGTGGTAGCAGAGAACATTAATAGTGAAAAAATAAAATACCCCTATTATTTTCAAAATATTAAGACTTTGAACAAAAATTCACCACTTCGTTACGCCGAAAATATTGACTTCATACCAAAAAAGTCAAGCGGAGGTACTGAATTCTACGACTCACGTTCTAACCTCGAATGCGCTGAAGTAGAAGAAAATATAGATCCTGTACCCGAGAAATTAAAGAAAAATGGACATCCAGATGATAATGATGACAGTTCAGATAAGAATACAAATGCCAAAAAAGCTGATGACAAGAAATTCGATACTTTAAAAAATAAACAGCGACTCAAAGGACTTGGCGATAAAATTGATTGTTTCAAAGCTAAATATTTCGGAGAAAACCCCTTAGACAGCCCATTTTTTAAGGAAGAAATCATTGATAGTCCAGAACCTATTACCAAGCCAAATTTAAGTGTATTTAAGACTAAAAATATAGCAGATAAGACTCATGATAAATTTCATTATTATGATGCTGATATATTCTCCGTGCTTGACAAAATACATAATATTAACAATAATTTAAAATCACCCGTGAAAAATGAATCACCTATTACTGAAAGCATTTTTGCTAATCAATCTGAATCAACCACTCAATCTAATTCATTCACTAATATTTCAAATGTGACTAACAGTCGAATACAAGAAAAAATCAAATCGTTAGAAAACGCTTTGAAGGCGAGTAATATTCAATTAGAAAGTTTAGGCCCTAATTTGACTTCTGCTGTATCAAACTTAACGTATAAACATTTTGGAAATAAAGAGCAAGTCATGAAATCCCTTCCAACTATAAGAAAAAAGAGAGCAACGCCCTTCACATATGAGCCATACAAAATTATAAGAGATAGTCAAATACAAGACTCCAAGAAAACTACAACTACAAGTAATATAAGCCCTTTAATTAAGCAATTGCAGTCAAGCAAAATTATTGATAAAGTTACCTCTCATTTAGATAAAGATCAAAATATTAAAAATAATATAAAACCATACAAAGATATTGGAAAACTTGACAGAAAGAAAGCTAATGAACAGATTAATGATTCGAGTAATTCAACTTTTGTAGATGTAAATTCTGATAAACGTCGGGGTGAGCCCAGTTATGAACTACGTCCTGAAAATCATAAAGAAACCTATGCGCCAGTTGAAAATAAGCTGGCACTATCAGTTGAGGAATATAAAACACAAACCAGTAATAAAACGAACACCGAAAATAGTACAAAACAAACACAGGCAACAACGCAAGCTCATCCAAAACGGACTCGATCACCACGAACGACCTCACGACCTTTCTTCGACGTATCTAAATATTTACCACAAACAATAGAATCCCAAAGTATTGCTGCATCAAATACCGTAGGAAAAATTATTCGTACCCCACAAGTCTCAACTGAAAAAAATATGCGGAAAAAAATCGAAGACAAAGTCAATGATGATGATGATAAGGAATATGATGAGTATGATGATGATGACGAAAGTGATGAAGAAGAAGTTGACGACAACACAACGACGACGACTACGACATCGACTACTACGAAAAGACCAGTGACAAGAAAAAGAACGAGAGGAACTACTACTATCAAAACAACTACCGTTGAAAATGAAACTGAACCACCTAAATTACGTCTTACTACAAGATTCCGTAATCCTTCTACGATAAGTAGAACTAAGACACGTCATGAAGTGATTAAAGATCCTGTTCCAAAAGAATACATTGAAAACGGTTCTCCAAAATACTCAGAAAAGAAAAAGAAATCAACAAAGAGTATGTTAGTTACCGATACGAAAACATATGGAGATGATGATGACGATATAACAAGAAAAGAAGTTGATTCTTTATTGCATGTTAAACAAGATATGAATGAATATATGCCACTTTACGAAAAAGAAAATAGTAAACATAGTACTATCACGAATAATAAAAAAGATGATTCTGCTGACAGTGATGATGATGACGTTGATGAAACTAAAAATGAGGATGATGAAGATGACGACGATGATGACGAAGATGATGAGGATGATGAAGACGACGATTTTGGTGATGATGAAGACGATGACGAAAATGAGGATATCAATCATTCTAATCATAAAAATGAGAAACAAGATTTAGAAGTTACTACGTCTGAGCCTACAAAAAGGACTCTGGCTAGAACAACAGTGGCACCAGCCACGACAACTGAATCAAGAAGTGCAAGAATCGAATTGAAGCCAGTAATATTGAAAAAAAAATTTGAGGTGCATGAAGAATCGCCGACTAATCAATCGTCTCCACATTCTACTCAATTCAAACAAGATATTAAGGAAATAGAGATCATTAAAGAAATATCCCCAAAACCAAGAAAGAAAATTCATAAAAATGTAGAAGCCTTAGACTTATATAGAGATGAAAATTTAGCTGAAGAAATAAATAAATTAAGTGATGTTGAGGTATTCAAAGAGAACCTAAATGTAAAAGAAGGACCAAAACACGGAGGAAATTATAGAAGTATTACGTCAGAAGATCTTCAAAAAGAAATAGTGACGTCTAAACAACGTGAAGCAAGAATTAAAGGGGACGTTGAACCCTCTCCAACACAGCCTAGGCAACGCATAGAAACAGATGCGCAAGTTAATTCAAAACGTCAAAGTCTTCGATCAAATAAAAATGCTAAAAGTGCTAAACTAATCGAATTAAGTGAAACTGAAGAGATATCCCCAAAGCAAATGCATGGAGGAAATTTAAAATATTCAAGAAATAAAGGAGCGAGACAAAACGATAAAAATGAAAAATTTATTGAGCTCGATGAATCAGAGGAAGATGACACATCGAAAATGCACGGAGGTAACTTCAAGTCTTACACAGAGAAGATAAACACCGGTCACCAAATGCATGGAGGGAACTACAAAAGTGCAAAAATCGTTAAATCCGATGAGACCACTAGTAAACCAAGAAGTAGAAGCAAAAGTAGTGACGCTAGAACCAACGCTGCAATTTTGTTAAATAGTTACGCGCGTGTTGCACCCATTCTCACGACTACTCCCGCTTACATTTTAGATCCTAGTAAACGTATGTACTATTACGTAGATGCCTAAGCTATGTCTTAAACACATTTTTTTAAAACTATAAATAGGATATTAAGAAATAGAAAGTGCCACAAAATTAACTTCGAATCACTTTCGTGACAAAAATTGTGAAAGTGTTTTTATGTTATTCTCTTTAGTGTTAAGATGTGATGATTTAACAAAGTGTGTATTATAAAAGTATTAATCTTAAGATTCTGTGATAAATATGATAAATATATTGTAAGAATATTAACATAAAGAATTTTATATTTATTATGTTGATTTTATTAATAAAGAATATTGACATGTCTATTGTTTTTATTATCTGTTATTTTTCTGATAAAGTTATTACATGTAAGCAGCAATAAAATTAATAAATCGCGAAATATTTTTTCTAAGGAATTCCATTCACTTGTACAGGCTTATGTCGATTTCATTCAATAAGGTGTACATAGACGTTCATTTCGGATAAACGTATAATTTATTTATTATCCAACTCAATATTTAGGTCCAAGCTGGTCTCGACCTACAGTTTCGACATTCAAAACGAGTACCATGTAATAGCTTACTGCTCGAAGTAAGGCAATATAAACAAACTGCTCCAGATTCCGTTTCGTCTCGAACGTTCACCTCATTACAGAAACTACACTTTCACTTTTGTTGACATTTAACGAAAATATATTGTGATAATTGATACTCTAAAAGTATTGTAATTTTAATTGTTATTTATTTTGTCATTCGAATATCATTTCGGTCATTTTTCGTCAATCCCTGATTACAAAACTATCTGACCAGTGTTCTAGTTAAAATCAATTAGATAGTAGCAGTTTATTTCATAATAACGTACATTTATTGAATAATAAGTTATCTCATTAACTCTGCGTATTTCAAAATAGATTTTAAAATAAAAATAAAATAATCTTACATGTACATAATTATTATTTATTGGCAAGTCTTTAAAGTATCAATAAATAACTTAAGAAAATAGTAAAATAAGTTAGAAATAAATAAAGCGATAACTTAAATAATTTACATTGCAAATTAAATTTGGCTTCGTTTTTGTTTATAAATTATATTGCCATCTCTACTTAAAACTACTTAAATTATATATTTCTAATAAATTAATTACATTAATTATAGTAACTTAAAAATACTCTAAAATAACTAAACAAATATAATAAATTGTAATATTTAAATACTACTTATGTTTCTTTCGTCCTATCGGATTTGTAGATTTACCATTTGAAGAAGGACGGCTTATTGGTTTCCATTCCGATTCTGTTGAAGCGATAATTGTTTCCTCAGTATCTTCCCTATCAATAGAATCTCCATCTTTATCTCCCTCACCAAAGAAATCAATAATAGGATGATAATTATAATTAACTTTCTTGCCGTTTGTAGTTTCATCGTTTGCAACTTTAAATTGATCTGCAGTTTTGAATGTAGTAAAATTCCTTTCAGTTGTTACAGCGTAAAGTTTAGGAGCTATCGTTGCTTTTGGGCTAAAATTAGAACTCACTTTGTCTACGTCATCACCTTCGAATTCTTCATTAAAATCTTCTTCATTTTCCATATTATCACTTGCATAAGCGCCTATAGAAGATGTTCCTGATGATACTAAATCTTCAGGTCCACTTGATATCTTCTTTCGTATCGGTCTCCGATTCGGCCTCAGAGGATATCTTCTAAACTGGCTGTCGAATTTATACTTATTAATATTATCGTTGGAAAATGAAAACGATGATGGCGCAGATGGTGTGGGAGGTTCTAAGTAACTGGGTAACGTTACAGAATCTGCACCGAGTAATACGCCTGGATTCCGAGGGACTGGTCTCCTTATATTTCTTATGGAACTCGCTTGATTAAACGAATCAGGAAAATACGTATTCCCGTAAGAATCCATAGGATTCGACTGTATGTTATCAAATTCTTCGTTTTCACTTAGCTTCGATTTACCAAAACTTGATCCAGGAATTGAATTATGATTATCCGTAAATGGTGGGTACGTTTCTAGAGGTTTATTAAAGCTGAATGGTGGTATTTTTGATATACCCGGTCTTTGTATACTAGATTGTATAGATTCGAAAGCCTGGTTTTCGTGTTCCGATGATAAATCTTCTCCTGGGAAATGTTCGGATGATGTTTCATGGACTCTTTGTCCAAGAGGAGGAAAAGATACGCTGTACCCTTCGATGTGGCAGGAACAACACGTGGGGACCTAGAATAAGCATAATGATGATGAACTTCAAAACACAATAAAACAAAAACTTTTTTTATAAACTGAATTCGTTACTTTTAAAACTAAAAATAGTTAAATTTTTGGAAGTTACTAAATCATAATGTTTTGTTGTTTGAAACAAGAATATGAGTTTACATAATTAATCATCCGTAAAAAAGAGGTTCAACTCACTTTAAATATATCCATATGTAATCCATTTTGCTGGTCCCATGTTAGTAATCTATGATAATTGTAAACTTGGACACACTTGGACTTAAAGTTGTCTGTCAAATAGGTACATGGTTCTTTAGGTTTTCTGGAAAAAAGAAAACACATGATTATTAAGTAAAAAAGTAAGTTCATTATACGTAATTAGAGATTACATATTATCATAGCATTTTTTTGCATAGGTCAATTTAGCCACATTCAAAAAAGAATATTGCAGAAATCAAAATTAAAATTATACAACAATTTAATTTTTTATTGTGTTTGCTTACAACGTCCTTTACTTTATTTCAAAATGCATTTTTACAACATACGTAAGTAGCTTAGATTTTTTATACATTCTCTTTTTAATATTAGGTCCTTACATATGAAATTGGCGTTTTGTTTAGTCGGAACATAAGGTCGATTTTTTTTTAATTATAATATAATATATTTAATTAATCAAAGTATGCACCATTGCTGTCTATGCACTTTTGCCATTTTATAGGTAGTTCATTGATATCTTTACAAAAAAAAAAAACTATTCGGCCGGGAATCAATAACGTTTTTGAAGGCGGTTTGAACTGCCCCATCGGAGTTGAAATTTTTCCCTTTCAAGAAGAAGGTAAGAAAGTTAAAGTCAAGGAGTTAACCAAATTTCGAAAAAAAAGGTAAACTGTTGGCGCAAGGTCCGGGGAATACGGTGGATGTCTTAGACATTCCAATTGAAGCTCCTCTAATTTCATAGCCGTCTGTTGTGCTGTGTGTGGTCTAGCGTTGTCCTAAAGCAGCAGTGGCCTAGAGCGATTGACTAGCCTCAGTTGTTTAGCAGCTAGCTTTCCCATCATGGTTTGCAGTTGCTGACAATAGATATTTGCCGTAATCGTCTGGCCAAATTTAAAATGGCTGTAGATAACGACACCTGCACTAGTCCACCTAACGCTCACAAATATCTTTTTTTGAGTCAATTTTGAATTTTTGGGGCAGGATTTGGCTAGCTTGCCAAGGTACAGTCATTGCGATGAGCGCTTCCGATTATTGTACATGCTCCACTTTTCATAACATGTAATAATTCGATTTAAAATTCCTTCAATATTGTGCGGTTGAGTAATGTGACGCAGTAGTACCCACCTTCAAGCTTTTGTACCTTTCCAATTTGCTTCAAGTGGATTAAAACAGTTTAATCACTAACACCGCAGCCTGCAGCTAACTCCGACGTGGTTTGTGATGGATCCGCTTCCACAATAATCTTCAATTCTTCATTATCAACTTTGGTCTCCGGCCGTTCACGGGGTTTGTTCTGCAGGTTGAAATCTCCAGAACGAAAACGTTGGAAACAAAACGCACTATTTTTTTTATTGCGACGTCCCAGCCATACACATCATTAATCCTTTAAGCCATTTCTGCAGCACTGATGCCACGGTGGAATTCGTAATCGTAAATAATCAATCTCGATATTTCAAGTTTTCTATTTTGTAAACTGAGTAACGTAAATATGAAAAACAAAAGAGGAAAAAACAAATTAATTACAGTTTTCGAAACGCAAATGCATGAGTAAATAGCTATATAAATTTGAATTTGGAATTTTTTACCAAAGAGGAAATATTTGAGATCAAAGTGGCCAGTACGACAAAACGCCAATTTCATGCAAGGACCTAATATTAGGTTTTTCTTTGTATGAAAATTTATAAACCTAATCAAGCACATATTATTATTATTTTTTTAAATAATTATGTTTAACATACAGACACAATCATTTGTTCCTAGGGTGGCAACTTAATTTAGGTTTTTTCTTTTTGTTAAAAGCCGACTAATATAATTTTTGTAATAAATATACATATAAATAATAAACATAGAAATAAATATATATAACACCCAGACTCGGGGCGGGAATCGTACCCACGACTCTGGAACAGAAAGCAGGGTCACTGCCAACTGCACCAACAGCTCGGTCAAATATAAATGTGTTAAAAGTAGATAGTCACAAGCATTTCTCGAGGCGCAGCGTCTGCGTGTGCTCGCCGGTGTTGACGATGTACTTCCAGTGGCCGGACGTGGCGCGCGCGCGCTGCGGCCGCGCGTACTTCACCGTGCTCGGGCACATGAAGCCCGCCTCGCCGGCGCCGGCGAAGTCGCGGTTCGCCGTGTCTCCGCGTCTAAGAGAATCATATCATTAACACTAAACCTACGAGAGCGATCAGTTGACCGCTTTTGAGACTTCAATTAAAATTGTTAAATTCTACGTTTACATTTGTCTAGGTTTACGATCGTTTTATAGAAAAAGTCTTGCAGTAAGCTCAAGAAAAATGTAAACCTAGAATTTAACAATTTTAATTAAAGTCTCAAAAGTGGTCATTTGACCACTTTTGAGACTTTTTGTCTGGTAGGCTGTGTTAATCGGTATAACTTTGGCGACGGTTTAGATGTAGTGGTCCGAAAGTTTCATTAACGAAGACTGTCTTTGGAACGGATATTTGTTATTAAATAATAATATAATATAATCGTGAGAATAGCCTTTAATGGGCCAGGCGTCAGACTTGACCAGCCTGACGTAGCTGAAAGACTGATGGAACATATCGACGGCCTGAAGCAGGTAATCGCGACATGGAGGAAACGCATTCGTAGGTTATTTGAGAGAGTTGATCGGTTTCAACAAAATCGCCTCTTCGTGAGTAATCAAAAAAGGTTCCACAGGAAGTTGGAGAACCCGAAGCCGTGCTCTGGTTCTTAAAAACCGGATAAACGAAAGGTAGTAGACATTACGGCAGTTCGAAAACATGTGCTAAGATCGAACCAATGAACCCGATCGAAAATCCGGAGAAATTAACTGATGCTGTCCTTCGGGCACCGCACTGGTAAAGTCCGGAACTGACGGCCTGCATGAACATTGGCGGAAAGGGTTCTCGGTCTGCCATGAGACCTTGGTTTGACAATACCAATAAGCTATATAGCGAAAGATGCTTCCAAAACTTTTCACTACTGGCATCACTCAGCGCCTAAATCCACCAATACGGCTGACCCTACCAACTACCGCCCCATCATGTATCTGACTTCCGTAGACAATGACATCCGTTCCGAGTTGCAAGATCTCTCGTCATATTGACCAGTTTAATATCTTATCTGCAGCTCAGAACGGATGTCGTGGAGTCAGTCGCGGCATAAAGGAGCTCCTTCTCATTGACACTTTTGTGTGCCAGCTTTTAAAACGCAACCGTTGGAACTTTTACGCCGCCTAGATTGACTACAAGAAGGTGTTCGACTTAGTGTCTCATTTCTCACTTCTGAGACTCCTCGAGCTATACAATATCGACAGTGCAGTTTGAGACTTTCTTGGAGTATGCATGGGGTACGATCCCTTGTCTCTAGGGCGAGCGGCTGACAGGTGCCCATGACCGAATCAGGATACGAAGGGGTATTTACTAGGGTGTTTATCTGAACCCGCTTTGGTTTTGCTTGTACTTGAACCCTTTAAGCACTCTGCTGGAGCGTGACAAATGTTCTTCAGAGCAACTTATCGGGCGACAACAAGGTCGAAACTTATAACGGCTAGGTCATGCCTACTCTCTTGAACACCTTTGGTATGCTCAGATGAACTACGATTATGGGACCGAACTCAACGCCCTGGACAGAAGAGTCCGTACGACTATGATTCACCATCGCATGCATCATCCGGCTTAAAGACTTATCTTTACTTTGTCTAGACCAGGAGTCTCCGAACTTGGAAGCCTTAGGGCCATGATTTTTTCGGTATGTTCCAAGGGTTAAACTTTTGCCCTTAACTATATTTCTAGCTAGACTAGTCGCAAAGTGCGCGACCTAAGCAAATATACGCTCTTTTTGCATTACCATTATGTGTTTTCTTCTTCAACTTATCACAACAATAGTAACAGGAATGAAACATTGTATGCTGCGGGATAGATTGATAACATCCTCCTCCATAAAACCTAATCCATTAATAGAAATCTAATTTAAAATTTAAGATATTATAATTGTTACTTGTTCATTTAACTTTTGAGGCATAATAATGATGAAATAGAAGAAATATTAAACGAAAGAAACGGATGTAATTATGTATTATACAATAGTATCGATACAAAACCGCAACTGGGGCAAGTAATTGATTTTTTTTTAAATTCTATTTAGTAATGCAAGTCATTTTAATTTTATATTTCAATCTATAAATTGCTTCATTTAATTTAGCAGACGAAATCACTTTCGATGTTGTAAAAATTTTAAGTATCCATTACTTTTACTTGTAATCTCTAACAATAAAAGTAAAAAAAGAAATCTAATTTAGTAATTTGATACCTTGTTTAACAAAATACAAAATTTTTGTTATTATTTTAAAAGTTTTTATAGTTGTTGAACAAATATCTCTTCTCCGTGTAGGAGAAGGGATGGAGCTTAATCCACCACGCTGCTCCACTGCGAGTTAGCGGATAATTTCCCTGATAAAATAAGTAATGATCGCTATCAGGTGTCTATGATAACAACTGGGACCGTCGGCTTTAGGTGCTTTCCGAGGCACAGTGGGTAGACTAGGAGTGTGCGATAATTATTGATAATTCGTAAATACTCAATAATTTTTTATTCGACAATTATCGAGTGGTATTGATATATTTGATTCGATAATTTTGATCCGATAGTTATTGATATATTTTTATTCGATAACTATTGATAAAACGATACGATAATTATCGATAATTTATATCGCTAGGTGAAAATAATTTTGTTCTGTGAAGTTAGAGTTTCATTAGTGATGTCGTTCTATAACCGATTGGCAAGAATACATGTTTCAGAATTTCTTCTTAGCACTTCTATTATCGCACCGTATCATCTACATTTAAATTTACCGCCTGTTCCACTGGTTGCTGATATAGCTATCTGATGTATAACCACAAACACCAGAAACTGAACAAAAGTTTATAATAATATATTTTTCGTTTTCACCATCAAACTCGACTTTCTGTCAGATATTTCTATTCACAAACTGTGGATCCTAAAGTTGTATTATATTAGTTGGGGATTTATCTCCTGCTGATAAAGCTTATCAGTAACTTTTGTACCAAATTTTTGTTACTTGTAATTTGTATTGATCGTTGGTTTCACTCTGGTTCCTACCTTCATACAACTGTACATCCTGTAAACAACCCACTGCTGAGGGTTTCACACAACCCACTGCTGAGCATTTAGAAGGGTTGGAGCTTAATACACCACGCTGCTCCACTTCGGGTTGGTGGATAAATTCTCTACCATGAGTAAAGATCGTTGTCAGATATCTATGATAACAACTGGGACCTACGGCTTGACGTGCTCTCCGAGGCATGGTGGGGAGACCCACAAGGACATACACCCAGACCGGAAACAAATATTTGTACAAATACAAATATCTGGCCCGAGCCGGATCGAATTCGCGAACGTCGGCTCGCGGCGTTGAGGCGACTACTCGCACCACTACACCAAAAAGGTCGTCTAAGTGGATAAAGTGGAGTTTGATAGTAAAAAAGTTAAATAAATAATAAGTTTTTATCTGTTGAATACCAATGTCCGTTAGCTTTATCAAAAACTGGTCAAATAGGCATTAATTGTTTTGACAACAATAATAATCACCAGCTCGAATTCAAACCTTACATTGTCCACAACTGTTCAATGGTTCAATGGTGAGAGAAGATGCCTTAACGCCGACGGTCATGAGTGCCATTCCCTTTCAGAGCTGATGTTTTTTTTTTTGTAAAAATATTTATTTCTGGTCTGGGTGTAAATTCTTGTGGGTCTCCTTATTGTGCCTCGAAGTTGCTATCACAGAAACTTGATAACGTAGTTACTCATGGTGGGAAAATTATCCACAAAATCAAAGTGGAGCAGCGTGGTGGATTAAGCTCCGACCCTTATCCTATATGGAGAGAAGTTTGTTCATCAGTAGGACATTTACAGGATGATTTAGTTCACTTATTGTCCACTAGCTCAACTAAAATGACTACACTAATATAAGGGCGTAGTTAGGATTCTCTATAAGGTGGGGCAGATAAAGAAAATCCTAGACTGTACTGTTTTAATCGTAGTTTTTAACAGATTATATGAGTATCTCACATTAGTGTAGTCTCCACTACTAAGTGGAGATGTTCTTTTATTCGTTCCACTTATCGTGATTAATGACATTACTTAGAGTAAGAAAAGATATAAAAATAGTTTTTATCAGTGACCGCTCTTCTATAGCTTTTCTAGGAGGGGGCAGCTACCCTACCCCCGCCCGTACGTCGCTACGGCCATGCACTAATAATAATCGATTGAACAGCCACCTGTTAGACAGCAGGTAATGGTCGGCGGTGTACTTCGCCTCCTGCGCAGCCGTGATGCCGTCCACGGCGCCTTCTCCCGGGTCCTTGTAGTCCGCCAGCAAAGCGCCAGCCGCTGCTTTATTCCGACGAATCGATTGTACTATAGCCTCCCTGGAAAATATTAAGTTTATTATTTGTTGGTTTATCTTGTTCCTATTTTGAAAAAAAAAATTAAAGTATTTAAGGTTTTTTATCGTTATGGCATGTCAAACCCATCGTACCTTTAACTATCTTACATATCAAATTGTTCTATACGTTTTAAAATTAAAGTCATTGATAAACCAGATGTCATACAGCTTCAAAAATATATTAAAATAAGGCTGTAATAAATCTAAATCTCGTGAAGAATAAATTAATATGTATATAATTTTCATAAATTATTCATCAACAAATTTTAAAACAATATATATAATATAATAATTATATTTATTGAGATTATTATTTATTATATACTAGTTTCTGCCCGCGGCTTCGCTCGCGTGGATGTCGGTTATTATCGCGATCAAAAAAAAAAAAAATATCCTATGTTACTTCTAATACCTCCAAGAATATGTGTACAAAGTTTTATAATGATCGGTTGAATAGTTTTTGCGTAAAGCGCAACAAACAAACTTACATTTCACATTTATAATATTATATATTTCTGAGCAGAATCAACTACAGTACAAAATCGAGCCAGTAATAGACTACTCATAATAGTTAAGTGACAATTAAAAATTTTTTTTTTAAAATACTTGCATAAATTATATTAAAATAGTCTTAGATATTTTAGTCATATAAAACAGAATTAATAAACTTTTAAATTTGCCTTCTTTTTAAATCTAAGCCTTTAGTATTAAGACTATTATCGCGTTTCATACAAAAAATAGTGACATCCATTAAGAACATTCCATGAGTAAGTTTTTCTTGTTCTGATCTGATCGGTGACATATCACTTTCGCTTTTCGCTCTCAGACGCAGCGAGTTTTATTTTCTTTATTTACTTTTGCCTTCGTTCGTGATCTACTTATAGAGTCGTCGACCTCAGACGTGATTTAGTAAATAATTTACCAAACATTTCATCATCACTTTTTTATGTTAGAACATGAAAATATGTTGAAGATTCTTTTTAGATTGGTTCAGTTTCCATTTGATTGACTGGCCCGTTGGCGCAGTTGGCAGTGACTCTGTTTCTGGTCCAGGGTTGTGGGTTCGATTTCCGCTCTGAGTCTCGGTATAATATATATTTATTTATATGTATATTTAAAAAATGGTGCGTAACTGTCGGCTAATACCTTAAACACGGGCATTAAATTAAAAACATTGTATTTGATTAGAACAGACTAAACAATTCACGACTTGTTTTTTTTTATGATTTTAGCTTTTTACAAAAATTTTACAATATTATACATATTTACAATTCAAAACAAAAAATATAGGTATATTTACAAACAGTTTTGGTATAAATCATGTCCGCGTGGAATGGTGCCAAGAATACTATCAGCATTTCCCCGAATGAATCATTGCATTGGGCATGATGATGAATGAATTTGCGATTCATTGGGCATTTTTTGCCCAATGAATCGCAATTCCGATTCTTTGGGCAAAAAATGCACCAGCCCTCCTGTCACCAGTGGAGGCTATGAGTCGTGGGGTTAATTCTTTTAGAAAATTTTTTGCACTTGTTAATAAAGTTTCATATTTTTCCACTGGACAACAGCAGCTTATCAATCAATGATAATGATACTAGTAGGTATGTTTTAAATATACTCGTATTGTTAACTTACGTGGGATAATCATCTGTATGTAAGCAGAGGGTGTTTGTGAATAGTTCACAATTCGCTTGATCGTTCACAGCGGGCAGCTTCCTAGCGGGCATCGGTCGTCGTCTGACGGCACTGAGCGTCGGGTCGGCGGTCACGCGCCGAGACGCTGGCGACGGCTTCGGAAACATCCCCCGCCGTATTATGTTACCTGTCAATTACAGTAGAAGAAGGGTTGGAGCTTAATCGACCACGCTGCTCCACTGCAGGTTGGCGGATAATTATCTACTGGTGTCTCTGATAACAACCGGGACAGATGGCTTTACGTGCTCTCCGAGGCACGGTGGGAGACCCATAAGGACATACACCCAGACCGGAAATATTTGTACAAATACAAATATCTGTCCCGAGCGGGAATCGAACGCGCGACCGTCAGCGCGTGGCGTTGAGGCGACTACTCGCACCACTACACCAGAACGGTCGTCGTGATATAAAAGCATAGACATTGAATTTTTACAGTACAACCTTGATATAACGAGCTTTAATATAACGAATTCCTCGATATAACGATTTTTTTCGAAATCCCCTAGAACTGCCCGTAAGAGATAATACAAAATATACCTCTACATTACGAATAACACTTATCAAAAACCTCTTTATAACTAATTTTTAATCATTAAAGAATATAGTTAGAAGGTATTTATCTCTATTTAACGAACTTGTTCAACTTAGAACCTTAACATAACGTATTCTGTTGTTTCTATTTAATTCTACTTTCTTATTTTGTTACGAATCGTAGTCTAACCTAACCTTTATATAACAAACCTCATTATAAAGAATTACTTTTTATAAAGAACACTTCAGTTTCGTTATATCGAAGTTGCACTGTATAAAGTGTTTGCAGTTCGACGATAAGTTAGCGCAATTGTCACAACTACTGGCTCTTGCCCTGGTCATAAAAATGATTGTTTGTCTGAAAGTCTGTGTGTTTGTGTGACGTTTGTGGACTTCACGGTTCTCGTTCTACCGGGTGCCGCTGAGTGTGAGACGCTTATTTTATTTAGTTACATAACGCGGCAACGTACGGCGTGAATGATACGGAAACAGTAACTACGCTAAAGTAAAATACCCATACTACGTGACCAATTTTTATTTTACAATTTTTAATCCTTTGCCACTTTGAATTTAGTATAATCTAGTTTAGTTTAGTATTCCTCGTAACTTTACAATCCAAGGTCTACAAAATGTTAGCATACCTTTCCTATCCACATATCGATTTAACGACCGGAGCTTCTCAGCAACTGGTGCGTCTTGGACCAACGTAACATTAGTGGCATCCGCTGACAGATCCATCGTAATATTAGAGCTGTCGATCTCGTCAAACTTTGATTTAAGTGTGGGCTCGGTACTGGAATATAGTCTTGTAAGATTTTTCTGAAAAGTTTCGTAAATTATATTTTAGTAAAAATCACTTTAATAAAAGAAAATAGAGGGCAGTTGATGTATATTCACAAGCATTAGAGATTCATGCACAAAGCATATTTCCTCCTGTGGGCGATTATTATATATATCATAACTGACGTTAATACAATCTGGAGGCACGTGCCTCCGCCAAGTCGAGCAAAAAAAAAAGTGGCACGGCCGTACTATCCTTTTCTCGAAGCAATTCAGGCCATTTTCGACCCCCTATAACTTCGTTGCGGATAAAACTAGAAGTCTGAATTTTCAATACCCAAGCAGGCATTGTATAAACACGGTATATTTTAAATTTCATTCAATTTGAAGCAGTAGTTTAAGAGTTATATTTAGTCAAAGTTTCCTAACTTTGTCACTCACTGACTGATCGATCATCAAAACTCTAAGGCACTTCTAGCAGACATAGAAGCTTCAAATTTAGAATCTTTAATGTTTTAAATAGATATATTGACTTGGCAATCGCACTAAACAATCTTATTTAATACAATACTCGTATGCATTACTTGTGAGATACATTGTGTTTTCATGCGAAAAATATTAAAGATTTTTAATATTGATATGGTCACTATAATATGTTGTTAGGTTAGCTAATTACGTAATAGCTTAAGACAGAAGAACCCTTAAGTAGGGATTGAATAAATTAGCCGACTTGGTAATACATGGATCTCACAACTTTTACGGTAGAAGAACTGAGTTGCGAGACTTGGATTTTTTACAAGTTATGTTTTTGATGGCATTTTTATTTAATTTTCAACACTATTATTTAATTAGAAATTACTGTGATATCTTGTCACTAATAAAAGCTATTAATCGTAATTAATAATAAAATTAGTTAGAAATTAAAGTAGATTTAAGCAAAACTTCGCAAAACGCGCAAATGAGAACTAAAAAACAGGAAGAAAAAAATGTTGGAAGTCACTGTACAATATGAAAGCGCATTATAACCGTGATTGTTATTATTTTAACTTTTCTTTAAATCTTTATCAGGTTGATAACTGTTAAACAAAATTTCATAATGTAAAAAAAAAAAAACAATATTTAGAAACATATTACTAAAACTGTCACAGAACCGATTACCTATGTACGTTTTGAGATATTTTGAAAAAAAATTTAGAGTCAATTTTTGTTTTACTTTTGTCTATTAGTCTATTAGTACCTATACACTGAGTACTTTTCAACTCAAAATTCAGCACGGTTAAGTATTTAGAACAGGGGCTTCCAAAGTGATCAATATTGACATATAGATAATAGTTTATATATATATATATATATATATATATATATATATATATATATATATATATATATATATATATATATATAAACTAGAGATAAGAGTTTTAAAGTAAGTCGGGCATGGGGGTCTGAGGTATCAGTTTATTTTCTAAAAGGGGTATCTTGCACAAAATAGTTTTGGAATCCCTGGTTTAGACTTCCATGTTCGAAATGAAATCGCGGTCACACTTTATAATCAAACATTTTCTGCTAGAAAATTTGAACTCTTACTTAAAATACTATTACGATTCTGAAAAAAAGTAAACTGTAAAAAAAAACAACATAAATATTCATTTTTAAATTCTAAATGATAAATATATTTCAGTGAATGAGAAGAGGAATTTAAAATTTAAATAAGTTAAGGAGTGTGTCGCAACGGTAAAAGTCTTTATTTCAAGTATCTTTGCATACAATATCGAAAGTTCAAACAATGACTAAAATCTTCCGTAAATATCTACGTAGTCATGATATCTACGTAGTGATGATTGTATCCCATCGAAATATAGTATATGGAAAATGTCGATATTTGCACTCTTGTTTTTCTTAAACACTTAAACACTTCAAGTTGGAGCGGAGATGACTCTTTGAAGTGAGTAGCGCTCATTATATTATATTAAATATTTTCTCCACGATTTATATCTTCCATTGGTGACAAAAAAGTTCATTATTTCAAGAGAATCGATTTTTCAATTCAATGGAGAAATGATGCCAACATTCTTCCACACAAACATAATTAATA
Organism: Euphydryas editha; assembly: GCA_036937285.1. Taxonomy (NCBI): domain Eukaryota; kingdom Metazoa; phylum Arthropoda; class Insecta; order Lepidoptera; family Nymphalidae; genus Euphydryas; species Euphydryas editha. The sequence continues at coordinate 1,163,831 of JAUPFZ010000007.1, read as the reverse complement.
GAATATTTACTTAAAAAAAATAATGTGTTTGAACTATGTATAATATTGTAATTCTATTTTAAATAATTGTACTAATATGTAATAACATTTATATAATATAATTTAAATATGAAAAATATTATAAAATAAAATACGTAAATGTAATAAATATATCGCATATTTGAAATCTGTTTTAGTTTCAAGTAATTAAGTTAGTTTTAAACCATGTGGTATACATCGGTCCATCCGTTGCAAAAACATGTCAAAGAAAACTTAACTTAAAAAGCTCCTTACAACCGTAAGAATTTTTTTAAAAAAAGAAGTAGCGCTTGCTATAAATTTTAAAAAAATTTATGATCGCAAAATAAAACTAATACAATGTATACCTATATGTTTGACTGACCCGTTTGTTTTATGCTCAAAGGGTTGTGGGTTCGATTCCCGCCCCAAGTCTGGGTGTAATATATGTTTATTTATATATGTATTATTTATATGTATATTTATTTTAAAAAAAAGTATATCAATCGGATGTTACCTAAAACACAGGCATTAAGTTGCCTATCTTAGGAACAGACGACCGTGTGTGTATGTTAAGCATATTTATTTATTTATGTATTATTATTAACTTTCTTTCATGTTATTTATTTTTTATTTACATTCCGTTAGAGACCTTTGAACTAATCATTTGTTAATCAAGTTGTACGGTAGCTAAACTATTTACATAATCATCATTTATACTCACATCATCATTATCGTAATCATCAAGTGTGTCTTTCGGTTTATCATTTTGTGTGTGATTCATCTTGTCTCCTGCATTTTCTTTGATCGTTTTTGTTGTATTTACTTTTGTGAATTGTATCCTTTGTGATCTTGTTCTGAAATTACGATATTTATCAACGATCGATTGTGTTGTACTCGATAATTCTTGTTCGTTATCATATTCATTGTCAAGTGATGTGTCTTCATTGAACGATCTCCTTTGGAACTGCGTTTGTGGCATTTTCACTTCTCGTGGCTCCTTACCCGGTCTCATTGAACGACGAATTAAATTTGCCGTGTCTAATAATATCGGTAGCATCAGATCTGACGTTGTGTGGTTGTTGAACATTGATCTCACCTGTAACAAGATTTGAGTCAAATTTAATAAAAATATAACTGAACTAAACTACACTGTAAATGTCCTACTGGACATAGGCCTCTTCTCCATATAGGAGAAGGGTTGGAGCTTTATCTACCATCGTGCTAAACTACGGGTTGGCGGATAAATATTCTGGTAATGTTTCTTGATATGTTTTGATACTTTATATTTGTAGTAATCGTCTTCGATACGTGGTAATTAACTTTATATTTGTATGTATATGTATTTATATTGTCTCTAGTAGCTTAAAACACAAATTTATAAATGACGCAACACTGAGTGGAAGAATCCATATAATATTTTCATTCTAAGCCTTTTTTTTCCTAATTCATGAGTCTAAGAATCTACACATCGTTTGTTAAAATTGTGCGAACCATTTTGGACAAGGGACACTTGCAGACGTACTACTAACTATTTATTACACTTTCTCTTATCATCTTATGTAGTTGAATACGAAATATTAAAAAATAAAACGTAAACGAAATGGATTAATAGATAGAAGCTGTGAATAAAAATTAAACTATACTGGGTGCCAAACCGAGCTGACATTCCTGATTTTTAATATCAATATTGACCTGAAATTCTGAAGCATAGTAGATTGAGCTTGATTAAAGAAGAATTGCTTCTCTTTTAGAGGAGAAGAGCCCTATGCCCAATAGTTGGTTAATTAGGTTATTTGAGTTGCAATTGTGAGTGTTCATAATTACTTACTATTTTTCTCATAAAGATCTCTAAAATATTTATATCCAAATATATGTCATGTACAAACATCAAGTGGTTACAAGTTTACTATATATACCTATAGAACACAAAAAAAACACGACATTAATGTTAATTATTAATTAAACGCAAGTTTTCAAAACAATGTACTATAAAACGTAATTTAATTACAAGTTGTAAAACAATTCGTTTTTTTTTTATTATTATTTCGTAACAAGCGTAGTAAACATTCTGAGCTGTTTACGATCTAATTGTTTTTAAGTTCTTCGAAGATAAAGACACATGTAACAGTTTGAATTTTAAATAAAGAATTGTGTTTATATTTATTCGACGGTCATGAGAAAATCGACTAAAATTGTGGGACAGCTTTCATGGCCTCATTATCTACGGTACAATGCTAATTTTATTATTATTTTCATAGGAATGTAGCATCTATTTTATTATTATTAAGAACTATTATGGTACGATTTATTCGGCGTCAAAATGACCTACCGAGCTGCATTCGTAAGGTCGTTTTTCATAGATTCTAGTTCAAGTTCTTCAATCGTATTGTTTTAAATAAAATATTACAATGGTTAAACGTGAAGTTATCTTAGATCGTGAGATATTTCAAGTCTGGACAACTTGCTTGTTTGATAAAAATATTGTGTTACCAAGGACATGTGATAATTAAAAACGATACTGTTTTAAAACAATAAAACATAACCTAACCTTTTGTCTATCGTTATAAATTAAGAAAACAAATTTTTTTTATACATGATTAGCTAAAATATATAGGAACAGATGTGAACTAAGCTGAAATGCATCAGCCAGTAAACGTCTCACCGCTGAGTTGAGCCTGCTGGGCCTTTTCTCCATATAGGAGAAAGAAGAAAAAAAAGAAAGGAGAAGAGAAGGTTAGAGCTTAATCCAGCGTGCTGCACCACTGCGGGTATCTAAGATAATAAGTGTTTTTATAAGGTAACAATCGGGATCGACAGTTTATGTACTCTCCGAGGCACGGTGGTAACAACCACAAAGACAGATACCCAGACCAGAAACAAATATTTGTACAAATACAAATCTGCACCGAAAGGAAATCGAACTCATGACCGCCGGTATTTGGGCGATTAGTTGTACCGCTGCAACAGATATGATCAAACAATTCTTTCCTATTAGCGTCTTTGATAGATAAAAAGATCTCGTTATACATCCTCATTTTTTTTATACCTCGTTGTTTATTTGTTATTTATTATATATTAGAAGAACATAATCATAATATCATATTTTTTTGTCACACAGTTCGTCCCGTGACCATGGTGTCTGCAACGTCGCCAAAATTTGAGGAATCTTAAAACAATAATTGACGTAATTCCCGTTTAAATGAAAAAAAAAAAAACTTTTATAACAACTGACCCGGTTATACAGAATGACTGGTAAATTACTATCAATATTTAAGGAGAATACTCAGTACATGATTCTCATTCAAATTATGTAAAAAAAATAGGTACTTAATTTTTGACCAAATTTTCATAAATTTCAATTCAAGTAAATGAAGCGTTGACACCCTACAGTCATGCCGGCGGCACGTGCACAAGTTGTACTGTGCCGCTTGTTCACATCTAAAAATTGCCAAAGTTCACATCATTTACCTAGTCAACAAATTTGTTGCTTAAACGAGTAAAATATCTTAGTATTTTTGCCTATCCTAAGCCAGGATTAAAGTATTAAAGGGGACTGGATCATGCTTGTTTATCCTGATACCCTATTAACACATGGCGGCGTTTGGACGTAGGTAAACTTCCTGTTTTGTGTCGAAAGTGCAGCTAGCTGCTAGGATGTCCAGACGACGCGTACATAATTGGATAATTGTTGAATAACTTTACTTAAAAGTTTATTAATATTTACCGTTTTTTTTTTTTTACATGATTCGAATGATAATCATGTACCGAGTAGTCTCCTTAAATATTGATAGTAATTTACCAGTCACCCTGTAATTTAAAATTCTAACATCATGGATCTGATAGTGGCGAAAAAGTTTTCATAAATGTCATAGAGAGGAGGAAAGACTATTCAAGTCCATACGATCCAGATCCGAGTCCAATCGATAGAATACCAGTAAATATAACAAGTACCTATGTACTTATAAAATGATGCTCAATCCTATTCTTATTTAAAAAAATAAGAGTTACAATAAATGCAATAAAATTTTTCGAAGGTATTAAATATATTTTATAGTTCAATATAAACGATCGTTATCATAATTCTTCTTTTGTATCTCGTTCAAAAGAAAGTTAAAATTTACGCGTAAAACTAATTAAGGTTTATTAATATTTCTTTTTCTTTTTTTTATAGACGCCATAATTTTTTAAAAGAAAGTTTTTTTTTTGTAACGAAACGAAATATGAATACAGTCCGTCATAGTTTTGAGGTTACGTTTGGCAAAATTCGTTTTTTTTTTTTTAATTGTGAAAAGTAATTAGTTAATTAATATTTATTAACAAACAGTATGCATAAAACTGAATATCCAATCAACATGAAGATTTAAAAAAAAACATCACAACCTTTGTATATTATATATAGTAAAAATAATTAAACTATTTTTTTAATAATTTATTAGATGCGCCCTGTGCGTACTGAAGTGTTTTAACCACAGATCAGGGCCATCCATAATTACCCTGTGTCGGTAGTACACACGAAAAAAAAGGTACCGATGTTTCCACCTCCAGTCTATACGTATTCCTAAAAAAACGTTATCACTTGTACATGATATGATAAAATTATGCCACTTTTTATGCCCCAATTGTATGGAAAAAAGCTCGAGTGTGCAGCTGCATACCTCGCACATTCCTTAGGCCGGCCCTGCCACAGATAATACCATATACATATACTTGGTTTTAACGTTGACATTTTTACTGATACGTGAGTGAATTATTAATATTAACCCTTTTCGTATTACACTTAGCCCTTTTAGTATTAATTTAAATAAAATTGTCACTTAACCTATCTAAGTAAACGGTCGTTTGCAAATCATTCTAGCGCAAAAAGGATTTTAAAAAGAATGAACAAACACTTTAATTACGTAACAAAATAACTATACCGATAAAAAATTATTAAGTTGTCTTAAGGTTAAGAGTTTCACCGCAGTCGTTTATGTTAATGGGGCAATGATATTTACTAAGTAAATCATAGTGAGCGTTACCGAGTTATTGAGTAGGTAAGTTTAAAGCAAAATGCTATGTTTGTTTATAGAAATAAAAAACTATGCTATAATTACTTACAAATCTGTAATAAACTTGAGAATATCGTTAAAAAATAATGTTTTAAATTTTTGTTTTAAGCAATTTTTAAACACTACTAAAACTCGAAGTCTAGGCAACATGTGCCATTTTAGTCAACTTTTTTCAGCAGTCTCCGAAAATCATGATTGAGATGTCATTCGATTCAGAATGGCATCTAGATGATTATTGAAAAAAATGAAGTACCTACCGCTTGCAAATATTGCAAAAGTTATTAACAAATAACAATTTTTGCAAACAGTTTTTGAAAATATCTCAAAAGTTATTAACAAATAACAATTTTTGCAAACAGTTTTTGAAAATATCTCAAAAACTAATTAAGCTTTTTAAAATGTTAAAAAAGATTCAAAAAGAGGAGGAAATTTACTTAAAAAATTACCACTCCTGGAACTGTAGGAACAATTCTTAAATAAGGGGTCTTCAAGAGGGGAGTAAATAGGTTTTTAAAGGGTCGGCAACGCGCATGTGATGCCCCTGGTGTTGCAGGCGTCCATAGGCTACGGTAACCGCTTACCATCAGGCGGGCCGTATGCTTGATTGCCACAGTCGTGGTATAAAAAAAAAATAAAAAAAAATATCCATGATGACGAAAAACGTACAAATGCGATGTAAACAGAACGTTAACCATTAAACAAATTATAAAAAAAAGAATTCCATATATCTATTTTTTTTTTTGTTTTGAAATAGCCAGTACGACGAAACGGCAATTCCATAGGTTGTAGGTACCAATAATAAAACGAAACATAATGATCAGTAGGTATTTTTATACGCATGTGATTCATTTAGAGTATTTTATGTAACTTAATCTTATCTACTGCCATTAGTATGGTCAACTATTTGTTGTATTTTCATCACGCGATCTCGTTAGGTTGTAAACACGCTCACGAGCATTAATGCAAATGTACCTAACAACTTATTTCCGTAAATATAAAATGCACAGTTGCAACTTTTTGTTGCGCTAAAGTACTGGGTTTGATTCTTGAATGTGACAAACATATATGCGTCTAAATGAATTTGTATGTTGTGTGTATTTCCGGACACAGGACATCCTAACGTTATCCTAATTTATTTAATGTGACGCAGTGTGGTCCTTTTTTTAATATTTTCAGGTAATAAGTTAAAATGGTTCGATGCCTGGACTTCGTGGATCGATACAATTATAGAAATACTAAGCAGATTAAGCCATAATCCGTCTTTTTAATAGAAGATGCCTTACCCTAACTGCGAGTCATTAACCAGTGATTACTTTACCACTTTTAAAATATTTTTGCCCCAACACTGCCTCGGAGATAACCTTATTTAAGAGAGAAATCTGTAGATACTTTTTTTTTTAATATTATTCGCTTCAGTCACTAGTTATGTTAATTATCGTGAGGAATATTTATCGGAAGGAAATAATTGATCGCTGCTCATCTGTGTCGGACGCTTCACTGGAAGAATTTTTATTATGAAATCTCTAATTTTGCGATCCTATTTCACTCAAATTGACAACAATAGATAAAATTAAACACATTTAATATTTAATATTATTAAAAAAATTACAAATTATATCGTTATATGTGTACTAGTATTAAAAAAATCTTAAATTAAATATTGAACTGAACTGACTGAATTTAATCGGCCTGTAAACACCTCACTGGTCGGCAAAGGATTCTTCTTAATGTAGGAGAAGGGTTGGAGCTTAATCCACCACGCTGCTCCACTGCGAATAATTTCACTACCATGAGTAACGATCGTTACCAGATGTCTATGAGAACTACCGAGACCGAGGGCTTTAGGTGCTCTCCGTGGCACGGTGGGGAAACTCACAAGCACATACACCCAGGCTACAAACAAATATTTGCACAAATACAAATATCTGCCCCGAGCGGGAGTCGAACCCGCGACCGTCGGCGTTGAGGCGACTACTCGCACCACTACATTAAATATTAAAAATGTCAATACAATGACCACTAATACGCCTTTCTACGGCGTGTGATATGTTCAAGTTAACTAACCACGAAGCAATTCGTGTAACTAACGGACGAATATTTTAATGGTTGGTATAATTTTTTATACTAAAAACACAGAAATTAATATTTGAATATCGTCTTTAGAATAGTAACCCATTTGTAATTGAATCGGGTACAGGTCTACTATAAACACCCTCTTTTATATTTAATGGAAATAACCAAATAAACAGTCAGGTCAACTAGCGTGTGGATGAAGAATTAAATGAAGAAGAATGGGAAAAAAGTCCTTACAGCTCCCTCGTTTTATGTGACAATTTAACTCACATATTTGACAATGACACTCCAGTCGAACCGATGCTATATAAAAAAATTTGATTAATCTATAGGTACGTATAATAAAAGTATAACGTTTCTGTTTGTACGTGAGAGATATTTATAAACGACAAATTATATGAGAGCTATAGAAGTTAAATCAATTATTTTAAGAATTTTTGGCAGTCCGTCAGTATTTTTTTACGTATCACGCAATCTAGTGCACTAAATTGTATGCGGTTTCGACTTGTGATCCTTGAGGTCTCAATACACTGCCTGAGTAGTGGATTTATCACACTTTAAACGTCGTAGTGAAATAGTCGTTTTGTACAAAGATTTATTGTTTACAAGCATCCGCCCGCGGCTTCGCCCGCATGGTTGTCGGTAATGTTACTTCTAATACCTCCAAAAATATGTGTACAAAGTTTCATGATGATCGGTTAAGTAATTTTCGTGTGACAGCGTAACAAACAAACTTACATTTGACATTTATAATATAGGTAGGATTGAAAACACGGGGCACACCTATGTACTATTAGACGACCGCGTAGGTTCCCGTTTTTATCGTTTTTAATTCGCTCCTAAGATGAAATTTTCCAGCGAGTGCCACACGTTGCGGGTCAAATCCGGATCGTAGTTTTTCAACTTAATTTCAGATAACGACGGACTCAATAAACGAAACAATGTTTTTAAAATTCTAATTATTTATTTGTAATTCCGATCTAAGCGTGGCGAGTTTTTTTACAAATGCCAGAAATTCTAATTGAAATTTTTTTTAACATCAATAAAACTACACTTCGAATTACATTTGAGAACATTTGTACCTTATTGTTTTATATTTAAAACCTTGATGAAAAAACCTTTTCATAAAAAACTTTTTTTTTAAATTCAAAAATAGCTTAATCATTTTTAAATATTAAAAAAAATGATAATATGATTACCACATTCAATTTAATTAGTATAGTTTGTATCCTAAATTTCACTTTCTAGAGTCAAAACCAACAAATTGGGCCATTACGTTGTTAGTTTAATTAGATAGTGAAGTAAATAGCGAACATTACTCTTATTAGCTGTTTCTAAGCATAATAAACAATCTGCTCGGTCTAATTATCGCACAACACACGTGAGAATTTACATCGCGCGATAAAAAAAAACGCCCCCGTTCCGGTGTTCGAACGAAACTCGCGAACGGAAGATAATTCGTTACACTCCGGTGGACGAACACATTTCATTTTGAAATGATTCGTCAAAATCGATCAAGATTTTTAACAAATATAAATCGATAGAATTTAAAAAAAAAATCTATTAATTTTGAAACGTTCGCGTTGTTAAATCGTTGCGTCAGCATTTCAGCAATTGCTGAAAAATCAGTTTTCATTTTTAACATAAAATTAATGCTACATTGCAAAAATAAATTTTATTAATATTAACTTTTGCCGGTTATTTAAAAAAAATTATTAAGGATTTTATTATGATTAAGAAATTCTAACAGAATATTTAATACTAGCGGCCCGCCCCGGCTTCGCACGGGTATTTAACTAAAATTTTAAAAATTATAAATTTATATTTTTTATCACCTACATGCGCCATCTATCGTATAATAGTAGAATATCGTTTTTATATTTAGTGACATTTAACATAATAGTACCTATATTAATTTAAAATGATGTTTATCTAAAATATTAAAACGATTTCTATTCCTATCCGACATATTTAGTAAAGTTTTAAGTTTAGCAAAATAATAACTCAAAAATAAGTTTTGTGAGTTTTTAAGATTCCTTAGACCAGATGGCGTTGGTGGCGTAGGTACCTATTTCTATTTTCTTAAATATTTATTTTTAAATTTAATTACAATGAAACAAAAAGTAAATTATACTGTGAGTTATGTCTAATTTTTATGTATAAAAGTTATTTACATTGGTTTTGTACTTTTTACGTGATACGTGAACAAAGAAAAACACGATAAGAGATGGCGCTGATACGAAAAAAAAACGCGCTATTGAAATTTATTTTTGATGATATATAGTGTATTAATAAAACGGAGGTTTTAACAGATTTATTATTTGTATAGATATATCAATTGTAATCGGGTTTTATTCCCGTCATAATTATATAAGTACCTACATGTAAGATTGTTGCTCCATTCCAATAAGTCGTATTATAAGATTTTATAGCCTAAACAAACAAGCCTAATCTTATGGACCCAACTAACGTACAAACTATTAATTTGGCAAGGACAATTTCATAATCCCATAATCAAAAATTTTAACAGTAATAATTATGAAAGTGTCAGCACTCAGCAATAGTGCGTCATTTATTTTCATCGTCATTTATTTTCTTAAAATTTTAAAAAGTTTTCTTTTCTTACTTAAAAAAAAACGACTTATCATAACTTACCGTAACTATTAAATGTCAGTCCTTATTATAATTTTACTAAAACAAAATACGCGATAATATTATTCAAATTAAAAAATAATAATATAATACATCACTTAGCATACGAAGACACTACAATAAAAATTTACGAACAGAATCTTCTCTTGTTAAAGTCAACTAAAAAGAAAAAAATGTTTTCACTTATTTTCATTTACAATATCAATGAAAAGAAAAATCACCGATCGCGTTTCCAATTCACACAATCACACAGAAATTGCTACACTATTAAATGTTGATCGCAAAAAAACTTAACACTCGTGGGAACAGATTTCGCTACTGTAAATGTTGTAAAATTGTAGTATATACAAAAACCATTGATATGGCGAAATTGCAAAACGCAACTTGCAAAAACACACATTAGGCTATTAAACTTTTTAATGAAAGCTGTACGTCCTTTGCAGTAGAGGACCTCCCTCCTCGTTGACATTTATGTCTAATATTTCACCGTTTTGCTTTGCAATAATTATGATATTATATAACCTATTCTTTTAGTTATATATAGTTATAGAGTTATATACTGGTAAAAAAATGATTAAATTCGATTTAGTGGTTTTAGAGTTGATCGATTAAAATGATTTACAATGTGTAAGTCAGTGTATCATGTACTAATATGATATGATTTTGCCGTGCGGTGACCGGCAGAAAAGAATAGTCCCGATCTCTTTCTTGTCGAGGTGTCACAAAAGGCGACTAAGGTCATAATGGTCTGAACAACTGTACACTAACTAGGATGGCGATGGGCAATAGCGATACCATATTCTGCTACAACACACTTCGCTCGCCAACCCGCCTACCGAAGCATTCAGCAGTGGACATCCAAGGCATAGATAATACAATATATACTAGAGATCCAAAGGTTGATGTGGTGGTGTGGTGTCGATATGATATAATTTTCGAAGCTTTTACTTTCATATTGATTTTGATTGATAACATATTTATAAACTGTCAATCTATCTAATGACTACACTGACTTTTTTATGAATCACGAAAGTGACGTTTTAAATAACTCGTTACTATTATTATCCTTATAAAAACTAAAAAACAAAATTTTTCGTATACCTATACTTATTACAAGATCTACCTACCAGGCTGGTCTTAGAATTTATTTATTTATAACCACGTAATTCATATAAGTAATAATAGTTCAGTTTATTTTAAAAAAGTGTCTATGATAACACTTTAGTATTAGTTAAAAACAAATAGGGGAGAGTTGGATATTACCGCGCGTTTGATAATTCCACGCCCTAGCATATTTCAAAAACTAAACGCTAATTGCGCTATCCAGTCCTTAAAGATCATGGCCCGAGTCGTCTACCCCTCCCCGTGCACGACGCTAATTTACTCGGAGCAGTGATTAAGACACATCGTGTCTTACAAGGTTTTACTCTCGTTCCTTATAATTTCGCGGGCATTTTTGACAAGAGGTAAGCTATTCTATATTTGTATTGTAACACATTGATTACTTTTATTTTAATCCTAACATACTATAGAATTAATGACTAGATTGATTTGAATACACAATTAACTTGACTGTATTATTTTGAGGTTATAAAATGAAATAACAGAGTTTGTCAATTCCGCGCCCAGGGCGTGTACGAGTGAAGACCACGTACCGGCAAGCACAGTGTCGGACGGCCATCCACGAGATGAACAGACGACTTGAAGAGAGTCGCCGGAAGTCGTTGGATGGAGGCTGTTTTGAACCGGAGTCGATGGGGGGAGGCCTACGTTCAGCAGTGGACATCCAATGGCCGATATGGTTATGATAATTAATCTAGTCGTAAAATAATAATTATATCTAGGTATAGAAAGGAGTCTATGCTTCTTTTTCGACGAACGAGTTTATTCAACGTTGCGTTTTTTTTTTTATTCTAAGTTTACTGATAGAAATTCACGAAATTATTATGGGCACGATATTATCAGACCAGTCTGATAATACCACGCTTTCCCATTTTTTGATTATTTTGCAATAATTAATTTTTGTTTATTTTTTGAAATATTTTGCCGTGATGTATGCGTAGCTAAATAAATTCTGTAACTATTTACTGCATTTTTGAATATATATATCGAACCTTCTCCGAATTATAGGTCCAAGTTTTTAGAGGCTCGGTAATATCCAACTCTCCCCTAAGTCAATAAAATTGTTTATATCGAGTCAAGGTCAGATATACTCGTATGTACCTACGTGCGGATTTTAGATAGGTCATTAGACGAGTCTACCATATTATCTAAATTTATAATGTAGTACTGTTTTACTAGAACAATTTGCAATTATATTTTTAAAAGAATTTTTATTCGCGGTCACAATACAATTAAAATATTTTAAATCTAATTTATATATATACATAATTTATTTATAATTTAATACAAAGAGAGAGTATAATACGAAAAATATATTAAGTATAGATAAGTATGTATATGTATTAAAATATTTTACGGTTAGTTTAAAGTTATTTATGTTTGTGTATTCATATTTGTGCAATGATATTAATTAAATAAATTTTATAAATAACTATTTTATATATTACTAAATGAAACTGTTTCGTTTTTTCTTTTTTTTTTTGGTATTTTTCAGGATGTTTATAATTATGTTGTAGCGTGAAGTTTTCGAGGATTCTGTATCTAAGGAACCCTAATAATAAAACTATCACAAGGCTGTTTTATTGGAACCGTAATAGGTAGACAAAAAATATTAATTTTGCAGTTGATATCTGAAAAAATTAACCGGATTGATTTAGTTAAAAGCAACCAAAACAAGATATATCCAATCAAGATATCCGGTTATTTTACCATGTTGACTAATTAAAACTACTCGCAAATGGCGTTAAATTAAATGATATTATATAATATAAATAATAAACATACTTTCAATTCGAAACAGATGATAATTATGTGAAAGTTCCAATAAAAATTAACACAATCGATATTGTAAAAATATGGTAAGTACATTTTATTAGAAGTTATTAAAAACACTTAGGTATACATTTTAAAAGGAAAGCCCAAAAACGAGTTGGTTTTTAACAGTAATATTTTTTATTTTTGAATTGAATATGTTGGTGTGTATGTCGATTGTGTGTTCTATGTGTTAACTTGACAACAAAGAGAAATTTACGCTATGACATTTATTAACGACCGTATCGCATTACAAAATACGTTATTAAATTTAAAAATGCATTAATAAATTGTTACATGTTATATATATGTAATATGTATAAAACAGGAATCATATGAAAACATATATAGCACAAGTATGCTTAATTAAAAAAATCAAAAAACCCGACTGTGTAAAATACTCTTATTATAAACTAAAAAGAATAAAACAATTTACTAGCTTTCATTTAATACCCATATTGCTACAGTAAGAAAAAAAAATAAACTCTCCCCCCTCATTCCGCCATTTGCGGTTGCCATTTTGAAAATTTATATAGCCTATGTCACTACTACAATTTAGACAAATCCAACGACACCTCATATGTCAAAAACCGTCCAGCCGTTTGGGCTGTAGGGCGTGCCAAAGAAATGGACATACATACATACATACATACATACACTCGAAAAACATAACCCTCCTTCTGTCGCAGTAATAATTGGGGACTAACTTCGCTCATCTTAGTAAAAAAAAATATTAAACAACTCAGAGTGACCTGTGAAAAGTCTTCAAGTATTTCTAATTTATTTAGATAATTTACAGTTTTATAAAATCCACATAATTATAATAAGAACGATAAAATAAAATGCTTATGCGAAGTAGAAAGAATATTTATGCGAAATTTGAAGTAGATTGGACCAAGGAATCATGTTGTCCCATACAAACTTTGCCCCCCTTTTTCACCCCCTTAGAGGTATAATTTCGTAAAATCCGTTCTTAGCTGACCTCTACTCGGTAAAAGGAATATTCCTACCAAATTTCAAGTCTCTGCGCCTTATATTTTCAGAGATATCGTGATGAGTCAATGTTTACGTGGAAATCTCTTATATATAAATAATAAATAAATCAAGGATAAATTAATTAATCAAGGATGAATTAATTAATCTGTATGGAGATAGAGATGAGAATATAATGAAAATCAAAGTACATGCGTTAACTTTTACAATTGTATAGCAATTGAATTGAAACAAAAATCATGAAATTGAATAAAAGATTATTTAATCCACAGAAATATTTATATTGACTTAAAATTACTTGATCAGGCATTTAATCTATTTTATGGCACTAGTCTCAAAACACCAGACGGGAAACCTTTTTTTTTTTTTTTTTTTTTTACGCAGGGGAATCCATTTACGGATGATATCCAGGATGCCCGGGTCGGCAGTCCTAGACCTATGTCGGACTCGGCACTTTGGGAGTGCAATACCGTACTAAACCCCTGCGGGAGCCTTCAGCCGCTTTAATTGGAGGGTCCCGGATCTGCAGGCAACAGAATCCCTCCAGCGACAGGCTGGCCTTGGCGAAAAGGCCAGACTTCTCCTCCATGGGGACTGTCCGGCTAACCTCTGAACAGTCCCGACGACGCCGTGTCTAGCAGGACCGGGTTCCCATCCCGGCCCGACACGGGCACAAGGGCGTTACAGGAGGCGCATTAAGTAGCGCCTCCTACGCACCCCCATTCGTCGCCCGCGGATGGAGGCCACGTCGGCGGCCTCCTCTCTCATCCGCTCGTCGGCCTCCTTCTGGGACATTACTGTCTCGCAGAAGGAGACCATCGCCTTCCAGGACTCGTCGTCGCCGAGCATCGCGGTGATGACGCTCGGGAGAGACAAGTCCCCTCCGATGACCGACGTCAGACCTTGACGCAGCACCGCCCATCTCGGGCACACCTCGAGGGTGTGTTGGGCAGAGTCCACCGCTGCGCCACAATCGTGACACTCAGTCGTCGGCTCCCTTTGGGCCGTCCGACACAGGTAGTCACCAAAGCAACCGTGCCCGGTGAGAATCTGTGTCAGACGGAAGGTGAGGGGCTTGCGTTTTCGACGCATCCACCGCTCAAGGACCGGGCGAATGGCAGCCGTTACGCGTGTGCCATATGGCTGCACCGCCAGGTCCTCCCCCCACCTCCGCATTAGCGCTTCCTGCCCTACCAGACGGGAAACCTGCGTAAAAAATATCTAACAAGTTATTTTGTTCCTTGAAAATCAAATTCGTTATTATTACTTAGCGTACACTTAAAAATTACTTAGCGATGAAATACTGCTTTTTATTAATTACTTGCGACCCGCCCATGCTCCGCGCGGGTGCAATGCTGATACATACATAATCGCTATACCGTTGCATTTTAAACCTGTAATATCTTCGATAATATTCATTTAAATTACATACTGTAAAGGCCATATTGATCTATATTAAATGCCCAGTGCATTTAAGGTACTTAGTTCAATAAGATTTAATGCTGTATTGCTTAAAATCGCTTCGTAAATAAGCCATTATTTCTCGCGAAAAATAAAGGATCAAAATTTGTTATTGTGTTATTCCTAAGAGATAGACATTTACCATCGCGGACTTTTTTGTAAGACTTTTTAAGGTGTACAATAATGTAGTACATTATTTTGATCTATCTTGTAGGGTTCAGCCAGCGTTTGCAATGTACCTAAGCGCAAAAAAAAATGTGTTTATTTACGATATCGCTTTAGAAACCTCTGAAATTAACAGTGTTTACTATATTATGCATGTTATATACATATAAACCTTCCTCTTGAATCATTCTATCTATTTAAAAACAACAAAATCCGTTGCGTAGTTTTAAAGATCTAAGCATACATAAGGACAGACAGAGCGAGAAGTGACTTGGTTTATTTTATTACAGATATTGTGGTACACCTTAACGACCGTAAAGCAAAAAAGCGAAAAGGAAAAAATTAAAGGATGTACCTACTTGTAATATATAAGATCATTTCTAAATAAATAAAACTATTCGAATCGGGATATTTACCATGTTTTTTGTTTTCATTTCATGTCTGTCTTGTCAATTGTAAATTATAATAATTAAATTACCTGAGACAAATTGAGAGGCTGCCTTCCAGGCGGTGTCGTGACTTGATTTGCCACCAAAGACGCTAGTGCCACCCGCTGGTTCCGAGACATCGCCCTGATGATGGGAAGGATCTGAGCAAACTTCCCCACATGGTCTTTCCTCTCCAGCGCCTTTAACACCGCATCCCTTATCATGCCATCCTTATTCTGCTTTATTTTATAATTTTTTACCAAAGCCTTCCTAGTTGTGGCTTCATCATCTAACTGCGAACTCAAATCTGCTTCCAAGGAGTCTACATTATACTGCGGTCTGTGAGAATTGGTTACGCCATTAGGTTTGAGGATCCTGATCGGAGGTTTGACAACTGTCTCATAATGCCTCGACTCCTGAGCTATCAATAGTTCATTAGGTTCAGAAAACTCAAAATCTTTTAAATCCTCTTGAGCCAAAACAACCGTAAGGGCCATCAACAAAAAAAGTCTAAGACACGCCATCTTATTAAATATATCAGGTTAATCATAGATAATCCCTAACTGCAATATGACATTATCGTTTTAGCACACAAACACAGCACTGCCTATTCACATGTCAATTTTTTTTGTTTAGGCAGAGATGCGCGCGCGCAGCTTTCTGCCTCGACGACGAATGAGCGCGTGCACGGTAATAACACGCATACGACTCTCACGTATTTACAGGTGTCAGATAATACCGGAACTGGCAACTTTCTCTCGTCCTAAGGTCAAAATGCGACCCATCGCAAAAATGCAAAATCACCCTAGAGAGGTCACTTCGTATATAGCAGCATAAACAATGAACGGTGAATAAGGCGACAGATATGAAATTAAAATCAATTCAAATTGTATTGTATGCTGTAAATGATAACAACTTATTTTGCGTGACTCGAGCTATTATGTACCATGCAGAGATGCTTTCACACGGTTACGTCAGTTATGAAAGCCTTCTATGGGTCGATTGTATAAAAAATATTAGTTGTGTCATTTCTTAATCGAAGATACGTTTTAAGTAAAGTAATTATGAGTAGGTATTATTGATACTGAAGTACCTATGTATGTAATAAGTATAAAAATGTATGGTAAGTCGGCTAAATTATTATCGAATGTATCTTAATAATATTATACTTTTCACACATTACAAAATAGTAGTTCTTAAAAGTTGAATTTTGTGAAATAAATTATTACAGGAGACACAAAAATTCTTATTATATAGGTACGTACATTGCTATAATTTTAGTAATGTCTGTCTATCGGTTTGTGTTTATTGCTACTAATTGTGTCCTAATTATGTGTTAAAAAATCATCAACTTCAACATCAACTAATAATGAATAAATATTTATGTCATTAAAATCGATTTATTCGATAACATAATTTACAAGAATTTAAATGATGAATAAAAAAATGAAAATATGAAAGTACTAGAAGGGAACAATAACATAAAAATTTTAAATTCGACATTTATCATCTTCACAACATGTAAAGTGGATACACCCAGCGGTGCTAAAAACGCGCTAAAAAAGAAACTGTTTTTAGAAGGGATAATAATAGAAATTAATAAAATAAAATATTACAGACTGTTTGACACTGTGAAAAAAGTAGTTCCATGGTCGACATAATTTTTACTTCAAATGTGGATGGATCTGCAAAATGAAATATTTTTCTTTTAAAATGAAGGTGTAGCTGTAGTTATAGAATCGAGCCGGGTTTTTGAATTTCGAATATTTTTCAATACTACACCTTTATAAAAAATAGCGTGCGGCTTTCGTCAAAAAAATTCCCACTTGAATTGTTTATTAAAAAAAGTAAATAAAAACCGGGCTGGACAAACTATAGCGATATCAATTAATATTATTAAAAAAATTCCCGTCCAAAAATATTAAAAACTCTAGGAGTTATAGTGTATAGACTAGAGATGCCACGAATATTCGGCTACTAATCGGTATTCGGCCTATTCGGCAATTTTTTTAATATTCGGAATTTGGCCGAATATAATACAGTATTACGAATATACATAAATAATAGCATACAGTATTCATCCGATTACCGAATACAGAAAAAAAAATTAAGAAAATAACGATAACGAAAATTTTATTTAAAAATATATTTATTTTAATTGCAAAGAATAATATTTTAATACTTTAAATCAAACAGTGGCAAGTTTTGATGAATGAAAACAATTTTTTCGTTGATAGCAAACGATTGCCTGATTGATGATCTTCATAAATAATACCCGCTATTGAAAATAGCTTTTCACTATATACACTACCGCCAGGTGACATTGGTGACGACGACCGTTATGGTGTAGTGGCGCGAATAGCTGCCACGCATCGGCGGTCGCGGGTTCGATTTCCGCTCGGGACAGATAATATTTGTTTCCGGTCTAGGTGTATGTCTTTGTGGGTCTCCCCACCGTACCTCGGAGAGCACGTAAACCCGTCGATTCCGGTTGTAATCATAGACATCATGATAACGATCGTTACTCATGATATGGAAAACATCCGCCAACTCGCAGTCAAGCTGCGTGGTGGATTAAGCTCCAACCCTTCTTCTATATGGAGAAGAGGACTTCGCTCAGCAGTGGGTGGTTTACGAGCTGATACAGTACAGTACAGTACAGAGGCAGAGGTTGTTTCGCTCCGCCCAGCGTAATTTTAAGCATATTTTAGGGTCGAAAAACACTAATAAATACAGTTTTGCGTGGGATTCTACTTTAATTTCTAATTTCATTAACGTTGAATTATTAGTCATAATAGCCGTAATTTTCTGCAAAAAAAACTTAAATGATTACGTTTGACCGACAGACGGCAAATAAGGTTCTGTACACTTTGGGTGCACAATTATTAATAGTAGGTATATATATTACATTGAAAACCATTTCACTATATGTGGGTATACTAGTGATGCACTGGATGATGTAAACTAGACATTAACCAAAAACAAATTTAGCCTGATAAGTCTAAGTTTTTTCAGTCGAGTATACCTCTATATGTCGATAATATGAAAACCTATTACCGGCTTCCGTTTTCCCTGCCAGTAAAAATAACGATACCTTCAAAAGAAGAGTAAACAGGTATCTTCTAAACGTGTACTCCACCTTGGACTACATCACTGAGTAGTCATCATTGTGTAATCGTAGTCAAGCACAAGCCTATATACTTAGTTAAAAAAATTCTTTAGGACAATAGCCTGAATATGTATAATTTTCCATTCAAGAACCTACTACTTTCTACTTCTAAAAACTGTTTCTGTATCTGTCTATTTTAAATGTGCTTTTCTCTTTTATGTAAATATAATTTTACAAATGAATAAAATTTAATAGAAGTAACAAAGTAAATAACTTTAAACAATTGATTTTCATTTCAGAACAAAAGTTTATAAGCGATTACGCCACACCGCGCTTTCCATACAACCGCAGATTGACCCGACCGCATTATTGGCGTTTATTTTATCGTATACATGCTGATTTCAATAAAATTTGGTTTTATTTTTTTTATATATAAAAGTATATAAAATAATGCTATTTTTTAACAGTTTTTAACAAACGTATGGCTCTACGGCCTCCAGTAAAATTAAATCGTACGCGAGGTGTTCGGAAGCACATGTAAAAATCAGTTGGTCCCCAGGTCCGGATTTAGAGTTGTGGAGGCACGGGGCAATGAAGGAGTGGAGGCCCCTTGATCTGAAATTGAATTGTTTTTTTTTTTCTTGAAGAAAAAAATGACGACGAAAAAAAAGGTCGTCGCGATCTCACGTCAATATATTATCGTTGCCGGGTACTCTCCGGACCGCTTCAACTCGGCTGACTCTATTGTGGACGCCCCTCTTTTGTGGATGTGGGGGCCTCTCTTTTGTGGATGTGGGGGCCCGGAGCAGTTGCCCCGCTTGCCCTCCCCTAAATCCGGCCCTGAGTTGCCCAGTCCATGATAATCATATGTAGAGCTTATATATAAATATTTAGCCCAAAAGCCAGTTGCTGTGACCACTTTTTTTTTTTTTTTCGCTGGGAAATGCATTTACGCATCCCGCCGCCCGAAGACGACGGGTATGTGGGACTCGCTGGCACGCAGAACGTGCCAGAATACCGCACTAAAACCCAGCGGTGCCCTCATCGTCATAGTGAGGCGCCACGGGATCGTTCGCGCATGCAACCGTGACGCCCCGACGGTTGGCCCGCCTATGCGGGCCGCCTTCGCCTATAGAGCGCTCGCGGGCACCGGGAGCGCTCTATTGCCCTGGTGGCGAGTGGGAGGATTATAGGTGCCCCTCCCACTCTAGTGCGGAGGGTGTAGGAGCGCATAGCGGCGTCTCCTTCCCCCCGGTCGTCTCCTGCGGAGCGGGTCAGCGTTAACGTCTGCTTCACGTTCCCGCTCCGCGGCCTCCTTCAAACCCATGACCTCCTCGCAAAAGGAGGCCACGGCCGACCAGCACCTCTCGCTGCCGAGCATGCAGTGGACCACGCTCGACAACGAGAGGTCTCCGCCTATCACGGCCATCAGGGCATGGCGCTGGGGCCCCCAAGCGGCACACTCCTCGAGAGTGTGACGCGCCGTGTCCATCGGCGCGCCACACTCGTGGCAGGCAGGGGTGGCTTCCCTTCCCGCAATTTGATGCAGGTACTTACCAAAGCACCCGTGCCCGGTAAGTACCTGCGTCAGCCGAAAGGTCAGCACCCCGTGCTGCCTTCTGACCCAGCGACGAAGATGGGGACGTATAGCATCCACCGTCGCTAGGCCCGCCGCTAGGGACTCCAGGTCCTCCTTCCACCAATAGATCAGGACCCTCTGAGCCTGAGTCCTGATCTGAGCCGTCTGGTCCGCACTTGGGACTTGTCCTCTAGCTCTGAGGCTCGACCGGAAACGGTACATTTCCGCAAGCACCTCCGCCTGGAGTTCCCAGGGCGGATCGCTCGCGAGAAGTGTTGCCGCCGTCCATGACACCGTACGGTATCCACGTATCGCCCTCTCGATCAAGTAACAGTATTTTGTGTCATGAATGTTCATGCCTGATCATTTTTCCCGGGGGGAGGCGTGTCAATAACTTTTTTCGTAATAATAATTTATAAGTTTGAACATAAAGACTCGCAAACATATACGTGCTTAGTTCTATTTGTTAAAATATTCCTATCATTCTGTATATAGACAAAAATTTAAACAACAATTGTTCACAACAAAGAAAGTAACAAGTCATATCTTTTCACCGCAAGCGTTTAATCTTGTCATCTTCATTTACCATTATGCTATAATATCATATTAAAGTACACTAAGAAACAATCTAATTTACACTGTATCATATAACAAATAGAGTCGGATTTTTTTATTTCTTTAAGTAGTAAGGGCTTTAAATATTTCGAAATCCGACATTATCATCTTAGCCACCAGATACTCACCAAATTCCTGTTTAATGTTAAGGTTTATTCATACACATTTCGACACAACTATCTTTAGGTCTACGTCTTACTAGACTTGACCAAGGACTTTCATGGTGAAAATTAGATACCTGGTAGAGTCCATACCCAGGCAGTCTAGCTACGAACAATCCCAGCCTATTTCATTAATCATACAATGATATGAGAAGACTATACTAAGCGCCAAACGTATTGTCAAATTCTGACGGAAATTGACTAAACAACAATTTAAGGTGACGAAAATTCAGCATAAATGTGTTAAAAAATGTAGCAAGTGATTAGCAGATTTGGCCGTGATAATATTATCAGGTCGAAAATCAGGTATATATGTTACCTGATTTCGACCTGATGACGTACAAAGTCTAATGAGGTCCATAGTTGTAAGCAGTGTGAGGTAAATAAAAAAAGATAGTTTTGTGCACTTTATTAAACAAACAAAAATTTAACAAAGATAAATATGTATGAAGCGTAATCTCATCCATGCCATATATTTTTGTTATTGAAATCAGAAATCTTTCTTAACAATTAACAGTAATAGCGTCTTAAAAACGAACAATAAACATTTATATTTCTACTAACAAAACCTCATATAAACATAAATTATTACAATACACTATATGAACATATCTGAGTAGAGCGACTCTACCAAAAAATAAATACAAAATCTGCTACGCATTGATCCGGAGCAAATAATATCACTTCAGCTAACATCGATCACGAGACGAAACAAAGCCTAGCGACGGGCACGGCACGCGGGTCGCGTCACGCGAGGCTCAGGAAGTAGAAGGCGAGCAGCGCCAGCGCGTAGAAGGCGCCGCTCAGCGCCAGCAGCGCGCGCACGGCGCGGCGCTGGGCGCGCGAGCCGCGTCGCCGCGCGCCGTTGTTGTAGCGCTCCGTGTTCAGCACTTTGCGCCGCAGCACCGCGCCCGCCGCGCGCGCCGCCTGCGGCCCCCGCGCCTGTCGCGCCCCTCGCGCCCCTCGCGCCTCGCACGTGGCGTACACCGACGCGGCCGACGGCCCGCACGAGCGCTCGTCGCCGGACGGCTCCGCGCTCGGCGGTCGCGACGGGGACGGCGCCTCGTCCGGCAGCGCAAACTCGGGTCGCGGGGCTACCTCGCTCGCGGACGAGCGCCTGCTCGGCGGAGACTCTCGCCGCCGGCGCAGCCCCGCGCCCGCCGGCCTCACCTCGGGTGGCGCCACGCCCTCCGCCGGCTGGCGGTAGGCCAGCGGCAGACGTCGCGCCGGGTACTCGCCGGGAGTCACCTCGCCGCGCCGCGCCCCGGTCGGTGGCGCGAACACGCGGGGCACGTCGCGGCGCGCACGGTGCTGCGGCGAGTAGCGCGGCGCCGGGCGCGGGGCCGGCGCGCTCGCCTCCAGCAGCACGCCGGCGCGCGGTGCCCGCGGCGGCGGCGGTGCGAGTGGGGCGTGGTGCGCGCGGGTGCGGGGCGCGGCGCGCAGAGGAAGCCCGTAGCGAAAGTAGCGGTCGCTGTAGACGACCGTGGCGAGAGTGCCGCCGTGCGCGGCCGGCAGAAGGTTGTAGACGACGCGCGACAGGCGCACGGAGCGCACGCGGCGGCGGCGCGGCAGCAGGCGGCGCAGCGCGGAGCTGCGGCGCGCGGGCGGAGCGCGCTCGTAGGGCTCGGCGTAGAGGCGACGCGGCGAGGGGGCGCGCAGCGCGTGCCGCACGCGGCGCGGACGGCCACGGAGGGGCCGTCAGTCGGCGGGCAGCGGACGCGCCCGACGCGCCAGCTCGAGCTCGTGCAGCACCTCCAGCACGCAGCCGGAGCTCCAGGCCTGCGTGCGGCACGAGTCGCGGCAGTAGGCGCCGCCGCCGTTGGTCAGCTCGGGCAGGCCGCGCCACGGCGACTCGCGGATCTCCTGCAGCAGCGGCGCCAGCGCCGCGTACACGGTCGCGATCGTTCGCGCGTACTGGCCGTTCTCGTGAGCGAACGCAAGGCGTGCCCTCAGGTAGAAGCCGATGGGCCACACCCACTCGGGACCCTGGTGGTAGTTGTACCCGTGCGCGACGCTCGGGTCGTCGCTGTTGTTCGAGTTGTCGTAGTCGGCGCGGTAGGCCCAGTCCTCCGGGTCGAGCGTCTTGACGCCGAGCGGGCCGAGCAGCAGGCGCTGCACGTTGTCGAGCGCGAGCCAGGCGTGCTTGGGGTCGAACAAGTCCGGCGCGACCGCCATGGCGACGGGGAAGTTGCAGCGCAGCTGGTAGTCGGCCCAGGGGCGCGACGCGCCGTGCGTGTCCTTGTAGATGGCGCGGCGGTGCACGAGGTCGGGGCGCGCGTCGGCGGCCGAGGGCGCGGCCGGCACCCAGAAGTGGCGCTCGAAGGAGCGGCGGATGCGCTCCGCCCACTGCGCGAAGGTCCAGGCGGTGAGCGAGCCGTCCCGGTGGCGCCGCGCCACGCCCGGGTAGGGGTAGCGGCCGGCGCGTTGCTGCGCCGCCAGCCAGGACGCCGCGCTGTAGGCGAGCGCGACGAGCTCCACCGCGCTGCCGTCGCGCGGCGTGGCGGGCTTGCCGCGCGTGCCGGCCGCCTCCGACGAGCCCATCTTGTCCATCCAGGTGCCGCAGTTGGCGTCGTTGCCGCCGAACGGGAAGCCAGTCTCGGGGTCGATGCCGATCTGCAGGTTGAAGCCCTTATCGGACATGTGCGCGTCGATCTGTCGGCCGGCGTTGCGCTCGCGGAACACGAGGCCCTGCGGAGGGGACGATGTGCGTTAGATCAAACAACGGGAACGAAACGAAAGGTGTGGCTTCGGAGTTACCTGGAAATGCACGTCGAGAGCCTCCTGAATGACGTCATGCAGCGGCTGGTCGGCGGCGCCGGGGGGGGCCGGCTCGCTGTCATCCTTGGGAAAGATCCTCGACACGGGGTCCGTCAGCAGCGCGTAGCCCTGAGGCGCTTCGGTGCAGTACTGGAAACGATTCCCGTCGTAAATATAAATGTATTGACTTCCAGATAACGAGAAAGCGGGAGATAATCGCTCACCTGTTTTATACTCTGCAACCACCACCAAACTGCATCGCGACAATTGAACCGAGCGTTTCGGCCCCCATCGAGCAAATTCGGTATGAGGCCGTGTCTGAGACACGCGGCGAAACCGAGGATGTGGTAGCGAGCATCCTGGAAAAGAAAACAACTTTAAGTAGGAAGAAAAGCGACGCAAATAACACGTCGATCGGCGAGGAACGGACCTGGTACCGGCCGGTGAGCAGAAACAGGCCGCGGAGCGCGATGAAGGTGTCGCGGCCCCAGCAGCGCATGTAGCCCACGGCGAAGTGCGGCAGGCCCGCCGACAGCGACACCGAGCGCGCCGGGCGCGGCGGCGGCAGCGCCGGCGACGGCGGCGGCAGGCGCGCCGACGGCAGCTCGGCCGCCAGCTGCACGCTGGTGAGCGCCAGCGCGCGCGCCAGGCCGCAGCCGCGCGCCGCGGGGCCCAGCCGCGCCAGCGCCGCGCGCGTCACGGCCGCGTGCAGGCCGCGCGCCACGGCCTCGAAGTAGGCCGGCACCAGGAAGCGCGGCAGCTCGCTCACGGGCCCCAGCGCGTCGCGGTAGCGCGCCGCCACGCCCGCGAGGCGCGGCTCGCCCTCCAGGCGGCGCCACTGGTAGTCGAGCAGCCAGTCGCCGGCGCGCAGGTTGGCGCACAGCGGGTGGCCGAGGTCGTCCTGCGGCGCCACGTCGTCCAGCATCGAGAGCACGCCCTGCAGGCCGGCGTACACGAGTGGCCCGTGACCGGGCACGTCGTAGACGCCGCCGCCGGCGCGCTCGCGCTCCTCGGGCTCGCAGCAGTACAGCAGCGTGTTGAAGTCGGCCAGGTCCAGGTCGGCCAGCGCCGGCGCCAGCTCGAGCGGGTCGCCGCGGTCCGCGTGCAGAGCGCCCACCGTGCGCCGCAGCGACGCGATCGCGGCCGCCTGCACCGGGACACGTGGTCGTTTAACTTTTGAAATATCGATACCATTACGAGTACAAATATTAGAAACGAACACCGGAAGCGGCACTATGATTGTTTGACTTTAATCGTCGAAGCAATCGACGCTCACGATTTACGCTCAGTAGTCTAGTATTGCCAGCCGGAGGCGCACGAGTCACCTGCGGCGGGTGCGGCGACACGCGCAGCGCGACGACGGCGCCGGGCGCGAGCGCGCGGAACTCCAG
Organism: Euphydryas editha; assembly: GCA_036937285.1. Classification (NCBI taxonomy): domain Eukaryota; kingdom Metazoa; phylum Arthropoda; class Insecta; order Lepidoptera; family Nymphalidae; genus Euphydryas; species Euphydryas editha. The sequence continues at coordinate 1,138,465 of JAUPFZ010000007.1, read as the reverse complement.
CACGGTGAGCGGCCCGTCGCGGCGCGCGCCCGCGAACACGGTGGACTGCGCCAGCGGCACGCCGCTGCGCACGTGAGCCTCGTACTCGGTCAGCCCGGTGATGTACCGCGGGTGGCCGGCGAAGGCGCCCGGCGGCTCAAACGCGCGACCCGTGCTCCTGGAACGCCCCGCGTCACACATGCACGCACACACACGCACGCACGAACGCACGCACACGCACGCACGTACGTACGTACGCACGCACACACACACACACGCACGCACGCGCGTACACACACACGCGTGCGTACGTCGTTATGCAATGCCACACAATACACGAAAACGATGCCCAACAGAATTTATTGATAATTGATTGGGCCGATACCCAACCACGGTTTTCTTAACTCAGTGCAAGCCAATATTACGACCGATACTACGCCACATGAAATCATCACTATAGCAGAATTAGACGTAAATTGATTATTTATTAACAGCGTGATTGACCTCCTTGTTTCTATTTAAGAAATACACATATTCAATTATTAGTGGAGACCAGAGAAAATATCAAATGAAGGAAGAAGCTACGGTCTCTATTCGTCACCTGTAGTCCTTGTGCCGCAGAGAGGCCTCCAGTATGATCTCGTCGAGCTGTCCCTCGAAGCGCAGCGGAGTGACGTAGCGGCCGGCGAACGACGGCTCCGGCGGACTGAATGCAGTAAACGCGACCAATATCACCGACTGCGAATTAAATGCACTTTTAATACCATACTTTATACTTGTTAACGCTGCAACTTAAAATTATTGAAGCTTTTTTTATCATTAAAGATTACCGCGTCTACTACTAGATAGCGCTAGTAGTAGATTACATCGCGGTGGCAAGATTATTTCTTGTTAGTTAGTATAAGGCCACCATACATTTGTGTAATGAATTTTGAATCAAGTATAGAAAATTGAAGCAACTCTAGTACTGGATTTCTTTGTGCTCCTTATTGTTTTGGACGATTTGTGGGAATTAACAGATTACTATAGCACTAACGTACTGTTGTATAGTGTGTCACTACTTGAAAATGTAGGTTTATAATGATAAAATACTTTCGAAGTTAATCATTTACAAAACAACAAATGACTAAAAAGCAATACTGAAAAATCCTCACCTTTCTCGAACGAGGATCGTGTCTCGTCACAGCCACGATATCGGTGTCCATTTGGTCGACATAAACCTGCAAGGCAAGTATTAGTCTTACTAAAATTATTTTGTTATTTTTTTTACTAAAATCTCAGACCCGTAATGATAACTGGCAAAATGTTATATGACATTACGCGTAAAATGTAATATAGCACGCAAATCGCAGATTTTACAGGTGTAATCAGCGTTAGCATTTGTCACATAATTATCGTACAAATCACATAATTTAGCACTTGGTACGATCGAACAACATAGAGCTGGTATCGAAATTGTACGATAATCCAACGTGCACAACATAATTTTGCGAATTTTTTTTTTTTTCGTTCAAATGTCATCGAAATGGAAATTGTAACTACTGAACTGCCCTCTCGTATTTAGTTTCTGAGTTTCTAAACATCTACTTTAGATTTTTACTTTTTAGATTAGATATAGTGGACATGTACAGGCGATTGTACGATACATTGGAACGAAAAACGATAATTTTACGGCCGAAAGTACATAATACTGTCAGCAAATAATGCTAACACTGGGTGTAATGTGTCAGAGTATCAATATCAGTGTCAGAGTGGCAGTGTTGAGGACAAAGTGGCGGTGCCAATGTGTCAGTGTTTAAGTATCAGTGTCAAAGTGGCAGTGTTAGTGTCAGAGTGGTAATTTCAGTGTTAAAGTGTCAGTGTCAGAGGGGCAGTGTCAGTGTCAGAGTGGCAGTATTGAGGACAAAGTGGCAGTGTCAGTGTTAGTGTTACAGGGTCAGTATCAGTGTCAGAGTGGTAGTGTTGGTGCAAAGTTGGAGAGTCGGAGTGGCAATCTCAGTGTTAAAGCGACAGTGTGTGGCAGAGTCAGTGTCAAAGTGTCAGCGTCAGTATGTCAGAGTATCAGACAGTAGCGAGCCAGCGGCCTCACCTCGTCGTACCCGTCGACCGCCAGCTGCAAGTGCAGCGCGTTGAGCGCGCGACGCGCCGCCATGAGGCCGGTGGAGGGCCCCACGTACTCGCCACCCTCACCACCGCCCCCGCCCTCTCCGCCGCCCCCGCCTTCAACCTTTCCCTCGCCCCACTCCGCGTACAGTCGCGACTCGTCCACCACGTGGATCTGACGAATGCAAACTTCATTGAGGCCGGGATGGGGATTGCCATCCGATTAGCATTTTTTACTAAAATGCTCAAGATGATTCAGTAATTTTAGTTTTTCTTCATTTAACCTCATTACGAAAGAGTGACTATAGTTCATGCAAAATTATGATTTCGTTAAAAAAAAATTCTGAACGCAGATATTGATCTTAATTGAAAACTAAAACATTACAAAAAAGTGGATGAAAGTGTACTTCACGTTATTACAATAGGTACATTATTATTTTTTTTTTTTTTTTGAGAATTCAGTCAATGTTTTTTTTCTGCTTAGGTATTACTTTTTTTTTTCTAATACGCCTCTGCTCCCGAGAAGATCTTATTTTCACCAAATTGTCCGCAGATTTTAGAAATTTAGTCTGGAGTCAATAATATATGCCATGGAAGCCCGATAAACTACTGAGCCACTCACATGGTGCGGCACGAGCTCGTCGTACCCGCGTGTGCTGCCGGTGGCGCAGCTCGCCATCGCCACCAGTGCAGCCGTGGGCAACATGTCGAATACGCTTCTGTCCAATCGAAAGATAAAACAGTTCACTGACCGGTTCAATCGACAACGATAACAATAAACGGTCCGGTGGGACTATTAGGTAATTGCGCGATCGCCAGAAATCGCTGTGGGATCGATTTGAGCCTAAATTAGTATTACTAGCTGAGCCTCAATGGTTATTACTAGCTGAGCTTCCTATAGTACTGATATTCCACACGACAGCGATTTCTCGCATTCGCGCAAGTAACCTAATAGCCGCATAAATAACGTAATAGCCGCGAGGCGGGGCGAGTTTACCTCTTGAGCAGCGGCGAGGGGTTGTCGTGCGTGAGGTCGAGCAGCGCGGCGGGCGCCACGCGCGGGCGGGCGGCGCGGCGCGGCGCGCGCAGGAAGGCGGCGACGGCGCGCGCGCCGAAGCGGTGCAGCAGCCGGCCCTGCTCGTGCGCGTCCCACGCGCTCTGCGCCTCTGCGGGCACGGCGCTCGATTAGCGTCTCGCCGTCTCGCTCTCTCGCTCCCTTCCGTGGACTATACAGGGATGTCATAGTTGCGGGCGAAAGCAATCCCGTGGCACCCCACTACGACGATGGGGCCACCGCTTTTTTTTTATGGAAGAGGGGGCAAATGACAGTGGATTCGCTTGGTGATAGGTCAAAGCGACATCCATAGACACCCGCTACATCAGAGGATGAGCTGATGCGTTGCCGGCCTTTCAAAAAAGAGTATTCTCTTTTCTTGAAGGCCCCTAAGTCGTATCTGTTCGGAAATAACGTAGGTGGCAACTGGTTCCATAAGTGGTTATGCGAGGCAGGAAATACCGTAAAAAATCAGGAAATGCCGTAAAAATCGAGTTGTTGTAGATTTCTGTACATCGATGTGATATAGGTGAAATTTGGAATTTTGACGCGATGTCCGGTGGTGGAATTCTGCTGCAGGTAACAATCCGAACAATTCCGCAGAACACTCCCCGTGATAGATGCAATAGAAGATGCAGGGTGATCCGACATCTCTACGCAGCGACAAAAAATCAAGCCAATTTAAGAGAACCTTGTCGTCGACAATTCAAGCCGCTCGGCGTTGAATGCGGTCAAATCGAAAGAGCTGATATTGGGACGCTCCGGCCCACAGGTGAGAGCAGTATTTAATGTGGGGCCGGATCTGCGCTTTGTATAATTGTAGTCAATGAGAAGGCATAAAGGAAATACTGCTTCGCCCTACTGAGCACACAAAGGCCATCCTTTCCTTCCAAATGACAACGAAATTGCACATTGCTCGATATGTCGACGCCAAGTATTCCAATATATAGCCGAGGCGATTAGGGTAGTGCCTTCAAATTGCAGAGAAATAACGAAGGATGATTTTTTAGCGGTAAACGCACAAACTTGTGTCTTGTTGGGGTGAAATTGGACTAGATTAATTGCCCTATTGCAAGACTTTGGCTAAAAGAGACTCGATTTCAAACACAAGTTTGTTTCGACAATCATCGAGTTGTTCCCGAGCAATATTAGGACGGCCTGTGTATAAGGCATCTCCGGTGCTGTCGTCCACAAAACAATGAATGCCACTAGTTTGCAACATGTCATTGATTTGCAGAAGAAACAAGGTAGGACATAGTACACAGCCTTGGAAATTGGAATATACCAGAATTAACAGATTTGAGGTCCGAGCATGTACTGTCGACTACGACCTTGATGTTCCTGTCAGCCAAAACAAAAACCGCTCTGCGTTCTGCAGTGTCAGCAAGTCCCACATACCCGTCGCCTTGTGCGGCAGGATGCGTAAACGCATTTCAGAGCATTAAAAAAAACTACTATCTTGTGATGACGCTGAAACTAGCAGCCACTCTTTATATCTGTGCTTTTAAGCAACAGATTAAGTTTTAACTTAACACAAATTAGTATCGTTATATCATCTAACTATGGAAAAAAATCCAAAGGGTTAGTTCCAGCTCCATCTAGTTAGCCCCCCAAATAGTGAAATTCGACCTCTTAAAAATTGTTGAAATTGGTCACGAAATGGTCATTATAGGTCAGTTATTTTTAGTAATTGGTCAATACTTTTACAATAGTTACAGAGGCGTAAAAATTTCAAGGACATTGAAAAATTTTTGGCACCCCAAATTAATCCTACAATTTGGTTCCAAAATTATTTCAATTCATCCTAAAAATAGTCATAATTGGTCAATTGATTTTAATAATTGGTCAACGTTTTTGATGTGAAACATCTATAGCCGCACGTAAAACCGATTTCTGGCGTGGCGACGCATGCCGTGGCGACGCGCACGCGCCGCCACGCTATACGATGGTATATATATATACAGTCTATATGCAGTAGTGTGTGCGGTGTGGCGACGCGTCGCCATGCGCAATCGATCGAAGTCGTATCGATCGAAGTTTATTCAATAAATAGTCATCGTTATCTGGAAAAAAATCGTAATATTTTATTTTATCATTATGATATATTTAGTTCCTATCACAATATGTTCTTTTCTGCATATTACTTTTACACAATAATGTCGATGTTTCACATCTGCCAGGCGTCCCGTGACGGCTCACATGTTTTTTTTTTAAATATAAAAATTAAAAAAATAATAAAAAATTAAAATAGGTTCATCTATTTAGCGGCCCAAATGATGAAATTTGACCTTTTAATAAGTGGTCCAAATTGGTCACGAAATGGTCACTATTGGTCAGTGATTTTTAGTAAATGGTCAATACTTTGACAATAGTTACAGAGGGGTAAAAATTTCAAGGACATTAAAAAATTGTTGGCACCCCAAATTAATCCTACAATTTGGTTCTAAAATTATTTCAATTCATCTCAAAATAGTCATAATTGGTCAATTAATTTTAATAATTGGTCAACGTTTTTTAACTAATTATTAATAAATAATAAAACTTTCATAAATCGCGGGGTGAATAGGAACAAAACTGGAAGTTTCACCATTTTATGTCTATTTTATCTCTTATTTTTAAGTTTAACCGAAGGGCAATTAAAATCGACGTAAATGCAAATTTTTAAGCGTTTATTAGATTTTCAGAAACGTTTTGGTTAAAGAGATACGATTATTTAAAGTTGGAATGACTTTTAAATTATTTATTTATTTTTTGTGAGAAAAAGAGGGCAAATTCAAAATCGTAGGTAGAATTAAAGGGCAGATCAATGTCTATAGCTTAGTATTTTTAATTAACAAATTATTAATAAATAATACAAAATAATAAAACTTTAATAAATAGCGGGGTGAATAGGATCAAAACTAGAAGAAACTACTAGCTTCATCTATTTAGCGGCCCCAATGATGAAATTTGACCTCTTAATAAGTGGTCCAAAATGGACAAGTTTCATCTAATTCCATTCAGTAATTTTTGCGTGAAAGAGTAACAAAGATACAGACAAACTTTCGTATTTATGATATTAATAGGAATAGGATTGATCCATGGTTGACCAATTACATCGACCTAGTGACCAGTTATGACCAGAGTGTGAACGATTCAAAGAACGTTGAGAAAAATGTGTATGTCGATATTGGGGTGCTAGATATTCCTATGTCACCACAAAAAAAATAATTAATACGGACCTGAACTTTCAATCGTCTCGTACTTAATCGTATTTTGATGGCCTATTATCTAGATATATTGCATTGATAGATGCAAGATACAGGCTTAAGCCTAGTTTGGAAAGCAAAATATCACAACATTGTTTACCTTATTATATTAAATAAGTGCTTATATCTGTGTCGAACTGTAACTTATATTTTTTGAATAAATTATTATTATATTGACCAATGTCGCCTATTCTTAGCCTTTTGTGATTTTTTTCACAAATTTTCAAATTATAGATTTTGAGGTGCTAGTGAATATTTGTGACCTTGAAAATAACAATCACACCAATTGCTATCAAATTAATGCTGACCAATTTCCGGAATACCCTGACCTTATGCTGAGTTACCGCAACGATGCGTTTTCCTGTTGAAAACAGGAAATCCGTTGGAATTGGGATGCCATAATAATACAGACGTCCTTAAAATTTTTACCCCTCTGTAATTATTGTCAAAGTATTGACCAATTACTAAAAATCACTGACCAATTGTGACCATTTTGTGACCAATTTGGACCACTTAAGGTCAAATTTTATCATTTGGGCCGCTAAATAGATGAAGCTAGTAGTTTCTTCTAGTTTTGTTCCTATTCACCCCGCTATTTATTAAAGTTTTATTATTTTGTATTATTTATTATTAATTTGTTAATTAAAAATACTAAGCTATAGACATTGATCTGCCCTTTAATTCTACCTACGATTTTGAATTTGCCCTCTTTTTCTCACAAAAAATAAATAAATAATTTAAAAGTCATTCCAACTTTAAATAATCGTATCTCTTTAACCAAAACGTTTCTGAAAATCTAATAAACGCTTAAAAATTTGCATTTACGTCGATTTTAATTGCCCTTCGGTTAAACTTAAAAATAAGAGATAAAATAGACATAATATGGTGAAACTTCCAGTTTTGTTCCTATTCACCCCGCGATTTATGAAAGTTTTATTATTTATTAATAATTAGTTAAAAAACGTTGACCAATTATTAAAATTAATTGACCAATTATGACTATTTTGAGATGAATTGAAATAATTTTAAAACCAAATTGTAGGATTAATTTGGGGTGCCAAAAATTTTTCAATGTCCTTGAAATTTTTACCCCTCTGTAACTATTGTCAAAGTATTGACCATTTACTAAAAATCACTGACCAATAGTGACCATTTCGTGACCAATTTAGACAATTTTTAAAAGGTTGAATTTCACTATTTGGGGGGCTAACTAAATGGAGCTGCTAGTTCCACCCCTTCTATTTTTTTTTTTAATTTATAAACCCAAAAAAGGAAGTTATTTCGATATAAAAGCTAAAAATCTATGTTTCTCAGCATTAAATAAGGTTAAAATTTTAAATAAAGGTCATTTATAATAAGAAGAAATATAAGACAAAATTTAAAAAAATTAACCACTTTAATTTTTTATTTTTATTTTGGAATTTTTCTAAGTAGGCAATTATATAACATTTGTTAAAGTTATCATATCTCGGCTAGTAGACACATTTTGTTGTAAATTCGCAGAAACCTTTCTTTTACCGTCTAGAAACTATGATAAAAATTTTAAAGAAATTTAAAAATTTGAAAAATAGTACATAGCTGCTGTCTTAGAAAAACAAATAAAAATTTAAAAAAAATTGAAGGGTTTGAGAATCCCTTTTGAAATTTTTCTCGTCATTTTAAGACGGTGAAATAAAGGTTTCTGCAAAGTTACAACAAAATGTAGTGTCCACGAGCAGAGATATAATAACTTTAACAAATGTTATATAATTGCCTACTTAGAAAAAATTCCAAAATAAAAAAAATTAAGTGGTTAATTTTTTTTTTTAATTTTGTCTTAACTTTCTTCTTATTATAAATGACCTTTATTTAAAATTTTAATCTTATTTAATGCTTAGAAACATAGATTTTTAGCTTTTATATCGAATTAATTTCCTTTTTTGGGTTTTTAAATTTAAAAAAATAGAAGGGGTGGAATTAGCCCTTTGGATTTTTTTCCATAGTTAGATGATATTATAACGATACTAATTTGTGTTAAGTTACAACTAAATCTGTTGCTTTGAAGCAGAGATATAAAGCGTGATTGCTAGTTTCAACGTCATTTAAATTTTGGCTGCTAGTTTCAGTTTCATATCTTGTGTTACGAAAAGTATCCCTGTTGTATATGGCAATGTTTAACATGTAACTACAGTTGGCTATACTAAATTATTTTTAGGTTGGTAATACTGTATTATTTACTTTAAATATTATTGGTAACGTCCGCTTCGTGTAAGCAGTGCCTGATTAAGGTAACTTGATGCCCTAAGCAATTTTCCCCCTATCCTTAAGTGAACTACAAAGAATTAATTTAAAAAAAAAATGTGAATACATATCGTAGGTAGAATATGTATGTGTTGTTCCTTTTGCCCTTATCCCATGCTAGGGGTGTTCATGGGAAAAAATTATCGATAATTTTATTATCGATAATTATCGTATTGTGTTATCGATAGTTATCGATAATAATCGAATGAACACTTATCGATAATTATCGGATAAAAAGTTATCGATAGTTGGGGACAGTTATCGATAATTATCGGATAAAAATTATCGATAGTTGACGATAGTTAAAAAAAATAGGTCCTCCGCCGTACCATAATTATCGATACTTATCGGATCCAAAAACAATTTTCGATAATTTTGTAATACCACAAAATTATCGATAATTATCGGATCGCAAAAAATTATCGATAATTATCGAATGAAAACTTATCGATAGTTATCGATAATTATCGAATGAAAAATTATCGAGTAGTTACGAATTATCGATAATTATCGCACACCCCTATTCCATGCTAGGTGGGGTCGAAACAACATGATTTCGTCTCTGTCATGTCGTCTCTGGTGCCCCCCAAGACGGGATGCCCTAAGCAATTGCTTAAATAGCTTATAGGCTAATCCGGCACTGCGTGTAAGTCAGTCTCAAATAATATATTGTAGGTAAATAATAAATAGTTTTTTCTTCGTGAAGATTACTTTTATTTAATAATCACATCAGTCCCCGAAGTAACCTTATGTATATAAAGATAGCGTCGCCTTCCCAAAGAACCGTTTTTAGGTTAGATAATTTATTTAACTCGTTAGTCGATTAACTTTCGATTGCAAAACCTTTACTATCTACTCTAATCTATGAGAATACTTAAAATTCTACTTACTTTCACTCGGCAAATCTAAACCAGTTTATTTCAGATCATATTCTCCATTACATCAGCACAACCTTTATTTAATGCTATTTTGTGGACACTTTTTGTATCAAATGGCCATATGAGATAGTGCTCCTTTACGTCTATACTCCATGCTCCCTTCGATAAGTCCCCAAAATGAGCAGAGAAATTGCATGTTAATAAAATATATCCCGTAATTATTTTGATGTTTTCTGACTACCAAAAATCATAGCAAATTATGAATCATTATAAAACCCGGGTTTATGAAATGTAATATAAAATATGTTGTTGGTTAGCAGGAAAGAGGACATCAGGATGAGAGACCTGATGTCCTCTTTCCTGCTAACCAACAACATATATAATAGTATGGACGCAATAACATGTAATATAAAAGTTCGTTAACCCTGATTGATGACTTCCGAATGTTTTTTCGATTCTCAAGAATTTGATAGATTGCCAGCACAAGAAAATCGATTTCAACCAAAAAAAAAATCGATAATAGAAATCAATGGCTGCAATACAACCGAGCCGAAATCGGCTGGGCATTGATCACGTGACCGATTACCATTTTCGATGCGTTCCGCTGAACGCATTTTTTGAGTAGATCATTGCTCAGTTGTTTTGACGTTTTTGTGACAACGACACTGACAGAAGATACAGTATGTAATCGCTGTTTGTAATCGAAAATCGGAAATGAAATCCGATGGATAAAATGGCGTCCGATTGCGATAAATCGCTGTCAGTCATCGCAATTAAGTGTGCGTTCAGTAGATAATTCGCAATCGATGACCGTTTGATGTGTTCGGCTGAATGCAGCCATTAACAAAATGATTGTATAAGACCTTGTTTCGACGGACGCTTTTTCACCGGGCTTTAAAAAAGCGTTCAAATGACACAAATGGATACCCATGTACCCATTTACACGAAAGCGCTTTTAAAGGGCGGTGCTTTTTTTATCGCAGATCTTCGACGGTCTGTCGGATTTTCGACGTTGAGCATTGGACGTCAACAAAATTGAGCATAAGGAACTACGTGTTTCTGTTCAGACGGGCGTTAAAAAAGCGCCGGTGGCGGCAGGTTCCGGGGCAGGAGGCGCTGTAGCCGTTGCATGTATTACTATTATGACGGTGATTTTTTAATTAGTGGTTAAAAAAATCTGTGTTCTGTGTGATTGATTTTATTAAATATAAATACATCGTTTTGGCTGATTGACTTGATTTCAAACTTTGATCGAAAAATTCATTCATTATTCGATTGTACATTAAGTGATATGACAATTATGAGCTGAGTAACTGTCAAATGTCACATTCTTGTTCGGTTCCTTTCGTCGCTTATGCATCGTTCGTGTTTGTGTTATTATTTTATTCTGCTATAGGTTGTTTTTTTTTATTCATTGAGTTGAGCTTTGTTCCTCCGAATCAAAACTTCGTTACTTGTAACTTGCTATAAGCTGGTTTCAGGTTTGCAGTAACTCTTTCGAGATAGTGACTCTAGTTATGAGAAAATATCTCAGAACTGCGGGTTCGTAAACAAAAACGTTACATGCCAATGGTAATGTTATGGGATAAGCTGGCTAAAAATGTTTATTTCATGAACATGCAATCGGTACAGGTTTCCATACAAAAACCGGCATTCTCGATTCAAAATTCCCAGTGCAACGGGTGTATTTAATTTCGATAGTATTTTTAGATATTACAAGCCATCGATGTAATATGTCCCATATACAACCGAGAGTCGCAGGAAGCCGTTGAATGGAGGCTGCTTTTGGTCGCTCTGGAAGTCGATGGGGGAGGCCTACGTTCAGCAGTGGGCATCCAACGGCTGATATGATGATGATGATGATCACCGATTTAACTGTACTCGCTTACCTCGTATTAGTGAAGTGATACCGAGCCGGTTCACGAAGATGTTGTCGACGTGGTCCGAGTTAGTGAAGAGTTCCGCCACGACGTACAGGTCCGGCTTCACGTTCCGCGCGCAGTCCAGCATGTACTCCGCCACCTGCCGCACAGACCGGCTCACAGGGGCTCTGCCCTCTGGCAGCGACCTTACGTCGTGGGGTGAGTACTACAACTAGGTTACTACAATTCAGCTGTTTCGAGAAAAACTCAAATTAAATTTTTCCCAAGATTTTTAGAAAATGTCGACTTGACTAAATGTAATTTTACTTACCATTTCTAAATTTTAATATTTGATTAGAAGTATTTATATCTTGTTTCGAACAAAATTTTGTAAGAAATTTGGAAAAACAAATTTGTAGTTACCTAGTTGTAGTACTCACCCCACGAAATAAATTTAATATCAAGTCCCGTAATTATACCAATCCTGTATAATTAACATAATTTGGAGCTGGTGAACAAACTCGGTTTCTTGCTCGACCTTTCATTTAAATCATATTTTTATAGCTATAACATTAATTTTAAAAATTTTGTTTATTAAACAATATTTCATTAGAATTTCTGAAAATTAAATATATTTTTTTAATAAATATAAAAGTTTTGTATATTATTATAATATCATAACTCACATGCAAGGGTGTCGAGTGACAGTTATCGAGACGGACGCCGTCGAAAACTTCAGCCGTCAACTCTACATACTCTCTCATGTGCGCCCACAGGAACGGACTGTCTTCTGGCTTGTCACCGTACCTTTATACAAAGTTATTATTGAAACTTATGAATTTTACGCGATACGAGTATGATATTATATTCCGTCTATCAAAAATGAAATATACCCAACGCGCTCTTCGTAAAAAAATTCTATAACCTGATTTTGAAATAGACGAAATACACATACATGCATTCTAATAACTACTGCTCTAACAATTATATGCTTGATTCTATACTGATGCAAAATGAAGTCTTTAAAAGTTTACTTTAGTTTGACACTGCGACCTCCCCCCGCGATGAACTCGCACGCCCGCTTACCTAAGTTTTACTCTGTAAGCGATGAACACGCGCGCCTGTTCGCCTCAGTTTTACCCGTTAATTCGCGCACCCGCTCACCTCAGTTTGACGCTGTCCCCCCAGGCGATGAGCTCGCGGCGGATGTAGACGCGGCCGTCGTGCTCGCGCGCCGCGAAGTCCTGCAGCGGGTCCGCGTTCATCACCCAGCCGTTGTGCGCCATCACCAGCGATCCCTGTTCACCGTAGATCACCGCCTCCATCTCTGCCAGCGTGCCTAACGGTCCAGGGAACGTAAAGTACCTGGAACACGAGGTCTCATCAGGTTCATCAACTATTCAGATGTTTGTTTAAGAAAAAAACGTCTGAATAGTTGATATGATCGCAGGCATCGATAAAAATTCGGAATATCACACCAGAAACAAATGCAATGCTGTTTTTTTATTAATACACTGGCGAAACGGAAGTGAGTCTTAGTTACTTCCGATCGGAAATACACAAATAAATATGACTTTTGCAATTTTGTATCCAGTAATTTTAATGAAGATATAGTGCGTCAATTATTAACTTCTCAAAAGCAAAGAGATAAGAAAAAATAAATACGATTGTTATACAAATCTAATTACATATAATGTTGGTGACCTGACACTACTAAGAAACAATGTAAGCAAACTCGATCTTCTATACAATCGATCATTGAGAGTAATTGAAGATTGTGAACCTAAATTATAAAGGAAAAGCAATTTTAAGTCATAAGAATAAGAGAAGACCTTATGTAAGAAATTTATATTAACAAATAAGAATATTATTTTATATAGATATTATAACATGTATGTGTATCAAAAATATATATGCATATCCTATAAACTAGTAGGTTAGAATATTTATCTCTTTAAACTTCTCATCTATCGAATCTTTAAATCCCATTTCATGGATATAATGAATAGCCCTTTTCTGCAGAATGAAAACAGCATTGATATCAGGAGCATTGTCCCATAGCAAAATGCCATCAGAGGTTGTTCAATGGAAGTAGCTGAAAAAGACAAATGTAGCTGCATCAACATCTGTTAGTAAGTGTATCCTTTTAACCGCGTATGTTGCAGAACAGATGTGGGGTTCCTAATGAAATTTTACGTCAATGGTAATTCCAAGAATAACAATTGTACAAACAGTTAAGTTAATTTTTCACCTTCTTCAAGGTCTTGTTGCATATCTGCTTGTCGTAAATTAGATGCTGAATTTTCACAATTGATTTTTTTTACTAACGACAAGTAAGTTATTCACACTAAACCCGTGCACAACTCTAGAGAAAGCATAGTTTACGTTCTCACAGTTTCTTTTCTTGCCTATTCAATCATAATTAACGAATACAATATCATGATATTCTCCACCAAATTTAGTGGGTCGTTAATGTATGTTAAAAATAAGAACGGGCCCAGAATCAAGCTTTGTGGTACTCACACAAACAAGAAACATAGTCAACTTAATACCATTTACTTTCACCCTGATTTTTATGATTAAGATAAAATTTCAGAAGCTTTAGCACGGTATTTTTACAAATCACAGAATACAACAAAGCACCCTGCGACTCTTCCCAATCGTAGACTCTTGATCAAAGTAAATAGCTCTACACCCGCATCAGTTGTTTAGAGTTCCCCAGTGCAACAAAATTGTTTTATGCGTAAAAGCAAATTTCTTTTAAAATGACTTTTTCGAATTGCCTACTTCAGGCAGGTAGAATAAAAATTGGCCTATAATTAGTTGGATTATGGGACTTCCGGACTTAAACAAAGGTATAACTTTACTATGCTTAATGAGATCAGGAAACTACAATGGCTGCTGTAATGTTAGCTAGTCTTGAGCTGAGCTCATGGGTGCAAAAATACCCGGCGATACTTTCCTATCAAATGACCGTGACACATAATATGGGCAGCGATAACGTAAGCGACAATACTATAAATTCAGTTCCGGGAATATTAGAATAAAATACAAATAAGTAATACTTTAAAACAAGCTGATATCGAATTCCAGAACTGGGAGAAAACAACGATATATCGAATACCCCACCATCAAACAGTCTTAGCAGAACATCGAATTTTCTGAGTAGTGAAATAAATGAACAAAGAATAATTAAAAGGAAAATATCTAATCAGCTCAGAGTAATAGTCAAGTCAAACTTTAGGCGTTTGTAGTAATCGTAAGGAACATCGACTGGAAATTATTCTTTCAAAATGTTGTAAACGAGTTTTACTAAGTTTAAAATTGAAAATATTTCTCCTACTAACCTCTATCAAAGTTTTTCTTTCATTTTTAGCCAGAGTAGTAAATGAATAACTGTAATGGCTTATAAGTTGATTTTATGGAGTGAAAATTTTTGTCGAAAACTACTGGAGTACCAATTTTTTTATTTCATTATTCTATTTTAGTAACAAAAAATAACTAATGCACCACAATCCTTGTACCTTATCGTACAAGAATCTGAGGAAAAAATGTTTAACGTATTTTATTTATTTTTTGTTGCCATTTTTATTTTATTTTTTTGCACTACAAAATCTTTAACATCACCACTATCAACTATTTATCGAAACCCTTTCAAACGAACCAAGTTCACACACTACCCAAGGCTATAAATACTTTTACACATGTACTCTATGGGCATACATGGTTACTCACCTTGGAACTAGTGGATTTTTGAGGCTAACCTCTTCGACCTTTGGCCCGTCGGACTGGAGGCGGAAATATCTATAAAATAAGCACAATAATATATATTTTATAACTTTTGTTGCGAAAAAAAAGTATAACAGTTTTGGGTGTCTTTTTTTTAAATTTATTATATTGTAGAGAACAGATTTGTTTTGTTGACGTGAATTCGCCACGTCGCTGTGTGCAAGCAGATAAACGTGTATCAGTTTTTTTTTCTAAGCTTGCAGGTTTCCTCATGTTTTTTTTTTCATCACAGCCAACATGAGATGAATTTGAAAGAATTGACAGACTGATGATAATTTACTTAGTCTATCCAGTGAGCTATCTCAAGTCAAACAACACACAAAATTTATACATCACTCCCTTTTTCCGTATCCTTCAATACAAACTTCATCCCAGTCACAAAATTATCGAATTAAAAAATTACATAGGGCTCTAATGGACCTGGCAAACTTAGTTCTGCCGGAAAAAATCCTAAAATCTTTTGAAAAAAACTCTCCAGAATCAAAAGATCTCGCGGAGATGTTCAGGTAGAGGACTCGATTTTTTCTTTTATTTATTTTTTATGACTTTTTTTTATTTTATTTTATATACAGCACAGCCTGCCCAAAAAAAAAACTTAAAATCCGTTTGTAAAACCACGTACGGATTGAAACTGAGAATCAAAAGATCTCGCCAAGAAGCAAGGTGGCATGAGAAGAAAAATGAAGTTACTTCAGACTTGGTTCCGGATCTTTGTTATATCGGAATGAAATTTATAAATTTAGGCTAGGCCAGGGGTGTAAAACTCAAATACAATCTCTAAACTTTAGAGATTGTATTTAACACATTGTCCATATTGTAACACAACTAGCCTAGGTCTAACGGTACATCTAACTAGTTTGCTAGCTAGATCTTTTATCTAGCAAACTCGTAAGATAATAAATAGCTAGAATCTAGCTATAAAATGAATACGGTCTTTTAGTAAGTCCTTTGCCTTTCCCTACTGGAGATAAATTAGAAAGCCACAAGAAGGTGTGACGCGCTCACCTCATAGCCGCCACGCAGTTCCCGAGCGCCGCGCGCAGCAGGTCGCGCGCGAGCTCGGCGCGCGCCTCGTTGAGCAGCAGCAGGCGGCGCCGCAGCTCCTCGCACGAGCGCCGCAGCCGCGCCTCCTCGTCGTAGCAGTCCGGTCTGAGGGGCCGCCGCTCTATGTGTGTATGTCGACTCCGGGGCGCTACTACGTTACTTGGGCGATCGCGATAAAACGCCACACGTCGATTTTCAATACTAATTGAGACTCGGCAGATATTAAAATTCGACACAATAGCGATTGCTCACGATCGCGCAAGTTACGTAATAGACCACGGTTCGAGGGAGTCCGACAAGCTTGTCACTTTTATGAAAAAGTTAACTCTGTTCCATGATTTTATCAGTGTAAGTCGAGCCTTACCGATCGAGAATCAGAAATTAGGGGAAATTTATGGATGAAAAATTTTTTTATCCAGTTCTCCAACTATTTGTATATCTATTTCGTAGCAAAACTGGTTAAGCAATTGTAACACATCGAAACCTATTTATTCATTAATCTGTCTGCACATACTTTGACATTTACAGCTTACTAATAATAAAATAAAACATTTGCATAGGCCATATAAAATATATCTATATAATTTTTTTTCAAAGTGTAAATATCTACTGACTGACCTATATACGTTATAAATCTGCAGCGCGAGGTCAAGGTCAACGGTCGCTGCGAAGCGTCGTCTTTGGGGATCAGGGATCAACTTCAAATCGTCCTTGGGCCCTTCCCCTGCACCCTTCACCGGCGGCACCCTGCCACACAAATATAATAGAAGTAAGGACTACAGTTTGCGTCGGACGGCCGTCCGCGAGATGGATGCCTCGAACCGGTCGCTCTAGAGGTCGATGGGAGAGGCCTACGTTCAACTGTGGTCATCCAACGGCTGATTTGATGATGGACTACAAAAATATTTTTGATATTTTTATATAACCAGTATTTTATAAAGTCATGTGCTTTGTTGTGCATTACTCGCTATGCACTTCGTGAAAAGTTGATGTATATGATTAAATGTCCAAAGGTTGGGCTTAAGACATCATCTCAAATAACGGATATATCGGAAGTTAGTGAATGTAAATTGACGTTCACCAGCTTTAAATTAATTAAATACTTGCTTGATGTATTTGTTATGGGCCTATCATCGGAAATATCTTTTTTTTTTTTTTATTGTTGTAAATCAATGTATATTTTGGAAGTTTTTAACTGGTGGTGCCATCTTTTGACGAGTTAGAGGTGAATTACATGTAAAAAAAGTTTCAGCCTTACTTATTACGCGCCATATAATAGAATTTCTGAACGATTTCGTCCACGTCACACATGAACATTTCGTGTATTTTCGCTTCTGGTATTCGCTGAGTCTCGAGTACATGACGTATCGCCTGTAAATTAAGAGCAAAATAAGTGCTTAATACCAAAGGAAAAAAAATGATACAATCCGACTGGTGCGATTTGAAACGTGTCGACATTTTTATAGTATAGCATATAGTATGATAATTAACCAAGCACCGAAATATGTTTGTAGTGTGTATATGTAAGCCTCCTGGTTATATAATTATATTGTAGCGACATGTGTGTGTGCAAAATGTGTTACTCTAATAAAAAGAGATTAATAAACGAACTTTGGAGCAAACAAGACGTCTCTCATTGAATCTCACATTACAATGTTATTACTGATTAGTGAAATTGATAGATTAAACAATTTTTGTACCGAATATTATATAATAATTCCTTGTCCTTGGGAGTCGAATTTAGAAGCAAAATTGTGAACCTATCTCAAAAAGAAACAACAGCTGAAGTTTCACGTTTTTTATTTCCAGTGGTTTCGGCTGTTATATGATAAAAAAATCCAGTTATAAAAGAAGTTGGGTTAGACTTCTCCAATATACCGTAGGTGCGCACATGTACAGGCCCCGGCGCTCCGCCGGCCGCCGTCTCGCTCGCACTCACCTCGATGTGCTCGTGCGCGGTGACGCGGCGCGGCACGTGCGGCTCGAGCGCGCCGCGCGCCACGTCCTCCGACAGGCGCGCCAGCAGCGCGTCCAGCAGCGCGGCGGGCCGCAGGTGCGGCACGTGCGCACCCGTCTCGCTCGCACTCACCTCGATGTGCTCGTGCGCGGTGACGCGGCGCGGCACGTGCGGCTCGAGCGCGCCGCGCGCCACGTCCTCCGACAGGCGCGCCAGCAGCGCGTCCAGCAGCGCGGCGGGCCGCAGGTGCGGCACGTGCGCACCCGTCTCGCTCGCACTCACCTCGATGTGCTCGTGCGCGGTGACGCGGCGCGGCACGTGCGGCTCGAGCGCGCCGCGCGCCACGTCCTCCGACAGGCGCGCCAGCAGCGCGTCCAGCAGCGCGGCGGGCCGCAGGTGCGGCACGTGCGCACCCGTCTCGCTCGCACTCACCTCGATGTGCTCGTGCGCGGTGACGCGGCGCGGCACGTGCGGCTCGAGCGCGCCGCGCGCCACGTCCTCCGACAGGCGCGCCAGCAGCGCGTCCAGCAGCGCGGCGGGCCGCAGGTGCGGCACGTGCGCACCCGTCTCGCTCGCACTCACCTCGATGTGCTCGTGCGCGGTGACGCGGCGCGGCACGTGCGGCTCGAGCGCGCCGCGCGCCACGTCCTCCGACAGGCGCGCCAGCAGCGCGTCCAGCAGCGCGGCGGGCCGCAGGTGCGGCACGTGCGCACCCGTCTCGCTCGCACTCACCTCGATGTGCTCGTGCGCGGTGACGCGGCGCGGCACGTGCGGCTCGAGCGCGCCGCGCGCCACGTCCTCCGACAGGCGCGCCAGCAGCGCGTCCAGCAGCGCGGCGGGCCGCAGGTGCGGCACGTGCGCACCCGTCTCGCTCGCACTCACCTCGATGTGCTCGTGCGCGGTGACGCGGCGCGGCACGTGCGGCTCGAGCGCGCCGCGCGCCACGTCCTCCGACAGGCGCGCCAGCAGCGCGTCCAGCAGCGCGGCGGGCCGCAGGTGCGGCACGTGCGCACCCGTCTCGCTCGCACTCACCTCGATGTGCTCGTGCGCGGTGACGCGGCGCGGCACGTGCGGCTCGAGCGCGCCGCGCGCCACGTCCTCCGACAGGCGCGCCAGCAGCGCGTCCAGCAGCGCGGCGGGTCGCAGGTGCGGCACGTGCGCACCCGTCTCGCTCGCACTCACCTCGATGTGCTCGTGCGCGGTGACGCGGCGCGGCACGTGCGGCTCGAGCGCGCCGCGCGCCACGTCCTCCGACAGGCGCGCCAGCAGCGCGTCCAGCAGCGCGGCGGGCCGCAGGTGCGGCACGTGCGCACCCGTCTCGCTCGCACTCACCTCGATGTGCTCGTGCGCGGTGACGCGGCGCGGCACGTGCGGCTCGAGCGCGCCGCGCGCCACGTCCTCCGACAGGCGCGCCAGCAGCGCGTCCAGCAGCGCGGCGGGTCGCAGGTGCGGCACGTGCGCACCCGTCTCGCTCGCACTCACCTCGATGTGCTCGTGCGCGGTGACGCGGCGCGGCACGTGCGGCTCGAGCGCGCCGCGCGCCACGTCCTCCGACAGGCGCGCCAGCAGCGCGTCCAGCAGCGCGGCGGGTCGCAGGTGCGGCACGTGCGCACCCGTCTCGCTCGCACTCACCTCGATGTGCTCGTGCGCGGTGACGCGGCGCGGCACGTGCGGCTCGAGCGCGCCGCGCGCCACGTCCTCCGACAGGCGCGCCAGCAGCGCGTCCAGCAGCGCGGCGGGTCGCAGGTGCGGCACGTGCGCACCCGTCTCGCTCGCACTCACCTCGATGTGCTCGTGCGCGGTGACGCGGCGCGGCACGTGCGGCTCGAGCGCGCCGCGCGCCACGTCCTCCGACAGGCGCGCCAGCAGCGCGTCCAGCAGCGCGGCGGGTCGCAGGTGCGGCACGTGCGCACCCGTCTCGCTCGCACTCACCTCGATGTGCTCGTGCGCGGTGACGCGGCGCGGCACGTGCGGCTCGAGCGCGCCGCGCGCCACGTCCTCCGACAGGCGCGCCAGCAGCGCGTCCAGCAGCGCGGCGGGTCGCAGGTGCGGCACGTGCGCACCCGTCTCGCTCGCACTCACCTCGATGTGCTCGTGCGCGGTGACGCGGCGCGGCACGTGCGGCTCGAGCGCGCCGCGCGCCACGTCCTCCGACAGGCGCGCCAGCAGCGCGTCCAGCAGCGCGGCGGGCCGCAGGTGCGGCACGTGCGCACCCGTCTCGCTCGCACTCACCTCGATGTGCTCGTGCGCGGTGACGCGGCGCGGCACGTGCGGCTCGAGCGCGCCGCGCGCCACGTCCTCCGACAGGCGCGCCAGCAGCGCGTCCAGCAGCGCGGCGGGTCGCAGGTGCGGCACGTGCGCACCCGTCTCGCTCGCACTCACCTCGATGTGCTCGTGCGCGGTGACGCGGCGCGGCACGTGCGGCTCGAGCGCGCCGCGCGCCACGTCCTCCGACAGGCGCGCCAGCAGCGCGTCCAGCAGCGCGGCGGGTCGCAGGTGCGGCACGTGCGCACCCGTCTCGCTCGCACTCACCTCGATGTGCTCGTGCGCGGTGACGCGGCGCGGCACGTGCGGCTCGAGCGCGCCGCGCGCCACGTCCTCCGACAGGCGCGCCAGCAGCGCGTCCAGCAGCGCGGCGGGTCGCAGGTGCGGCACGTGCGCACCCGTCTCGCTCGCACTCACCTCGATGTGCTCGTGCGCGGTGACGCGGCGCGGCACGTGCGGCTCGAGCGCGCCGCGCGCCACGTCCTCCGACAGGCGCGCCAGCAGCGCGTCCAGCAGCGCGGCGGGTCGCAGGTGCGGCACGTGCGCACCCGTCTCGCTCGCACTCACCTCGATGTGCTCGTGCGCGGTGACGCGGCGCGGCACGTGCGGCTCGAGCGCGCCGCGCGCCACGTCCTCCGACAGGCGCGCCAGCAGCGCGTCCAGCAGCGCGGCGGGTCGCAGGTGCGGCACGTGCGCACCCGTCTCGCTCGCACTCACCTCGATGTGCTCGTGCGCGGTGACGCGGCGCGGCACGTGCGGCTCGAGCGCGCCGCGCGCCACGTCCTCCGACAGGCGCGCCAGCAGCGCGTCCAGCAGCGCGGCGGGTCGCAGGTGCGGCACGTGCGCACCCGTCTCGCTCGCACTCACCTCGATGTGCTCGTGCGCGGTGACGCGGCGCGGCACGTGCGGCTCGAGCGCGCCGCGCGCCACGTCCTCCGACAGGCGCGCCAGCAGCGCGTCCAGCAGCGCGGCGGGCCGCAGGTGCGGCACGTGCGCACCCGTCTCGCTCGCACTCACCTCGATGTGCTCGTGCGCGGTGACGCGGCGCGGCACGTGCGGCTCGAGCGCGCCGCGCGCCACGTCCTCCGACAGGCGCGCCAGCAGCGCGTCCAGCAGCGCGGCGGGCCGCAGGTGCGGGCACGTGCGCACGTTATACGTGGCCTCGGGGTGCTCCGCCAGCCACGCCGTCTCGTTCGCCGTGTGGTTCAGCACCACGTCGCATATCGACAGCATCTGTCCACAGCCATCTCAAACCTATAGCCTAGTTTATATATAAGCGTTCTCGGGCTAGACCGGTGTCTAGCTGCGTGCATGCGACGTTCGCGTTTTGCCTTTATAAACGCCGCATGTACGCGGCATTGACGCCGATCCAGTCTCGCACGACAAACTATGATATTACCCCCTATAATTGGTTTTATAGGGGTCTATGACTTCAAAAAGAAATTCTCAATTCCGACTATACTTAATTAACCATTTGACTAACTGTGAATAGATTTTATAAATTACTTTATTGCTTTTTTAGTGACCCTTGAAAAACCTTCTATTCTTCCTAGCTTTAAGCTCGAATTATCTAATTGTTTCGATTGTCTTGACGATTGCGTTTCTGTGGATGATATAAACAACAGGTTAGTGAACACTGTCCATACAATCGGGAACCGATTTTACAGACCCGGCCGTAAGAGCGTATCAAACGTATAAAATATACGATAGAGCGGAATCAGTGCTCCAAAGTGTTCTCAAGGGATTTGTCTGTTAGTTAAAGCCGGTGGTCGAAGCTGAAAATAGAGGATGGAGGTACAGCATCAATCAGAGCCGAGATATTGAGCGAGATCGAGAAGTTTTACGAACAGGTGTATACCTCGGTCAACCAACGCGTTCGCAGCTCAGCTGAAGACCCAAGATCGAGCTTACGCGACATCATTCTATAGAGGTTGCCATTGAAAAGGAAGGATCAAAAAAGGCGGCCTTAACAAAAAAGACGGCACCCGACTACGATAAAGTATCTATATCGTATGTCAGAAGGCAGATCCGGGAAGAGACTGTCAGGACGTGGCAGGACAGATACAATTCTTCGGAAACTGGTTCGGTCACGAAAATATTCCTACCGGATGTGAAGACCGCTTGCAGACTGGTAAGGAAGTCGGCACCAACACCTGTCGACACAAAAATAATGACCGGCCACGGAGGGTTTGCGGCGTATCTGCACAGGTTCCACCTCACTGACAGTCCTTCATGTATCTGCGATCCGAATTGTGAGGAGACAGTTCTGCACATTATACTGGACTGCCCGAGGTTCGGTAAGGAAAGGCTGGATCTGGAGCTCAAACTCCAGATGAAACTTGATCAGTCATCACTCCATACCATCTTAGAGAGCGAAACGAGCAGAACGTCTTTCCTCACATTCGCGAGAAAGGCCGTCACAGTAGCCGCAAAAAGAAACAGCACGACCGCTCTAGCACCAGCTGTAACGCCTGTACAGAGTGCCAACACCGTCGTTCAAGCAACACAGACACAGACACTCTACACACAAGGAACCGCTCAGCAGACCACTCCAACGGCTTCGCCAGTGTCTCCTGGCCGTGTCCTTCTGGACCGAATAACTCAAGCCATACCCTCCTCTTTGCAAAAGCTGTTCAGGAAAAGAGCCAACAATAACGCACCTTCGCAACCGACCCATAGCAGGATCATGCAATCCTCGCCCAGCGAAGAGATCAGAGGCGGAGAAGTTGGAATTAAGACCAGATGCGTGGCTCTCTTCATGGACAGCGGGGTGGAGAGGATAGGAATCTGCTTTTGTCGCCCCGAAACACGCGATCGGCTGGCGATTTCACCGGGGCTCGCTTTACTGATAAAGGGTAGCACACAAAAGACCAGCATTAAGCGCACAAAGATCGAAGCGCTAGCGCAAGAACAGGAGGGCGACTCGACCTACCGTATAATACGTTTAAAAAGCAAACTCATCGTGCTGTTCGAATGGGGAGAGATATCAGCCTTTGCGCAGTCTAGTGTGTGGTTGAAGCGGTTGAGCGAGATCCCCGGGGGAATCCCTGGAAGAATCAGTGTGGATTCAATGAGAGTCGGCTATGACAGAGGCAACGTATCGGATAGGTACGGTTGCCTTATGGCCTCCAAGAACAGTGAGGTCATTGTCTACGAGGACAGGGGGGAGGATCTGGGTTATTTAAGACCGAAATCCATAACACCTTCACCCCCTGCATCGCGGACTGTCGATGAACCCACACTTAGCGGTTCGGAGCGCTTACAGCTCAGGGTCGAGGTCCAGAAGGCAGAACAACTCAATAAAAGGGCCGCACCCGAATCTAGGCCAAGCTCGATGTCAGTAGCGACATTTATCCATGCTACCATCTCCCCCAAACAAGGCATGCTCCCACATCATGCCTCCCCCAAAAGGGCGGAACAGGGAGAGCGGCAAGCGGAGGCGCTGAACAGGTTCACCAAAGACGACAGTCCGAGGCACCCGAAGGCGTCACCGGCCGCTCGAACTAGAGCCGACATGGGACAGGTATCACCACCGAGACTTCGACCTGCGTCCACACCGCTCCAACACGCGGAAAACGCCCTTATCGAGTTCCTGGCCATAACAAAGGCAAACCGCGAGGTAAGCCTGGCCATCTGCAATAAGATCATGCAGACCTACCGGTACGACCACCAAAGGTTACTGGAGGCGCAACTCGAGGAAGCCGAAGCAGCCATATATAACAGCGAAACCCGTCAAGTACTCAAGGGCAAGATGTCGGGTAAATATATGGCTGCATATAACACCACAGCAGGCTTCGTGAGCGCGGTTGAGTCTGAGGGAAAAGATGAGGAGCCGCAGACCTTCGCAACACCAGAAGGGGACCCGGTGGTGGTAGTGGCCAGATGCACGAAAATAATGCTGGGGGACCGGATACTTCAGATGGCGAAAACCATATCGAACGACCGGGAAGCCGGCTTACTGTCCGTGACCTGGGGACTACCATCGCTGGAGTGGATAAATGGGGTACCGGGATGCGGCAAGACAACTCGCATAGTCGGGGACTTCGATGAGGACACGGAGGTCGTGATCACGACCACAGTCGAGGCGGCCAAAGACTTAAAAGAAAAACTGGCGCACCGCTATGGCAACAAAGCCAAGCAAAAGGTGCGCACTATGGCCTCCGTTTTGGTAAATGGTTTCCGTGAGGGCTCGACAATCACTCGCCTAACGGTGGACGAGGCCCTCATGAACCATTTCGGAGCCATAGTAATGGCCGCCCGACTATCCGGTGCAGAGAAAGTGATCCTTATCGGAGATATAAATCAGCTGCCGTACATCGACAGGGATAACCTGTTCGAAATGCGGTACTGTAGACCTACTCTGCTAACAACCATCTCGTGCGAGTTGTCATGCACGCATCGCAACCCCAAAGATGTCGCCTTTGCCATCAGCGAGGTCTACGAGACCATGTACAGCTCCAGCGCCAAGATCCGATCGTTGCGAGTGGAGAGCCTCACAGGCGCACGTATCCCCGTAGGACGGGATCGGACCCTATACCTGGTCTTTACGCAAGATGAGAAGAAATTGCTAACTGACCAGGGATATGGGTCCGGCGAGGGATCGCGCGTCTTAACCATCCACGAGGCGCAGGGCCAGACCTACGAGGACGTCATCGTCCTCCAGACTAAGGCAGAGAGGCTTCGAATCCACGACAGCGTTTCGCACGCTGTAGTCGCGGTGACTAGACACACCAACACCTGTGTCTATTATACCGACGACTGTGATGACGCAATCGGTCGCTTTGTGGCGAGGGCGACGCAGACCACGGAAAAGGAAACCCTCGAGCACAGTCTCAAGATGGCGATTCATCACAGAGATACCGCCGTGATTGAGAGTGTGCTCGATATGTTAACTAAAAGTATCGGTGTGAGGACATAGTTGTTTTAGGAATATATTTATAACAAATAGCTGTAAGATTGTTAGTACGAAAATAAATTAAGTAGTAGTAATAGCATGTTGTGCATAATAGAAAAAAAAAAAAAAAAAAAAAAATTGTAACAATAACGACGGAGACATGTATATATAATAGGCATAGATACACACATAATATATTTCTATTATTTAATTATTAAGTCTTATAATATTAAAAATTATAAAAAAAAAAAAGAAAAAAAAAAAAAAAAAAAAAGAAAAAAAAAAAAGAAAAAAAAAAAAATTATGCATGTACCTAGATTTAAGAATACATTTTAGGTTCGGTTCGGTGGACTCACGTCCAACATTAGAGATACTAAGTTTTAATTAAGTTACCACTAATGTAAGATTGTAAGCAGCTACTATTATACCAAGTAAACAAAACAAATTGGAATAAGAAAGGCATGGGCAAAATGAGCCCGTGGGCATAAATTACTTAAAAAAAAAAAAAAAAAAAAGAAAAGGAAGGATCCTTCGACCAGACGGTGTTGCGTCTGGTGGGCTACGCGCCACTTAACGTTTGTTGTCGAGTTCTTGTATATATATTCAATTGCTTTGAAAACTTAGATAGCGCGATGTAGGATACGTCTGTTTCTTCTAGTTCGTATATGGCGAGATAGATGTCGCTACATCACTCCCCCTCCGAGACCGGAGGTCGATAGCAGGTTGAGTCGTCCATACATCTTGTGATGCTTGCCGGGCCAGTGGAATGTTCCAGTGAGTCGGAACCAGATGCCGCATAGTTCACGGTGAGTCGGAACTGTCTGCGGTAATTGGTTCCGACTCACTGGAACATTCCACTGGCCCGGCAAGCATCACAAGATGTATGGACGACTCAACCTGCTATCGACCTCCGGTCTCGGAGGGGGAGTGATGTAGCGGACATCTATCTCGCCACATACGCACTGACGTATCCTACATCGCACTATCAAAGTTTTCAAAGCGATTGAGTATATATACAAGAACTCGACAATAAGCGTTAAGTTGCGTGTAGCCCACCAGACACAACTCCCGTCTGGTCGAAGGATCCTTCCTTTTCAATGGCCTCTCTCAACCTCTTCGCCAAACTGGTGACCCCGACGTGATTTGTTCACCAATCACGCCAAACTGGTGACCCCGAGCATGAACGTCAGCGCAACCTTCGCAATCTACGTCATCATGACGTCATCATCACTTCCTCAAGCTTTCGAGCAGCGAGTCATACAGCCAGCCATCATCCACGGCTACTACGGGTATCCTGACCACAAGCATGCAGCGGACGCGCATTCCTGGTCATCACCCACAGCCTTCGCAGCGACCTTGGCACAGCACACTGCACTTCGGCCGGTCAGCAAGCAGAGACGCACTTCTCTCCTGGTCGACGCAGCAGCCAGCCACTACGCAGCACTGCACCACCCCGACTCACTGGGGCATCACCGCAGACAGTTCCGACTCACCGTGAACTATGCGGCATCTGGTTCCGACTCACTGGAACATTCCACTGGCCCGGCAACCATCACAAAAAATGTATCGACGACTCAACCTGCTATCGACTTCCGGTCTTGGAGGGGGAGTGATGTAGCGACAACTATCTCGCCACATACGCACTGACGTATCCTACATCGCACTACCAAAGTTTTCAAAGCGATTGAGTATATATACAAGAACTCGACAACGAACGTTAAGTGGCGCGTAGCCCACCAGACGCAACACCGTCTGGTCGAAGGATCCTTCCTTTTCAGTGGCAGCCTCTCTCTACGCCAAAATTCCGAAGATGTCCCGGACATCAGCTTGCACGACATTAGTATGGCTTTGAAATAGCTTAAAAACAATAAGGCACCGCTGAGCTTCTGAAAGCTGGTGGAACACCTATACTTAAAGCCCTTCAGAGGCTATTTAATGCCGTCTTGCTTGAAGGCGTAACACCGGAAGTCTGGAACAGAAGCGTGGTGATGTTCTTCTTCAAAAAGAGTGATATCTCCTTGTTGAGGAATTACTATACAGGCCCATTTCGCTTCGAAGCCACGTTTATAAGTTGTTCTCTAGGGTCATTATGAATAGTCTGACGGGCATGCCTTTTTTAACTTCCAAACGTTGCCCATCCAAACTGAATTCTACGATTGACCTCTCTCTTAAAGTTGGATCTACCAAGTTAGACCTTTTGTTTAATGTCGATGTACTCGTCAACGACTTTGAGAGTATAATTCAGACTGATATCGGAATGAATACGACATGGACATTCGACTTGATTTTCGTCTTGTCCATGTTCAATTTAAGGGCCACCATTGTTAGGAAATTCCATCGAGATCGAAGAGCATTATGCTAAGCTCTTCCAGGGATTCTATCATGACCACGATATAGACGGCAAATCAATGGTGAGTGATGTACTCATCGTTTATATTAATCCCGAATCCTTTTCATTCCAGAAGCTTGAAAGCGTCTTCTCATGCAGCGGTAAACAGTTTCAGAGAGATGACATCTGCCTGTATTGGAATTGTTCTCTCTTACTACGCTCCTGTACTCGAAACGACATACTAGCGTTATTATACAAACACCGCAAAACTTCGATGAATCGGCAGTAAATGTAGAACCGCTAGAGAGACTACAGCACCGCGCAAGTTTCAATCGAATTGGATTGGCTTTTTCATTGTCCTTTCCCGCTTTCTCAATGATTTCGAGTAAGCGCAGTTTCGGATCTTCAGGCGAGCTACGAATATATTGGTTGTGAGGAGGTTTCTGGAAGAAAAAGTTCATCATAAAGATTCCCTTTCATCATAAAAAATTCTCCAGAAAATCGGCCAACCTGTCCTCTGGGGCTCCCCTATCCATATCCAAATTTCACCACCCTCAGCTCGCCGTCTCGTCTTCTTCTTATATTCACGTAAAAACCCCCCATAACAACATTGAAGAAGGTTTTATTTATATGTATAGCCGTACTTATATCCTCATATACATATAACATCTACTTCTTCATCGAGGTGTGCCGAGATCGGTACATACACTCATTTGCAAAAAAAAACGGGCGGTTTCGATTTTCTTCCTGGCTGAAAAAAATAAAATACCAAAAAGGTTTTAATCATTTGAACATGTTACTGGCCAGTTATAAAAGTGCCATAATGTTTGTAAGAGTACATTCCAAATACAAATTTTTGACTGAGCCTGGTTTTCAAAGAAAATAACTTTTAATTACATTTTGTGGCGCGAATTCCCTATAGTTAATATCGACTCTAATTAACTTTTTGTCAATTTTTATTAAATTATCTGGTGTCCTTGACATTTAAAAGTATTGTTATTGCTGTTTAGCAATCTCGAAAATGGTAGATAAAGTGATAAAAGCGAGCAAAATTATTGCGCTGCTTGAAGAAGGTTGCAGTCAATGCTTCGTGGCTCAGAGGTTAAATGTGAGTCGGTCGACAGTTCAAAGGACCTGGCAGCGCTATCAAGAGGCCGGTTCCGTCAAGAGAAAGCCTGGTTCTGGCAGAAAGACATGTACCGAACCACGGGATGATCGTTTTCTAGTTAGTCAAGCGTTGAGAAATCGCAAATCTTCTTATGTGGACCTCAAGAACACCCTCGAAGAAGTAAGAAATGTGCAAATTAGTCTATGGACGGTCAGGAGGAGGCTTCTCGCTGCTAATATACACAGTCATCGCCCGGCACGCAGCCCTAAATTACTCCGTGGACATCGAGTTGCCAGGCTTAGCTGCGCTCGAAATTGTGTGTCATGGACTCATGAAGACTGGGATAGGGTATTGTTCTCCGATGAAGCCAGGATATCTCTGCATGGTGAAGACCGACGTCGGCGAGTGCTACGTAGACGAGGAGAACGCTTTGCAGAGGCATGTTTTGAAGAAATCACACCTTATGGAGGGGGCTCTGTTATGTTTTGGGCAGGAATAAATTCTATGGATCGTACGGAGTTAGTCTTCATCGAAAACGGTACACTGACTGGACACCGATACATAACGGAAGTTCTAATTCCTTATGCACAACCCGCTTTAACCGCTCTTGGCGAAAACTCAATTTTTATGGACGACAACGCTCGCGCCCACCGGTCTGGCGGTGTGGATGCGTATATGCTAGAAGTCGGAATTCGTCGTTTGGATTGGCCAGCTAGAAGTCCGGACCTCAATCCCATAGAGCATGTCTGGGACGTTCTGAAGCGACGAGTGAGATCAGTGCAGCCGGCTCCGCAGACCATCAGAGAGCTAAAGAATGTGATTACCGCGGAGTGGGAACGTATTCCCCAAGAAACCATAAAAGATATACTCACTAGCATGCCCAGATGAATGCAAGCTGTGATTTCAGCAAGAGGGGGTCACACTCAATACTAAACTTTTATCTGCTTTTAATGTATTCAAGAAAAACAAAGAAATTAACGCATTTCATTTTTATTTAGCGAGCAGGTACAATCATAGTGTTTTGAGCTTAAACATTATTTCTTAATAATTTAATTAAAATGTTATGATAAAACTGATGAAAACTATTCCTTCCTAATTAATTTATAAAATTCTGAGGATAACAATACCTAAAATTGTCAAACAAACTAATAGTAACTATAAAATAGTTCTTTGCTTAAGTGCCCGTTTTTTTTTTGCAAAAGAGTTTATATCTGTATGACCTTTCGCGACTATCTCTCAGACATTCTGAGTATAAGACACGCAACCCTGCTCGACACATTTTCGATGATTACAATGTTGCCAATGAGGTACCTGCGGATCGTAAACTTGACATCTCCTTGGGGCTGTTGGTCACCTTACCGGAAGTAGAACAAGTTACCGGATTCCAGGGTTATCGTATCCTCACACTGTCTTAGAACTTCAGATAAACCAAATATATATCATTTCTTCTTCCATCTCAAAAATATGTTCATCAGAACTCAAAGTGCGAATATTGTGTGTCCAACCAGAACCAGATGTCGTTGTGGGTGTAGCGGAATCTCTGCCGGAGATTCTTAACATCCCCTACCCTACCGTTACCTAAACCGCTACCGTAGCCAGGACTAGGAAGGCCACCGGAGACTGAGCCTAGGCTCTGTAACGCTGATCATTTTTCTCAGCTCAGAATTTCTTTCCACTTCTTCTGCTTCACTCTAAACCCACTCATTTCGTCGCTTTTTGAACACTCTTTTGCAAAACATTGATTGGCAAATTTTATACTAATATGAAAAAAATTAATCACACACGCTAAGTTCCTTACTTCTTCCGAATTTGAACTTATATAATCGTATAGCACCATAGTAGCAATAATGTTTTTGAGATCAACGAAGCTCGCCTCGCGTCCAGACTTCACATCATTATATTTTAACTCAAATTTGAGTCACCTAACGAACTCCTGAGACAACCGTTCTGCTGTAGTGGTGCGAGTAGTACAAAACATCAACGACGGCGGTTGCGTGTTCGATTCTCATTCGAGGCAGCTATTTGTATGTGTACACATATTTGTTTTTGGTCTATCTTTGGACCCAGAAGTGTATCCCGGTGTGTAAAATTTTATCCCAGTCGCCAAAAATTTCCGCTTGCCAAGTCTATGAATTTCACTCACCTTCCAATCATTCCGCATCTTGGCGACGATGTTTTCGAGATCCGCGAAAGTGGCCTCGCGTCCCGAGTTCACGTCGTTGTAACGCGGATCGAGACGCAGCTGATTCGCGATACTGTAGCCTGAGTTCGAGGCGCCCAGCTCCTGACATCAAATATGGCCAGTTATTAGGTATGTCACATTTATAAGAAATAATTTAAAAAAAATAGAGCCAGATGATCCATATAAGCAGTATATGCTGCCTGTGGACTCAAAACTTGTAGAACCCATGACAAATATAAGTAAACATTTTTAGAACGAACAGTGCACGCACCTGCACGGGCGTGAAGTGCAGCATGTTGAAGCCGGCCTCGTGCGCCACGCGCAGCGCGCGCGGCCAGCGCGGCAGCGGCCCGAGGCACTTGCTGAGCACCGTCTGGCACATGACGCCGCCCAGCGGCAGCGGCGCGCCGCCCGCCGCCAGCGACGGCGCCACGTGGAACCAACCCGACCCCTGCGGGCCCACGCGGGACTCCCTGCGAGACATCACAGTTAACGCGACTTTACATTCATGTACTAATGGATTTTCCTCGTTTCTTTATATTTTATACTAGCTTCCGCCCGCGGCTTTGCCCGCGTGGATGTCGGTTATCGTGAACAAAAAAAAAGTATTCTATGTTACTTAAAATTAGTGATGTGCCGGATCGTTAACAAAGTATGTCCGCGGATACGGATCCAAATACGGATATTTGGTGTCAAGATCCACGGATACGGATACGGATCTCAACTTTCTTATTCAATCGGAGCGCGTGAGCTTGATAGTTGTCACCACTTGACGCTTTGCAATTGACGCATACCAGACAGTAGATGTTTCGAGTTTTTTTACTTGTACTGAGCGGTTCTTTCTTTTGTTTTGTATTTTATTTATAGTGTAACGTTGTGCTGGCACGTTACTTGGTACACTAGAAAAAATTTAAATAATTTTTTATTTCATACTAAATTTTTCTAATTTATTATTACAAATAGCGCAATCTGTCCGTACCGTGTTGAAGTTGACAGTTTTATTAGTTATCGACCCGTTAACATTGTTTCTAATCGACATAACAGATGTCGCTTCGTAAACCAATACTTGTTTTTTTTTAAAAAATATCTATCTTCAATAAATCAGTTACTTGTCAAAATTAATAATTATAAATATAGTAATTTAATCTAATTTTTAAAATATAAATTGTTAAAATATTTATAGAAAATTTAGCTAAGTTATAAATGACAGTTCTGTTATTAAACCGTGAAACGTGACGTTTGTATTGGAGTACTCTCGATCGTTCGAAGAGGGTCTTTTCCCTCTGGTCACTCCTCGCAGACAGCCGCCGACCCTCGAGGCCTAACCTCGACCTAATACAACTTTAATCCCGCTGGGGTAAGTTTCCTGATATTCCAATTTGAATTATTGTAAGGTGTTCTTATTTAAAATGTCATATTTATTTTATTATTTGGACACTGGTTCTCGTAAATTGTTTCACTGCCTGACATGGAACTCTCTACGCTTCCAGGCTTACCCTTTTCCTATTTAATTCTATCAACCACATATACCAAGACATATCTACGTCGTAACAACCTAAAGGAAGTACACAGAGGCCGGCCGGCCTATGACTGATTAATACCGGTGGAGATCTCCGCGTGCTCGGACTGAAAGAAGCCATCACCAACGGAAGTCACCAGTCAGGCCAGTGTCCTTCCCTTCTGTAATCACGCTGTCGGAACGTGGGCCAGCTGAGGAAAAAATAGGCTAAAAGCAAGGTACCCTACAGCATCTTGTTTCGAACCACCTACCCTCTATTCTGTCCGCGACCTACCCACCTTTTCTTTCTCTTTCTTTAAACGCGGCAATAGTTTAGTGTGACACTGCGCGGCATAGATAACGTTTGTGTTTGGTAGTGAGACTAGTGAGTTTCAGTTGATCGTAAGAATACAAATATTTATGTGTGTGTAACCGTGGCCACTTGAATGATGTAATTTTGGTCGTGATCCTTTATCTAGCATATTATTGATCGAAGCGTACCTTAAGAGCGCTATTACATAAACGAACTGCTCAGTTTTAGGTAAATTAGACGGCGCGCGGCAGCGGTTGCGTACGTGTGCGTCTCGTTAAGTACGCTATGCACACATGCAAACCACTATGCGTCGGATGCCAGGACCAAACGAACTTGAGACTTTGCTTCCGAAATAAATTAAATTATTACTGTTAATAAAGTTCGTGAAATATTATTTGTACCGACGAATATTATCAGTTACCTAGAACAGCTTATTTATTAAGTAGGTTATAGGGTCATAAAAATAACTTGAATTTGTATGCAAATAAGATTTTAAAAAAATATTTTAGAAACTTTAAGGATTGTTTTAGACCATCGAACTGAATAACTTTTACCAAGGGACAAACATTAAAATCAAGAAAAATTCTGCTGTTGCATACCTACTTTTCTTAATTCTTAACTTTATGGGACGGCTGGTTTTTTTTTCGCGATTTCAAAGTTGGTCCCATAAAAAAGTTTTTCATTTCGATGGTTTAAAACATTCCTTAAAGTTTCTAATTAATTTTTAACATCTTACATTTTACACCATCAAAGCGGCAAACTAGCTAGCATACAGCCCCCCTGATGGTAAGCAGTAATGCAGCCTATAAACGCTTGCAATGCTAGAAGCATCACTTGCGCATTGCCAGCCTCTAAGAAAGGAATCGCAATGCTACTTTTAAACATACTTTTTGTAAATATGTTCGTACTTTTTTATTACGAAGTATCTTTATAAATAATTTACTCTGCATTTAGGCAATTAATTTTATTTATAGAAATTAATGCAACATAATGTTGTGTCAACAGTTTGAATAATGATATAATACACTTTGGATAGTAGTACAAAATGCATACGATGTGTTAAAAAGGGTAGTTAAGTAGGTAGTTATAACAAATATACATTTAACGACTTCTTCATCACTACGTATACGGACAACCCTTAAATGTGTATCGTGTGAGATAACTTTTTATTATAAGGATGGGTACAACTGGTAAATAAAAAAAAAACAAACACTGAATAAAAAACAAGTATAATTGTAAAAATAAATTAAAATAATATTTTCCGGAGCGGCATAGACCGTGCTTTCCTCGAATCTATGATTTCGGGAAGAACGCATTCCTCATAAAACTTTATTAATTTTGGCAACATTTTCTGGTTCCAGAAATTCTGATCTTTGTAAACTTTTACAATTTTAAGCGGGTAGTCAGTACCAGTCCACACTGCAAATAAACAAATATTTTTATTTGCAATGTTGAGTTGGCCTTGTATTTGATAATACCAATCGTGATTTTTATTCAACACTACTTCGCCTTTTTTATCTATTTTGAAGCATTTTATTTTCTTTTCTAGAATAGCCGTATCAGGATCCATATCATAAGCAGATATGGGGCACTTAATCTCAACAACACCATCTTCAAACACTCCATCAGGTGTAGCCCCTAAAAAGAAATGCTCTGTACTTATAAATAGACCACACTTTTTTATATCTATATTCATTTGGTCGCTAAGTTGAGCTAAAGCTTTTGACTCGTTTTCTTTTCCATGTTTGATGGAAGGCACATTATCTAAATTATACGAGTACAATAATGTTTTGACCAAAGGCGCAGAGTCTGTATTAGGGCGCCTCTTGCATATTTTGCTAAACATTGATGCAGTGAGTATGCATCTGCGCAGTTCCAGCCATAAGGCGCTTTCTGCTTGCAGAACAGTACTGCGCTCAATTTCTTGGCGATTTAGTGTTTGCTTTTGCAAATTGGACAAAAACAATGTCTTAGCGTTCTTGTAGTCATCACAAGTCATGTCAGGACGTTGGCATTGACTCCCATATTGGCTATCTGCGCTACCAAATTGCAGCTGCTTGCGACAACGCTTAGATCCTGTCTCAGTTCTTTTGCTGTTGGCCAAATGTCGTTTACGCTCCAAAGTTTTTAAAGATTTCCCGGGCGACTTATTTAAAATGGATTTATGTAAATAATATTGAGGGAGGCCTGTATTGAAAATCACAACAGCTGCGTAACAGCGTGCTGCATATGAGTCTTTTAAAGAATAATTTATTCGTTTTCCTCCTATCACTTTCGCTACAACACTGTTAAACTGTTCAGCCTTATTGTTGGTATAGCAGAACATGAGACTTCTCGAGTGAAATGCTAGTTGGGAAGCATTTTTTTGTAATTTGAGTATCAGGGTCGCAATTAAAGGAACTAAATTTTTTTCTTTTTTTCTTTCATCTGTGCAATAATAACTATCACATGAGGTGTGATCTCCAAAAACATGCCGGGGACTATTTAAAATATCTTTTTGCAAATTCAGTATTTGAGTTGATAATGAAGTACTTTGTGCTTTCCTAAATTTAATTGCAGAGCGAATAGCCGTGCGTAATCTTGTTAAACGATCTCCTGTCAAAAATTTACGCTCACTAAGGGGGACCGTTGTATCCTTTTGCAGTGCCAAATTTTTACCATTGTAATTGCGTAACAAATGGTTCGTACATTCGATTTTTTGTATAGAAACGTCTGGATAAGGCCTACTTTCTAAAATATTTTTGTAAGTGCTGGAGTCACCGTCGGCAATCAGTGTGCTATATATTAAATTTCTTTCTGCTATGGATACCTTGAAACCTTCAACTAATATAGATTGCTCCATGCTAGTTGATGATCCTGAGTGATTTTTGTGGCAATCATGGACTTGTGGCGCTAATCCTTTTTTATTTGCGCGAGCACATATAACACAATATTTATTTCTAACCCCGATATGAAGTACTTTTCCAGTATGCTCTCCAATTATTGCGGCCACACCTGATAAAGCCGAATAATTCGTTTTGTACGACCGTTTACTCCAGCATGCATCGGCTTCTACTGGTATCATTGCAATACCCCTATTGTTGACGTCACCCCGTAATTCTGCAGCTTCTATTTCTTTTTTGGCAGCTTCTTGCATAGTTTCTTCTGCAGTGATACGCCACATTTCAGCCACATCTGCATGGATTGAGCTATACAAACGGAATGGCATGGTTGGCAAATCCATAGATGCAGTGAGCTCATTCAAATTGGAAAGACCAATTCCTACCATTAATGCTCCTGACACTGCGCCTGTATTGACATTTAAAGTTAAATTTTCTTCGTTGCATGTTTCTAATTTAAAAAGCAATCCACACATACAACATTTTAGATCAAATTTTGAAATGAGTCCCTTTTGCATTTCCTTTACAATTTTTAAACTATTCAATCGGCAACCAAATTTTTCACCATGTTTGTCAATTAAAAGTAATTGATGCATAAAAAAATTAAAATCAATAATTCGTCTTCCATCTATTTGTTGAAATTCCTGAAAAATGAAAACAGGAATTTAGATACCCAGTTTAAAAAAATCAGTGATATGAAGCTGTATTACGAGTAACAAGAAAATACTCACCTTGTTATTTGTACTTGTATCAGATTGATCCTGACAATCTATTGTTAAACTAAATATGCTTTCATTATCCTGTAAGAAATAAAGAAGTCTATTATTTATGCGGTAGCTCATAGAAAATTTAATTCTGCACAAAATAATTTAGCTAATAAGAATAACTAAATATAGGAAGTATTATAAGAAATAAATTAATAATACCACGTTATTTGTATTTCTATCAGAATGCATTGTAAAATCTCTCGATGGGTCAAATGTGCTTTCATTCGCCTGTAAAAGTTAAATAATTCAATAAATGTACTTATATTATGTGGTAGCAGTAATATTAACAGCGCATAAAATAAATTGTATAGATAAAGTTGGGCAAAATTTACCTTTGTTAAATCCGAATCGATATTTTCATTTAGCGAATTTACTTGCACCTGCTGCATTTCAGCTTTTTTTTGCCTATAAATAAGAAACATGTTATTGAAAAGAAAATATATATATATATATATATATATATATATATATATATATATATATATATATATATATATATATATATATATATATATTAAAATATAACAAGCATTATAATTTAAAGAATTTTTGTAGAGCAGGCCGCCAAACAAAAGTTATCTATCGCGAAATAGTCAAGTATTATATATATAATTAAGTAGTAAATATTTGTTAGCTACAATATTACAGAGTTGTAAAGTAAACATTTAAAATATAATTTAAAAAATCTTACCGATAAGCTTCTCTTGCGCGTTTCAAATTATCGGCTAAAACCTTTTTATTTTTTTTGATAGCACCAAAAATTTTATTTTTCTCTCTTTTGCCCATTATTGTGAACAATATCTGAAAATAATGAAAACAAATAACTATATTTACGTGTATATTTCTTTACTTTAATATATTCTCATTATAATATCAAAGAAACATACTTATATATTTACATTATAATAAAACCATAATTAATTTAAAAAAAAACTCACTTGTATCAAAAAGTGTTGGTTGCGCTATATTCTTGGCGAATTGGTAAGATCACGTGGCACACAAAGCGGCAACAGCGAGCGATACGTCCTCCCTCCGTGAGCGCGTGGCGCGGACTAAAGTTACACACCGCGAGTCCCGACATTTATAATGGATTTTATTGATTTTAGCAGTGCATACAATAATTATTTAAAAATATTATTTTATATTCAAACGGACTAATTTTTTTTTTCTAGCAAGGTAACATAGTAAACTTGATAATTACTTACGTTTTGTTTGAATTTGAATTATATATTCATAGATAAAAAATATAATTTCGGACGAAATATTACCAGCAACTCTCTGTTTTGCCGAATTATTTTTGATGTATTACTGTATGAAACATAATAAATTGAATTAAGGACTCTAAAGTAAAAGATACAATTGTACCACAAACATTTTTTAAAATGATTAAATTATTATATCTTCGAAATAATAAAGCATCAAAAGATGCCCAAAACTAAAATTTTATGAAACAGCCGTTGCAGAGACAAAGTTTTTACTGATTTACGTAAAAAAAATTAAATATTTATTTAATACACTCCCAAGAATATGAATCAAACTTTCTTGTCCATCTATTTTTTTTCAATTTGTGGCTATATCTAAACCATAATCACACGTCAAAACTCGAGTTAAACGCTCAAATCCAAGAAAAATTGTAATAGCCCTCTTAAGAGTTTTTTAGTGAATCACCTTATATAGAATTTCATCAATGTATTTAAAATTAATAAGGTAAAAGATCCGTGAAAGATCCGCCAGCAAAGTCACGGATACAGATACGGATCTCTATTCTTCCTCGGATATCCGCGGATACGGATATCCGGCACATCACTACTTCTAATACCTCCAAGAATATGTACACAAAGTTTAATGATGATCTGTTAAGTAGTTTTTGCGTGAAAGCGTAACAAAAAAATTTACATTTCACATTAATAATATTAAGAGAAGGGATTATACAATACAAGACAATTGAACATATTGTGGGAGACTGGTGCCTGAGCTAGGCTCGAGGCCTGTGTTTCAGGACACCAGGACCCCAACCCTACACAGCATATAGTAAGCAATTATACATTGAATCGTTAACACATGTGGCAGAATGTGGACACGATAAAAGATACATATTCAAACAAGAAAATAAAATTTTTAGCTATGTATATAATATAATATTAGTAAGGTGTGCGTGCGTGCGTATGTATGTGTGTGTGTGTGTGTGTGTTTGTGTGTGTTGGTGTGAGTGTGTGTGCGTGCTTGTGCGTGCGTGTGCGTGCGTGTGCGTGCGTGTGCGTGCGTGTGCGTGCGTGCGTGCGTGCGTGCGTGCGTGCGTGCGTGCGTGCGTGCGTGCGTGCGTGCGTGCGTGCGTGCGTGCGTGCGTGTGTGTGTGTCTCTGAATAACAGGAACTAGTACTAAATTTTAATTTGAAATTATTTTTTCAGTTTCGTCATAGTTTAGGGTTTGTAGATAGGCGGTTAATTGTTTATTGCATTTGGACTTTGTCAGTTTATATATTTGTAATTTATTATTAATTTTTTTGTACAGGTATCCACCTAAATAGCAAAAGAAACGTTTTGAAAAGTTAGTATTAAGACGAGTACAATGTTGGTCTACTGGGTTGTATCGTCTTTTGCCACCTGACAGGTTTGGGTTAAAAGTTAGGAGTGTGTGTTGTTTTAATACGGTCTTATGTATGAACAATTGACGAACTGTCGAGACTTTATGCTCTTTATATAATTGTTCCGTGGGATAGTAAAACTGTTTATAAGATGACACTTTCAAAATGGCCCTTTGTGCTCTCTCCAAACGTAGTAACGTGTGGTTTTTGGAGCGCCACCCCAGGAACCGATACAATAGCCTATTAAGGACTGCGCAAGAGAGAAATACACTGATCTTATCAATTTACTATCACCTATATGTCTTAAGGTTTTGAAGATGAATATCAACTTGCGCAATCTGTTACTGAGTGATTCTATATGCTCATGGAATCTCATTATATAGTTAAATTATTAGCATGAGCTTCTGTAGGCAAATAAAATTTTATACCTGAATATTATTTACAGCCCTTTACAATACTCTTTTAAAAAGAAAACAATTTTTTCTTCGATGAATTGAGGAGCACCTGATTAAATTAATCTCTATTCATTTAACCAGTTTGAAGGATAGTATAACAGAGGATGCACTTACGGACTGTCATATACGAAGTAGTAGTGGAAAGACCCCGCACGTGCTAAACGTATCTCGCAGTACACGTCAGTGTCAGCGATTAACAGACCAGACCCAAGAGCTTCGCCAGCTTCTTCGCGTCTCCACTCCAGTCCGTAGTATTGATTGCGGACAAATTCGCGCTGTTCATTCTTATCTTCTGCTGTAACAATAAATATAAGCGATTCATATTTTTAGGAATAAGAAGAAAATAAATTGGTCAATTTAATACTTACGATTATCCGAAACTACATAATTGGTATAGAGGAATACTTTTCGACCGAGCAAACTCGGTCCTGGACAGAACTGTAGACAACAACCTTTTTCGAATCTGAAAATAGAAGAAACAATATTAACCAAATCTATAACTTATACTTTGACCAAAATTTAGGCTAATCCACAAAAAATTCCGAGGTGATAAGGAGGTGAATAGCTTTTAGAAATTTTGTGTTGTTACAGCTTAATATATAAAAAATGAAAAAAATAATTGCGGTTTTAAAGTAAGATCAATCTGTAACCAACCTGTAAAGTATGGCATCTTGGTGCTCGCCGTGGTTGAGCGTGAGCGTGCGCACGACCGGCGCCGCCTCGGCTTCGCTCTCGCGCGACTCTTGCGCGTCGCGTTTCTCCACCGCCATCTGCCTCTGTCACACCCTCACTATTTATTTCACAATCACGAAACCCCACAATATATTCAAACAAACAAATTAACAATAAAAAAATCTATAAATTTCTGATACAAAGAACGATCTACCAACAATATATTTGGCACACATATGTTTAAGCGCAGTTTCACTTCACGCAATCGATGAGAAAATATTACGCCACTGTGACAATTTTTTTTTTTTTTTATTATTTATTAATTTAAGGCAACCTTTTCAATAACAGCCTTTTCATGCACCTTTCGGCTGTAGTCGCTTTTCTCGCGAGTAAGCATCCTTTGCGTGTGTGAGGTACAGTGCGACATGAGCACTGATCATGTACGCTGTAATCGGAAGCCTCGTGTCTCACCCGCCTTTATAACCGCGGGAGACGGGAAAAATACGATACTTCAGGATTCGGTTACTTTTATAAGCTTCGCTGGCAACCAACCAGTTCTAACAATGAAATAACTCGAGCGTGTTCAGCGCTTTTGTCTTTTCTACGCCTACAGGTTATAATTGTGTTATTTCAAACACATGCAGATAAAAACACTTTATCGCCACATGAATTATGTCGTTGGAATTTAAATTATTCGAAAAATATCGCCTTAGCCTTTGGAAAATGTCCACAACTGTAAGATTTATTTTAAATATTTTTGCATTTCTTGGTTATAATAGTAAAAAATTAAAGCACGTAATCTTCGAGTAACATACAATAAAATGGGATAGGTATACAAAAAACCGGTCAGTTCGGTCGGACTTTTTTACTAATTTAGATTAAACAAAATAATCTATGGAAAAACAAGTTTACTATGCACCTATATTACCTATTGCATTTTTAATTTTATTTTCTATTAAATATTTGTTCTTTTAGTAAATATAGTAAAAATATTAAAATAATAATAAAAAGACAGCCTTATGGTGACTAATGGACAGACCTTAATATAAAATCCTAAGGGTACAAAATCATATCTCGTTGTTACACAATAATATGATCATGTAATATGTAAGCTATGTATATACGCTATATATTTATGTGATTGATTATACCTTATCTAATGTACATACTATATACATGGCATTAAATGATTCTTTTAGGAAACTTTTAACTTGTTTAAGCGTATTGAGGTTAATAAGATATTTATTTCGCATAGATTAAAATAATATGATGTTTTTCTAATATATTCCATAAAATGTGGAATATTAAAGGGTATTTATAAATTGTTTGAAACTAACGCGATCACTATTCATATTTAAATTTATATTTGTTCGGGTGCTTACCACTTTTATAATTTTATTGAGGTCCCTATATTTCAGCAATGTCAAAAAAAGACACTGTCAGTATAGTGTGCCGTAGTGAACAAGTGCGTCTGTGTGCTGAAACTAGTTGACCAAAACGAAGAAGAAAGAGGCTAGACAGATTTTTCTGATCTGCCACCATCCACCATCACCGTACGTCATTCTCTCCATGATCATGGCAATTGAAACATTGCCGAAATATAGGGACCTCAATAAAATTATAAACTTTTAGTTCATTTTGAATGGATTTTGATCATATTTCCTAATGTTTTTCAACCATGGCTTTAAATCATGGCAATTCTACACAAATGTACTTAGTCATTTTACAAAAAATTACTAAATTGGTTAAAAGAGAGTTAATAAATATTTAATTTATCTTTTTATTTTTCATTTAAATATGTTTATTATGGAAATTTATTTTCAATACATTATAAGATTTATTAAGAAATATTAATGATTATTATTATTTTTTTAGTCAAACGTTTAACTTTTATAATAATTGTCTTTCCGTTCAATTTGTAACCCAAACTGAGTACTATGGATTTTATGGTACTTGTCTTTGTGTTATAATAAAAATAGTTTGTCTACACATGAGACAATGAACATTTATAAAAAAAAAAAACACATACCTTTAAACATGATATTTTTGCAATTTGTTCTGATATACCTCTAAATATCATGTTTTTGAATCAAATATGTGATAAAGATATTGTATTAACATTATTGCCCGACTACAAGTGTAATTTCTAATAGATTTGTCACGGTAATTTACTAGACACACATCTATAAGCATTCAATTACATTTCTTCATTACTTAAGTAGATCAAAACCAAAAAAGTTACTTTGTAAGTACATTTATATATTTTTTTTTTTGGTCGAATATTGTGTATTGAAGATTTGTTATACATCTAACGAGTTCATGTAAGCATTATTTCATAATTTTAAATACCTATATCCTTTTAATTAATATAAAATAATTTCATGTATACACAGTTGTATATTTGTATAAATAAATATGAATTGTATTACATAAAACGTCAAACAAAATTTAAAAGATTTTTTTTTTAATTTAAAACAGTTGTTTAATTAATTTATTTATTTAATCTAGCGGTATTAGTAAAATTTATCATATCTAAAAAATTAGACTGAATAGATTAAAGATATTAACGAAAGATAAAAAAAGTAACAGATTAGAATTAAAAATTTTAAATGCTTACTTTATAAATATCTCCTACTTGGAGGAGTCACATCGGCAGTCAACAACTAACTTAAAATGTAAAGTGTAAACGAACCAATAAGCTGATTATCTAGGGCATTTATAACTGGTCTTATTAATTCTTGCACTGGCATTGGTAAGTTTGAATTAAATTCCGATTCCCTCTCAAAGCAACAACAGATATAGAATTTTATGACAGATGCGTCCTCAAACTGTCCTCTAAAATTTTATCAATGTCATGTTTGACAGACTTACTTGCCTGACAGTAAAAATATAAATATAAAGCATGTAGTACGAGATCTAAGTGCAAAATTAGTGCTCTCATCGAGTGTTTGCTAAAAACCTGATGTTTTTCATACATTTATGATTAGGAAAATATAAATCTACTTATTATTATTATTATTTATTATTTTACCTATATATTTATTTATATTTCTTAATTTCGCATCTTTAATTTATTTATTTATTTAAATAGGACACCAGCAGTACACACATGATAAAATTTTTGTAATAGAAAATGCAAATTAATTCTGATGTGTGCACCTTTGTAGGTGACACACATCTTTAAAACAGCTAGTAACCCTTATTTACAGCAAGATTTAGTTAAGCAACTGTATATCATAATGAATAAAAAAAATTAGCATTAATGTGATACCTATGTATATTAATCATAAATGTACGGCATGAACTCATAAATGTATCAAAATCATAATATATGTATACACCTGGCTGCTGAGAGGTGCAGCCAAGCGCGCAGAGGCAACCGTGGTTTTTCAAAGTCTTTATATATACTTATTGCTGTGAAGTGGATAGTATTTTATTTAAAAAACAAGTGAATTAAATTTCAAATTTATTTCAAATTGAAAAATCAATTAATAATTAATTGTTTAAAAATATTAGCGACCACTTTTTGATAGGTAACTTGGTAGATTTATATCCTCCTATGAAAAAATTGTGCGTGTACTAGCGTACACTCGTAAG
The DNA here is from genome assembly GCA_036937285.1 of Euphydryas editha. Lineage (NCBI taxonomy): Eukaryota > Metazoa > Arthropoda > Insecta > Lepidoptera > Nymphalidae > Euphydryas > Euphydryas editha. The sequence continues at coordinate 1,094,727 of JAUPFZ010000007.1, read as the reverse complement.
AAGTGAAACTTATAATAAAAACAGTTTACTTTTTATACGATCGTAATTATACGCACATACGCACATACGCACATACGCACATACGCACATACGCACATACACACATACGCACATACACACATACACACACATACATACACTCGAAAAACATAACCCTTCTTCTGTCGCCGTCGAGTAAATACAGTTTTACAAGATGGCGCGTAACGAAAAAATGTGACGCGTAACGCGTAAATTTTTTCCAACCCCGATAAAGAAGTTTCACTTCAAAAAATAGGTTTTTAGCAAACACTCGATGAGCGCACTAATTTTGGAGCCAGATCTTATACAAATATTAAAAATCTGTAAGCAATCATTTTTTTTCTCCAATGATGTGTCTTCTTTATCTCACATGATTGATACCTTAGAGTATATAGTAAATATAATATTATGCTCTAAGATTGATAGTGGCGAAATAATTTGTGTCAAATTGACACATCTAAAAGCCATACAATGAAGAATTGAGTAAATTTTTATCATCTATCTTTATATAATCAAGATCGAACAGAGGATCGGTATAAAAATAAATCTTGGATTTTTTAAATCTAAAATTTATTTTAGTGCTGCTATAATTATATTTTTATTAAAAATTATAGAAAAATTAAATCATCTACAACGAACTACGATTGTGTTACCGTTATATTTTGAAACACCATCAGCTTATTATCCAACTTAGTAAGTGCACAGATAAATTATATTGTATAAAAATCAAAAAACATATTTTACAAAATGTTACGTAATTGCCTGGCATTGCCTTTTTTGTTAATTCTTATATAATATTATAAGTTAATAACTTAATATAGCGTTATGAGTTTAGACATTTCTTTTGGAGCATTTAGCTTTAATTGTTTAATACACAGTTGGGTATTTTCAACAATATCTTTAATTCGAGTTTTATAAAAATAATTATTATTATCATGTCCTCTGTCAACTAGTGAAAATAAAACGTTATAACGTTTCATTTTTGTAAAAAAAAAAATATTCAAAAACATAGCGATTACTAACTACTACTAGTAGTTATTACATAATTAGTTACAAGGGTGGATAGCTTTAAAATACATACTGATTCGAAAAATATTTAAGAATAGGTACTACATATTATGTTTATTTCTATATGTAATAAGTTATCGCTGTTATTTTATAAGGTGACAACCTACAACCTTTGCTATTATCTTCTTATTTTTAAATATATAATATTAAATTGTCATAAAGTTCTGTGTGTGTATAAAATAGTTTTCTTTTTTTTATATTTCCTACTATGAAATTATCAATCCATTACCATTATTGCCTCTGTTAGACTGAAACTACTGGATGTATTTAAAGTTATTATCAATAATCTTCTACGCAAATGCTCTCGTCTAAATGATATTAACTAAACAAAAAATTAATCTCTTGTATGTTATTTTTATACAGTACGGCTCAACGCTTATCAGTTATCTGCAAGCATCCCCCATAAACAGGTAAAACATTTGGCATCATACAAATATTATTTTCAAAATCCTACTAATTATATTTAAGCATTTATATAAAAAAAGAAATAAAGCTTCCAACTTCATGTCAGTAATGAAAGTACTGTTATGTCACTGAAAGTTCAGATCTAAAATTATGAAATTTGTCGATTGTGTTTACAAAGCCCGATCAAAGTCAGATCAGTTTTTATCGCAATAGCTAAATAGCTAAAGCTACCACCACTCCAAATGCCTAAAATGAGCTCATGGCAAAGAGATTTAATTAAATTAAGCTTACCCCGCATTTTTTTCCTTAAATTATTCATTCAGTTCCATAATATATACACGCATACAAAGTCTGGACACAAAACATGATAAATATTTACGTATACGCAATCATATTGTATAACATAACAACTAGATACTGGTGTCAAAATTAGTACTCAGTTTCTTGATTTACCTACTTCAATTCGGATTTTGTTAACAAAATGAACGTAATAGTAACTGGTGCAGCAGGATTTTTGGGATCGCGCTTAGCAAATGCTTTGCTGGCTGAGAATTCAAAATTACCTGTATCGCGACTAGTTTTAGTGGATCTGCAAGAACCACCTTCATATAATGATTCCAGAGTAACGACTTTATCGGTTAATCTCGCTGATACTTCAGCAGCTGATCGTATTATTCAATCCGATTTCCATGTATTGTTTCATTTAGCTGCTGTATTAAGCGGTCAAGCGGAAGTTGACTTTGACCTCGGCCTTCGTATTAATTTAGATGCAACTCGAGCTTTAATTGAAACAGCCCGACGTAAAGCTCCTAAGCTTCGATTTGTATTCACTAGTACCGTTGGAGTATTCGGGGGTAAACTACCAGAAGTCATCGATGATCTAACCGCAGTCACTCCTGAAAATTCTTATGGAACGGAAAAAGCAATATGTGAGCTTCTTTTGAATGATTATGCTCGTCATGGTTACGTGGATGCACGAGTAGTGAGGCTACCTACAGTGAGCGTAAGGGCCGGTACCGCAAATAAAGCTGTGACATCGTTTGCTAGTGGGATAATACGAGAACCATTAAATGGAGAAGTCAGCGTTTGCCCAGTCGATACAAAACAACAACTGTTGCTTGCAAGTCCATATACAGTAGTGCAGAATATAATACACGTAGCTACGTTACCGGCGGATGCATTGGGTTCTTGGCGTGTTGTTAATTTACCAGGCATATGTGTGTCAGTAGGTGAGATGATTGAAGCATTACGTGAAGTGGCAGGGTCTAAAGCAGTGTCGTTAGTGAAATTTGAGCGAGATGAAATGATCGAACGTATGGTAGCCAGCTTTCCGACCAAGTGGGATAACACTCAGGCTTTGCGTCTTGGTTTTGTTGTAGATAAAAGTTTTGTCGATATTATTCGCCATTACATTCGTGATGACTTAAAGCGCAAAGTGTAGGTAAATTATATAACAGTGTTTATCGCTTTGTTTTCACTCGCGGTCTTGACTTCACGGTGAAAACACTGTGTTAACCATGTACTTAGGTTTCACAATGTTTCTACCGTGTGTTTGTTCTATTCAAACACCGTGTTCCCAAAGTAATTTCTGGCAGAACTACATGCACTCAATACCAAATCATAATTTACATTCGAGCTCCATAAATGGCGTTGTAGGTCGATTGAATCGCACTATAGTTTCATTAAAAGAATATAAGGCGGGTGAATTAATTAATTTCCCTTCGCCGACAACGCAAAAGCACGTCGCTCGCTCTTTATCCCTCTGAGTGTAGTCACTGTGATAATTATGTGGACTTTAACTATTTAACAAATACACAATGTCTCCACTGTGTTTTCGCCGTGAAGTCAAGACCGCGAGGGTTCACATAAAATTAATTTATTTTTAACGTAGAAAAATTAAAATTATTAAAAATCACTTCCATTAAAAAATCCGTCAAAAGGTATTTAGAGAGGTACATTAAAAATGGGGATGAATCAAATTAATTTTACATTTTTGATGTTATTGAAAATAAATTATATGTATGATACTTTTGATATATTTATTATGTAATGATAATGTACATAAAATATGTATTATGTTAAGACGTTAAGAAAATTATATAACTTACCAGATCTCTGAAATAAATACTACATATAATTTACATCCTAATTTGGATTGTCTGAAAGAAATGGCTCGTAAACCTTGTTGTTTATGCCCATGTACCTACTTCACAATTTGTATTTTTTTTAAACCTCAACTTGTTTTTGTTTTGTATCTTTTGTGGTGTATAATAAAATGTAAATAAATAAATAAAAATTCAATAAAATTATTATGAAAAATAAAACAAGTTGTCGTCAATTACTTATTTTCCAACTCCAAAAATTAACTGTTTTTTTTTTTTTAATTCTTTTACTTTAATCATGACTTGATAATTACGAACACATGACATGATCTGATTTGTACACATTAGTGTAGTTATTTAAGATGAAAATGAAACTACCTATAAACGTCCCACTACTGGGCAAAGGTCTCTCCTCCATATAGAAGGGTTGGAGCTTAATCCACCACGCTGCTCTACTGCGGGTTGACAGATAATTTCCCTACCATGTGTAACAATGATCATCAGATGTTTACAAGTATGATCACAACCGGGACCGCCGGCTTTACGTGCTCTCCGAGGCACGGTGGGGAGACACACAAAGACATACACCCAGACCGGAAACAATTATTTATGCAAATAAAAAAATCTGCTCCGAGCGGGAATCGAACCCCCAACCGCCGACGTTGAGCCGACTACTCGCACCACTACCTACTACTACTACCAGAACGGCCGTCATTTAAGATGAAAATGGTGTTGACAATTAATGAATTATAATCATGATCTGTTATCTATAGGTACCTACATATAAAATGCTTTGTCCTGAATGACTGACTGACTGACGGATCGACGCACAGCCTAAACCGCTGATCGTAGAGACCTGAAACTTGGAGGGTGTGTTCTTTGTATGACGAAGGTATCCGATAAGAAAGGATTTTCCGAAATTCTACCCCTAAGGAGGTGTAAAAGGGGGGTAAAATTTGTATCGGACGTGATTCCTTGGTCCAATCCACTTCAAATTTTGCATAAATATTCTTTAACTAACTTATTAAGAATTAATTTAAGAAGTTTTTCGTATTTTATCGAAATTCATCCCCTAATGAGGTCAAAAGGGGGTAGAAAGTTATTGGCTTCGAAGTTGATATCAATAGGTACTCCTTATTGCTTTTGATTTAAATTACATTTTATTTTGACACAGTCATGTTTGACAACTCATTCCGTCTATAATAAATTATTTTCCATTATCAACGCAGTCAGCGGTCGCATTGTTCGGAATTGCTGCCACGCTGCTGGAAGGAGGTAAAACTACACACTCCGCAATTAAAATTCCTTTTAATTTGATAGGTACAAACCAAAACCCCTTTCTGCAATATACCCAAACAAACGCAAAACGAAATTATTTGGGATGATATTACTATGGCTCATAAAAGCGGGTTTCGAAGCCCTAAATAGATCTTTACAAGTTATTAGGATTAATAATTGTCAAATGAGAGGAGTTAATGTATAGTTAGCAGGCGGTTTCCTTCCGACTTTACCAGTAGTGCCCAGAGGAACGCGTGCGGACGAAGTTAAAGCGTACGTGAAGCATTGATGACCGTTCTGGTGTAGTGGTGCGAGTAGTCGCCTCAACGTCTCGGCTCAATACCGGTGGTCGCAGGTTTGATTCCCGCTCAGGTCAGATATTTGTATTTATGCAAATATTTGTTTCAGGTCTGGGTGTATGTCCTTGTGAGTTTACTTGTTTAGAGTACCACCGTACCTCAGAGAGCACCTAAAGCCGTCGGTCCCAGTTATTATCATCATGTTATCGATACCTGGTAATGATCGTTACTCATGGTAGGGATATTATCCACCAACCCGCAGTGGAACAGCGTGGTAGATTAAGCGCCATCCCTTCTCCTATATAGAGAAGAGCCCTTCGCTCAGCAGTGGGTTGTTTACAGGCTGATACAGTACAGTACAGTACAGAAGCATTTGTGGCCTTCAGTGACAAAACTGAGCCTTACCATAAATATGACGGGACATGTTACTGCCGGACAGTTCTTAGACTTGTTGCTTAAAATAGGAAATGGTGATTTCCCGGAACTGGATAATAATATAATGAGTGTATATAGCTATGTTTTTACCATAAACGATGCTTAAGGTCAAAATCTCAAGGTAGCGGAAGTATACTTGAGGGAAAGCTGCTTCTCCCACAGCCAATTGTATGTGGCGTGTTCCAGAGTAGCCTGGTGATTCTAGCACCCGAAGAAAAACAAAAAATATTGTTTATAAAGAAATACTGCGGAAGGTGTAGTATTTCGATTTCGTTGTAAAAAGATAATACCTCCGTGTAACTTTCTCCAGATAAAAGGCCACGCTTCGTGTTCATAAAATATAACAAAATTTTATTTTAATGTTTATTTAATTTTAAATCCCTATTCTATAATAAAGATTGTTATATTTTATAAGTATTCAAACATTTTAACATAATAATAATAATTATATATTATGTTATAACAAAATTAATAACGTAAAAAACCTATTAGAAACATTTTCGACTTCTACGCGGACGAAGTCGCGGGCTAAAAGCTAGTAGAAAATAAAAACTGATGGCAAATATGCCGAACCAGGGCTGCAGCTCAAAAGTAGTCCAAATTTTTTTCTAACGTTTTTTTATCATTAATAGATGGTGCCCCATGTGATATTATGGTGGAGGACGCCATGAAACCACATTAAAAAAAAATCCATAACGAATAAATGTTTATTCTAAAGTACTGATGATGAGTGAGGGACATCTGCAGCCCTGGTTCCGCATATTTACCGATAATTGTATGAATAAAAATTAATTTTCAAATAAAGTCAAAAAAAAAAAAAAAAATTCTTAATAAAAAAAGACCTAACAATCTATCAATAAAAAAAAACTTAGGAATCAACATTATTCGTTACGGTAAGTTATTTTATTTTTTTATGGGGTTTAATGATGAAAAATGTTAGAAAAAAAAATTGACAACTTTTGAGCTACAGCCAATGGTTCGGCATATTTACCAAATAGATATTATAGAGATTTGAAAATATAAAAATTCGTTTCTTATGTTTATTTATAAATTTATTAAAAATCAAAGAGATTTTTCTCTATAGCTTGTTCGGATTCCCAAACATCTCCTGATTCTTCATTTTTTATATGTTTAGATTTTTTGGAAACGGATTCCTCTTTTGTACTTGATTTTCTTTTTCTCTTCTTTTTAGATGAAATAACAGTTGTCTCCTCATCGAGTGGTTTAATTTCGGACTCTGATTCTACTTCAACTTTCCTCTTCTCTTTTTTATGTTTCTTCTTTTTCTGCCTTTCATCATTTACCGGTGATGATATTACAGCATCATTTAATCGTTCTGCTACTGATGGTGAAATTTTAGTTGCCTTTTTGTAATTTACTCCAAAGAATGGATGACGAAATTTAGTTTCGGGTAAAGGAATAAATTTTTTCTGGATGTTTATTATTGAATTTTCTTCTGGTATATGTTCCTTAGGTATTCTTTTATTTATATTAATAAAGCCCTTTATAGGAACATCTGAGAGATACATTTTATTTTTATTACACATTAAAATAGGTGCTTTCTGTATACTGTCATCGCTTACTAAATCATATGTCTGCCCGTTGATCTTTAACTTGCTTTTTGTATCTAGTTTCATATTAATATCTTTAAAATCTGCAAGATTTACCTCATGTGGAGCTTTAATAATCCAGATTTCGTATTTTTTTGATAAAACAGATTCTTTTTCAGCTGCAGAGTTTATTATTTTTAAATGACTATTAGAATCGATAAATTGTTTCAAATTTTTAGAGAAATTTGTATCATCGAGATCATCTTTCGATTTAAATTCAATAGAATCTTTATCTTCAAATGTTAATCTATCAGATATTTTATGGTTTTTCTTTACATGTTTAGAGTTAGAGATGTCCTGATTTTTTGTTTCTATCTCTTGTGATACATCACTAGCATTGCCATTTGTTTTGACTTGATCATCATCTAAATAATTGTTAACTAAAGTTGAGCTGTCAATAGCACTTATATCCTCAATCTGTGACATCTGCATAATTTCACTTTTATCACAACTAGTGCTATTAATTATCTTTTCCTGTTTCTTATTTTTTTTCGATTTCTTTTTTGCTTTGAAATTATCATCTGAAGGTTCAAAGTCATCATTTGATGAATTTGTATGCTGTTTACTCTTCTTCTTTTTCTTGATTTCTATTTCTTCTTTTACATCATTTTCGATATGATTTTCTTCAATAATCATATCTGCATCATGATTGTGACTGTCTAATTCTTCTGTAGTAACTGTTTCTGATTCTCTTTTATGCCTCTTTTTCTTCTTTGATTTAACAGGAGCAGGCTCTTCAAAGGAAGGCAGTTCATTTTTTATTAGTTGATCGAGTGTGCTGTAGTCTGAGTCATCATTATGTTTTTTCTTTTTTTTCTTTTTCGGTACATCAAAGTCACTTTCTGGTTCTGATTTTACATTTTCTGGTTTCACATCTTCACTTCCATTTACGGCAACAGTTTCCTCGTGTTTTCGTTTTTTAGATTTCTTTTTAGATTCTTGTTCTTTTTCTTTAAATAATTTCTCTTGAAGGTTTCTTTTGTACTCAATACCTGATTCCTCTGCTTCTTCTTTAATGTTGTCTGCCCTAAAACATGTTCTCTATATCACTTTTTAGTTTTCATAAGAACTATAAATATAGGAATAGCTCATTTCACTACGTTAAGATATCACAGGGACTACTTAAAGTATAAAAAAGAATTTTAAGTTATCAAGTTTTTATTTATTTCTATCTTACTTAGCGGCCCACCCTGGCTGTCCCTGAGGTATGTATATGAAGCTTAACCTTCCACATGAAGCTATCTATTGGTGAAGACCACATGAAAATCCATGCAGTAGTTTTTGAATTTATCACGAACAGACAGACAGACATGCCGAGGACTTTGTTTTATAATATGTAGTGATTTATTTCCATCACAAATATTAATTTACTTTTTAAGAAATTAAAAAACAAATATTTTTCTATTATTTAAAAACATGGTAAGCATTTAAAATAGTATTATTATATTTCTTATTAAAATCAAGAACGTTGGAAATTAATTCTTGTGAAACAGATACGACTTTGAAAAAAATCATCTCGTAGAATATGTATTCAAAATGTATGCACTTTTTGTACTATTTCTTATGCATTAATGGTTTCCAATAAAGAAAAATGCATTGATGATTTTGCCAATGTCCCCTAGAGTGGAGACGACTTAACTTCTTATAAACAAAAACTTTGTTTGATTTGTTGATGAAGAAGCTTTGTTTATACTAGATACTAAAAACAAAGCTTCAAAAAGTCGTACATATTGATTCATGTTTGTTAAAAATTTTAGAACAACTTTATTAATATACCTAGTTGTAAAGTTCACTAAGCGACAACTATGAAGAATTAAAGCAGGGAATAATCTGAATATAAATGAAGTTAAGTAATAATTCAATTCTTGGTTAAATAGCATTCAGTTGTGCTAGTGGGGCACGGAAATTAGGAAATAAGTAAAACAAAATATATTACAAATAATACAATAAATATAAATTAAAAGGAAATTAAGCGAACATACATATCGTCGGAATCTTTAGAAGCATCTGACCACGCAAAACTATCATCAGAAGAATCCATAAAACATTTGACATAAACAATAATATGTCTATATTTTAACTTCTTTCACTATTATAAAAAATAAAGTTTAGAATATGTTTATAACATGGGTAAAACATAACCAATTTGATAACCAAAACATAACCTAAACCAAGAGTCAAGAACTAGAGACATAAGTCATAACCAAGACATAACCTTAATATCCCCAATAGGCAAAGGCAAAGGACTATAGTCCATACAGCTTTGTCTAAGTCTGTCATTTCGATATAACAAAAGGCCGGAGCCAAGTCTGAATTAACTTACTTATGTGTAAAATGTTCCCATCAGTGCTGAAATTTAGGGTAATTAGATGAACATTAGTAGTTAAAAATTTGTTAATTTTTGCTATAAGCTAATTTTCTTGCGCGGTATTACGTATTTGGCGGTTAAACTCAGTTGTAGTAAACAGTGTGAAAGTAAAAATTTTAATGCATAATGGGCCATTCATTTATTACTTAGACGAATTTTGTAAGTTTTCGACCCCCTCCCCCCTATAAAAAAAAATAAGAATAGGTCGACCCCTCACCCCTGTTTAATATTTATTACGTTTACGTAAGAATATAAAGGAAAAATGAATACACGTTTGGTTAGTTTTAATGTTTATTTTTCAAAGAAACAATTTTTAGAAATGTTTATTTGTACTTACAAAGGTACTACTAATTTTTAATTTTTGGTAATACATAATAAACTTTGGTTTTAATTATTCATCTTTACCTTCATACGATTTTCAGTTCAGTGGCTCAAAACCCACTCGGAAAGGGGATCTGCACCGGAACATCTCTAATATGTATTACCTATACGCTTTTTCAAAGTATAATTTTAACTTTGCGCATTTTTGTGATCTTACTTAAGAACTATCGAGGCCCTCTCACCCCCTTGTAAGAGAGAATAAGACATATTCAACCCTGCCCCTCCTAAATCGTCTTACGTAATAAATTTATGGACTACTTGGACTCCCCTAACTAGGATATTGGTGATAAATTACAATTTTTCATTAATAAAAGTTTGACAACCCTTATACACGATGACTTTTTGTTTGTTTACAAAAATTCCATGTCGACTTTTGTTTAATTAATAATAATAACAATAATAATAAAGAACTTTATTTGGTAAACACACTGTTCCTAACACATAATATATTATATAACATCTAAGGTAACATTTGAATCTTAAAACACGGTGTTTGATAAAAAAAAAACAATAAAATAAGATAACTATTAGTATGGAAGTGTTGGTAACAGTGCGCTTCGCAAAAAGGTGGGACCTCAGCTATAGTCAGGACTAAAAGCCCTAACACTGGTTTTCAGGACCACCGTTGCTTTTCCCATTTTGGCGGTAATAGTAACGATATTATATAATACTAATAATAAAAAAAAAACTGCGAAAAAAAAACCAAATATAAGTTTAATATAGAGTGTTATAAGATTTATATGTAATTTAAACTACATTATACACAGTTAAACATTGATAAAGTAACCTATGTATACAAAATATAATAAATTTAAAGTAAATTTACTTATAAATCTATATAAATAAAGTAAAGAATACAATAAATTATAATATGTTGTGCATTAAAAATAACTATGACCTACGTGATAGTACCCCTAAAAACATACGTATAAGAAATACAGATACATATATGTAGATATATACTCACATACAGACACATACACAAACACATACATACGCATATACACATACAAATATAAAGAACATATATATGTATATAAAGCATGAAACACAATGGCATAGAACACAGGTGAACCAATCAACGGATACTTCAACCAACGATGAATATAACTTGTCATGAATACACTGCTCAGACATTAATTTTTAATTTCTTGTTGCTCTAAAAGTAAGGTTCTTCTATAAAGTTTCTTAAAATTTGATTTGTTTGTTAAATTACGTAGTGGCGGTGGCAGGTTATTCCAACATTTCGTTGCAGCATATTTAAAGCTACCGCGAAATGCGGATGTACGGTGCCTGGGTAAGCACAGAGCGTGCCGAGATGACCTTGTGCAGTGCGTGGTATTGACATCTCGTGTCCACTCTAGCCTCTCCACCAGATACATAGGTACGCCATGTTTAATCACTCCAAATAACATTGTGGCTAGGTGTAATCGCCTACGGTTCTCCATTTTTAAAATGGACGCTTGATTCAGGTAAGGAGTGACATGATCTCGCCGCGGTATGTAGAAGCAATAGCGTGCACAGGCGTTTTGAACTCTTTGTATAGATTTTTTTGTCCTCTCTAGTAGTCTTGGCCCTATAACGACATCTATGTAGTTGAACTTAGAGAGTATTAGTGTCTCACATAGTAATATGCGCAGCTTTTCATTGAGAGAATCCCTTATGTGATATAAAACTTTAAGTCTATAGAAAGAAGTTCGTACTATATTAGACACGTGCGATTCAAATCGCATATTCTCGTCCAATAGTAGTCCAAGGTTCCGTATTTCACATACACCCTCAATCTTACTACCGTTTATTTCGAGAGAAGGGGCTTTGCTCTTTATTAACTGCACTTGATGACGACTGCCAAGAACTATATATTTTGTTTTATTTGGGTTCAAAACCAGTGCGTTGGATTTCGACCATTTAAAAATGCGATCTAAGTCATTGTTAATTAAGTACAATAATTTTTCCAAGTCTTGTGGCTTAAAAGATAGATAGATCTGTATATCGTCAGCATATATGTGATACCTACAGTTTCGTATAGATTTAATTACGTCCGCCGAATATATGCTGAACAATATGGGTCCTAGTATGGATCCCTGTGGGACTCCTCTATCAAGGGGGCTGCGCTGCGATGAAATCACTTTTCCCTTTTGTATTGTAAGTATAATTTAGTGAATAATATGAAAAAATAATGATTTTCTTATACTTGCATAAGTTATGACTAGAGACCGGATTATATGCAACATAAAAAACTATATAAAACATATAAAGAACGATATATGCATGCTAATATGCATGAAAAATGCATTAAATATGCACAAAAACTTGCAGAATATGCAACATTAAATGATATTTGAATATTGTGGACATTTTTGAATAACAATATTAGTTAATAATAATAACAATCATTCGTGCTGTCATATTTTTGATCACGTGATCACAGTACTAAGCAGTACTGAGAGCACCTTACCTCGAAAGCTCCAGTGCTCCCAGTGCAAAAATGGCGGCGATTCATGACGTCATATATGACGTCATGTACTGCGGCAGTGTACTGGCAGTCTATAACGGAACGAATTTTCAGTACTTTCAATACTGAGAGCACTGGGGCAGTGCTCTCAGTATAAATCGGAACACGGCCTGTGTCTTCGATCATTCAAAATATTTTTAAAACTGGAAAACGATCGCTCCACATCCACTGAGGTATGTTGGCAGTTATAGTTTCTGGCAAAAGTTCTGCCGTCCCATTAATAAAACTATCAATTTGACACAAACTTTCAAAGCCTGGGTTATTGTTCAAAATTTTTTTTAACTTTTCTTGAAGTTTTTTTCGATAATTCTCTTGGCAACGTGGAGTTTATTCGGCGGATTTTATTCATTGTCTGAATGGATTCAGTCAATACCAAACAGTGAGTTTCAAGCTTTTTAATACTTTCAGGTATGTGGGAAAAATGTATGCAAATCACAGCTATGAATCTTTAAATTATAGAATCGTTAAATGCTTCCTTGGACTCACAAACTGCCATTGACTCAGCACTGTCAAAGTCGGTTCTTATTTCTTTAATGGCCTCAAAATGTTCATTGTAAAACAGCACTGCTTCTATCCACGTTCCCTATCGAGTTATATTGGTTCGGGAAGAAGAGGCACATTTGGTAATTTGTCTTTGTAGACTTTATTACGAGCAGGTGTTTTAAGAAAAACAAAAGACGCGCGGCTGGTGAATGCGCTGTGCTCGAAAAATATAAAAAATGTATCGATAATATGCACCATAACTATATTTTAGAAAAATATGCTATTAGCGATGAAAATGGTTTAAATATACAAATGCATAATATGCAAATATGCAAATGCATATAGTCCGTTCTCTAAGTTATGACCCAAAAGTATACAATAGTTATTGATTATGGTAGGATAATCTGTTCCATTTTGCGTTGAAGAAGTGAGCTGTGAGGTAGCATTTATATACTCTTTGTGAGGTAGTATTTGACGTACGGTTGACACTTGACGTTTACTTTCTTTCTTGTTAAACTTTGTGTCCAACATGGTAAGTTCCGCTAAAAATGTTTGTTTAATCCGTTTAAATCTACTTATACTTGAATAAAATCAATAATTTTTGGTGATGAAACCGTAGCTCAATCGTTCAAATTATGTGTGTTATAATTATTTTCGGAGCATATGCGATATTGTGTTCGATAAGTTAAATACAACATAAACAGTAAAGTAGACTTGGTCGTAATTTCAAAGTTTTTATTCATAATATAAAGAATATACATCGTAAACAATCGAAATACTGATTTAAGAAGTTTAAAGAAATAAGTTTATTTTCGTGGAATCAAACATTTAAGGTTATGTTTATTGCAATGAATACTGTGATTTCTTTTAGGCTCGTGGACCAAAAAAGCACTTGAAGCGTTTAAACGCGCCTAAAGCATGGATGTTGGACAAATTGGGGGGTGTGTACGCGCCTCGGCCGTCCACCGGTCCCCACAAACTGCGGGAATGTCTGCCGCTCGTCATTTTTCTGCGTAATCGTCTCAAATACGCGCTCACCGGCAATGAGGTCCTCAAGATCGTGAAACAGCGCCTAATCAAAGTAGACGGCAAAGTCAGAACTGATCCCACTTATCCAGCTGGATTCATGGGTGAGTAGAACCTTTGCTATTTCTTTTAGTAAATAAATAAAACGTCTTACACAGCGTTGCCAGAGTCCCGATTTTGGCGGGAGGTTCCGAGTTTTTAATCAAAATTAAATGTCCCGCGCGGGACATGCTCATCGGACATGCTATCGCTTTTCGGGGATAACTCGACTGTGCGTGTAGCGTGCTGAGGAAGCGTGGGCGAGTGACACAGACAAGTGTGGACTGGTCATCCGCCCTTTTATTTCAGAACACGAATAAGACCCAACTATTTAACGATAGGGTATCTGATTTCAAATATTATATTTTTATTAACATACATTTCCTATAGCTATTTTTGCTATCTATTGTCACGTAAACATAATTTGTATTCAAATAAAAAAGATAAATATTTAAAAACTTCTTATATAGGTAAGTTTTTTACTATGTCCCGCTTTCGATGAAAGAATCTCACTATTTAAATATGAGGACAGGTTAAGGACTCTGGGCTTAACGAGCCTGAACGATCGAAGAGAGAGAGGGGACTTGATCGAAACTTACAAAATACTGACTAGCCACTATGATGTACAGAATTTAGACACAATGCTTATCCGTAATGAGAATCCGCGAATTTGCGAGGTCACTGCCTTAAGTTAAAAAAGATGAGATCCTACAATAACCCTCAAAAACACTTTCTTAGCAATAGAGTGGTGGATATGTGGAACAAGCTACCTGAGGAAGTGGTGACGGCCAAAAATATAAACCAATTTGAGAATAGACTGGACAAATTTATGAAAAAATAAAAAAAACAAATGTATTGCAAAATCTAATAGATGTCGCTGGATACAGGCATATCAGTTGATCAACTGCTTGCCTGAATAATTAATAATAATAATAATAATAAAATATAATTATTATATTCCTTATATAAGTATTGTATTATATTATATTTATTTATATGTGTATATGTATATATTAAACGGGTGGAGTGTAGTAATAAGAAAATAATAATAAATAATAATATTTCACTCAAAAAGTTCCAAAATCCCGACTTGCCAAAAAATATATCTGGCAACACTGGTCTTACATCAACGGCCCCCCAGTAGGATAGGTGTTGGGGTACATACATAAACAATTGTCATGAGCAGGAATTGAATCTGTGATAGATAGTGAATACTATGTCATCACGTTGAATGAAGAAGATTTAGGATTAAAGTAGATTATTACCGTCTTACTTATAAAAATCACGTTAAGTAATATTTAGCCACCGTTTAGTTAATCCACTCATAAGCTATAAATCAAGGATTAACTTTTGTTTACTTATAAACATTGACTAGCTGTTACTTAGTTAAGAAACGAACAAAGAACGATACAAAGATGGTTGGCACAGATTATAGCCAAAATAATCGATTAGATAGAGAAATTGAATGAACGAAATTGTTTAAAATAATATTCAAGCGACATCTATTAACATTATAGAGAAAACTCTCGGAGCTCGATATTGTAGTGAGTCACTACTAGTGACCTCTATTGACAGGAACTTGGATCAATATTCTAATTTCTAATCATTTTTATTTTGATGGGTAGTAGTCGGATCCTCAATTACGAAATTCAACAAAGCTTATTAAATATTAAATTAATAAATTTACTTCAGATATAACCTAATTTAAATTATGTTATTATAATTAAAATTAGGTACCTCTAAATATCTGTATTAAACAGACAGATAACGCTAATTTAGTATATATTAATTTTTATATAGAGGAAATTTCATTCTAAATCTCTTCTTACTAACAAAAAAACGCAAGTAAGTAGATCAGACGTCGTCATAGAACAGCTGATTTATGTGAAATCCGCCATCTTGCCGCTCAACGAGGGTTAAACTATGTCTCGGCAGGGTTTAATTTTGACAGCGATTTACGCATTACTTAACGACTTCTTAACGCTAAATAGTGTTTATGAGTGAGGTTTTTGCTGATCAGTTGTTAAGCAATGGATTAAATATTAAGAAACGTTTATGAGTAAGACCGTTAAAGTTCTGCCTAAACAATATTTTATTATTGTAATACATAAAACACACAAAATATAATATTTGTTTTAAGATAAAATATTTTAATAATGTGGTATTAAAAAGTAGTTTATGGCCGTGTTCCAATATACACTGCGAGCACTGTGAGGTGTGACATCAATTCAATATACTGCAAAGCTGTTCCTTTTTAGTTTGCTATACTAGGTTATACTGGTTCATCCTCATTTTTCAACATTGTTTTCAAATAAAAATATTGATCATGTACATGTTTTCTATTTAACAAGGAAAATTATTATTTGAATATTGTTGACATTTTAGAATAACAATATTAATTAATAATAATTACAATTATTTGTGCTGTTATATTTTTTGATCACATGATCACAGTGCTGAAAGCACCATACATTGAAAGCACCAGTGCTCACAGTACAAAATGCCGGCGATTTAGGACTTCATATATTTTTCTATGGTGCTGTGGCAGTAAATTGGTAGTCTATAACATAATGAATTTTTCACCAGAGACAGCACTGAGCACAGTGCTCACAGAGTATATCCGAACACCGCCTATATGTATTGTATAACTTTTTAAACTCATGAATACTCACACCGTTATTGAGAAGTAAAGTGGGATATTTACAATTTCTATTTTGTATCTCAAAACTATTATTTATGACCTTTAATTTAGTCAAAATTTTAACAAAACTAAATTATTAATTTTCAGATGTTGTGTCAATCGAAAAGACCAATGAGTTGTTCAGATTGATCTATGACGTCAAGGGACGTTTCACCATCCACCGTATTACACCCGAGGAAGCTAAGGTTGGTATTTCTATTTTTAATTAATATAGAATAATATGAAAATGCTTAAACTAAACTAACTTTTAAATTACCTGACATAAAACTAACTTGCTTGATGAGATTAAAATACATCTTGAAATAGTATTTGTTACTAGGATTCTATTGGTTTTTTGTTGATAAGTAAAAAAAAAAAATCTAAATAATTACCAATCCATAAAGTTAGAATAAAATAGCTCTGTTAAGCTAATCTCAAGTTCTGTTTTGCTTGGGTTCGAATTTAGCCATGAGAAGTTATAATTTTAAATAATGAGAGATGTACTAATAAGAAGTATGTTACGGTATTATGCCATACCAAACTGTACTGTATACTTGTATGTTAAAAGATGCTTTGTTTACTGTGTACCTCAAACTTTGTATATTGTTAACTAACTGCTGCCCGCGACGTCTGCGTGAACGCTATTAGATTACATGTTACTGAATGCGTTGAAGAAATAAAGGTTCACTGCTCTTTCCCCATAGATGTTAGCGTGATAATATGTAGCCTATATGTTGACTCGAATTCTTAATAATATTCATGCCAAATTTGAAGTAAATCCATGCAGTACTTTTTGAGTTTATCCCGGACATACATACAGAAAAATGGACAAAAAATCTAAAAACTATATTTTTGGCTTTGGTATTGATTGTAGATTACACCCGAAGTATTCTTTTCAAAAAATATTCAATGTACAGTTTTGACTTTCCTACCATTTTATTGTATGTATAGATGATTCAGTGATCAGCGGTGACTTACGAAACATGTATTTTTTTTTCGTGTATTAAAGATCTCAAAATTATAATGATAAAAATGGCACAACTTTTAAGTTACTAAGGACCTATTTCATCGGTTGCTGATAAAGACCTCTGGCATATAGCGGTATCCATTACATAAAAGATTATGATATACTTTCCTATTTTATCATTAAATTCCACTTTTTCTGTCAGATATTTCTATTCACAACCTATGTATCCAGAACTTTGTCTTATAAATCTGATTACTAACTTTTGTGCCAGATTAACTTCATCAGTAACCGGTGAATTAACTATATTTTTCAATTTATTCATATTCATAATTATTTAATTTTATAACTATCTATACAATTATTCATTTAAATTTTTTGAAAGCATTTTTTCTAAATATCACTACGATGCCTTTTAATGTCACTTTACTGCCACTATTGTCTACATCTTGTACCTATCATTTCAGTACAAGCTGTGCAAGGTTCGTCACGTAGGCACTGGCCCCAAGAATGTGCCGTACCTGGTAACGCACGATGGCCGCACCATTCGCTACCCGGATCCTCTCATCAAGGTCAATGACTCTATTCAGCTCGACATCGCCACAAGCAAGATCATGGACTTCATCAAGTTCGAGTCAGGTTAGTTTGAATATTTTTTTTTTTAAAGATTAATAATTTTACAACTTATACAAAAGAAATATTTTTAATTTTGTAAAGATTGCTTAAATTCTATTTATTTATGGTTAGGGTATGTTTCTCCGGTTGCTGATGAATTTATCTCATATATAAGTCACCGACAGGCTTTATCAGCAGAAAGTAAATTTTAGATTCAGAGGCAAATAGAAATATGTGACAGATAAAGTTAAGTTTGATTGTAAAAAGATATCAGAAACTTGTTTGATTGATACTGTTATATTTCAGGCCCTAAGCTTTCTGCAATTTCTAAATTGTGAAATAATAGTGAAAACATATGTTACTTTTGTTTTATCCATGTTTATACTAAAAAAGATTTTAAGATCTTTAGCATTGTAGAAAACAATTGACAGAGACAGAATGACGAAGGGTTTCGAATGTTGAAATATTTGTACTAGCGGCCCTTCCCGGTAGCTTAAATAAGTATGCCTCGACACTGGGGCAAGACCTATCATACGGAACTTGAGGCGGAGGACTTTGTTTTATAATATGCAGTGATATCTTAGAACCTTTTAAATATTTAGTTTTAAAGTAAATTCAACTCAAGTTCCTAAGATATTATAAAATATTGCATTATTTGGTTATTTCTAACTCAGTTAATGATTTTGTGGTTAATACTGGTTAATGCCAATTTATGTTGAGTATGTCATATATTTTTTTAATTTTATATGTAACAGCTACAGCAATTAAAAAACTGATTATAATATTTCAGGCAACCTGTGCATGATCACCGGAGGTCGTAACTTGGGGCGTGTGGGCACAATTGTGTCCCGCGAAAGACATCCTGGTTCCTTTGACATTGTTCACATTAAGGACTCCACAGGACACACCTTCGCCACTAGGTAATTACTACACAAAATCTTAATTTATGAAAAAAATGTCAACTCTGGTCAACTTTGTTCACCAGTTACTTGGCAATCAGGCAGGCATGGCCCTTAACATCTTTATATCTTTCTGTCTTGTCTTGAGTCTGCCTCTGTAGAGTAAGACGTTAATTACTATATAAAAAAAGATAATGTAACATATTAAAAAAAAATTCAAAACTTTGACAAATTAAAGATGTTTTACAATGTTTCAAACAGTTTGAAATATATTTAAAATTCTCTCGTGAAAACAAATTGTTTTTTAAGTTGCACACCAAATTTAAAATATTTTAGTGTACAAAAACAAAATATATTTTTCGAATTTCAAATAATACATTATGTGAATGTTTCAAAATAACTTGTGCTTGTCTATGGTATGGTAGTCGAGCTAGTCATAGTGCAAACTAATCTGTGAAATATTCAGTAGTAACATTTTGTTAACCGTTGTGGAAATATTTCTCATTTCAGAGAAATCTCTAAAAGACAAATCTTATCATAAATAAAAAATCTGAAACATGCTGAGAAGTTTCGGAATTTTCTGCAAAAAGATAAATATTTCCACATGGAAATGAAGTAGAGTAGTGGTGAATGTTTAAGAAGTAGCTAACACGTGTGTGTGTGTGTGGGCAGGTTGAACAACGTGTTCATCATCGGCAAGGGCACGAAGGCGTACATCTCGCTGCCGCGCGGCAAGGGCGTGCGCCTCACCATCGCCGAGGAGCGCGACAAGCGCATCGCCGCCAAGGTCGCCGCGCACTAGCCTAGCTCTACATTAAATAATAAAACCTACCACTGGCTTTCATTGTACTAGCGTACTGTCTGCACCTTCGCCTCCGTATTGATGGTTGTTAATCCCGTGCACTATTACGTAACTTGCTCGATCGTGAGAAATCGCTGTGGTGTCGAATTTTAATATTAATTGTGGATCAGCTAGTATTGAAATTCGACATCACAACGATTTCTCGCGATCGCGCAAGTTACGTAAAAGTCCCACCGATTACGTGAGCCCAATGAGCGATTGCACATTGCAAAAAGAAAAACATTGGACTGGCGTATTGGCGTAGTCGGCAATGAGCCGCTTCCTACTCTAGGGTAGGTTTATTTTTATATGTATTTATATTTAAAAAAAAAAAAATGTATCAGTTATTCAGTTGGCTATTACCTAAAACGCGTTAAGTTGCCAACCTTAGGAACACACGGTATGTTAACAAAGTATTGATTTACCTGTTGTAATAAAAGTAAAAGGACAATGGCAGATCCCCTAACAAATTTTTGTTGGCATAAATTTCTAGCGTCTACTAATGAAAAATATGTGATAATATAGCACTTAAATTCCTGATCACTTTTGCCTAAAGAAGCACCACCGAAAGAAGTAATGAATTGAAGATATTCCAGGTTGAACATTTAAAGGTTATGTTTTGATAACTTGTAGGTAAATAATAAAAACTTAGTCAAATACATGTTAAATATAGTCCGAAACTATATTTTAAATAACTAGATAGATTGATTACAAAACATTGTAGTAGGTAGGTATATCTAGACTTTTGACGCACTCACAGAAAAATAAAAATTAGACGCTTTTTTAACCCTCAGGCCTAAAATATTTCATATTCGGGGATTTTCTTTGTTACCTGTCCTTAGGTATTTCGTACTTAGTTACATCAGCGTTAGCTGTAGATAATATAAAATTGACGATCGACAAAGACGTTCATCTTCTTAAATCATGAGCGCTGTAGGTCAACAGATCTAATAAACCCTGCTCTTAGAATTTCTAGACCTAAAGGTGGTCTGTCTAGATTCAGTCAGCATCTGTTTAGATTTTTCTGTAATGATAATCACCATAGATAGTTAATTACGAGGACCATCCACTTATCGTGCCCTTTGCAGCATGGGATCATATTTTTATCAGATAATCAGATGAGCAGCCCGCAAGGTCTTAACCAAATAAGAAACAGTTTACAATGGCACACAAAATGGTTGTTCCCTGCAAAAAATGAAAGTGGGGCCTCTAGGTTAAAAAGCAGACTCTAGAAACCACTTATCTACAGATACGTGGCATAAAGACAATGGATCTCATATATAGTCAGTTAGACTATCTGCTCTTTTTTTCTAATAGAAAAAAGGCATGTTTATAAAATAAAACATTATTTTCTTATTACGAATTATTATTGTATTTATGAAATAATTGGGCTTGGTAAATAAATAAATAACGCGTTATTCTTTGTAATAAAACAAGATTTCGGATTGATACAATATAAATCGTGTAACGTGATGCAATATAATACGTGTAACGTGCAATATTTATTTAAAGGCAAAAAGTTCATGCATGTTAATGAGAGAAGATTTATTAGCATGTGGCAACATTCAACGGAACTATCGTTAGGTACTTCATTCCAATGAAATGTCAAATCATTTTTACAATAATCAAATGTTATTTAATTAAAAATTATATTTTTCCTAGACTTACACAGATCTAAAAAATATATTGAAAAAACGTAAGAAATTATTTTATTTACATTAGTCATTAAGACATTTATAGACGCTTGGGAACATTCAACGGAACTATCGTTAGGTACTTCATATTCCTATGGAATGTCAAATCATTTTTACAATAATCAAATGTTATTTAATTAAAAATGATATTTTTCCTAGACTTACACAGATCTTAAAAATATATTGAAAAAACCTAAGAAATTATTTTATTTACATTAGTCATTAAGACATTTATAGACGCGTGGGAATTCTATCAACAACTTTTTCGCCATTGTCCTTTCATAATGTTCACAATGCTTTAACCTCTATATAGATGACAGTAGTTATTTCGTAAATATATATATGTTTTACTAGCGGCCCGCCCCGGCTTCGCACGGGTATTTAACTAAAATTTTAAAAATTATTAATTTATATTTTTTATCACCTACATGCGCCATCTATCGTATAATAGTAGAATATCGTTTTTATATTTAGTGACATTTAACATAATAGTACCTATATTAATTGAAAATGATGTTTATCTAAAATATTAAAAGAATTTCTATTCCTATCCGACATATTTAGTAAACTTTTAAGTTTAGCAAAATAATAACTCAAAAATAAGTTTTGTGAGTTTTTAAGTGTATAGCACTGGATGTGCTATGGCGATCGACTATTGAACTAGTTGTGAACTACTTGAAGGGTTAAATAAATAAAACCACAACAGTATTCTGATCTACGTATCGACCACCGACACCGACCGATCGACCGATCGACCGACCGATCGACCGATCGACCGATCGACCGATCGACCGATCGACTGAACCGATCGACTGAACCGATCGACTGAACCGATCGACTGAACCGATCGACTGATTCGACTGATTCGACTGATTCGACTGATTCGACTGATTCGACTGATTCGACTGATTCGACTGATTCGACTGATTCGACTGATTCGACTGATCCGACCGACCGACCGACCGACGACTTTTATTTAAATAATTAAACTTACATACTATAACGTATACAACAAAGTTTTAGCGTGATCTATTTTAATCTGTACGCCATCTGTCGAGCGTTGGACAACTTTTATATACAATTTTATACAAATATTAATTCTTATACAATATTGGTTAGCGTTTTGAACATGGCGCCCATCAAGGACATTTAATGACAGAATGTCCTTCTTAAGCTGTAAGTTAATACAAAAGCTATGATCATATCCATGCATTAGACGAGGTGTAACATTTTTTTATTACATATAATTATACGACATACTACATGACTATAAATGAGTTAAATTTTTTATTTTTAATTTAACAAGTTATAAAGTTAATTGAACTAAAATTAAGGTATAAAGTTAACAATTGTAGAAATATAAAAAACATGCTATAGGTTTTCTTTTAAAGCTAAAATACAATAAATAAAACAAAAACAAAAAAGCTAAAATACACGTAACATTTCACCGATCTGCGATTGGTAAAATACATAATTTACTTGTTGGCCTTTTAATAATTGAGGATTTAGTACGTAATGTAACTACACGCGTAACCTTATCATCACCGGGATGCTTTTCCAATATACGACCCATTAACCAACGACTAGGGGGCAAATTATCTTCCTTTATGAGAACTACATCACCAACTTTTGGTTCTTGAATTTTGGAAGACCATTTGTATCGGTGCATTAAGTTGCTTAAATATTCTTGAGACCAGCGTCTCCAAAATGATTGCAGCATCCGCTGAACAAATTGCCAACGTGTTAGAGAATAAACATTTGAACTTTCATAATCCTTGTATTCTGGTATTGATATTAGTGGTTCTCCTATTAAAAAATGTCCCGGTGTCAATGGTATCGGTTCTCCAGGATCATTCAGGTTAATCACACTAATCGGCCGCGAATTCAAACATGCTTCGACTTGATTAAGAAGAGTTGTTAGCTCCTCATAGGTGAGTGTTGCGTCACCGATAACCCTTTTAAGGTGAAACTTAGTAGATTTCACTCCTGCCTCCCACAAACCACCGAAATTAGGTGCATGAGCAGGAATGAAATGCCATTCTGTATTATTTGCCTCTAAATGTTTTGCTATAGAAGCCTGGCAATGTGTTAACTGTTCCAACTCTCTGGAAGCACCTACAAAAGTGGTGCCGTTGTCGCTAAATAATTTAGCACAATGACCCCGTCTGGCCACAAACCGTCTAAATGCTGCTAAAAATGCCTGTGTGCTCATGTCACTAACTACTTCTAGGTGTAAAGCGCGAGTAGACATACATACAAATAAACATATGTAGCCTTTGTACGAATGGTGGCCACGACCTTTCGTCGTCCTAATATTTACAGGGCCCGCATAGTCAACTCCACTATGCAAGAATGGTCTAGCAGGCGTGCATCTAACAGCTGGAAGGTCGCCCATTATTTGAGCCTTGGTACTGGCTCTTTGTTTGGCACATGTTACACATTTTTGAACATAATGCTTTACCAAATTCCTAACTCCAAGGATCCAATAAGCTGTCCTTAAATAGTTTAGCATCAGCTGTGGACCTCCATGCAGAGTTTTAGTATGTGCATCCGCTACTATAAGGTGAGTAAGGTGACCTTTGTTTGGTAGCACTATTAGGTGCTTCATTTGTATATCTAAAGAAGACTTTTCTAGCCTTCCGTGAATCCTAATCAAACCTTTATCATCCAAATAAGGGCACAGAGACTTTAATTTACTTGATTTTAGTTGTAAAAATCCTTTTTCCTGTAATTGCATGTATTCTTCTGTAAATATGTTTTCTTGAGTTTTTCTAATACAACATTCTAATGCCTGGTCAATTTCTTTCTTCTGTAAATACTCTGTTTTATTAGTTTGTTTATTTAAGAATCGACGACAATACGCTATTACTCTAAGAAGTTTAGGTAAAGAAGAAAATCTTGTAAATAACTCACAATCGTTAGTTAAGGTAGCTGCAACGTAAACTTTAACTGATTGTTCTAATTCGGTTTTAAAATCTTATGGTCTTTTATATTTTTTAATTGATTGTACTTCTAGAAATGTTGGTCCATAAAACCAATGTGTATTTCCAAGAAGTAAGCTGGGTAAAACTCCTCGTGAAGCAATGTTTGCTGGATTTTCTGTGGTTGACACATGAAACCACTGAGATGGTTGCATAGATGACAATATTTCTGACGTGCGATTGGCCACGAATGTCTTCCATCTACTTGGGTGACTATTAAGCCAAGCTAAAACAATAGTGGAATCTGTCCAAGCATACATTTTATTCAATGGGATCTTCAACACCTCTGCTGTTTCTATCAACAGCTTTGAAAGAAGAACTGCTCCACACAACTCTAAACGAGGAATGCTGATCTGCTTGATAGGAGCAACTCTAGTTTTCGCAACCAACAAAGCAACCTTGACCTTACCTGCGACATCAATCATTCGCAAGTATACTACTGCTGAGTAGGCAGCCTTGGAAGCGTCGCAAAACCCGTGAAGCTCAAGATCATCACCTGAGTTAGTGCCAAGCCAACGTGGTAGCATAACCTCGGTTAGAAGAGACAATTCCTGACGGTAAGTATGCCATTCCTGTAAGAGCTCCGTGCTCAACTGCTCATCCCAACCGATCCCTGCAAGCCATAATTTTTGAATAAAGATCTTTGCTAATACTATACTTGGAGCCAGCCATCCCAGAGGATCAAATAATCTTGCTATGTCTGAGATTACAGCTCTTTTTGTTACAGGTGTATTTGTAAGCTGCGGAAGATTCACCGTGTACTGGAAGGAGTCCTTACTACGGTTCCAAGTAAGTCCTAAAATCTTAATAATGCTATCTATTTTTATATCTACTTCCTTATCCTCTATGACCTTTTCTAATTTATTTGCTTGATCTGTTTTCCTTTCAACCTTTTCAATCCCTACTGAACTTATCCTATTTAATAGCTCCTGATCATTACTATTCCACTTTTGTAATAACATTCCCCCTTTTCCTAATAATTCTGTCATTTCTTTATATATTACCATACCCTCCTCAACACTATAACACCCTGTCATCAAATCATCCATATAGAAGCAATTTAAAACCCTATCAGCAGCGAGCGAGTATTGTTCACCTTCATCATACACGATCTGGTGCAGAGTTCTTACTGCCTGGTATGGTGCTGAAGCTGTACCAAATGTAACCGTTAGCAACTCGTAATCCTTAATTTCTTCTTTAGGATTGTCTCTCCATAATATTCTTTGGTACATAGTGTCTTTTTCAGCTATCCTTACCTGGCGATACATTTTAACAATATCAGCCACGAGACCAATAGGATAAACTCTCCATCTCATCACTGTGTATCTCAAATCAGCCTGCAACGTTGGACCCGTCATCAAGGTATCATTTAACGAAACACCTTTACCGTACTTTTCAGAGGCATTAAATACTACCCGAACTTTGGTTGTGGTTTTGTCGTTTCGAATAAAAGCGTGATGAGGTAAGTAAACCGCTACTTTCTTTTTGCTGTCATCCTCTTTTACAGGCCTCATGTGATCTAATTTTAAATATTCATTTATTACATCTGTATATTGTTGCTTCAATTCTATGTTATTTTGTAATCTTCTTTCTAATGACTTAAATGTAATTTCAGCTATAGCACGTGTGTTATTGAATTGAGGATCTTCGATACGGAACGGTAATCTAACTACGTATCTTCCGTCTTTTTGTCTCGAGGTAGTAGCTCTATAAAATTCTTGACATTTTTGTTCATCTGGAGTAAGTATCCTTTTATTATTGGTTTGTTCTTCAATTTCCCAAAATCGCTTAAGAATCTCATCTTCTTTCATTTGGGCATGCATTACTGTTATATTAGTATGTATCCTATTTGAACTCCCGTTTGATCTATTTACAGAACCTGATAATATCCATCCTAAGTTGGTGTTTTGCGCAATTAAGCCACTAGATGGACTTCTCATTACGCCTTCCTTTAAAATGCAACTGTAGGCATCTGCACCTAATAAAATATCAATTTTATTAGATTGGTTGAACTGAGGATCGGCTAAGTCGTAATTATTTATGTCGATCCACTCAAAACTATTATTATTTATGCTCTGCTCAGGTAAGTATGATGTAATTTTACTCAACACATAAGCTGTTACTTGTAATTTGAACTCTGAATCTATACGCGACTGAATATTTAAATGTACCATATACTTAGAAATGGTTGACCTATTACCTAATCCTGATACTACTCCTTGAATAGGAATTTTAGTAAGTCTTAGGTATTGAACTGTGGACTCTGTTATCAAACACGCTTGAGAACCTTGATCGAGCAAGGCTCTAACTAGTTTGAAATCACCCCCCTTGGACTCAGCTTTTACAAGCGCTGTGGCTAATAAAACCTGTCGAGACATGAGTACTTTATCTGTAGATAAGCACGAAACTACATGATTAGTACTAGTGGAAGAGCTAGCATTAACAGTAGTCAAATTTGCTTTGACATCTTGAGTTGGGTTAACAGACTTACCACTTGGATGCAATAAAGAATGATGACGTTTTTGACAAACTTTACACGTTGTCTGTTTTCGACAGTTGTACACATTATGGTTACTGCCTAAACAGTTAAAACATATATTATGTTTCACAACGAAGTCACGCCAAAAATCCACTGTCTGTTTCGCAAAATTCTTGCAGAAACAAAGCTTATGTGACTCGGTGCAATATTCGCAACGTATACTTCCTGAACTAACCGCTACCATTGCTTTAGATGAATGTAGACCGGCGGCATGATGAACCTTTTTTGGTTCTATACATTCAAGAGCGCGAAAACGATTCTCTAAAAAGGTGGCAAATTGTTCATAAGTGGGCAATTCATTAGAGTCGTAATTATTTGTACTTAATTCCCATTGTTTACGTGTTTCAGGATCGAGTTTAAAAGCAATTATGTGGATGATGATAATGTCCCATGTAGAAACATCAACCTTTAAATTTGTAAGCGCGTTCAAACAATCATTAGTTGTGTCGAGCAACTCTTTAATACCGGTAGCTGACTCGACTGAAATACGTTTCTGACCAAATAATCGTTTTAGTATACAATTCGAAAGATATTTTTTATTACTGTATCGTTTTTCCAACTGTGACCAACATTGAGAGTAGTTTAAGTCGGAAATTTCCTTATGCCTTACAAATTGTTCAGCTTCACCCGTTAGGTGTAACTTTAAATAATGCATCTTCTCAACATTGTCTAAATTTTCATTTTTATCTATAAGAGACACAAATAAATCACGAAATGTAGTCAATTCACTGTATTTCCCACTAAAAGTAGGAATGGAGATTCTAGGTAACTTGACTGAACTTGATTTTGAATTAAATTTGTCATTAGTTTTATGCTCATTTGTTGATTTACATTTATTTAACAATGATTTTATTGAAGATTTATAAGTAATATATGTGTCCTCAGCACTATCATAAATATCAACAAATGGTTTAACCTCTTGAGCCTTGTAATTTTCGTGAAGTTTTGTATTATTTTCCTTAAACAAAGCCCAATCTTTCTCTAATAACTCAAGTCTTGTTTCCATATATTCTACAGTTAGCCTATCCTTAGGACACTTTTTAAAGTTAATTAACCCTTTTTGTATAACATTTTGAATGTCTTTTAAAACATTGACTAATCCCTCCATTGTAAAGAAATAGTTTTTTTTTTTTTACTAAAAGAAATGTATAAATTTTCTATAAATGCTTACAATAAATTTAAATTTAATAAAACGTAGTAGCAAAAATAACAAATAGAAGAAATTTAAATCTTAAAACAAAGTAAAACTAAAATACTATAATAGATGAAAATAGACTTATGACTAAAATTTACCGAAAATTTTACAAGTGTTTAGATAATAAACTCACTTAGCAAAAATCGGGCATAGGTTCCCCGTTCCCTCGTTTTTTTCTAAAATAATTCTAAGTCTAACATGCACACAATCTTAAAACTAAATTAATAACTATCTTAAGTTAATAAAATTTACTAAGTCCAAATTTCTTCAATTATTTTCTAAGTTAAAGTCTTTAAGTATTTAAAGTTCAAAATTACTTGATTTTAATACACTGCACTATTTGATTATAAATATTAAATGTACTTACAATTGCACTTCACTGACTCACTGTGATGTTGGTTGATCTGTGTCACTATACAAGTGACTGGTGGCGCCCTCTACTGAGGCCCGTTGAAAGCTCAAACTGACGCTGCTATCCTCCTGAAGATGGCGCTTCGGTTGTGATGTCTTCTCCTGGAAACTAGATTTAGCGCGTACTCTTTGTGCAGCGATCCACTGCAAGTATGCGGCGGGTGTGACCAACGACAGGTCACATAAAAAATCCAGGAACAGACCCGTCCGGCTCGATGAACCAAATGTATAGCACTGGATGTGCTATGGCGATCGACTATTGAACTAGTTGTGAACTACTTGAAGGGTTAAATAAATAAAACCACAACAGTATTCTGATCTACGTATCGACCACCGACACCGACCGATCCGACCGACCGATCGACCGATCGCGCGATCGACCGATCGACCGATCGACCGATCGACCGATCGACCGATCGACCGATCGACCGATCGACCGATCGACCGATCGACCGATCGACCGATCGACCGATCGACCGATCGACCGATCGACCGATCGACCGATCGACCGATCGACCGATCGACCGATCGACCGATCGACCGATCGACCGATCGACCGATCGACCGATCGACCGATCGACCGATCGACCGATCGACCGATCGACCGATCGACCGATCGACCGACCGACCGACCGACCGACCGACGACTTTTATTTAAATAATTAAACTTACATACTATAACGTATACAACAAAGTTTTAGCGTGATCTATTTTGATCTGTACGCCATCTGTTGAGCGTTGGACAACTTTTATATACAATTATTATACAAATATTAATTCTTATACAATATTGGTTAGCGTTTTGAACATTAAGATTCCTTAGACCAGATGGCGTTGGCGGCGTAGGTACCTATTTCTATTTTCTTAAATATTTATTTTTAAATTTAATTACAATGAAACAAAAACTAAATTATACTGTGAGTTATATCTAATTTTTATGTATTAAAGTTATTTACATTGGTTTTGTACTTTTTACGTGATACGTGAACAAAGAAAAACACGATAAGAGATGGCGCTGATACGAAAAAAAAGGCGCTATTGAAATTTATTCTTGATGATATATAGTGTATTAATAAAACGGAGGTTTTAACAAATTTATTATTTGTATAGATATTGATCCACTAGTGGCAATTATTAATCAATTCAATACATTTAAGGTAGTTCCATGTTGATATAGTACAATTCTACCTTAATACTTCTTACCTGATATTGTTAGTGATCCAGTAACGTAACGTAACGTAACAGTTAACGTTTTATATATTTTATAGATGTAAAAGTAACGAAAAAAGTGTACCCGTATCTATTCGGTACTACAACAATTAGTACTCGTTACTATCGTATCGTTACGTTACTCGTTACTTCTGATACCTCATAACTTACTATGTTATGTTAGAGCAAAATATAATCGAGTTGTATTGCGTACGCGTGCAGTATGAAGTCGCGGCGTCACACTTTCGTAAATTGTAGAAAACACCTATACATTACATACGAGTTACGAAATGCATTCATGTGTAAGGTTTCGTTATTCGGTACTAGATGGTGTACACGTTACTGTACCGAATACATACGGTTTGCTATTATATTTTTTAGCTTTGATATTATATTTTTGTTTATGGTCTCAGTATATACAAATATTATTGCGCTTTCTAATAATAGTATTATTAAATTAAAAAGATGCCCATAAGCAATTACTTACGG
Organism: Euphydryas editha; assembly: GCA_036937285.1. Taxonomy (NCBI): domain Eukaryota; kingdom Metazoa; phylum Arthropoda; class Insecta; order Lepidoptera; family Nymphalidae; genus Euphydryas; species Euphydryas editha. The sequence continues at coordinate 1,064,183 of JAUPFZ010000007.1, read as the reverse complement.
CACAAAGGTCGATTTAATAAAAAAAACAACGCGGCTTTTGCGAAAAATAGCTCCAAATTTTTTTCTCAGAAATGTTGTTGCTAAAAATGGTATTCCACCATATAAAATTAAGGAGGGGGTAGTCATAAAACCCCACGAAAACCCCATAAAAAAACCAATAAGATTGACGCCTGAAAAATTATGAAGGCAAGGAATATAATAAAAAAAAACCTAACAACCTAAAAAAATACCTAAAAACCTATTATTAACAGGTTGTTACGGTTTTTTTTATGAAAATATATTAGAACTTATAATAAATAACTTATTACCTCATAAAAGTGGTTTCATGCTTAGTGAAAATACAATATCAACTTAAATCTAAATGTATACTATTGGGATGAATACAGCGTGTAGAAGAATCAGAAAGTGTACAATTATACGAGGGGTCATCCAAAAGCAATGACAACGGGCTATTTCCAATTTTCTTAATTTTTTTTTAGCTTATATTACCCACACTACGTCAATAAAAACTTGACATATAAAAAGTGATATAAACTAACCACGATATCTGTCGAACAGATAACTTTAAAATGGAAAAAAGTAAATTTGAAAAAATGTCTACTAAGGACATACACAACGACTTGGTGGAAACATTGGGGGATGCTCCTTCATATTCCACAGTTGTACGCTAGGCAAAGAAGGTTAAACTGGGCAGAAAATCCACTGAAGACGAACATCGCTAGGGACCTCCCACCCCATCCACATCTCTCAATGACTATAACGTGAAAAAAGTCGAAGATATTATGACAGATCGAATAGTAACCACCAGGCATATAGCTGAGAACACATGGATCTCATAAGGCAGCGTTCAAAGAATCTTTAGAACGAGTCGAGAACGAAACGAGTTGCGTATGAAAAAGGTGCGTTAGGTACCGAGAAAGTTAAGCGATTAACAAAAAAAAAAAAAGAAAAAGAAACGAGTCGCATTTCGGGACCGAATCTCGAGAAGTTCCAAGCTGATCAGGATTTTTTGTCGTGTTATGTAACCATTGACGATATTAGGATCCAACATTTTAAAATTGAAACGACACGCCTTCTCACCGAAACCGAAGCCGAAGAAATTCAATGTGTCAAGTTCGGCTGGAAAGGTTATGGCTTCTGTTTTTTGGGACGCTGAAAAATAATAATAGTGGAATACTTAGAAAAGGGAGACATTATTACAGGCTCACACTACGCAGACCAAATAAGAAGATTGCGGGAGAATATTAAAGAAAAAAGACGCGGCTAACTGCGAGCTGGAGTGTTGTTTTACCTAGATAACGCACCCGCTTACAAAGCCGCAATTGCGATAGCTGCTATTCAAGAAACGGGCTTCGAATGACTTAAACACCTGTCCTAATCGCCGATTTGGCCCCCAGTGACATTTTCCTCGGCTCAAAGAACACCTCCGAGGTAAAAATTTGAAGACGATAGCGAAATGATGGTCGCTGTTGGGTGCGTCAAGACAAAGTATTTTTTTTTTCTAAGGGAATCCTAGGTTTAGAAAAAAGATGGACTAAATGTATGTTGTTAGGAGACTAGAAAAATGAACTACTTTAATAACCACATTAGTCTCTTTTATATTCATTATCAGTACCTATATTCTTGAACCCCCGTATATTTAAATAATTTCTTTATTCCATTATATAGTTTTTTTTTTGTTGGAAAATTAATAACATGCATAAAAAATGTAATCTAAACTAATATTATAAAGCTGAAGAGTTTGTTTGTTTGTTTCAACGCGCTAATTTCAGGAACTACTGGTTTAGATTGAAAAATTCTTTTTGTGTTGGATAGCCCATTTACCGAGGAAGGCTATAGGCTATATAACATCACGCTACGACCAACAGGGGCTGAGCAATAATAAGAAATGTTACAAAAACGGGAAAAAATAATCTTTTTTGAGAGCTTCCGTTGCGACCTTTATTATTTCTCTTCTCGAGACATTTTATAACTATAGTTCCTTTAAACTTTACTAAAACTAACTTTTAAAATAAATATATGTTATATTCACTCCCTTACTCATTCTTTTACTGAGAATTTTCGAAAGATAAAAAAAGTTAATAATACGTTGAACGACCCAGGAATCAAACCTGAGACCCCTTGCTCGGCAGTAACGTTTACGACCACTCGACTAACGAGGCGGGTACCTTCTCTTGGAATAATTGTTTAAAAATATTTGAATACGTTTTTCCCTCAAATTAACGCGGGTGAAACTGCGGAGCACAGCTAGTTATAAATAAAGTGATATTTGATAACAATTAATCATATTAACAACATTAGTACATGATTATACATAATTATGTATGTTGCGTTAAGAGAACAGGTATCAAAATAAGTATAACAGCCAACATACATGTATGAAATGTCAGGGTACCATTAAATTATTTAATAATAATATATTGTCAGGCTGTTTTATTTAATACAACAAGTATGCTTAATTAAAAAAATCAAAAAACCCGACTGCGTAAAATACTCTTATTATAAACTAAAAAGAATAAAACAATTTACTAGCTTTCATTTGATACCCATATTGCTACAGTAAGAAAAAAATTTAACTCCCCCCGTCATTCCGCCATTTGCGGGCACCATTTTGAAAATTTATATAGCCTATGTCACTACTACAATACCTATAGACAAATCCAACGACACCTCATATGTCAAAAACCGTCCAGCCGCTTGGGCTGTAGGGCGTGCCAAAGAAATGGACATACATACATACATACATACATACATACATACATACATACATACATACATACATACATACATACATACATACATACATACATACATACATACATACATACATACATACATACATACATACATACATACATACATACATACATACATACATACATACATACATACATACATACATACATACATACATACATACATACATACATACATACATACATACATACATACATACATACATACATACATACATACATACATACATACATACATACATACATACATACATACATACATACATACATACATACATACATACACTCGAAAAACATAACCCTCCTTCTGTCGCAGTCGGGTAAAAAAAAAGATGTAGAATCGCACAATATTTTATGTTGTCTCTTGGTAAATCTGTGAATTACAAGACACTACGCATAGACGAACACGGGTTTATGACTGCGTTTTTCCGTATTCGACAGGAAGCTGACATTTTGCGTTATACACATGAATTCTTTTGAGCCTTAAAGGGTTTTGAACCCTTAATCGGTTTAATAAAACTCGCTTATTGATTGGCGAAAGGTTTTTTTTTTCATTTTGAATAAAGGTAAATAAGTAAACAAATTATAATTTATTAACTCTTATTTACAATAAATATTTTAATAAATAGCTCTAAGTATATTTACATATTCTCAGACTAGGTGAGTTCATGTTGGTACTTTCCTACTTTGTGACTAGAGATAATAATTTCAAAAGAATTATAGTTTAACTCACGAATATTAAACTAAAGGTAGTAAGTAACATTTTAAGTGGCAACATTGTCTATTGAAGTTTTACACAACTATTAAAATAATAGTTTATAATTATTTTTCTTAATTAAAGACATACCTTGCAGTTTGGATTAAATTTTAAAATAAATAAATAAAAAAAAACATTTTTAAATTTTACGTAGATTTCTTATCACTTATTAAACTGAGCTTTCTAGGTATAGCATTGATTTAGAGTTACAACTACGTTTTATATATCCCGCGTTTTCGATTTATTTTAGACTATATCTATGTATTCGTCGGACACAGATAATGAAGACAGATGTTGCGGATGGTGAGCGCGTAAGTGTCGGAGCAGGTCTCGTCTGCGCGCGAGTGGCTTGTGACACAATGCGCACGAGTGCTCTGTGGAGTTACTTGTACTCGCGTGCAAACGCACGTGCTTATTAAGATTGCTCGGATCCCCGAAGGCTCTGAGACAATGTTTACAACGTAATGGTTTATAGCCGGTATGAGTCCGAATGTGAATTTTAAGCCCATACTTGCGCGAGTACAACTTTCCACAGTACAGGCAAACGTGACCGTCACGCGACCGTCCCCACGCTGCCGCCAATGATTCGAGCTGTGCTGGGTCTGTGACTGGTGTTACGGGAGGTAGGGTACCGAGTCGCAAGGGTAGAGAGACGGATGACGGGTTGAAAGCTGCAGAAGAAGTCGATGATCGTAGCTGCGATATACAACGTTCCCAGAACACATCGGGTTCGAATGTACGACACGAGAGGAACATGTGTATCTTCAACGGATTCGGTTGTTCGAACTCCGCGTCGCAAATGTGACAAGTGTAGTTTTTCTTACCTGTTGAAAAAAATAATTAATTAAGGTCTGACTCGGGAAAGTTCATTTCATTACAAGGAGTGAGACATTTTTTTTTTTTTTATAATGTTAAGTGAATAGGCAAACTGACAGACGTTCCACCTGATGGTAAGTGGTTAACGTTGCCCATGAACATAAACTAGTTTACCTGGAACTAGCCCAGGCAACTCATTTATGTGTTGCCTATCCAGAGACTTAAGGTGTTAGTCTCGGTGCCAGTAATTACACTTACTTACTAATACTTATTATTTATGTGCACAATAATAAACCCAGATTACCTATAGTTCTTTTTTTTGCCACTTGATACTTTTATTATAATTATACGTAAATACGGACTGGCTAACCTGGCTCAAGATATATTTTCTCAATTTCAAATTTTTGCACACCTACAAACTTTCGCTCTTGTACGTCCTGAGGTTGGCTGGTAGAGAATGTTTTTAGCATTAATCTCGCTTTTTGTACAATTCAACTTTTGTGTTGTGCAATAAAGTATAAATAAATAAATACATATTTCTGGACATATTATTTTTTATTGGTCGCTTCTTACCTACATATTAGATATAGGTACCTACTTAGATTGAAACTGTTTGGTTGCTTTTTTTAAATATTCGTAATAATTAACCAATATTTTTATATGGTTGATATCGTCATTATTTAAGTATTTGATTGAAACGTATTTTAATATAGAAATTTGGAAAGTAAAACGCTTGTTATTTCAGGTAGTAGGTACATAGAAAAAATATAATATATAAGGCCATGTTCCGATATACACTGCGAGCTCTGCTTATTGCTGTCACTGGTAAAAATTCGTTCCGTCATGGACTGCCAGTACTCTAGAGAAATACATGACGTCATAAATTTCCACCATTTTTGTACTGTGTGCACTGGACCTATCGAGGTAAGGTGCTCTTAGTACTTTGATCACGTGGTCAAAAAATATAACAGTGCCTAGAGATTTAACAGTTTCCACGAATTATTGTTATAATTATTAATTAATATATATTTTTTTAAATATAATATGCGTTAAATAACTGGAAAATCAATATTTCCTTTAAATAAAATCTATACCTACTTACGTTTATTATGCAATTAACTCAATTGAAATTAAAGTTTTGAAAGCAACAATATTCAAATAATAATTTCTCTTGTTGAAAAGAAAACGCGTACATGATAAATATTTTCATTTGAAAACAGTGTCGAAAAATGAGGATGACAGTAATATTGGACTGTGTACAGAGTATATACAAACATACTCGTACATTGAATTTGTTATATTTAATATATTTTTATGTTATACAACTTCTGTCTACACAGCATTTCACATGCACATTAACATGAATAAATCAGTGTAAAAACAGCACTCGTGGAGTAAAGTCATTTCGCACCTTAACTCCTCCTAACTTATTGTACGTGTACAAACAGTTCCATACAGACTGCGTTCCGTTTTCAACAGTAGGTAACCACAACCAGTATAGTAAACTAAAAAGGAACGGCTTTGCACTATACTGAATTGACGTCACACACTTCAGTGGTCACAGTGTGTATCGGAACATACTCTAAATCTTACCAGTTATGTTACGTAAAGTGAGGAACGGCATATCGAGATGTGCGAGGGTTTGCTCGTCGAACCAAAGCAACAGCTCGTGTAACGGCGGAGCGTCAGCGGTCAGGCGCAGGCTCAGGCGGAGCGCGGGAGAAGCCGGAGAGGCGGACGAGGCGGAGGACGCGGCGAGAGGTCGCTCGAGGCAGAGCAGCGCGGAGGCGTGGGGAGGCGCCGGCGCGAGGCGAGCGAGGCGCACGGCACGCGCCGGACCGCCGCGAGCAGTTAACTGTCCGCATGCGTCCATTTCAACGTACACCTGATGGTATTTATTTGTTTCTTTTTTATCTTTTCTCAGACACAGGTACTACAAATATAAAGCAAATGTCTTTTTTCACAGGAATAGTCCCCTACTTCACAGTCTTACCACATACAGCCCAGTAATTTCATTGCGGCAGGGTACTATCCACTTTACGAAGTAGTTCTTTAGTGCCACTATGCTTTTCATTGGGTACGGGTATTGCACGTTTTTATGGGTTTGAAATTTTTATCGGAGAAGTGGATAGGCTATAAAAATCACGATACTATACATAGATGGAACAATAAACACAGACGTAGGTCTGGATGACTCATATAGAAAGCACAAGAAAACATGATTCTAGAACGAATTCGAAACTATAATTTATTATTATTAGTTATTTATTGTATCGAAAGGATGTTTTGCTTCAAAAATTGCAACGATAATAAATTTAAATTAATACAACATATGCACTAGTTAATGGAAAGAGTTATACGAACATTGTCTTCAACATTTCCTTTGGCTTCAGCTAGATCAGAGAGAGTGAAGTGTCGAGAGCGGCAGCCGCTCCTGAGACCGCGGCGCGACATCACGCGCCCGAACTTCGACATCCTTTCACCAATCACTGACACTGACTTCAATAGTCACCACATGTACTTTATAGTATGATGGTCACCACAAAGAACTTATCTTTTATAGTACAATGGTCACCACTTAAAAGTTGTTTCTTGATTATTTCGGTAGTTATGGTGTGTAGGCGCAGGTGTCGAATGGCAACAGGTCCGGGTTGATTCTATATATATGTGTCGGAGGGCGGAGGGTGCAAAGAGGGATGTCACGAAATCTGCGGAACACCCTCCGCAAATTGTGATTAAACAATTGTTATTGAATATACGTCCCGATTTGACGCGGGATACGCCTCCCCGCATACCGAGACTAAACGGGCGTGCGGTGATCGCCTGTCAAAAAGGACTATTTGGTAACAATTTATACAGCTTACATTTAATATATAATTATATTAAAATGACATTTTTTTTAATAACCATTAAATTTTTATAAAATTTTAAAACCGGTATATCACAAGGTTTTGAGTTAAAAATAAATATAAAAGACACTTGAGATTACGATTTGAGAGATTTTATTATTATTAAATATAATAGATCCCATAAGGTCATTATTAATTACGATAAATTAATATTTTTTATCTAAAAATATTTTAAATAAAACAATACGATTGATATCTATTCAAGACTTTTATTGGAAAACTATAACAAATGTATTTAAATAATGCTTCAGTAAGTACACATTTTACAAAGGTACATGTTATAAAAAGATTTCATTAATAATTACGATGGATATGTTTCGAAAAAAAAACTAATTACAATTTCAACAATACAATTTTAGTGTAGATATTCCACTTTAAGAAAATACTGACCGTACCCATGGATATCGTAAATCTTACGCCGCTAACTTGCAATGGAGTAGTGTAGCATTAATCTCCAACCCTTCCTCATCATAGAAGAGTCGTATTCCCAGCAGTGGGACATTTAGAAGCCATTACAGTACATACATTACACTAATACAAAGCTGTCTGTTTAATTTTTGATACATTTAATTTTAGATATACAGCCATTAAAAAAAACCATTTAATAACAATATACAGGATATTAAACTAAAAAAAACAAAACGAGAATATATCACGACGACTTTTCATACAACAAATCTAAACGAAAAAGTTACATTAATGAATAGTTATATTATAAACTAAAAACTAGTCCGTGCAATTTCATAATGTATTGAGCATTGTTCAATTGATACATTTAACATTATCCAATAAATGTATAGTAGGTACATATATAACGTATATCTCTAGAGTCACGATCCAAGTTAAAATTTACAGTAGATGCAAAAGAAAAATTAAATTACTTAACTTGTCTTTGATTTTTTCCTAAAATATGATATATATAAAACGACAAATTTTCGCTAATGCGCGTAATATTTTTCGCATCAATCAAGCCGTAGTCAAACTCCTTAGCAAAAGGCGAGGCACTCACTAGTAAGTCAAGGCGACATCTCGGAGGTGTCGCGGTGATGGCACGCGACAGTCGCCGTCTAGTCTTCGGAGTCGCGATGTAAGTCCACAAGTACATTAGGCGACTCTGTCACTCACGCAAATAAGAAGTGATGCTTATTGAAATTGTCAATCAATCAAGTCGAAAATATACCGAGATTTTGAACAAATTCCTCATTTATCAACTAACAATTTTGCTTGAATCGACCGTTGTTACTCCTCGGGTTCTGAAAAAAAATTAATAATACCTATAGGTGCTTTTCTAATCATAATCAATAATTAAATACAATTTAATGAAATGCTGTTGCTACTCATATGAATTAAAATAATTATGAAATAAAGTCAAAAATAAATAAATGAATTACCTAATGTTTAAATTAAAAAAAAAAAAAAACCTAACAACATATCAATAAAAAAATCTTAACATCCTTAACAAAGAAAAAAACTTGAATTCATATTTTTTAATGAATATAAATAAAGAATTATCTTTTTAATTAACAACAAAAAAAAAAATTGTGTGTGTCAGCTCCGACGCACGACTGGAGTTTACTCCTTAAGTACGATTGTCTAAACATACGCAAAAAGAGTTTATCCAACTGAAAATAAGATTAATACCATATGAAAGGGTAAATTAACAAATTAATGAAAATAATATACATATATAAATATATATTTATTCATTTTATATACATTTATTATAACTAATCGGCGAAATATTTTACATTAAACTTTTCACAATAGTCAATTTCAGATGTGCACAAATATTTCATTAGGAATGTTGATAAATTATGTAATTATTATTATCTGACAATTATCATTTATTTTTTAAATATTATTTTTCAATATTAATTAGATCAACATTACTTTCATTTTTAATTACAGCTGACATGAACATTGCTCATATAAAAAGCTGTAAAGAAATAATAAAACAAATTAAATGTTTAAAAAAATGTATACATTTCAAGAATAATCAAAAATAAAAATGTATGAAAGTCGACCTATGCATGTCCACCTTAATACACTCACAACCAAATCAGAAAGTTGCGCAGAGTAGGTGCGCGCGCACCGAAAAAGTAACGAGGTCATTCATCAGTAGATTTTACCTCTCATATTTTTTTCATACCGGGCGCCTTATATATGAAAATCGATTCTTAAGGAGTAAACTCCAAAAAAAAACATACAATAATCGTATGAATAGACACTTCCTAAAAATAATTTAATCTTCCGATAATCGTACTTATTAATAGAGACTTCCACAAAAAACAATTATTTAGATATACGATAATCGGTCGAATAGACACTTCCTTAATAAAAATTACATACAGAAAAAAGGTAAAGTCTGTCACTGAATGAAATATTGTTTTAAATATAATGGTCAATTTTATATTATAGTAGTCTCAAAGCATTGCTCAAAATAAAATAAAAAATTTCAGTGAAAAACGAATGAAATTTGGCACGACACGTAATATAAATGAATATTATTAAAGTGTATTAACGATTGTGTGTTTCGTGTTACTTTAATAATGTTTAAAAAAAACCTAATAAAAATATTCTTTAGAAATTAAGGGTTAATTCTGTCACCCGTTTGTACCATTATTCTACGAACTCACTTTTCGAAAAGATAGATATAACAAGAACGACTTGTAACTACTTTGTACTAGGTATTAACATTTTTTTACAATAAATTAAATTAGCAAATAATGATTAGCGAATTATATTTAAAAAGCCGTTTAGTGCCAGCGAAGTGACCAAGTGTTATACCCTTGACATAATCCTGGCGGCGGCGTCGGGCGTTGTTACGCTTTGCTTGAACAAGTTATTATTCTGATCGTCGGACAATGGGGAAGTTATTTAAATTATAAAACGATTAAACTGTTTCAACCACCACGTGTGTACGTAGACTGATGTGGCTTAATATTTGCGATAAATTTTTTGTTTATATTTAATTTTACTTTTTTTTTAATGTAAAATAGTGAATTTTAAAGTTAAAGCTATTCCACATTTTGATATTAAAGTAAGAAATGTCAACAGTTGGACAGTTTGGCGTGATTATAGATAATTAATTAATTTTGATTATTCTTTAAATTTTATTAATTTATAAGAAACAGATTTATACACAGCATCATTACATGGCATAGTTATAAAAAGGTGAAATAAAAAATTAATAATATCAATTACATTTTTATGTCAGCTGTATGATTAGTTCAGATAGACATTTTAAAGCCATTGAGCCTAATTAATATAAGATATAATAAAATATAGACATTCAATTCTATAAAAATAAATAGTTAAATCATTTTGAATTCCAAAAATATTTTTAATACATAGACAAGGTCCAACTACAATTTCATTACACATATCTACTAGTGGCTTAAAAGCTTTCAATCGTAGTATATCAAAGCAAGTGTTTTTATGAAGTACTCCTAATAGCAACATTTAAGCTCGACATTGTAATTGTATTGTACGGAGGCGACGCGGACGCGTACGCAGCTGCACAAACAACAATATTGCCATTAATTTTAAACCTTATTACTACAGATATACGTGTTATAATTCATTATCTTTGTGCCCCTATGTGACTAGCGAATATTTCTGCAGAGAGACGAGATAGTGTTGCAAGGGTTTGTGAAGATTGAAACTCTAATTGTTTGTCAGCGCGCTAATGTGTTCTAGTGCTGGAGCAATATTTACTTTGGAAATGTCCACCGACTAGGTATATTGTAACTGGATATTTTTAATTCACTAAAACCCTTCGAAACTGTATTTTATCGATAAAAATCTAAGTGATGATTTGTTACCGTTTTTATTTCTAGATTAAAATATGTGTAATAATTCATGCTATTCTGTTGTATAATAATTTTAAATTTGTATTAATATATATTATGTGTATTATTTCAATGTATTACAAAATGAAAAAAAAGGAATATTTTTTTCTTTTTTTATCAAATACTTATATTATTGTTATTAAAAAAATCTTTTGAGAAAGAAAAATCTGTGAGATTTAGTACTATAAGGTTACGTAGTACTAAGTACAATGTAATCGAATTGTATTGAATTTTACGAAGAATGATTTTCCCATTGAAAAAAAAATCCATTTTTAACTTTGGCACATATTACTAATAAGATTTTTTTTTGTTATTAGCGATAAAATAGAATGCAGTATATGCCTAAATATATTTTTTTCAAAGTTAAAATGTTCGATTTTCGGTTAAAAAAAAAGTTTATCAAAAATCTTGTAATGCAGTTTCCTGTTCGACATTTCATAGCCTATAATTTCGGTTTAGCTATCCAAAAACACATCCACCCTGTTTATGTATGTGTATATAAATAAATTAACATCGCTGTCCGTGTGTACGTCAGGTGTGTGGTTCCGCAGCGTGCGCTAAACGCATTACGTTCTTATCGATGTCGCATGCCATCAAGATAAGCCGTTGTTACAGCGCCTGTGCTTGCAGTTCGGATTTATTACATATGTATTTTATTTTGTCAGTTTGGATTTCGATTTATTTGTAAAAATGATTCTATAAGTGTTGTTAGTTTATAGAATAATTAAGAGCTAAAGTATTCGACATTAAAGAAATATCTTTTTGTTTCGAGAATGGATTTTCGTCGCGCTGAATTTAAAAATAAATTTACGTATAGTAATCATTAGTACTCTTTTTAAATACGTTGAACTGAAGTGTATACTGTGCTAACGGACTGAGGCTGTCTGTCTGTTCGTCGGTCTGTTTCAGAGCTGTATATTTGGAACCGTAATATGTAAACTTTAGCGTCTACCTTGTATAGTTTGTATTTCATTAATATTTAAAAGATGTTTCCCTAGTTGCTATAAAAACTAAAACTAAAATAAGAAATAAGTTTTTGGTCCGTTCTTAAAAACAGACACGTGGTGTTAAACATCGTATGGAGGTACGGAACCTATTGTATTTATATCCGACTTCAACTTGGTCTGCATTTTTTAAACTTCATTAAAACAATTTTACAAATATTTTAATCCTTAAAACACCGAATTCACTACAATCGAGCCACAAACGTCCCAAACAATAAACGCACGAATCCACAACGCACCGTGCGCCTGCGCACGTGCGCACAATCTGTCGCAAATCAACAATCTCGCCCCTCACTCAACAAACCGATATCAACGATTAACATTAACCGCAGCTTCTCTTATCTGTAGCATTAATCAAATTAACTTCGAATTCAAGTAACTAAATAAAATAAAGGACTCGCTTTAATGTTAGTAAGATAAAATTATAATTTTGTTATTTTATTAACGAAAATAAAAATATTATTAAAATACTATATATTTTGCGTGTCTATATATTTTCCTGTAGTATATGTTGTACACTCTTACTCAGTAAAGTATGTTTCATCATTAATTCCTTTTTTTTAATACGTAGGTAAGTTAATTTCAACCACAAAAAATTAGGTTAAATTCAAACCATATTCCGAGTTACTCATATATTTTCTATAGAATAAATACCTAGATATGTTGCTATTTTTAATTAAAATCTAAATAAAAAGCAAACTAACCGTTCTTTGTATCCATACCAAAATATTGTATAATACCACACAATTTTTTTGTTTTCGTTACGATTAATCTGTGTTTATATTTTTGTTTATTTCTTTATATTTTATAATAAATAGTTTCTATTGAACCTGATAACAAACCATCCAAAAAAAATATCTCTATACTTTAATTGCTTGAGAGATTTAACAAATCGATTCACACTTATAAAACCTCGGACGAATGACAATACATTTTATTATTTTTTAATAGCGGTCCTCGAATAAACGTTCAAATAAATTAGTTTAAAAATAATTTGCACAATGGCGCCGCACGTGCGCGGGCGACGGTTATCAAAACGATATTATAACGTCATCATAGCGTATCAATCTTAATCGGCCGAGACCGCAAACCGATTCGGATCCCCTTCGATATTCAGGAACTAGCGAATTTAGTACTTGTGGAAACATAACTTAGAACTAAAATAGCTTGCAGTGTATCGATAGGATAATATTAATCCTGTGGCTCTCAAATATTTTTGCTCCAACTGGCTAAATGGTATCGAAATGCACGTCAATTATGACACTAAAATAACACTGTTTTGTTTGTTTTTAGTTTAATAATTTTGAGTTATCAATAAATACATTTATAGGTATTAGAAACGATGCATGTTTTATGTACCTACTAAAATTTTTCCCATATTTGATAATAACCACATTACGACGCAGAAGCACTTGCATTTACTTGTTAAGGCCAGTATATCCCAAATCACCTGTTTTTGATAGAGTTTTAAACATAGTAATATTCATTTTTTTGATCCGTTAAAAATATATGTTATAGTTTAACAAACGTTCTTGATTATTCAACGGTTCAAAACACGATAATTGTAACTTGACTCGATAAAAAAAAAACATAAAGAAAGGATGTTTTTGATTATTTTTCGAGTTTTATTCGAAGAATATCAGATTTTAAGTTACAATATTCACATGTAAAAATAGGTAATAACTTTTAGTAGAACATTTAACGGTTACTTTTTTAAATAAATGTTTCTATTTTTTTTAAATATTAAATATTTAAATTATATAAGAAAACGGCCCGCGCGCCTCGCTTTAGTTGCCTGCGAGGCGTCATCGAAGTAGGACCTGTATCTCTGCTGTCTGGCGGCGTCCCCCCCCTCTAAAGATTGGATTTTTTTTATAACAAAAATATCCACGGGCTTATATTTGCCCGTGCCTTTTTTTAATTAAATGTATAAGATTGTTAATATAGTTTCATGCGTACTATTTTAGACTTACATTAGCTAGACTTATTGTCAGGATCTCTATGACGCGAGTCCGTATACTGACCATTATTTATTTATTATTATTATAATTTTTTTTAATACATATAATCATATTTACATACATATAATCATTTTTAATAAACATAATCTTTATTTACAAATATAATTTACATATACAAATATACACACATACATATATATAAATATACACACACACATATATATTATATATATATATATATATATATATATATATATATATATATATATATATATATATATATATATATATATATATATATATATATATATATATATATATATATAATTTTATTTTGTCTTTTTTTTCTTACATCTATTTACATCATGTTTCTTATTTTCTATCTACATGCGTTTATTCCTTGATCTAATATAATCTAATATTTCATTGCTTGTTAGTACATACATACCAGCCACCACATTTTTACGACTTGTCTACATTTACATTTGGGCTCTTTATTTTTGTATTATTTATTGGAGACTCTGCCGCAGCCATCCCCCGAGGGAAGCTGTTCGAGCACATCCTCAATGACGGCGGTGTCTCTTTTATGTATAGCCATCTTGAGGGTGTGCTCGAGTATTTCCTTTGTTGTGGCCTCCACCGAGGCCGACAAAACGACCGATTGCATCACCACCGTCGTCGGTGTAGTAGACACAGGTCTTTGTGTGCCTGGTCACCGCGACCACAGCATGCGGAACACTGTCATGTATCCGCAGCCTCCTAGTCTTTGTCTGGACGACGATGACTGCCTCGCGTGTCTGTCCCTATGCCTCGTGGATAGTCATGACGCTCGATCCCTGTCCGGTGCCGTATCCCTTGTCTATCAACGTCTTCTTTTCCTCTTGTGTGAAAACCGATGTATAGGGTCCGGTCTTGTCTCTTAGGAATTCGAGCGCCAGTGAACCTCTCTATCCTCAGAGAATGGATAGTGTGGTTTGAGAAATAGATTGGATAATTTTATTTAGTACTAACTGTGCCCCGCGGTTTCACCCGCATTAATTTGAGGGAAAAACGTACTTAAATATTTTCGCCTCGTTGGTCCAGTGGTACCAAGCGTTACTGCCGAGCAAGGGGTCTCAGGTTTGATTCTTGGGTCGTTCAACATATTACTGAGTTTTTTTTTTCGAAAATTTACAGTAAAAGAGTGATGTTATATTTACTTTAAAAGTGGAACTATAATTAAAAAATGTCTTGAGAAGAGAAATAGGTAATAAAGGACGCAACGGAAGCTCTCAAAAAAGATTATTTTTTCCCGTTTTTGTAACATTTCTTATTATTACTCAGCCCCTATTAGTCGTAGCGTGATGTTATATAGCTTAAATTCTTCCTCAGTAAATGGACTATCCAACGCAAAAAGAATTTTTAAATTTGAACCAGTGGTTCATGAGATTAGCGCGTTCAAACAAACAAACTCTTCAGTTTTATCTATTAGTATAGATTATTATTGATTATTTTATTAGATTAGTTTAGTTAGTACTCTAACAACGTTGGAAGTGTTTTTACTGTATAGCAGTGTAGTGTAGATATAAAATGGGGAATAAAACTAGAAATAAAAAGAAAATATCTAGACGTGAACTACGTAAGCTTAGAAAAGCGATCAGATAAGTACTCGTAAGTTTAATGAACACTCAATCTATTTTTAGCTAGAATATAATGATTGTCATCGATATCTTAGACCGATATATTAGCATATCCAAAATTTCAATAAGTTATATTAGTATCTTCACCTAACAGCGGCTAGCTAGCAGCTAGCGGCAATTGAAGATTCTTCGACGGTCAGCGAATGGCGATGGGTCCCAACCAGGCTAAACGTAGCCGACGACGCGGCGCGGGACGTACCAGCGGGATTCAGCAGTGGTCACAGATAGTACACAGGTCCTGAATTTCCTTATCATCCGGAGTCCACCTGGCCCACGGAAACGTCCGCCTTGTCGTCGTCAACCGAACCTACAGGCGAAGAAAAAACTCATCACGTCACCGATCGTAAACAGCCGCGACTCAAAGAAGGGTTACCAGACTGCACACGGTACTCCAGCTGGAACAGACTTCGCTACACGACGGCTCGAGTGCTACAGTTTATAGAACTCTGTCGAGCCAATACACAACGAGTCAACTATAAAAGGACTAAGAAAAGCGCGTTAAAAGACCCAGACTGGAAAAGGACGAACAAGAAGCTGAAAACACGCCAGAAAATAAGAGTAGAGCTCGAAGAAACTTTGGAGGTTTGTCCGGTCTCCGCGGAACTTATCAGGAAAGCTGAAGACCTATTCATGAGAACAGTCCAAGAAGAATCTTTCCCAAATGAAGTATAAAGCATTAAAGACGGGAAGTCGTTTACCCGAAACAGTCGCCTCAAGCAGCTGAGCATCGAGTGTGCAGAGAGAGCCCTCCGAGTCCGTAGTCGTATTAACGCCGCGGAGCAACTATCAACGCCATCTAAAAACCCGATGATACTAGATAGAAATCATCACACAGTGAAGTTGTGGATCATAGCGATGCATAGAACGAGGCATCACACGGGAGTCGAGGCGACTGTGAACGAATGTCGACAGCACTACTGGATACTACGCCTGCGGCCCATCACAAGAACGCTCTTTCCACAGTGTCTACACTGCCGGATTAGGGCAGCGATCCCGCCACACCCGAGAACAGGAGACCTACCTGCGTGTCGCCTAGCTCACCATCAGCGACCCTTCACATACACAGGGGTGGACTACTTCAGACCATTAACAGTCACCGTGGGATGCAGCCAACAGAAACGTTACGTGGCAGTATTCACGTGCCTCACTGTAAGAACGATCCACCTAGAGATAGCGACGTCACTGAGCACAGACTCAGTGATAATGAATTTAAGAAGAATGAAAGCTCGACGAGGACAACCTGCTCAAATCTGGTCCGACAATGGGACTAACCTGCGAGGTGCCGACAACGAATTGAGACAGGCAATGGACAGAGCGACGTCCTCACCTTCGTCGCTGGGTCAACAGGCGGCATAGGGTCCTTACGTTTCGGCTGTCGCCGGTGCTTACCGGGCACGGTTGCTTCGGTAAGTACCTGCACCAAATCGCTAGGCGAGAAGCCACCCCTAATTTTGCCACGAGCGTAGCGCGCCAATCGACTCGGCGCGTCACACCCTGGAGGAATGCGCCGCTTGGGAGCCCCAGCGCAGGGCCCTGGTGGCAGTAATAGGTGGAACATAAACATTTAATACCTAAGAGAAGAAATAAAGTTTAAATCTACTTCTCTTAGGTATTAAATGTTGTAAAGTGTATTAATTAACAAAAAAAAAATTACTGATAATTAATATAAATTAAAATATTAATAGTAATTTTATTTTTTAGCTATAAACCCATAAAAAATTAAATAATGGTTTTTATCTACTTCTCTTAGGTATTAAATGTTTATGTTGCATTTTATACTGTGCCTTCAAGATCGAAAACAAAACTGAATTATGAAATAACCTAAAGTAAAAAAAAAAACCTAGTAAGTTACTGTAAAATTATATATTTAATTATTTCCGTGCGCCGTCGCCGCGCGCGGGGTCATCGAGAGTTCATTTGATCGGAGACTTCGCGTAACTAGTCGCGCGGGGAGGGAGGTAGCGCTAAATACCTACAACGCTCGAATATACTGGCCTTAAATGCCAAAAGGACGCGGTGAAAGTTAATTATTTGCGAAATTATTTTTCTATAATCGATTTCAAAGAGTTTAAGTATTTTCGACATATGATTGTTTCTCTTAAGTGTATTCAGTATCATCTTCAAGAACCGAATCCCATGTTAAAATATCACAACGACGAGAATGTGGAACTTCCGGGGTGTAAATGTTTTACAGTTTGAGAGCCACAGTCACTGTGCCATAAGTAACGCTTCGCAGATTGTAACTATAAAGCAAGGTTGCAATAAGCTAATGGGGATGGCATATCGTTGTAATGAGTGTATTCATGTATACAGTTTGGAGGGTGTGTGTATGGTGGTGCACGTGCGTGTGACGAACGCGGCCGACAGCCGACAGGTTGCGCCCGCACTTGCTGTGCGCTCGGGCGGCGCGCGCCGGGTCGCGACACTTGTATTCATTCAGGTTACTTTTATGATTTTGCTATTGTATTTCATTTTTATATTATTAAGTATTTAAGAAATTTAATAATTATAAAGACTTTTTAATGATTTTGTTATTGTATTTCATTTTTATATTATAAAGTATTTAAGAAATTTTATAATGATAAAAACTTTTTGTTATAAAGTTAGTTTGATTGAATACGACGATATCTAGATTCTCTCTTTTTCAAATCTTACCGAATCGTATGATTTTAAAAGATTAAAAAACTAAAAATTAATAACATACACACACAATCGTCTGTTCCTATGGTAGGCAACTTAATGCCTGTGTAACCCGCAATGCCTGTGTAACCCCCTAATGCCCGGTAACAGTCGAATGATATACGTAAATTTATTTATTTTTTGTAAATATACATAATACTTGTACCTATACAAATATTAAACCCAGTCTCGAGGTGAGAATTGAACCCGACCCTTCGCCAATGGGCCAATCGAAATTAATAGAGATTGGTAAGAACTGAATCAATTTAATATTTTCAAACAACACAAGAATTTGATTCATAAGAATCATGAAATTCATACGTAATTTGTGAAGAATCTCAAGAATATGTGATTAGTTCTTATCAATGTGTTACCTGATCGTATTTTACTGAGCTTGAACGAAATAAAATCATACTAATATTATAAATGCGAAAGTAAGTTTGTTTGTTACGCTTTCACGCGAAAACTACTTAACCGATCATCATGAAACTTCGTACACATATTCTTGGAGGTATTAGAAATAACATAGGATACTTTTTTTTGGTCGCGATAACCGACATCCACGCGGGCAAAGCTGCTGGCAGAAGTTAGTTATTGATACACTGGAATATTAAATATAAACATTTACCTTCCTCCGTGGGCGCGGAGGGCGGTGTGACGGAGTCGGGCGGCGACGCGCGCTGCGGGTCGCGTTGCTCCCTCCCGAGCAGCTCCGCGCGCGCCTCCACCACGTCTCGCACTATCTCTGTTGGACAATTTCCAACACAAACTGGATTACTATACCGGCTTTTTGTTGCAGAAATTCAATTGAAGTTAGTAAAATAATAAAATGACGACCGTTCTGGTGTAGTCGTGCGAGTAGTCGCTACAAGGCCGCGCGCCGGCGGTCGCGGGTTCGATTCCCGCTCGGGACAGATATTTGTATTTGTAAATATATTTGTTTCCAGCCTGGGTGTGTGTCTTTGTGGGTCTCCCAACCGTGCCTTGGAGAGCACGTAAAGCCGTCGGTCCCGCTTATTATCATAGACACCTGATAACGATCGTTACTCATAGTAGGGAAATTATCTGCCAACCCGCAGTGGAGCAGCGTGGTGGATTAGGCTCCAACCCTTCTTATATATGTAGAAGAGACCTTCGCTCAACAGTTGGTTGTTAACAGGCTGATACAGTAGTAAAATATGGCTTAAAAACTAATTGGAAGACTCTTCGTTTCTTAAATTAGAAATATGGTAAAATTTTTATGCTAGTAAAAATTAAAAAGAGTATTATAAGATTTTTGTAAAAAATATTCGTCGAGGCGGTACACAAAAAGATTTATGCAGTGGTCTCGAATCTACCAATTTTTAGGTTTTTTTGTGTTACTGTGTTTATTTATATAAATGAATTTCATTAAATATTGTATTTTTTTTTTCATATAGGTACCGATTTTGGGTACAAAATACGAATATATCGATTTTAGAAGGCTGCTCTACCGATTTCGCACTAAGACGTTCGAGAGCACCGGATTTACGCAACATACGACATTACGGTTATCAGTATTACGTGTATCACAATATTAAATAGATCATGTAAAATAGTTTATAATAATCAAAATGAATATAGAAGGAGTTAATTATTATAATATCACATAATTTTATACGTGGAAGCTAAACATCCATAATGCCAACGTAAAATAAAAAAGAAAACTAAATAAAATAAGACAGAAGCAACTTTAACAAAGGAATCAAACATTAAATAAACATTTCTAATGTTTGCTATAAAATATGAAGGAATGTTACCCGCGATGACGTCTCTGCTTGTAATGATGGACTCTATCTCGAGCGACACCTCCTTTATTAACCACGGCATGAATTCCTCTTCAACGCCTGAAACATATCATAAGCATACATTTCGAATATCTGAAAATTAAAATAATATAACTAAAATGTATATAATATAGTTTAATAAAAGACAAACATATTTTTTCTGTTAAGTCAAAATATATTTTTCAGAAAATTTATTTAGGAATAATCCACAATTTCGCTTTAATAGTTTAACAATTTATCCTCAACTGGTATTGAAATTCAACACCACAGCGATTTCTCGCGATCGCGCAAGTTACGTAATAGTCCCACCGGCCCGCTCGTACCTCTGGTGACGCGCCGCACGAGGTAGCCGCTGTCGCGCAGCCCCGCCAGCACGGCGGGCAGCAGCTCGGCCACGTAGCCCTGCACCAGCGTCGCGGCCGCCACGCGCGCTCGCGCCTCTTCGCCCGCCACGCGCGCCTCTCTGGCCTCTGCGACGCGACGCTCCTGGAACAGATTATATATATAAGTTATTTATTTTTATTTATTTACGCTTTATTGTACACCACAACGCCGACGACCGTTATGGTGTAGTAGTGCGAGTAGTCGGCTAAACACCGACGGTTCCGGGTTCAATTCCCTCTCGAAACAAATATTTGTATTTGTATAGATATTTGTTTCCGGTCTGGGTGTATGTCCTTGTGGATCTCCCCACCGTGTCTCGGAGAGCACGTAAAGCCATCGCTCCCGGTTGTTATCATAAACATCAGATATCGATCCTTACTCATGATAGAGAAACTAATAAATATACCAACAATATCTCATAGCATTTAAAAAAACGAAACAAAAAAAAAAACACTTAATTTGAATCGTCCCCAGTTTTAAAGATAATGCCTCTTAACTATTTTTTTGAACGTTAGGAGTGATTTGGCTTCTAGAAGATTAAGAAGGCTAGATTAGAATATTTCCACGATTTCATTTGTATTTATCGTTGCCGTTTCTTTCTCTTATAATTTTGTTCATAATGCTTAGAACATCAACCTTCAATCTAAATCATCGATCCTGAATAGACTACGGCCGTTATATATGTAACGGTTTTAATATCCCGTATCGGTAAATTTATCAACGCGGAAGTCTAAGGATGGATTAATAGATTAAAAAATTTATGGACAATGAAACTTGGACACGTAAGCTAAATTTTTAGAAATTTTCACTGGATCAAGATTTACGCGAGTAAAACTATAGGGCACAGCAACTCATCGTCAGTGTATGTATACGTGGTTAGGAGTGTGCGATAATTATTGATAATTCGTAACTACTCGATAATTTTTCATTCGATAATTATTATCGATAATACGATACAATAACTATCGATGATAAGCTAATCGATTTTTTTTCTGATGAACATCCCTACACGTGGCTCACCTTTTCTTGATTGAGCCGCTCGTCGCGCAGCTGCAGGCGCTGCCGCTCGGCGAGCTCGGCGTCGCGCAGCTCGCGGTAGCGGCGCTGCTGCTCGCGGAGCGTCGCCAGCTCCTCCTCCTGCGCCACCTCCGCCAGCGCTTGTTCTGTCGTCTTCCCCACCAGGACTTCCAGTATCGGTTGCACTTCAAGGTCGAAGTCGAATAGCTGAAAGAAATATTATTTGCCAAAATCTAATATTCCTCCCGCTTCACAACAATGCTGCCCTACAGGTAAGCTTGTCAAGTCTTGTTAAAGAGACGGAGAATTGGAAGAAGAATTGGTGTTAAATTTCTTACGTTCCACGGAAAAATGAAAATGTTTTCTCCAAATATTTTCTTCACCGCTGAGTATGAGATGAGATAGCTGATAGATTCATCCATTGATACCGCGTTAGATTAGATTTATACTTGCGGTTCAAAATCCACGTGTTCTGTGTACTGGATTTCCTTAGTCAGTTGAATAATAATTTTGAGGTATATGTGCAATTTCATTGATACTAGAGAAGTTATGGCTAAAGGCTAACATCATAAATACGTAGAATGTAAGCGTGAATTATAAAAAAGAAGTGAGAACACATAATACAGTATATGAGCTAACAAAAGCTACAACTAGTACGAGTTACTAGTCATATCTATTGTCAGAATTTGTTTGTTTCTTTGTTGTAAATAAAAAGCTGTCGTCCTTGAACTTTGTATCGAAAAATAAGTCACCATGCAAAATTTACTTCAAAATTTACTTCAGGCACGCTACAGACGAATGTGAAACCATGTTTTACTAATGTATTGGTATCAAAAACTTAACACGTTTAAAATATTTTAGTGTTAACTAAGACCTTATTTCCATAAGCATGTCGATACTGAGCATGCTGACTGCTCTTTCTGTAATTGGTAGAAAGTACTCAAACTAAGGTAATTTAATAAGTAGAAACGCATTTTATGAAAAAAAAAAACAATAAAGCGCGTGTCACCTACTATCATGTGATCGCCGCTGCTCAAACTGCTACAACGGAATATAATATGTTGTTAGTTAGATGGTTTATTCTTCCCTCGAAATTTCGTCATGTCGTATGTATTTTACGATATATTTATAATTATTAATATACTCACATCTCCAGGCTGTATCTGCGTGAAGGCATCAGCTCCAGTCTTAGCGGGTACGTAGATTGGTGTAGCGGGGCGGTCGACGAAGAGGTCCGTTTGTACACCAACTTCCATTTCCACACCTTTTTCGAACAGCTGCAGTCGAATTACAATGGTGGCATTCATACACAAAATCATCAGCTTCATTTTGAGGCAGGTGATAGATAAATGAATAGTTTTAAGCTTCTTAACTAGGGCTGTCATTTGAAATATCAAAGACACAAATTTTCTAATGTCCTAATTGCGGTGTTATTGAATTTTCGAGGATATTTTTGTGAGAGATTTTAATATAATATGATTTTATAACCCATCTCGCACATCCTTAAACTTAGGGACGAATTAAGGAAAACCGGTTGTATTGGTTAGAACCAATTTTATTCACAAATTTAAAACCTATTTTTTATAAACTTAAGTTAAAATATACGTTTCATGAAAATAGCTGACTTAAATTAATTATTGGAATGCTTATTTCATGATAGCGTGTTTGACGTGTGATAAATTATTCGTCTATGCATACAAATATACTTTGTGCTATATATCTCTTTAATTCTTTCAATAAAAGAGTTGATGAAGAAAAATTTTTTGGAAAGAGAGAGAGAGAGGATCAAGGATGACATTACGTTCTTCTCTTCCGCGTTTTTTGCATATAATAAATAGAATTTATTAAAAAATACGAATACTTCAAAAATATTGTAGTTGATATTTAAATATTATCCACCTTTGATATAAATAGGGAATTAGGTATGTTAACAAAATAAAGTTGGTTCCCAATCTGTGAATATTCAACAAAAATACGACGAAATTGAGAAATTCCTCTTTCGTTGTCTTGTACCTGTCGGTTTTAAACTTTTGACCGTTTTTGAGACTTTAATTAAAATTATTAAATTCTTGGTTTACATTTTTCTTGAACGCATACACGACTTTTTCTATAATATTTCTACTTAACAAACCTCTAAACTTAAAAAACCTACAAAATAAAAATTTAAACCTAGAATTTAACAATTTTAATTAATCTAACCGCTATGGTAGGTTTAGTGTTAAAAACGAGTCTAGTTCACCTCCTCGAGGTAGTACTCGGTCTGTATGGGGTGGTGGCGGCGGCCGGGCGCCGGCGGCGGCGTGCCGGGCCGCAGCCGCGCCAGCGCCGCGCGCCGCGCGAGCGCCCGCCGCCTCGTCCGCGCTGCCCGCGCCGCGCCGCTCTCCAGACCATCGCCCTGCGGATAATAACGTGAAATTAAATTAAATGAAAATATTTATTTCACCATGAGGTGATTACACTATTTTTTTAAGATGTTTTCACTGTAATGTACTGTACTGTACTGTAATGTATCAGCCTGTAAACAACCCACTGCTGAGCGAGCCACCACGCTGCTCCAATGCGGGTTGACGGATAATTTCCCTACTATGAGAAACAATCGTAATCAGGTGTCTATGATAACAACCGGGTCCGACGGCTTTACGTTATCTCCGAGGCACGGTGGGGAAAATCACAAGGACATACACCCAGGTCGGAAACAAATATTTGTACAAATACAAATATCTGTCCCTAGCAGGAATCGAACCCGCGACCGTCGGTGCGCGACGTTAAGGTAACTAGGACTACTCGCACCACTACACCAGAACGGTCGTCAGGTAATTGTCAAAACGAATGTCAAAAAAAACTACATTTCAAATAATAAGTACGTCATGGTAGCAAATTCATCTGCAAATAGCGTGTCACTAATATAATATATTCCTATTTACACCCGAAAGTTCAATTCGTATTTACATAATATACAGCGGTATTATATTGGTTGATTGATTGATTCATCAACGTATAGCCGAAATTAAAAGAGGAAACTTGATATTTTTGATGATCAATAGAAGTTATTTTCAATCTGTGGCAAATCTAATTCCTAAGAAGTTATGCGGGTGGCAAAGATTTTATGGGGAACATAAAGAATCCTAATTTATTGACGATGCTTACACTACAATATTTTTATAGTACCTACAAAAAAGAAAAAAAAAAAAAAAAAACTATAAAATAAGTGTACACTAATTCCAAACACTTTACATCAAATTTCTTTAAGATTTTTTTCTCTAGTAAATTGATCCCCGATACCACACACTATTTTAAAATTCAACTGGCCCGTTGGCGCAGTTGACAGTGGCTCTGCTTCCTATCCTTAGCTTGTTTGTGGGTTCGATTCCTGCTCCGATTCTTTGTGTAATATATATTTTTTATGAACAGAATCAGCCTGTAACTGTCCCACTGTTGGGCAAATGCCTGTTCTCCAAATATAAAAAGGGTTGGAGCTTAATCCACTATGGCCACCACTAATGCCGAATAATTTTCCCTATCATGAGTAATGACCGCTATGA
The DNA here is from genome assembly GCA_036937285.1 of Euphydryas editha. Taxonomy (NCBI): domain Eukaryota; kingdom Metazoa; phylum Arthropoda; class Insecta; order Lepidoptera; family Nymphalidae; genus Euphydryas; species Euphydryas editha. The sequence goes on along the minus strand of JAUPFZ010000007.1, from coordinate 1,039,023 downwards.
GGTGTCTGTGATAACAACCGTGACCGACGGCTTTATGTGCTCTACGATAGGGAGACCCACCAGGACCCAGACCGGAAAGAAATATTTGTGAATGTACAAATATCTGCCCCGAGCGGGAATCGAATCCACTATACCAGAACCACTATACCAGAACGGTCGTCAATCAATCTATATATATATAAGAGACTAGCAAACCCGGCGAACTCCGTTTCGCCACCACTTATTTTCGTGAGGGATACTCACACCACGTACTGCCGCCATGCAAAACCATATTGGTTTGTAATACATGCTATGTATCAGAAATGGCGCTTTATGTGAAAAATAATTTTCCCTGGTTTCCTGCTTTTCTGTTGAAAATTTTCCTGAATTTAGTTTGCTATAAAGCTCACGGAGCCCGAGACCTTTCCAACGAATGCAAAACCATAGAAATCGTTTTTTGCGTTCTGGAATTATAGCATCAGGAAGGAAAACCCGACTTATTTTTATATTATAGATAATATTACAAAATTTATAATTTTTAAATCATTTTTGATGAGAGTCAATGATGACCCTTCTTCTATATGGAGAAGAGGCCTTTACCAAGCAATGTGTTGTTTAGAAGTTGATTAAATGCACTTCAGTTCATTATGATAGTATAAGATTATATTATTATGATTTTCCCTGTTTTCCTGCTTTTCTGTTGAAAATTTTCCTGAATTTAGTTTGTTATAAAGCTCACGGCGCCCGAGACCTTTCTAACGAATGCAAAACCGTGAAAATCGGTTCGTGCGTTCTGGAATTATAGTGTCAGGAAGGAAAACCCGATTTATTTTTATATTATAGATTTCCACGGATACATTGACTCATCACGATATCTCTGAAACTATAAGGCGCAGAGACTTGAAATTTGGTAAGAATATTCCTTTTACCGAGTAGAGGTCAGCTGAGAACGGATTTTACGAAATTCTACCTCTAAGGGGGTGAAAAAGGGGGGCAAAGTTTGTATGGGACAACATGATTCCTTGGTCCAATCTACTTCAAATTTCGCATAAATATTCTTTAACAGAATTGGTTGAAGACGTGTTTCGTATTTTATCGAAATTCATCCTCTAACGATGTTAAAAGGGGGGAGAAAATTATTTTGATATAAATACTCCATAGTGATTTTGATTTAAATTAAAATTTATTTTGACACATGTTTGACAACCAATCCGTCTGTTATAAAATATTTTCCAGTATTGACGCAGGTGTAGGTAATATCTTTTTTGGGTGCTTCTGGTGGAACAGTATAAATTTATATTTTTTTGAAATTTCAGTTAAATACCCGTGCAAAGCCGGGGCGGGCCGCTAGTATTATATATACGAGTATATACTATAAAACGTATATCAGTTACCTTACGAACAGACGACCGTGCGTATAATTTAAATATATTTATTTATTTATTTAAAAAAATCTCTGTTTTATAATTCTATTTCGAGTCGATTGCACCCTAATTTGACTAATTAATCTAACCTCAATTTAAGACGCACGATGTGGAAATAGGTAACAGGTAACTAGTAACACGAGAACGTGATGAGTTAATTCAATATGTCAATATGTATGTGTTTTCATGGAATCAACGTGGCAATAAACAAGTACCCTCATGTAATATAGATGTAAACGATTAGTTACCGTTACATAATGCAATACGAAGCGAACACGGACGGTCGATTCCACTTGACATTAATTCCTCTACTACAAAACATTTTGTTACAAAAGTTAGGGCAACGAGAAAATCTTTAACGATTTTAAAATATCTATAATTAAAAAATCGGTTGTCTGTAAAGTTGGTTTACGGACGATAATTTTAGTTAGGTGATAACGTCATAAGAAAACATAAAAAAATTGTATACTTTTATTAATTGAATTGAATTATTATCACTGAATTATCATTATTTTGTATAATATAAAGAAGGAGTTTATTCAATTTTTTTTTTTTTTTTTGCACACAACATTTATTTGCACTCGTTACATAATTCAAATATATTTTTCTTAACTTAAATTATACAGATTAATTACAGGCAATAAACATTTTATTTACAACTAATATACATGTGTGATATTTAAGATCCTCCAATCTGCCGAACGCTTAGGCCGATCGTGCCTCTCTATCGCTTGTTTCGCGTTCTCGCTCGCGGAACGTGACAATGAATCATGCTTTTTCGTGCGTGCAGCCGGCATTCATAGATTTACAAGACGTTATCACGTCAAAAAAAAAATAACTACACAATCACACTACTCCACTAGCTAAGGGGATTAATTGGTGTCCTAAATTATTATATGTATAGTATAGCTAATACTTTTACATTTACCTACCACTTGTTTTGTGTGCTGTGAAATCGATTTTGCAACATTAATACAGTCATTAATATAATAATAAAAATAGGCATAAGAATAATATAAATAAGCCTTAAAAGAAAAACTTAATTTACACACACAGCGATTAAATTAACGGTGCAGGTAAATTATCTAAAGCTGGCACGTATTAGTACACATTTTACGTATTGCGCTTGTGTACCTATGTATAAGTCTGTGAGTAAGCGTACGAGGTGACATCGCAATGCAACGCATACATGCAATGCATCAATTTCATCACGAATAATAATCAAACTGTTTCTCTTGCACGCGGCCAATATTACGAGCGTGAAAAAGATGGACAATGTTTTGGTTTGATAACAAATAAAATTATATTAATCTATGTCATCATAGATGAATTGATTGTTTATTTGAATCATTTTACAATAAGTACATTTTTTTGTAAAGTTGCATGGGTATGAGTACTGTGAACGTGGCAGTTTTAGATGATTCCTCTACAGATTCATTATAGTTCATCGAAATGGAAATAGTATTAGGAAAAAATCGCAATGTATAAATCAACGTTGTACTCGTATTAAAGGTTCTAACGTTTTTCCTAAATGGGTGCTATCTTACTATATCGATCACTGCCCGCATCGAACCTCGTACCTGACAACGTGTATCCCGCATATATTTTTTGCACACTATCAGCACATTTGCATACATAAAATTACTTTTATTATTATTAAAAAAAAAATGAATTGTTCTATAAAAAAATTAATGCTAACATCGAGTAGTGAATGCTTTAATTTCACACCGGTGGCTAGAAGGAGAAGTGTATATGTGTGCGTGCGTGTGCTTGTGCGTGCATGAGTGCAAGTGCGAGCGCTTGTTCGTGTGCGAGCGCTAGTGTGTGTGCGCGTGCGTGCGTGTGTGTCTCCAGCATTCATCCAGCAGTGGGGCAGCGGTGGGTTTAGAAGCTGTTATCTTTCCCTATATAATAAATAGCATATTATTATGTCTGAAGATAATCATCCAAACTCATTATCTTTTAATTATGTAGCTTTATTACTAGCTTGAACCATTTCATTATGCCTATAAGTCAAATTATGTACGCCAGCTTAAAATGAGCTGCACGTTTAAAAGTTTATGTATATTCCCGGTTCTAAGTTATTTCGATATATTACCGAGGGTTATGACGTTTGCAACTTCTGAACTAACAAACCTAAGATATAGAGATAGTTAGGTTAGGTACCAAAGCAGCCTCCATCCAACGGGTTTCGGTGACTCTCTTCAAGTCGTTTGTCCATCTCGTGAATGGCCTTCCGACGCTGCGCTTGCCGGTACATGGTCTCCCCTTGAGAAACTTCCTGATTGCGGCCGTCAGTTCTATGAGCTATGTGCCCTGTCTACTGCCACTTCAGCTTGCAAATCCATTGGGCCATGTCAGCAACCTTCGTTCTTCTGCGGATTTCATCGTTTCTGATTTCTCGCAGACAAATACCAAGCCTCTCATATAATAATATAATAGCCCTCTCCATTGCACGATGTGCGACTTTGAACTTGTTTAAAAGTCCCATAGTCAGAGACCACGTCTCAGATCCATATGTCATCACTGGTAACACACATTGGTCGAAGACTTTCGACTTCAGGCACTGAGGTATGACGGATGAAAAGTTGTTTTTTAACTTTCCAAACGCTTCCCATCCTTGCTGAATTCGACGATTGACGTCTTTCTCGAAGTTGGACCTACCAAGTTGGACATTTTGTCCTAGGTAAATGTACTTGTCAACAACTTTGAGAGTTGAATTTCCAACCGATATCGGGTAGGGTACGACAGCAATATGTGTATTGTGTGTCTTTTAAATAAGAAAGTGTCTATTCGTATGATTATCGTAAGAATATATATTTTTTGTTATTCATATAATTATCGTATAAACAATAATAATAATTTTTTATATATATTTTTTATAGTCGTAAGAATGATTTTTTTCATTCATGCGATTGTCGTATGAATAGCGACAGCCATTAAATAAATAAAATAAAAAAAAACACCTAAGTATTTATTAGAAATACAGCGATTCTTTTCAAGGTTAAAATAAATGCAGTTAATTGCAACGGTAAAAACAACCCCGAGCTGTCAGCGGTGGAATCAGCTGTCAACTTTAGTAAGGTGCCAACCATTACAGCGATGAAGTTGTTTACTTAGTTTCAATATCCGGCGTAATTGCAACGAAGATAGGCACTTATGTTATTATTGCTACGTTTACATTGTATGGTTTTAGATTTTATGTTTGGATATTACGAGAATTTATACAGATACTTTTTTTTTAGAAATGGAAATGAAAAAAAAATCAATGCATTTAATTGGAAAGAAACACCAACCTTGGACAGGAACAACGACCTTGGCAGAACAGATTATGTGGAGTTATATATAGATGGTCATTTTGGGCATTGGAATAGTTTTATGTTTTATTTATTTATCAGTTACAAAAAAAAAATTACCATGTGTTTATAGCAACGATGGTGCAAACATAAATTGATGCGAATTTCAAAAACAAGTCGAGTAGTCGATGAGTGTCCGAACAAACTTGTGTTTGAAATCGAATCTCTTTTGGCCAAAGTCGCAATGGGGACGACTTAATCTAGTCCAATTAAACCCCAACAAGACACACGTTTGTGCATTTACCGCTAAAAATGTCCCTTCGTCGTTCCTCTTAAATTTGAAGGCACTCCCCTAACCGCCTCAGCCAGTATTGGAATATTTGGCGTCGACATATCTAGCAATGTGCAATTTCGTGGTCATTTGGAGGGAAAGGCTAAGCTGGCCTCCAAGAAACTTGGTGTGCTCGGTAGGGCGAAGCGGTATTCCATGCCTTGCTATCGCCTAAAATTGTATAAAGCATAAAGCACAGTATAAAGCACAGGTTCGAATCGTCGACGACAAGGTTTTCTCCAATCGGCTTGATTCTTTGCCACTGCCTAGAGATGTTGGATCACTCTGCATCTTCTACCGCATCTATCACGGGGAGTGCTCTGAGGAATTGTTTGAATTAATACCTGCAGCAGAATTCCACCACCGGACATCGCGTCAAAATTCCAAATTTCACCAACATCACTTCGATGTCCGGAAATATACAACTTCTACGGCATTTCCTGCCTCGCACGAGCAGAATATGGAACCAGCTGCCATCTATGATACTTCCGAACCGATACGACTTAGGGACCTTCAAGAAAAGAGCATACACCCATTTAAAAGGCCGGCAACGCACCTGCTAATCCTCTAATTTGACGGGTGTCTAGACTATGGATGTCGCGTAAGCTTAACACCAGATGAACAGACTGTCCGTTTGCCCCCTCTTACATAAAAAATAAATTGTAGTGAAGTCGATAAGTACACATAAACGTACGAGTACAAAATTAATTTACCATAAATTAAATAACAATAACACATATTTAGTAGGTACCTACATAGATAAAATAGTTAGGTAGGAACATAAATAAAATTATTTATTCTACACTTATTTACAATAATAAAATTTTCATCGACAAAATTACGCTCTAGTAATTAATTAGTAATTTAAAAATATACACGTGTAAATATCACAGACTAATAATAGAAATAATGCTGGAGTATGATTATAGAGACAATTTTCTATATATTAAAGTGATTTTTCCTAAAAGTTTTATTTTATAGAATTTTTTTTACTTTATTATAACATTTTTTTTCTGATTTTGCACACCTACAAACGTTCGCTCTTGTACGTCGTAAGGTTAGCTGGTAGAGAATGCTTTTAGCATTAATCCCGCCTTTTGTACAATTTAATATTGTGTTGTGCAATAAAGTATTAATAAATAAATTAATACGAACATTTTAAAAGTTATTTAGTTATTATTTAAAATATAAATATTTTACCGACGGCTTATTTTGTCATTAGGTAATTAATAGCCACACACACGCCATTTTATTAAAATACTTTTAAAGCATTCATGTAATAATTTCATTTTATTTTAATCACTATATCTTTCTTTAATGTATATTTATAAGACATTAAAATTTATTTTTTAGTCTAAAATAAAGAGATAAGAATCTTATAATATGTAAATAAATAGAACAAATTTCGATATAACTAGGTAAGCCAATTTTAACGTCTCGTAGAGTTGTTGACCGCATTCAATAATATGAGCGTTGAATTTTTGATTTTAGTTAAAACTGACAACTGACCCCATAGCGAACGGTATGGGGACAAATCAATAATAAGTACATAACATAACGTAACATATTCAAATATGTAATAGTATAATATAGCAGAAAACCTCTTGTGAGATAGAAATGGAAAACAGCCTGCTTTTCAAATCAACACGTTTCCATTGATTATTGAACCGATATAAAAAAGGTGCATTATTTGTTTCTTTTTCAAAGTAATCGACGATTTTAATATTACAAGGCTCTATAAAATTTTTTATTTACCAATTTAATCTTTATTTATTTTTTATTGAGAATTTCAGGCGACTTTTTCGCCTCCCCCCCCCTTCCCTCCTTGGTAAGGTGTCTTGAGATTTTACTTGACATCATTCCACCCCTACTTCACGTGAGATTTCTTAAAATGTGTATTTATAATCTAAATGAGTTAATCTGTGTTCGATTACACTAGATTTATTATAAAAAATTGTTTTTAAGACTAGTTAAGATTAGTATTTAAAATTTATAAGGACAAAAAAAAACGTGTTATTTGTTGAGACCACCTTCTCCCCCACGTGAGATTGAGTGAGGTTTCGCTCGACCTCTTGCGGCTCCACTCTAAACGCCTCACGTGATAAATGGATGCCCCTTTATGGTTCTAAAGTCGTAGCTCTGTTTACTGAAGGACAGACAGTAAAGTCTCACTGAAAGAGTTCCGTTCCGTACCGGGTAAGCTATCTTTGAGTATTAATACTATGTTCGACTGTTGACCCACTGGCCTTTTTTCATAAACCTAATTTAACAATAATATTCCACAACTGTCAATTAAATTCGACCGACTTTACATATTTAATGGCATCGTAAATTGGCAGTAACTTGTTTTACAATTTCCATAATAGTGTATACATTTATTATGTAGTGATATCATCTGAACCGATTTTAAGTTTTTTTTTTCATATTTTGACTTTACACACAAATTTGTAACAGTCTATAAATATTTTTAGGATTATTCTTCGTAATAAACAATGTAAAATTTAAATAAACTAATAATAATGAAAAACTTGCCAATATTGACTCTACAGTTCATTTGTAACTTTATGTTCAACGTTTAATTCTCATTTGTTATTATTTACAAGAAGAATCAGCTCCGAAGCATTTGAAATTAGAAAGGGAAAACACTAGACCAGTGCCGATAATTTATGAAACCAAAACGGGGCTATATGAGGTCGAGAAGTGGATGGTAGGGTAGGGTAGGTTAAATGGTAAAAAACGCTATATCGCGGATTTCGACACAAATATAAGTCCTATGGAAAAAAAGTTCAATGGCAAAGGTGTAAATAGGTAATAAAAATATCTACAACTTTTGTTTTTAAACTTTTTTTACATTTTTATTTTATTTTTTAATTTATATAAAAAATTCAAATAACCAAGTTTTTGTTTTTTTTATTTTTATCTTCAAAAATATTTTTTTAACGAAATTTCGTGAAAACTCACCTTTTTATGTCCCAAATACACTGTAATTTTTATTATTAAAAAAAAAATTTTTTTTCACCTTATTTTGACTTCAAATTGAAAAAAAAAAACTAAATTTCAATTGAAAATTCTCACGTCAAAATTTTTTTTTTTAAAGTCGGAGGGTTTTTTTTGTAAAATCTTTACTTTCTGACAGTGTAAAAAAAACCTTTCTATAGCAAATTTTCTCAGAAAATGTTACGAAATAATAGGTAGTATGGTACAGATCCTCCTAGCCCCTCCCAAACTTCTATATGAAATACCTTTTGATGGGCTAAAATTTTCCGTTATCCGTCACTCAAATATAAAAGTTATCTTAAAATAGTAATAAATAGGCATCTAATTTAATCTACACATATAATTTAAAGAAGATTCTACAATTTTCTCAAAATATTGTAGATATCTTATTAATTTTAATCTTATTTCGTAACATTTTCTGAGAAAATTTACCATAGTAATTGTATATTTTTTTTTTTTTTTTTACACCGTCAGATAGTAGAGATTTTAACAAACAAAAATCCCACCGACTTTTTAAAAAAGCAAATATTTTGACATGAGAATTTTCAATTGAAAATTAGGGTGCGATATGTCCCTGGGGCCGACCGTATATGTGGGCGCGGAACAAGCTTCGCGCCCAGTCGGCCCCAATCAGCGATACGCTCCAGCCGGACCAACTAGGGAGGATCGTCGGGGAACTCTTCCCAGACGAACCTGAGGACTTCGTTCCCCCCAGAATGGCTCGGCAGACGTCGGACACGGAGGAGGGTGTTCCGTCACCCGTCACGGAGGCTGAAATGGAGGCGGTTATTACCCGCCTCCAGAGTAAGAAGAGGGCGCCGGGTCCAGACGGGGTGCACGGGAGAGTTCTTGCGATCGCTCTCGGGCACCTCAGCGACAGCCTCCGTGAGCTGTTTGACCGCTGCCTGCGGTCTGGCCAGTTCCCGGAGGCCTGGAAGGAAGGTCGGCTCTGCCTACTACCTAAGGCAGGGGGGACCCCGGACTCGGCTTCGGCGGTGCGACCGGTGGTGCTGCTGAACGAAGCCGTTAAAGCCTTGGAGAAGATAGTGGCCTCCCGGCTCGTTCAGCACCTGGAGGAGGGCTCGGGACCCGGACTTTCAGAATCCCAGTTCGGGTTCCGAGCACGTCGGTCGACCGTCGACGCCCTCAAACGCCTGCGGGTGGTGACGGGTGAGGCGGAACACGGAAGGGAAGTGGTGGTCGCGGTGTCGTTGGACATCGCGAACGCCTTCAACAGTCTGCCGCACGCGGTGATACGGGAGGCACTAAAATACTTCGGAGTGCCCCCGTATCTAAGGAGGCTGTTGGAGGCGTACCTCTCCGATCGAAGGGTAGGCCTCGAGAACCGGTCGGGGTCCGTGGAGTGGCGGCGAGTCGGCTGCGGTGTCCCGCAGGGATCCGTTCTGGGTCCGATCCTGTGGAACATCGGGTACGACTGGGTCCTGCGAGGCCGCCTCCTCCCCGGGATGGGTGTCATCTGCTACGCGGATGACACCCTCGTTTATTCCCGGGGACGAAACTACAAGGAGGCGGCGCGGCTGGCCGAGGTCGGACTCGACCTCGTGATCAGCCGCATAGAGAGTTTAGGGCTTCGTGTCAGGATTGACAAGACCGAAGCCCTGCTCTTCCGCGGGACCGGCCGCAAGGGACCTCCACCGGGGGCTACCCTTCAGGTCGGAGAGGGGAGAGTCAGGATGAGCACGCAAATGAAGTATCTCGAGCTCATCCTGGACGGAGGGTGGACCTTCGGCCCACATTTCGCGATGGTGGGACCGAAGGTCGTGAAGGCGGCGAGTGCGCTGGGCAGACTCCTCCCGAACCTCGGAGGACCCAGCGCCGCCTGCAGGCAGCTGTACTCCGGAGTCTGCCGGAGTATGGCGACGTACGGTGCCCCGGTTTGGGCGGATCGCCTCACCGCGAAAAATAAGGCGGCGCTGCGCGCTGCGCAGCGAACTATCGCGGTGAGGGTGATTCGGGGGTACCGTACGGTATCGTGGGCTGCAGCTACTGCTCTAGCCGGCGACCCCCTGTGGGAGCTCGTGGCGGAGGTTCTTGCCGAGACCTACTCATACGTCTCGGGTAGGACACGGTTAGCCGGACAGTCCCCATGGAGGAGAAGTCTGGCCTTTTCGCCGAGGCCAGCCTGTCGCTCGAGGGATCCTGTTGCCTGCAGATCCGGGACCCTCCAATTAAAGTGGCTGAAGGCTTCCGCAGGGGTTTAGTACGGTATTGCACTCCCAAAGTGCCGAGTCCGACATAGGTCTACCCGGACTGCCGACCCGGGCGTCCTGGATATCATCCGTAAATGGATTCCCCTGCGTAAAAAAAAAAAAAAAAAATCATAAAAAAATATGAAGTCAAAATAAGGTGAAAAAAATTTAAATAAAAAAATTACATTTTTTTTGGTAACATAAAAATAAAAAACCAATAACTTGGTTATTTGAATTTTTCACACAAACTTTAAAGTTATGTGAAAAATGTGTAAATATAAAAGTTGTAGATCTTTTTATTACCTACAACTTTGTCATTGAACTTTTTTCCATAGGAATTGTAGTTTTGCCGGAAATCGCGATGAACTGTTATTTACCCTTATACCCAGGGTCCCTTCCACTTCCCGACCTCAGATCGCCCGTAATTTATTTTCCCTGCATTTTTGTTATATTCTCTTCCACTTCCAATGAGTTTCATTCTACTATTTTGTTTTTCACTATACATATATCATTTTCAAAGGATTCGACACTGTTCTACACTGCCACGGTTCTATTAGTAAATTTTAGTTATTTCCATAGTGATATGTCTGTTATGGGCTGACGTTGTAGATTATTTATTGTTTTTTTTATATTTAAAATTAAATAAATTAGTTTAAAATTTTATGGTATTATTGTTTATAAACTCCATAATATTGATTATATATTAATACAATTAATATTACTTTATTATGATAACAGACGCGTGGATTAATTAAGTAGCGCTGAGGTTCATGTGAGGCATCGGAATAAAATAATTCTTAAAATGATATAAGAACAAAGTTTTAAAAAACAACTATTGAGTTTCTTGCCATTTTTTTTTCTCAGCAGAACTTACCTTTACATAGCTAAGCGGTGATAGCTTACAAATTGCCAAATGATGATTCAAAAATGCCTTTTCACACCCACTTGAATTTAAATTAATATATATTCAGTATAATTTGAATAATGAAATTACTATCGACGACCATATTATTATTGATGATCCCGTTGGCGTAATAGTCACCATGCCGGACTGCCAACCGGAGGGTCCCGGGTTCGATTCCCGGCACGGCCAACATCTTTGTGATGAGCAAATTTGTTGGGTGTCGGTCTGAGTGTTCAATATGTATCGATATAAAGTATTTATGTATGTACATATATGTAGTATATCAGATGTGTTAGCACCCATAACACAAACTATATAATTATAGTTTAGCATGGGGCTAACCAGCCGTGTGTGAAATGTGTTCTAATATTTATTTATTTATTATTTATTTATTATTTATTTATTATTTATTTATTATTTATTTATTATTTATTTATTATTTATTTATTATTTATTTATCTCTTTATTCTGTAAATTTACGTAATGTATATTTTTAAAATAAATTTTTAATGTTAGCTGAAGTTGCCTTGAACCCACACCCTCGAATTATCACGTTCAAGGTGCTTTTTTCATTAAGCTGTAACAGAACTTAAGTCGATTTTGAGTGGCTGCAGTTTTTAAATTATTTTAAATTATCTTACATTTTTGGATTGGTATCTATTTATATTTCAGATATTTTATTGGATATATTACAACAAAAATATTGTGTCCTCTAACTACGAGTTGAGGAATTATCGAATAGTCGATAATAACTTTACGATTGATACTATACTATTAAGAATAGCGTTTCAGGGATAACCGAACTTTAAACTACTAAATTCTACTACTACTACTAAACTAACTAAATAAAAATGTTGTCATTATTATTATTTTAGAAATAATAATTTATGAAATATATTATGGTATTATTTTTATTTCCTATTAGCATGCACATTATTATTGCTAAGCAACCAGTGTTATTATGATACGTTCATGGTGCAATTTTACTAATAACTAAATAAATAATAACTATTCGCCAAAGGCACCAGTCACGTTTGCAAGATATGGAGTTTGAAGGATTAACTAATCGTTGAATATTATACAATACTACAACGATAATAACATTAGTATATCACTGCTTCTAAATGATAATGGAATTTTTAAATTTACTATACTAAAAAGTTGGATATAAAATTCAAGTATTTAAGTTTCACAAAATACTCTTAATATCATAAAGAGACATGCTTTTGCTTGGAAATTTTAATGGTGAGAATTTTGATTAGAAAATCGAATGGATTTAAAAATAAATTACAATACTTATATGCTATAGATTATATACTCACAGCAGCGTGTGGGTGTGAAGCGAACGTGCTGCCGCGGACGACGCGCTTGTCGTGCATGAGGTTGGAGTAGCCCGTCGTACCCGTCGCACCCGTCGCCATGCTGCCACTATAACCACAAAATTCATATTACATTACATTGCAACAAGCAGTCGAACAGCGTGGCGAACTAAACTCTAACTAGTCACCTATATCTACAGGAGACTGGTTGTAGTTCTTGGCTCAGCAGAGGGACGTTTACCAGCTGCTTAAATTAAGTTCATTTAATTTCTCATAATTTGAAATGTTCTCAACAACACTGAGTTCTATTAATGATAGTTAACTATACAGCCTTCAAAGGTCCCACTCGTGGGCAAAAGCCTCTTTTCCTATGGAGGAAGAGGAGGACGTATGAGGAGGATTGGCAGGTATTTCAGAATTTTAATCCATGTCACGCAAGTTCCTTCACCGTAGAGCAGAGGATCAATTTTAAAGACTATTTGAAATTATAATGGTGTTCCTCCCATCTCCCCCCACCCCCTTCACCGGATTTGAACCTGTGCGTTTTATCCACTAGCCGATCATGGCTCGTATCTTATACACAAAAGTTGAATAAACATAGTTATTCATATCGGCCTCTTGGTTACAAAAGTTCAGTGATATTAGATTCATTATTTTGTAGTTAACAATCGGATTAAAGGTGAAATGTCAGTTGCGCATAGGTGTAATTACAAAAAAAGGTACTAGAAATTATTAACGAGACATGCACAACGCTGTGTCTTATGTAACAGAACTTTTAGGGTTCCGTACGTCCATCCGTTCTTCTAACACAGACGATCTGTCTTTGGAATCGTAAGAGGTACACTTGAAATTGTCACACAATATATTTTCAATTCAAGGTCCAATTCTGTACATTAAAGATATTATGATTTTTTTTTGGAGAGCACTCTTCTTGTGTCTGTCTGTAATGTATCTTATCTGAAAATCACGCCGAAACTACTGTATGGATTTGAATGTAAATTAGTATGACTTAAGTTCATATTACGAGGTGGGACACTGGATATTATTATCCAGAATTTCATTCCAGTTCCCTTGGGAGAGGGGATGGAAGTCAAAACCTGTTATCGCGTCCACATTCGCGGGTACAGCATAAGACAAAAAAAAATATAATAAAGTTTCAAATTGAAGGCACAAAGTATTTTTTTTGCATTTATAGCTCGACCTTAACAATATGTGGTGTTAAATATTGTTCGGGTCTATATTCATGTACTGGTCTAATTCACATTTAGCCAGTTGAACTTTCCAGAACAAATCTGAATTGCTGTCATAAATATATACTATTTTGATAGATTAAATGTTATAAAAGTCACATTTTCTATAAAAAAGGTTTAATATCTAAAACAAAGAAAAAAAAATATATTTAAATAGTAATTACTCTAACAGCTGTTATTTTAATTTTTAGAAGAAATTTTAGTTTTACGAATCTATAACAAACAATTTAAGATACAAAAAGGTTATTTATATTTATTGATTGTTCCAATAAATTTATTACAGGTTCAGAGATAAGATATGGCATAGTTTTATAATGTTATTTGAGGCTTGCGGGGGTAGTTGACCTCCGGCGGCCGGCCAATGGCGGCGACCGGAAGTAGACCGCGGCGGATCCCCTACAAATAGCCTGACCTCTTTACTAATCATGTTAGAATATTTTTTGTAATGGTTTCAGCATTAATGGAGTACTAGAAATATATTTACATACTAATATACTTAATAACCGAAAATAAAAAGTAGGCATTAGGTTACTTACATATCATCTTGATATAAAAAAACTAAAAAGGATTTTCGAAATATGTTTGGAATCGGACGCATAATTTATGAATTTCTTTACAAAATTATGATTTGTTTATCTCAAATCTTAAGGAGCTGGGATAAGTCCAGCTTCTGCCTCTCTGGAGCTTCGAAGAAGTTGATATTTGACCAGCTCATTCACGTATATAAAGTTGCAATGGTTACATAGAATTTCCACAGATATTTTGACGTGAATAATTAATGAGAAATAAGTATTATTGATATTGATAAGCGTAATGTTCGTGAGTGTATGTAGTCGATATCAAGCGTTAGCACGTTGGACCAGACAGTCCTACTGTAGTAATAGAATTCATCACAAGCTAAAGTTACATAATAACGATACTAACACTTGGTCATGTTCTTCGAGAAGATGTTTGACACCCGCGACACCCGCCATGAGCGCTCGTACACCCTTGAAGACATCACCAGCGTTGACGTTTGTTCGTTTCGCGTTGCTCAAACCAGGAGCCCCAGGAGGCACACCATTTGGAATAGTTTCTTTCTTTTCTGGTATTGAACGTTTGCTTTTATTCGTTACAGCCTTAGGCTTATTCGCATATGAATATACAATTTTTTCTCTCTCCTGAGGTGGATATAGGGTTTCTAATCCAAGGAGGCAAGCGACGTCTGGCGGTGGAAGAAGAAACTGCCCAGATTTCACAGTAGTGACAAACCTTGGTTTATCACCCTCACTCGCACCGGAGACTTTGGTGCGGCTTTTGCTTATCTGTGGAGATTTATCAAACTTCGGTGATATTTTTGTCCGGTCCCCATCATTAGATATTATATCGATTCGTGGTTGGGATTGACTCATCGTTTTCTTCGGAGGCGTTTGGTCTTTCCAGGTCAGATTAGGATTGGAATTTGCGAGTGCCCCGGGGCGCCGGCGATAGCGCGTCGGTCGTCGAAGATTGGCTTCCAAAATTTCTTTCTCTTTTAGACGGCGGAGTTTGAAATCGAGCGCCCGAGTGAATTTAGGATCGAGAATCGTCTGCGGCACTACGGCGGAGACCATTCTCTCTGTCAGCTGCTCTTTTGTCGCGCTCGGTACGTGCGTGCGGCCGTCATCACGCTGGAGCGGCTTGACAACGTTTACGATACGCGGTAACGGCACGTGTTTCACGGTATGCTTCTCCTCCTCGTGGTTGATTACTGTAAACGCATTTGTATCGTCAGCCGGTATCTCTAACGCTGGCATCGCGCGTCACATGACTTCCTGTCGTTTATGAAGGTGACGGTCTAGTTTAGTAATGTTAACGGAGATTCGAGTTAGCTGCGGGCGGTGTGTCGCGAGTATCGTTCGGTGGTGGGCGCGTGGTGCGCGAGTGGTGGCGGTGGTGGCGGGCGGCCGAGTGTCCGGCGCGGCGTCCGGCGGTCAGTGGTGTCGTCGAGAAACATAAGCGCTTGGCGTTCTCGCGTCGCTTACGTCCTTTCACGTGGACATGTCAAGTAATGCGGCACATGTTATCGCGCAAGCGCCCACGTGGGCTTAAGACGGTAAACATGAGGGTGTCGAAGTACGAAACACTTTAAAATAGGACTTCGATACCGCCAACAACACTTCGACAAGATTCAACAATTATTTTCAATAACAGCACAAGTACAGTGATCAATAATAACAGTCACGGGTTGCATTAAACATGAAGAAATATTTATAATCCACTCAAAATATATTTATTGCTAAGCAATAGAACAAAGTCACAACACTGAAAGAGTAAAGCGGCAGTTCCATTCGCACAGCTTTTGTATACTAATCGGTTTACTAGCACCTACATACGATGCGGTGAATAAGGCTGATAAGGAGACAGTGAAATTATCTCTTGCGAAATGAATTATTTTGTTTAGTCGATGAACAGTCGGATACATTGGAAAATGGTATAATTAATTATATATCTATATTATTTAACAATTGTAACGTGTTTCATTTAAATTCATTCAGTAGTTTTAAGAGATAGACAAAGGACTACTAGACTAAAGAAGAAAAAAAGCTACATTTTTGTCTAAGTGTAATATGTATGTATATAATTATGTACGCAATATGTTAAGTATGTAATACAGAATTTGACCTGTTACAGCTTATATGTTATTATTAGTATATAGATTTGTTTCTCGTTCGTAGACGACCGTTCTGGTGTAGTGGTGCGAGTAGTAGTCTCAAACCGCGCGCCGGCGGTCGCGGGTTCGATTCCCGCTCGGGACAGATAATTGTATTTGTACAAATGTTTGTTTCCGGTCTGAGTGTATGTCTTTGTGGTTTGGTCTCCCCACCGTACCTCAGAGAGCACATAAAGTCATCGGTTCCGGTTGTTATCCTATGATAACACAACAGATAACGATCGTTAATCATGGTAGGGAAATTATTCGCTAACACGCAGTGGAGCAGCGTGGTGGATTAAGCTCTAACCCTTCTTCTATAAGGAGAAAAGACCGAATATTTACTTAAAGATTTTTGTTGGCTCTTTACGAGGACTATGTTTTATGGTACGGCTCTTTTACATCAAATTTGTGGACCTTTAACGAAATTTGGCCCTTTGCTGAAAAAGGTTGCCGACCCCTGGTCTAGGGCCATCAGTCCCGGTTGTTAGATGAACACGTGTTAATGGTTATTTTTCTGGTAGGGTAATGACCTGCTCAGCGAAACAGTTTAGGGATTAAGTCTACTCTATGTCATATGTACAAAATGCCTTTAACAAGCATTGCTCTCTAAACATGAATCACTGGAATTTTCA
Organism: Euphydryas editha; assembly: GCA_036937285.1. Classification (NCBI taxonomy): domain Eukaryota; kingdom Metazoa; phylum Arthropoda; class Insecta; order Lepidoptera; family Nymphalidae; genus Euphydryas; species Euphydryas editha. Next base: position 1,022,007 of record JAUPFZ010000007.1, on the reverse strand, counting down.
CTAATTACGTTAGTGAAGTTGTATTCACTACATATCAGTAAATTTCAATGATCAAATCAGTGAACTCTGATATTCAAATATTCATAAATTGAACAGTCACTAATTCTTGGTACGATTATCACATTTATAAAAAGTAAATAGTCACATAAAATTAGTGAGGTTCCACTGATTCATATTTAAAGAGTGGGACACTGATTCAATTTAGTTCATTTCATTATTCAGTATTATTTTAAATATAGTTACGGCACGAGTTCATGTCAATAAATCAATCAATCAATCGAAAATTTCTTTGTTCAAGTAAGCTTCGAAAGCACTTTCGAATCGTCATTTTACAAAGCACATATTTTATTAAGAAATCTTTATTTTCTCATTAATAATAGCATTCACGTACATGGGAAAACATATCAAATAATAACATTTACTAAATGCGAGTACCATGGGCGCCGGCAGAAATAATTTCCAGGTGGTGCAGATTTTAGTTTTCATACAATCTTTCTCTTTGCCGTTATTTATAAGTTCGGTCAAAAACCCCGCCGGCTGCAGTTGCTTTTTAAATGAGAATTGTGTAATTACTGCCTACTAATTATTGTGAATAAAAAAATGATTTCCAACAGACGGCTTTTTATTTCAATAATTCTTGTTGATCCCGAGATTCCCAAGGGGTGCAAGTGCATCCCCTGGCACCCCCCTGCCGGCGCCCATGGCGACTACATACAACTTACAGTTACTGCACAAAATGTGATTACCTTAAAAAAAATAATTAAAAGCAACGAAATTGATAAGCAAACTAAAAAGATCAAAGTAATACTGAAAAATGTTATTGAAATTCAATTCTTCTGCTTCACTAACGTAATGAGTGAAAATTCCACTCATTTCATTCATGTTTAGAGAGTACATAGCGCAACTCATTGCAGGTGCATTCAGTTTATGTTCAGTGTTATCCACAAGTAGAGAGTAAACCAAAATGTAACTATAGTCTGTTCGCGTTAAGAAAATAGTGACTCATCAAAGTAAAGGCGTATTCATACTGGGGTAAAAATTAAACCATTAATATTAAAGCAAAGTTTTTATGACAGTATTTTAAAATATTAAAATTAAGTAGTTATTACATTAAAAAAATGATTAGAATCGTCAGAACCGTATTTTCAGAAACACCGCATATAGCCTTTTTCACTACTATACTCTCCATAGTCACGTTTTGGTCACCACACTGTTTAAAGTACTTAAAAAGATTGTAAATCACTCGTCTTTCTCCGCTATGTATATATTGATCCACTATTATTTTTAAGAATAGGTGAGGTATTCATTTTTAAAATTGGCAAAGAACACGTGCGTACTGTCTGAAGGGTTTCAACTGTTCAAAGTGAACACGTCTTTATAATTTACTGTGATCTCATTGGTCAAGAGGCGTGGCTAAGCTGAGTGACAACGATGAGTCACTATTTTCTTAACGCGAACAGACTATAATGTAAAACTCATCCACAAATGTGTCGTGACACATAAGTGTCCATAGCTTGAAAGTCTAGGAATTTTTTAATCGCAAAATAGTTTTTATTCGATTGATTCATGTTGAATTCAATGGAAAATAACCACATTGTATATGACTAACACATTAGTATTGACAACTGTTCTGGTGTAGTTGTGCGAGTCGAGGTCGCGGGTTCGATTCTCGCTCGGGACAGATATTTGTATTCGTACAAACATTTATTTCTAGTTCGGTTGTATGTTATTATTGGTCTCCCCACCGTGACTCGGAGATCACATAAAGCCGTCGATGTCGATTCGTATTCTAGACATTTGAGATCAATCGTAACTCATGATAGGGAAATTATCCGCCAAAACGCAGTGGAGCAGCGTGGTGGATAAAGCTCCAATCTTTCTACTATATGTAAAAGAGGGCATTGTAAAGCAGTGGGTCAAAAATATATTATTTGAAGTTTCCACCAGATTCGAAATTTAAATTGTGCTTTGAAACACCTGGAAACTCAACTGTTACGTTTCTTAAAAAAAATTGTGAATACCATACCATTTAATAATTATAAATTAAGTCAAGTTATCCTGTATACTAAGCTAACACATCAACAATAATTTTAACTACATTTTATAATTCGAAATCGTCTTGGCATAACTCCTTACACCCGCTAAATTAACATAAAACTAACAATTTCGTATAGAAATAACCCAATTCTTAGAGTGCTTATTACAATTTCACTATTCAACATATTATTATCACGTTTAAATTACATGTCCTAACATAACACTTAGGGCATTGGAGGTCGAAATTTAATATTTTCCAAGTAAATGTAAGCGCTATTAGCTAAGAACCGGACGTGCGTCAGATTGGTAGGTAACGGCGTAGAGGTGAAATGCGCGTAGCCGTAACATTAAGTTATGCTCCTATTTCACGTGCTACGATAACGATAAGCTATTTTGTAATATATTTTTCGCATTAAGTACTTTGAGCTGAGTGATATGTACAATGATTGTAAAACCTTGTCACATTGTATTAAGTTTTTTTTTTCCTATCCCATAAGTCCGTCATATCGATATTATGAGAAATCCGAGGTATGATGTTTCGAGCGAGGGCACTTTCCTGCTCCGGTGGTTAGTGTAAAATTGAGTTATTTTCCACTCGACACTTCATTTATTTATGGCGGGGTACAAAGTTGTGCTTAGATCTGTTGCATCATGTCTCAGTCATCTGTGAATCGTATTAGCAAGAGTGTAGGTACATTAGGGTGCTTCATTTTAGAACTGAATTTTTTTTCTCAAAGTCCCACCTGAACGTCTTGTAGTCGATAAAAAAACGAAAATGTTGAGCTATAAAAAGCCCTTAATTTTGATTTTAAGCCGCCTCAACAAACAATAAGGTTTCCATACAAAAACGTATGTACGTATACCCATTTTTATTGATTTCTTCGTCCGCCGCACAGTAAGATTTTTTTTTCGTTTTTCTTAGTCAATTATTTGAACAATATTCAATTACCTTAAAAAAAGTCCAGAGAGACAAATCTCTAAGTTGAATGTGTTTTTCACAAATCGTCATTCTACTCGAAATTTTCTAAAATAGCAGTATATGTTATTGGTTTTTGTGACAAAATTATTGATGGTAGAAAAAAAAAGTTAAAGAACAAATTTGTAGGAAATTTTGTGTTCTACAAATTTGTTTGAAATCATATTTCTGTACCACTTACAGTTTAATTTGTACAGATACTCAAAGCATTAAATTTTCAAAGATTCCGTTTCCGACGACTGTACTAACCAAATTATCAGACTTACGTAAAAAAGTTAAAGGAGAAATTTGTTTGTTGTTGAATTTACTGAAATATATTCACAGTTAAACCACCTATTTAATTAATTCTACCACAAATACCATAAGATTTTCAGGTGGGAATTTGAGAAAAAAAATTTGCTCCTTCAGTGATATCAAAACAGCATAGCTTAGCTTAGCTGGTTGGTAAATCAACCTTATGACTGTTTGATGAAAATTTTTATGATCTGATAACATGTTATAGTCTCTAATGATACGGAACGAACATTACATTGGTATTCAATTTTATTTTTAAAATTCGATTACATCTAGGCACACAGTAATGAATGAATAGAATTAGCGAATGTAACGTCAGTTGTAGATTTTTAATTAAAAATTTATGTAAAACAAACAACAGTTCGAGTGGAAATAATAATTGGAATAGTGGATTTTTTTTAAAGTTTTTTATATTATAGTAGACTAAAATATTACAATTTTGATAACAATACATTGCCAAATTTAGTTAAATATTTAAAAATACATATATTTTAAATACTTTGAACCTTTATAAAAAAAATAACAATAATTATTATAAGATTTACATGTTCATAAAAGTCAAGATAAGGATGGTGAAACAATTTTGTAGAAGATTTACATAAACGACCTATTTATAGCTCAACTGTTTTAAGTTTTCTTTATAACACTTGCATGAAAAAGAGTTAAAACTAATGAGAAAATCATACTAGTTCATGATAACTTTTGCAACTTGAGTAAATTAATTTAAAAAAAAAAACACATTTTTATCATATACATTTCCCTCCAATTGATTTTGATTTTTTTTCAATTTGTTTTATCTGTGTGTCATATCATATACAGGGCCGGCCTAAGGGATATGCGAAGTATGCAGCCGCACACTCGAGCTTTTTGGGAGGCCATATTTTTTAAGTATTCGGATAGGCTACAGTCGATGATTGACCTTTTTTTTACAAATTGGGATAGGCTACAAGGGTAAACATCGATGGTGGATCTCGGACGACGTTTTTTAGTAATTCGGATAGGCTACAAGGGTAAACATCGATGATGGATCTCGGACGACCTTTTTTAGTAATTCGGATAGGCTACAAGGGTAAACATCGATGGTGGATCTCGAATGACCTTTTTTAGGAATTCGGTCGGATAAGCTACAAGGGTAAACATCGATGGTGGATCTCGGACGACCTTTTTTTAGGAATACGTATAGCCTGGCGGCTTTTGTTTTTGTGTACACTTCCAATACAGGATAATTATGGATAATAAAACGCGATAATGTTTTCATAGGGGCATAAGATGTGCGTCTTGCACACTTGCAATTTTCGCCTTTGGCCGACCCTGATCACATATTATCAATAAAAAACAAATATATTTTTTGAATTATCTTAAGTAGGATTGCAATAAAAAAATAATGAAACAAGTTAGTGGCAAAGTTGTCTATATAAACGTGTAAATTATATACATATATATGTCAATGTCAAATGTGATTTACATTTAATACAAACGAAACGAGTAAAATATTTCCAAAAATATTATTGTAATTCTTGTTGTTTGTAGTCTTTTACAAAAATGTACCTATGTACTTTTTTGGATTTTTCATAATAATTTAATATCTATAATACCATTGCTATTCATCTGAGGATGACATGTTAGTATAAAGTTTTAACATTGACACCATATTAATGACCTAAGCCACATACATAAATCACTTTTGTAATGGTGATTGAATAATATATTGAGACTATATTTTTCTATATTTAACTCATGGGTTTATTTAACTCATTTAGACATTCTTTAACTCTTTAACTCGTTAACTCTTTAAGAGAGACTTTTCTTTCCGAAAACTACTTTAAACCGGCCTTTTCTTTCGCTGTTGTTTCAAGACCAGTATGAGTAACTTGTCTCACGTAAAGTAGGCTACGAAATCGAACTTTTGACGGAGGTTATTAAAATTGTATACGATATAACTTCTAAGTTCTAAAACAAAACAGAACATTTTAATCCGGTTATTTGCCACCCTCGCCTTCAACCCCGGTGATAATAATACACCAGGACAAAAAAATCTTAGATGTGTTTGTATATAAGTTAGTAATACGAGTATAAAACGTTCCAAGCATAAGTTACCTTTATATATATATATATAAGTATAGGTTGAATCGGTCATTACCTTTCCATAAGAATTTTAGCCAAGTAGTTGTAGGGCAAAGTGGAACGGAAGAGGGGTCGGTTGCCCGGACTACGGCGACCACGCGGCACTCCCCAACACCCCCTTTCTCACTGACTCAAGGTTAAGGGCAATGCTCTTCTCATTTATTAACAGAATGTTTTATCGTCTTATCTTAACCTATGATCCTTCACGCGATCGTTTGACATAGCAATTAAGGATTTACTGGTAACTTAACGTTTGGCGCGTTTTCGGGTTCTTTACTGAAAATAAGAAAATTGTAACTGACAACAATTTAATCGTCAATATTCTATGTAGAACCCTCCTATAATTGTATTTCGTCCGTTGAAAGCTTACTCAAGCTCGTATCAGAATAGTGTCCATTAAATGATCCGTCAATCGTCAGTGGTACTCCACGACGTTTAAACTCTAATCCTTCTCCTTAAAAAAAGGAATAGAGGCCTATTTATAGCAATGGCGCGTTTTGACTAAACTAATTTAATACCATAAGAAATGTCATCGACTAAGAAATATATATTTTTTTATTTTTTATGCTTTCAAATCCATGGTCGCCAACCCAAGACCAGGTTGCTAAGGTTTTGTTGTCCATCCGTTCATCAAACCATCGTATGTCACAGTACTGTATCTTTAGAAACATAGTAGGATAATTAAAAAAAAAATAATATTATAATTTTATCAAAGTTTTGTCCTTTCAATTCGGTTAATAAAATGTCTTGAGAAAACCTGCATGTCTCGGGAGAATTTCAGGGACGTGTGTTTTCTCTAATATGCAGTGGAAAGTAAAAAGTTGTATGTAGGAAATTAAGCTCTAAGACATCTCCCTTTACGGGAGAAAAAGCTTTAGATAGCTTTGGGTAATTACAGCCTGTTACAGCCCAGTTTAGTTATGTTAGGTATAACAAAAACAGTTAGAATATTGTTTTAATTATTTAAATAGTAGATAACTCTCAGTGCTAACGCCGTGCGGGGACGGTCTTGCCGAGGTGTCATAAAAGGCGACTAAGGCCATAGTAGTGCGAAAAACAGTACACCAACCAGTATGGTGATGGGCAGTAGCGTCACCATATCTTGCCACAACACACTGAGCTCACCAACCCGCCTGCCAAACGTGACGATTATTTACGCTTCCTCCACCAGAAATTATGAGCTTAGGAGCCAGGCTTACGTTCAGCAGTGACCATTAAACGGCTGATGTGTTGATGGCTTTTTCAATTCTACCCTCAAAGGCTTAAATACATTTACATTAACAGGTTGAATCAATCATAAAAGTAACAAAATCTCAGTATTTGACTCGACTCGCACTTGGCCAAGTACTAATCGTTGCGTTATTATTAAGTTAATGCCTTCTCCGCCAAAAAACATAAATGACGACATTTTATGTCACGTAAAAACCTTTAATACATTTTTATTTACAGTTCACAGTGATGGAGTACAAAAGATTTTTGTGGATATTTGCATAATATATAACGATAGAAATTCCTTTAATTCTTGCCGCAGTTCCGCTAGCCAGCGGTTGAACTGCGTTGCGGATAAAGCTCCAACCCTTTTCTTTCATAGATATTCTATGACGATTTTTATATAATTTTTCTATTAGAAGAGGACGTCACTTGTAAATCTTACTATGGTTTGGTTAACTTAGAAAATATCAAAATCCAAACCAGGTTGTATTGTATTGAGAAGCGATTTGGGTTTTCTAGTATTTGCTTTTGTTTTAGCGATTTGGGGTTAGCGAGAGTGAGCCTTATCTTGCACTCTTAGTTTAAATTAGTGCAATATAATATTTTATTAAATAAGTAAAATCAGTCCAAGGCTGCCGGGTCCCTAAACAAAGAAAAACAGGTCTTTGCAAATTAATCGCTAATGTTTGGTTTGACTACTATTCTGGTATAGTGGTGCAAGTATTTGCCTCAACGCTGACGGTCGCGGGTTCGATTCCTGCTCGGGGCAGATTTGTCTCCGGTCTGGGTGTACGTCCTCGTGGGTTTCCCCACCGCGCCTCGGCGAGCACGTAAAGCCAACGGTTCCGGTTATTAATCATAGACACCTGATAACGATCGTAAGTCATGGTAGGGATATTATCCGCCAACCCACAGTTGAGCAGCGTTGTGGATTAAGCTCCGATCCTTCTTCTAGATGGAGAAGCGGTCTTTGCGCAGCAGTGGGAGATTCAGTTCAGTATGGTTTAAACATAGCGAGATCGTAGTCAATCACATATTTAAATTAATCGATTCCTTATCTTTTAATAAACAGCCTTTATAATTGATAAAAAATTAATCATTTTCTTTAAAAAGTCGTTCAGAAACACAATTATATCATTAATTCATATAATTCAGAATTATTTTAAACATTAAAATGATATGGTTAAATTAAAATCTTAAACATAAAAATTAATTACTTATTAACGTTTAAAAAACGTTAGTCCCTTTAATCGGAGATCTGTTTTAACCTTGAGATAAGATCGTCTGTTGCTAGACGTGGTCAGCTCGCGTTGAACACGCGACCACTGACGATCACGACCCCATGAACTCCTGTTCTAGGAATTCATTATATTATAATATAATTTAGTATAGTCGTATAGTTAGTACATTTTCACATTATATTAACATTATAAAACACTTAAGTTAAAGTTGAAGGACATTTGTGTTTGTAATAATAATTAAAAAGTTCAAATTTAAACTATTACTACTAATTTTTCAAGTTCAAACTGACTACTATAACAAATTCGAAAGTTTTGATGAATTTTTGTTACTCTTTCACATAAAAACTATTGAACCGTCTGCAATGAAACTTGGAACGTAGATAGCTTGAGATCCAGAATAACTTATAGGATTGCATTTTATCCCGATATACCTTCGAGATTGGAAGTTACGCGAGTAAAATTGCGAGGCACATCTAGTTTCTAATACATTTAGGCTAAAGAAATCATTCATATTTAGTTTCTTGTAAAGATTTTCAATGTATTTTTTGACATTTTAATTCGTCGTCTGATTTCTATATTATGTGCTATTGTTTGAGCCTTTGCTAATACAAGCTATTAGCTAGTCTCCCCGTGATCATGGCGATTGAAACATTGCCGAAATATAGGGAACTCAACAAAATTATAAACACGGTAAGCACCCGAACAAATATAAATTTAAATATGAAGCTATTAGCTGTTAGGTACCTTACACAAGCTATTAGCTGTTACCGGTTAATGGGAGTGGCGAGTTTACTATTAGCAATGCCTTGAAAAACGGTCAAGTGCAAGTTGGTTATTTATTAATGTACTTATACGTGTTATGTGCTATTTAGTTGTAATATTGGAATATTTGTTAAGATATAGTTAAAATATTATATAAAACTGGAATATTTGTTAAGCTATAGTTAAAGTAAGAAGCATATTATTCGGTACAAGATTTATAGAAATGATAAAGAGTTTTGGGTTTAGTGATGTTTTTATGATGGAGATATGACTAAATATATGAATGCGTATAGTTTAAGTATAGTGGACAGTAAAACTAACTTCTGTTTATGGGCACTGCGTGTATATATATATATATAATTATTAAACATAATATTAACAATTTGAAAATAAGTAACCGTTTACTTTCTTGCCATTTTTTTTTCTGAGCACAATCCACAGTCGACTCTCGATAATTTAAAACTCAAGGGAACAGAGATAAATTTCAAATTAACAAGAGTTCAAAATAACAAGTGTTTAAATAACCACGAGGGGGGGTTACTCCAGTAAACAAAAGTTTGATCAAAATTAGTTATTTATTATATCTATATTATTATTATGTATTAACTATTAAATACAATTATTCACTAATTTTTAATTTGAAAAGAAGTCTGTAATCTTTTTTGAGTAAGCGACTTCAGTCTATGTATCATTGTCCTAAGAATTTTTGGTAGTGGTGAGAGCTGCGAAAAAGTCGTCGTTCGTGTCGGTTTCCACTCGCTTTTTTTCATTTATGGAAAGACATTTGTACTTTCTTGGACTCATTAACGTTTGAAATAAGACTAGAATGCGAACTTACTCATATCTCATTTATGTAAATAAACGACATGTTTGCGCACGATAAACGCGTCAAATTATAGAGTATGGAAGCCAGGATTTCAAATTATCGCATGTTCGCGAGCAAGATACTACTCCGTCAACTTCAAATTAGCGAGGGGACCAATTAACATTGATTTTATTCAATTTATCGAGTATTTTTCAAGGGACCGGAAAATATCGAGAGATTCAAATTTACGAGTGTCAAATTATCGAGAGTCGACTGTATATTCCAAATCACATAACATACTGCACATAATAACAAACACACTATCACATAATAACTAGAATACGTTTTTGCTAGTTTTACAAGTAAATGAATATTTTAATATCTTGTCAATTGTGTTGTATTTTTTTCTTTGGTTGAGATTTAACTCCAGAAAAATGTAGCCATGTACCTTTTTTTTTTTCGGAAATTTGTTAACAGAAATGTACAATTATTGTATATTTTAAGACGTTTCCTTAATGGATCTTTCCTATAAAGATTCAACGGAGGCCTGAACACCAACCTATTCCAACTTCAAGTGTGGAACTTGTAAAGGAAAGTAAACTTTGATCTATTATTTTTGTCTCTCAAGAGATAAACTTTCAATGCACATCAAAAGTTTTGTGAGAATGTCCAGAGTTACATGACTCATTGACTTAGGCTCTACGTATATGTATTGTAATATATATAAACTAAACTGAATCAGACTGTAAACAGCCCATTGCTGGGCAAAGACATCTTCTCCATGTAGAATAAGATTGGAGCTTAATCCACCACGCTGCTAAACAACGGTTTACGGATAATTTATCTACCTTGATTAATGGTCCCTATCAGATATTCTCCGAGGTACGGTTGGGAGACCCACAAGGACATACGCGTACACCCAGACCGTCTCTGCCCCGAATAATATAAAATATCTGCCCCGAGCGAAAATCGCATCCGCGACCGCGGCCCACTACAGTGGAACGGTTTGAAACTTTAAGCCTCGGGTTAAAAATATATAAACATCTTATTATATTAAAAAAGAACGAAATAACTGTTGTTGGGATTTAAATTAGAATATCTATTTCTTTTTTAAATACATTTTAAACCTGACTTTACAAAGTTGCTGTTGGATTTGTTATGTATGTTTAGCATTAAAAAATTGCCATAATTCAGGCTAATTCAGGCCTAATTAAAATTCAGGCCTAATATAAAATCAACTAATGCTTTTTCCAATTAAATTGACATCGTATGGCTCGAAGGGTAATTCAAATCGAGGGTGTTTTTATCGTGTCCAATTTATTACAAGGGACCTACCTGTCGCCGTCATGAGTATGTAATGTCGATGTAAAATTTTTATATGTAGGTACTAGAAGCTAATATAAAAATTTCTTTGTTTCCTTAAATGTACTAATCACTGGACAGATCCAATCATTGAAGTAATATGTACTAACGTACATTATACCTCAATGGATCTAATTTAAAAAAAATATTTTGATCCTAGAAAGCCTATTTATTAAGGAAGGTTTTTACACAATAAGTAACAGGAGTAAAAGTAATAAAGTTAGTTTCATTACGTTATCTTGTAATGAAAAAAAAAATTCAGTCAGAAAGGCGGCCTTATCGCTAGCTCTATCGTAAACTAGTAACTAAGTAGCACTAAAGTAGATAACGAAATAATTACACAAATATGTAGACACTTAATAATAAATAATGGTTTGTCTCATTTTAACTAATAAACTGCAAGTTCTTGGTTTCACAGAACAGATAATGTAAGTTTGCTGGTGAAAAGGAAAAATATATCATAAGCTTTTATCTATTGTATACGTTATACGTCATACGTCAGATAGCTTATCAGCAACTGGTGGCACAGGCCGTCAATATTGTAAACTTATCTCAAAGTTTATTACATAGATAAATAAAAATTTTTGACGATATTTTAATATATAGATAGATTCGGAATGACGTATTAATGTCGATATATTCTCGAGGTGGGACATGAGTAATAGAGTGGGTCAGTTATAAAAACAGGTGGATTGTTCATAACCAAATGCCCCATCTAACTAGATCATTATAAATATAGTTTGTATAATTTGTTGTGTTTATCGTTACAAATGTCAATCTGGTGAAACAATTAGAATAACGTGCATGTCCGTCAGTCATAAAGTTGCATCGTTTTAGTATTTCATATCGCTGTCACTGGAAAATTCCGGTTAAAATAATCGATTCGTTTAACGAAATGCTACCTGATATGTATGACGTCAGTGTAAAATATTCAAAGCCTTAAGTGCATTTATTTGGAAGTTTAAATTAGTGCAACTTTTTTAATATAATATGAAAATAGCCAAGATTTATAATTATCTTCAAAAACAGGATAACTTTTTACTTGACCTATTAGTCTAAGGGCAGGTTTCACCACTTGCTATTTAGTTCCGTATAACCTACCTAGCACTTATTTTGACAGATAATCAATACAAGCAATAGAGCAATAATAGCAAGTGGTGAAACTGGGTCTGAACATTTAAATTATTAAATATAATATCATTTGTTTTTAGATAAGCTGTTAGTACTTTTTCATAAAACCATCCAGCTGCGCACCGGTCTGAGGACTATGTCGGAAGAAAGTTTACCGGTGGGAGGGATGCGCTGTGCCGCGCTCCCGGCTGCATGGGTACCACCATCTTGCTTGTTTCTCTCGGGAAACAGCTTTGCTGTGTTTCGGAGAGAAGAGCAAGACAGGCAGTGTAATTACTGGCACCGAGACTTTAACACCTTATGTCTCTGGATAGGCAACACATAAATGAGTTGCCTGGGCTAGCTCCAGGTAAACTAGTTTATATTCATGGGCGACGTTAACCACTTACCATAAGGTGGAACATCTGCCAGTTTGCCTATTCACTTAATATAAAATAAAAAAAGTTTCGACGTGTGTGTGTCTCTAGAACTAGACCTCTCGGGCGCCCAAGAACTCAATGGACGTCGTGAAGCAGGACATGAAAGCCAATGGACTAACTAACAATGGGTGATGCTAAAGATCGTGCAAAGTGAAGGAGACTTAGACAGACCTTGGCAACAACTGGGAATAATAATGACAGGCAAGAAGCAGATAAAAGCATAGTTGTCAACTGTATTAATACAGATTTTTCAACAGACACCTACCTGTCAATACTGTTTTATAGTACATATAGTTAATATTTTATATTTATTTTGATTATGATAGTGGTTCCTAATTTCTGTTTTTGGCTATTTTCGTTGTGATGATGGGTTATACTATTTTTTCTTTTGCAATTAAGCAATTGTTTAATTTTAATGATGTATAACTATATAAAGTGTATTAATTAATGTATATTTATTTATGATAATTGTTCTTTAGTATTTTCGATTTTGATTATTTTGGTTATGATGATGATAAAGTGTCACTTTTTTCTTTTTTATTTCTTTTTAAATATTATAAATATTGAATTGTAGTAATGTATGTTTAATGTAAAAATATTTTAATTATTTATGATTTTTTGTGTGTTTAATCCATGTATTCCAAAGTGTTATGTACACTTGTAAGTGACATGTATATTAGATATATTATTATAATATATTGTTTAACTTTTGAATTTTTTATATGTATGTTTTAAGTCTGCTTTTTAAATAAATAAATAAATATTTTGTAACTAATAACCTTTAATTGAATTTCCTGACAGACTTTGATTTTGAGTTAATGAATGAGTTATTCGTCATCGCCGTGCTAAGGATTTTAAAGTTAAGTATAGACACAAAACTTGGAAAGGAAGGATTTTTGCTTCTATCTTTCAGGGATGATACAGGAGATGAAAGTTTTCATGAAAAAGCGATATTATTTATTTGTAAGTTTAAGTGTTTTTATTTTGTAATTTGAACTTAAAAGTACAAAACTTTATATATAGTAAATTTTTAATAACAAACAAACAATTTTTTTGCGTGTTTGAAAATTTTTCCCTTTACGGTGACAAAGGGGAATAAATTCGAATATAAAAACTTTATCTTTAATTTTTTTACTATAAATAAATTAACAGATATATTATGAGCTGAACTGAACTAAATCAGCCTGTACACGTTCTACTGCTGGGCAAAGGCATCTTCTTGATACAGGAGAAGGGTTTGGCGGCTTTATCCACCATGCTTCTCCTGGCTGATAATAATTTAATGGGTAACGATTGTTATCAGGTGTCTGTAATAACAACCGGGACCGACAGTTTTTCGTGCTCTCCGACAAGGTGGAGAGACGCACAAGTAAAAATGAAAATATCAGCCCTGAGCGGGAATCGAACCAGCTATCGCCGGCGTTGAGGCGACTACTCGCACCATTACAACAGAACGGTTATCAACAGACATGTTTTAAACTTTATTAAAAATTCCACCAATTTAATTTAATTTCCAATTTATTTTTTTAGGCGTTTATTATTTTAAAATCTAGACGATTAATTAATAAGTATATAATTATTTGAAGTCAACTCTTGAACTGTAAGATTCTTTTTCAACCACTTGTTGACGTTTCGACATCATTTTATATTATTGGTAATGTTTTGATAATTACTTATATCAAAACATCTATCAGCTATATAAGGCAGGTACTTAAAAATATCAAATTAATGAATAATTGAATATGTAAATGTAGTTTATTGTTGTCGATTGGTTATTCTTTTCTCGATCTCGATCTTTCGATGTATTCCTTAGTGTATGTTGACATAAATATTTCTATCACTTTCGTGCGTAACGTAGTAAATTAATATTCTTTTTATGTTTTACGAAACATCCAAAAACTTACAAATAATTTGTTTGAAGCTCGTTCTAAAATTCTATTAAAAAGAACCGACAGAAGAGTAATTCGTTAGAAATTTCGATATAAATTTGGTGTTAAATGTAAAAAAACCTAGTTCTAATGCTTACCACGAAGGATCTCGTTTGAGCTTCACATTGTTGTACAAAGCACGCGGCGTGCTAGCATACGTGTACGGCCCCTTGGCGCGAGGGGCTTGCGGGCCCTCCACCAGCACAGCGCGCACCGACACGCTCATCGGCCAGTCTCCTCGCCGTCCTCAGCACAAGGAGATAGCACTCCTCGCAAGCGGCTATCACGAAACAACACATAAAGTATACAATAATAACGGCCTGTCAACCGCCGGACGCACAATGACAGCCACATTTGATTGTGGAACCTCCACACGTCATTTCGAAACACGACTTCATGGATTGTAATTATATCGATTGTTAAGTCACTGTCCGTTCTCGAATAGTTTTTACGCGATGGTTAACCGATTATCGGTTGCCATGGTAACAGATAATCAAGCCTTTTTGGTCATCAGTTTTATTACCTATATATTATAGGTACGTTGTGTCTATCGTCGTTAACCGATTTATTAATATTAAATCATGTGTTTTATTTTATTGATTGGTCTTTATAATGATTCAATATAATCAATATAATACTTTATGTATATTTATTTATCTATATATTATATTTGAATATTATTATCTTAACTTTATATTCTCTACCTAATATTTGATATTTATTTGTGTGACTAACAAAAAAGAAAAAATAAAAGATGTGTAGATATGTATATTGTTCTTTACAATTTTATTTGTATACAATATAAATTGTAATACAATTGTAAAAAAAAAACTTGTATAAAAGAAATTAAGATAAAAATATTTAAGTAATATACTCATATATACATACATAGACACGAGATATTTTTCTTAATTTTTAAAAAACTAAAACGTTAAACATAGTACATACTGTACACTAGCGACATCTATTCGTTTGAATTGGTACTACTTCAACAACAAAAGAGAGTTCGGCACACAGTACTAGGGTTCAAAAGCACGTAAGCTTTTGTTTTCTTCATTGTAGTACATCAGTTTTAAACTAGATGTCAGGTTTTCGTTTCGAATTTAGTAAACCGGACCATCAAAATTTTTAGGATTTTGAACACAATTCGATTAGTTTTTTTTTGTCAAAACCAAAACTATTTTCTAAAGTAAATTAACTTGAGTTGCTTCTTATAACACGCATTAATAAGCTCTGCAGCGTTTAAATGTTAAACAAACAGATAAGCCTAATGAAATTTGTTATATGGAAATTATTATAATATTTTATATTTTAAGTTTTCATTTGATACATCATAAATTGAAGCTGAAATAAAAAAAAAGAAGTCACATTATTTAAATATTTAATAGCCTTTGTCATTCGCACAATTATTACGAACATAATGACATATTATATGTTAACCACCACCACCACATCAATCGTTGTATGTCCACTGCTGAACATGGGCCTCCCACATCATCTCTGGAGCTACGTTAAAATTTAACGCCTTAATTATTATTTAATAAGAATTAAGGCAGTGAAATTCTTTGTGTGTTCACACCGACATATAAAATTGTTTAAGTGTGAGTTGGAGACGCACACAAATCATTCTGTATATAAATTTTATTGATATAAGTCTAGTTGGATCTTGTGGGTCTCCCAACCTTGCCTCGAAAAAAAAAAATAAACTCCTACTTACTTACGGCAACTTTTTAGTTACTAAACTTACGGCAATGTCAGCTTTTCATTTTTCTGAACAAAATTTTACATCAAATGTTAAAATTCATGGTCTTACTTTTATTTCTGATACTATGTTATTTAGCAAAAAATAAGTTATGATGAAGCCTTTCGATCGGTATGATAAAGCTACAGGATAATTTTTTTTCTCGTATAGCAGGTTCGAATCCCGGTTCAACCAGGCAATTATTTAAAAATCTATGAATGCAGTTTAAATTGTTTTTTAAAATGTAAATGAAGTCTCCTTTCAGTAAAATGTTCCATCTATAATATTTAAAGTATTTCCTCTCCATGTGGCATAGCCGTGGGACACCCGGTATCACAGATATTTGAAATAATATTTCTATGCCCGGTATATATAACTGTTGTTATCAGAAACATCTGATAATGATTGTTACTATTATATTGTAAATTATCGTTGAGTCATCAGTCCGTAAGAAAGCAGCGTGGCGTATCAAGCACCAAACCTTCTCGTGTATAGAAGAAGAGGTTTTTGATTAGCAGTAAGATATTTATAGCCATTTTCAGTTCAGTCCCGTAGTTATTCTTTGTGAGATTTTACATGTTTATTTGTTCGGTTCAAAATGCAGTTCTGTAAATACCTATTTGAGACACGGACGGACAGGAAACTCTCAGTAATACTCCTAGGGCACCTTGGCTTAGAGAAGCTTAACAATCAAATATTACTATGATTAGATCGTGTCCTAAATGTGTATGTAGAATATAGGCGATTTTTTAATTCTAGAATCAAACCAGTGGATTTTGAAAATATAATATTCAAAACCAAATAAATAATGTCTGCAAAACACAATCTGTAGCACTATCCAATAGTGTCGCTGCTAAGGAATCAATTCTGGGAATTAATTTGATATGACCTAAAAAGAAAACCTTAAACTAAGACTCCTTTTTAAAAGTGTAATTTTTTTTCGTTCTATACCCAGAGTCATAATCTCTTCGTCAGTTTAACAATCCGTTTCGCACAAAGACCATTTCTATTTTAAAACCTTTAATTGAAAAAATATTTGGGTTTATAAGCTACGTTTTAAATATAATCATAGTTTTATTATGTCCGTGTGGGCCGTCCAAACGTGCCTCGGAGAGCACGTAAAGCCGTCGGTCCCGGTTGATATTATAGTAAATTATCCGCCAATTGGTAGCAGAGAAGGGTAGTAGATTAAGCTCCAACCCTTCATCTGTATGGAGAGGAGACTTTTGCCCAGTAGTGGGTTGTTTACAGGCTGATTCAGGTCAGTATTATATCTAAAAATATGAATTAATTACCTTAATAAAGGCAAAATACAAACACGTACAGACTTAATAAGCAAATGATTTAATATAAACAAAACTTCAAATAAAACAAATCGCTCCGCAATACAAATAAATCGCGCAATAACATTCTGCCCTCTTTGAAATCTATCCTTGTATGAATTTACACGTTTCGAGATCGTTGGCGCGCGCGCCGTGTCCAATGCCCCGATGAAGATGTCATAAAATAATGACAATATAACTTTCCGAAAGATAATTCTCTCGCTGACAACCCTGGGGAAAACATCCCGAGTCATCCCTTAACTCCATTGAAAACTATACTTTATTTCATTGCAGTAAAATCGGTATTATTTAAAGCGGTTTAAAAAGCAGGGGCGTTCCACAGCGCGGCCACCGGACAGGGTTGTCAAGGCGTATAGTAATAAATATAGTTGCTCTTTCACTTAACAGAGGAGCGTGGCTTAATGATCTGTGCGTAATACCCTTGAAACATAACTTCCGCAGTGTTTTGTCGTAAAAAAGTCGTCGTTACGGGTCGCGGGCGGCGCGTGCGCTCCGACGTACTAATGTCGCTTTTTTAGGAAACTATTACCGACTGCAAATAATATGGGCTGGTAATAAACATCTCAGGGAAGTTCGAACGATGAAAGACATAGATTTATCGTGCTCATTGTGCTTTTTTAATGTTTCTTTTTTATTTATTTAGACGTAGGTAGGATATCGGCAGAAATCGTATTACAAGTTTCAATCGATTTTTACAAAAACGTGAGTAATATTATTTTAAAATTTTAAAAGTTTTTACCTTGTATGTATACGTAAGGTTCTTTTCCAAAAAAAATTTTTAAATGAGTTTTTTTTTAATTTACACTTGCAAGTGCGTTTATTTCAGTAGGTACCTAATGGTTGTTGCAGACACATTTCAACTTCCTCATTACTGTGATCTATTTAAAAAAAGTATTTTAAAGTAATGAACTGATTATTGTATATGTAATTTTGTTTTTTTTTTGTTACTTTCTTTTTCGAAGAACAGTGGGCAAAATTTGATCCTGTTCAGCATAATCTTTTTTTATGCAAGCCATTTTTCAGAGTGACGTCTTATTCGTTAAGAAGAATGGAAAGAAAAAAATAATATAATAAATCAATATAAAGTCGTGAGACTGCTGCATGAGATACAATTTTATTCTAAAAAAAATCTCATGAAAACTCCCAACATTATTTTTACAAAATGTAGTACCTATTTCGCTGACTTGAATATATGTATACTTATATATAACTTTTAAAATAACAATAACAATAAAATTTACAAAACAAAACTGAACAATATAAACCTATTTTATTGATCATATTGTATAAGAAAAAAGGAATAATCAGACAGATTTACAGACAACACTTTATTGCAGATAACACATCGCCGTACATCAACGCTCCTGTACAATAATTCGCCTGATTAATATGATAGCAAAATTATAGTAATACTATCGATGTACACATGAACAATACTACTTGGCTAATAATGTAATTTTAAGTCTAATAAATGTTTTTGATTGATTCAGTTTGCTGATATAAATGTTTTTAATTTTAAACCTTTGAGGGTAGAATGAAAAAATTCACCACCAGATCAGCAGCTGTATGTCCACTGCTGAACGTAGTCCTAAACGTTTATTATATTTAGATTGTTTGTATTGTTTTAACAAACAAAAAAAAGATCTACTGTTTTTACGGTCTTCAAGATTCTATTGAAGTTGTAACCTCGACCGCATTAATTTCACTTATTTTCACTCGTCAAAGCCATTAACTCCAATTAATAATAATAACAGTATCATAAAATATAATGGAAAAAATAATTTAAATGACCCACCGTTGGGCTTTACCTTTATTATGGAGAAGGTCACTTTTTATACAAACATCTAAAATACAAAACGCAATTCCATTCGATGTATATTATCATTCAAAACAGTTAATCTATATTCGTTTAACGTTATAGGAATTATCGTAATGATGTGCACACGTGGACTACATAATAAGTAAATGGACGAATATGGGAAATGAAACTAGCTTTGTACATAAATATCATTTACATCCAATGAGTCGTCAACCATTTTAACATGTGTATAAGTTTTTCCTGCATTAATTATATTTATATTAAAAAAAATTGTAATACTGTAATTTGTCCTATAAAAATTGTCACTTTATGAATAAATACGTGGTTATTTTATTTTAAACAAGACGTCTCATGTGCCGTAATTTTACTTATGTTTATTTATTTATTTATCATGGAAAACCAATAGAATTGAGTATAGTATTATTATAACATAGGTACAATATACACTTCAGATAAACACGTGTGTAAATGCAAATTGAAATCATTTAGTACAGAGAAATTATAATATTACAAGAGATACAACGATTGATGAATATACTATTATTACCATCCTCCCGCCCCGGCTTCGCACTGTTTTGCACACTTTTTTGTATATATAACTAACTATAATATACTTAGCTAGGTACTAAAGAGATTTGTCAACCGACGAAGTTTTAAATAGAAGTAAATTATTTACTTAATATCGTAGCGTGCGTCATTACAAGAAATTATTAGTATTCAGTTAGGTTAATTAAAGGCGTCTTCAAAGAGGTATTCTAGTGTAGGGGAACAAATTTTGAACTAAGAAAAAAAAATTGAAAATTATAAAAATACAGGCTGGTAAAGTGGAGGGGGGCGGGGGAAATAAGGGTGCATCCTTCTTGACATAATTCCAACACTTTTGGTAATCTGAAAAAGAAAAGAAAAAAAGTGTGTTTGTACCTATAATTATAGTAAGAAGTTATACTTACAATAAAACGATGCGCCGAGTTAATGGGTAGTGCGCGCCATCTATAATCAGACCCTGGTAACCATCTAAAAACAAAGTACTGGTCAAGACGAATCAAACGAGCCGAAACTCGATGGGGTCGTCGGTGTGCGCGTGCACCGTAAAAATTTATTCTCATCATTTTTCCCTAACACGCCAAAAAAGTATAACTTCAAAAAGTTTCGTTATTAGTAAATGTCCCTATCGTCTGAACTACTGAAATAAAAAATCACAAAAATGGCGGCTGTTTGAAAGAGTGATTTTTTGTCCTCTTTTTTTAAAGTTTTGAATTTTAAATTTTTTTTTTAAATAGTAAAAGACAAAATATTTACATATTTATAGTTCAAACAATAGAGAAATATATATAATTAAAATCCACACCCAAGTTTTGGTTTATTAGAACTTGAGAAATTCTTTCAGATGTATTAGAAAAAGTAGTTTCGAGTAAAACGCGTTTAAATATTTTAGCAAAGTTGCAGGCAGTCTGTACTTGCATTTCGTTAAATAACAAGACTAAGCTTGAGCGTGTTGTCCGCAGTTTCCTAAAATGAAAAATAATTGAAACAAGTTTTGTGTAAATCGAGGTGGAAAAATCCTGATCAGTCAGAGAATCTCAACTTACCTCTTTTTTATCCTCGTTTAACGTTTTTAGTATCAAAGGTCGGAGACCATTTTCAAACCATTCTTTAGTTTGTACCTTTGTATGCTTCTTTATACTCAATCTCTGTGATCCCAGTTTAATATCTGACATACGTGTTTCGATTTTATAATACCTACGATATCCCAGATTTTTTAATTTTAGCCCCAGGGAATGACATCGATGGGTAGGTTTCACGAGTTTTTTTCTACAAACTATACCCGCGGAATTTTTTGTTCTACGCGTTCTGACTTTCATCCGCTGTCCCAAGAGAACCGGAATAAATTTCTGGGTTAAGGGTACACAGGATCCTAACTCGTAGCATGAACTCAAATTATACCAAGTTTCATTTTCGGCATAACAAAACACAACAACAACAATTAAGTAATAATTTTCGGCGTGACGTGTGGCCAAAGTACATATAGACACACGGACAAAATTAAACAAATTACATTTTTGGCTACAGTATCGATTATATAAGAGTGCCATACAATGAAATTATTCAAAATACATATTTCTAATGTACATAATTTATTAAAGTACCTATTCATGTATGCAGTCAGCAGTTACAACTAAAGTGTTTTTACTTATTGTTAGTGATCCTTATACTTGAAAAAAAGTTTCCAGTGTATAATTAATATAAACGGACACAAGAAAGATTGATATAATTATATATAAAGTTGATATATTTTTCAAATGAAAAAAAGTTTTAATACACGTATTTTTTTTTCTTTTTTAATCAATTAATATAATTATAAACTTGAGTAATTAATTTTTTACTATTCAATTATAAAAAAATTGCAGCAAACGATAAATTAGACTTTTTTTTTTTAAATAAACATTTGTAATGTTTTTTATTGTTTGTTGTAATTATTTGTGTCAAATTGACATAACTAAAAGCCATACAAGAATAATTGAATTGAACGCAAGGAATTTATATAATAACTGGAACGCTCACTTAATAAAATTGTATATTCAAATATGCACCTTGAAATATTTGACATAAGGTTGACATTGGCTTATAACAAGTAAAGTGAAAAATCGTTCCTAGCATTTCGTTGACTACCGGTATTTTGTCTCTTTCTTACGAGAGTTGCCTTGAAGCCATGGTAGAAAGAGACACAATCCCGGCCGTAGGAACATTTTTTGAGTGCACGTGAGCATTCTAGTTTGTATATAAATTCCTTGATTGAACGTTACAGGTGTATGTTTTAAGTGAAGTATGTCACCTATGTTGGCAGTGGACTTCAAGAGTTGTATAAAATATTTTCACTTTTTTGACGCTTTCATGTTATGAAAATATCTCTGAATCAAATGCATTTTAAAATGAAAATCAGACAATATTTTAATTATTTATGAAAATGAAGATTGATAAAAAATAAAAATAAAATATTGTTTTATTAACTAGATCTAACCATTAAATATTTCATCATACTTAACGTTAATAACGTATTTTTGGGAAGTTATTAACTTAGTATAAAGCAGTGGCGTGCCTAGTACTTGAGAACAGGGCAAGTCTGACATACATTTTTATATGATTATATATTTCTATGATATATATATTTCTATATGATATTTTTATATACATTTTGTTTATGATTCGATTTTTTTTTAAATAAATTTCATGACAATTTATAAATTCCATGAAATTTTGCAACCCTTCACTCTTCAGTCTTCATAATCATTGCCGTCGGCGAGTTTTAACAAAGCACACTGAAGGCATGTTACTAATAGACAGAAAATCACAAACATGTCAGCATTGACAAAACCCCACGCGTTCTGTTACAAACCTACATCACAAACTAACAAACAAAAAAAAAAAACACATGAAAAGTTAAAGCGCTATTACAGAGACATTAAAAAAGCTTATGATAGGTATCGAAAACTGCACGATTGACTTTTGAAAAATTTATTGGTTGTTTAACGTAATAATAATGTAACAAATGAAAATTTCAAAAGTTTACTTTTGAAATTTTCATTTGTTGTTTAACGCAATAATAAGATAAAGTAATTATAATTGAAACAAATTTTGTAATTTTGATCTCAGACTCGATGCGAGATTTTATTACATAGGCTACGGAATGAATGATATCATTTTGATTTTTATTCGACAAATAACTAGCCCCGGTTTGCCGCTATCTTGTTGTTGCATATGTTTTTCTAAAACAAGGTCGTAAAAATATGCAACACCAACAATACAATTTATTGGAATGAGAGCAACCTACAATCCAATGAGTCTTATATACTGATCTATTAAACTTTTGTGAGACTTACTTGTTTGCGAAATACACAAATCCGGTGTATTAGGTTATTCCGAAGCTATGTTTTTTTTTCTCCGTGAAAGATAAAGATTTCACCTTTTCCTCGCCTATTAAAACTTTCACAGACTTTAAATTCTTACAAGAAACAATAAGATTTCTATCAGAACTCATTTTAAAATCAAAATCACGAAAATGAAAAATGTATCAGTTATCCGCTCAATCACTAAACAAAATGTATATCATCATTATAAATATTTACACTCTTTGACATGTACCGTGAAATTTGAAAACAAAAACCAACTTCGTGGCGCTAATACTGTGGCGCTAGTTTGTGACTAACTTCATAGTGAAAGCCGGGCTTATTCTTCCATACTAATTGCTATAGAAACACACAGTAGTTATATCTATAGACATAGCACTTTTTCATAGGTTAGAACGGTGCAGAAATACACGCCGGCGAAGCCCCGTTGCAAGCCAATGAGTGTGAGCGAGATGCATACGGCCGTCAACGCTACGTAGTATTTGGCGGCCGGCGGGCGCGGCGCGTTCGGACACTACTTATAATAGTCATAGATAAAAAACAAAACGATGTGAAAGAATTGGCGCGCGAAAATTTAAATATGAAAGTCAATGTTTTCGGTCGGTACGGAATTTGAAGTAGGGCAAGCCCGGCTTTTTGGCTTGTATGAAGCTACCGCCACTGGTATAAAGTGTTATTATGTAATAAAATACTATAGTTAAATGAAAGACATCAATTAACTATTAGGGTCCACATCTTGGCCAAAATATGTATGGAAAGTGACCAATGCCCTTTATGTCATTCATTTGAATAATGATCTATTTATAAGATCAGAAGATAAAAAAAGAAGATTAGCTCTGCTACAAATATTTCATAATTTGTTACATTTTGTTGTTTTTATATTCTGTTTGAAATACAAAACCTTTTTGAGACGTACATCTTACGACCCTTGGACAAATGATAAAGCTAAGGACATATTCAAGTCAAAGCATCCTTATCCAGTAATCACTTACATTCACAGACTCGAACGTTTACAGCACATCAAATAATCCTGTCCCCCAACAGAATCGACAATAAAAACTCCTCGGTTATCTAAAAACACGGCTCCGTTCAATTTATTAGAGAGTCATACATATGTATGTATCATGACCCTGCCGAGTGCCGACGGTGAAAAACTATCCGTTAATAAAATCAATTGAATAATACATTAGAATTGCCATTTCAGGGATTTCGTACGATTCGGAACCGCGGGAAAAAGTCGGCGACCGCGAGCGACCGAACCGAGTCAATATTTGATACATGCCCATCAAATACTGGATTCCTTTACGTATAAATATACCCTCGCGATCATTGTTTCGAATCGCAAAAACTTTTCAAATGGTGATGGTGATAAATCAAACGTCAGGAACGTACGAACAATAGGACTGTTTTGTTGTATATACATATATCGATATAATTAAACGATCGAAAATTATTTTTTGATTTTTAAGTTATAAAATTTGATATAACTTTATTTAAAAGCATGGGAAATAATTTTGTCCGTTAAAATAAAAGTAAGCGAATTAAAAAATACGTTAAGAGATGATCGGATGTAGAATAAGTTCAAATATTAATATTGAGAGTATTGGAACAGTTTTCCTAAACTCATTTTTTTCAGTTAAGAGCAAGTATTAATTGAATAAAAATATTAGCAAGATGAATCTCTTGATAACTTTTTTATCCACAATCTAAGGTTAATGATCTGTTATAGCAATACAAATTAAATTAGTCTAAACTCCATTATTTACATCTAGCACTTATACCTATATTCACATCTCAAATCAAATCAAAAATTTCTTTATATAAATAGGTTTAAAAAGCACCTTTGAATTTTCATTTTACAACGTATTTACTTTTTAATAAATTATTTACAGTCAATATGAAGCTACCACCAATTCGGATTCTGCTGAGAAGAATCGATAAAAAAAATCTGACTCGGACTCGGTATTTTGAAATGTTATTGTAAATTATTTTGTTTGAAGCACTGATTGTAGTCGATTTTACGAAAAATAATGGTTCAAAAATCACAAAAAGTTGTTGTTTACTCAGTAGAATATATATATTTAAATTTATTAAAAAAAACAAAAAAAAAACCATTTTGAAGATCGTTAAGAATACAATAAACACTGAAAACAGGCGAATATTTTACGTCTTTCTTAATTTCAGTGACGTTTACCTATATAAACGACTGAACTTATAAAAAGTTATTAATTTCAAAATAATTGATATCATGTAAAATTAAATTAAATTTCCACCATCATCACAGTATAACAAATGTAATATAATTTTTTATAATTCTAGATTCAACAAAGCTGTATCCAATTGAAAGTTTAAATGCTGGCTCGATCTGACTTAGGACTACACTCAAACAGAAAATAACAGTAAAGTTTGTAGCTTTTTCGCGTTTCCCTATTTTCTTTCCACATTATTATCAAAGTATCTCCCACTTCTCTCATCCTAAGGGTGTGTAAGTGGCTGTGATCACTATATATTAATAAATGCTTCTCCTGCTCGTTGTTTTCAATGTAATGTAATCCTAGTAATAAAAAATGTAGGTACTTTGTATTTTTGCCCATGCTGCCCATCACCATCTTGATTGGTGTACAAATTTTCGCATCACTATGGATTTTGTCACCTTTGACGTCATTTTGGCAAGAACGAGGTCGAGACTATTCTTTCTTGCCGGTCACCTTTCGGCAAAATAATGACAAGTAAATTCTAATAATAATTAATTGTTTTCATTGGGAGCTAATGTTTCATTTTATTTGTTCCTATTAATTAGAAAAATTTAGAAGAAGATTTAGAATTCGTAACCATTCCGAGTGTTTTATAATTACTTACTTTTTTTTTTAATAAGACTAATTGGATAAGTAATGTTAGTTGTACGTCCAATTAAAATAGTTATAGACTGACCGCTATCGTTATTCATTGTAGGAAATTATCCGTCTACCTGCAGTGGAGCAGCGTGCCGGATTAAGCTCCTGCCCTATCTTCTATGGAGATGAGGACTTTGCCCAGTAGTAGGATGTTCATAGGTTGATTGCGATTCAACATTTATTGTATACATCTTAAGACAGGGCTCCTTAGGCAAATTAAATAATTGATGACATAAATTTCGACAAGGGCATTTCGGGGCACACTATGTATTCAGGGCTCTGAGTAAGTGTCTCTTGTGCATATAATGAGGAAGTCGGAATTGACTTCAACCACAAGACCACAGTATCCCGCTTCAAACTACGTATCAAAATCCTTGCTTGCCGAAATATACGAGTATATACGACGTCTGGCACTTCCCCTGTTTAATTGAACTTTTCGAAAACGAGTTTTAAAAAAAAATCATATTTCTTACGCAATTTTCATTGTCCTTAATTTTGTTCTCTGTTTTGGTGTGCAATAAAGTAGGTACTATACATATAAATTAATCGGCATTTGAAAATTTCGTTCCAATATCAAAAACGTGCGAAACGGAAAAACAATTACGATCGTATGATGTAATTAACTCACAATATTTGCGACACGCTCGACATGGCATGCTCATTGTGCTGCCTCAGGCATGCACCTTTAATATGGCGGACGGGTGACGCGTTCCAACCGAGCCTGCCCATTTTGTAGGTGAGACTCGCAATTTCTTGGTCATAACGTCGATTACCGGTTCGTGCCCTCGGATTGGCGCAGTGCGCAGGTGCTTTACTAACGTACATTTTGCCCACCATTGTTTTAATTTCTATATTATTATACTGTCGATTTCTATTATTGTTAAATATGATGTAAAGTCTGTGATAGTCCAGTCCTTATACGCGATAACAGCAGCATGGAGATTGTTCCGGATAGCTGGAATTTGGTAAAAGATCGCAAATATAAGAATTTGTAAATCATGTACGCATACGCTGTATAGAAAAATATGTTTTAGTAATTGAAAAAAGTTCTTACTAAAAGTCATCGTATTTTTTTTAATAATCGTTTCTATTTTCGAGATAAATCGACTGATTCACTAGTTATTTTTTTTAAACAGTTTTATAATAAGTGAGCGAATCACATAATTATAGTTTAAGTCTAAACTTAAGGACTATATTTATATGGATGATTTGTAAATTAGTGTGTAGAGGTATTGTAAACCTTCTTCAACATTATGTATTATGTTATATCTCATTTTAAGAGAACTGTAAAATTTGTATGAGAAACAAGTCTTTAAACATAAAAAGTGCATGCTCCTTTCTACAGAATCTCAGAAGGATTCTTATTATATTTTTAATAAGGTATTAAATATATATTATTCTTCTTTTTCTTGTTCTAATTCTTTGTTGACTTTAAGTCCTTTTCTTTGAATAAAAATTTTTTAAAAATTAAAAAAAAATGTTTTTACACATAAAAATATAAAAATGATGTTAAATGGAAATGTCTACTCAATACAGTATAATTGACTTCTTGAGATTCATGACAGTTATACAATATCGAAATCGTTTGCTAAAATGAAGCTTAACCTGTTTTTTCTGAGCTGTAATCTAAGGCTTAATATAATTATATAGGCTTAAAATATATAGTGTGTGTGTTTTTATTGTGTTATAATTAAGTTTGTATATAACGGTACATATTGTAAACCTGTTATATAGATTATTCGTATATACTTTAGGTACTGCAATTAAATTGTATGTATTATATTTAAAAATTAAAAATAAATATCTGCCCAAGGCATAACGTATTAAATTACATATTTGAGTAAATATCTAGCGAAAATACTTAATGATTTATGATAAAACATTTATTAAAGTCGCTCTTGAAGGTACCTGGGCATAGGGGTGTACGATAATTATCGATAATTCGTAACTACTCGATAATTTTTATCCGATAATTATCGATAACTGTTCATTAGATAATTATCGATAACTATCGATAACACAATACGATAATTATCGATAATAAAATTATCGATAATTTTTTCCGATGAACACCCCTACCTGGGTAGTAAGCCCATACATAAGTGGCAGTCAAAATGGACGTTGGCAAAGTGATTATGCAATCAAATGAGATGATATACACATCCTATTGTATTACAATACAATGTTGGTTTCAAATTGTAATTATTGACAATAAAAATGCTTAATTGACGCCTTTTTACTGAACTATCATTATAAACAATTTATATTTAGCTTAAATATGGCACGCGATAGCTATTCGTACATCAATTATGTCTATTTAGTAAGCCATATCGCATACCTATCATATTGTCTGTTTCTTGTAAGCGATGAATTAATTATTTTGAATACAATATAAACATAATAATATGATAATTTTATATCAACTGAATTAAATCAGCCTATAAACATCCCACTGCTGGGCAAAGGCTTCTTCTCTATATAGAATAAGGGTTGCAGCTCAGTTCACCATGCCGCTACACTGTGGGTTAGCGGATTATTACCCTACACCAGTGTTTCCCAACGTGGGGCCCACGCCCCACTGGGGGGCAATGTGATAGTTAAGGGGGGCAATTTAAAAATGGACTCGACACGACTTTAACCCTTTCGCTTTGGATTATTTAAATGCAATGCTTTACCTTGTCCAGCCGTTTATTATCTTTTTGACAGCTTATGTCTATAAATTTCAGTTTTTTTTTCATTATATGTTTTGAAATTTTACTTACGATGTTTTGATAACAATTTCATAGTGATTTCTTCCTAAAACTTATCATTTATATTTCTTAAGGGAACAAAACAATTTTAAAGGTTAAAAATTATGCATGGGGGCATAAAAAATTTAGAAATGTTAAGGTGGGGCATGGCCTAAAAAGGTTGGGAAACACTGCCCTACACTGAGTAGCGAAGCGTAGGCTAGAAACAAATATTTGTACAAGTTTAGCCCGAATCGAACCCGCGACCGCAGGTGTTGAGGCGACTACTCGCACAAGTACACCAGAACGGTTACCAATTTTATATGCGTGAAATGAATAATTTATTTAATATTCTATAATTATTTAATATTCTATACTTATTTACTAACCTACGTTTAGTAAATTCAAAATTATTAATAATATAATTTAATAAAGTAATTTACATAATAAGAAGAATCCACTCGTTGAACAATAAATTTTGACCTATTTTCGAAACCTTTAGGGAGGACTTCCTATAGTTAAATGTCTTAAATTTCTCTAAATTATTTAAAATATTTACAAAAATACTGGATTATTTACTTTCAACGTAAATCTAAAATTACATAGATAAAAATAATTTTGAATTAAGCGAAATACTGTGGACGAAGATATTATTGTAAATTATTAATCAATAATTTAATATATTAAGGTTTATTCAAACGTAAACTTTTAACAAAAACTTCGTTAATAATTATTAATTAATGATAATTAAGTTAATGATGTGCTGTAACGGTTGCATTAGATCAACATAAGTCCCCTTACCATATTTTTTATTGATTTTAATGAAATTTAAATAAAATACATTTTATTAAAACGTATACATTTATTTATGGATATATACTAGTAGTTAATATTAAAGTTTTTATTTACTGAATTTATTAATTTGATTATTTGTAAACGTTCTCTATTTCCATATAATAAAGACTAAATGAAACGTTCAGTTTTACCCGTATTAAACGTTCGTTGACGTTTGTACTTACTTCTCCACTTCTATGAGTTATTTTATAGTCTATATCATTACTTAATAAATGGCCTATATCATTCCGGAGTTCTATGAACCAAATTATTTAGGTATAAAATATTATAATTTGCATAGATATATGTCATTTTAACTCTTTAAGAGATTTTCAAAAATAAAAACATATAGTACAAAAGTTTCTACTTAATTAATACTAATTCAGGATAATATAGTATAGTTATATTATCCTGGGATTTGGTTTTTGAACTTAAGATAACTACGACTTTTTCAGTCAGAAATACGCCCTATCAGACCATTTCTAATATTTATATAATTTCATATATTAAAAAATTCAAAATATGAATAATTATAAAGATTATTGACGTAAATAGATGTAAATATAAAATCTAGTAATTTCGATATTCGTATTAAAATATAAAATGCACGAAAAACGAAAATTATTTCCTCTAAATGCCTATTAAATAAAAATCCCATTGAAACATTTTTAAAATCCTTAAAATAAATATTCTAATAATAATAATATAATAATTATGTCAATTCTAAAAAATGATGACATAAACTTTTCGTAGTAATTCTCAAAAACTAAATATTTAACGACAAACCCCCTTATGTTTTATACCCCACAAAATAAAAACTTAATAAACGTATCTATAGTATATCAATTACATATATGTGTTCAAGATGTACATAACTACCAACAATAATTATACTAATATGATACTAATATGGATTCAATGGCTTGTAATAGTCGTGCAAAATATTAATTAACATTTTTAATGTGATTGTGTCATTATAATATAATATTGAATTTACGGTTCTATTTATATACCTATCATTATAGAATACACCTTGCAAAATTCTTAGAATTTCGGATAAATACCTACAAAAAAATTCTCAGTAACTTTATGTACCTAATTAATACAGACGAATTAGTCGTTACATCTTGTAATTAAAGTAGACTCATTGGCTGTTCTAAGTGTGAATGTCAACAGTTATATTTACATAATGTATGTTTGTGTATTTTTTACGTTTTAACTAGTGTGTTTAATATGTTTATACTTATAACGGTGTGTTAATTAATTTCTTATGTTACGGAGCATAATATTTTAACTCGAACAATTATAAAGTTAATTCTTAATAATTAATCTATAATTAACAGCATAAAAATATGATTGTGCATAGCATGGTGAGAATATGCAGCAGACATTGAACCTGATCTGAGATAAAACATTCGTTGCAAGATCTGTATTGAAAACCGTGTTCACAACAGACTGACAATAAACAAAATTTGTGTATAATGTCATTGTACATATGTGTGTGTGCCGTATTGTGTGTAGTGTTTTTAAAAAAAAATTAATTTAATGTATTAGTACCTAACAATGTGCTATTAACAATTTATTTACAACTTATATAGTTACATGTGTGATATTTAAGATTCTCCAATCTGCGTTATTGTTTTTCATTCACAAGTCGACTATTCTCTTTTTATCAATGTGAGAATCGTACCACGCAGAATTAGTGACTATTCAATATATCAATATGTGAATATCATAGTCCACTGATTCGATCATTGAATATGTGTATGTGTATTAGTAAGTATTTACTAACTTGTTATTGAAATTCACTGATATTTAATGAATACAGCTTCACTAAGGTAATTAATAAAATTTCACTGATTCATGTTTAGAGAGTAGTTTTATACATTTATTTTATTTTGCACTCAAACAGCAAAACGTTTTTAATACACGCAGATTATTTTTCGTAAGATGTTAATCTCAATTTGAATGTCAAAGTATACTTTGTATTAAAATTCTCTGATTCTAGGTTGATTTAAATCAAAAATAAAAAACTTAATTTATTCAAGTAGGCTTCGAAATCACTTTGAATCGTCATTTTACAAAATAATTATTATTTTACTGAACTAATCATAAAGTTATTATAGTTAATCTACTGTCAGATTCTGAGTCGTAATGTAAATTTCGCTGATAAGAACTGGCAAGAAACTCAATCTTTACTAATATAAAACTTTAAAGTCATTTACTATAATTAAATACCTTATATTTTAGTTATAATACGATTAATCAATTTGATTTTAAACATCTCAATTATTTATATTCTTTTGACGACGCATTGGCGCAGTGGTCAAGCAACTGACCTATGCGCTAGCGGTCGCGGGTTCGATCCCCGCACATGACAAAATACATGTAGAGGCCATACGGATGTTTGTCGTGATCTGGGCGTTTGTGTTTGTGTGTTGTGTGTGTTTCCGGACCCCCGACACAGGATAAACATCCTACTGGGGGCCGTTGAGTGTGAGACGTTTATTTATTTATTATTTATTTTATTTACGGTAAAATAATCGGGATACATAAGTTATATAAAAGACGATAATGTATCTATAGGTAGATAAAATAGTACATAAATATTCCGTCGAGAATATTATATGTATTTAGAAATAGGTCGATCCTGAAGGACCTCGTGTTGTTCTGGAAAATTCCCGGCGTCCGCGCGCGAGCTGTCACTCAATTCAGATCAATGCTAATTAACTCACGTGGCTCCACGTGACAGCATCCATTTTAACTATATGTATTAATACCTAATCATTATCGATCATGTCGACCGTACCGGAATATATTACGGAATAAATTTTTTTAATCAAACTGTTCAGGATTTTGACACGTGTATAAATGTACGTATTTGAAATTCGTAATTTTCAAAATAACTTCGAATTATAATTGTACATAGACATTAGTTTACGTAATATCGTATTTTATGTATTACTAGCTGCTGTCCGCGACGTCGTCTGCGTGAACGCTATTAGATTACACGTTGTTACAGAATGCGTTGAAGAAATAAAGGTTCACTGCTCGTTCCCCGTAGGTGATAGCGTGATAATATGTAGTCTATATGTTGACCCGACTTCTTAACAATATTCGTGACAAATTTGAAGTAAATCAATGCAGTGCTTTTTGAGTTTATCCCGGACATACATACAGACAAACAGCCAAACAGACAAAAATTCTAAAAACTATATTTTTGGCTTCGTTATTGATTGTAGATCACACCCCAAGTATTCTTTTAAAAAAATATTTAATATACAATTTTGACTTTCCTACTATTTTATTATATGTATAGATTTATACCTATATTACATACCATGTGTATTTTTTACGTCTATATATTCGTATTTATTAAACGATGTGTGCGCGGTTTCACTTGCGGTAGCTTGGCAGTACACGGTAGGGTGACAATTTGGTATTCATTTAATAATCTCTATCTCCTGATACTAACAAGGAGATATTATGTTTTTTTGCAAGAACTATAGGAAAAATTGCATACAGACAGACAGACATTTTTTTTTTTAATTGTGGCTTTGGTTTTATAGCTAAGACAACGGAAGTCAATATTTAAATAATAATGTGTTTACTAATCGACTTTGTTACGATTCCTCTACAATAGGGTATTCTACTATGTTTGAAAAACTACTTCAAAATGTTGATTTTCCTAATAAAAAGCCACAAAAAAATATATTTCGGCAAAATAAACACGCTTTCTTGCCATAAAATTAAATTAAATTTTAAATGTTTTTAATTCCCACGAAAACGCTGTCAGCTATTTTGGTGACGTAATATGAGTAAAGGCCGTGTTCCCGGTTCCGATATACACTGAAAGCACTCTGAGTTGTGACGTCCGCGTCAATTCTGTATACTCGAAGCCGTTCCTTTTTAGTTCCATATACTATGCTATACTGGTTACTGATAAAACGAAACGCAGTCCAATATACTATCATCTTCATTTTTCGATATTATTTTCAAATAATGATTTAAGACTTATTTCGTGGTTTGAAGACATATTATTATGCTTAAAACGGGTACATACCACGATATAACCCAGTGATTTTTCGTCAATATTTCGACCCAGTTGCATGGATCGTGGTCACGACAGGACTGCGGTGTCGCGAGGTGTGTAGCTGGATAGTAGCGAACTACCCTCTTTCTCGTTCTCTTCACAGGAACTTCGCGAAAATTTCGGCAAAATACACTCACAACGTCACTTTTCTCTTTTGTTTTCATGCGGCGCTGTTCTGGTTTGCATAATTCTACCTGGATTCCACGTACTGGCTAGCTTAAAGCCATCCTCACGATTGAAATTCCGGTGTTTGCGAATTTCAATCGCTTCGCGCACTAGTTTAGGTATGTAGTGGCGGTCTGTGGAAAGAACTCGGGGGTTGTGGAGTTCAATCCAGTGATTTGTTCCCGGCTGTAGAATATGCTCCGCGATCGCAGACTTCTGTGGGTCGTTGTTTTTTACCGCTTTTATGTGTTCAGACACACGGGTAGATATGGGTCTCTTGGTTTGACCTATATATGAGCTGCCACAGCTGCAATCGATTTTATACACTCCTGGACACTGGAATGGCAGGCGATCCTTCGGAGAACGCATCATCTGGGCAATCTTTTGTAAAGGAGTGAATACGGTCTTGATATTGTATTGTTTCTTCAACAATGTGCCTATTCTGTCAGTCACCCCCTTAACAAACGGTAGGTAGGCCATCTGTCTTTGTGCTTCCGAAGGACGAGAGCAACTGGGTCGAAATATTGACGAAAAATCACTGGGTTATATCGTGGTATGTACCCGTTTTAAAGATAATAATATATTTTCAAATAATAATATTTATCATATACCTAAGTATACGTTTTATGTTCAACAAGAAAAAATATTAATTGAATATTATTGACATTTTTGAATAACAATAGTAATTAATAATAATATCAATCATTCTCGTTGCTATATTTTTTGATCACGTGATCAAAGTACTGAGAGCACCTTACCTCGAAAGCGTCAGTGCTGACAGTACAAAAATGGCAGCTATTTATGACGTCATATATTTATCTATGGTATTGCGGCAGTGTACTGGTACTCCATAAAGCAATGAATTTTTCACCAGTGAGAGCACTGAGCAGTGCTCGCAGGTGTACATCGGAAACATTGTCTGTATGACGTCACACCATGGCGGCTCGTGTCTTAGATCACGTGATACGCTGATTAAAAATTACGACTTTTAATTTCAATATAATAAAACAATCATATGCTTTTATGATTCAAAATCAGAATATTTAAGTATATTTCTACATACATTTTAATTTTTATCAAATTTCCTAATTTATTTTTCACTACCGAAAGTACCCTATTATTTATAAAGTAACTTTAGTAATTCCATTTCTCAATGTGTATCAATATGAAATCTACAAAAGATTTTGAGTTAGATTTATCTCCAGAATCATAACTGTAAAAAAACCTCATTAAATTTCAGATAATCAGAGACTGGATTATATTGCTCTCATAAACAACCTTTAAATTTATTTTTAACCGTCTTCAAAAAAAGGAGGTCTCAATTCGTCTCTATTTTGTTATGTTATCTCATAACTTTTTACCGATGCTTGTCATGTGGTCCCATTTAAATTTGAGCGAGATCTGATGAGTAGTTTTCAAGTTATCCCTAATAATGCCTATTTAATTGACTTCGTCTACATTGATGATGTTCTCATTTTATTACATGTCGATATAAAACGAACAAAAAAAAAAACACTGTACAAGATGGTTTGGAAGAGCATCCTGTGGTCTCTTTCTAGCTTGCTAATATTCTGATGAAGATCTTCGTAGTAGGGGTGTTCATGGGAAAAAATTATCGATAATTTTATTATCGATAATTATCGTATTGTGTTATCGATAGTCATCGATAATTATCGAATGAACACTTATCGATAATTATCGGATAAAAAATTATCGATACTTGGGGACAGTTATCGATAATTATCGGATAAAAATTATCGATAGTTGACGATAGTTATCGATAATTATCGGTTCAATTTTCAGACGACGAAAAAAAAAAAAGAAAAAAGCAATAAAAAAAGAAAAAGGTCATCCGGCCTTCAGTATGGACATTTTCCTCCGTACCCTATACGAATACCTAAAAAAAAACAGGTCATCCGCTATCCAATATCGACATTGTCCTCCGTACCCTATCCGAATACCTAAAAAAAACAGGTCCTCCACCGTACCATAATTATCGATACTTATCGGATCCAAAAACAATTATCGTATACCACAATATTATCGATAATTATCGAATGACACAAAATTATCGATAATTATCGGATTGCAAAAAATTATCGATAATTATCGAATAAAAACTTATCGATAGTTATCGATAATTATCGAATCAAAAATTATCGAATCAAAATTATCGAAAAACACTTATCGATAATTATCGATAATTATCGAATGAAAAATTATCGAGTACTTACGAATTATCGATAATTATCGCACACCCCTACTTTGTAGACATAAAACGGAACTCTTCAATAAATGACAGCGAATCTGCCGTGGTTGCTGCTATCACATGTATATGTATTGCTTAGACAATCACGCAATATAACATCAGGCCTGTTGAAGTCAGTTTTTGTTTTATTAAAATTTTAATATTATTACAAAATATCTTTCATGTACAGACACCGGCCGGTTAATTTTATTAATAATATAATTTGTTTAAGCCGATGGTCATTTCTTGCACACTTCGTCACTGTTGCTAATATGTCGTGTCCTATGTTAAAAGGTTGGAACAAATAGGTCCTTTAGCGAAAAGATCGTCCTTGTGCGTCATTGTGGGTACATAATTGTGTATTATTTTTATAACTTAACCTTGATATGTCATTTAGGTAATATTTTATGAAATATGTATACTTAAGAAAACTATCCAGTATCGATTTATCAATAAACAGTCAGACCACCCGACGTTTTCCATAGCTTTGAAATTTTAAAGAATACTTATTTATTAAAGTTTGATCTTAAATATTTTGAATAAAAGAGGCTTCATTTTTAAATATTGGCCTTGTTTTATTGATATTATTTTTCGTTAGAGCAGTCATAGCCAAATCAAATCCAATAAAAAAAAAAAAACATGTATCAAGCAGGCAAAAGCACTTTTGAATGGTAATTTTAAAGTATATAATATACTTTAATAACATGATTATAGTTAATGTACTGTTACCACAAAACATTTTGTATATATTTTTACTATAAACAATACAGTACTGTGACAGACCGACAGAAAGACAGCGGAGTATTAGTAATAGGGTTCCGTTGGCTAAAAAAAGAGCTACTTTAAGTTTAAGGACAGAAACAATAAACAAATCTACATTGGACATGTGTACAAAATACAGTTTAGTGATATATTTGAACTGAGCTGAACTGAATCCTCTGGGCAAAGGCATCTTCTCCACATCGGAGGAGTGTAATCCACCACGCTACTCCACTGCTCCACTACCGGTTGGTGAACCTACCATGAACAACGATCGCTATCAGGTGTCTATGTAAACGAGTGGGATGGACGGCTTTACGTCATCTCCTAGGCACGGTCAATAGACCTACAAGGACATACTCATACACCCAGACTGGAAACAAATATAAGTATAAGCTGTCCCGAGCGGGAATCGAGACAATATATTTAAGAGTTTTTTTTTAAATATTGTAAAGATACTTAAAATAATATTTATCCCGTGAAAATTCTTCAAAATCGTATAATCGTTAATACAAAACAGTCGAATCGAATAGCTCGCTCGTAATCGATACATCGGAGATTACCGCTTGCTCGACACGAGCAAATCTCGCCGCGAATTTCTTTTAAAGGACAAAGGCTAGAATATTTCGTTAAAGGGAACAATGGCGATCGAAAACGGCAACTATAATCATATTCGAGAAATTTAACACGCTATTTCGTTCCTTATTTGTATTATATATAAGTTTCATAAAATAATACATTTCATTTCGTTTGTTTGGGTCTTGAGTAGATTGTACGGAACTGGGCTGGATTGTTTTATAGATATAAAAATTTCTCTGGGCCCCTTGACATATAGGGGCCTAAAGGTCCGTGACAAAAAAACAAAAAGCTAATAATGTCATTTTAATTTGGTGTTTCATTATTGTTTTTATTAATGCGAATTACTAAAGTATGAACTGTATTAGCAAAAGATATTTGTATAAAAAAGCGTTTATGATAGAGAGCTATCTGTATCAAAAAGTATTATGGATATATCTATGGAGCCGAAAGACAGGGCCTAAGGCCCTCTTCAAGGTTTAAATCGACCCTGGTACGGAGCGCGCTTGCGATGTGCGATATGCAAATCCGGGCTACCGTATTGACCGCGCTATTGTTTGTAGCGCGGCGGTGCGCGGGCGTCGTTTTGTTGGTACCGGCGTACGCGCAGGTAACTTATGGCCGTGATCGCACAATGAAAGCCGACCGCTGCCTTTGTTCGCATCCGATATTGTCGATTGTTCACTCATACTATGTTATATTTTAAAATACTTCTCATTTCTATACAATTTTTATCATCATCTCAACTTCTTTTATATTGTACACAAACTATGTCTCTACATACTCTCTACTACTACTATATACTCTCACAATGAGCACATAAGCAATATGTTAACTAAGTATAGTTAAATACTAAAAATATATTTTGCAATCTGATATAGTTGAATCTATCCATAAGCTATTGATTTTATTCTAAACTACCTTTTGCCCGCGGCTTCGCTCGTGTTAAGAAGTATTATTATTAATGAATCCAATCCAATCTTTTATTTCAGTTAAATCAGTCGAAAATCTTAGAAGATTTATACAAACTTTTATCTCCTTACGGGTGGAATTTATCAAAATCCTTTCTTAGGGGATGCCTACGTTGTTAGTAGCTTTATGCATGCAAAGTCTTAGCCCGATCGGTTTAAAATTGACAAAGTTTCATACAAACTTTCATCCCCTATTTTATCCCCTTGGGGGTAAAATTGATCGAAATCCTTTCTAAGCGGATCACTACGTCATAACAACTACCTGCATGCCAAATTTCAGCCCGATCCGTCTAGTGCAACAGTTCTTAACCTTTTTGGCTGGCGACCCAAAATGTAAAAATATTTGAAGTCCGCGACCCTGACATTTTATTTATTTTCTAGTGATAATAAAATAATAGGAGCAAGAGCCCGTAATTTGCTCAAATTGAT
The DNA here is from genome assembly GCA_036937285.1 of Euphydryas editha. NCBI lineage: Eukaryota > Metazoa > Arthropoda > Insecta > Lepidoptera > Nymphalidae > Euphydryas > Euphydryas editha. Next base: position 983,210 of record JAUPFZ010000007.1, on the reverse strand, counting down.
GTCATTACGTTGAGTAGCTTAGTACGCAGTGGTAAGCGCGTTCAGCTTGCGATTACGTTTGCTAAGCAACGTTCGCAGAGGCTGGTCACAGGATGGGTGACCGAAATCCTTAATATTTACTCCGTTAGGTACGTTAAGCCGTTGGTTCCGGTTGCATTTGCAGTCGTTAACACCCACCAATCCGCACTGGGCCCGCTTGGTAGGTTCTGGCTACTTCTCCTTGTGTCTTGGTATTGGTATTGGTATTGGTTGTGGGCTCAATTTTCCGCATTTAGACTCGCTTCTGGTCCATTATGCGTGAAAGAAGACTGGCTAATTCAGCCAGCCAAGCTCCTTCCAGAAGCTCAGAAGCCTCCTGGGGCGTTCGCAGGCTTCTCGGAGCGTCCTTATTTCTTTAAGGATATTTGCCCGGTGTGTGGCCACTCCCTCGCATTCCAGGATCACGTGGGCGGCTGTTTCTTCAGCAGCTAGACATCCCCGGCAAAGAGGACTGTCCGTTGCATTTATAATGAAAAGTTGGTGGTTGAGTGCCATATGGCCGGTAATCGTACCAACAACTATTCTGATGTCCATACGGTTCAGATTGAGTAGTCGACTCGACAGGTGTGGTGATACTTCCGCGAGTACCATTTTGGACTGTCTGCAGCCGGTTTGGTCTGCCCAACGGGCATTGTGAGTTTCACGCGTACGTTGCCTTACCCACGAGCACAGTTGTCTAAATGGTAGCGGCAGTAAAATAGTTGGGCCAGCTACCTCTGTATTAGACCCTTGTCTCGCTAGTACATCGGCGGCGTCGTTACCGTGTGATTCGCTATGTCCTTTAATCCATTGGAGGATTACCCCATTAAATGAGGCTAATCTTTCCAATGTTTGGTGACATTCGTAAATAAGACTAGAGTTAGTCGAAGAACTCTCTAGTGCTTTAAGTACGGCCATGCTGTCCGACAGAATACGGATGTTATAATCCTTAATGTCTTTCGACAGGACGGCGGTAGCTGCATAAGTGATAGCAACACACTCACATTGAAATATGGAGCTGTGTTGACCTAGCGTTATTGACAGTTTGATGTTGAGATCTTGTGAGTACACACCGGCACCGGTGCCAGACCCCATTTTGGAGCCATCCGTATAAATGCGAACTTCCCGTGTGCCGGACTGATCTCTTTCGGTCTCACATAGTTGTATTTGGTATTTCCTTTCGAAAATATGTTGTTTGGGAATCCTGTCACACGGAGCCGCAATTAGCGGCTCATAGCTCGTAAGGCTATTCCATAGTTTATTGTGTGGACCTTCCTGGTTGCGCCACAGGCCCAAGTGTTTCAGCCTGATAGCTGACATGGCTGCTTCCTGCTGTATAAACAGATCGAGCGGTGCCAGATCAAGCATAACCTCAAGGGCTGCTGTGGGGGTAGTACGCATACAGCCAGTGATCGCAGAGCATGCTATTCTCTGGAACCGCTGTAGCTTGTTTTTAACGGTGGTGAGTTCCGTTTTCTGCCACCAGATTACCGCACCGTAAGTGATTATAGGCCTGACGATGGTTTTGTAGAGCCATAAGGTAATTTTAGGTGATATGCCCCAGCTTTTGCCGAGCAGCCGTTTGCACTGGCAGAGAATTATGCTGGCTTTGTTGATTTTTGAGTCTAAGTGCCTGTTCCAAAGAAGTTTGCTATCCAGTATAACACCGAGATATTTAACTTCCCTGGTAAGGGCAAGACTAGTGCCGAATAATTTAGGGAGTTTTAGGTTCCCTAAATTCCGTTTGTTAGTGAACATCACAACAACACACTCCTTGTGTCTTTCTATCAGCAAGTAAGGCTTGTGCCCCAGCAGTGGGGACATTAGAAGGCTGGTGATGATGATGATGTCATTACAAAATATAGAAAAAAAAAACAAAATTATTAACCTTAAGAGTGCTCGCGCCTTTCCGTGAAACGTGAGTGCTCGCAGTGAGCATTTTGCCGCCTATATCTTTTTTTTTTAATGCAAATAGAAGTTAAGCAAATATTTAATTATAAAATAAAACAAATTCGTTAGAACAAGAAAAAGTAACATTTATTAAAATTTTCAAGTAAGTTTTATAAAAATAGTTTTTGGAAAATCTTAGGTACGGTTTTTTTATATTTTCAATGACTTGGTTAGCTTAACAAAAAGCATAAAACAAAAGAACAAACAAAAATTTCAATTTGTGAAACGCCTCCCCTCCCCCTGCATTCGTGATCAAGAATGACATCGATTACGGCGATCACAATGGCTTGTCAAAATTCCCGCGACCCATCCCAATACCGCCCGCGACCCGGATTTGGGCCGCGACCTGAGGTTAAGAAACGCTGGTCTAGTGGTTTGGGCTGTGGGTTGATAGATCTTTATGTCAGTCAGTCAATATTTTATTCATAAAATATTACAAGCAAAAAGAGTATTGTTCGAGTTTGCAACTACAGACAATGTACAATTTAATAGATATACATCACAATATTACGGAATGGACATACATTGGGTGGGAGTAGGGGGTAGTTTAAGATAATATCTTAATTTAGACTCGTAGTTTATAGCTACAGTCTAGATGTGACAGATGTGGCACTATGATCACTCCGAGCGATAGCAATTTGTCTGTAAAGCTGCAGCTATATAAATACATGGCGTTATATTATAGCATTTGTAAGTTGTAACGCTCCTTACTGCATCCTGAAGTTGTATTTCGTTATTTAATGTGAAATTTAATTATAAAACAAATAAATATATATGAACAGATATAAAATAAAATAAAGCTTGTACTGTACTGTATCAGGCTGTAAACAACCCACTGCTGAGCGAAGGCCTCTTTTCCATATAGAAGAAGGGTTGGAGCTTAATCCATGAGTAACGCTCGTTATCAGGTGTCTATGATAACAACCGGGACCGACGGTATACACATACAACGAGACTGGAAAAAGATATTTGTACAAATACAAAAATCAGTAGCGAGCGGGAATCGATCCCGCGACCACCGGCGCGCGGTCTGTCACATTTACTCGCACCACTACACCAAAACAGTCGTCAGAATAAAGCTTGAAAATAGTTTTTAATGATTACGGTGTCAATAATCTAAGGATTTTTTTTTTCAAAAGTTCCCCAGTAAGATGAGAACACCATTCCGGGGGTCCGAAAACACACGCAACACACACACGCCCAGTACAAACATGATTGTATGTGTGGTCTATAGCAATATTTGTCACGAGCGGGAATACCTATCGTAACAACCAGTAACTGTGAACACTTCGCCAACCCGCTGTCATATAATTTTCACATCTTACGTTGTCCTATAATAATACTTAAGAGTGATGGCGCAAAATTAATTATAAGTTATCGCTCTATACGTCATTTGATGTATTCATCGCGTTGTGACGTATCAAGTAGCATCGCTTCGCGTAGCTAACTAAGACACCAGCTTAGCTAAGCGATATGGAGAGGAAATCTAATTGAGATCTAGGTATGTAATGTAATAGACTTATGCGTATTAATTTAATAATTATTATAATAAATGACAAAAATAATAGAATTTTAATCATTATGAAATATTGAAACGTACGATGACGGATATAATTTAACTCTATTAACAATTGTGAACGTGAATTTTTGTTTTTTTTTTTTTAATTTCAATACCTTAAGTATCTTGAAATTATATTTGAGATAATTGTTGGTTTTACTAACTTGAATAATAAAAGTTTGTCCTCTTGTAGCAGTTAATTTTCAATTTGATAGATTATATGTATATAAGGAAAGTATCAAGTTAATTAGTTGAAAAAAAAAAAAAATCAGACATGTTTATAAATGCTTCAAAAGCAATCACAGAGAAACGAGATCCTACAAACTTAATAATTTTATTTTATATAACTCCTATATTATGTGTATAAAAATATTCAACAATATATCAAAAGAAATAAGACTGCCATAAGACTGACAAAACCATTCCTTTTATTCGTTGCAGGAATTTTACTCGCTGATAATTTTTAAATTTCAAATTAGCCACTCAACAAAAAGATCTTTATTAGGGGAAGGGGGGGCAAGATGGGGTAGCGGGTAAGACGGGGTATCGGGTCTCGTAGGTCGTACGGACGACCAATTACAGCCGCTCTGACTCGTAACGACGCGTAATAATATTGTTTATCAATCAGCGCTGTGACCAGCTTGTGAGTCCATGCGTTTTCGCTCTTCCGCCAAAAACTCGGTTTTTGCTAAGTTCGTTGTGATTTTCGTGTTATACATCACATGTGTTCTGTACCTCAACATTAGTTTTTTAGAACTGATTAAAAGTTATTCTTGTCTATCAATGATTACACCAGCAGGTAAGAACATGTTTGTTTCCATAGTTTTGATTTGTTTTTTTAATGCATGCTATTTTATTGAAATGAGCGTGAGGGGGCAAAATGGGGTATGAGGTACCCCATCTTGCCCCCTCGAAGAAAATTATAATTTCTCTAAGAGACTTTATGATCCTTGAAACTTAGTTGAATTTTATCTTGTTTAGGATGGTGAAACATTATAAAAAAAAGACAAAGAGGGGATTTGAGTAAACAGACTATGAAAAATACGGTAGATGTTGTAATTGAAGGGAAACGGGGTATAAACAAGCATCGAAAACATATTCTGTGCCTCAAATGACCTTTGAAAGAAAAGTCAGAGGCTCTTGCAGCCCTAGAAGATCCCGCTGCTCTTACAACTTCGGTGAAAGTTCCTTTAGGCCCAAAATAGCGAACGTTTTCTGATAACGAAGAGAAAGAACTTTGCAATTATGTTGATGATAAAAAGAGAAATAAGAAGATAACAAAAAAAAAAAGAAAAAAAGGGGTAAAAGAATAAAAAAAGTTACTAAGAAAAAGAATAAGAAGAAAACATAACAATAATCCTAATTCCTCACCAGATTGTGACAACGAAGAAGATAATATCCCTGGTTTTTACTGCCATGGAAAATACTTGGATTCTAATGAAGTATGGTTCGCATATTCTTATTGTAGGAATTGGGGACAATATAGCTGTGCTGGGATAGATAACGAGGACGACGAGGCTGTATTTTTTTGCAAGTTTTGCAGCCAAAAATGGAATATGTCTGCCGTACCCCATCTTACCCTACCTAGGGGGCAAGATGGGGTGTTGGACGTTTTTGACAAAACTGGTCATTTTTTTCTTTTTCTATGAGTGTAAAGTTTTTTAAGTTCCTTATTTATAAAGATTGATAATGTAAGAGTAATTATAAATAAAAAAAATATTCAAAATACTTAAAAACGTGCGTTTTATTACGCTCCAAACGTTAACTACCCCGTCTTGCCACCTCTTCCCCTAATTGATATTATAACTAATGATATTTCTTTTATTAATTATTTAACTATGCGATTTTTATCGACGACATGACTTTGCACGCTCAATTGAGTTGTCTGCTGTGTATTGTTAATAACTAGAATTATTTCATTGGTTATATTTATGTTTATTGAATGTTCATTGAATTCCAGTTGTCAATAACAACGTACTAGCATTACGTTGTTATTGACAACTGGAATTGGTCTTAAATAATATTTGCTTAAATTATTGTTAAGTTTGATAAAATAGCTGCAAAATTTACAAATGGAGCAATAATAGCGCGATTATATCACAATGATAGCACAATTGTATATTAGTGGTAGTGTTTTAATATGAAATGCTGACGGAATGTCAATTTATCCAATTACCTAATTATATAGGTAACTTAGTTTTTATTTTATTTTATTTTTTTCCAAAATCGTTTACTTTACTTAATTAATCAATGCATGTTGTGATTACCTTTAAAAAAATACAATTAAACTTTTGATTTATTGTGTAAATTATTTCCTTTTGTATTATTGTTGTAATTTCTGTTGGAAATCCTAATAAATAAATAAATAAAAAATTAATAAATAAACAAATAAAAAATTAATAAATAAATAAATAAGTAATCGCCGAGGATGTGTAGCTATTACTTCAAGCACAATTAAGCATAGATATATAAAACTTTAAAATAAATTACTAAAAGGTTTTTCGTAATGTTAAAGGGTACAATTAGTACATTTTACACGTTTTGAGTATTAACATTTTGAGTATGAACATCACTTGTGTTGGGCTGTCGATTTCGTATTTGGGTTTTGGAATTTTCGTGCTGTGGGATGAAATAGTTTTTATTTCCTCATGAAAGCCCGTAATTGTCCAACTGGAAGGCTACTCTTTAAACACAAATCGGTGGAATTTCACTAATTTTAAGTGACTATTCACTTTTTATCAATGTGAGAATCGTACCACGCAGAATTAGTGACTATTCAAAGTATGAATTTGTGAATATCACACTCCTTTGATTTGATCATTGAATATATGTATGTGTATTAGTGAGTATTTACTAACTTGCTATTGAAATTCATTGATATGTAGTGAATACAGCTTCATTAAAGTAATTAATGAAAATTTCACTGACTCATATTTAGAGAGAATACCTGTGTTTCATGTAACCATGCGGTTATTACAGTTAACACGTAAAATATTTCCATTTCGTTGTACGTGAATAAAGAAATTAATATTATCCCACTAATGTTTTAATTTGTAATAAATATCTCAACCTAAAAGACCAACTTAACAATATCAATATCAAAAATTCTTCCTAAGAAACGTTATAATAAACACCGTATAACATAAGTGATCCGATTCCATTCCTTGACGAATTAATAAAAAATGAACGAGAGTGGTGTCATTAAATTAAATTCTAAGAGCACGGTAGTGGGACATAAATCAGAGAAGCCGACGGAGGCCATATATCACATACTATAAAGGAGTTCAAAAATTGCGGCTGTCAGCTCCGCGAGGTTTTTTTTTTCTTCAAATTGTTTAGACTTTGGAGCAAACAGCCGCGGCCATTGTTCTCTGCATACAATCTTTAAGTATACAATTTTTATGTTTAATATATACTAGTGTTTTTCGTGGTTTTTCGTGCTTAGAATTTACTATGATTATAATGGTAGAGTTTTTAAAATTAATATAAATCTTTTTCATGAAAATCAAGGATTGTTGTAATTTATATAAATATGCTATTTCATGATTACAAATTAACCACAGTTATAAAAAATGCATATTTTACTTATTGATTATTTTATTAATAAGTGGGTACGGAATGATTGATTTGACTTTATTATTTTAATGGATGATAAATATTGTATTTTTATTAGGTATATTATCGATACAGGGCTTTGAAAGAGAAAGAGAAAAAATTATTTATACATTTATTGCACTTAGTAAATAAAAATAAATAAAAATAAAAATAATTAATTGATTGATCTAAATGATTAATTTATTCTTTCAAAAACTTAAAAAAAAATTAGAAATCTCATTTGGCCAATCAATGATCGATTAACTATATTAAAAAGAAGAAAAAAAAATATACTACACCTATTTAAAAAACTATGTTAAAAAAAACTATATTTAAATTACAATATTACATAACTTATACCTACCATTCTTTTTTTGAACTAGAAATATTGTTCGAAAAACCGAACACGCAAACAAACTTTTTTGTTGCCATTCTAAAAAAAAAAATCTTGTAAACGTGCAACATTAATCTGACAACAACTAACAAACATATTTACCATTAAGTCTTGTTTTATCTGATGGAACACATTACCTGCGATTAATATAACAGGTAGCAACGGGACTCCTACAATGTCCGTTTTTTGTTCTATCTCAAAGGACGATTCTTCGAATTTTCAGATTAGGAGCGTATTAGTTTTTAGGGTATTAAATGAGTAGGATCTTTATTACTAATTGTTATTTGTTAGTCCGTTTATTTGACGGTTGTTCATCATCATCATCATCATATCAGCCATTCGATGTCCATTGTTGAACGTAGGCCTCCCCCATCGATTTACAGAGCGACCAGTTCAAAGCAGCCTCCATCCAACGGCTTCTGGCGACTTTCCTCAAGTTGTCTGTCCATCTCGCGGACGGCCGTCCAACGCTGCGCTTGCCGGTACTTTGGTACTTCTACTTACTACGTTACTACTTCCTAATGTAGGCAACTTAGGGGGCATCCATTAATTATGTGAGCTCAAAATGGGGGGGAGAGGTCCAATAAAATCTTATTAAATCTCATTTGAACCGGGGTAGGATATAATCGAAAATCTCCCGTCAACTCAAAAAAAAATATTTTCAGTGTTAATTTTGACGACCGTTCTGGTGTAGTGGTGCCAGTAGTTGCCTAAACGCCACGGGCTGGGGCGGTCGCGCCGGGTTCGATTTCCGCTCGGAACAGATATTTGTATTTGTTCAAATATTTGTTTCAGGTCTGGGTGTATGTTCTTGTGGGTCTCCCCATCGTGCCTCGGAGAGCACGTAAAGCCGTCGGTCCCGGTTGTTATCATAGACACCTGATAACATTATAAGGAAATTATCCGCCAACCCGCAGTGGAGCAGTGTGGTGGATTAAGCTCCAACACTTCTTCTACATGGAGGAGAGGCCTTCGCTCAGCATTGGGTGGCTTACAGGCCGATACAGTAATTGCTATGTTTTAGGTAACAGCCGGCTGATATATTTTTTTGTATAAAACATCAAACATATATAAATAAATATATACCTATTACAAGCACAACCCTGGAGTAGGAAGCAAGGTCATGCAAGGCATGAAGATCTTCGGAGAGATCTTCATCAGAACATCACCAAACTAGAAAGGGATCACTAATGCTCTTCCAAACTATCCTATATAGTTTTTTTTGTTCAATATACCTACATAGACAAGTAGGTAATAAAATGAGAACATCATCAACGTAGTCGAAGTCAATTAAAGAGTACCCATTATTAGGGACAACTCAAAAACTCGTCATATCTGGCTCAAACTTAAATGGCTCAAATTTAACCACATGATAAGCATCAGCTTTCGAATATAAAAAGAGTCAACAAAATCGGTGGACTCAGTAAAAAGTTATGAGGAAACACACATTAAAAAAAATACAGGCGAATTGAGAACCTCCTCCGTATTTTGAAGTTGGTTAACATAAATGAATTGAATAGCCCATTAACGCCCCGTTGTTGATTAAAGACCACCCCCCTTCGCACCATTACCACAGAACCAGGTACCTATACTAGATACCACTACAAAAAATAGTACAGTTTTATTGACATTAATATTGAGATTATTGATTAAAAATACTTTTTAAAATAGAATAAGTAAAATACTTAATATGCCAAATCTTTTCCTGTTTACACCATAAGTGTAAAAGTAGAAAAAATAGAATAGTTGTATATGTATTCATTATGTGTTGATGAAAGTTTATTTATGTAATCGTGCTTCAAATGTTTAGGAATCATGAATTCATATCACGGGTCAATGTCAATGCAAGACGGAGGAAAGTTCGATTACATTTTAATTGAAAATTTTTGTTTATCTGAGCTTGACTTCATCTGCCTTGCCTTTTTATGTATTTTAACTGAGGAAAAATCGATAAAAATATCAATCAAAAATATGCCTTTTGTTTATAATATTTCTTTGTTAAAACACTAAGTGTTCTACACACACACTATACAAATCATTATAATATTGTTAAACTGTAAAGTTTTAATTAACGCGATAAAATCCGATATAAACTTTTAATTAAACAAATAATAATATCTTAAATCTTTATATTAAATAATGCAATATTTTTTAATAGATAAAGTCCGTGTCTAAGAAATAAAACTTAGAAGAATTAAAGTCTTATTCAAAGATTGCACTTAAAGTTTACAGACCCTTAGTGCCTAATTCACTTCAATTTTGCATTCATAGGTTGCGGATAGAGAAATATTTGGCAGATAAAGTGGAGTTTTATTTTGAAAAGAAAAAGAAACTTTTATCTGTTGGATACCGCGACAGATAGCTTTACCAGCAACCGTCGAAACAGGCCCTGTCTCCTTTTGAATAGTCACTTGCTCGTATACTTAGACTTTTTCAAACGATAAGAGCTATTTGTTTTCAATGCGCGAATTTCGCATTTTTATTATATCGTACTTATATGTAATATTATGCAACAAAAGTTCATGTAATACTGTTTTCAATTGACAGTTTATATTTTAAGGATGTTTTCATTTTGGTCTAGATGAGATTGTCATGACAGTGATAGCAGTGAGATGTCAGTGAACTGTCACTGAACGGTTTGGTGTAGTGGTGCATGTAGTCGCATCTACACCGATATTCGCAGGTTAGATTTCCGCTCGAGGCTGATACTAATGTTTGTAGAAACATTTGTTACTGGTCTGGGTGTATGCTCTTGTGGGTCCTCCCTAGTGCATCACAGAGAGTGATCATAGACGACTGATAGCGATGGTAGGTAAATTATCCGCCAACCCGTAGTGGAGCAGCGAGATTGATTAAGCTCCAACCCTTCTCCTATACGGAGAAGAAGCCTTTGCCATATACCATAGCCATGCGGAGACGGCGACCGAGCTTGTTTGCAGTACCCCACGGCAGAACCGAACTAGTGCGCAACAGCCCCCTTGCTCGATCAATCAGAACGCTGAACTTGGTAGCTGACACACTGGACCTTTTTTGTTGTTCGTGGAGTGAGTTCGCAAAAGTTACCTTGTATATAATATGTTATAAGTAAGAATTGAATGTTTTTTATTTTTATTATTATTACGTTGTTTTTTGTTTTAAGTACCTATTCGTGTTTAGCTAATCTCTTATTTTTATATTGTATGTTAATTTTTTTCTGTATTTCTTTTTCCTTTTACTATATCTAATGAATTGGGTTATGCCTGTAATATTAGATGTAAGTAAGAAATAAATAAATAAATAAATAAAGAGCCCAACAGTGGGACGTTTACAGGCTGATTCAGTTCTGTTTAGTTCAGAGATTGTTATTCCTGGAGAAGGATGCGTTTCAATTGATAGCTATAATAGTTCCAATTATTATCATCGTGATAGTAATAATAATCATCATATCAGCCACTGGATGTCCACTGCTGAACGTAGGCCTCCCTCATTTATCCTATTAATACAATAATGTAATTACACCTGTTCGCGATAAACTCAAAAACTACTGCACGGATTTTCATGCAGTTTTCACCAATAAATAGAGTGATTCATAAGGAAAGTTTAAGTATACATACCCCGGGCGCAGTCAGGGCGGGCCGCTAGTGTTAATTAAGTAATAATTCAAGAGCCAAGATCTGCTAGTTGATAGAACAAGATATTGACAATTGAAGGTAAAAATCTGAATTAGCACTCTTTAACGTCCTAAACAATTATAAAATTATTTCGTGGTCAGTATTGACGGAAACGCAACGTTCACCAATAAAATTACTAATACTTGTAGAAAAAAATACCTATTCTCTAAACATGAATCAGTGAAATTTTCATTAATTACATCATTGAAGATGTATTCACTAATTCATATCATATTGAATACAGCTCACTGATATGTATAGTCACTAATTCTGTGTGGTACGATTCTCGCATTGATAATAAGTGAATAGTCACTTAAATTATTCAAATTCCACTGATTCATACTAACGAAATTACATTTAATTTGTTTCGTAACACGGGTAAAAGTATGGCAATGACAGATTTGACAAAGTCGAATAATAATAAGCGAACGACGGACGCCGCGTCAACGCATCTAAAAAACAGATACGAGATCAAATATGGATGAGTTCTCGAAATCTCGACCGTTACCCCTGCGCATGCGTTCTGCATACATTTGTAATGTTTTTTTTTTCTAAATTATCTCGAGCGATATGCGCACGGCTGCTAAATGACGTCCATCTTGTAAGAGTCGTGTACTCTGTCAATCGTCTGTCACCTTACATCACGTCTGAATTATTTATACGTTTTCATACCTTGGTTCTTGCTTTTGAAATAATGTTTTTTAACGGAAATTTATTTCGAAAAGATTAAAAGAAATAGTTTTGTTTCGAATGGAATATTTATATCGCAATGGCTGAGTTGGAGTAACGTCATATTATTTTATCACTTTTTATTGTATTATATTACATTTTGTTGTATTATATTGTAACATATTATATTATATTGTTTCATCGATCTATAGACCAATCTATTGTTTTTATTATTTTTTAAATGTAGACCTATATACTTTTTACTTTCTAGTCCATACCAAGGTTCGCTAGTAGAAAATGCGTTAACGTTAAGCCCGCCTTTTGTAAACACTTGTATTAGTGTAATGTACAATAAAGAATTTTAATAATAAAATTAATATAATAGATAAATCGATGTACAAATAAAAAGACGACACGCCGAAAAAAATTAAATATATCAACGAAAGAATACTCTAAATTTGTAAGGTTCTGCAAAATGAAACTTTCGACAACTTTAAAGACAGAAAAAAAAAAACTAACGAGTGAATGAATTTCAGTTCAAATTTGTTTCAATCCATGAGAAATATTCTATATATTTTTTTCAAATATCAAAAGTTCAAATGCCTTAAGGTCCTCATAAATCAATTCTAAGAGACAATATGAATAAGCTATGTGTGAATAGCCGCTCGTGGAGAATCGACTAAAGGGTTTAGCCATAATAGGAATATGATTTAGGAGACACAATGAGGTACAAAAACATACAGGTGTGAGGACTTCTAAAGAAGGCTGATACGATCTGGCTACGATGGGTATAACGCGGTCGTGAGTATCGCTATCGCCGTTACTCCGAACCGTTCCGCAGATTTATGCACAACGCGGACCGAGCTTCCCACGTATCTAATAACAAATCGACCTGTCCCTTTGTTTACTATTATAAATTTAATCGTTATTTAAGCAGACATTGATTTCTCGTTTGATAAATTGATTTCCATTCAATGCTGTTGTGCGTTAACGGGTTATTATGATTTGTTAGAAATTAAAATTCATTTAAGCGATAGAATTGTTAACCGATTACTAGAAAGGATATATTGTAATGTATATTTTAATGTATTTATTCTATGGAATTATATATGTACACATTTTTTTTGTTGTTTTTTGAATTTTCTTTTTATATTTTAATATAAAAATTCAATTTATTAGTATTTTATATTTCTAAAATTTTAAAAGTAGATAATTAAGATTGGATATTTAATAGGATAAGGGTACTTTTATAAGGTAAAGTTGTCAAATTTAAAAATAAATTTAATACGAAGTGTGAGATAGATCTGAGTGATTCAACCATAGAGGTAGGTATTATAGATAGAGTAGGGGAGCCAGGCCTCCAACTGTCCCTCGGTTAGAAAGAGAGAGACAATCGCGGTACGGGTTGAATTACATACCAATATAATATTAGTGTGCATATTAGAGTTGTTTCTATGACTTTTTTTGTAGTTCAAAAATTAAAATAGTAATAAATAAGTGATGTTCATAAAAAATATTTTTTTTTTAAATCGAGATTTGAACTTGAGACTACAAGGACAATGGGGTACCGCGATCTTCTCAATCTTTCATACCGATGGACGTTTCCGATTACAGGCAGTCGTATGTCTTCCCTACTCTATCTATAATAGGTACCTCTATGGATTCAACTCAATATATGACTACGATTGATGTCAAAGTGTATGGTTCCGAAAATATGGAATAAAATAGATATAATGTGACAATGATTGAACGTGATTGATTGATTGATATTAAAGTGAATAATCACTTAGTTTATATTATTAGCTTTCAGTTGTTTTAACGACCACTTTTAGCCGGTAAGTTAATTTATCATTTTATATTTACAAACATAATTACAAGCAATGGAAAGATAAAACATACTATCTTTTATATCCAATATGTGTATGGGTCATTCCATGCCAAATAGTCCTACCAATGGATTTTGTTGAAGGTTTTTATGATTTTTTTCAAATTTTTTCATCTAGACAATCGGGAGATGAATTTTTTTAAATTTCGGGTTTTTTTTTTAAATAGCCATACCTATTTTAGTGGAAAATCGTCCAATTTGGGTCTTTTACTTTTTTTAATTCGTGTTTTTTGATGAAATTTCTAAAAAATATAAATTAAAAAAATTATTCATTATGGATTTGACTGGTTTTTTTAAATACTTTTTAAACTTAGCAGGGAAGTGGACATCAGGTGCCAATCAAAATACAAATTGTAAATTATGCGACGTTTCGATCCTTTATTGGATCTTCATCAGGCATCTAACAACTAACAATTGTTTACACATATGAAAGCACTGAATGCACAATCTACAATATAATGGAAATAACAAACCTTCTTTATCTTTACGTATAGTACCCAATTAGCATTCCCATGCTGTCATCTCCAACATGTGTGCTCATATGCTGTACCTATTACCTATTGACAATTACAAATGTATCCAGATATCAAGATGTGTGTTTTTTAAATTTTGAACTTAAAACAGCGATTTTAAGATTGGTTGTATTCTTCGATTTTTTTTTTATTTAAAAAATACACGAATTTTAAGCTTAGTTTCGTAATGGGATAATGATGGGTTATAATTTTTTTATTATTTTGAAATTAATTATTTTTGTTTTTGTTTTTTTATTCACTAATTACTTAAATTTTTACCATTTAGATAGTCTCTCTGTCTTATTATCTGTCACCAATAATACATAAATAGTAAAAAAATCCCCTTCCCATCTACACGAAACCAGCAACAGAGCTGATGCAGCTTGTGAAGCGGCTGAAAAAGCTAAAACTTACAAATGCAGGAATCTTGGCTCCGAATACGTTTTTGTCCCATTCGGTGTCGAGACCCTTGGTCCGTGGGGTCCTAGCGCTATAGTGTTTTTTAAGGAAATAGCAAAAAGGTTAATCGACATCACAGGAGACCGAAGAGCTGGCAGCTACCTAGGACAAATAATTAGTCGAGCTATTCAAAGGGGGAACGCTGTCAGTATCTTCGGAACCTTGCCTCCTTTTAATAATATATTTTAGTTATTATATTAAATTTTTAAGGTTTTTTAGTTATATATTGTAATAATAATACATGTCATGTAAAATAAAGCTTAAATACATTAATTATACTTAATTAAAATAATATATTCGGGGCTGCTGACACAAGTACCTTCATTTATGTTTAAAAGTAGCCCCAACGCTTGTTATTGTAAATGATTTTTTCTAATAAATATTATGATTATATTATATCGTAATTGTATTATAAAAATGAAATTCCCACAACAAGTTCTCCTTTTTTAATTACGACTAACAAGCTACCACTTAAACATGACTAATTCATAAGCTCATTACGCATAGTGTGAGATAGTAAATAATTTATAAAGCTCGTAACGCATTGAAAATAATTAAAAGATGAATCAATTCGAATTTCGTAGTCAACACAGATAATGTGTAAGTCAAGTTGTCAAGTCGTCAAGTCGTCAACCCGTCGCCGCGTGACTAAGTGGCGACTAGCGCGACGTTTGTGATGCAAAGCTTCTCATCTCCTCATCTCCTCATCTCACTGATCACTGCAAAGGCAGTTGTCTAAAGGACACTTCAGTTATAATCAAATTTTCTAATTTTTTTCTGTGTTGTCAAATCATTATATTTTTTTGGGATCATTCAAACCTCCTTTCGTAAACATGAGCTGTTTGATCTTTGATGTTCTACATATAAAAAAAAAGTTATCTTAAATGGAAAATCGTTTGATTTTTTTTTATTGGTAAAGTTTAAAAACTCAATTCAAACGAAATCGTCGTTAGATAAAACAATTATAAAATTATGTTTACATAAACGTCAATACGCATGACTAGCCATTGCAAATAATGAACATATTTGTCTCCTTACTCCGCCTTTACTATAGTTTAATAGGGTGTCAATCAATCATTGCGCTAAGGTCACGTGTCAGAGTAATGAGTGGTGTCGATGGAGAGTAAACAAGCAAACATTCGGCGTGGGACCGCTCCGTCAATACACCAGCGGGGAGCTTTCACAGCGTCCTGTGGGTACAATACCGCAAAATTAACGAACATTCATCATTGTTCTAAATTCGAACAATACAGAAATCGCAAATCTATTGTTCATTAACAATTATAACCGCAAAAAAAATCGATCGATATTTGAATTTCAATTAAAAAAACTCTTTACTTAACTTTAAACCTATGTCTGAAATTCGATATAACCGTTAACGGATTCGTTTAATCGTTCGAATTTTAAATTATTTAAAATAGAACGTTAAATTCTTGTTTAAATATAAACAGGGCGCTAATAAAGATCCCGTCGGGAGGTGACGGAATCGGCTTACTTTTTAATTTGTCACTGGCCGACAGGACAATAAGCAAGATCAGACCCTAATGAAAGCTACCGCCCGCGAGCAAGCGATAGATGTCAGTTAAATTAAACCATCACGAATACACTAGCAACCCTCACACAATTAGTTATATCAAAATAGAAAAATATTTTATATAAAAATCGTTAATGATTTGTCAAACAGAACATTAATTTACATAATCAGAAAGAATATCAAGAATGGAATATATTATAAATCCTCTAAACATAATCAAGTGTCAGAAACACTCTCGCTGAGACAAAAAGCGGTATTGTGACGTAGATAACCCTCTGATGGAGTCGTCGAATGTTTGAAATGTATGTAATTAAAAGGCGACGAGGCGAGATGCCGAGGGCCCTCCACGCTCGCACGCGCCTCGCCTTGTCTCGCACTCGGTCGCTCTTCACTACGCGTCGACAACTTTATAACGCTATTTATAAAATATGTCCTAATTTTTTGAAATACTCAATTTAATAGCATTTTTAAATTATGCTTTTGATAATCTATACATCGACAGTAAGCAATTACATTCTCTCTAAACATGTATCAGTAGAATTTTACTAATTGTAAGTGACTATCCACTTTTTATTAATGTGAAAATCGTGACCACTATTCTATAATGTAATTTAAAAATCAAATATTGTATGTTTGTTTTTTGTATATAAGTGGAGGGTGATCTTTAGAATAATTGAACTGCAAATACAAAAAAAAAAATCTTAAATAATTTGAAATGTGTATTATTTTAGATAAAAAAAGGATTGTTTACTAAAGATTAATTTTATTGTTACAAGATTCATAACGGTTACAAAAAATTGCGGTTTTAGATATAAGCTCGCATTGTAAAAGTAATGTGATTTATAATTATAAAAAAGCAGTATATTAGTGTACGTGTTAAATAAATAATAAGTAAATAAATAAAAAAAATGTTAATAAACAGCTACGGACTACCGGAAATATAATTTAAAAAAATATATTATGCCTGTGTGTTTGTGTTCTGTTTGTCATGGGCTTAGTCAAAGAGCACGTAAGCAGACCATATTCATAGAAAATATTCCGAGTTCTAAGCCATTGAGACGTCCTCCAGCAGAGGACCTATGTCATTGCCCTCTCGAGGCTTAGAAAAACTGCATGATACGTCTATATTAAAATTTAGTTGCAGGCTTATTAGAACTCAGAGGGTTGAGTAAAAAAGTTACAAAATCTACTAAAATCTTGTATAAATAGGTACTAATACTTACTTTTGATGATTTGGATTTTAATACAAACTAATAATATTCTAGAAGGATAAACGGCTATCAGACGTATTTGTTTGTTACTTCTGTTATTGATTTATTTCAGTGCTTAAATCCTTACTTGGGTCATCTCAGCCATTGGATGTCTATTGCTGAACGTAGGTCTCCCCCATAATACGAGTATGGGTAAATCCTAAGGTTATAACATTCAAACAACTGGTCCGTTGTCTCAGTTGGCATTGACATTGCTTTCGACTCAAAGTTTGTGGGTTCTATTAAGCATTATATGAACTAAATCAGTCTGTAAACGCCCCAGTGTTGGGAAACGGCTTCTCATTCATATAAAAGAACGGTTGGAGTTTAATCCACCACGTTGCTCCACTGCGAGTTCGCGGATAATTTCCCTACCATGAGTAACGATCTTTATCAGATGTCTATGATAATAACCGGAACCGTTAGCTTAACGTGCTCTCCGAGGCACGGTGGGGAGACTAAAAAGGACATACATACATGCAGACTGGAAACAAATATTTATACTACAAACAATACATTGCCCCGAGCGGGAATCGAACCCGCGACCGCCGTCGTTGAAGCTACTATTTACACCACTACACCAGAACGGTCGTCGAGCATTAGGTATATGTATCTACAAAATTATATAAAAAATATAATATATTTATATATGTATATATCAATCGACGGTTATCTAAAACACAGGCTAAATCCTTAAAAACAGACACAGGGCGTGTGTATTTTGAATATATTTACTTAACTGACCTGAACTGAATTAAAAACAATTTTTTATTTATTTTAATAAACAGAAAAACCCTTCAGATTTTTAGTAAACTAGTAATGAAACGCAGTTTTATGTATTCAATTTTACAACCCGTGGGCATTCTGAAATATTATCCTAAACGTTATGCCGGATCTTCATTATCAACATACAGGTACTTATCACATTGATTTACTAGTTATACCTAACTTTAAAACGTAACAAAACATTAAAAAATAGCATTAAAAATATTACCTAGATTTTATTCTAACCGTCTAGATAAAAAAAGTACAAACAAAACATTTAAACAATAATATTAAACGAAATTCCATTTATCCCAAGATGAATCGGTAAAGGGATCGTGGAGGGCTCGCGATATTAAGTTTGTTTTGTCTCGCGAAGGGACTAATTTAAATTCGAAAGGCCGCAACACTCGGCCTGAAGGGTTCCGTAGCGGAGAAAGCTTTTATTTTTATTTGCAGACCTGAGAGCGAACCTGCATAGTCAAACATTCGACTTGAAACAGTAACGCCTCGACGGTTCAAACAGAATCATACTTAACTACGATACTCATATTTGTTTACTTTATATGTAGGTATATGTACCTAACAACTCTCTAAAGATGAGTCAGTGGAATATTCACTAATTACGTTAGTGAAGCTGTATTCACTACATATCAGTGAATTTCAATAATAAGTTACTGAATACTCACTAATACACATATACCTACCCATATTCAATGATCAAATCTGTGGACTCTGATATTCACATGTTCATACATTGAATAGTCACTAATTCTAAAAATTTAAAATAAATGTCTTCACATGAAATTCACAAGGAAGAAGCACTCTATAGAGAGTGAATACAAAATATTTAATGCTGCAATTAAAAAAGTTGGCAATATTCGTGATCTCGGCGTAATTTTAGACTCAAAAATGCAATTTACAGAACACGTAGACCATGTCGTTAAAGCAGCTTTAAAATCTCTCGGCTTTGTGATGAGAAGGGGAAAGGAATTTCGTAAGGCCTCAACAGTTATCACTCTTTACAACAGTTACGTCCGAAGTAAACTCCAATACTGCTGTTGTTACAAATTATAAATAATAAATAAATATGCTTAACACACACACACACACGGTCGTCTGTTCTTAAGGTAGGCAACTTAATGCCTGTGTTTTAGGTAACAGCCGACTGAAATCCTTTTTTTTAAATAAATATACATATAAATAATACATATATAAATAAACATATATTACACCCAGACTCGAGGCGGGAATCCAACCCACAACCCTTGGAGCAGAAAACAGGGTCACTGCAAACTGCGCCAACGGGTCAGTCAAATCACCACATTACAAAGTACATGTAGATAGGGTTGAAGGGATCCAAAAAAAAAATACAAAATTTCTTTCTTTCCGTTTTGGCAATGTCTCTGAAAAGAAAGATTACTCGAATAGGTTGAAAGAGTATCGAATGCTGCCATTGGCCGGTCGGAGACAACTCATGGACATGACTTTTCTACACAAAATTTTGAACAACGCAATCGATTGTCCCCAGCTTCTTGCTTTGATTCTTTTTTAATATTCCCGTTAGAATGCCTAGAAAGCATATTACATTATTTTTTATTCCCAAAACTAAGACCCAGTTGCGAAAGCACTCTCCAATAAACAGAATAACACATGCATACAACGATTTGTCTCGTACCCATAAAGACTTAGACATCTTGCATATCGGTCTCAACAATTTCAAACGTATTCTTTTTGAAACATTATTTTCGAAACATTATTTTGATTAAATTGTGACTAAAATTATTGTTACTTTGATATGGATTCATTTATAGGTAGTCAATTGTAGTCGATCACGATTGACAGAATATCTTGTATCTTTTTTAAGTGTATAATATATATATATATATATATATATATATATATATATATATTTTGCTTTAAATGTTTACATATAGCATGCTGTGATAACTTGAAAAAATTAATAAAAAAAGAAGCACTCATCATATTATTGTAAAACACGTTTGTAAATCACTTATCAGTGTATGTTTTGTAAGTTGTCCTAAATAAATAAATAAATTCCGCGTGGTACGATTTTCACATTGATAAAAAGTGAATATTCACTTGAAGTTAGTTAGAAGTTACTAATTCATGTTTAGAGAGTATATAAAACTTTTTTTATAGTATAGATGGGTAAACGAGCAGTCGGAGCCTTTTGGTGACTACCAACGCCCATGAACATCTGCACAAGAAGATGCAGATGCGTTGCCCTCTTTTTCCCCATACCCCCCCAGTAAGCCACCGGATACTCACAAACCGCACAAAATGCGACAGCACAGCTGTCACTTTATGCCGGTATCATGTGAGCGAGAGGTATCACCCTGGTCGTCTACCCCAATACGGCTACAAAACAGCATGGCACAGCTACCTCTTACAATATGTTACCATATTACCTCTTACAATATATTTGTCAGATATTTCTATTCCCAACTTATTAATATAGCAGTTGTAGTTTAGTTGAGGTGGAAAAAGTCCTAAGGTACTGTATAACCTCCTGCTGATAAAGCTTATAAATAACGAATTTGTGAGATAAATTTTGTCAGCAACCGTTGAAACAGGCCCTAAGTGCATATTGGTAATTCAATTAGTTGTAAAAACGCCTCATGTATTAATGTATATATAGAGCTTCTATTACACGTGTTAACTAGAAAAGTTGTAATAAATTTTGTTAAATATTCTACCGTTTTTTAAATTTTGTAAACAACCCACTGCTGAGCGAAGACCTCTTCTCCATATAAAAGAAGGGTTGGAGCTTAATCCAATCTACTGCGGGTTGGCGGATAATTTCATCTAGCTATCATGAGTAACGATTGCTATCAGGTGTCTATGATAACAACCGGTACCGAAGGCTTTACGTGCTAATAAGGACATACGGCCAGACCGGAAACAAATATTTGTACCTGCGACCGCCGGCGTGCGGCGCGCGGCGTTGAGGCGACTACTCTCACCACTACACCAGAACGGTTGTCTTAGATTACTATACACACATATTAATATAGAGTCTTACATACACACATAAAACCATACACACGTACACACATAAAACCTTCTTTCGCCTGTCGGTTAAAAAAACCTAAATTACAAAACGTGGCTGTCGATCGAGACAGTCTTTAATCAGGATTTCTGCGATGCCACGTCACCGCGCCGTATCGTACCGGTCTCGACGTCTCGTGCCGATTGTGACGTGTCCGATACGTCTAATTTAATCCATGCCATGCCGACATGCACGCTGTGTGACAAAAACCGACATTCCGACGGAAAAAGAAGATATTTCGGAAGATTTTAATTAGACGAAACGTTAATTCAATTAATAATACTTCATTAGTTTTATTGGTATTTTATAACTTTTTTAAGATTGAGAGTGCCTGTCCATTGAAGCGGAGCAAGGCTACGGAGCGGAGAAACAAAGTAATATTAACCAATAGGATTGCAAAAAATTTCCCTTCCGCTCTAGTTGTCAAGGGCTATTGATTAATATTCCTCCGTTTCTCTGCTCCGCAGTCTCGCTCAGCATCAATGGACAGGCATCCTTAGGGCCTGTTTCACCAATTGCTGATAAAGTTTATATATATATATATATATATATATATATATATATATATATATATATATATATATATATATATATCGTCGGTCGTCTGTTCCTAAGGAAGGCAACTTAATGCCTGTGTTTTAGGTAACAGTTGACTGATATACATTTTTTTTAAAATAAATATACATATAAATAAATACATATGCATCAATAAGCGTTTATCTGACACAAAAGTTACTGATAAGTTTTAAAAATAAGAGATAGAATAGGCCTTCGGGGCTTGTTTCACTTCATTTAAAATACTACAACTTTTGGATCCACAGGCTGCAAATAGATATATCTGGCAGATAAAGTGAATGTGATGGTGAAAAATAAATATTTATATCATAAACTTTTACCTGATGGATACCGTTATATGTCAGATAGATCTATCAGAATTAATTAATTTTTTTTTTGGTCGAAATTTGATTACCAATTACTATTATGTGTCTGAGTTTTGTACGTAATTAGTTCTTACCCGAGGAGTATAGAATAATGGTT
Organism: Euphydryas editha; assembly: GCA_036937285.1. Classification (NCBI taxonomy): domain Eukaryota; kingdom Metazoa; phylum Arthropoda; class Insecta; order Lepidoptera; family Nymphalidae; genus Euphydryas; species Euphydryas editha. The sequence goes on along the minus strand of JAUPFZ010000007.1, from coordinate 960,864 downwards.
TAATGCGTTTTAATATTGGATTTGTGAATAGAAAGATGTATGGGGCCGTGTACAACTTTTAGCTGAATTGTTAAATATAAGTTAACGAAATATAAAATAACGCCGTATTTATAGTCAAAAAAATTTGTGTGCACGCGAAGCTGAAAAATTTAATATAAAAAATATAATTTGGCTATAGATTTGACAACCAAAATGGTGGTGCAAATATTTGTATTTGTACAAATATTTGCTCCCGGTCTGGGTATGTCCTTGTGAGTCTCACCACCGTGCCTCGGAGAGCACGTTGAGCCATCAGTTCCGCTTGTTATCATAGACATTTGATAGCGATCGTTACTCATGGTAGTGAAATTATCCGCCAATCCGCAGCCGAGAAGTGTGGTGGATTAAGATCCAACCGTTTTTTCTATATAGAGAAGAGGCGTTTGCCCAGCACTGGGGACATTTACAGGCAAGAATACTATAGTATTCCCTTACGAGAATATGTATTTAATACATGATGATGTAATTAATCCTGGTGGATATAAATAAATAAATACTTATTCATATTTAATACTTATTCAGGTTATAACGATGAAATTTCCCAGTCTCCGAATATGAGAACACCCAAGTAGTCGGCCGTGAGTGACGCCTCAGTCACGACACTCACCGGCCGACGCACGCAGCTTCCTCGCCCATGCTCTACCCCATGATCCCGTTCCCTTATCTAATAATGTCTCCCACGTGTTAGGAACTTTGATGTTTGATAACACGGTTCCCACAATTATTCACAGGATCCTTTCGATGTGAATTTGAGCGACTTACATTGAAATAATTGAAATGAATCAGCCTGTAAGCTTCCCACTGCTGGGCAAAGGATAGATATAGTTGGGTATAAGTAGGTATCATTTTTTAACAAGGGTCTCCTCTTTAATATGAAAGAAGGATTGAAGCTTATCCGCCACGCTGCTCCACTGCGGGATGGCGGACTATTTCCCTAACAAGAGTAGCGATTATGTTATTTCTGATAAAAACCGGACTGATCTTTTTGTTAAATAAAGTGTAGATTAGGTACATATTATATATATTAAAACATATGTCAGACTCCAGACCAGACTCGGGAAGTACCTACTCAAAACCGAACCGTCAACCTTGTATCGAAATACAGAATCACTGCTAACTACGCGAAAGGGCCAGTCAAATATAATAAATATTTATCTTAATTTAACATTCTGTATCCTGATCAACATTTAACACTAACAAATAATTATCTTATTGACTGGCCCGTGGCGCAGTTGGCAGTGGCCCTGTTTTCTGCTCCAGGGTTGTGGGTTCAATTCCCGCCGCGAGTCTGGGTGTAATATGTATTTATTTATATGTATATTTATTTTAAAAAAAATTATAACAGTCAATGTTACCTAAAACACAGGCATTAAGTTGCCTACCTTAAGAACAGATGACCGTGTGTGTATATTAAACATATTTATTTATTTAATTATTTTTTTTATATAGGTAGGTATATTGTGTATTGTATTACCTACAATAATATCAATTGTTAAACATAATTTATTCATTTTAACATAAAGTTACAAATGTGTCGACAGATTTATCGATGTCGATAAACGAAATTAATTCAACGTTTATTTCTCATTCGACAAGTGATTTTCAAATAATATTTATTTACAAATATTTAATAAAATTTACGATTAACGAATTGCTTCTGTCACATTTATTAAAATTGCGGTCCTCGTTCTTATCGATTTATGAAATAACTAGCTGTGTCCCGTAGTTTCATCCACAGTAGCTTGGTAGTAAATTATAGATGCTGATAATTTAATAATTATATTAAAAATCTCTCTCAAACAAGGTTAGTAGACAAATTCTCTGCACTTTAACCTCAAAAGCAAGTAAATCCAAAAATGTTGGAACAGTTCATTTCGTAGGTAGTAGGTAGTAGCTATCTACTTCCAAGTTAAGAAATAATAATATAGTCCTATACAAACTTTAAGTCCCCAATTTTACATTTTTACGTAGATTTTCTTCGAATCATGAATGATGAATGAATGAATAAATGAATGAGTGACATTTTAATTTTATAATTATATATTGATAATAATGGATTATAATTTTATTAATCTATAAATTAAATTATTTGATAGCTTGGGCTGTGTCAGCGAAAGGCTTAGCTTTTCAAAATGGAACAAGTCGCGGAAAGGCGCGAAGATTTCGCGATGGCCACGCCCACGCCCTTTCGACCAATCACGACGTCCCTCACTCGCCATTGGCCGGCTCTTGCCGCCGAAACGAAACGAAAAAACGCGCCACGTGAAAAACAATGGCACTCACATCGAGTACTCGTTCAGTTATTGCGTCCGCGCCCACCGTACGATGATCTCCGACGGCCTACACAGTCCACCCAGTTCGCTCAGACGTGGGAGGCGAGAGGGATCGATGTCGTCTGGTCATCGCGTTCTATACACTTTGTTTGTGTGTGATGTGTTGTTGTGTGTGTGTGTTTGTTAATGCGATGTTTTCACGCTAGGTGGCGAAGCGTCCGTTCGTTTAGTTGTAATTGTTCTTGATTTATTGAAAGAGCTATGTTCGAAATTTAAATTTGAAATAAAAGGGTTTTATTTGTTGTTCGTTAATAGAATCACGATATTTTTAGAATTCCTTTAAGTGGTTTGTTATGACATTTTTATAAACAACAATAATTAATATTTTTTTAATAAAAAAATCTTATAAATCTGAGTAAAAATAATATTAATTTTTATTATATAAATGTTACATTGCACTGATTATACTTTCCAAAACTATTTCTATGTTTAATGATACCTACTCTCTAAGCATGAATCAGTGGAATTTCAGTAGTGTTAAATGACTATTCACTTTTTATCAATGTGAAAATCGTACCACCCAGAGTTAGTGACTATTCAATGTATGAATATGTCAATATCAGAGTCTACTTATTTGATCATTGAATAAGTAAGTATATGTGTATTAGTAAGTATTCACTAAATTGTTATTGAAATTTACTGTACTCATATCTACCTACAGAATACTGCTTCACTGACGTAATTAATGAAAATTCCACTGATTCATGTTTAGAGAGCAGGTATGTTTTTGGTTTAAGTGACTCTTAAAAAAACATTAACATACTTGCAACAGCCGATCTGGAGTAGTGTTGCGAGTACCTAATTCAATTCCTGTTCGTACCAGATATTTGTACTTATTTGTACAAATATTTGTTTCCGGTCTGGGTATGTCTTTGTTGGTCTCCCAACCGTGCCTCGGAGAGCACGTTAAGTCGTCGGTCCCAGTTGTTAATTATGGTGAATTAAGCTCCAACCCTTTTCCTATATGGACAAGGAGTTTAACCTAGTACCTAATACTTAAAAAAAATCGATACTTATATATAAAGGGATTGATCTTTGACCCTTTGATTATTTACATATCGTTAATCGTCTATGAAGGCAATTAGTTTTAATTAATTGCTAACGTGTACTTTTATGACGTTTAGCGATTATTGCTCCGAAGCACGGATATCGCGAGAATCGTGCAAACGGAATTGTTACAAATGTTTATTTCAATAGAATTTGTACAATTCGCTTTTGTGTAGTGGTATGGAAGTTCCACTGACCGCATTCGATTTCCGCTCGGAACAGTATTTGTATTTTTACAAATATCTGTTTCCGGTCTGGGTGATGAACCCCTCACTGTGTTTCAGATAACACGTACCTAAAGCCGTTGATCCTGGTTATCATAGACACCTGATTAAGATCGTTAGGCACTCATGGTAGGGAAGTTATCTGCCGACTTTTAAATTCCGATCTTTTTCCAATATAAAACGGAGGTCTTTAACCAACTATAGAGCTGTTTACAGGCGGTTAATGTTCAATAAATGCCAAAAAAAAAGTCAAACGTCAGTTTTGTTGACATTTATTCGGTAACGTAATTAATGTCTTATAGCATCCGTTATAAGTTTATATTATCCATACATAATATAAACAGACATTCTAATATAAAAATATATATGTTCAAGTTGAATAAGTATAACTTGGGATAAACGTCTTTAAACAGACGGACAAACAAATCCTTTGCTGTTAATTAGTAATTGATAAAAGTAACTTAATATAATTTTCACGTTTATTATGTGTACCTATAAGAATAGATTAAAATTGTAGTGACTTCAATTCTGTACCTATATCGAATATTTGAAAAAAAAAAAAAAACTATTGTAAAATACACAACAAACAATATTATTTACATACTCACAATTCTTACAATGTTTATGTACCTAGTTAAAAATTCAGCTATGCCAGTCCGGATTCGAACTAGCGACCTCTCTATTACGAATCAATTTTCTGTCCACTGAATCATATAAAATTACTGTAGTTAAGTATATATATATATATTACAAGTATTCTAACATTATAAGCTAATAGCATTACAATACATACACAACAAGTATTACAAGTATTATAAATTATTTTTTTATACAATAATCTTGAAATGCACTATGTGTAGAGTTGATCATTGATATTAAGCTCGATTTACTTGTGATAATAAAAATTCCTGAGAAATACGTTTATTTTTATGTAAATATATTACAATAAAATTTATAACTTCAATAAATAAAATTATTAATTTATTTTGTAGACACACATAAACAAAAAACTATTGTAGTTGGAGAAAAATTGCAAACATACTAGGGCTAAATTTATTCCATTACGAAATATCTTCCGGTAAGCCCGTCGGAGGAAAAATTATAAAAAGGCGAACACCGTAATATTTACATAATATAGATATATTTTTGTGATACACCCACCACATCTGCCGTTGGATGTCCACTGGTGAACGTAGGTCTCGCCTATCATCTCTGGGGTTTGACCAATACCTACCCGCCACACTTACAATTAGTAAGCGGGTTGGTGAGCACAATGTGTTGTGACAGGATATGGTGACACTGCTGCCCATCACTATCGTGGTTGGTTTGTTTGCACCACTATGGTTGTTATCGCTTTATACGACACCTCAAAAAGAAAGATGTAGGGTCTAATTCTTCTCTACCGGTCACCGCTCGGCAAAATCGAAAGCTATAAAGATTCGGTATCCTATATCTCTATAATCTATGACTATAGAGTTAACTCTCTAACTTAATGAGTCTCAATGTCGATTTAGGTGATAATACCTATATAAATGTATCATAAGATTTTTGAAAAATTAATTCTGGTTGGTGTATAGTTTTTCGCATCTATATGGCCTTAGTCGCCTTTTACGACACCTCGGCAAGAAAGAGGTCGGAGTCATTCTTCTCTGCCGGACACCGCACGGCATCTATCTAATTGTTATATTAAATTGTTATTTAATAAAAGAGTAAGTATTAAGTTATAGGTTGTTAATTCTTATTTCAATTCTGAAAAATAGTCAAGCTACTACAAGGTCCATGAAACGGTCAAATAATTTCTCAAGAAATCGTCATTTAAATAACAATATTATATCTAATGATCACGTAAGTCTTAAGACTTATGGGTATTAATAATAAATCAGCCGTGCGGTGTGATGTGGTGGTGAATTTTCCCATTCTACCTTCAAAGGTTTAAATACATTTACACCATCTCTCTGAATCAATCAATCAAATTAAAGTCAACTGGAAGACAATGCCACTTGGCATTAAGTCTGCGTTTTGTGCTAACTATTTTTTTAACATTGTTGTGTCAATAAAGTGTTTTAATAAGTAATTTGGAACTTTCCAAACTAGATAATAATGTAATAGAGCAGTTCGGCTAAAAATATTTGTACACATTTCGCATGTAGCTTTACATTAATATAACTTTTACAGCTGCGTTTTATGTAGTGGATAATAAACTAGAAGATATCATCAGTACATATTATAAAACAAAGTCCTCCGCCGCGTCTGTCTCTCTGTCTGTCTGTTTGTCTGTCTGTTCGCGATAAACTCAAAAACTACTCCACGGATTTACATGCGGTTTTCACCAATAATCCGAGCGCAGCCGGGGCGGGCTGCTAGGTTTCTATAATTAGCTCCAACCTTATGCGCTTTTTTGATTACTCTGCTGTTGTATTTTGATTTTCTTAATAATTAATTTGATGCCATTTTGGTGCAGTGGTCACATCAACTGACTGATGCGCTAGCGGTCGAGGGTTCGGTTACCGCACATGATAAATATCTCTATAGATCATACAGAAGCTTGTCACAGTCTGCGTTTGTGCTTGTGTGTTGCATGTTTTTGAATCCCTAACACAGGGGATTAAGTGCAAGGTGTTTATTTTTATTTTTTTTTAATAATTACATTTTGATTTAGTCACCAACGAGTTCACCATAACAACCTCATTATCGTCTACTAATAAGGTTCGGAGCAAAAGGTCAGAGTACTCCTAATCCCTATATAGAATAAATATCAATTTGTATTGGAGTTGTGTCTGTATGTACGAATATATTATTAATTATGTATTGTCTCAAAGAGCCATATTCTTACGTACTGTTTGTAATTTTTTCTATTTAAATTCATTTCCATCCAAACGCATTCCGTTTCCTCCGGTAATTATGTAATCAAAGATATTAATTTCGGTAAAAGTTTTTCTGTATTACTTATATCTAAATTACTCACATATTATAAAAGAAAGTCCTCCGTTTCGTGTCTGTTTGTCTGTTCGAGATAAACTCAAAAACTTTTACGGATTCTCATGCGTTTTTCGCCAATAGATAGAGTGATTCATGAGGAAGGTTTAGGTACATATACATACCCTGGGTGCAGCCGGGGCGGGCTGCTAGTTATGAATATTTATAACAGTAGTCATAATATATGTATATAGAACATATTTTCGTAAGGTACAGAGGGCGTCCTTATCGCTAAAAAGCGATTTCATCCAGAAAAACTTGGGGCAGACAAAATAGTGTAGGTAACTACACTATTTTGTCCTACTATTAACTAACCTACTATTAATTTTATTGAATATCGTTCTAGTGGTCATTAGGAACTGTTCAAAAATTGACAGCAGAGGAATCTTCAATAAAATAGCTCAACGATGTAAGTATTCAATTTGTTAGCGACACAAACGAACGAGACAAAAGACACACAGACTGTACGACAGAGCGCTGCGAGGCGACACAGTGCTAGCCTTTCTTCATCAGCTCATGTACCGACAGTGTATTGTTACTGAAAAATGTTTCGACAATCACAAGTTAGGTCACGTAGCGAAGCTACGTTAACATATGACACGTGTTATGCTAACTATGCAAACACTAGTGGCCCTTCTGTCGATTAGCATAAAGCTTAATTTCCCATTCACGTGTGTTGATGTGGGAGACTGTACGCTAGGCAACGTTGCGGCTAAAAAACTCCGAGTGACATAAATATTGTATAGACGAGCGCGGAATTTGTAATGAGAACGTGCACTTCTTGTCTCCGAACAAGCGTTCCTCAAACTATTTTGCCGCGTAATTAGAATAAAAAAATAAAAAGATTTATTTTATTGGAAAATACCGTGAGGTGCTTTTTAAGATATTTCCATAATTACTCTACTTTTACCAATATCTGTAAATAAAATATTATAACATATGAGTCGTGTATTTCCAGAAACCGCTAACTCCACTATTGAGTTCTATAATCAGCTATCTCTAAAAATGAAGTTAATTTTCTCAAATGGGGTAAGATAAATCTGGTTAATCAGAAGTTTAATTAAATAATAATATACAAATCTTTTCAGAAAAACTAACAGTGTATAAAATAACTTATCACACAATAAGGTACGAATTACTTGACCTGCTGTAAATGGCTTTGGTATGGAGTTAGCAGTGTTTGGAAATATACGACTCATATGTAATCTCAGTTAAAAAATTATTTCCCACTTTTTTGTTCGGTTTTCTAATAAAGCGTGTTTTTTAGATTTTTCAAATTATTATTTATTTTCTACTTTTTAGTTCCGGTAACTACAAAAGCGTTTTAAGTATTTTTTTAACTTTTATTTATCTAATAATAATAATAATAAACTAAATCATCCTGGTGCTTGGCACGAATGATATGAAAAATCGCTGGCAATGATAATGGGACAAACTATAAAAATAATTGCATTGTTAACGGCCTTTGATAATTGTGGAAAGTTTCAAATCAATCTGACGTTTTGAAGGTGCTGAAAATCACCTCCAAAGATTCCCTTACAACCTTACATAGATACATAGCAAGCTAAAAAGCGTGTTAAATAGGCATATTACATAAAATCTTACTGCTTCATGCTTCATGCGGGTAGGAGGATAGTTTTCCAAGCGCAATCATTGCTATATGCTCTTTTTGATAACAACCAGAACTGACGGCTTTACAAGTTCTTCGAGGCATGGTAGGGAGAGCTACAAGATCGAGAAAAAATATATTTGTACAAATACAATCTAATATAGAAAAAATTATGCTGTGTGTGTCAGCTCCGACGCACGACTAGAGTTTACTGCTTACGAACGATTCTCTAAAGAGATCAATAATTCATCAAATAATTCGTATGTAACAAAGAATAACACTTATCGCTTATTTTACAGTTTTTACGCTAGAATATAGCGATAGATAGATTTCTGAGGCAATAAATTGTCCGTTATTAAATCGGCTTCTTACTCTCGGATTATAACGTCTTAATACTCACGACTTAAGTGAAAAAAGGTTACGCACAAAAAACGTAATGAGGTCATTTGATCACTATATTTTACTCATATTTCATTCCGGGGGCCTTATATTAAAATCGATTCTTTAGAAGTAAACTCCAAAAATTATAAAAATTCCTTCGAACCTGGAATCGAACTCCCGATCGTTGCCGTTATTGGCAATTTTTCTTTATATCAATCTTTAATATTATCAAATACCTATCATCCGTATTTATATCCTTATTTATATATTATCAAAATATGTACTTTATTTTCTACTTTTCTAAATTACACCATGAGACTTAATGCCACTTATTAAAATATAAATATCTCGATTAAATATTACAAAAACTTTGTAACATTTCATAAAACTAAAATTTGAAGTAGGTATAAATTCTTGTTAAGGCCTGTTAGTTTAGAATGCGTATTTTTTACATCCTTTTTGGATACAAGTTCCAAAGCAGCTCGCAAACTAATTTATAATTAATATAAATAAGTTTGCGAGCCACTGCACTTACGGGTACGGTCACGCGCACCGAATGTCTGCGCCTGCGCCGGCCTGCTCAGTGCTCACTACCGTAAGAACCTACTATTGATATTCCTCGCTGACACGTCTAGATCATTGTTGAATTCAATTATTGTCAAAACTAAACGAAATTATGTTATTTCGTTTCTTAACTCAATGAGTTAGGTGTATATTCCTTGTTGTTGGGTTTTCAAACCCGATTTCTAGCTGAGTGATACACCTTTTCGGGATATAATACATAATTTAATTATTTACCTTTTTTATACTTTTTAATGACAGTTCTTTTAAGTTTCTTTTTTAATTTAAATTGATACTATAATAATAAATATATAAAAATTGACATACACACACTGTCGTCTGTTTCTAAGGTATGCAACTTAATGCCTGTGTTTTAGGTAACTGGCGACTGATATGTATATATATTAAGAAATAATACATATATAAATAAATATGTTACACCAAGACCGAATGGTAATCGACCTCACAACCGTGGAGAAGAAAACAGGGTCACTGCCAACTGCGCCAACGGGCCAGTGATATTTTTCTCTGTTGAGTTGTACATTTACAATAACGACTTTTTGTCTTTTATATATATTTTTTTAATTTTTTGTCATTTATTGTCTTTATTAAGCTATATAGGTATACTTTTTTTTTGTTGTTTTGTATAATATTCTTAGCCCCAAATAAATATATTTTTTCTTTCCTTCTCATATGTATTCCACACAACTGTTTGGTCATCGTATCTGAAACAAAATCAACTATCTACAATTATGAGGTGAGTGATGTTTGTTAGACAAATGATGGAGTTATATTAGATAAAATATTAGGTCCTTTCTTGTTCAGTGTTTATATCTTAGAATTAAATAAACATTTATTAGATATTTTTTTGAGAAAGTAATTATTATAATTACTTTTTTTATCTAATCTATTAATTCTCTCTCGCAGATTTTGATTACGACAGTTGATGGCGGATGACAGCTCGGTCGAAATCTTCAGCAATCATATTATGATAAAAATATGTTTTAATTGCTATTTAAATAACTAAATAATAAAAAGAAACATTATTTTAATTTAAAATTGTCTTGGACTTAAACAAGTCTTTGAGATTTTCTTTTAATCATGTGAAATTTCTGTGTCAGAAAACAAATTATATTATATACAACATGTGGTATATACATAAACAATCGCTGTTTAGAATCTAGGTTACGACACCTACGTTCTCAAAAGCAGTTTGGTTGAAAATTTATGTACCCATGTGCATTGTTAAATATCTTAGAATAATAAAAAGAAATAGGAAGATAAGCGATATAAAAAAGGTAACTTTATTTCAAAATGCCCTTAAAATGTCACTAAAATGTGATGCGCGGTAGCAATTCTAAGACATATCGTGCCGCAAATGCCGAGCGGAAACACTGGCGCGCCATTAACATTGCTATGCCAAAAGATTTTTGTTCGTCGTGCTACTCACGTTTCTTATATATAAAAATGTGGTTATGACGACGTATTAGCGCAGTGGTCACACTAATTTGCTGATGAGCTAGCTGTAGCGAATTCGATCCCCGCTCATCACAAATATTTCTATATGTCAGATCGATTTTTGTCGCGGTCTGGAAATCTGTGTTTGTGTTATGTTTTGTCGGACCAAAGACACATGATTTTTATTCTACTGAGCCTGTTTAATATTAAATTTATTATTAGTTTTTTTTTAAAATGCGATCGTCGTCTAACATCTTCAAGATTATAATAAATCAACGACACTTTAGAATAGAGTCCAGAGTTGAGTTTTCCAAGAATAACGTCCACTGTCAGATGTTGATGATAGTAACCGGAACTGACAGTTTTACGTGCTCTACGAGTCACGGAGAACAGAATGAATAAACATAACATACAAACCTAATAAACAAACACGAATAAAAATATAACACTTTTTCATCTTTATATTTTCAATTATGTTCAATGATGATCAAGGAGTTTTTACTACGGTACAAGAACAATAGTTAATGTTATTAGAATTAAGCCCGCTTTTGTGCAATATATTTATTTTGCAATAAAGAATTGAAATATAATAAGCAATTATCTAATAAATATCAAGGTACTATGTTCTGATTCTATGTGTTCAGATTGAGGCGGCAGTTTTTTTTTTTGTTTACAAATAAAATTAACTTACTACATAAAGCTTAGTAGAATCGCTGCCAGTATTTTAGGCACTATTCTTTTTAAGTTTTGCATTGTAAAATTTGTAAATATGTTTATAACAAACAGGGTACTAGATTTAGGTTTACTTATATAATGTAGCTTTAAGCTGACCAATATTCTCTGAGACTGATGTTTTATAATCTGTGTAAACAAGTGACTAAGCGTAGGTACATATGAGGGTGACATATTTAACCAATTATTTTTTTTATGAATATGTTCGTCATAAAAAAAAAAGAACTGTAATATTTTATGTTATGATGAATATAACATCTCGTCCAGCACGTACAGCAGCTCCGGCTCGTAAATCAGTATGGCCAGCATCAGCGACAGCCCTGCCAGCGAGCGCTGCCTGCCCGACAGCTCACCCAGCGACTGCTTCCACACATTTTCCTATAAAGTCGAAACAGTTAACTAATTAAAGTATAAATGAACCCTCTATAAATAAATAGAGCTTAAAAAATACATCGATATTCAAGATATGCAACAATATATAAATAAACATGTACCTAATTGGTGGAATTGAAAAATTCATGAATTCAAAATATAACAAATGTGTTTTGAATGATGAATGAGAATAACATAAAAACTATAAATACGATATACGATAAAGGTACATAACTATATTATCATTTGTTATTATAAGATTGCAGATAGTTATCAGACACATAACGGTATCCAACTGATAAAAGATTTGGATATGTTTTTTTTCTGTTTCACCACCACTCATAGAAACTTTATCAGTCAGATATTTCTATTCGCAGACTGTGAAACCAAAAGTTGTAGTTTATTAGTTTAAAAATGCTCTAAGAGAATGTTTTGTCTCCTGTGAAAAAGACTCTGATAGCCAAACTGTAACTTATATGCAAGATAAATGTGTCAACAAATGGTAAGAAAGGGCTCTCAGCCTTTTCAAAGCTGATACCATAAGAGTATACACGGTTACATATGAATATTTATTTGTCTTTAGGAATTCGTCCATAATTATAGTTTATTTTAATTAAATATTCTGCTGGGTCGTTAACATAAAATGCCTTATTACATAGAAAATTATTCTGTTTACCAATAAAAACTTTAAAAATTCCTTAATCAATATTATAAGAAGTTTCTGTAAAAAATGTATATCTTACGAACAGAACTATTAATGTACTCATGTTTAGATATGAAACCATATCCGGATCTGAATGCTTATTGCTTAGCGAGATACGTTTAATGAAGATGATAAAGAAATCATCCCGACGACATCACTTGTGTCCATTTGGGACGTGAGTCGCGTCGAATCAATGTCTGAAACTCGTACGGAAGATCAATTATGCGTAGAGCTTCACCAAAATAAAGGGACTGTAAGTTAAGGGTATAAGACTTTTTTATATCGTTATTCGTTGTTAGAGTATCGGGAATATTTTGAGGATATTTTTTGCGTAGTTCGTTATTTTGGTGTGGTGATGTGCGCGGATGTGCGCGGTGGTGCGCGCGATGTGTGAGCGGTGCGGGCGTGCGGCGCTCTCGGCGCATTCCGGCGCGCCGGCGCACCTCGTTGGTATTCCGCGCCCGCCTCGCGCGCGAACCGAGCGCGCAAAAAAGACAATGACTTCGTATTTTATACGACCCCAAACGTTCCATCAATGTATCGATACGATTCGACTGTCGCGTACTTAAATAATGGTCCGATTCTGTTTTTGAGGGATTCGATCGAGTCCGTCTCCGTTATTTTTTATGATACGGTTTAACACTGAGCGGTTTAAATCGTGAGCGATGGAATATTCCGTATAAGCGTTGTTGTCGTGTTTGCATTCCGTAAACGATCGTTATGCTCGTAACAATTAATGTTACGATGGAAAGATGCAGTGACATTGACTACGACTGGTTAACATTTCGATTTGGTTTCTTTTAATAATCGATCGAATCGATTTGTTTTTACAAATTTAAAATTTAAACTATATTATAGTTATAAGTTTTCTTTTAATGTACCTACTGGATAGACTGTAAAAAATTTTCTATTATTCTAAGAGCCAATTTCAATGGTTGCTGATAAAGTTTATCTAGCATGTAAGTTACTGATAGACTGTTTGACCTTAGCAAATAAACTAAAACTTTTGTTTTCAAAAGTTGCGAATAAAAATATCCGACAGATAAAGTCCAGTCTGATGGTGAAACATATTAGAATATTTTGTCTATTAGATACCGTTATATCTCAGATAACAATCTCAAATTTATCAGTGAAAGGTGAAATTTGCCCAAATTATTTATCAGAACTTAATTTTAGGTTACGTTGGTACACATAAATTGTGTTGAATTGCCACTTATAGAGCGCCAGAGTTTCCGTCAATTTGAATTCAATTCGGCGTGTGCGCGTTTTCGTGTCAGTTGTCAGTCTGTTCGTGATGCGCTCCGTCCTCGAAGTTAACCGTTAGTTTTTTATGGCACAGGAGGAATTTTGGCGCCAGCGACCTTATGTAGCGTACTGAACTAGTAATTGACATATTCATATGCAAAGTTGAAATATACGACAAATTTCAAAATTAAGTTCTATGGAAATTTCCATTAGTCGTTGGTTATTCAATGTTATCACAATTATTACAAAAATATTTTTATTATAGAATACTGGGTACCAATATTTTTAATGTAATTTTTAATAAGGATTTATTTTTTTATTCTTAATCAAAGTTATATTAAAACATTTATTATCCATATAATGGTTTATTCTAAAAAATAATCGACATTAAATAAATTGATTTTCATATAAATAATATTCGAGCTCTTAATAAAATTCCCGCCTTTTTTACCTAAGCAGTATTTTTTTTTAAAATTTAATTGAGACCAAACGGAAAGTGTACTATTCCAAAAATAAAAATAATAATAATTTAATCCAATCAGTTCATAAATGTCGGAATTCTGTGCATATAAAGAACCTGCTGAATTTTCGAAATCGGTTAACACGAACATTAAAACAATTCTATTATTTTAAAACTCATACAAATGACAAAAGCGCAGACAGATGCTTAAGACCACGAAGAATGGATATACAGGAGTGCGAACGTAATGTTAAAAGAATGGCATCAATTTAGGTAGTAGATAATTATTTTGCATCTGTGCGCTAGGATTGAAGTTGTAATTTACGCGGGAAGGCTTGTTGCTATTGACAGCTCTGAATTTTGAAAATTGAGTTATTGGTTCATTTTAAACCTTTCTATTGGTTGCTATAGGTGTGCGATTATTGATTTAAATAGTGAAATAATGTAATTTAACATAATTATGAGACAAAAAAGTGAGACAAAAACATCCCGCCAGGCCACCATTTTAAAGATATTTGACATGTAGTCAACATGATAATATGTCATAAGATTTTTTCAATTATTTATATTGTTTTTATCTTTAAACTTTGTAGTAAATTCTAATTCTATTAGTAAATAACTTTGATTCATCACCAACATAAAATACTCTTGGAGATTAAATTAAAGGTTAAACTTTTAGTTTAATAACAGGTACGTAATTTTTAAATTATTAAATAAATATTAAAAATATAATGTAATGTTAAAGATTAAGTATATTTGTTTAAAATTTTTTTAATTTCATATTATATATTATATAAAGTTATTTTAATTAAATATTTGATAAATTATGATAATAGTAGTCGGTGAAAAATTTAATTTTTTTCAAAATAACATTATTTAGAATAATAAAATTTATTGTTATTTTCATATATTTTTCAGCTATAAAATATCATAAGAAGCCTCGCAGACAATTCACATAATTAGCATAGCATCAATTATCATGCTCTACTATCTTTTATAGAGAAGAAATATCAATGCCTACTTCTGTCCAAGAAATCAGATGATTTAGAGAATTCCAGATAAAATTACTATTAGTAGATACAAAAATAAAAAACAAAGTATTTTAATAAAATTTCTGAATTCGTTTTGTTTTATTTCATCTTCCAAAATATTAGCATTTAATACATAAAATTATATTTATTAAATATGCAACTAAAATAAAACTGTTCTAGAGAACTACTACCTATATTTAATTACACATATTATAATAACTAATATAATAATAGTATTGGTACTTCACGAATACTCGCGCACCTAGTGGCAAAAAAGAGAACTATGATCTTTGTTTATTTTTGTGTACATAAGTACCGTGAAATTTGTATAGTAATACGTCAACCGTTCGCTCTCCTGTATGTCCATTCTTCGTGCTTAAGACATTAAAAGCTATTTCAACACCACAGGCTAAAAAAATATACATATGCACAGATGTAATCAAACTTTTATTTGTAAATTTAAAAGAAGCAACGTTATTTACTTATATCCATCTCTATGTGGTATATATATCAATTAACACTATCACCTGTTAAATATATAGTTCGAAAAACTTATTTAGTATTGGCATATCAAGTTGCATCGACAATCGAAATGAATTGCATGTAATATGTCTGTCTGTATACAGCTGCTTCAGACGCATACCATATTTTGATGTAACTTTTTAATGGTGTATCGAGTATTTAAATTGTTTCCCGACCATTTTTAAAAGTTGATGAAATACTTAGTTGCTGTTTGAAGAATTTTATCTTGATCGGGTTAAGAGTTTTTTTTTTACTTTGTAACAAATATTCGAATGTTTATTTTTATTTTGAAAATTAATTAATTTTTTTATACTGGTTTTTATACGGATATGTTATATTTTTTGATTACATGTATTTATAATAAAATTGACGACCATTCTGGTGTTGTGGTGCGAGGAGTCGCCTCGAACCGCGCGCCAGCGGTCGCGGGTTCGATTCCTGCACGGGACTGATATTTGCATTTGTAGAAATATTTATTTCCGGTCTGGTTGTATGTCTCAATTTTCATCATAGACACGTGATAACGATCATTACTCATGGTAGTAACCCGCAGTGGAGCAGCGCGGTGGATTCGCTACACCCTACTTCTACCCTTCTTCTATAATAGAGAAGAGGCCTTCGTTTAGCAGTAGGTTGTTTACAGGATGATACAGTACAGTATAGTATAGTATAAAAAAAGGAGTAGGTTTTATCTTAAATGCTTTAAAGTTGTGGTTTTTTAATAACTTGTGTACATAATCATGGGACACTGGAAAAAATCGTGCCACTGATAGATAATTCTACACGTGTATCTACTTAAAATTCATCAATATCATATCATACATAATTATAAAATGATAAGGACAAAATGAGTAGGTACTATTCCACTTAAAATAAGGAAACTTAGACCTTTCTACTATCTCATACTAAATGTATGGGATTGTTTAATGTAAAATTTTTGGATATTTCTCGTTTTATTTTTAAAAAGTTATTATTTTCATTTTACTCATTAGGTAAAGTACTTTCGATATCAGTTTAAAGTTTTTTGATATCTGTAATAGTTACGGAATAATCGCCTGTGCAAACTTAACGATTACACCCGGTATAATAACTGTTCTCGATCCGCTCTCGTGGACTCTATTTCGACACCAATTATCACATTAATTGAAGTCTTAAGCATTGCCAAAGATGCTACAATTCTCTATTTTTTTATAAAGACTAAATTTTACTACTTAAATATCAAAAGGATTTTACGTCTCAATGTAGTTGTTACAATCAAGCCCACTGGTTTTACTCTCAAGTACGTGAGTCGCGCAAATGAATCATAACTATCTTGTAAGATCCCGCCTTTAGATAGCTATTTCTTAACAACTAAACCAGCTCTACTTGATCTCGTTAATCATATAGCTAGCTCTCATCTAAAGTTCTGTGTTCCTTGTTCAAAAGTGTTAAGTTAATAAGATAAGATGACGAGTGGTCCCCGCCGAGATTGTAATGGAAGCTACGACGGACGCTGAATGACAATTCTCTTTCACGCATAATAATTAGTTTAATGTGTAGATTATCTTTTAAATGTATTTTTAAATGCGTGATGTAATGATGTTTACACCGATAAATGATAAGATTTTAAATATTTAGAAAAAAAAAAGTTTTGTGTAAAAACTGTGTCTCATAACTCAAAAGTATGTAAGCTAAGCTCTAAGCAGATACTTTAAATCAACTTTAATAATCGAATGAGTAAGTCGTTTAAGTGTTTTTTTTCTAAACCGTGTACTTATTTAATATTTTTGTCATCACGATCATCATACCAGTTTTACAAGAAAACTGGTATGCCTTTAAGAAATGATGTTTCATTTATAGTATTTCATGTGGAACAAATCTGTGCATAATTTTTATGATCTACGACCTTGTAGCTGAAATAAGATGATGTTAACTTTGAGGATTTACGATTATAACAAAATTTTTTTATCAAAAATATATGGTAGGATTATTCAATATTTAATTTCTTCATCAACCTCAATCCTCCTCCATATCAACCTAGGTCATTGGACAATGTGGCGCGTCGTGGTTGTCGACTGGTTGCAATTCTGTCACGCGGGAGCGACACGGCCCGAATGTTGCGCGCGCGCATATTAGCTCGTAGACTATTCTCACGTCAACCATCAGGTTAGCGCGAACCGCACCGTTAATCAATCGGACCGTGGGACTCGTGGCGAGGCGGCGGCCACGTGCGCCCTCGCTTCTCCCCGCCTCGTCCTCCGCCAGCACCGGCACGTTCGCGATTTGCGACTTGCATACCACCCGACATGATCGAAAACAATTGAAGGATTTCACAACTCAAACATTTCACCCGAATCGAACGAACCGCTTCGCATTGCAACTGTTTTGATGGACATCCCACGTGAAATATTATCGTGTTGTGCGGCTGTAGTTGTGCGCAGGCGCGAAATACGAAACAATGGCGGTTTAAAATACAATGAGTGCGACCTAAAATACATAACATCAGCGACATTCCCGTCACGACCGCGCGCTTACCTTTTTCGACTATTTTGTTCGTGGCGCTCGCGGCGTAGGAGAGGAAGCCGATCACGAGCCGCGGCGACCTCTGCTTATTAATAACGTGGCTTGAATTGAATATTCTTAAACTCATCGGCGTCATCTTCAAATTTTCTCCTCCCACATTTCCACATAAAGATTCGCCTATAAGGAGAACGTATCTTCCTCAGCTCCCTTAATATTCACTCGGACTTCTAATCGTATCTCGAGCATAATAGATGTGGTCGTGATCGCATAAACGAATCATCACATCGATGGGCACTAAATGCTGATCGCAATTCACCGTGAGGACACCGGGACACGACCGCGCCGGCTCCCGCACATCCTAGCCTAATTGTCGCGGCCACGGCCGTTTAGCATACATTACAATGGAAATCAGCTTCGCCACCGATGTCTTATTCGTACTGTTAAGACTTCGGCCGCTTTCCTCTAAACTCGACTTTTAGCTATCAAAATTCGGTTCCTTTCCGTCTGGCAATGTTTATAGTTGAAAGGGCCATTATTGTAATCGGGTGGTATGCAAGTGTCTGCGAGGGAATAGGCAAATCGTTTAATTAGTGTGATGGTCGGTGGAGGTCGCGTGGTGTTTTAATAAGAATTACATGCAAATGGCGATTCCTAGTAAGCAGGTACAGGTCATATCGTGAGGTATCGCTGCGATTATGAACGATATGTATGGGAATTGTGCTCACCAATCGATGCTAGTTTATTTTAAGACCATTGTGATAGCGATAGACATTATCGTGTTTCGCTGTGCATAATGTGGACGTTTGAATTCACTCGACATTATATGTATTACGTGTGAACGCGCTATTAACTCTCTTTATGTAGAATTTGTAAAGTTTGTTTATTTTATTGTTTTAATAAAATTTCATTTTCTATAAAGGGCTCAATGTAATGTTTATTTATTTTTATAAATATATTTTGATTATTATTTATTTGTATTATTCTTAGGGGTTTCATAAGAATTATTAGTTGAGGGAGAATAGTTTATGCATTATATCTAGTTTGATTTAATTTAAAGTTTTGTCAATAATTTGGCAAGTTTATAAGACACATGATTAACATATTTCAAATAGTTGCTACGTGTTTGTGTCAATTGATAACTTTTATCAGACAATAATTAAGGCAGGAAATAAATAATTTTTTTTTTTCATTCTCAATTTAGAAAAATAGCATGTAAAAAATTAATGATTGTTCCTATTCGAAATTCGTGTGAAGGATAGCATGCGCGGGCGCAGGCGTCACGCAGGCGTAGGCGATGGTTGCAACCCTTATCTAGCCACGTCTCGCACGTCTCGAAGTCCCGCGCACATCCCGCACCGGAAATGTAATTTTACCTCCGCCGGGACATGTCCGCGGGACGTGCGCCGACTGCGGAGCGGGACATCGTGACTGCGTGTTTTTTGTCGCTTCCTCCCTTCACACGCTCGTTTCTTTTGGTTAAAAAGTATTTCCATATTCGAGGAAGATCCTTACTAGTGGCGAAATTGTGTAATATCTCTTTTTATTCACGAATGTGCTACAGTAAGACACTGGAAGATATATGGAGTCATCATGCAAGAAATGGTTATTTATATCCTATCCGTTTCATGTAAGAGATATAAATGGACAATCAATTCATTAATCACGTGATGAGATTGGTCTCTTGATATAAGATGCTCACAACGACAAAGTTTTGCAGAATAATTGAAGATATTAACATTGGCAACTTTAAGAGATGAAGTGGAATTAGAAGAAAAAAAGGAATAGAAAAGAGTATGTGTAGGATCTATAGATGCTACTTTACGTCTACCTGTTAAGAGACGATATTACGACGGGAGTAGAAGGGGGTGTAATATGTGACATTAGGGGTAGTTGGGGGGTGCTTCTGTCACAAGTTACAGCTAGTTTATACCACACAAAAGTAACACAATATAATTAATTTATTGTGAAAAAAATATTCAACTTACAGATTTGTCTCACTGGATTTTCTTGAAGGTAAATGAATATTGTTTAAACTGGACTGGCCCGTAGCACAGTTGGCAGTGGCCCTGTTTTCTGCTACAGGGTTGTGGGTTCGATTCCCACCCCGAGTCTGGGTGTAATATGTATTTATTTATATATGTATTATTTATATGTATATTTATTTATTTTAAAGAATTGAGTAGCAAAATACGAAAAAAATCTCACTGTGCGAGCGGAAGAAGAAATGAATAAAAAATGGTTTTTCATAGGTTTTTATATGGAAAACTTACTTTTTGATGAGCATGGGCTTAAAATCAGAATTAAGGGCTTTGTTATAGCTCAAAATTTTTGTTTTTTTATCGACTACAAGATTTTCAGGTGGGACTTTGAGAAAAAAATGTTGCTCTAAAATGAAGCACCCTAATAATTATATATATATATATATATATATATATATATATATATATATATATATATATATATATATATATATATATATATATATATATATATATATATATATATATATTTTAAACATAAAGTCTCTCTTAATGAGCTATTATTTATGACTATGACATTACATTTGAGTGAATCAAGGTGAGTCAGAAACGGAACAGTAGCAACTTACTAATACAATTGGTATTTGAGTTGACTTGTGTTTTCAATGGTGACGTTCTTTTGCAATAATATATTTCAATGAGAATTTGGGATAAAAACTTAACTTTTCCGTGAAGAAAGTTTTTACTATTTATATAACTTTTTCTCTCTTTTAAATTTTTTTTTTTTTTTTTAACACACACACACGGTCGTCTGTTCCTAAGGTAGGCAACTTAATGCCTGTGTTTTAGGTAACAGCCGACTGATATAATTTAATTTCGTAAGCGATCAGGCATTGGCAGGCACTGTTGAACGTAGGCCATCCCTGTCATTTCTGGCGGGTTTTGTAAATACTCGCCACGTTTGGCAGGCGTCTTGGCGAGTGCGGTTTTTTTTTAATGTAATAGGCGGCAAACGGACAGTCGGTTCACCTGGTGGTAAGTAAAAGCGACATCCATAGACACCCGCTACATCAGAGGATTAGCAGGTGCGTTGCCGGCCTTTAGGGAGGGGAGGGGAGAGATGTTCTACTGTATATGTGGGGGGAGGAGAGGGATGATCCACCGGATCTCTTACAAATCGAACGAAACACGACAACAGTGCCGTCATTTCACATCGGAGTTAAGTGAGAGCGAAGAACTTCTCCGGGCGCGCCGGCCCATTCAGCTGCAAGCAGCATGGCGCTACTTCGGTAGGTGTGGCGTCGCAGGATATGGTGACGCTGCTGCCTATCACCATCGTGTTTGGTGTACAGATATTTACACCACTTTGATCTAAGGTGTTTTGTACGACACCTTGACAAGAAAGAGGTCGGGACAATTCTCCTTTGCCAGTCGCTGCGACTTTGCGTTTTTTTAAAAAATATAATAAAAAAAGGAGTATTGAGATTCAAAATTTGAAGTGAAAATATTAATACATAACATGTTGTTAAGCCTACGAAATTTTATATTAAGCAAACAAACGAACTCTTTTATTAATTAAATTCATATAAATATAATTTGTTTCAGGATTCGTATATAACAACAAAGTATTAACAATAACTGACGGTAGGACTCGTAACAGGAACCGTGTGAGCGTAGTAATAACATTATAGCTCGACTGATATCTCTTGGTACTTTATTAATAAAATCTAGAACCTAATTTTTTTTAAAAGTATTTTTATTAATCTGTATCATATTAATTAGTGTAATTGGTTGACCCGTACTAATTAATTAATAATAATAAAATAAATAAAATAAAATATAAAAAAAGATATAAATTATTATCGTGTTGTTTCATAAAATTATCAAAATGGCGTTATATTATTTTAATTAAATCTACTTAGGCGCTATGTGTGTTTATATATTTTATTTTTTTATTTAACAGATATTTATATAACGTTTATTACTTTCAAAACAAAATACTATCCTAAAAGTAATTCTAGTTTATTCATCAAATTAAATCTATATCTATACTAATATTATAAAGCTGAAGAGTTTGTTTGTTTGTTTGTTTGAATGCGTTAATCTCAGGAACTACTGGTTCGAATTGAAAAATTATTTTTGTGTTGGATAGCCCATTTACCGAGGAAGGCTATAGGCTATATAACATCACGCTACGACCAATAGGGGCTGGGAATAAACGAAAACACGGGAAAAATAATATTTTTTGAGAGATTCTGTTGCGTCCTTTATTATTTCTTTTCTCGAGACATTTTTTAAC
Organism: Euphydryas editha; assembly: GCA_036937285.1. Classification (NCBI taxonomy): domain Eukaryota; kingdom Metazoa; phylum Arthropoda; class Insecta; order Lepidoptera; family Nymphalidae; genus Euphydryas; species Euphydryas editha. The sequence continues at coordinate 938,391 of JAUPFZ010000007.1, read as the reverse complement.
TATAATTCCACTTTTAAAGTAAATATAACATCACTCTTTTACTGAGAATTTTCGAAAAACAAAAAAGCTCAAAAATACGTTGAACGATCCAGGAATCAAACCTGAGACCCTTGCTCGGCAGTAACGCTTGCGACCACTCGACTAACGAGACGGGTACCTATACTCTTTAGAGTAATGGTTTAAAAATATTTAAATACAGTTTTCCCTCTAATTGACGCCGCGGGTGAAACCGCGAGGCACAGCTAGTTGTATATAAGATTATACAAACTTGCTAATTTCAGGTTTTTGTAATAAAATATACTTAGATAAAATGTTTATCATAAGGGGTAGATTTTTGTTAACTCTTTATAGGTCTTCTCCTAAAAATTAGAAATGAAAAACGCAAAAATGCTGTTATATGAAGAAATATTTTAAAAAAAGTTAAATATTTTTTGAGATCGGTTGAAAATAAACAGATATGGTAGAAGCAACTATGGCCGATTCTGTGAAAGTCGTAAATATGACCGACTCAACTTATGGTATTCGCATGTATAATAAAATCCCACAAACATTTTTGGAATTGTCTCAAAATAAATTTAAAGATTTTGTTTAAAAAAAAATTAATAGATAAAACGTATTATTCGGTGCAGGATTACTTAGTTGATAAAGACGTGTGGACTTAGTGGCGCTGTATTTCATGCAAGATATTACTAATTTTGTACTAAAACACAGTTTATATATTATTTTCAAAAGACTAACTGCGGAGTTTTTTGCCGATTCTTCTCTGTAGAATCTACATTCCGAATCGGTGGTAGCTTTACTATTACAAAATAATAATCAGTTTAAAGTCTTAATTTGTAAAATGACGATTCGAAGGTGCTCGTGGGGCCTATTTGAATAAAGTTGTTTTTGATTTTGATTTTGATTCATCTGATTACTTGCTTAGCTACTTATTTATTTTTATTTATTTATAATTCTTTATTGTACACCACTTTTGGAACAAAAATTACAGAGATATATGCCTAAATATTATTGCACAATAAGGCGGTCTTATTGCTAATAAGCCATCTCTTCCAGACAACCTTACGTTGTGAGGAATTGAAACAAAGCCGGAGTAAAATGGAGGGTGGTGCATAAATATACCAAATAAAACAAAAGAAATATAATTAAAAATAATAATAAAAATAAGAATATACGATATAATAAAAATAGCAGATAAAAATATATACTGTAATTCAGTTTTACTTTGAACTAAAATATAGTTACTAATATATTCACCGGTGGGAGGGATGCGCTGTGCCGCGCTCCCGGCTGCATGGGTACCACCATCTTGCTTATTTCTCCCGTGAAACAACTTTGCTGTGTTTCGAAGAGAAGGGCAAGACAGGCAGTGTAATTACTGGCACCGAGACTTTAACACCTTATGTCTCTGGATAGGCAACATATAGATGAGTTGCCTGTGCTAGTTCCAGGTAAACTAGTTTATGTTCATGGGCGACGTCAACCACTTACCATCAGGTGGAACGTTTGCCAGTTTGCCTATCCAACTAACATAAAAAAAAACAATAAAATACTTAATATAGGTATATACACATTCACAGAGCGATCGAAAAAAAAAAATGATACCGCACAGTTAATCTGCATTAGTTAAATAAAAATGTTTAAGGTGATTTTAAAAAATTTGAAGTGTCTGAGATTCTATTATGCGTAAAGGTAATGAGGAATTCATAATAAGATGGAGTGAACCGTGAAATTTATTGTAAAATTTAGATGTGTGTGTTGGTCATGTCGTCGACTTCTTCTTAAGATAAGAAGAAGTCGACGACATGATCTTACATTAGTTCTATTTTTCTTCAAAAAAACAAAGTTTTCTTTTAAATACGAAGGACTATTTGGATTAAATAGGATGCAATACAAAAGTGAGAGTATGTGTAGATTCCGGCGAAGACGGATAAGTAGCCACTTGAGTTGAGTGCGATATTGAGACACATGGTCATATTTGCGTAAGCCAAATATGAACCGGATCGACATGTTTTGAAGACGCTCAAGTTTATTTAGCTGTTCTTCAGTAATATTAATATAGCTTGCGTCAGCATAGTCAAGAATAGGAAGAAGAAGTGCATTTGCTTGCGTAATCTTGGTGGCAGGTGGAAGAAAAGAACGCAATCGTCGCGAGGAATTTATGGTTGCAAATATCTTCTTACTCAATACTCAACTGTTCTGTCCAAGATAAAGTGCTATCAAGGTATATCCCAAGATCTTTTACAGTTTTGCTATACGGTATTATGACACCATCAAATAAAATTGGCGGTAAGTCTGCGCAAACAACTCTTGAAATAATATTTTTACTACCTATAATGATGGATTCTGATTTGTTAGGATTTCCCTTCAAACCGTAGGAGTTACTCCACTGTAAAATTGTCTCTAAGTCTTTATTGATACACGAAACAGCATTAGAGATATTTTCAAGTGACGATTGTGCGTAAATTTGAACATCATCTGCATACATGTGATAGGGAGAAGAAATGCAATGAGTTATTGTATTAATGAATGTAGAAAAGAGCAAAGGTGACAACACGCCTCCTTGAGGAACACCGGCATGGACATCGCACCAAGATGAGAAGGACTCTTCAAATCGAATGCGCTGCCGGCGGTCCCGAAGGTAATTATGAAACCAGTCAATTGCTGATGGAGAAAGGTTAAGAGAACGGAACAAACTCAATAAGATGTCAAAATCAACCATGTTAAAGGCATAGCTAAAATCTAATAATGCCAGAATGGTGAGTTGTCTGGTATCCATACTTAAGCGAATATCATCGGTAGCTTTTATCAAAGCAGTAACTGTACTATAACCACTACGAAAGCCGGATTGCAAGGGGTTAAGAAGATTATTCTCATTTAAGGAAAGGTCTAATTGTTGATATATTAATTTTTCTAGAACTTTGGATAAAAAAGGAAGTATCGAAATAGGACGGAAATCAGAATTTGATTGTTGCAGTAGCTTTTTTTGGGAGAGGAATAATGTGAGCATCTTTCCAAGCTTTTGGAAATACACTGGTAGTAACAGATTCATTAAGAATATGTGTAATGACAGGAGTAACAATATCAAGGAGTGGAATTATCATACTACGTCTAATACCATAATTACCCATGGCATTCGATGATATAGACAAGATGTTCTTCGTAACATTGCATTCAGAAAATCGACTAAAATTAAACGGAGGAAAGTTGGGAGTTGGTAAAGATGAAAGATAATTTAATGTACGCGTTTTTTCAAAATTGTCAAAGTTGCGTGAAGAACAGGAAAAATGCTGGTTTAGCAGCTCTAGATCAGTCTCTATATATCTCTAGATTAATTCAACTGCTGTTGAATTAATATGGGTCTGTTTTCCAACTCCTAGTGTACGTAGAAATTTCCACACTCGGGAAGTGTCGCCGTTTTCGACTTGTTGGTGGATATGGCGTCGTTGTGCATCCCTACACATTGTATTGCAGCGATTTCTAGCTTTATTATATTTGACACGATTCGCTTCCGAATCGCTTGCTTTTAATTTTGCTTTTGGTGAATTTTTCTTATTTATAGCAGCTTTTATATCATCTGTAAGCCATGGAGCGGGTAAACGTTTTATTTTAATTAAACGTACTAAATTAAAAGCTACAACACCTACACTAACACTAAAACTAGACTATGATAAATTCCAAATATCCTCCTCCTCTTCTAATTTGATAATTGTATATCAAGACAAATCAGTTGCTGTAGAGCTGGCGCGCTGACAGCACGTTTCAAACGCTTCCTGCGACCGCTCCGTACACACTATCTCACCCGGCTATCCTTATTAAACCTTTTTTACTGTTACTATCGTTTGTCCTGTTATATTCAAAAATAATATTAAAAGGTTGTTTGAAGGTTTTTGTTGTTGAAAAAAAGGGTCACTTGAAGTTAAGGTCGCCAGCCTTTCAGCACAAGTTTAGGAGGAAGCTTAGTATTGGGTATCCTTTTTCTATATGGAGAAGAGGCCTTCGCTCAGCAGTGGGTTGTTTACAGGCTGATATAGCACAGTACAGTACAGTTAGTATTGGGAAAGACAGGGGAGAATTATTATTAGGTAGGTCAAGGTAATTTGATATACGAAACTCTGCAATTTAATTGTACTATACAGTAAGAGTATATCATTTAAATTTCCAATTATTGGGCAAAGAATCTTGTCTTAGAAATTCTTCCGAAACACGCATTTTTCCCACCATGTTATTCTTTACCCTCAAGTATGACATAAATTATAAAAGTAGCATGTTAAATCTTGCTAGACTTGATTTGAACCCGCTCATCTTATGTCGATACGCGTGCTCAATCCACCGGGCAATACCAGCTTCGGCTATGTAACATTCGTGATAAATATTTAAAAAACCAAAAAGAAAAGTTTCAATAATAAGTTATTTCAAAGAAAAGTCAGTATATGAATTAAATAGAGTTATTTTTCAATAGGCTGAATTACACATAAGTGAAACTGCAATAAAGTAGGTACTAGTCTATAAAACGAACGGTACCAAAAAAAAAAGACCAAAAAGCTTTAAATTTTTTGCGCAATGCAAAAAATAGGACCGATTTTAGGACGTGTTTGCCGGCTACCTGGGCTTATTAGCATTGTATTGTAATTTGAAAATTTACATGACATGGACCGGCACTTCTGTTTAATGATTGTTGAAATGGCTTTATGAATTATTCTCAGCGTTTGTGCATCTCATGAAACAAGCCCTTATGTTCATTGACAAAACAATTATATACTCTACTGTACTGTATCAGCCTATAAACCACCCACTGCTGAGCGAAGGCCTCTTCTCCATCTAGAAGAAGGGTTAGAGCTTAATCCACCACGCTGCTTCACTGTGGGTTTGCGGATAATTTCCGTACCATGAGTAACGATCGTTATTAGGTATCTATGATAACAACCAGGACCGACCGCTTTACGTGCTCTCCGAAGCATGATGAGGAGACCCACAAGGACATACACCGAGACCAGAAACAAATATTTGCACAAATACAAATATCTGTCCCATGCGGGAATCGAACCCGCGAGCGCCGGTGCGCGACGTTGAGGTAACTACTCGCACCACTACACCAGAACGGTCGTCTCAATCTCGTCAATTATATACATATCATCCTAACAACACAATAATATATTCTAAGACTCAACCCTGAATTAAACTTTCAAAAATAGTTTATGTAATGTAAAAAAAAATTCGAGGGATGAAAATTTATTCAACAATACATAATATCGACGAATTACGATAAAATATTCTTGTTTATGTATAATTTTGTTAAGAACGGACATTACGAAGTGTGAACGGCAGCTTATCTGTTGACGATTGTAATAAATTTAAATAAATACATCTTGATGTCTCCTTTGCCAGTCGCCCTCATTATTATGGATCTATAAACACACCGAAATAGTAAACGAGGAGTTTTATAACATTTAAGTTTATTTTTCAGATATAGAGTGTATAATTGCCTGCCGCCGTCGCGGACGGTGATGAATTTCTGCTTCGAGGTGAGCAGTGATTGACGCTTCCATCACATCTGAATAATGCGGACCGGTCGAACTGTTTTCATGAATACGATGAATATAAACAATCGCTTTTATTTCTACCTACTTCGAGAAAATAAAACTAACATTCTATGATTTACGAGAACTGAAATCTCATCATCATCGTGAATGACAGAAACACCAGAAATAATCCAATTGACCTTGGTGATCAAGGTTTTCTAACAAAGAACGCGTAGAAGCTGCCGCATGCCGTCGCTTGCGCAGGAGCTACTTGTTGATTCCGCTGCGCGACCGTTCGACGAGTTATTACCGAGAGTGTCGATTGTGATTCCGCGGGCGACCCGGTCTGCGCATACGCAAGCAGGACGCAGCAGTGTTAGAAAACTCGCTACGTGCCCGGAGCTACGTGTGCGGGGGATTCGTGCCACCGCCTTGGCAACAGTACCGACCAATGGTCGCTTCTCGCCGTGTTTGATGCCCAGTTGATAATGTTGTCTGAGATACCATCTTCGCAGTACTCAAATGAGGTCCTAACTGTTTCCCCATCCAAGCTTAATATCTTTGTGTCGCTCCGGTACGCTCGTATGTGCCACATAGATGGAGATATATGTATACAACTTAAAGGCTTCTAGTGTGCCATTATTTTGTTAGTTGTTATTAAGTTAATTGATTAGCTATTTTAAGTATCATCATAGTTTCATATTACAACTTCTATGTATGAATATATTATAATAATTAATAAAAATAATTTTTAAGGATAAACGTTATTTCTAAACTTTGATAAAATTTTAAAATACGCGTCTTTTGGGGTTGTTTAAGAGTAATTTAAATTGTTTTTTACCGTAATTTTATTTTCATTTGTTGTTGGATTGATGTCCATTGCCTTTGCTTTTCAGGGTTTGAGTCGTATTTCATCTTTATCAGTAAGAATGTACACAATAATATACAAAGATTACAATTTAAAACAATATATTGAATGACGTGATGGCGCAGCATTATGAGAACAACCTCACGATTGTAAATTTAAACGATTCATTTTGAGTTTGTATAAAATTGCACATCAAAAACCTTAAAATCGCAATTTAACTTTAATAATAATAAAAATTAAATGCTCTTCGTTGATAAAATATATCTTTTGGTAGAACATTTTGGAAATTTTTTCTATATTCATAATAGTCCAATAACATTTTTAGGATGAGAAAACTTAGAAGAATAGGAATAACTTGTCCTGAAAATATAAAAATTGGGAAAATTTCAAAATGCTTTTAGTTGAAAAGTTGACAGAATGGGTAACCTTTATTATATATTAGAGTAGATAGGAATAAATCGAAATCCCTATTTGAAGAACTTTGAAGCAGAAGATATTTTTCTTGAAATTTCATTTCTGCTCACTCGATCGGTATGCGGACGTTGGACTTCACGTCGTCATTGGTTATGTCCGTCACGTCAAGATATCTCACTATTATTTCCTTTTATTTTATCAGGAATAACTCGTTCCACGGTGATATGGTTAAATATAGAATTTTCCAGAAACAATCCAACGTAGTGCATTGGTTTTTAGTGACCAGCATATTAAAACTTTTACTTTGATCAGTATTTGTGCTTGTAAGGATCATAGTGTAATGGAACTGATGTTTCTTCATTTCTGGACGACCTTTGTTACCAAAAACTAATTTATAAACTTTATATTTTCATCCATTGCTAGTAATTTTATAAATATTTTTATCAAATTAAAAAGAAGTAGGTATTGTAGTAAACATATCAACCAACAATTGGTTTTTCATTTTTTTTCGTTCCTAAATCACTTTGCGTAATTTTTTATTATTATATCATTAGCAGTATAATACTGAAATTTTCAACAAGTTAAGCTCCTCGAACTACTTTTGAAACATAATTTTTTTTTTGGAAATTTATTAAAAAAAGAAATTGTGTATTTAATGATTATCTTTGAAAGTTTTCAACTTTTCGGGACGTTTTTTAAATCTAAATTTCAATTTGTATGAAAAAAAAAACAACAAAACTAAAAAGAAAAATATTCTTTTGTATCATACGCATTATATGAATATTAAAACGGTATATTACAGTCTCACGGTTGTACCAAACATAAAAAAAAAAACAAAGTAATATATTTTTTGAAGCTAAGTTCGAGTAACAAGCACGCTGCATGATGAGTGCGGCGCTCCTCAGTAGTGATCACGTAACCTCTATCTACATCGCGCTGGCGCCGCCGTGGCCCCATGCAAATACTGTCTCATCTGACACGTGCAGCTTTGTGTGTACCGCGGAATATAACGTTACTTCAACACGCATATACTTTCAACTATAATTGTAGTTGTTATTTTACCTACAGAAGTCATTATCATCACATAAGCAATTTGATGTCCACTGCTGAACGTTGACCATATCCATCGACAGTGATCACCTGGGTTCTGTATTGTTGGTCATTTTGGAGGGGTTTGCCAATATTCACCACACTTAGCGGGCGGGTTGGTGAGCGCAGTGTGTTGCGGCGTAATATGGTGACCCTGCTTCCCATCACCTTCGCAACATTATAGCGTTAGTCACATTATCGACACCTCGGCAAGAGTTCGGGACTATTATTTCTGCCGGTCACCGCACGGTAAGTTATAATTGTTGGTATGAAGGAGGTATTTTTACTAAGGATCGATGCAGTGGTTACTGCACTGGACATGTGATGCTTTGGGTGTGTGTGTGTGTGTTTGTCTGTGTGTGTATGTGTCTTGTGTGCTTCTGTGTCTGTACTTGCACGGGACTTTCTATCCAAACTGAAGACAATTGAATGTTTAGCATTTATATATTTGTATTTTTTTATTTTGCAGTGAAAAAGAAAATTAGTATATGTGTTATTATTTGACCGTCACGTTTATTATGGAACTATAATTGAAATATTATACATGAAAGAATGAATGATTAAAGTTAATGCTATCAAAGTATGATAGAACGAGATGACAACAGACTTGAACTTTTGTTGTTTACATGTCGAACAATATAAAAAGATTACTTGCAAATGGTTCAATATAACTAACTTGAAAGAGTAAGAATGATATTACGCACAATAAAAATATTTATAATGATATACATATACTTATTACATTTTTGCTATAGTCTGCTTCTCTATTAAAGAGACGAAAAGAGGCTTATTCTTTTACACGTATATCCATTTCCGATTAGAGCATTTACATGTCTGAGAATTCCTGAGAATTTCCGAGACGTGCGGGTTTGATGGAGAAAGTGTCGTCTTATTAACAAGTACAAGCAATAATTAAACTAAACACTTGAAAAATTTGCAACTCAACCGTAACATATACACATTTTATGTAATAATCTTAGAATATAATTATACATGTTATCGGCCTAGTATATGACTTAACATGTCGCCATCGTGAATACCCAAGTTAACGAGTGAATAATTTAAATCATGAAATATAAAATTTTTGATTTTGTTTTCATTTTCTGAGCTCCTGCTCGTTAATAATAATACATATCGTTCTCGATTATCATGTGATAACTTCTCTTTTATGGCGCAGCGTTAATTTTCCTTAATAAACATGCTTTACAAATCAATATACATATACATTTTAGTTTAATCTACAATATATAATATAGAGTCTGAGATCAGGTACAATATGAACAGCGTCAGTCAACGGCGTTATTCAATTACTATAGATTTTTAATATTGATACATTAAAAGGTCTAGTTACCTTTTATTTAACTAAACCAAACAAAGTTTATTGTATTATAAGTGTATTTTAATACAATTCAGTTTATTTTTAATTTTGTTCTGTCTTTTCTTGTAATAATTTCAATATGTTATAAATTATAATAAATTGTAGTTAATGTATTTTGCTATATAATAATTAACATTATTGATATATGACTGTTGTAATTGTTATATGCATGTCTTTGCCTGTCTGTCTAATTTTTATATTATATTTTTTATGATATTATTATTTACTGTTTCTATTGTGTGTTTTTTTCAAATAAAATAAACACCGTTCAACTACTTTATTGTATACTAGTCGACCAGTGTGGTTTTACATGCTTTGACATTAATAATATATACGCACGTATTTATTATAGAACAACTTTATTTCGACATCGATAATTTTAAATTTTCTCTTTTTTTATGAAATTATTTTATTAATCTTTATTACAAAAATATCTCACAAATTAAAAGAAATCTCAAGAAATACATACTTATCTATCTTTAGATATATCGATCTATGTAACATGCAAGAATGTTAAACTTTAGTAATGTATGCAGTTCAAGTTTTGAGTCATTCGATTCAATTCAATGAAGAACCATTTCTGTCAACTAACTTCATTTGGAGGGACCACCGCGAAACATTACATATAATTTAGGAATCTACGAATATAATAAGTAAAAGCTATATTCAATGTTACAGACTAGCATCCGTATTCTTCATCATTTCCTCGAGACCTCATCTCAAGGTTGACACGAGTCAAGGAAGTGTTTTAGTTGATTTGTCCTCAAGGAATATCCATAGTAGTTGTACTCGTAGTTTGATGCAGTTTAACTGGCCCGTTGGCGCTCTTGGCAGTGACTCTGCTTTCTGTTCCATGGTTGGGGGTTCGATTCCTGACTGACTGACTGGAGACTGACTGTCTGGATGTATTATTTAAATTTTAAGTGTGTGTTTTACTGTGAAAATTCATGGAAAAACTTAAAATTTTATTTTAATTTATTTATTTAATTAAACACTTTATTAATATTTAATTATTGAACAAAAACGGAGTTAATGCCTAGTGGAATTCTCTTTCAGTCAACCTTTAAGCCAAAAAGGAAAAACATATTGTAATAGAAACCAATAATTTCAAGCAATATCGTCAATATTAAACAGCACGAGTAAAGACGAGGGCGTTATATTAATTAATGCTTATTTGTGAATTATAAATAATTATTGTTAATAAATAAATGTGTCATGAGTATGAATCGTACTCGCAACCGCCAACGCAGTAGCCAGTGCTGTAACCATTGCACAATTGTCATCAAATAGTAGAAAAAGCTGTGTTACAATTTAATAATTTGTTGGACTCGGTCGTGTATCTATCTATAACTTTTCAATCATAAATTTTTATTAATATAATTAACAATGGTTTTATGCTATTAATATTGTGTAAAGTATATACATTATATAGTATATTGGAATAATTGCGTTGATCGCGGAGGCAGATTATTATGAGTAAATCATAGCGGGTAAGACGGGTGCGGCAATTTAGCGTGACAACTTGCGCCCGCGCAGAGCAATCAGCCGGCGATTACTGTGCGGCCTTTTAAGGATCGCTGAATTTTTATAATAGCACTTTTAACTACGTATTATTTTAAGCTTTGTATATAAATATAAATGTGGTGATAAAATACGTACTTATATATAAAATTAACTATTTATTTTTATTCATTCCGAAATTTTATTTATTATTATTATTGTTCGCTGAATCTAAATTTACGAGTTTTTTTTTGTATTAGGAAAGTGTTCTTAACGGATGTAAAATATTTTATTATGACTCAGGAGTGCAGCATTAGTCATAAACGCCATACGAATGAGTTATTTGAATACGAATACTTTACGTGAATAAAACTGCACGTTGTAACAAGCTATTACATGATTCAATTGATGGCATTTTTGTCATAAATATAAATATAATAAATATATTTAACACACACACAAGGTCGTCTGTTCCTAAGGTAGGCAACTTAATGCCTGTGTTTTAGGTAACAGCCGACTGATATACATTTTTTAAAAATAAATATATTTACATATAAATAAACATATATTACACCCAGACTTGGGGTGGGAATCGAACCCACATTCCTTGGAACAGAAAACAGGGTACTGCAAATTGCGCCAACGGGTCAGTTGAGTGTTATATGACCTTATTTCACAAAGCTGGATATAAAAGTGTATTGGCTAATTATAGACTTGCAGACATTAAGGAACACTTTTTAAAAATATTAAAAAATTCTGAAAAAGATGATGAAAAATAATAACTAACAAGGAACCATAACGGTTTTCACAAATTTCACCCTACATAAGAGAAGGGTAACAAAGAACAATCTAGAGATATTTTCGGATCTGCACAAAGCATTAGACAAAGTATAAATTAATTCTAATTTTATTAAATTGGCTTACTGTACTGTACTGTATCAGCCTGTAATCAATTCACTACTGAGCGAACGCCTCTTCTCCATCTAGAAGAAAGGAGTTAGAAGATAGGTGTAGCATTCATGCTAGGATTACGAAAGCGCAAGCTTATGTACACTAACTGGGGACTACAATTAGGGCTAACGCATCTTATTATTAAAAAATACAATAAAAGTATGAAAATACCATGTAGTTTTCTATTAAGGAGTAATTTTATAATTTCAGTTTAAATCATATAATTTCACGAAATATGAAAAGAAATGATTTTATTTGCTATATGTAGGTACATGTAACTAGTAGATGTACTAGTAGATATTTATAGTCAATACTTCGCTTCTTATTTATTTTATTTTGTATTAACAGTATAGAATTATTAAAATTTGTAATAATTTTTAACATATTTACAGTTCTAAACTTTAAAAAAAATATACTCAACAATATATGTCAAATAAGTAAGAAATATATTTACAGCATTGACATTACACAAGATATATAAGTCTTTACGCTATGAAAGTAATGTTTGTTTATTATTATTGTTACTTTAATTAGTTAATTAATCCTTATACGATGTTAATATATAATTATCACAAGTAATGTTAGAACCTTGCCGTGCGGTGACCAGCGGAGATGAATAGTCTCGACATTTTTCTTGCCGATTTCTTGTAAAAGGCGACTAAGGCCATAGTTGTGCGAAAAACTGTACACCAAACAGGATGACACACCATACCATGCCACAATATACTGCGCACGCCAACGCGCCTACCAAGCGTGGCGAGAATTGGCAAACCCCCCAGAGATCATGAGTGGGGCCTATGTTCAGCAGTGAACATCCATCGGCTGATGTGGTGTATGTGGTGTAATTTAAATTCGATTTCTCCATGTATTCAGTATGACTTAAAATCTGGTATTTCTAAGTAAAGAAAATCCCAATAACAAAAAAAAAAACATCAAAGACACAACTAGACGATCTGTGTGGACGATTGTTTGATTGTTGATGTGTAATGTTTTAAGGCCTATAATCTTCTTCAAAAGGTTTTTTTTTTGCAAAAATAATTTCCAAAATATATGTATGCATTAAATTAATATAGGCATGACACTCATTTTCTGTGACGTTTGTGTGAACATGTTCCATCCCACATCTCAGAATTTGAGCTATAAGATTGCATTATAATCAAGCGGTATAGACAGCTAACCATGCAGATTTTTCGCATTTATCATATTAATATAATTTGTAATGAAATAAGAGCATGAGCTCCGTGAATTATTTAATACATTTAACAAGTACAGTCACTGAGTGGTCTCTCCGAACTAATAACAATAAGATAATGATTTTAATTCGGGTTCAGCCGCATCTTGCAACCGATCGAAAGTGGATTTATTTCAAGCCGCCAGCAAAGAACTTTGTAGAGCGACCAGGGGATTACTTATAAATTAAGGACAGCGCTTTAGATAGATAGATAAACACTTTATTGCACTCACATCAAAGTATACAGAAAATAATGAAATACACAGTAATAAACAAGAAAATGGTGCAAGGGCGGCCTTATCACTAAAAGTGATCTCTTTCTTGAGACTGATCATAAAACACTTGATTTTTAAGCTTTGGCTTTAAAGAAAGTTTTATTCAATAAAATAACTTGTATTTGTATAAATTTGTTAATTTGTTACAATCTAGAACTAGTTTTCAGAATGACATACCAGTAAATGTTAAAATTGATTACTTATAATATTATAAAATATAAATATAAATAAATGTCAACAAGGTCGTCTGTTCCTAAGGTAGGCAACTTAATGCCTGTGTTTTAGGTAACAGCCGACTGATAGGTATACTTTTTTTTAAAATAAATATACATATAAATAATACATATAAATAAACATATATTACACCCAGACTCGGGGCGGGAATCGAACCCACAACCCTTGGAGCAGAAAACAGGGTCACTGCAAACTGCGCCAACGGGTCAGTCAAGTCAGTCAATATTACTTGAGTGTTGAATCACTGAGGAATAATTTTCCGTCTCGTCACGACCCCTGCATGGTCCCTGCCATATAACTGATACGAAATATCGACTATATCGTCATAAAACTATATCGTGGTATGTATCCGTTTTATGTTTAAAAATAAACTTTGAAAACCGCGAGTATCTAAGTCTAAATAGTATAATTTTCGTGGTTGTGAATAAAAGTAATTGATACCATCAAGATTGTATTCAAAACGTACACACTACATCCCACTGCTGGGCAATTGTACGATCGATACATTTAAAGGAGCGTCGTGGATATTATATATATCGTGAAATTTTAGCTGGCTGTGATACCTATACTTGTACATGCAAGCTGTACTATCTGGGTAATACACCCTAATCAAGGTAAATAGAAAAAAAAAGTTGAAGTCAGCTATTAATCTCAAACTATATTAATTACAAAATCATCAATTCGACACGTTGAAAGCATAAAAATAACTTTAAAACCTTCATCATTTTGACATTTAGTGCTTTGTTCCAAATCGTAACTAAAAGGATGAACCGAAGTATGAATCATGATGAATGAATGAATCAAAATTACATGTGGCTTAAAAATATTAAGTTTGAGTACAACAATATCTATTCAAAAACATTTAATAAAGATTTAAACTTCAATTTTTAATAGCCACTTGACAAAAAACTTGTAACAAAAATAATTAAATCCTTAAAATCATGGTCATCCCAGCCGGGAGCTGCTCAACGACTACTTTTTGATTCCACTCCGCCCACTAATTATATTCTTATAATATAAACTCAGCTTTTAACATACATGTACAAGTTAAAGTGACTTAAAACCAATATTAATACATACAAATATCAACCTTATATCCAATGTTTAAGATTTAAAAACAAATAAATGTAAGTTGATAATAATTAACATCGCACAAAATTTGAACACGATACAGTAGCCCACAGGTGAAAAGAAATTTCGTCTTCTAAAGACCATTAATATTGAACAAGATTCTTTAATCAGTGTGTTCGTAATACTACATTCTTGTAAGATATATGTATGCAAATATACCAAAAGGTATTCCATTTCGTAATTACAGAATTAGCTGTTTTTCCTAAATTTTATCATTTTATATATTAATATATCATTTTATATATTCATATATAATTTTAAATATTATCATTTTATCATTTAATAATAATAATTTGGTTATTAGTTTTTGTGTTTTTTCGTTGGAACATGGAAGTCTTTTTGAAGTGCAAAATAGTCTTTTTTTTGTAAACAACCGTTACCGTATTATTATTACAACCGTCTAGTGTAGTTGAGCATGTAATCACCTTAACGCCAGCGGCCGTAGGTTCGATTCCCGCTCGGGGCAGATATTTGTATTAAACAGTATCTGTTTTCATATAAGTCGATTTTGATTTTCAAATGGTAGACTTATAAAAATTGGTGTAGATTTTTTTAGAGCATTTAGATAATAAGCAGATGAACTATACTTCTTTTATAACATTAATCATCATCATTATATCAGCCGTTGTATGTCTACTGATCTCCCCTCTATCTATTCCCTATCGAACTTCAGAGCGACCGGTTTGAGGCAGCCTCCAACCAAGCAACGTCTTTAGGCGGCTCTCCTCGAGTTTTCATTTTATCAATTACAATATTTACTAACAAGTCAAAGTTATTTAAAAAACAAAAAAAAAACCGATTGCGTTTCTGTGTAATTTGGAAATGAAATTAGTTTGGCGCCAAAAATCCGACATTTTATTTTATTTTGATATACCCAGTGTCACTCTGACAGTAAATACAAAATCTAATGACACCTTTCAATCTAAAATTCATCGAGCCGTTCAGGCCGCAGAGCGTCACAAACAATTATACATACATACAGTGGCGTGCATAAAGTTTTAAGCCAGGGTAGGCAGTCAAAAAAAAATATGAACCTAAAGAACATCACATCATTCCAATTTAAGTAATTATGCTATACCTACATTTAAATCAAAAAAGATTAAACATTTTTAATTCACAGAAAAAAAAAGTATAAAAATACATACAATTTTTAAATTGTTAAATTTTTTTGTTTCTCTGAAATATGATCTATACATATAATAAAATGGTAGGAAAGTCAAAACTATACATTGGATATTTTTTTTAAAAGACTACTTGGAGTGTGATCTACAATCAATACCGAACCTAAAAATATAGTTTTTAGAATTTTTGCTTGCAGCTAGTTATTTAATATAATTGTTTTTTTTTTGTATTTGAAATTCTTTTATTGTTTAGAAAAAGTTTTTAATGTTATCATCTATTTCCAAAATATTAAAAGTTGTCTGTATAGTTAAATATATATTTGTATTTTGTTGATACAAAATACAAATATATATTTAAAGTATAATATTCAAAACCTAATTTTTAAAAATATACAATTATATTAATCTCTTTATTCAAATAAGATTGATGATACAAATACTTCCAAACTCAATAAATTTTAAACAAATGATTGCTTTTAATATATGTACTGAATTTAATTACTTTATGTCATGTTATATCATACTGCAATAAATAAATAACTTTAAAAAAATTAATCAAATTATTATTACCATATTTAAAATTATATATACTTATAATATCTCAAAAACTTTGATATAAAGCAAAAACTGATGGAAAGAAATGATGATTTCAATTTATTTATTCTATATAGAATAATTTACCAGCAAAGTTAGTCGGAAAAAAAAGTTAGTCGAAGTAGTTTTTAGCTTTATAAGTGCAAAAATAAAAATGTATTATTATGGACTAGAAAGTTATTATACATATCTTGTTTATGGTGTTTGATATGTGTTTTTAAGTAATCAATCTGATTTTGAGAGTTACAAATGTACAATTTGTAAATTTTCTAAATCGACACAGAATTATCGACATTTTTGTTATATTATAAATGGTTGTTCTAATATTTTATATTCATATATAGTAGTTTATTTCTTTAACTTTTTTTTTTAATCTTTAATCTTACATATTTTTCCTAATATTTCAATTTTATTGGGAATAGAGGCTTTTAGATAATTTCAAGAACAGACAAGTAAATTATTAGACACTGTGTAAGTTCATTTATACTAATAACGCAGGCATACACATACAGCAGGACAAAATACATTTAACTATACATACCATGCTTATTGATTGATCCGGCTTTTCTCGGCATGTGATACAAGTCGTGCCAAATCTTTTATAAGCATGAGCCACTTATATATACAGCAACCAAGTACCAACTGATACTTATCAAACAAATCAGTTACTGGTTAGACATAGTGGCCACATAAGGCCGGCACTCTGATAATTTCGTTTGGTCAAACATACGAAATCATTGATAACACTATCAAGGAATTTCTATTAATTAGTTACGAAATTGTATGCTTAATTAAAGTACTTGTTTATTTATTAATAAATGAAAAATTATAACATCATTGTTATTTATAATATGTTAAATCGATACGCCTATCTTTTTTTAAATACGTAATAATCTGTAAAATCGAACGTGTTGAATTTGGATGCACTATTTACTTTATTTACTTTCATCAAACACACATCTCCGTTACATATTTCACAAGTAAACTAGTCCATCACTAATATAATAAATATATTAATATTTTCGTATACCACAAACTAAAAATTCAAAGTGAATTGCAATAACATCTGTCATGGAATGATTCGGAGTTCGGATTGGACGGCGGATGCGATTATGCGACCGTGTCAAAAATCATAATTATTGGTACAAACGGTATCGAATTCAAGACAATTTGATTTGACAGGTTATTTAGGCACTGCCTGCTGGATTGTTAAACCGACCAATGTTAAAAACACAATACTTTGTTCCTATTCCATATGACGCGCGACATTATAAAATTGTAGGATTATAATAATGTCGTTCTGTCAATGCTAACATTTTGTATGCGATTTAAGGCAAAGTTTTATAAAAGGCCCGTCGCGGTCGTCGATTCGCGCGAAGCGCTGATATCGCATATATGATGGCGGGTTTTTTGAAGCGGATTTAAATTGAATTATGGTTTATGTCTTTTTCAAAAATATGTAATGTTCATGTTTTATATATAATTTTTAGTAACATGCCAGGGTAGGCAGTGCCTTTCTGCCTATATGAAATGCACGCTACTGCATACATACATACTCTCGAAAAACATAACCTTCCTTCTAGCGCAGTCGGATAAAAAGAATTATAAACTAGACTGTAAATGACTAAAATATCATTTGATATTCTGTTCATGCAGATTCAGTACGACCTTTGAGAATTAATAATTTACCATTGTTTAAGCTTTGATAGTTATATAATTAAAAACACATTGTATTTATTATAGCTTTGTTTTTAATCTAAACATAAAAAACGTAATTGAACATCAAAACAAAATCTTAAGACTGTAAGCAACTTAAAAGTTTTAACTTTTACGGTATTAAAAATGAGTTATTCCGACATTGCAAAATGTTCAGTCATTAAAACTGACACGATATTAATGTCCCAATAAAAAAAAAATTAACACTTCGATCAGATAAACCCGACTTCTAAACTCTGACACATTCTTATTCTGTGCTTAATTGTGTTGAAACACAAAATATTGTTACAGCCACTGTGTTTCTTGGTGGAAAACGTTAAAAATCATTTAGTCCAGCCCGCCTCTATTATCAAGATGTACCTCAAACTATATGTCATTCGTAAAAGTTGTGTAAATTTGTAGAGGTTTGATTATTGAAAATAACATGTATTTTTTATAGGTTCTTTATTGTATAATGTGGATATGCCTGCGACTTCTCACGTGTTAGGTTAGTTTAATAACACCGGCACACAAAAAAAAAAAGTTGTCAGTACTTTTGACGGGACCCATATATCTCTATGTATTTCGACCCGCTGAATCCGAATTTGAGGTCAGTTTGATCCGTACACCGTCAAATTTTCGAGAAAACTTTGAAAAACCGAAAAAAATGACGAAAATCGGCAATTTAGGCGATTTAATTTTTTTTAAATCTAAACTAAGCATGATTTTTATGTATTTTGACCCGCTTAATACTAATCTGAAGTTTATTTAGACCATAAGCCATTAAAAGTTTGAGTAAATTCCAAAAAACCCTGAAAAATTGCAAAAAAAAAGGAAAAATTCCAGATATTGTGTTAAAAAAAAAAATTATAAAATTTTAATGCATGTATGTCAACAATGTTTTAATTAATACAAATACCCAAGTAATCTAATTAATTATGGAATATTTTAAATTATTCTATGAATTGTGACAATTAGAAACTAAAATATTTCTTCCTTACAGACAGTAAAATAATTGTCCGTTTTTTATATTACTTTTATATACTATTGTTCTAATATCGTCTCTTATGTTAGTTTAGAACACACGCGTTTACTATTTAAAAATTACGAAATCGACTTGAAAAATGATGTTTTGGTTCTGGTCAATAGCTGTTTTAAAACAGTTCCCAACTGAGGAGCTAATTAAGATTATTAGAATTAAAAAAAAGTTATAGCTTTTTAGCCGACTGCAAGAAAGAAGGAAATAATATGTTTTGACTGAATAAACTTTTTTGTATGTTCGTCGATATTTCTGACAATTTTAAACCGATTTTGAAAAATCTTATTTCGTGAAAGGTCTCACTCTAGAGATGTTTCCATATTCGTGGGTTAGTGTGTACCTAATTCTACAGGTTATGATAATAGTAACTCATCAATTTCTTAGGATCAAAAATAAAGTCTGGAGGTATTCGACAGAACTCATCAGAAATTATTAAGATATTGTTCAATAAATACTTTTATAGTTCATAGAGTTTAGCAGTCAGTTTTTTTAAAAATTGAGTCAGAGCAGCAACCAGCTATTGTGCGGTCGTGGGTTCGATCTTTGTTCGTCACAAATGCTTATATAGGCCATACAGGAGTTTGATATGGCTTGGGCATTAGTGTTGTGTATGTGATTCTCATTTGCTGTGCAGTGATTAACAGAGAAGAAGAGTCCTGACCTCCTTCATGCCGAAGTGTCGTAAAAGGCGATTAACACCATAGTGGTGCGAACAACTGTACACCAATCAGGATGATGATTGAGCAGCAGCGTCATCATGTCCTTTTTTTGTTTTGGCGGGAAAAAATGTACCTGAACGCACACCCCGTCGTCCGGGGAGACAACGGGGTAGTGTAGGGCCCTCACCCATTAAAATAACACGCCGTGCGCCCTCACCCCCCTTACAAGGCGGACCACGGGTACCGAACGTCACCATGTCCTGCCACAACACACTGCACTCGCCAACCCGCCCGCCAAGCGTGACAATTATTGTCAAATCCCACCAGAGATAATAGAGAAGTGTAATCCTTACCCCTGGCTATCGAGTGACGTATATATTATATATTATTATTATTTTTTAATTGCTACACTCCACCCGTTCAAGATATACATATACACATATAAATAAATATAATACAATACTTATATAAGGAGTATAATAAATTTACATAAACTTACTTAGATAAATATAAGCGGGTGGAGGATTACACCCCGGCAGGGAGATCAAACGGCCGGGGGTTAGGGCTGTAGGCTGAGAAATCGGCGGACAATCCTAGCCGAGTCGAGTAATACCGCCTTCTGCATCCTGGCTGCGAGCGAACCGTCACGGATACCCAGCTGCCTCAGATGGTGAGCGAGGCTAACCGGGATCAAACCGTTGGCAGATATAACGATAGGGATGATTTCAGTGGAATCAACACCCCACATGTCGACAATCTCGTGCGCCAGATCCAGATATTTACGTTTTTTCTCTGTTTCGGCTTTCACGAGGTTCTCGTCATGCGGGATGGTAATGTCCACTAAAAACACCCTCGACTGTGCCCTATCCATCACCACGATATCAGGCTTGTTCGCCAGTATCGTCCTGTCCGTGGCGATAGGCCGGTCCCAGTAGAGCCGGACTCCGTCGCGTTCGAGTACTGGCGCCGGTGTGTACTGGTAGTACGGCACCCTCTGTTCCAGAAGACAATACATTAGAGCAAGCTCTTGATGAAGAATTTTGGCCACTTGATTATGTCTGTGCAAGTACTCAGTGTTGGCAAGCGCTGAATACCCCGAAAGCACATGTCTGAGTGACTCGCCGGGATGACGACAAGCTCGACAGAAGTCGGGAGTGCCATCCTTCAGAATGTGCTTCCGGTAGTTGTTCGTCTTAACCACCTGATCCTGTATTGCACAGACAAAACCTTCGGTTTCCCCAAAGAGGTCCCCGAATCGCAGCCACTGCACGGAGGCCTTAACATCCACGTGAGGTGCGTGGAGCGCCTTGTAAAACCGTCCATGCAGCTCCTTTATTATTATTATTCTTATTATTAGTTTATATTAATATTCTGTAATGTTAGTTGACGTCATCGGAACTGCCTACCACGCATGTTCATAGTTAGCGTCATGTCTTCACACCCACGTCACAATTTCATTACACAATTATTTAAATGACTTCATAACCCACTAGCGGTAAATATAACTTACAATATTAAGTTATAGAAAGACGGATCGAGACCTAAGAATCTTTTTTATATGTTAAGGAGAAGGATATTCGTAAATTTAATTCGATATTAGATGTTCTATTCGATTACACCCGTTTGTAGTTCTGACGAAAATTTACAAAACCGTCTTAATAATTTTGTTTATAATTTACTTTAATAAAGTTTAGACTGACGTCAATCCACCATCAGACTAAAATTTCAGCCACACTATATTAATTGAATTGAATCAGCATCGCATCGCATATATAAAACAAATAGGTATACACAATGATATTCAAATAACTAGAACTACTAACTTACTAGAACATCATTGGGTATACATAATATATAATTTAAGATTTAATGGATTTAATTTTCATAAAAGTGCCAATGTGTATAATACTTAAGTCATCATATCTTAATTATCCGGTGTTAGACTGTTTATTAAACAGGTCACATATTAGGCTATAAATCTTCACGATGTAACTCACACGGAAACAAAACAATAATCACATCAACTAACCAAGAATGGGAATTTAATATGTGAATTCAACAGGAATGTTAACCTTGTTAGTAGATAATTTCACCGGTTTCAGACAGTTACCTGACAGATAACGACATCCGAACGATAAGGGTACGCAATTTTTTTCTCTACTCCACTCCATCTGTCAGTATTCGCAATCTGTGAAACCAAAATTTCAAGTTTATCTCGCATATAATTTTCTGATAGCCTTTCTGATATCTTCATCAGTAGGATTTAAAACGGGCTCTAAGTGTAGTCGCATTCATAACAAGTAATACGCGCGATTTCGCTCACAATTACGCGTTTTATTTATTTATTAGAATTACGACGACGATTGACGACCGTTCTGGAGTAGTGGTGCGAGTAGTCGCCTCAAAGCCGCGCGCCGGCGGTCGCCGGTTCGATTCCCACTTAGGACAGGTATTTGTATTTGTACAAATATTTGTTTCCTGTCTGGGTGTATGTCCCAACCGTGCCTCGGAGAGCACGTAAAGCCGTCGGTCTTGGTTATTATCATGGACACCATATGTTCTTTTCAGTTTTCCCACCGTGTCTTGGAGAGCACGTAAAGCCGTCGGTCCCGGTAGTTATCTACATAAGCAACTGGTAATGATCAATACTCATGCTAGGGATATTATCTGCTAAACAGCAGTGGAGCAGCGTGGTGGATTAAGCTCCAACACATTTTCTATATAGAGAAGAGGCATTTGCCCAGCAGTGGGGCGTTTATAGGCTGATTCAGTTCGGTTCAGTTCAGTATGTGTGTCTGAGTACCCTTTCGAAAATTGTTTTCAAGTGTAGCGACATCTATCTCGCCACATACGAACTAAAAAGCTGACGTATCCTACATCACGCTATCAAAATACATAAGAAGCCGACAACAACCATCGGGCAGTAGCCACCAGACTCAAGACCCGTCTGGTCGGAGGATCCTCCCTTTTCAATGGTGGATGAGGAACTTTACACCCTGTTTCTCCCTCCCCCCAATCAAGTATCGTCAATATAAAGGTTCGGACCCGTCACATTTTCATTGTAAGTGTAGTTTTGTCAACCTCGCTGTTTTTTAATTCGGTTTACACGCTCTGACGTTGAAACGTGAACGCCATAAGCGGAGGCACTTTCAATTTTCAATATCTATAATTCATAAAGTTATATATGTAAATCGTACACGCTTATTGAGTTGTAATTTTTTTGTTGTAATAATTGTTCAATGGTAATGAGGCGTATGGAGCGATGGCGGTGAGTTTTAATTTAATTGAGGTGTATCGATATTTTATAGACATGAATTTTAGTTGGTGTAGTTGTCACGATCAGCCTGGTGTAGTGATGCGAGTGGTCGCCTCAACGCCGGCGGTCGCGGGTTCGATTCCCGCTCGGGCCAGATATTTGTATTCGTGTAAATATTCGTTTCCGATCTGGGTGTATGTCCCAACCGTGCCTCGGAGAGCACGTAAAGCTGTCGGTCCTGCTTGTTATCATGGACACCTGGTAATGATCGTTACTCATGATAGGGATATTATCCGCCAACTCGCAGTTGAGAAGCGTGGTGGATTAAGCTCCAACCCTTCTTCTATATGGAAAAGTAGCCTTCGTTCAGCGGTGGGTTGTTTACAGGCTGATACAGTACAGTTGTCACAGTAACTGGCTGATTCATTGGCAGTCGCGGGTTCGATCCCCGCACATGATAAATGTATCGTGTATATGATGTGGTGTGGGCGTTTGTGCTTGTGTTATGTGTGTTTTCTGACTCCCAACAGACATACATCACAGGATTCATATATTACTCTTATTTATTATTATTTATTTATTTATAATTGCACCATAGTAGCTTATTAAGTCCCAAATCCGGTCGAGACTCTTATTTTTAAACAGAAGGACGTAATTTTTTTAAAAATAATACTCGACCCTTGAAATTTCAAAGGTACCAATCCAGATTTGTATTCTAGATCTTTAGATAAGGTTCCCGCTAGCGGTTGAAGGTACGATTCCCGATCGGGGCAGATATTGTTATTTGTGCAAATATTTATTTCTGGTCTAGATGTACCTATGTCTTTGTGGGTCTCACCACAGTGACTCAGAGAGCACGTAAAACCGTTATTTCCGGTTAAGCTCTAGTGTTGTGGGTTCGACTAATACCTAGAGTCTGGGATGTTATATTTGTATACCTATTTATTTATTTATTATTATTAATTAATTAGTACGGGTCAACCAATTACACTAATTAATATGATACAGATTAATAAAGAGACTGTTTTAAGAAATTAGGTTATAGAACATTGAACTACGATATCAAATTATTAAATATTATTAAAGGAAGGTCTTCAAATTAATTCATTAAATACAATGTCAAAATAAATCAATTAAATGCAATATATAGGTTATGTAAATTTATTAATATAATAATATATATTTATATATTTGGCTGTTAGCTGAAACACAGCCATTAAGTTGCCTACCTTAGGAACAGACGATCGTGTGTGTTGAAAAAATTATAATTATAAAGGTCTTAGATCTAGGCAAAGCTCTTTCTCTCTTATGAAAAGATATTTTATAATAATACAGTATAGGACAAAATAGTATGTTGAACGCAAAAAAATTATCAATATTAATATTGCAATTTAATACGTTGTGTTCGCCCCGGGGCGAGACCGCGCGGGCGCCGTTTCAAACCCGGTGCATCGCCCCGGGACAATGTCGACTAGTCACTAATAAATGACCGTGTAGATCTGTCTGTACATAAACATTTAAAAGTAATAAAGGTCGAATGGAAGGAGCTGAATCACTTTAGTTTAAGAATCTCAAGTTAATGGTTTAACTTTCCAAATTACTATGAGAAACTTCAGAATTGAAACATTCTCTAAACGTCTAATTGCTGGTTTAAGGCATCTTCTTCATATGAAAAAGAGATTGGAGCTCAATTTGCCACGCTGTTCCACTGTGGGTTAGTGGATAATTTATTAGTAGGGTAGCGATAATTTTCAGGCATTTTTATCGGGAAACATACTGTACAGTGACACGAAAATAATATATAACCACATAAGTTTTCACCAATAAATAATACAAAAAAGGAGCAGAAAATAAAAAGTAAGATAAAAAAAAATTAAGAACAGAATTTTAAACAATTTAATACAGAATTTAAAACGTGAATTGTAGCCGAGTGTCGACTAGCAGAGGAGAATAGTCTCGACCTCTTCTGGCCAAGTTGTCGTACCTAAAAGGTGACTAAGGCTATAGTGGTGCGAATAACGGTACACCAAACAGGACGGTGATGAGAAGTAGCGTCATCATACGAGTATCCTGACGTAACACACTGCGCTCGCCAATCCGTCTGACAAACGTAGCGAGTATTGGTAACCCCCACAGATGATGGGGCAGACCTACGTTCAGCAGTTGACATCCAACGGCTGACGTGGTGGTGGAAGAATAAAAAACAAAAAATAAAGCAGTGATAACGGAAAATAAATTAAAATTAATTAATTCAATAATTGATTGTTGTTACTTTTAAAACTTAAATGGGAATATAAAAATGTAATAGTGTTAAAATTTTTATTATAAATGTTATAATATACGTAAAAAATTCATTTAATTAATATTTATTTTAACTAATACATAATATAAATACGATTGAAAGAATTTTATTTATGTTTACTTCTGTGTAAGACAAATCAAAAGGAGCAATATTTACGTTTTCAAAATAAACAAACAATAATTTTTAAACATTTTGCAGAGCCCTTGCCCACTGGAGCGGATGGGAGATTTTTTGCAATCCTATTGGTTAATATTTCTTCGTTTCTCCGCTCCACCGCCTCGCCCCGCATCAATGGACAGGCACCCTGAACAGGACAATTTGATCTCTTACGGCGAACTTCCAGTTGACTGATTCTAGATGAGCTTTGACAAGAGGTATAAAATCTATATTATACATATTTCATAAAATTAATTTGAACCTTTTCTAGGGAGTCAATATAAATTTTCTATTGAAGGTTATAAGGAGCGTAATAAACTATTGTATAAAAGAGTGGTAATATAATAGTTTTTAATTTCCATTTCTATTCTAAATTTATAATAACTACCGGGACTGACATCTTATAAAATACTAATTGTAAGACAACAAATATTTATATTAATATAAATATCCGTTCCGAGCGGAAATCGAACCCACGACCGACGACGTTAATGGAACTTTTGCACCAATATACTAGAACGGACGTCACGAAAAGCTACATGAATAGATAATTGTTATTAGAAAAACGTTCTGGTATAGTGGTGTGTGATTCGTCTTGACGCCGCCGACCGTGGTTTCGATTCCCGTTCATTTGTTTTTGTACAAATATTTGTTTCTGATCTGGATGGTTGTCCTTGTGGGTCTCCGTATTGTCCACCGTGCCTCTGAAAACTCGTAAAACCATCGGTCCTGGTTGTTATGATGGGGAAATTATGTACCTGTGGTGATGCAGCGTGGTGAGTCAAGCTTCAACTCTTCTTCTATATTGAGAGGAAGCATTGGACCAGTGGTGGAAGATGTAGACACTGTTTCAGTTCAGTTTACTTATTATTTAAAAAATCCTAAATACAAAGATACATTCGGAAGAAAAAGCTACTGCCAGTTCTAAAGATATCTCACACTCTGCACTGGGATAAAATTGAGTTGGTCGTTACAGGAATCGAGGTGACTGCTGTATGGACTATAGTTGACTTTTGTCATCGACCATAGCAATTATTGTACTATGATTTCCATCAAAGTGACAATCGAAACAAGCTAATATTGCCAATTGCTGAACTAAAATGTTACTGTGTAATTCATCGCTAAAAATTGCTTAAGTTAAATTACACTTAACAATTAGCGAGCGATTAGTGATTGTAATCCAATCATATGATTATATGTAATTAGAAATAGACTTATATCTTTATGTATTGTGCTCCAGATTCGGATGGCCGTGTATGTACAAAATTTGAACATTATTTCATTTATTTAATACTTTATTACACACATTATTGAATAATAACATTCTAAAAGATTAACAGTAAATGTGCAATAGTGGCCTTATCATTGAAAGCGATTTCTTACAGGCAACCATGAGTATAGGATATCTGGACACGGCAGTTGATGCGTAAAGTAGTATTGTCAAACATACATACATACATACATACATATCAATATACATAATAACCGTAAATTATTGACATACAACGTTGAGTAGGCTATTCGTTTTGTGTTAGATAATGCTGTTTAACACGAAGTTTAAATATTTTGACATTTTTTGATTGAGATCGTATAATATCACCAGGTAGCGCATTCCGAAGTTTCACTGCCTTAACAGTGAAAGATTCACTGTAAAATTTCGTTCCACTCAGAGGCATCTCGAGCAGATTGTTATTCCGGGACCGAAGGTGGTGTGAGGTAGAGAGTTCCGGCCCAAGAACTTAAATCGTTCCTTGAGATATAGAGGAGTATCAGGATTATAAAGGATAGTATAAAGGAGAGAGAGAGAGTGTGCGTAAATGTCGTCGTTGTCGTATTGTTAACCACTTAAGTAGTGTTCGGTATTGCGTAATATAATCGTAATTTCTCTAATTATTATTAATCTTTCTTTTAATAATTAATCCTTAATAATGACAGAAGAATATTTTGTGTACAGATCAATAAACATTTTAACGTGTGTTACACACTTTTTGCGCTATTAAAAGAGAAAACCCATTGAATATAACATCATTATCCTATTAATTACAATACAATGGTAGCAATAAATATGTTATAAAACATCTCTACACATTAAGTACGGTGTAGTATTTTATATGAGTACTAGCTCTGCCTCGCGTTTTCACCCGCGTTAATTTGAGGGAAAAACGTACATAAATATTTTTAAACTATTACTATAAGAGTAGGTATCCGACTCGTTGGTCGAGTGGTCGCAAGCGTTACTGCCGAGCAACGGGTCTCAGGTTTGATTCCTGGTCGTTCAACGTATTATTGAGATTTTTATTTTACGAAAATTTTCAGTAAAATAGTGATGTTATTTTTACTCTAAAAGTGGAACTATAGTTAAAAATTTGTATCAAGAAGAGAAATAATAAAGGACGCAATGGAAGTTCTCCAGTAGTTTCTGAGATTAGCGCGTTCAAACAAACAAACAAACAAACAAACTCTTTAGCTTTTTAATACTCGTATTAGTATAGATAACTTATGTACACTGCTTTGCTCGTGTAATTTTATCTTCAAAAGTTTATTTTCAACGGAATAAATAAATAATCAGTTTCCTGAAATTTCATAATAAATATTTTATTAAAAAATCGATTTTGGTTTTTTTTTTTTTGTAATTATATAAAATCATAATAATGAAAAATAAAAACTCAAATCGGTCTCTTAAGATCTCGCAATTAACGTTTTAAAACAAACATAGAAAATAATTCTTTTAAAATTAGATTTATCAAGTAAATTTATACACCCCGAATAAAATGAAAACAAAGTACCTACTCCAGTCATTGAAATTAATGTGTAAGCGTCAGTTAGGATAGTGGTGACGGTCGGAGGTGCACACGTGGCCTTTTTGTCCGTCTGTCTCAAGAATTAATACAGTATCCATTTGAAGCGAATCTAAAATTCAATGGCTTTTTTTACGCGAGAGCGTAGAGGTCACGCTGCCCATACGCTTTATATGCAAAGTTAATGCGTCAATTTTAGGATACTTTATGTTAACTTTTTTAGTTCTTTTTTCTTTTCGTATTTAATTTGAATAATCTATCGTTTCCTGTTCAGATTTATGCGGAATTAATTTCTAGATACGATCGTTATGTAGTCAATATATTGGAATGTATTCGTATGTTTGGGCTTTTCTTTCAATACTACCTATATTATTTTTTACAAACATGGATAAATGTTATTTATTTAAAAAAATATAAAGTAACTAAAATATAATATACTACTGTAGAATATGCGTTATATATCCACTGCTGAACGTAGGCCTAACCCATCATCTTTAGCAGGGGGAGAGGTTTTGCCAATACCCATCACGCTCTACAGGTAGGTTGGCGAGCGTATTGTCTTTTTGACAACATATGGAGACGCTACTGCCCATCATAATCCTAGTTGGTGTACCAGGATGATGATGGGCAGTACCAGTATTGCTTTAGTCGCCTTTTACGATACATGGGCAAGAAATATGTCAGGACTATTATTCATTGTTGGTCACCGCAAAACAACACAACATATAAACAAAAATACATATTGATTAATATAATATATTAATATACATATCTTTCTACGCGCAGACATTACACATAATAATTATTTTAAGTACTAAATATAAATATAGGTATAATATATAGTTGTAATGCCCTTTTAACTGGGTAAAGATGTAATCGCGTCACGGCTCGGTGTGTTGCGACGCGGTGCGGCACGAATCGATTCGTCGCGGTCAGAAAATTAAATAACCACGATATTTTACTGAACAGACGCGTAAGGTAATACAATCTGCCGTTTCTTGAGTAATTATATATTTTAGTGTTGGATTTTCTTAACATATTATTAACTTAAAGATCAATCGATTTCAATTTTTAGGTAATTGTTATTTGAAGAGATATTTTTTTCTTTTCAATTTATTCACTTGCAAAAAGGACTATGTTAATAAGTTTTAATTTGAAGAATCATTGCAGTAGTTCCTGAAATTATCGTTGGATCATACAAAAGATATTTTTTTTAATTTTAATGTCAGTAGATATATACTAGGTGTGCCCCGCGGTTTCAGTGGCGGTAGATACGATTTCACTACAATTATTATTCATAGAGTGACAATTCTACCTATAAAGAGAGGGGGTGGTATCAAGATGAAATCTACACCAGATTGTAAGTTAGACCTCCAAGATCAAAACTATAAAATCTGCACCCAATTTCCTGCAGATAATTTTGTATGATGCCATAAAAAATATATACCTACTGTATCAGCCTGTAAACAACCCACTGATGAGCGAAGGCCTCTTCTCCAAATAGAAGAAGGGTTGGAGCTTAATCCACCACGCTGCTCCACTGCGGGTTGGCGGATAATTTCCTTACCATGAGTAACAATCGTTATCAAGTGTCTATGATAACAGCCGGGACCGACGGCTTTACATGCTCTCCAAGGCACGCTGGGGAGACTCACAAGGACATACACCTATACCGGAAACACATATTTATACAAATACAAATATTTGTCCCGAGCGGGAATCGAACCCGTGACCGCCGGAGTTTAGGCGACTGCTCACACCACTACACCAGAACGGTCGTAACAAATATATATAGAGACAAAAATTTATAATAATAATTGTTTTGGCTTCTTTTGGTCTGATAAAAACCTCTGTAATTCATTAATTGTTCTTATTCTTGACTGACCCGTTGGCGCAGATGGCAGTGACTCTGTTTTCTGCTCCAGGGTTGTGAGTTCGACTCCCGCCCAGAGTTGGGTGTAATATGTATCTATTTATTATGTATTATTTGTATATATATTATTACAAAAACGTAAAATACAGGCATTAAGCTGCCTACCTTAGGAACAGACGACTGTCTGTCTGTCTGTGTATGTTAAACATATTTATTTATTTATTTACATTCCTAAATATCTTTCATGTACAACAAACATTAGCCGGTTACCACTTTATTATATGTATAGAAGATATGATAGAAAACTTGTTAGTAAGATTTGTAATAGCAACAAAGTAAATTAATAACATTTTTATAACAAAATCATATTTACTTGCAATGTATGTAGGTAATTGGTCCGTTACAAAATTTGCTAAAATTATTTTTCAATCATTTGTCGGTGTCCGATCGATGTGAAATGTAACATACATACATACATACAGTTTCAATGGAGTTCGAAGGTAGCCAGAGGAACTTATAAAGACCGGTGTGGCTATCGCGTAACTTGCGCGATCGCGAGAAATCGCTCTGGTGGCTAGCTGTGCCTCAATTAGTATTGAAATTCGATACCACGGCGATTTCTCACCTCAACTTGCAGGTCTTTCAACCGTACCTCGGAGATCTCGTAAAACCGTCGGCCCCGGTAGTTATCACAGACACCTGATAGCGATCGTTACTCATAGTAAGAAAAATATTCAATTATAGATATACCTACACATATGTATGGGTTTTAGTTGAAAATTTAACATTGCTTAAAGTTAAAATGTGGACATCGGGAGATCAAATAATACAACGAAATTCGATTTTCAACTGATCATATATTGAAGGAAAAACAAGGGTTTTTACTATAGTAGATTCACAAGTAGGCAGATACGTTAGGTAGAGTTTAAATCATAATATTTTACTTATTCGTAATTTGCAATTAGATCAGATTACAACCATAATTATGGAAATAGATATATGATATTTAATGTTTATTTAACACAATAGAAATCGTATTTGGTAATGGATCAAGTGACAGTCATTCGATATTCTGTCTTAATATAATTTAAAATATAATGTTTGTTTTCTTTGTTTTTATTACATACGTCATTGGATTACGTCGTGCTCTACAAAGTAAAATCATGAAAGTTAAATAATTGTATATTTTATTACTCGCAATAAAACTTTGAATATTTTTAATAAAATTTTTTGTTATATTTTCAAATCTTTAAATTATGAACTCGTTAACTACATTTTGTATTATTTTACCATACAAAAGTCTTTAGTTTAAACAAAGTAAAATTATTGAGTTGTAAAGAGTGTTAGTTCGCCACCCTTGTTTGCTCGCAGCCCCTAAACTAAATAACATTGTTCAATTGAAACTAGATAATACTTTGACTAAATACCAATAAGAAAATGGACTGGACTTCATACCAGTGTGAATTCATTGTGATCTCTTTGTAAGAGGGAGTTTTAATAACGATTTTATTTATGTTGTTCTTAAAAAATTACATTTTTTTTAAAAAGTATTTTTGAATTGTTAAAATAATAAATTGTTGTAACTAATAAGAAATTCACATAGTTTGATATAAGTTCTGCTAAGAATTTCCTTAAATATGTATATAAAAATCTTGCACTATATATACATTTTTATTATATATCTTATATGTGTATGTGTATATACCTATATATATTTACGAATGTTAGGTAAGCCTTAAGCCAATAAGAAA
Organism: Euphydryas editha; assembly: GCA_036937285.1. NCBI lineage: Eukaryota > Metazoa > Arthropoda > Insecta > Lepidoptera > Nymphalidae > Euphydryas > Euphydryas editha. Next base: position 906,554 of record JAUPFZ010000007.1, on the reverse strand, counting down.
TAACATTTTGTCAAAAGTTCTAACAAGAGTATGAAATATTTAAAAATGTTATAATATTATGTCAAAACTAATATTTTTGTAGGTGTTTTTAATTACGAGTAAATAAAAAAGAAAGAGCTTTTAGGTTCTCGATTTTAAATACTATTTAGTAAATTTGAGTAGGAAGGACTGTAGGTAATTGTAAACGCTTATGAAATGTTCGAGTCGAGAAACTGAATATCAGCTGATTTATTTGGTTGGTTAACATTAGAGATGTGCCGACTATAACTTTGGCCGACTAGCCGACTAGCCGACTAGTCGGTTGTGAAGACGCCGACTAGTCGGCCGACTAGTCGGCTAAGCCGATAATGGTTTCGGCGGCGGCAAAGTGGGTTGTTTCTTTATACTTGGTTGAAACATCGGTTAATTTTAAAAATTTTGTCTACTGAAGAGTGGGAAGTACTCGTAAAAAGCATTGAATTGCTGAAGCCATTTGAAGAGATTACGAATATTATAAGTACAAGTTGCTTTTCGGTGTCTGAAGTAATACCTCATTCGAAAACGTAACAGAAATATGAAGAAATGTACATTGAAGAAAACCAAGAAACCATGCAAATGAAAGTCTTGCTTGGACAATGTTTTGAAGAGTAGGTTCGACTTGGAGCATGACAAAGTCTTCACCCTGGCTAGGTACATTGTTGGATACAAGCTATCGATGTTTCGAATTTTTTGTACATTAGGTACGTCATGTAGGTACATGTCTTGGTTTAATACTAGTCTGTTAAAATCTAGTCTTTTATTCAAAAATAAAAAGAAATATTTATAAATGTTTAAGAATAACAAGATATTATATTGTTTTGTTTGTTAATAATAATAGTAATTTTGTTTGATCATTATCATAGATATTTTTTTACAGTAAGTAATTTTAGAGACTTTAGAGATTTTTCATTTTTTTATTAGAGATTTATCAGCTGGTTTATCTGGTTGGTTAACATCCATTAACCATTTTATTTATTTGTATTAAATATTTTGTCAACTAAAACTAGTTATTTTTAAATTTTAAACAAATTTATTCTCGTAATGAAAATTAAGTTAAACATCGATTGAAATCAGCAATTATAATTCTAAACATGTTTTTAAAGCTCTCCATCTATGTTTTAAGGCATGTTTTTTTAAGTTTGTATGTTTTGTTTATATAATAGAAAAACCATACCGTAAAAAAGTAAATATACAAAAATAATTCTCTTAAAAATATTAAATTATAGTATTTATTTGTTTTGTTTATTGAATTGAATCTAATAAATTTATAATTAATTCTTATAAGATTATTATTTTCAATTAAGCGGGGATATAATATAATTACGTTATGTGTACATTATGTGTATTATATCAAAATATTAAACTCTCTCTAGCGGTAAATTTGGAAGGATAAGTTGATTGAAGTAAGCGTTTGAAGAAATTTCAGCCAGTGAGACTTTTACTTAGTTTAACTATACGACGCTAGATGGCACGACTCTTTGTTTCTGAGATTAATGTGAATTAAAATTTAAATCTTTTATTGTAAGTTAACAGATACACTAATTATTTTATTTAAAATGTGAAATTAATTTGAATTATATTGTTATTAGATCGTGATAATTTTTTCTTTACTAGAATATTGATTAATTTAAAAAATATTTTATTACTACATTTAAAATGTGTTACAGAATAAACCAAATAAATATATTGATATAATAAATTTTATTTCATATTTAATCCATATTAATATTAGTATTAGATGGTGTTATTTTTATGAAAAATAAAAATAAGTAATAAACTTGTGGTTCTTCTACTCGATCATAGATGGCGTTAGTATTATCGTAATAAAAAACTTATCAAAGCGAAACGTTTACAAAAGTTGAGCTTATATTATTATAAAAATATTTTATTTTTAACGATTAAAAGGTTTTATGAAATAATATAATTATTTAGTAATATTTTTTATTAAGATATTAAGTGTGAAAATTAGTGAATTTAGCATATCAAACAGGTTAAATAAAATATTTATTTTTATTAATACAGTTTAAGTATTATGCAATAAATTGAATAAAAAACGTATCAAAAAATTAATTTCAATAATAGTTTTACTATAGGTATACCGCTTGAAGAAATTCAATGCTTGTTACTAGTAAAAAAAAAAAAAAAAAAACTTATCGCTATTTCGATTATTCATAACACGCTTTTATAATTGAACCTGAATTTTAATTTTTAATGTTTTATTATTTATTCGTAATAACAACTATTGCTTATATTGTATAATTTCTTTCAACATTTACCAGGAAGTATTGATTTCATTTGAACGACGATACCTATTCGTCAATAATTCATAAAATTTTAAATATTCCATAAGTTGTTTTATAAAATTATCTCCCGCCATTTATGTATACTTCTTATGTATATTTATATACATGAGTTTTGTAATTTCCATTTTACTATTAAAAGTTCTTCTTAATGTTTTTTACGTGTCTGTGTTATTGTTCTCATTCATTGTTATATTAATAAAACATAATCGCATAGTTGTATTTTAATTTAAAATTAATATGTTAATGTTATTTTGTATTGTAAACGCCAGTGTAATAATTCGAATTATAAAATCAAACAAAACCTTCATTAAAATGTTGAATTATTATAATTTATGATTAGACAGTTAATAACTTTTGCTTTCAATATCAATTATCATTTAAATCATATTAGGATGTGAGTCGGATGCATGAATGCAAATGTATTTTTTCATTAAAAATCAATGTGTAGATAAGAGTAATTGGAAACATAAAAAAAAGTTAATAAAAAAGTGTAATTGCATATATGTGAGAGTAGAGACCTGTAGCAGGATCTCGTGAGCGTTCATCAAGTATCAGTAGCGGCTCTACCGTAAGACCCAGAAATTGTAGCGATTATGTTTGTAAATAACAAGGTGTGAGTGATAGAGCGCGCCGAGTGAGCCGCGACCGAACCGTGGAGCGATGTAGCGACGTAGAGACGCGGAGCGGCGCGCGGGGCGGGCTAGCGCGGGGCGCGCGGCGGGGGGCGCGGGGCGGCGCGCAATTACGGCGTCATTAGCGGGCGGCGCTGGGCGGGGCCGCCCCTCTCCGGCGCCGGCGCGCGGCGCGCCGCCGCCGCCTCGAGCCCAGTCCGCTCCGTGCTGCCGCCGCGCACGCACGCGCATGTCGCTCGTTGTTGAATCCGGTGATGTGAGGTGGCCCCCGCCGCTACCGCAGCGCCGCGCGATTGACGCGCTTGTTTCGCGAAAAAGTGCGCCAGGTGAAGGCTCGAGAGCCTTCGAGCCGGCAAGACGCCGTCCACCGTGGATCTGAGGTACGGCGCCATGGCGGCGACCACGTATATGCCGGGAGAGCTGGATCTCGGCAGCATCGGCGGGTACCATGCCGCCTCGCCGCGTAGCGCCGAGCCCGCCGATATGAAATACCAGCACCACCTACACGCGGGCGGTTCACCGTCCCCGGGCGCGCCCGTGGGCATCAACCCCTGGGCCTCGCTACCACCGGCCGATCATTGGGGCGTGCACCAGCACCACGCTCATGCACATCAGCCTGACGTGAAGCCGCCTGCGGCCCCGCACGACCATCGTCACCTGCAGACCCACGGCTGGCACGCGCCAGTCGTTTCCGCGCACTACGGCGCTGGCTCGCCAGTGGCATTACACGGCGGCTACCCAGTGCCAATGCACCAGCATCACATGCTGCGGGATGTGCAGCCCTCGCCGCACCCGCTGCACCATCACCACGCGCTAGAGCGAGATCAGCCCGAGGAGGACACGCCCACCAGTGACGACCTAGAAGCTTTCGCCAAACAGTTCAAGCAACGCCGCATAAAGCTCGGCTTCACGCAGGCGGACGTCGGCCTCGCGCTCGGCACGCTCTACGGAAACGTTTTCTCTCAGACGACAATATGCCGATTCGAGGCTTTGCAGCTCAGTTTTAAAAATATGTGCAAGTTGAAACCGCTGCTCCAGAAGTGGCTCGAGGAGGCCGACTCGACGACGGGGAGTCCCACGAGTATCGACAAAATAGCCGCCCAGGGTCGGAAGCGGAAGAAGCGCACATCGATCGAAGTATCGGTGAAAGGAGCGCTCGAGCAACATTTCCACAAGCAACCGAAGCCCTCAGCCCAGGAGATAACGAGCCTCGCGGACAGCTTACAGCTGGAGAAGGAAGTCGTTCGAGTCTGGTTCTGCAACCGCCGGCAAAAGGAAAAGAGAATGACACCGCCGAACACGCTGGGTGGCGAGATGCTCGATGGCATGGGGCACGGGCATTATGGACACGACGTTCACGGCTCGCCGCCGCTGCACGCGCACTCGCCCGCGCTGTCGCCGCCGCACGCGCCGCACGGCCAGCACGCGCCGCACGCGCCGCACGCGCAGCACTCCCAGCACGGCCTGCAGGGCGCGCACACGCTGGCGGCGCACTAACAGTTCGCCCCGTGGGCGCCGCCGCGGCCCTTCTACGCGGAGCCGCACTAGCCGCCCGCGGGACCTGTACATAGCTGTACATACACGCCGCTGCCGGGACGTGCCGCGGTCGTCGCACTGTACATAGTTCGCGAAGCCCAGTTTCAGTTGTTTCTCTCTAATTGGCGTGCGGCCGCGGACCCAGTGACCTCGTAGTGTGTGACAATGCGGAGACAGTTCGCGGCGCCGGGCCGCGCGCTCGCCGTCGAGCCGCCGTGTGGTAAGTACGCGAGCCGCGACGTCGAGCGGCCGGCGACGTGCCGTGACGTGCCGGCGCCCGGCGAGGGTCGCCCCGCGCATCGCGTTTACACGAGAGACGATTTCATCGAATTTATTTATAGATATTATAAATTAACGATGTTCATGATGTCCACCTGTCGGTGGAGATTCGTCGTGGTGTGGATTAAATTTAAAACCGTTGCTATTACTGTAAACTTACGATTAGTGATGAGGTCGGAAGTGATGCGAATTAATCGGGTCGAAGCTTCGTTTAGTGAGGGATTACTATTGATTCAGTAGGTGCAATTTTTATTTTAAGTGCTTGACGAAGCGCAGCGGCGCGGCGCGATGTTCGCCGGCGCTGGCCGCGCTCGCGCCGCGCCGCTCGGCCCCGCTCCCGTAATTTATTGAAAATAAGCACATATGATGCCAAAATGGTTTAATTAGTTTTTTTTTGTTTTGTTACTTTTTATTCATTTATATCTAATTGTGGCCAATTTCGGTACTTAATTCTTGTATAAATAGGTATTTTTTTATATGAAATAATGTTACTGCAACCTATATGATGATATATATTAAAATGTTCTTTATAGAAACTGAGACATAATTATGACTTTTATTGAGAATGTCCCGGTCGTCTGGACCTTCGTGCGTTTCGTAGGGCCACACGAGACTTGTTTAGTTGTAACTTACGAGCTAGCCTGAGTGCAGAGTACTGTGTTGTAACGATACGAGTGCGAGTGCCGTACCGAGTGTTGTGTACCGAGTTCCGAGTGTTGTGTGCTGAGTGCTGTGCTATGTAGTGCAGCGCTCGCCGGAATCGAACCAAACCCAATATTGTAAATGTAATTAATTCGTTATTATCAACGAAGTTGACAACTTGATATGTATATAACTGTATAAACTATATTAGGTAATAACGAACACATGGCAGTGTTAGTGCAGCCTCTCGTAGGTAAATAATGAATAATTAGTCTTAAAATGTTTTATATTATTATCTAAGTATTTAAATAAATCAGAGTAAATATTTTATTTGGTAGTATTATTGGTGAATCCCGGTCGATACGACCAACATCGTTGACTATTTTTTGGACGCAGGTAGAGCGGTCGCACGGCTGAACTAAAATGTATCACTCTATCTCATACTGTTACTATCCGAAATTAATATGGACATGTCCCGTAGTGTTAGTGGATCGGCTCTATTTTTATAAAACATTTCATTTTATCAGCTGTTTCTAAGCTGATTAACGAGACAGCGAAAAGTTGCGCGACCAGTAGATCGACTTGCACAACGGACTTACAAATCAAGTCGGTTCAAGTAACATAGATTCTTACTTGACTCAACATTCATCAAGTACCTAATTAAGTGACAAAGTGATCTTGTTTATACATTTATCTCGTGTTCAGTTTTTGTGGTATTAGAACTTAGCTGAACTTCAACTTTTTATACTTTTAAAGTCATATATTAAAAGTCAGTTTACTACTATATGTATTTTTTATTATTATTTCAAAATAACTATTATCTATCTTTGTAATAAATAATATACTAAGATAAACGTCGAATATATCTGTAATAATATTCATCGTGTAACAGTAACAGTCATACAAATCGATCACTTTATTATTAATGCGTGTTCTCCGAGGACGCTACCTGCCGCGCGGGGCGTGTGATTTATTATTATAAAAAAATGACCTTTAATTTGTATTACGTAAATTTATTTTACTGCATCTATATTTCAAAAATATTAACTTCTAAATCTGTAGTAACTGGACAGTATTCATAATTATTTTTTAAACGTTTTAATACTTTACTTTCAAAAGTAAAACTGACTAATTTTGATTGGAGTAAGAAGAACATGGATAAAAGTCCGTATTAATTTATTTTTAAGAAAATTGAAATCGATTTTATCATTTTAAAGAACGAAACGTGTGCTCTATCAAATGAAAAATATTTTAAAAAGAAATATAATGAAAATAACTCTACGAAAAATTTAAGGAACAAATCCTTAACTATTATATTTTAATACCATTATATATTAAGGAAAATATATTGCACAATTTAACAATAATTGGAAAGCAAATATATTTTTTTATTCACATAGGTCTTCAAAACATTAAATTTCAATTTGACAGGCGATTATTTATTGATTGGCCTCATCGCACCGTTGCGCGTTGATTCCAATACATTTCACTTGTCATTAGAAAAAGCAAGGAGTTAGCCGTTAGCGAATAGTTCGAACAAAAACCTCACGTGATCGCGAGGGACGAAATGACATTCCTTGGGTCTGATCGAGCGTTTCGTTTACCTAGTGAAACTAGATGATGAAAAAAAAATCTATATATAAAAGTAGTTTTTCATGTTTGTACGATTGTTTCGACGTAATTGTAATTTAACTTTTTATTGACTATGATTTTTTTTGTTAGGTTTTCGATGTGGTTACGAATTTGGATTTTTTTAAATTTTTATTATATAAATTCTTTATTATGTATTTATTTTGTATTTTGTTGAGCATTTTATAATTGAGAGGTCAAAATATACTTTTTATGGAAATGATTTAATGGATTTTAATTTAAATGAACATAGCAGTAGCCATACCCTGAATCTTAAAAGTAACGTTTTAATTTCTTGAACATAAATTTGTTAAAAATATTATTTCACCGTTAAATAAAGTGTTTATATATTTAATATTACTCTAAGACATATAATATTTCTTAAATTCTAACAGATAACAGATTTGTTGCAGAATAAAAAGTTATGTATAACGTTTTTAATAAAAAACTACGCAATTTTTTCTAACTTAGCTATGTGACAAAAAAGACCGCTGCGGTGTTTCAAAATGGTGTTTAGTTATACCATAGTGTACCGTGTAGTGGTCGAATATAAATAGTCAGTGATTTGCATAACAGCGTAAACAAATCACTACAAAACGAAGTTCCCTTGTCGCTGTGCTTACACCGACGGACGGTACGACTAATAGCCCCTTTATAAAAATGATATTTTATTAATAAACATTGTCATTCAACTTTTAAACTTTAACAGAATGATTGCTTTGCAAACGCTATACTACTTATCAAAGTGATTCTATCTATAAATTCAATTTTGAATAGATTTATAAATTTTAATTTAGTTTTAAAGTTAATTAAAATTAAAAAAAACTTCTTTGGTTTATGGATGTATGAAATTGTCAGAGTTGAAAATACAATATTTACATCACACTTAACTTATTACTAAAAACTAAATACTTATAATTTAATTATTTAAAGTTTTTATATGAATGTATTGAACTAAATAATTTAATAATTTTAATCATTTAAAAAATCACATTTTGACTTTCTGTCTAGGTATATTTATTATGTGATAATTCTTTTAAGCATAATTTTTTATTTCCATGCTCAATTTGCATTTAATAATATTGTGTCATATAAAGTTGTATGATCTATTTATGGATTTTGAATGTTTAACATACACAAATCTAGCTTGTGAAATTTTAAGAATCGCATTACCTAAATCTATTTATCTAAGTATACATACAAATAGATTTAATATCGGATTTTTTATACATAATTATGAGATATTCTAAATAAAAAGCAAGTCGGTTCTCTGATATATTATGAAGAAACTTTTACATATCTTCTGCAGTAACATCTTCAAATATCTCCAAAAAAAGTTATTATCTTTAAACAATGTTGACCGCAAAGCACAAACAATACATATTTTAAGTTTCACAATTAAAAACACATTTGTAAACATAAACACTGTTAAAAATACATAATTATGAGGATTGAAAAAGAAAGTGACGATGACACCAATAAACTTTGTATATTATCTATTATAATAACAAGTTGATGTGTTTGTTTGTTTGACCAACAATAATCTGAAGATATACCGATGATATTAAATTTATTTAGTTTAGAAAGTCTATTTATTGATGTAGTTTATAGCTACAATCACAGTAGCACTCATTAGGATGGGACAGTCTTAAATAACAGTAAAAGGAAAACCGCGCGAGTTGTCTACTAGTAGGTAAACAAGTATTTTTTATTTCAATTTAATTATAAGGTAGTATTCATATGTAGATAGAACAAGAAAAAATTTAAGAATTGATTAATATCTTTTGTTAAGTTTGTTTTAAATTGTCGTTTAACTACTATCTAAACATGAATCAGTGGAATTTACAAATTTTAAGTGACTATCCACTTTTTGTCAATGTGAGAATCATACTGCGCAAAATTTGTGACTATTTAATGTATAATATGAATATCAGAATCCACTGATTTGATCATTGAATATTTGTATGTGTATTAGTGAGTATTTACTAATTTGTTATTCAAATTCACTGACATGTAGTGAATACAGCTACACTAACGTAATTCATGTTTAGAGAGTAAATTTTAATTTAATCTTATCCAAGAGAACTTAACTAAGTAATTTCAAATTGTAATATTCAAAAATAAGTATCACTTTTTAGTTAGTGACCACCAGTTACCACCGGTATATAACTTTCCTCTTTAAATTGGATAATATTTATCGTAGTGTTTTTCTAATAAGTTTGTCAACGCACTTTAACTCTACACTTATCACAATAAATACAGTTTAGTATTATTTTAAAATTCCTAATTATCTTACTTTAAAACGTATTTGTTAACTTAATGTTCCAGTCTGTAGTTGATATTACAATAAGTTGTATGAGACGAAAGATTTTAATTCAAAAGAAACATCGCATAAGCTAAATTAGATTTCGTTTCGGTTTTTGTTTCGCGGTAAGGTATGAGGCAGGTGTATCATCGGGTTCGGGTTTGATGCCTGCGAGCGGCAATTTATGTGCGCGGCGCGGCGCCCCGTCGCGTTCTACCTTTAGCTGATGTTTTGTTAGCTTTTTTTTTTTAATTTTTTCTTCGGTATTCGTAGGTGTTGAAGATGTAAACATTTGAGGTCAAGTTGTTTAAAGTCTTATGATAGATTCAATGATTTTGTATTTATTTTAATGATTTTATAAACCGATTTATAAACAAATAATTCTCAAAGATCATATTGACAAATATGGTCTTTGAGAATTAGGTATTTAGCAAGTAGTTTATAATTTCGAGTAAAAGTTATTTTTATCTAAATTGGTTTGAGTCCTATGTTCAACAGTGGATATCCAATGGCTGATATGATGATGATGATTATGGTTTGAAATTTACTACATTATATAATATGAAAGGATGTATTTTGATAGAGAAAGAGGACAGCATAGATTTTTTTATCAACCTTTTTTTTATTAATAAGTTTTCAAATATTGCAAAATGATATACGATTATAATTAAAACATATTAATATAATAAATATGAACAGACATAATATAGACATTATATAAAATATGAATGTTAAAATACCGATAGAATTAAACACTATATACCTACCTGTGATTACATTGCCAAAAACTTAATTAATCTTTATACCAACTTCTTTATATTTTTAGAATAAAAAAGAAAGGAAAAGGATATCCCACTTCTGTCTCGAATTATTCTTAGAATAACATCTTTTATAATTTAATTCTTATATCAATGAGTTTATAGTTTTAAGCTGAGATGACAAAGTGAATAAACCACGTTATAATACTAGGTTTAAATCCGGTAAACTGATGCTTTAAGGGCTAAATTTACCTTCAAAGTTCACTCCATTCTCTGCGGTGAAAGAAAATAATTAAAACTCGCATGTTTCGGATGAAATTGTAAGAAAATATTTTTTATTCGACAAATCGTAGCTGAGCAGCATAGCGGATTGATCTCCAGACCTTAAAGGAACACAGGTTTATGTCCAGCTGTGGGATAGTTACAGTACAGTACAGTAAGTTGATAATACAATTTGGCCTATGTATTTTATTTATTATATTACATATAAATTATATTCACTAAAATATTAAGTAACTGTTTTCCGTTTCATAAATAACTTTAGTTACAAATAAACAATTATTTCGTTAATACATGAATAATAAATTAATAACTGACAAATTGATTTATAAACAAATATTTTATTAAATATACAATTACATAATGGTTAAATAAGGAAAACGCATTTTCTGAATCATTATTATTATATAACTTACAAAAAATAGGTAAAATAAAATTATCCTAAACATATTATTTCGTTATTCAACGAAAATTTGTTTTATGAATGATTAAAATACTATTACATGTTATATATGGGTATATTATACGACACTTCAATTTAGTGATATGTTATAGGTAATATGATAGAATTGTTTAATAGTATAATGAAAAAATATTTTATTTAATTGTTGACTGTATGGGGCAGGCCCACGTTCAGCAGTGGACATCCAACAACTTATATAATGGTGATGATGAATGATACCTACTTAGTAGTGAACTCTTTTTTTTTATATGATGTAAAATAAAAAATACGTTGGTACTAATGATACAATTAAAATAATATTGTATCAAACAACCTTTTCTCAGTACCTACCTACTTAAACGGATGCGTCGGTGATAGTGTCACAAAAGTATATACAATAATGTAAAGTCAGATGAGATAGCTAGTTAAATATTTCGAATATTCGTTTTACACTTGATGTCACCTGAACCGAGTTCAAGGTTCTCGTGATACGGGCCCTTATCTGAGGTTATTTTAGGGTCCCACAATAATTGTTAGTTTGAGGGTGCAATTGTTATTGTCCGGATAAAATTTGTGAATATTTTGGTATTTTTTTTTTTTTACAAATGTTTAATAGTTTTGTTGTTAAACTATTAATAGTTGCAATTTAAGGACAATTTTATTTTATTCCAAACTACAGTTTCGCAGTGTGACGTAATTTGTGACTGTAGGTACCTAAAGACATACTTATTTTCAAATTGAAATATTACAAAACATTTTAAATTATATTTAATATTAACAAAGTAGATGAATCATTATTTGTCACGACATATTAAAATTATGATTTTTGCGTTGTTGAGTTAACCATTAAATCGATATACAGCTACACAGTTCTAAGAAATATCACATAATTTATTGCCCATCGATATCAGGCATATAGCGATTAAATACATTAGGAATTCATAATCGATAATGTTGTTTATGTTTGTAAAGTTAATGTTGAACCTAGACTCACAGGTTTTCTTACGAATTCACTTATAACCGCTTCGCTCCTTAATCTGTATGTTATGAGTCTGTGTACCTTCCCACGACTGGGCGTAGATTTTTTCCCGTACAAAGAGCTTACCCGCTATGATGAACCACTGAGGTTTGACAGATGTACATGTCTCAAAATTTCGATCGATCGAGGTAACGCTGATTACGACATGAGTTATAAAAACAAATTGATTATATGAGAAACAATCTATTGCCCGGATTTGAACCTGCAGTCATATTACCTTTATGCAAGAGCATTTTTATAATCGTACAGGTCGAACCTGCAATTTGAGTGAACAAACGAACAGTCCAATTTTATCACATTTATACAATTTAAATTATTATATCAGTATTTTTCTTAATATAGAAAGACTCGTGTACTATGAAAGAGTTTCTATAGGAATTACTGAATCACCCAGTAAACAACCCACTGCTGGCCAAAGGCCTCTTCTCCATATAGAAGAGTTGGGAGCTTAATTCACCTCTGCGGGTTGGTGGATAATTTCCCTATCATAAGGAATGGTCGCTATCAGGTGTCTGATAACAACCGGGACCGACGGCTTTACGTGCTTTCCGAGGCACGGTGGGGGACTAGAACATACAGCCATACCGGAAACAAATATTTGTACAAATATCTGCCCCGAGCGAGAATCGAATTCGCGACCGCCGGTGTTAAAGTGGTGCGTGTAGTCACGCACCACTCCACCAGAATGGTTGTTTTTATAATAAGACTATAATATTGTTCAAGGGAATATTTATTTGTAGTTTTCTAATAAATTTTGAAACTATTTATTAAACCGATATCAACAATTCCTTTAACATAACTACGATATTAAAAAGTAGCAGACTACAAACACAACAGGAACATATATTGATTACAAGCACACGGGGTTTGCGAAATTTCGACACACTACACACACTAACACATCAGTAAAAGCTAAAATATATCATAGCGTTTTCAAGTTTACCTACTCTTTAAATCATGATACTTTTATTAAAACTTTGTTTACCTACAAGACAATCGGTTTTAAACGCTAATGTCATTGGACCGTGAACCTTAGTTTCATGCGATATCTAGAAACATGATATCAGTTAGTAATCATTTAAAAATACTAACTATAGTTTTTTTCCTGTTGCCAACTACACTAAATCACGTGAAACAATCGCTTGCTTGTGACGGTCCTGTATTATTGAACGGAGCTGTGAAGTAAGAAATTAATTAAAAAAATAATTATTTTTCAATTCAATTCATTGTGTAATGGCTTGTTGATCATTTTTAATTTTTTGTTTTCTTTTAATTACTTATTTTACACGTGATATGAGAAAATGGTTAATCTATTCTAATTTTAAAACATTCTAAATTCAAATAATAAAAAAAAAAAAGTTATAATAAAATAAGCTTCGTATACACTAACAACAAATCACAACAAAATTACTTGGCTGTAGGGAAATATTTGCAGGATAAAAGGCCTTGGCTATTTCAGACTATAACCTATCTCTGTGCGAAGTCATCTATATTTATTAAGCCATTCTTTCGTGAATGACTAACAAACATTAATCAAAAAATTTGTATTTATAATAGTATAGGTATAAGGATAAGAATACTTGTATGAAGGACATATTTTAAGTGTCCCGTCATTATTTAAAGATCTTTGGTTTGTTAGTTTATAATTTACAGACATTATAATCATCAGAGAGTCCAAATAGGTTGGAATCCATAATGTACTACTGTATAATTGAACGTACGGCTCATCTTAAACTGGCGTACAAATGAAATATATAGACTAAATTAGCGGGATGGCAATTGTAAACGAACTCGCGAAAATATAACACATCTAATTTTAAATAAAGTTACTTATACACTATCAAGAACCAACAATCCTCATTCTATAATAGTTGATCGGTGTGTACTACGCTCAACCGCCATCCTGGTCATACATCAGTTTGACAGTTATTGCCTTAGAATCAACACGCGATCGGTGACGTCATGCATTACCGATATGAGTAATTGAATCGCGATTATCTGAAACGTTGCGACTTGCTTGAGACTGTGTGTTTATTATTTTATTTATTACAAGTCAAAGTATATTTTAAATGAGTCTTGTCTGTATCCATATGTTTAACGCTTTTCCGGTAATTTAACGCTTTAATAGCATTCAAAAATTGCTGAATGTATTAATCAAACCAACCCTTAGGACGAACGTCCTTCCGGGCCTCCCATAAGAGGGCTCCCATTTTTAAGGTTGGATCCAAGTATTCGCCCCGTGACGCTATAAAGGCCAATAAGGTCAACAGCAAATGACAATTAGAAAAAAAAATTGAATGTATTAAGATTCAGTTTTTAAATTTCTCTTAGATTTTAATGATTTAACTATATAATGTTTAAAGGTTATGTATTTTTACAACATTGCGATAATTTCAAATAAGAAAAAAACAGAAACAAACAGCTTATATAAAATGAGTCACGAGCGGAGATCGAACACGCGACCGTTAGCGCAATAGCAAATGTAGGTACCTATATTTTTTTGCACTGCGTTTAAAAATTAACTCATCTAATAGTGATGTATGAAAAGGAACGAGTTGAGTCTACTTTTTGAGTCAAATTTTATGACAATTTCCGTATACAGATTATGATCCTTTAGGGACCATTAAAAATGAGTTAGATTGTTTATTCAGGAATAGATGAAAAAAAATCTGCTAAATACCAAAAACCGAACCGGTTCAATCGCACGAAACCCGTAGTTATTTTCTATACATCCTTATGGAATAAATTTTTCAATGTTATTTTATCTCTAATCGTTTACAACCAACTTTATTTATATATATATATATATATATATATATATATATATATATAAATAAAATAAAAACTAGATTAGTCAAAAAAGGACTAGGTACTATTACGTATGTCATTCGTTCACATTCCCTTCAAACGGCCCTTAAACAAGTATGTTTTTGCAATTGTCCTACGTCAAAACGTACAAGGGAGACGATACCATTTTAAGATACTTCGTAACAACAGATTGACAACAGATGGAATTAATTAAAAAAAATTGTGTTTTTGTTAATAATTATATCACCATAATAGAAATTAGTGTTTGTTCGACACGTGAGAATCGTTTTTAAGAGTTTTAAGTAGAGACAGTCGGTTGATACATATAATACAAATTATATTTTTAAAAAGTGTAATGTGTTACTGAACTGAATTCAAACGTCCCACAGCTGGACAAAGGCTTCCTTCTCCATATTGAAGGGTTGGGGCCTAATCCACAACGCTGCGCCATTGTGGATTAGCGGATATTTTTCTCTAACTTGAGTAATCATGTCTGTGGTGACAACAGGGACCGTCGGCTTTACGTGCTCTCCGAGGCACGGTGGGGAGTGTGTAACAGATCTTACTAAAATTATAAATGCTAAAGAATGGATGTTTGGTACCCGATCACGTCAGAACGGCAGATCTGGATGTAACTTGAAACGTAGATAGCTAGAGATCCAGAAAACACAGGTTGTTTTTTATCTCGAAATTTACAAATTATAGGAAATAACGTGGGTGAAGCTGTGAGACACAGCTAGTAGAATATTCCACTTTCCCATGTCTAGTATTGCAAATCGTACTTATTAGTGTCCGTCTGACGCGTCAATTGACACTCAATTACGAACGGGTCACTGGAACCCGACCCGAGACGTCCCGACAGACAAAACGACTTATCTATTAATATATAGTTTAAAAGTAAAGCAGAGAGAAATGTCTTAATTAAGAAGAGAGAAATTAATTATTAAAAAAATAAGTTTAAAAATAAATTCGTATTAAATTCAATTAGCTTGTTATGTTAAACGCGATAATTTCAGTATATAAGTATTTAATGGATTTAATTTTTTTTTATTTCGTATCAAGAAGTATGTAACGGCCTATAAAAACTCGCATTTATTATGTTCATGTAGCAATAATGAGGAATATAGGCCATAAAATCAACAAAAATTAAAACAAAAATTAAATATCAACCAAACTGATATTAATACAATAACAAAGCAGAAGAAACCGCGCAGAATATTTAGTTTTTTTTTTTACTAAAACCTTTACACTGTTACACTATCTTCGAATAAAGAATAAGAGTGGAGTTCCTAAAAAAAAAAAACACAATTTTTTTGGTGGATAAAGGTGATTAAACTGTTTTGCTAGTGTTAAAAATATGAAAGATATAGTTTTGCTTATGGTTTGACTTAAAATTTTCCATTACATTCTAAGGACTATTTGTACCCTTGTGCTGTGAAGAGTATATATTTGTTTCTGTGTGAATTATTTCTAATGAGTAAACTCAAAAACTGTTGCATTTATTATAAACTATAACATTTCTTTAACTTTTACAAAACTATACATAAGTAAATGCACTAAACCATCAAGTTAATAATAAATAAATTAAAAAAATAAATGACAAGGCTGCAGATATAAATTTAATAATAACAATGGAACATATTTTTCTCAAGTATTATTTTAAATTAATTTTTCAAGAAACAACAATACGAGTAGAGGTCTATCATTGTCCACGCGTCACGGAAAAACTACTGAACTGATTTCAATTAAGTCTTCCAAGTTTTATTTCTTTGACACCTGACTTGAACCTTTTATAAAATTATATTTCGATATCATAATTTAATATAAAGTTATTTAAGTTTGACGAAACAACGATTTTATGAACGTTGCATTGTCAGTGACGTACTTTGTTATGTGGTGCGAACAAGTGTGCACCAAATAAGATGGTGATGGATAGCAACGCTACCAGCTCAACTTACTGCGCTCGTCAACCCGCCTGCCAAGGGTGACGACTGATGGCAAACCCCAATATAACCAGCTATACATAGTCCATGCGGTCGCTATGAAGGTTGAAAGGGGAAACCTACGTTCAGCAGTGGACATCCATGGCTGATATAATGATGATTATTAATATAATAAGCAACACAGACGAAATCGCGGGTTAAAGCTTATTTATAAAAAAAATTATATTATTAATATAATTAAGATAAATTTAAATTTGTCATAAATAACGCGATGGTGTTTTAATTAGACAGTTCCGGGTGTAGTCTTTAATCAAATTCGTTCGATTAGCTAATTATAAAACTGTAAATCATTAAAAGTTGTATTATAATTGTTATTTATGAATTCTTAATTTAATTTAATACATCATAAAGTTTAATTCACATTATAATAGTAAAAAAGTCGGATTGATAAGTAATTATGATATTTCTATGTAAGGAAAAAAAAAACCAAAAATCATAAAAAAAAAACTAAAACAGATTTTTTTTGTTTCATAAAAAGAAAATAAAATTAACGTTTTTCTTCATCTACATAAATAATTGTGTATCTTATTAACGTTTCGTTAATTTAATAAAAACTTTTTTTCAATGTATGATTTAGTTTTCCCGTATCCACCGCTAGATGTCAGCACATGTTTTCAGTTTATCCTCCCACGTGTGTCCTATTTTGTATCTAGTTTTGAGTTACAATATTTATGATATTGTTTAATACTACATTATTATTTCAAATTATGTTTTAATACAATGATAAGCTATTAGGTAATTTATAGGCTATATTTGATACCCTTTGGTATAAATGTCGCCTTGTGTATGTTGACAACCATTATAGTGGAGCGTGTCAAGGGCGTAGCCAGGATTCTCTATAAAGGAGGGCAGATAAAGAAAATTGTAGATTATATTGTTTTAATCATGATTTTTAACATATTATATGAATATCTCACATTAGTAGTGGAGGTGTTCTTTTATTCGTTTCACTTATCGTTATTAGTGACATCGCTTAGAACAAGAAAAGACGGAAAAATCTTTTTTATCAGTGACCGACCGCACTACTAGCTCTTTTAGAGGGGGGCAGCTTCCCCGAGATCGAGACCGCGACCGTCAGCGCATCGGCCAGTTGCTGTGATCACTGCGCCAACGCGTCGTCAAATGTTATAATAGTTCAATTATTGAACGTATTCATACAAAATTTAAATAAGGTAAATAAATATTGACTGGAGAGAGGTTGATATTTTTAAAAATATATTAACTAAAATAGTAAAATGATAAAATCCAAACGCCTTACCATCCTCGTCGCAGTAACAATATTACTTAGGTACAATCGAGCAGGATGTCTTAAGCCTTATAAATATTTGATTCGTCAGTTTCCTGCGGATAAATTGGGGCGTATTGCGAACTTATTATGATTGATAGACCTCAGGCTTCCTGTGATTTGTCTAGACAATGCTGTTATAAAGGCGTTACGTGAGTTATAGTACAAGCTATTGTACTATATATACTACACTTTCTAATAACATATTGTATTCTTAACTACTTGTATCACGTAATAATTTACAACATATTTTTACTTTAGTATTTTAAAAGCCGTAAAAACTCTGTTTTCGATTGCATTTTCGACACAATAATCTGACTGACAAGTGTAATGATAATTTTCCAAAGTGACAAATTACTCCTTAATTTAATACGTCTAAACAAACGAACAAAACGATTTATTGTATTATATATATTTTTTATCTTTTTCGCTACTAGGTTCACCGGTTAAATTTACGAGTCTGTCATTTGTTAAAGTATATTAAAAAGTCTTAAAGAAAATTTATATGAAGTCTCAAATACAATAGGTAATAATATGTTATTTGACATACATAAATATTGATAAATATTTAAATTAAGTGAAACCCAATGAAGATTACAGAAAACATATAACGCTTGACGTTAGTGTTATTTTTTATATAACATCGTCTAAATTAAATTACTTTTATAAACTTTAAGGGCGATTTTTTTAAAATTGAGATTAATATATTTACAAAACATATCAATTTTACTATTTTTTTCATAATTTAAATTGACTTAATTATATACATGTAACTTGTAATTTACTTTAAAAGTCAGTGATTTACGGAGAGCTAACGACTTCTTTTCTTATAAGCTGATGGATTGGTACTTACTCTGCTGTGCTGGTCCTCATTGGTACATGTCTCAGAATTTCTATTAAAATATAAAAATTTCCCATAATGTTCTATTTCACCACAGAATTCCATAATAATATGTATATAATATATTTCAAATTGAAAATTCGTCATTCTAACCCGAATTTTTTCAATCCACCACTTTTTGCTTTATATTCACGTGATCTGTGTCATTTAGAAGTGTGTTAATATTAAAAAAAAATACAAAAAAATATTCATTTTTTTTTCGTAAAAACCTTTTTAAGTAATAATTTATTTAAAAACTATATACTTATTATATATAAAATATACGAAAAATCCTTTGTAAGTTCGAAAGCACGTACGAGACAAACCTAAGAGACTCATAGTCTGACCCAATAAACTATTATAAAAATAAAACATATTATATCATAAGCAACAATAAATATATAAGTAATATATTCATTTATGTAAATCTGAATGATGTTGAAATTATGTTTTTGATGTAAGCCCTTGTAAGTCTATCAGTACGGTACATGTCACGGTAAAAACTTGTATTAATCTATATTAAATTTACAATAAAACTGATAAATATTCGAATAAAAAGTATCTTTTGAAACTGTGTATGTGTAATATTAGGTTATCTGTAAAATAAAGTATACTAGAGCTATTGTTACATTCGTGTATGTTGAGTTAAATACAATTTACAAAATGTACCAAAGAAAAAACAATTATCGCTGATATTATTTTTATTTAAAACCAAAAAACAAAAAGAGTTATTTCTAACGTTTTTATTATTAACTAGATGCGACTCACGGTTTTATCCGCGTAACTCTCGACTCCGTGGGAATTTCGGGCTTAAAAATTAGTCTGTATATTATTCCGGATGTTCAGCTATTTATGCAACAAATTTTATTGTAATCGAATCATTAGTTTTTGTCTGAAATATTAACAAACATTTATCAAATTTTTTTATAATATTAGTAAAATACTCTAAATTAATCTAGAAAAAAGAACGATGAATTACGATATTTCGATTTTATTAACATATATAAAGTTTTATAGCTCCAGTTCATACTTCGTAACTTAACTGGTAAGTGGCCTCTTAAAAACATAATAAAAAATATATATAGACGATATCATTTAAGAAAAAGAAAACTATTATAAAAAAAACACGAGTTAAAAATAATGACCGGAATAAATGAATAAATATTAATTAAACACAATGAAGATGTTTAAAGACGGATTCATGAAAAGAGTATCATTAATACGGTCGCGTCATGCGTCAACCATCGCATCAAATATAATTACCGTCTAATGCATCTATCCGCATCACACCGCTACCGGCGCTCGCGCCTCCCACGGTTAATTATATACACAATCGATTTAATATTCAACGTCGAAACAAAATCGATTACACCCGATCATTATTCGAATACAGAATCGAGTAATTAACCGATCAGACGTCGATCTCGATACACTCTCGATGTCCATTGATTGAGTCGTGATGATTTACATAATGACATTGTTAGCGGATGCAAAATAAACGAGTTATGTTTACCGGATCGCCGGTCGCCGGTCGCCGGATCGTCGGTAGGTTTGTTCCTCCTCGCGTTCTTATTGTATCGAGTAACGGTATTCGATACATACTAATTGGATCAAATCGATTCCCTTAGACTATTGTTAGTGGATCGCTTACAAAATAATGATTCGTCCTTTCTGTATATATTATTTCTTGCGATTAATTCAGTTCTGCTGTTTCTAATTATAATGAGGTATTGAATAATAATTTCATAATTGTAATTTCGTTTTTTGTTTGATAATAATACTGTTAATGAGTCGTTTTTTTTTTTAGATGATAGCTATTGCTATATAGATTGATTTTTAAGATGATTAGCTGGTAAAGTGTAATCATATTTAGAATTAGTTTATCTTCAGGCCTCCAATGAAGATATGTTTGTTTTTTTTTTAACTCTATATTAATAAATATGTATTGTAAACATTATTATAGTGGTATGGAACCCTTATAGTTGGAGTGCGGCTCGAACATTTTCAATTCACGGCGCCTCTGACGTCATAGCACATTATTTGTAACCTATTTGATTTAAAATGACGCTAATTTTTTTTGAAATCTATATCCAATTTAGTACTTCCTTTATGACATTTCCTTTAAATATAAATATAAATACATATGTGTGCGTGATATGAAGTTCACACAGACGCAAAAAGCATATTTTATACGTAAATATATTTAACATCGTTGAATCTTTCCCACGCGAATGTAAAAACTATAGACAGCCAATGTCGGATGTATACAACTTACGTTTTATTGTGTTAGGCATTAAATTATGCTAATTGTGCCTTGCGGTTTCGTCTGTTTTCAATTTGCGTGATATCTTAGCACCTTGTCCTAAGCTTTCGTCAGATTGTGCGCGTTATTATCGTTGCGCAGGACGTAACAGCGTTATTGTGTGCATATGTCAGTACCCTAGCGCGGCGTCGACTCTACGTTAATACGCACAGAGTCTAACCGAGAAGACCTATCAAGAAGCTTTAATAATTTCATATATTTTTTTTTTTTGTTTAATTTCTATAATACTAACCCCTGTTTGACTAAGGCATTACGATTATTGCTTCGCGAGTAAACAGAAAGTCTTAAAATGAACCATATTAATAATTAACATTTATACTGACAAGTGATGACACTTGTCAGTATAAATGTTTCTTTAAAATTGTTGTGTTAGTTTGCTGCTCCTTACTTTATTAAAAAGTATTTAATAACCAAAGCGACGACGACCCCGTTGGTGTAATGGTAACCATGCCGGACTGCCAACCAGAGGGTCCCGGGTTCGATTCCCGGCACGGCCAACACCTCTGTGATGAGCAAATTTGTTGGCTGTATTGTGTTAGCACCCATAACAGCAGTAAGAGCCGTGTGTGAAATGTGCCCTAAAAAAAAAGCATATTACTCTGTACAAGATTATATAAGGAACAATGGTGTGTGTGGTGGCATCCATTAATTACGTAAGCTGTTTTTATTAAATTTAGACTCTTAAAGGATGAGATTTACTAAGATTTGATTAGACTCCCCCCCACCCCCTCTAACTTACGTAAGATTTACGCTAAAGTAGTAATAGGACTAAATTTATTATATATGTAAAATAATTTTATAAATTTCCCTAAAGCTCTCTAGATTAGAGCTTTTAAACCAGTTAGGTATACAGAACTTTCTGCGTAGTTTTATCCGCACTCGGTACTACGTCATTTACTTCATTTACTCTCCTAAGCCATTTTATGCTAATTTATAGCTTATATTGTTTTTTAATAAATATTTTTTTATATAATTTATATACTAAGATATTTTAATAAATCAACAATCAGACAAACAAATAAACTAGTGTTTGTTATATTTAAATACAGATATAGATAAATAATTTAGGACTAATTTCTTGGTCATAAGACAAAGATAACCGTTCTGGTGTGTGATGCAATTAGTCGCCTTAACGTTCGGGGCAGATATTTATATTTGTACAATATTTGTTTCTTATCGGTGTCCTTGTGGGTCTCCCCACAGCGCATCGGAGAACACGTAAAGCCGTCGATTCTTGTTGTTATCATAGACACTTCATAGCAATCCATACTCATGTAAGGAAAACTGTTAACCCGCAATGGAGCAGCGTGGTTGATTAAGCTCCAACCCTTTTCCTATATGGAGCAGAGGATTTTTCCCAGCAGTGGGACGCTTACAGGTTGATTTAGTTCAGACAAACTATAATGGTTTTATAACGACTATATACTACATATAAGTTTGTTTATATTTCGATCCAGTTGTATGGATGTAAAGACTACGACTAATCTGATATTATTATTATGTGTAGATAATACTCATGAATAAAAATTATTTAGTTACTAATTACATAATGATTAAGACCTGTATATCATATATAGTTATGTATACATAGTATGTTAAATGGAAAAACCCGAATAAATATAATGATATACTATTTAATGGCGAATTATAGGTAACTCAAAGTTAGAAGCTTAATTTTGAATCGACTTTAAATTATTTAAATTTTTCGATAATATTAAAAATGTAAATTATATACACATGTTTAAAATATAGGTAACTGAAAATTAAATATAAGAAAGTTTAAAATAATTTTTACATTAATAGTTGAAATCTTAAAAAAATATTCGACCTGAACTTTCCATATGTTTCATTAACCGTTGTTGTCAAATATGAAAACGATGTAAAAGTAATAAAATGAAACATTATAGAAACTTTTTAGTAAAATATTTAAAATAAATGTCAATTAATTATTCAATTTTCAAATTCAAAATCGAAAAAAAACCTAACTTATGTATATTTCATTTAAATAACTTAAACTTTATCGATAATATTGAAAGCTACAGCTATTTTCTAGTTTTCAAAAAGAAAAGACAAATAAATTAATATACAGGAGTTAAAATAAAAATTCAAAACATATAGAGCACACGTTTTAAATCTTTCAAATAAAACAAGTTACTGGCGAAATTAAATTTGTTTGAAACGTTTTAACGACTGCGATTAATAGCGAGGTGACATTTTTAGCCAGGACACTTTTATGGCGTACGATACGACAGCGGCACGACGGCGACACGACTCAACGGGTACGAGACGAGTTTTAGTGCTGATAGTTTACTAAAATAAAGGTGAGCAACGTAAGTATAAACAATGAAACGAAATTTCATAAAATTGATAATTTATCAATTTTCTTAAATTTACTGGAAGAATATCTGACTAAATGCATAGAACTCATTGATACATTTTACGATTTAAGATTATATATTTTTTTAATGTAATGTATTGTAAATTATAAAACGAATTACTACTCTTACATTCTGATGAACGTTATTAAGTTTTTACTAATTATTTAATTATTAAATTTAAAAAAAAATGAAAGTTTCATTAAAGTCCTTATTATATATAGGTATAACAAAAAAAAAAAAACCAACATTAGCAGAAAAACTATTAAAAATACTTCAGTTATGAAGACCGCAATTGACCTTCCCTTACCTTTGACATTTCTCATTCATTTCGTGATATAACTACTTAGAATAAAGTCTTAAAACTAAATATGGCATTAATCACACAGTTTAGATAATTATGTTATGAACAAATTTTATTTTATAATAAATACTACATACGCACTACACACATTACAATTTTACAAACATTTGTTTTAAGTGGGAATTGAATACCCGACTGCTGGAACAACAGTCAGATGCTAGGACCACTGTAAGTTTAAGAAGTTAAAGTTTAATAAATAACTTAGAATAAATAAAAGTCGTAAGATAAAAATGCGACTCGGAATATAACAGTTTGTGTTGGGAACAGCGTTTTGTATTATAACGCTGTATTTGTTCGTAGATAACCTGTGATTTATTGCCGACTTTCCTCTAGGTCACCTAACTGAAATTACTAAGAAATCTATTATACCGTCAACTTTGTCAGTTTGTTCAATTCGTTTGTGAAGGAAACGTACGAACAGTCTTAAAATCTTCTTTTGTTGTTCTAGAAATAGTTTTTTATTTAAGTTAATTTAAAGATTTGAAGCTGTAATAAGTTGTAAAAAGTTTTGAAGTTCATTTTACAGGCTAGTAAGAATCAGCTCATAAAGTTTATTGTTAAAATTAAAGCTTGGCGATTAATTATAACATCGTGCGAAGTTACTGTGCTAATTACAATTATAAATTACATGCAATGTATGAACGTAATGTGAGGTAGAAACGTATGACTACAATAGTATACTGATTTATTGGAGAGACCTCGACATGCAGCGGAGACACGCGACATACACGAGAACCTACTGCAACCTTCGAAAACTACATACATTTTTAAATGCAGCTTTTTTACGATTAGCCAGATTGTGGTCCTTTGATGTTAAGTTATAAAGAAATTTCATGGCACATTACAGAATTTATTTAAGTTTTATTATATAATTTTTTACTATTCAGACAAAATAGAAACTTTAGTATATTATTATAAAGATTTTTACTTTCACCAAACCTTACTATTGTATATTTAACATAAATAAATATATGTAATATACACACACGTTCGATTATTTCTAAGGAAGGCAACTTAATGTCTGTGTTTTAGGTAACAGCCTCCTGATATACATATACTTATTTAAATAAACTTACATATACTAATAATACATATATTAATATATTTTAAACTCACACTCGGAGTGAGAATCGAAGTTACAACCCTGGATCGGAATGTATGGTCACTGCCGACTGCGTCAACGTGCTAGTCAATATTTATCATAATTTTATGACTTAAATTTAAAAGAAAAAACCTAAAGAGCGGGAATGAAGGAAATAGATCGACTGCTCCACCTCCAGACACCACACGACCATTAGGGTGCCTGTCCATTGATGCGGAGCGAGGTGGCGGAGCGGAGTCCAGGGCCCTTGTCTAATGGAGCGGAGGGGAGATTTTTTGCAATCCTATTTATTTATCCGTTTCTCCGGTCCAATCCACGGTCCACGGTCCACGGTCAATGCATCTGTATCGAAAGACCAGCGAATAATTAACAAGACATATCGTTGCATGCACTATTTTTTTTTAATATGAATAATTTACCTGAGAAAAGGTTCTTCTATACAGTAGATTCTATTTTAAATATAATTATTAAATAAAAGTTAGGTATAGTAAAAAAGAAATTAATTACATTACATAATATCAACGTCATCATAATTCAATATATATAAAATTAGAAACAAATATCACCCATAAGGCGAGTAAAGGCAGGTGTATACTACAGGTTGCGATACGCGATCCCGAGATAACGATTTCACGGTCCTTAAATTTAACGCGTGTCTGTTCCGCAGTGACAGTGTCCTTTCGAACAATTACTTGTTTCCTGTATCAGCGATAAGTCTTATAAAGGATATAGTATATCATTTTTTTTGGAAATTTTCCGCTTGTTATTTCCCTTGTATTTTTTATTTATGACGTTATGATGTCAGCTCCTAGAAAGGTAGCGGGTTCGAATTCAAGCTAGCTGAATTACTTGTTTACACATGTTGTATTCTCGGTGTTGAAATAAAACATTTTTTTTTATGTTAGTTGGATAGGCAAACTGGCAGACGTTCCACCTGATGGTAAGTGGTTGACGTCGCCCATGAACATGAACTAGTTTACCTGGAACTAGCCCAGCCAACTCATCTATGTATTGCCTATCCAGAGACATAAGGTGTTAAAGTCTCGGTGCCAGGATTTACACTGCCTGTCTTGCCCTTCTCTCCGAAATACAGCAAAGCTGTTTCACGGGAGAAATAAGCAAGATCTATACATATAGGGATGTATAACTATTACACTATAGCATAGTATAGCTTTACATTAAATTATACAACAATTATGAATATAAACATTATTAAGGTTTGATCGAGATTTTCAATTAAAACATATTTTGCAGTTTATTTTATATATTATTTAATACTAATGAATATTTATCAAACGTTCTGGTGTAGTGGTGGGTGTCGTCTTAACGTCGACGGTCGCGGGTTCGATTCCCGCTCGGGGCCGATATTTGTATTTGTAATAATATTCGTTTCAAGCCTTGATGGATGTTTGTGAGTCTCGTTCCCTGTTATTATCAAATACATATAGGTAGGAAATTACTGACCAACCTGTAGTGGCGCAGCGTGGTGGATTAAGCTCCAATCATCCCCTAATATAGAGAAGAGGCCTATGCTCTGTAGTGCGACGTTTACAGACTGATTTAGTTCAATCCTTACCTACATAGTACATAGTATGATAACAACAATGTAAATGTAGTTCTTATAGGTAAACAGTTTTTCATTTTTTGTTTTTATCAACTATTTAATTTCTGTAATTCATATGTAAAACGACCGTTCTGGTGTAGTGGTGCGAGTAGTCGCTCAACACTGGCGGTCGCGGGTTCGATTCCCACTCGGGGTAGATATTTGTATAAGCATTTGTTTCCGGTCTGGGTTTACTCGTATATCCTTGATCGTGACATCCGATAACCATCGTTACTCATGATAGGGAAATTATCTGCCAACTCGCAGTGGAGCAGCGTGGTTGATTAAGCTCTAAGCCTTCTTCTACATGAAGAAGAGGCCAGCCCAGCAGTGGGACGCTTATAGGCTGATTCCTGATATTTCGGCACCATCGCAAATTTCATAGTTACTGGTACACTAAAGTCTGTGCGGGTAGGTATTTAAAATTTTTAGTTATAGCCATATAGATCTACCCTCTTTTTTATAGTTTTTACGTAATATCGGGAACTCATAATAACAAATAATAAACATAGTAAATATACCATTTTACATATAAAGCATAGTGTTAGTGACAATGAAAATTTAAAAACGTTTAATTTAATTTCTGTAAATACCTTTTCCTTAAGCTTATATCGTAGTACAGCGGTTATCAAGCTGCGCGCCGCCTTAGATGCGTAGCGCGACGCTGAATTATACTTCCTGTTCACCTTTAGTCGGCGCATACCTTTATGTCACGATGCACACATTGAACCTATAAATACACACGCACGTTATACCCACGACAAACATAAATTAGTTAATACCCGCTTCGTCTTTGTGTGAGTTGAATTAGTTGATAATGTACGTATTAAACACAAATCAATACACATTTATATATTAAAACTACGTAAAAAAATATTTGTTTGCGTGTTTTTGTTTCCTGTTTTATCTGTAATATTTGAGACTTTTTTGTTTTACTTTATATAGCCTGTTTATTTGACAAAGGCTTTAAAAGATCGCATTCGTAAAAAAATAATAAATGTTGAAAATAAAACTGTTTAAAAGCACGAATGGATTCTTATGTAGTTTTTTGGAAGCCGCTTTTTCCATAAGCATATCATTAAAGTTATCTACTGTTAAATTATTAATATCAATTGATAAAAGTATTATTATTTCTCATTTTGTAACATTTTTCATATATGAATAAAAAAAAAAACTAAAAAAAAACAAAAACAAATCTCCTCCAGTGACAGATCGAGGCCCAGGCGACCCGTTAGCGCTCCAGACTGATGAACCTCCTCAGCGTGTCGTCTCAAACAAAACTGACTTTTGTATACAACCCTTGATCAAATCGACTACAGTAATAACCCACTTTACGCGAGGAATACGGTTCGGAAAAAAATCGCGTTAAGTGAAATTGGTCCAAAGTTGAGTAGATTTTTGAAAGAGCATTTTTAGTATTCCGCGACCAAAAATAAGTCACCGCATTCATTTGAAATTCGCGTTGCAGTGAAACAGCGTATAACGGGTTCGCGTAAAGCGGGTTATTACTGTAGAGTTATTTTCTCTATCATTAATAATCTATAAAGTTAATAAACGTTTTAATAATAACACTTGTTTCACTTACCCTTTACCTATTTTGATTGTAATTTAAAAAAGTAATGATGTCAACATTAATACGTTAAATACTTTATTATGAGTCACTCAACATGCGTAAACAGTGGTTACCTATGAGCAATACTTACATGTATTTATATTCTATACTTCACCACACTTAGAAAATAAAATATATTTAAAAAAAAAAATGTTTTTTTTACCTACTTTCATTTTATAGAATACCACAGATTCAAAAGTTACTGCGTTTGATTTCTATAATTAGATATTAAGGAAACAATTACTTAAATATTACTAGTAACAATTTAAAACACGAAGTTATTTGATATATTGGTCTTTTAGTTAAATGTTAAGATTATGTTTAAAATTTATCTTGGTATAATTGAATGATGACATTGTTATGAAGTCTGCATGTTAAGAAAAAAAAACACTCTGGAATAGTGTTGTGATTAGTCAATAGGGATGTTTATACTATTACACTATAGTATAGTACAGGTTTATATAAAAATTATAAATATACAAAAATAGTATTCAGGTTTGACCGAGGGTGTCAATTAGAACATAATTTGCAGTTTCTTTTTTAAATATTATTTAATAGTAATGAATATTTATCAATTGTCCACTCCGCATTTTCGACACAATAATCTGACTGACTCGCCCAATAATAATTTTCCAAAGTAACAAATTATTCCTTAATTTAGTACGTCTTAAAAAAGAAACTGTTCGTTCTGCTGTAGTTATGAGAGTAGTCACCTCAACCCCGGCGGTCGCGGGTTCGATTCCCGGTTTCCGGTCCGGATGTATGTATCGTAGAAAGATTATCCGTCAACCCGCAATGAAGCTTGATGGACTAAGCTCTAACCCTTCTCCTATATGAATGAGAGGCCTTTGTCCAGCAGTGGGACGTTTACAGGCTGATTTAGTTCAGTTCAGTTTAAATTCTTCACTTAAGTAATATGTGTGGCTTTTATTGTAAGGGTTTTAGTTAAAAGCTAGTTTGTTAGGTTACAATAGATAAATAAATAAATAAATAAATAAATAAATAAATAAATAAATATATCTTTGTCATACACACACGATCGTCTGTTCCTAAGGTAGACAACTTAATACCTGCGTTTTAGGTAACAGCCGACTTATACGAGTATACATTTTTTTAAATATATATATACATATAAATAATACATATATAAATAAATATATATTACCCCCAGACTCAGGGGGGGAATCGAACCCATAATCCTTTGGAGCAGAATACAGGGTCACTGCAAACTGCGCCAACGGGTCAGATATATAAATTATAATAAGTTATAATAATAATAAACTCCTCATACTCAACGGTAAGATGTGAATCATGTGTCACAGGTCCGAACACACAACACACAAGCACAAACGCCCAGACCACGAAATCTCTATGATCTATACAAATATTCCGCCCTTCTACAATGTGGAAAGGAAACCATTGTCCAGCAGTAAGATGCTTAAAAATTGATTAATATATCTTTAGTCGCTGGGATTGCTAAGTCAACGCGTAGAGTTTCTAGAATTGAAAATATATGTATTTGGTGACGTAGTTTAATGTCACTGCAACATACAAACAACACACACAACAATGACTACAAGCATGTAATACTCACGTTGTTCTATGGAATTCCTATATATGTATATATACTCACGCATATGTACGTAAATAGGATATAAATAATGATTACAAGTCGCATCACAGATGTCGCTGTCCGCTCGCCAGCCGCAACGAAACCGACAATTGATGAAGGTTCGTACTAATATATGTTTCCGGTTTTTTATTATTCAATAATATCCTTTTATTGACATTTTACTAAATATCCCTCGCAACTTTACTTGTGTTAAAGTTATGTAGTTACTATTAAATTCCTTAATGTATTAGTACTTTTTTACTTTGAACAACTTAGAATCTCATTGCTGGGAATAGTCCTATACAATTCGACTGGCCCGTTGGTGCAGTTGGCAGTGACCCTGCTTTCTGCTCCACGGTTGTGAGTTCGATTATTTATATGTATATTTCGATTATGTATATAAATATACGTATATAATTTATTGACTCAGTCCGCTGATGTAAACGTATTTTAATCTTTGAGCATAGAATTGAAAAAACCACCACCACAAAATTAAAGTACAAGAAATACTTAATAGGTACGTACCTATATATTATTATATCACTTCGATTAATAACTTATCTAACATTACAAGTTGCTACAACTTAAAATGTATTTCAACCAGTTATATATTTATGTCGTGTAAACTACCTATTTATTTTTAATTATAAATTTTTAAGCCAATATTAAACGATTTATAAAAGCGATTTCTAAAAGACGTATGTTATGTATGTTTAAAAGCGAATAATTCCAATAATTCTGTTCGCGATTTCGTTAACACGCGATGCAAGAGTTAAGAGGAGAGATTTGTATCAATTACCCCGCAATCTGATATTCAACCTTCGTCAGCCATAGGCTAGCACCATGAGTCGAGACCTAATAATATAATCACTCTTTTGTCACGCATGTGCTAATATCTGTAAAATCATCTATATTTATAAAATTATATACTTAAACTATACGTTTTTAAAACAATACATAGAGTCTAAGCTTTTAGACCAATTAATAAGTTCTCAGTTTTATTTTTATATATAAACATACACACACGGTCGTCTGCTTTTAATGTTACTTAATGCGTGTCTTTTAGGTAACAGTCGTCTTATATACATAAATACATATTTTTAAATACATAATATACAAACATTACATCCAGACTGGGGTGGAAATTGAACCCACAATGCTGGAGCGGAAAGCAAGCCATTGCCAAACTTTTTTTTTTGTGATGCAGGAGAATCCATTTACGGATGATATCCAGGACGCCCGGGTAGGCAGTCCCAGACCTATGTCTGACTCGGTACTTTGGGAGTGCAATACCGTAACTAAACCCCTGCGGGAGCCTTCAGCCACTTTAATTGGAGGGTCCCGGATCTGCAGACAACAGGATCCCTCCAGCGACAGGCTGGCCTCGCCGAAAAGGCCAGACTTCTCCTCCATGGCTCCGGCTCACCTCTGAACAGTCCCAACGACGCCGTGTAAGCCATTGCCAACTGCACAAACCAAGTTAATTATATTATTACAGATAATTATTATTTTAAAGTTATATACTTAAAGTTATATACGGTATGCAGGCATGCTGTGTACATCATACACAGCATGCCTTTGTTTAGGTTTAAGAGAATAATTGCTCATAAACTGAATTATTGATCTTTATTGCTTCTCATGTTCTGTACTTAGCACTCAATTTAGTTTGTAAGACATAATTTTATATAAAAAAATTATAAAACATGCGGTTTATACCTGTAATTGATTGTGCAATTAGAACATAAAATTAAAAATTTACCACTAGTTGTAAGTATCATTGTAAAAATCGTTGGTATGCCAAATAAATAAATAAATAAAATACTAATTAGTTACAGTTATATACTTTTATTATTAGGCAGCTTAATCCATCACGCTGCTCCACTGCAGGTTGGCAGATAGTTTCCCTGCCATGAGTAACGATCGTTATTAGATGTCTATGATAAAAACCAAAACCGTCGACTTTACGTGCTATCCAAAGCACGTCGGGGAGAACCACATGGACATACACCCATATCGGAAACAAATATTTATACAAATAGCAATATCTGCCCCGAGCGGGAATCGAAACCGCGACCGCCTGTGCGCGGCGTTGAGGCGACTACTCACACCACTACACCAGAAGGGTCGTCTAAAAACATATATTATGTATACACTTATTAAAATTTCATTCAAGTGCAATATGTCGCAAGATCAGACAGTAGCTTTTTAGAACACATGTTTAGAATGATTCAGGAATACTTTAGTTACGTGTATTCTCTCCTCTCCCCCCTCCCCAGGGGAGATGTGGGAGTAGCGCAAGCGCAGCCCACGAGCCGTCGCGGCGCTTCGCTATTTTTAACGGCCAATCGCTTCGTGATGAAGCTACAGTGAGTATATAGCTTATGGTTACATCGAGATAATACATAAAATGTTTAAGTACTTAAAATTGACTAGGCGCAAGTTAGATTACAATGAAAATTGTTTCGTACCACTTTATTAAAAGTGTGTTGAGATCGATCTAAAAATTTGTCGTAATAAGACTTGTTTTGTATAAGAAACAAATTAAATTTTTAGCTTTATTTTATTTTTCTTATTTACGGCACTAATCTGATACATATTTTGTAAAAAAAAAATTACCCACGATTCCAAAAACAGTCCTGTAATAGACATACCGACGGAGGTACTCGTAACTAATGGAGAATCAATAAAGTTTCTGACGCAAAAAAAAAAAACATATCTAATCTTGAGAAGTTTGTGTAAACAAACTAATGCTTTAGCTTCTTTATATTACTTTAAATTTAGAATAACCAAAATTGCCTTAAAATATATACCTACTTATAACCCATTACAAACGTGTAACATCAAATGTTACATTCCTGGAATAAAAAAAAAAATTAAGTATGCCATTAGTTTTGTATTAGACGAAACCACATCCATAAAACTCATTATAAAAGTAAACAAACGATAAAATAAAAAAACCAAGATGAACTTTACCCCAAATTCAATCATGACGTCGATCAATGGAAATATTTTAAACTAAACTAAACGACGGCAGAGCAAATAAAACTATTTCGGTCCGGTGCCGGAGTGGATCTACGCGTGGTCGGGAATAGTATTAATTTGACAGATACCGTTCATCCGTGGTAACAGCAGGTGTTCCCAAATTGTCCGTGATAAATATACGCCATCAATATCCGTATGAGATGGCCACCCTTTCACGGCTTATTTGTGGTAACCTAATGGGATCCCAAGTTTTTTAACTTAGCCGTACGATTACACCGTGAAGCTAGCTTTTACTTAACTTAATCGAGTTAAGCAACTTTGTATAAATATAATGAATATCTTAATTCTTTAGGTATTTTAGTATTTTTTGATATCCATTAGCGATATGAGGCTTATCTCGATATAATCTCGAACTAAATATCTTGATTTTTTTAACCACTTTATAAGCTTAACGAAAGATTAAAATTTATAGCAACGATGTCACATTAACTGGAGATAACCGTTTTAATGGATATGATGTTAAGAGCTAGTATTAAAGTGAAAGGTTTTGGTGAAAAATTCTCAGTAAGCGACCAATAATGACGACTTAGTTGACAGTTATTTATGTCATCACGAAATCGAGACGTAGATACGAAGTCAATTAAAAAAAAACGATCGATTATTTAATATGCGAGCGATATGCTTCTTATTATTTAGAATATTAAAATTAAAATCATCTTAATAATTATTATATGGCTTTGTATATATTATTGGCAACCATTTAAGCTATATTTATTAAAGCGAAATTCGGTAGAAATTTGAATTCTAAAAGAAACATGAAAATTTATAGTTGTCTATTTCAAATAATTTGAATTTCCACATTGAAGAAAGATTAGAGAGAGATAATATAACAACATAAAGAGATATAGTGTACTATGATATGCACGGAACGATCTTTAATCAGTCTAAAATTCTCAAATCCGTCGAATAGTGTAAGCCGTGAGCGGTGCGCGCAGCACCATAGATCCCACGCGCGGCGAGCCCGCGCCAAACTGGTAAATCTGCTCTTGCGCAACTCGGAGACTACAGTTGGTTTCCAATTTTATGTTGACCGGTTTCTAACTTGTATTAACCTTCTAATTTCGGCTCGTTTAGATTGGAAAATACTTAGACGATATCAAAAAAGCCAGGTGATGTTTCCGATTTTCACTAGTGATTCCATTCGAATTCATATCTCACCGAATATTCAATCATTAATTAACCAGTCTCATCAGACTGATGCAGATTTGCTTTAACTGTTTTTAACTCTCTCCAAATTAACTTGAAATATTGTCTTTTACATTAAAAATTAATATAAAACTCTTCACCTAAAAAAAACTTTTTTATTTTTTAATTAATATAACTTATTGATTAATAGAGTGTATTATATAATTTCAGAGATATATATGCTTAGATTCTGATGTTTCCAGATTTTACTTAACGACTAGATGATTCTCGCAATTTTACTCGCGTTAACTATATTTGGTTAATTGGTGTCTATGGATAATGATATGTTGAAATTAGCATAGTATGATGACATATTTATCTTTCACAATAAATAAGTTACTTGCAGCAAAGTATATAATTAGTGAAATCGGTTCCGTAAATCTTTA
This sequence comes from Euphydryas editha, assembly GCA_036937285.1. Classification (NCBI taxonomy): domain Eukaryota; kingdom Metazoa; phylum Arthropoda; class Insecta; order Lepidoptera; family Nymphalidae; genus Euphydryas; species Euphydryas editha. The sequence continues at coordinate 872,112 of JAUPFZ010000007.1, read as the reverse complement.
TTTAACGCATGTAATATTAATTTTAACGCAAGCGTGCGACGACCGTTCTGGTGTAGAGGTGCGAGTAGTCGCTTCAACGCCAACGGTCGCAGGTTCTCCACTCGGGGTAGATATTTGTAATTGTGGAAAAATTTGTTTCCGTCTTGGGTTTCCTCGCCGTGTCTTGGAGAGCACGTAAAACCGTCGTTCCGGTTGTTATCATGAACACCTGGTAATAATCGTTACTCATAGTAGGGATATTATCCGTCAACCCGCAGTGGAGAAGCGTGGTGGATTAAGCTCCAATCCTTGGTCAGCAGTGGGTTGGTTACATAGCTGATACAGTACAGTACAGTATTTTCCGTACAATGAGTGTCAAAGTAATACTTGTACTAAGACTCCCCTGTAAGTTCGTCCAAAGTATTGTATCTTGAAAAGCGTAACGGGTAGAGATTTGAATTCCATGGAATAGTTATTACTACAGTTGATATAATAAAAAAATAATAAAAATTAAATATAGATGAAAATTTAAGGATCCTTATAAATTAAATGCATTTCTTCATTGTTTACATCTTAAACAAATATATAGAGTAAAATTTTATATAATTGTACGAAACCTTTCGTTTGCAAGTAACTCGAAATTGAAATCGAATTTGAAAATATCATTATAAATAATAGTGTGTTAAAGGAAAATAAGTCATAAAACTCGTTAATAAAGTGAGAATTTTATTAGCAAACTGAGGCTCTTTACGACATTGCAATTAATGAATTACAAACATTATTAATAATACAATATTATAATAATATAATATTATAATAATTGTTATTTCTTTATGCGACTTTATTTATAAGTATTAAAAATGTTTTGTGGTTAAAACTTATTAACATTTTTTTTCATAATTATATCATCACAGTCGCAGACCGAATGTAAGGATCCAAAAACATCGAAATAACACTTTACCAACGTAAACACATTTATCTTACTGATAGTCAAAATTACGCAATAAATATACTTAATGTGGTCCAAGAGCCGCGATTGTGCAATTAAAATCGTACCAGAATTGCAGATCAATAGTCAATTAATATTTTTATAATGGTAGATTTTGAATAGGTTCAGTATAATAATTATTATTATCGTGTCATTATAACATCATGATAGTGTCATAGTAATACTATATTAAAATGATTTTTCAATAGCATATAATATTTACAAAAAAATTATAGCTAGTAACTTGCTTAATAAGCGTAATTTATCAATGTTAGGGATCGATCCCACAACCATTCGTGCGTCAGTTACTGCGCCAATGGGACGTCAATCGCGCAAATAATTGGAAATCTGATGACAAAACACAATTCGATGTTTTGTAGTTCTTCTTTCAAGTACGGATCCATAGAATGTTGACCAAAATTTATCTAAGCCTATTTTAGTACAGTCGCTTCACAATCGGAATCATGTTGAAGAAATCAGAGGAATAGGTAAAGTTTAAATAGTTTGGAGTTAAGAATGAAGCACAATCAATAATATTTATGAGCCATGCGGGGACCGGAACACAAGAATAATTCCAACCTGTTTCTTGCCGAGGTGTTGTAGCGACTGAGGCCATAGTTGTGCGAACATCTGTACATCAATCATGGTGATAGGCAGCAGCATCACTATACCCTGCTACAATACACTGCGCTCGCCAACCCACTTGCCAATCGTGGCGAGTATTAGCAAACCCCTTAAAGATGATGAGTGAGACCTACGTTCACCAGTGAACATCCAACCGCTGATGTGGTGGTGAATTTTTCCATTCTACCATCAAAGGCTTAAATAAACTTACATCAGATATCGATAATCATTAACATCGTTCCACCTCCAGGAGAATGCTCTGAACAGCATGAGTGTGAAGATTGACAGGAGCATAGGTCTGTGCGACTCGTGGTTGTCGCGTGGCGTGGGCGCAGTACAAATACTGCCGGCGGGAGACCGCGCACAAATCAACGCGCATGGACGTGCTCGCCGGACCCCCGGTGTCCTGCGCTTGCGCATCCAGGGCTGAAATCATACTGATACCGTTGTTATTATAATTAGCTATTTAAGCTATTAATATGAGTTATCTAAAATGAAATTGTTATTCCAGTGGTAACATTTTTTTAAAGTCCGTCTCTAAAACTTTATATATTTAGTAGTTTCATTCAAGAAGATTACGTCCTTATAATGCTAATGCCAAGATTTTTTTCGTGTTCAAAAATTTACAAAAAATATATAATTAAATATAGTCACTGAATTTGAAACCCAACAAAATGTTGTTATTACTTAATGTTGTTTTTAACTCTAGATGTGGACCGTGTTCCTGAGGTGTGCAGCGCAGCCCTGCGCACCCCCCGTCGCGGCGACAGCGCCAACATCTCTCACCTCCGAAGCCCCGTAATGAACAATATAAATGTGCCATTTGGAGCCGCCGACCTTCTCCGCTGTCCACGCCTAACATCTTGGAAACTTGTACATACATACAATGTTAAATACAAATTTAATAATTACACTAACAGCTACGTATGAAACAAAAAAAGTTTTTTTGTCTTGTTTTGTTTAATTTATAATTTTATCACACACCAATATTTCATTTGAATTAAGTTTAGGCAGACGATACAGCTATATCTTATTTCTTTATATATATATGTTTCTCGAAAACAGAGACAAAGGTAGGAAGAATAATTATATATAGTAATAAATATACCAAAACATTGATAAACTCTTCAAAGAATACCATGAAGATTACGCACACTGATAATATATTTTACAACAATACACCCGAGGCGGCATCATTAAATGAGAATTAAACTTCCGCTTTTAAATTATTATAAAAAATAACCATAACCAAACTGGCTGTAATTGAGTTTAAGACAACTAAAGGCGTCTATTATAAGAAATATATAAAATTACTATGCATACCCTGAGAATTCTTCAAACGACTGCAATATTTCGTCGCCTATTAACTCTTACGAAAATTGTCCTTTAACTTTTTCATCGGAAGGGCTGTGACAGGATCATTATAAAATTAGGATCGTTTTAGTAATGATAGGGCCGAGGTACGCGACCTCAGATCGCCGGGAGGCCTAATCTCCGTCGCCACAAAAAACTCGACGCACTTCATTATAGCTCTGTTCCTGCATTAAAAGTTCGGGCTCAAATCGGACAGCTGATTTTGCATTCCTTTACGGTGACTCCGGTGGAAGAACCTACGACTCCGGAGGACGTTGTAAGTGCAAATTAAATTGCAATTTTATTATACGGGATATATAAAACGACTGAGGGGGAAAACAAAATGTCGATGGGCACCCGACATCGGTATACAGAAACACAAATCCGAACAGATAATAGTGGTGGTAAAAAATGAAATCGAAAGCGAGTCCGATGGAATTTGGAAACGAAATTCGTGGATCGCATTTTGCGAATACTCTCGCGTGTTACTGCATTATTATTTAAGTTAGGGCCTTTAAAAAATGGTTGTGATGGGCCGGTGGTGCTTTTTTTGGAGGCGCGTGCGCTGCGCATAATTGGCGCGCCGGACGCGCAGGAGCGCGCGCTTTTTGCGCACCGCCTTGCCATTTGATAATAGTATAACGGATTTCACTCGTTACCCGACACTAGCCTATTAAAGGACTAGTTGTTTAGTATTATTTTAATTGTTTCAAATGTAAACATTAGAGAGAATAACAAAATGTGTTCTGATGCAAAAGTGGAGTAAAAGCTAATAGTAGCCAGTTGAGTTAAACTTATAATATGGTTAATTTTACAAAATATACGTAAGTGATTTGTCACGAAATGAATCAAGAGATACAAATCTATCACTTTTAAATATAAAATATCATTGCGAGTTGAATATTTCGAATCAGGTAAAAAAGGGTTGAGGAGCACCTAAAACAGTCGGTCGACTGTTGCTGCGAGCAACGGTCGACCGGCACGTCTCGTTCCTTTTACATCGCACAAAAACTAATTTAGACGACGATGGGATCCAATATGATAACAGGAATCCCGTTGCGTAGCCTCGGGTTGCGGAGACTGCACAACCTTGGAACGAACGAACATTTTTTTTTTTAGATCGTTTACCCTCTATTCGATGTCTCTTAAAATATTCGACCTCACAGCCGATGGAACGGTGCCGGGGGCAGGCAGCGACGTCTCGTCCATCAAATGTCATTTCGTCGAATACAATGGAATAGACTTTGCAAAAATGGTACGCATGTCGCAGCGACGGACTCAACAATGGAACGAAAAACAAACAATTGAATAGAAATCGAAAACACAGCTCCTTTCGAATGCGACCGAACGGGATTTTGGAAATCCGGTTTTTGATTTTGTTCGGTTTGTTTTCCCGGGTCGCCTCCTCCGCGGCTATTGTCAACATGTCACGGCCGGGGACAAAGTTATATGAATAGACGTAAAAAACGTACGGGAGTATATTTTAAAGAATTCTATCAAAACCTTAGAAAAATTCCTAAAGACGAATGTTATAGGCAGCTGTTATGCTTTGTATATGAATGATAAACAATATTAAAAGTTATTTTGTTAACGCAATTATAATGTAGATATGAAGGATATGAACCAAAGATAATATATAAGTACCAGGATGACCGAGCTTTGCTCGGTTAAATTATATTTAGATACATTACATACTGATGAAACATAAATAATATTTTCGATTTTACCCACATAATAGTAAAATAATAGGAATTGGTTATTTAAATAAAAAATAAAAAGTAACAAAAGCTCTTAATTCAAAAGAAAAAAAGGAAAAAAAATGGTGTGTAATCACCTGGATTCGAACCCAGATTTTCTGATTTCGAATCCGTCCGATTCCCATCCGAGCTATTAGAAGCTTGTCAATGATAGCGAAATTTACCTTCGTATTGTAATGATATTTTTTAATTGCGTAAAAAAAGGGATAAAACGACATTTTCTAAAAGTAAATCCTAGCTAGATCGATTTATCGCCCCCGAAACCCCCTGCATACTAAATTTCATGAAAATCGTTGGAGCCGTTTCCGAGATTCCGATTATATATATATATATATATATATACAAGAATTGCTCGTTTAAAGATATAAGAATATAAACACCCGTCAGTACGGTTGTCATTTACGCTTTGCTCCTATAAATCTAACTTAAAAATTATTTTTATAAGTCGGCCTGAAATTTCGAAGATCAATACTTTCAAACTAACTCTTCTGATTTATTGTATATATAGTATATAATCCTTTTAGACGTCGATCTCTCGTAATATTTTTTAAAGTAGATAAGATAGTTGTCGGCACTTGAAACAAATTCAACTAAAATGTTCGGTAAGTGAAATCGTAATTGATATGTTGATTAGTCAACTAACTATTGATCGATGTCCATAATCAGGTAAGACTGGTCGTGTAAAGTGTAACATGACAGTTGGCAACAAGAGCTTGTCGATGTTAGGGTTCTGTAACCATAAAATGCCAATGACCCTATTAATCATCTCACTCATGATCACCGCAAATATTAAAAATAAGTCCTCGTATAAGAAATAGTACGGAATCATTCCTATACGAATTCGTCTTGCACTTTATCATTTTTTTTTTGTATTGTGGTACCCTTATTTTTGTATTGGTAGTGGCGGGTCGAGGGCAAAGGTGCCACGTGACGTCACCGACCATTGTTAGTATTGACACTGTAAATCCGTTGACCTATCGGTCTACCTATACTATATTTATTTACTTTACGTACTTCTAGGGTTCCATACTTATTACTTTACTACTAAGTCTTGGCAGTTCGTTGTTCGATCTTCACAGTCAGACATGTGAGATTTTCGCAGAATATGTATTTAAATTGATAATCAAAAGAAGTCCTCATACATTGTCTTGTATATAGCAATGATTTTATGATTTTTTTTAAGTCGATTTAAAAAATTGTTCAACATGATTTTGTTACGGAACCTTTGTGCGAGAATCAAACTTGCGTTTGGCTTTTTTTTGACAAATCAAATCACATTTCACGTTTGAAAGTGTTTTAAATTGTCCGATGTATTCAATTATTGAATATTATTTTTGCACTGTACCTAAGTATAAAATTTCGTATTGTGTTATGTAATATAGTAATTAACAAATTATAGTCTAACGTTTTAAACGTCTCTCCATACATAATTTTTCAAATACTGTATAGTTTATAGTAACTTAGTGTTTAGACACAAAAATAAGAGTAATACAGTAATAGTAAAGGCCTCCAGTATAATGTGAACCTTGTGTCTGGGATTTGGAAACAAAGACAATACAAATACAGAGACACAACTACAGACACCCAGACAATGACAAACAACTGTATAATTATACAAACATTTGTTAAGGAATCGAATCCGCGAATGCTAGAGCAACAGCCAGTAGTTTTGATCAATGCACCAATTCATCATCAAATATAGGTAATTTATTGTAATTGATATAAAAATATAATATAATTGAGATTAAGGAAAATACGTTTAAAACTACCGTTACAGGAGAAAAACAAACCTGTTTTGAAATAAACACGCACGAAAAATAAATCAGTAAAAAATATGAAGTATACATTAAAAGCGTCACACAGACGCTTATCATAAAAAAATTATACAATTGATACAGAAAAAAAAATCGCTGACATGTAGAAAAAAATAATTTTTACGGAAGGTGAGAAAGGCCGCCTAATTATCACCTCTGCGCATACGCCCTACAGCGACAAAATTGTACCAACCATTGTTACTCGCCTTATGAAAGTATAATTACCTATTATTCTGTTGTATTTTTAAGTCGATGGTTGCTATTCTTTTTAATAACAGGGAAGTTTGTTTACGTACCGATGAACACACAATAATTGTGGAAAAAAACGTTAAACCATTTGTCACCCTCAAATATCGAGTCACCGTTTCTAATTGCTAAGTTTCCACGATACACAAATCTCTTCAATGACTCGGACATATCTCGCGGATATCTTAAAAGTTTAAGTATATACAGATAAAATTTAAATTGTGTTATAAATATGCTAAAAGTCGTTGAAACGGTGCCTTTTGTGCGAGCGCGTGCCCGAGGCGTTCGCGATGCTTGTATAAATTAATGCGTACGAGTGACAGTCGGATACCTGCGTGGTCTATTGCAAACAATCCGGCGCATGCGTCTCTCAGGTGCATAATCTTTATTTATATTTTTTTAACTTAACTTCCCCTTTGCATAAATTATGATTTTTGCAATTGTTGATACAACAAGGGATTAACTAAGCCATGTTTGCGGTTATCTGTATTAGCGTTTATTTTAAAATCACCTTTAACATGAACTAATTTACAGCTTAAGTGCTTTCATTTCTCCTTTCAATTATTACCGAAATCCCTTATTTTGAACGAGTTACAGATCATTGGGCACTTTGTTATCTATTGCAATCATCTTAACGATCTTTGTGTATTAATGTAAAATAAATCTTCGATCGTCTGGATTGGGTTCAATTTTTGAATGTTCAGAATTCTTAAGGTAATTCTTGTCTTGGTTGAAGGTTATGGGATTATGAACTGAAAGTGTACGAGATAAGCTTTAGTTTTGGTTGTTTAGGTATCGATGTAGTGTCTCACCTGGCCGCAAGGGCCGGCAGCTGGGCCGCATTGTCTCGTCTCATCACTTGACTCGAGCGAAAGGGATGCGGCGCCCGCGCCATGTGAACTCGCTAACGGAATCCTGGGAATGGATGTTCATAGATAATAGACTACGCTCGCCGTCAATGCGACAATGGTAACGCGATAGGTGTCTTACGTAACACAAAAATACGAAAAGCATCGTGTTTATCTTAAAACAGCGTTTATTTGGTTAATGTAATATGTTCAGATTCAACATTGTTATGCGTAATAATAACTGTAGAAGATAATATGTAGTGCCGGTGACACTTGCCTTAAAGATGGCTTCTTCGATATACAAAAGTGTTTTCTAGTTTCGGCAATTGATAACTGACAAATATCTTTTAATAGCGTCTTAACCGATTTCAAAAAAGGAGATTATGTTTTCGAATTGTATACTTTTTGTGACGTCTGAGATTATATAAAATCTTTGGTCATGTAAATTGGTAGAAGGTGAAATTTTTATCAAAGTACCTAGTCAATTTTGATTTGTATTAGTCGTTTAATTTTTCTTTTAACGACGATAGAGAAAGGAGTATGTTATGTTTTCTGGCGTTATCTTTTTACGTTCACATTACTCTGAGACCATATATATACCTTCGACAATTTTAGTCAGTTAAGATTTTTTTTTCTTTGATAATGTATACTCTTATGGTCCTATAAATATACATAAATTGGCAGTAATTCAAAATTGTTACCTACGTTGCAAAATTACTCTATTTACCTCTCTATCCTAATACTAATAACATTCAAATAAAAAATAAAGTCAAAACAAAGTAAATATATTTTTTTTTTAAATTCAAACATGCAACAATTAAAGCAGTCGCCAGTCGCTGAAACCGGTAAAAATGTTTAGTTTTCAGTTGTTTCCACTTTTTATTAAAAAAAGTATGTTAAGCGCCTTAGTTTATTTGTTATATTTATACGATAAATATTTTTTATCTTAATTAATTTAAAATATTCCCATCTGGTAATTAGGTAAAATCAATAAATTCGTAATTTATTTAAAATATTCTAACTCGAAATTAACAAACCTCACCCTGATTAAGAACGCTTTATCTTCTAAGATATAAATAAAGCAGTAAAAATATTAAAACTAAACATAATATCAACATAGTATTTTCTAAAACTGATGCTAACTTTATGTACCATAAATAATATGCAAATATATACTGTTGACTGTTGTCAACTATGATATTACATAGTGGATTTGATGGGAAGAGAAATTATCATAAAAATGGTGTGTTACAAAGCCGGCCACGGCCATTCGTTACGTCCTTTTGGCGATTTTCTAATAGATCACATACATTAATATTCTCGAGACTGGTTCTCGTGAGATCCGTTAGTGGTTTTATGTAAATTATTTAGTTTATACCGGCTTCTTGTTATTTTTACGGTTTACCGAATATCCGACGTTCAAGAAGTTCGTTCCAATAGTACTGATAATGTGAGTTATCTTAGAAAGCGCAGTAAATCATGGATTATGTTTAAAAAATCAGTAGGAAATAGTTTCGTCGATTGATCGATATGGGAAAAGTGTAAGGTGATAGCGTGCTATGGTTATTTATGGCTTCATATTTATGGTAGCTGTTAAATTATATTCGAAAAAACATACTACGATCTTAGTTTTTTTAACAGTGATTGAGTAAATTCTTCGACGACCGTCACGTTCTGGTGTAGTGACGACCGTTATAGTGTAGTGATGCGACTAGTAGCCTCAACGCCGGCGGTCGCGCGTTTGATTTTCGCTCGGTGCAAATATTTGAAAATGTATAAATATGTGTTTTCGGTCTGGGTACTGCTCAGCCGTTACTCATGGTAAAAATTATCCGCCAACCCGCAGTGGAGCAGCGTGGTGGATTAAGCTCTAACCTTTCTCCTATATGAAGGAGAGGCCTTTGTCCAGCAGTGGGACGTTTACAGGCTGATTTCGTTCAGTTCAGTTTAAATTCTTCACTTAAGTAATATGTGTGGCTTTTATTGTAAGTGTTTTAGTTAAAAGTTAGTTTGTTAGGTTACAATAATAAATAAAAAATATATATATATATATATATATATATATATATATCTTTGACATATACACACGATCGTCTGTTCCTAAGGTAGACAACTTAATGCCTGCGTTTTAGGTAACAGCCGACTGATACGAGTATACATTTTTTAAAAATATATATACATATAAATAATACATATATAAATAAATATATATTACACCCAGACTCGGGGCGGTAATCGAACCCACAACCCTTTGGAGCAGAAAACAGGGTCACTGCAAACTGCGCCAACGGGTCAGATATATAAATTAAATAATAAGTTATAATAATAATAAACTCCTCATACTCAACGCCCCCCAGTAAGATTTGAATTCTGTGTCATAAATCCGAACACACAATACACAAGCACAAACGCCCAGACCACGAAATCTGTATGACCTATACAAATATTCGCCAGTACGGGGATCGAACCCGCGACCACTATAGCATCAGTCAGTTACTGCGACCACTGCGCCAACGCGTCGTCAAAATAATATTTATTAACTTTCTGTTTGAGGTTTTATGCTTGATTTATTTCTGCTTCTATATACTTATAGTTTTAGTAATTATACATAACATATATAATAATGAGATAAATCTACAAATAATTTATATGTAAAACTCATGAAGTCGTATGATACGTTGATCGACCGAGGAATCGAATCTGAGACCTCTTGCTCGGCACTCGACTAATAAGGCGGATACTCATAGGGTAGGCTTAAAAACATTTAAGTACGTTTTCTCGGTGGCTCCAACGCGTCTTCAAATTAAATAATATTAATTATTAATTTTTATCCCAAATTGTCTTTGTGCAATTGGGATAAAATTGGGTGGTGCTGTCGTTTGTAGTCGAAACACTTGGTCGTTGGAGTAGCAGTGCAAAAATTTCTAAAAAAATTGACCCCACGTCTCATAAGCTCCACTAATCACAGGAGGGCTGGTGCATTTTTTGCCCAAAGAATCGGAATTGCGATTCAACGGGGAAATGCTGTCAGTATTCTTAGAATTATTCCACGCGGACATAACTCATATCAAAACTATCTGTAAATAATAAGTTTAATTTTTGCATTGTAAATATGTAAAATATCGAAATAAATATTTTATTAAGTAATTAACTCGATATTATTCTATGAGTATTCAAATCAAAATTTTCAAAATATTTTTGGTTCACTTGTTTACTTTGCTTACTTTTATAAGTCAGGTGACAACGTAATGTTATGGTACCATCGAAATTGTCTGATGATAGATGGTGGCAGAGAGTGGTATTTCTAAGTTACACATGATAAATTTATAATTTTCAGTTCATTCTCTCATTTAGTATTTTTAGTTTTAATAAGACTTTTTATTTTTGATTAGCTTGTATGAAAATATAACTTTATGGAGCATACATTGTGTTAAAAATTGTCTATAGAAAGCTTGATTGTAAATCATTGAAAATTCAATAATAATCTCATCAACAAATTTTTTTTAACACCACAGATGTTCCCTATCTATGGGAAATATTCATCGTACTGTCCGTTACGTGACCGTTCAATAAACATGATTAAATTTATAAAGATATTCGATTACTATGCAACATTTCGACTTCACTTATTGTGGACGACTAGGGAAATATTCAAAACTAGTTTGCTCCCAAACGGACGATCACATAGAGGCACATTGTGGAGATTAACGCTCAGAACCGGATGCTGCGTCTCCGCGACGATTAAACGGTCAGAAACGATATAAAACGAGCCGCGATACGTGTTTGTGATCGCGGGATTGACCACCCTTTGGAAAACGTCCGCGTCATTCATCACGGGATGAAAGGAGTTCGTATAATATCGGATGAGCGCGGTCACCTCACGTCTAACGGTCGCTAGATCGATCCGATCGAATCTCACCCTTCTAGATCTATCGTAGAAAATGAAAGCTAACCTGTTCGTTTTTAACGAACTTTAATACTCGTTTGTTATCCGTTTTCACTATTGACAAAGGACCGCGAGATCGAGGGAGGATGCGATTCGGAGGGCACCGATTGTATCGTGTTTCTTGAACTCCGCCGATATCTAACTTACAATACAATAGCCGTAAAAAAACTGGGTTGAAATAAATGTGTCACAGTGCCACCCTCGGCAGACAATGAACAAAAGGACGCCCGCGGGCGCATTTAGCGGCCCACAATGCGCCCACGCAGTTTTTGTCGCGCATTGTGGCAGACAATCGAGCAGGAAGATCGATCCGATGTATACTAGACACGTGTGTCTTAATACATGTAAATCACTATTTTCGAGGTGAAAGTTGAAGGCGAAAAGTAAAAGTCGCGACGCATCTGCCGGCGATATCAAATTATGTTAATTCGAGACGGTCGTTGGGTGGCGGGGGCGAAAGGGTTTGACGCGATTGTGCGCCCTTATCTCGTCACAATACACGAAGATTGTATACCGTGTTCCTATGAGTAGAGGAATAAAAAAGCGAGTCTCGAATGCATTCAGCGCCACAATCGACTACAAATCGGCCAATCTCTTTGTGGCATTGTCGTAGACTGTTATGACGTTGTGTTATTTATTTGACATCACTTTCGAAATCTTTTAATACCGATGATTTATAGTTCCCTTTATCGTCTCCATCGAAATATCGAATCCGTTTTCGGTATAAACGTAATTATTTCGTGAGACGTATAAAGTCCTCACTTAATTTATATCGAGTCGAAATTGAAAGAAATTAAACGCGGTGCATATTAAATTGGACATGCGAAATTTGCCAATCGCTCGTGCGCGTTTTTTTAAAAATCATGATGTATAAAAGGCGATACAGCGACCGCGGCGTCGGCGCTGGCTCGCACTAAATGGTTTTTAATCGTGCCTCTGATTGAATTGACGCCGATAATGATCTTCCATTAGCGCGCTCCGAGCTCGTAACTCAGGCAGCACTGAGCGGCCGCTCCGTTGAGATATATTGTCTACGATTTCACGTGTACCGATCGGGAATTAGGGTAATCAGCACGAATGGAATTTCATTTAAATTAAACATTCCTTATCACGCCACGATCGGAGCGACATTCTTTGATTAGTTACTTTCGCTCCACTCATATCGAAACCGTTCGTTCGATATCAGAATTTCAATATGAAATAAAAATAAAACAAAATAAAAGTAATATGTATCGTAAACTTTCTAAATAATTATCATGACCCCCGATTCACCGTTGCATTTCAGACTCGCATATCTCGGTTATGGCACTAAATAACGCCATTTGTCCGTAATGGATTGGACAGTTTGTAGTCGTATTGATGGCAATCTTTTAAACACTAATTTGTCGAGGGTCGCCGCCATATGTCGAGGATTCCGCGTCGCGCGGATTTTGACTCGTCGAGTGCGTATTTGCGGATGAATGCGTATTTTAATTGTTCTATTATGTGGCGGGGTTCAGAGATTTGTAAACGTCATTGTGGTGAATGTACGGTTAGACATATGTTGACGTAAATATTGGTTGTGTTTAATTCAACATTTATTGAATTTCGAATTGGTATACGTTTAAATAGATAATTATATAATACTAGCGGTCCGCCCCGGCTTCGCACGGGTATTTAACTAAAATTTCAAAAAATATAAAATTATATTTTTTATCACCTACACCTGCGTCGATACTGGAAAATATTTCATAATAGATGAATTGAGTTGTCAAACATAATATTTTAGCCCGCGACTTTGTCCCTCCCGGCTTACTCCCTCGCCGACTGCACCTCCCGTGGCCATACTCTTACCGCTCTTTCGTGCCCCTCCCACCACTGGACGCCCAGCTACCCCAGACAGCGAACCCCCGCTGATGGGTCCACACATCAACTGGTCCAGGGGTCCCACGGTGGCTTGTGCACCTCCGCGCCCAAACTACCAGTCTTTCGCGCGACCGAATGGAGGGGGAGAGCGAGTCATCCCCCTCCTGTTGCTGGTTTGGTCCGCGAGGGTGGATAATATCTCTACCATAAGTAACAATTATTATAAGGCATTCATGATAACAAACGTATTCGACGGCTTTACGTGCTCTCCGGTGGACGGTGGGGAAACCCACTATACACCTAGATATACACCCAGACCTGAAACAAATATTGGCACAAATACAAATATCTGCCCCGAGCGGGAATCGAACCCAAGACCACCGCCATTGAGGCGAGTCGTTGAGGCGACTACTCGCACCACTACATCAGAACGGTCATCAATGCATCGTTCGTTTTTTCGATTTTGTCTTTTTGATTTGAATAAACCCGCAAGTAATTATTTTTTAAATTTTAATTGACTCGGCACAGTTGGTAGTGACCCTGCTTTCTGCTCCAGGATCGTGGGTTCGATTCCCGCCTCAAGTCTGGGTGTAATATATATTTTTTTCTATATGTATTATTTATATGTATATTTATAAAAAAAATGTATATCAGTCGGCTGTTACCTAAAACACAGGCATTAATTTAAGGAAGTTAAGGAACAAACGATCGTGTGTGTATGTTAAACATATATTTATATTTAATAATAGTCCAAGCCAGCTTTTATCTCCTCATTCTTAGTTTTAGTGTAAGATAAAGTTAAATGGGTACATGATTTTTATAATGTTTTCTGATCTTGTTCCAACGTTAGTCCGTGGTGCCAAACTGTACTAATTGGGGTGTTAATGCTGTATAATTCAAAAATGTTTCCAAGTTCACTTCGGTGTCTTCTATATCTGTATCATTGTGAACTACAGATTCCTTGCTGATGATTCATTTAGTTTAAAACCCTTGACTTAACACAACACCAACATTGAAGTAAAAATATTATATAAGACACTATTTTACAATAAAGCGATCACACGTTATATTTACAACTCAATTTTGTTACGTTTATTATAAAGTCTTGCCTGTTCCACCAGGAGCACCCAAAAAAAGATATTACCTACACCTGCGTCAATACTGGAAAATATTTTATAACAGACGGATTGGTTGTCAAACATGTGTCAAAGTAAATTTTAATTTAAATCAAAATCACTATGGAGTATTTATATCAAAATAATTTTCTCCCCCCTTTTAACATCGTCAGAGGATGAATTTCGATAAAATACGAAACACGTCTTCAACCAATTCTGTTAAAGAATATTTATGCGAAATTTGAAGTAGATTAGACCACGGAATCATGTTGTCCCATACAAACTTTGCCCCCCTTTTTCACCCCCTTAGAGATAGAATTTCGTAAAATCCGTTCTTAGCTGACCTCTCCTCGGTAAAAGGAATATTCCTACCAAATTTCAAGTCTCTACGCCTTATAGTTTCAGAGATATCGTGATGAGTCAATGTATACGTGGAAATCTCTTTTATATATATAGATAAATAAATTATAATTAATATAATTTTATTAATTACTGACGTTTTATTAATTACTTAAGTGCCGAGTCTGACATAGGTCTAGGACTGCCGACTCGGGCATCCTGGATATCATCCGTAAAGGGATTCCCCTGCGACATAAAAAAATGCATCTTAATGCCTGTGTTTTAGGTAACAGCCGACTGATATATTTTTTTTAATAAATATACATATAAATAATACATATATAAATAAATATATATTACACCCAGACTCGGGGCTGGAATCGAACCCACAACCATTGGAGCAGGGTCACTGCAAACTGCGCCACCGGGTCAGTCAAAGAGTCGAGATGTAAAACTGAGAATTATAATTAAATAATGTGGAATAAAGTTTTTTTTTTTAATCTGAAGTTAAATTATATATACATAATAAATATTAAATTTATATATACATAATAAACATAAAATATTACCGGTGGGAGGGATGCGCTGTGCCGCGCTCCCGGCTGCATGGGTACCACCATCTTGCTTATTTCTTCCGTGAAACAGCTTTGCTGTGTTTCGGAAAGAAGGGCAAGACAGGCAGTGTAATTACTGGCACCGAGACTTAACATCATATGTCTCAGGATAGGCAACACATAAATGAGTTGGCTGGGCTAGTTCCAGGTAAACTAGTTTATGTTCATGGGCGACGTCGACCACTTTCCATCAGGTGGAACGTCTGCCAGTTTGCCTATCCAACTAACATATAAAAAAAAAAAAAATGCAAATAAACCAATGTATACAACACGAGCAATATTTGTATACATAAGTAGATACATAAAATTTTAAGCAAAGTATTTTTATGTATATTATTTTTCGTTAATATTTTCCTCTTCACTAAGAATAATCATGTTCGATAAAACAGTACAAAGATATGCGTAGTTATATTGTTTATCTTGCCTCCTTTTTGCCATGTAATATACATCTTACATTTACACATACACTTAAGGAAAATTTGAAATCCGGAAGCCGTTAGATTGAGGCTGGTTTGAACCGGTCGCTCTGGAGGTCGATGGGGGATGCCTACGTTCAGCTGTGGATATCCAATGGCTGATAATTATGATGATGATGATTATGAATATACATACTTAAATAAATTTTAGAAAATTTATATTTATATTTTACCTTTACTTGTAACTCCTCGACTCCTCTAATCATGTTGATTTTGGCACTCGTTATGAACCTACTACTTATTTTTTATCATGCTGACTATGCCGACAATTACAACTGTAGCATATATTATTTAATATTTGTGTTATTGATTTTGATGCTGGAGGAACATCTTGAATTCTATTATATTTGCGACATTTACGACATACATTGAACATATGAGATGCGACGGTCATCTGAGACGGTCGTAAAAATAGTTGCTGCTGTATGTACAGTGTTTCAGAAACGGCAGCGATACCGCTACAAAAGCAAAAGTTTAAGGTCATAATAATATAGTGTGTTCCGTAAAAAGCGAGGGCGCCGTCCTCCCGGTCGAACCGGGACAGGCCTTATTGTAAACTGTGTCCGATTCGCCGCGCCTATTGTGCCGCAGTTTAGAGCCGAAACGTAAATAAAGGCAGATGTTACCGCACTCCAAAATATTGCCACACGATTTGCCGATACACATATATAACAATCATTATACAAAATTCAATCGTAAGTCTTTCGAAAAGAGTTCAATTCGCGTCAAGCAGTTTTGTAAGGTCTGTACGATTGTGTGGGTAGTTTTACAAAACCGATATTGTGGCGGCGAAGTTTAATAAAACTCATATTAAATGCTTCGCTGTCATTGACAGCAGTGACGACACGATTCACGCGTGTCAATCCTTTGCCTATAACTTATATGAGTTAAATAACGGGTCGCGTGGATATTTCTAGAATTTTCTTTATATTACATTAGTATTTTATATAAACTATTATAATTAATTTTATTTATTGTAATTAATTTTCATAATTAGAAAAAGAGTGACATTAAAGAATAGTTCAAGATTCAAACTGGCTGGATAAAACTGTTGATGAAATGAATTGTTTTTTATTTTTTCGTAAATTCTCAAACGGTCATGTGTATTAAAAAATATTCTATTGTACTCGTATTCGTAATTAGGGTTCCCTAATACTTCAGAGCAACTTTTCGAGTATCGTCAATCGCGTAATCAGCGGCGAGTTGTGTTCACGTGGAAGTAATCCAATCACAAGCTTATGGCGTGGAAGAAAAAAAGTACATAAGTACGTCAAGAAAATTAATGTTTTTAATTTAATTTTCTAGCTATTTATTTTTAAGTTAATATCATAAAGCGGGAGAATTTGTTTGTTTGCGCCCTTATCTCGGTATCTTTTGAACTGATTTG
This sequence comes from Euphydryas editha, assembly GCA_036937285.1. Classification (NCBI taxonomy): domain Eukaryota; kingdom Metazoa; phylum Arthropoda; class Insecta; order Lepidoptera; family Nymphalidae; genus Euphydryas; species Euphydryas editha. The sequence goes on along the minus strand of JAUPFZ010000007.1, from coordinate 854,781 downwards.
AAAATTTCTTTCTGCGTTAGAAAGTTTTTTTTTTTAACAAGGAACATTAGATTATATAACATACCAAATAGAGGTAGGTATTATAAGAATCATGGTCGACTGTTAACCATGTATTCAATTTAATGAAGTGGTTGAGTCTGTTCGTTTTCGCGTGGTGATCGTGAAAACTACGACGTGACTTTACGAATTTTTCTGATAACAACTAGGACCGACAGTCTTACGTTCTCTCCGAGGCACGGTCCTCGAACACACACCCAGAACAGAAACAAATATTTGTGCAAATACATAATTATGTACCCCGCCTAATATTTGCCCCGACTGGGAATCGAGCGATTCCGATTCCGATCCGACCCGATTCCCATTTAGCGAATTTTTAAATAATTTATAGCATATATGTTAATATATGTCTTTACCTGTCTACAATCCAGGTGTCATAAAAAAACAGTATTTTTGTGGCTAGACTTTTTTTTTAGTGCGTTCTTACTTCGTACCTAAAACTTGTATTGTAATGTTCTCAAAACATTTTTTTAAATTTGTAGTCCTGAAATAAGATCTAAATCATATAAATCAGCATCTAATATTTAATTTTCTTCCATATTAATCGTAACATTTTATAAATTTTACATGTTCAAAACAATAGCGGTTAGAAAAAAAAACCCGGAGCGTTCCAAAGGCGAATCGAGTTAACGTAATCACATTATGACCCTCAGCACCTAAATCCGTCACTTCTATCTGATGAGGTATTCTTTAAGGGGAACTGACTACATGGAGGGGGACGGAATCTTGTTAAATTATATTGTCACTGTTATTTAATTTTAATCAGTTATTTTGGTTACAAGTACATCTAATTATTGCGTGTGTCGAAATAATTGTTATGACTGTTTTAAAAGTTTTATGTTTTTATCTTCCTTATATACTGTATTTTTGTTTATATACAATTTTGACTGGCTAATTGGTTTAGTTATATGTATGTATCGGCTGTTTAAGTTAAACATATTTTATATTTATTAGATTCACCAGTGGCTATTACATGAATGAATGAATATTTAGTTCTTAGTTAAATGCATTATTATTACATGTAATTTAGGGTTTGGATAGTTGATGATTTAAAAATGAATGATTTTTCTATGAAATTAATTACTGAATATAATGTTATGTGCGTTAGAACATTCTTTTGCGTTCATACAAAAAAAATATGGTATTTTAATATTGTGTCCGGCTTTTATCGTCCTTTAAACAAAAGGGGAGATCTGTAGGTGTTATAGATAAGGTTCTGTATGAAAATAAAATTACTAGCCTTTCTTTAAGTTTTAATTTGAGTTAATATAACAAGCTACTCTGATTGCGTCTACTGGACAAAGCCTGGGTGGCTTTGTCCAGTAGACGTAATAGAGAATACCTGTAAAACTATGTCCTCTACCAGTAACTTCTTAAAATCAGATTGAATATAGGTAATATTACTGGCCCGTTGGTGTAGCTGTCAGTGACCCAGCTTTCTGCTCCAGGGTTGTGACTAAAACACAGGCATTAAATTGCCTACCTTAAGACCAGTCGACCACGCGTGTTTTAAAAACATATCTATATATTGCCACAACATATTAAATACAATCAAATTATGATTATCGATCAAAAAATAGCAATTGACAATTGACAGTAAAAATACACCTATTCCGTAATTGTAGAGCACTTTATAAACGATAATACTACGATAAAATAACGATCGAGTTTCAAAAAACACTTAACAAACAGCAGTACACACTCGACTATATTTACGTTTATTACGAGCTAACAAACCATCGAACAATAAAAACGTATTATAAATTCAAATCTCGAAGCACGGTAGCGCCATCTGAGCGGTCAGCGTCAACAATGTGTAATAAAATAATAATGCCATTTGTGTTTGTATATCAATAAACGATTTGCATGTGTTAATGGCATTTTATTCACTACAATAATATTATAAATATGTAGTGTATGTTTGTTGAAACATTTTAAAATATCTGTTTTAGATATTGGATGATGAGGAAGATCCTGATTGGCTATGATATGAAAATATATTTTAACTAAAACATAAGAATGAGGAAAAATTATGTTTTATAAAGAATTTAAATAGTGTATGTATTTATGTATGTATGTATGTATGTATATGAGTATGTATGCTATTTACGTATTTATAATCTATTTAAAAATTCACTAATCGAAAACCTAGGAAAATAGACTTAATGCGCCGTTTCCACCTGTCCAATTTTCATTTAATTCATCCATAAGGTTGTAAGAGATCACTTTTAGTGATAAGGTCACCATTTTTTTTTAATTTATTATTATTGTGTACAAGAGGCACAGCCGAGTACGTTTTTTTTTTAAATTAAAAAATGCATTAAATTAATGTGACAGTTTTTTTTTAAATTTAAAATAACAAAATCATAGCATTAAAATATTAAGTTTTAAATCTATCGACTTCTATCTTCTTTCTTTTTTCTTCCATCGATCAAATAAAGTAATAGAAACACGTCTTACTCGCACGACGATTACCACACTACTGTGAATTGTTACTCAAATGAATTTTGCATACTTACAAAAATATGCACACATATAAACCCACGGAAAGATGTATTGAAATATTTACATGTTTTAAAGTATCAAAATTTTGAAATTCAACACAGGTGTAGCCGTGAAGCAAGTCTAGTGTATAATAAAATAATAATGTCGTTTATGTTTGTTTATCAATGAACGATTTGCATGTGTTAAGTGCATTCGACTTTAGTTCGGGTAATGTCGGATTAGCATTTCAATGCGCGCGCGCCAAGTGGGTGGAAAAAAAAAGATGGCCGCGCGATGAGTGTAATTGTGATTGACGTTAAATAGCAAAGATTATGATAATGTGGTAATTGAGGTTCGTGGTGATCTGTTATTAATAAAAAAATAGGTCAGTTTGTTCGGTTATGAGTTTATTTGTAAATAATTATTTTTGGTAAGGATTTTTGTGGTATTTCTTATGGGATTACGCTTACTGTAAAGTACTTTTTTGCTATACAAATACCTATAAACAGTCGAAAAATGTTTTTAAAACATTCTGTGAGATATTTATAGTTACTAAAAGGACAAAGATGTATATTCGTCTCTTTCCTCCTAAACTAATCGTTTGAATTTAGATTCATATTTTCTCCTCAAGGAATATTTATAAAAATCTTATAATAACTATAATAGTAGTAGGTATAGTTAATATATTTACAGAAGATTTTTTTTTTCAAATCAAATATCACACATAGATTTTTCTATTTGAAAATAGAATAAAATATATTTTGTCAACGTATAGTAAAAAAAAACCGTTCTGGTGTAGAGGTGCGTGTGGTTGTCTTAACGCCAGCGGTCGCGGGTTCGATTGCCGCTCGGGGCAGATATTTGTATTTGTACAAATATTTGTTTCTGGTCTTGGTGTAGGTCCTTGTCTTTCCACCGTACCTCGGAGAGTACGTAAAGCCGTCGATCCCGGTTTTTATCACAGACATCTGATAGCGATCGTCCCTCATGGTAGGGTAATTCTCCGCCAACCTGCAGTGGAGCAGCGTGGTGAATTCAGCTCCAACCCTTCTTCTATATTAAGAAGAGGTCTTTGCCCAGTAGTGGGTTGTTTACAGACTGATTCAGTCGAATCAATAGTAAATACTTACTATAAAGAACGATATAGTCATACATATTCATTAAATTAACATCATTTTGTAAACAAAATATAGTCAATAAAAACCTTGATCGTATTGCTCACTGCTATCAAACAAGTGGCTAATTCCATTAGATTGAAGGTAACCAAATAATTAGCTTCATTAAGCCGTTCACAAACCCTGGCTGTTAATAAACCGCTAAATAAATTAGTCTGTAAAGGGTGCAATCGGTAAAGGTGTGATGCACCTGCCCACGACTGACTTTGCTAAGGGTCAGGTCATAAAGATAAAGAATGAATTAGATTGCTTAGCTTCTGTGTATGTAAGGGTTTGTGTTCGTGTGCATTGTAAATGAAAACTAATAAAAATTATATTATAATATAGCTTTTTTATTATATATAAAGTATAATACTATAAAAAATTGCAATGGCCGTTTGTTGGACCTGGTTCTGTGTGGTACCGATTGTGTCGTTTCAAAGAGTTCTAATCCTTTACTTGACGAAGACAGATATCATCCTGCTTTAGAAATTGACTCACTGCTTGTTAGACCTAATATTTTGCGTTCACCTTCTCGTATTATTCGTCTTTATCACAGAGCTGACTCTGAGGCAATAATTAGGTCTCTCGGTGAAATTGACTGGATTAAACGCTTTCACAACCTGGACATTGAAGCTGCTACTACTTCTTTTTATGACACGATCTTCAATATTATTGATAAATACATACCGTCAAAGGTTGTTCATCAGTCGCGTAAGTATCCTGTTTGGTACAATGGTCCTTTAATAAAGATAATAAAGGAAAAATTGAAATTTCATAGAAAGTGGAAGACTTATTGCAGGGTTTCAGACTATGACACATTTGTGCTTTTACGGGAAAGACAGAGAAGTCGAAAGTTGAAGTCGATTGTTATAATGCATATATTGACAGGGCTGAGAGGGAAATCAGTCGAAATAGTAAATATTTTTGGACATTTTTAAAATCCAGGAAGGAGGAGTCTAATGATCTACCTGGTCATATGTCCTTTGGTGGGACTTCATCATCTAATGGCGAGGAGATTTGTAACATGTTTAACTTGTACTTTCAGTCTGCTTTTGAACCGGAGGTAAGTGTGAATGGATTGCCTGACAGTCAGCCCTATGTGGATTTATGTACAATCGAACTTTCTATTTCTATTGTTGAGGAATATCTTAAAAATCTTAGTGTAGACAAGGGAGTTGGTCCGGATGCTTTACCCCCCTGTTTTCTGAAGCAATTCTGTAATGTTCTTTCGTTGCCTGTATTTCTGTTATTTCGTTTATCTCTTAACACCGGATGCTTACAGACTTTATGGAAAAAATCTTTTATAACCCCTATATTCAAATCTGGTAACAAACATGAGATACAAAATTATAGGCCTATTTCAAAACTTTGCACCATTGCAAAATTGTTTGAGAAAATAATTTACGATACAATGTTTCCTATTGTACGTTCTTATCTACTTAATCAACAGCATGGTTTCATCACTAAACGTTCAACGGAAACTAATCTCTGTGAATTCATACATCGCGTTTCTGGTTCAATGGATCAGGGACATCAGGTCGACGTCATATACACGGACTACTCTAAGGCCTTTGATAAGGTCTCACACAATCTTCTCCTTAAGCTGAAACGTTTCGGAATACATGGTGATCTTCTTCGTTGGTTGGACTCATATCTTCGCAACCGTAGTCAGGCTGTATTTATTAAGGGTTACTTATCGTCCTTTATACCTGTTACGTCAGGAGTGCCCCAGGGCTCTCACCTCGGTCCTTTACTATTTAATATATTTATAAATGATATAAGCGATGTGTTTGTTTCTTCTGAATTCCTTTTGTATGCTGATGACACTAAAATATTTAAAACTATTAAATCACTTGCAGATTGCTATGATCTTCAAACAGATTTAAATAACCTTGTAAACTATTGTAAATTTAATTTGCTTCATCTGAATATTGCTAAATGTAGTATAGTCTCTTTTTCACGCAAATATCAGCCTTTTATCTATAAATATGCTATTGATAACACCGCATTAACCAGGAAATCTGAGGTGAGAGACTTGGGTATTACACTGGATAGTAAACTTACATTTGGGTGCCATGTTGGCAACATCTCAGCAAGGGCATATCGTTTACTTGGATTCATTATTAGAATCGGATCTGAGTTTAAGAGTCCTTCAACACTTAATCTTCTTTACAACTCGTACATCCGCTCATTACTTGAGTATGCCTCTACGGTATGGAATCCTAGGTATAACGTTTATATAGATGAGATTGAGAGGATTCAGAAAAAGTTTTTAAGGTATTTGTCCTACAGATTTACTGATTTACCAAACAGGCCATTGAGTCTGTCTGAACGCCGTTCTGTTAGAGACCAGATATTTTTATTTAAAATTGTTAATAATCACATAGACTCTCCATTTTTACTTGGTAATCTACTATTTAACTGTCCACGGTCTAGTTCACGTCATCCAATGTGTTTTCATACTCAAAATCAAAAAAAATCAATATTCATTTTTAATGTAATACCTTTATATAAATGTTAGACAATAAAATAAAATGTTTAGCGGCCACTTTTAGTTTCTACAAAAAGTCAAAAGTCATCCGATACCAACCATTGTGATTGTCACCCTTTATAAATTTTTGTTTCATTTCCGTTGGTATCGTTTTATAAAAAATAATTTGAATAGTATATTGTCGAACTCGATTCGAATAAATTTAAATTAATTATACGACGCTAATATGGCGATCGGCGCAAGGACGAATTTTGCATAAGTGTCACCGAAACGAAATATTTATAATGTTGCCGTTTTTAACACTATCGACAATTACGTGGTATATTAAACTTATTAAAAACTTGTCAGTAAGTTTTCGATTAAATACCAGCTACCTTTTTTGTTTGTAATGATATTTAGATGATAAGAAGATGATAAAAGTTTTTAAGTTACATGATTTTGTCTTGTTCTTTTTGTAATGTTCTTAATTTTTTTTATAGTTTAAAGATAAATACTGCTCCACAAAATGCCTAAACATGAACAATAGATAGACAATATAATATAAAAAATATTGTTATATTTCATAAAATCACAAATATATGTAAATAAGTTAAAATAAATCGTAGAGAACAAAGTTACACGGACATTTCCGAAGTGCCAGCGCCCTACAGGCCGTGTTAGGGCAGACTGCCAGTTTTGGTATAGGACTGTTATGCGGTATTCCGCAAATGTGAGAACAATTGCAATGTACATGTGTTTTTGTGTTATGCTAATTTACGAATAACTCAGCTATATTTGTGGTTTATCTCACAAATGGTTACCCCATATGTTAAATTACTTAGCATAAGAATTTCTTCACATTCTATTATATTAATAATAATTAATAAAAGCGTAGATAAATGTGGTAGCTAACATCTCCCTTTTTCATTCTTAGCTTATCCCTTCTTCCTTTTTTACTCTTAGCTAACCACAAAAAAATAAAGCGTTTGTGGCTCCTCTGGTTTCTATAAAGTGTGGAGTTCGCTGAAATCATACCTATCATTATATCTGCCAACGTTTGATCCCGGTTAGTCTCGCACTAATAGAAACAGCTGGGAATCTGTGACTGTTCACTTGCCAGGATGCAGAAGGCGTCCACCAAATTCCCGGTATACAGCCCTAAACCGTGGTCGTTTGATCTCCCTGCCGGGGCGTAATCCTCCACCCGCTTATATTTATCTATGTAAGTTTATGTTTTATTGCAGGGGTGAAACAATTTAAATAATTCTAATATCCTCATATAAATAATAAACAAAAATATTAACTGATTACACTCAACGGTTCCCAAAATAATGAAATGATGGCAGCGATCCGGTAACACAACATAAATGTTCAAACCACAGACATCTATAGAGATCTATCCTATCTACATAATCTTAAGTTAGAAATAATTGCTGTAGGAAAAATGTTTAAAAGATCTAGGGTGCTGACGATTTTAGTTCCTTAGCGAAGGACTACAGTCAACTGAACCAAACAGTGGCACTAAAACTATGGCACGACACTGGCGTAAAAACGGCTGTGACAACTGGACCAACAATTTGATTAAAAGTCTATACCGGATTTTATCGCGTTTATTCAAAACTTTATAGTTTTACAATATTTTAAATTATTTCCCGACGTTTCGGACCTGCGTTTTACAGCGTCCATGATGATGTAAAGGGTCCGAAACGTCGGGAAATAATTTAATAATCGATGGCGATTTTAATAGGCGATAAAATCCGGTATAGACTTTTAATGAAATGAGTAAAATTCGCGTAAATATAAGAGAACAGTACTGGACCAACAAGTCAACATCTTAAACACTGTCTATTTTTCAAATCTCAAGCAAAAGAAAGATGATTGTTGTAGGTTTGCTGCTAAGTTATCAGATAAAATACAACTTGGTTGCAATTTAAGTTTAGGTAAGCTCAACAACAAAAATAAAAAACATGGTAAACATCCCGCTTTAAATAATTGTAGTAAAACTTTACATGTTTTATTATTAGTAATTTTATAGACATGTGTTCCAGCCGGGTGCGGAGATGAGAGGCTGGTCATGGGGTGCGTCCACCCTTACGACAAACAGGTTTTCAGCAAGTACACTAATTTAAATAAATTCCCATACGATGCAAGTGTTTGAATAATTATATGCATTATTTTTTGAATTTGTAATGAGATAAGTATTGTAATGATAAATAGTTTAATTCAGTCAGGTGTGTAGTTTTTTTTTATTTGTATTGTTATTGTTAAAACAATTATTGTAGAAAAAAGTTAAATATTAAAGTATATTTTCCTTTTTTTTTTTAATTTTTTCATTAATAAAATTAAAATATATTAAATACATTTAAATATCTAATAAAAGAGAGAAATACATAAAATAATATTTCCTCTATCAACTAATCAGTGTACTGCAGTGTATTTATAATATAGATAAAAGCTTATAACATTAGTTCTAATACAAGTACAGTCACTCATAAAGAAAAAAAAAAATAGATATTCGATTTTAAAGTAAAAAAAATAAAAAAATAATCTTTTTGAATTTTCATATCAAATTTGAACAACTATATTTGTGTTTAACTGTACTTAAATTATTGTGATATTAAAAAAAAAATGCGTTCATTTACAATAGGTCCAGTGCTGCTGCTCAGAGATGTAATAATAAAATATATTTAGAAGGGGCGGACGCGACACAATCAGAACCCGTTTGATAACGATTTTAAGTAAAAAATATTTTAATCTATAAAAAAATAATAATTAAAATCTATCATATGTATCTATCTATAAATAGATTATGAAAGTTTTCTGCATCTATACGTGTATAAAATGAAACTGTATACCTATTCCATCAATAAACCATTTCCTCTGCCCTAAGGTTGCCTGGAATAGATATCTTTAGCGATAAGGATTTTGTACTTAAGTACAAAATCCTGTTTTTTAGTAATATTGCTTATTCTTTGTGTTCAATAAAAAGTTATTGTTCTGCATTATTAAAAGTAAATTGGAATAAATAATTATAATTTTGTTATATTGTAATTTATAATTCTACACAATTATTCATTTATAGAGAGAACTATATCAAAAACAATATATGGTATGTAAAATAATCTTACATAGAATCTTTGTGGATAATAGGGTACATTAGGTACTAAGTACAATTCACATATAACAGCCTCCAATAAGATGAAATTCTGTATCGCTAGACACAACATAAACAAAAATTTTCAAGTAAAGACGAAGAACTGTGGACATAAACATTTTCCATGGGCGGGAATCGAACCCGCAACCACTAGAACAAGTGACAGCTGCTGTAACTATTTCGCTAACTCGCTTGTGAAAATGCGGTATCTGTATGTCATAATATATATTATTATGAAAATAAATATTTCTTTTATTGTTAGATAAGCTACGTGATTGCATCCATGCTTACCGTTATTGTTATATTCCCATTTTCGTTCCGTAAAAAAAAATATATATATATATAATACCTCTAAATACCTACTCTTCTTAATCTAGTTCTCAGCCCAAAGGTTGCCTGGAAGAAATCGATGTGGTTTATGAAAGCCCGTCAGTTGAAACTGATGATACTTAGTTATTATAAATAATTTGTTACATTTGTATTAGTGTAGCAAAAAGTGTAAGTATTTACTTGAAATACCTTAAATATGAAATACCTTATATAAACTACAAATAGATAACAAATAAATAGTAAAAATAAACTACAAATGACACGGGATTCGATTCTCGTGATAGATATACATTATTTCTGGAAACAATTAATTTGATAACAATCAAGCTATTAGGTTTTAAATACAGCATGCCTACCAAATTAAACATGAGGTAGCTCTCTCGAAGAAACCTTGGCGCGTCGGCTGCGCCCGCGCTGATCACGCGAAACCACCAATTAACGCCGGTCAAGGACCAACAGGGCGGCATCACGCTACGACAACACCTTGCCAACGTTGGATAAAATTGATAACAATGTAAATAACATCTTGATTTGCTATTTAAATTATTAAAAAACTCTAAAGCACGGTACTGTTTGATGATTGGAAAAAATATATTAATTATTCTAGTTTATTGAAATTTATTCTATTGTTTGTGCGTTATTAATATTGGATTATATTTTATATTATACTAGCTGTGCCCCGCGGTTTCACCCACGTTAATTTGAGGGAAAAACGTACTTAAATATTTTTAAACAATTACTCTAAATTTTTTAAAAATTCTCAGTAAATGCGTGATGTTATATTTACTTTAAAAGTGGAACTATAGTTAAAAAATGTCTCGAGAAGAGAAATAATAAAGGACGTAACGGAAGCTCTCGAAAAAGATTTTTTTTCAAGTTTTTGTAACATTTCTTATTATTGCTCAACCTCTATTGGTCGTAGCGTGATATTATATAGCCTATAGCCTTCTAGCATAAAAATAATTTTTCAATTCGAACCAGTAGTTCCTGAGATTAGCGCGTTTAAACAAAAAAACATACAAACTCTTTAGCTTTATAATATTAAGTATATATTAGAGTTATTGGCAACTAGTTCATGTGCTGAGGATTCTATTTTTGTTCGAGTGACGTCGATGTAGGTTGTTCACGTGCTTGCTGTAGTTTGGTTGTAAATGTAGCGTCATTCAGTTCATTCATAAGTATATCTTGGAAAGTGAAGCGTATACATAATATAATGTCTGATATTAGTAGTAAGATGAAATCTTGTGTCAGAGGTCCAGAAGTACGTAAAATACAAACGTCCAGATTTTGTCACAAGTGAGGATCAAACACGCGAACGCTAGTGCAACAGCTAGTTGCTGTGATTACGGTCTCGTCTCGTCGTCGTCTCCGGGTCGTGTCATAGATTGTAATAAAAAATCGAAAAATAAATTAGAAACTCAAGATATAAACTCAATTAAAATATGTGGTTTAAATTATTGGGTATATATCAAACAAGGAAAGATTTATAGAAATATAAAAATCATTGAAGCGTAAGCGGGAGGGTACGATTAAGATTTAAACATGACAAATAGCGAGCAATCAGGAGCGGAGAGCTCGTGATCAGCGTTAAATTCCGGCTGAGCAGATGAAAAATGATTATAAACCGAAATCGCTCAAAATCCACAAAGACACGGCGCGTTACGCAGCTTTGTTCGCCTGTCGGATGAAATGATTTATCGCCGCCACGGAAATCGAACTGCATGCAAAATGTTGCGTCACCGCCCTTGCCTGACGCTCGTTTTGAAAAGTCACAGTCTGTCAACTACTCGAACAACTTCTCGATGTACTATCAAATTTGTTGGTTTATTCTTAGTGAGGTACGTAGTATGTGGTGGGTGTATAATAAGGAATGGTTATAGTGTACGAGTGTAATAAATCGGACGAATGAGACGTCATTCCGATTCGATACGTATCGACCGCGTGGGGAACTTAATGTTACGATCCACCATTCATTAAGTATAGCTATTTTGTTTAGGGGATTAAGTATTTTTGTATTAGGTAATATTACGCATGTATTTGTTAAGAGCTTAACAAACATAAGAATTGTAAATGAACGACTGAGATCGATATTTAATTGTCTATTATTTTTGCAAGTTAGTTTTTCCTATTTTTTCTAGATGTAATATACTGAATATTACAATTATTGTTTTTCATAATATGTATTTTATAATATATTGTAAAATTATTACGATTCCGTTTAAGATTGTACACAAAACAATAATTTTCTATATATGGTCAGGTTTACGCGCGAACACGGAGTCGGCAGCATGGAGAATTAAGGTCCACCCCTTCAAAGAGACCTTGGTCCAACTGCAGGACCTATATGTTACATTGCTCTTTTGTAAGTTTTCTCTTTGCAACACTTAAAAAAAATCTTGATTTTTTTATTATGTAGTCTTCCAACGGCAAAAGATAAACTTTGAAAAACATTTTTTTTTAAATGTTAGTTGGATAGGCAAACTGACAGACGTGCTACCTGATGGTAAGTGGTCGACGTCGCCCATGAACATAAACCAGTTTACCACAGACATATGATGTTAAGTCTCGGTGCCAGTAATTACACTGCCTGTCTTGCCCTTCTTTCCGAAACACAGCAAAGCTGTTTCACAGAAGACACAAGCAAGATGGTGGTACCCATGCAGCCGGGAGCGCGGCACAGCGCATCCCTCCCACCGGTAAATATTAAATAAAAAAATCGATTTTTTTTATAAAGTCGTCGTATTTCTAAATATTCTGATTTTCACATACGACATGAAACGAATTTCTTGTAAGGCTATTTGAATACTTCTAGCTACGCTCGTCTTTTGTCTCACCAGTGTAAGTGACCTCCGTGCCAGTACAATGGAGCACGTATCGGCAGGCTGTGTGTCTAATGTTGACTAATGTACAATGACACGACGTATATCACTACTTGATGTATATGTATATACAAGTATTCATTTAAATTAAATAGTGCAGCTGGATATTGAAAACAAGTTGAAATAAAATAGGTTTAATTTACTTAACAGTGTATTTCATACGTTTTTAAATAAAAATCATATTTTGTCATTGAATTATTACAGGAAAAGAGGACGATTAGTGGATTTTATTTTGTCAATCAAAAGTTAAAGTCTGGCGATAGTTTTATTTATATTATAGAAAAATATATATTGAAAAACAAATATAATTTCAAAAGAGATCTCTTTAATATATGCTTCAATATGTAAAAGACATATTCATCCTCTAGGAGTTTACATATTAAGGAGTTAACAGTTCAATGTCAAAAATCTTTAAATCTAAAAGCCGCAATTATCGACGGGAATACAGGCTGTATAACGTCACTAAGTAGAATGATGACTATAAAAGTCCCCTGTCCAGCTATCGGGTAAAACCAAGAAGGAAGTTTAATAAAAGAGTAGTCATGTATTTGTGTGGTGCAGTGCTGTCAGAGGCTCACGTAGCCGCGGGATAATGAATACAAATACATGACCATTTAACTTCCTTCCAGCGGGATGAAGTGAATATTAATATACTTCACGCCTTACTCCTCTCGCTTAAAGGTAATCTGGTAACATGTGCTCCGGCGCGATAGTTTTTATATCTATAGGTATATATTTAACTGTTCTTCTATCCTGTCTATAATTAAAAAAAAAAAAAAAAAATAACTAGCTTTTAGATCATCTTCAATAGAGTTGAAAGAGTTATTTTCAGTTCAGCAAATTTTAATTATTATAAATGATAAGAGTAAATACTTTTTTGTTATCTTATTTTTTGTATAATAAGGCTACGCAGAACCAAACTTTAGAGTCCATTTTGTAAGTAGTGTTCGTTAGGTCTTAGACTATGTTTTTTAAATTTTTTAAATAAGAATGTTTATGTTTATGTAATTATTCAGAGTCCAAGTGAAGACGCGGGAACGGAGTTAAAACAATATTAGGTGAGTGCTAAGGAGCGCCACACACGCGCTTACGCGACGGCGACGGCGCGGCGGCGGCTCGCGCGTGACCCGAATACGATGTAGGTACGTATTTGTTTATTGTGTTTTCTCAACCTGCCGTTGCTACGAGGTAATGATCGATGAGTTTTAACATACAGTTCCATATTTAAAAAAAAAAAGCTTTAATCGCTACCAAACGAGGAAAAATCTAATTAAAAATATGAACCAAATTTTTTTTCGATGTTTTTGTGTTTGATTTCTTTTTATTAAATAGTTTTACGACGTAACTCTTGACATTACAACTAGCTGATAAACAAACAGGAGGTAAAATAGACTTTAAAAAAAATCAATAATTTTTTCCGATGGTTTTGTGATAAATTTGTTGTTAAATGACAATGTGTTGGCACTGTAACTCGCTGATAGCCTAACGGTCGCTAGTTTGATCTCCGCGGAACAAATATTTGTATTGGATATATTTTATAGCTGTTTGTCGTGATATGGGTGTTTGTGTTGTGTTTCCGGACGGACGGTATACTAACGAAGGTTGTTGTGTTTATTTTATTTTTATTTTTTATACCGTAAAGACATAAATATATTGATCTTGATTAAAAGAAAACTATTGGAATAGAAAAACTGAGTTTTACAAATAAAAAATAAAAATAATTAATTCACTTATTGATATTACTAGTACCTTAATAACGAATAAATTTAATTATGTTTCCATTTAAAATAATTTAACAATAATATTAACTAATTACAACGAACGAAAAAAGACAGTTTGATTTTTTTTTTCATTAGAGTCAATAGTTAATTGTTAATAATTAAACCTTTTAACCCAGTAGGCCTGTGCTTAAGTGACATTATTATAAATAATTTATTCATTTCATTGTTGAATAATGATAAAATAATTGTAGAAATAGTTGCGATATGACATTTTAAACGAATATCACGCTGCACGCAAATCGTTCGCTAGTTTTTCTCACGACATTTCTTATTGTTTTTCTTATTTTTTACTATTTGAAATGACATTGTCGAATTGAGGGCGTAGTATGGAGACTTGAGGAGTCACACGGACCGTCCTTGTGAGGCTCACGCGAATTTATGACACAGACTTAGTTTTCATATATTTTTAATGCAGTTATTTAATGCTTTTTTTTGTATTGTTGTATCTATACTATAATGGTAAGTAGGGAATATTTTTTTTGTTTATAATCGATATTGTTTGAAGTAATTGAATAACCTTTTATAAATCTTTCAATATATTATTCTGCAATAATTATTTAACTGAATAATTAATTTATAATGTTAATTTATATTTTAAAATATTTATGCTACTAAAGACTTCCAAAAAATACATATTACGAGAAAATTATGTTAAATAATTATCATTAAAAATATAAAAAAAAAAACAAATTACAGTCAATAATTTCTCATTTAAGTAAAAAAAAAAAACTTTATATAAATTATTAATAAATTATATAGGTATATATTTACAAGTATATACAGATCGAGATCATACTATTGTTTTAAAATTGTTACATTTTCTTATAACTATATCTACATACAAATAATTTAAAAAAAAAACCGACCTACTGCTATTAGCACGTCTGTAAGCGTGTCGTGGCTTCACCAGCGCTGTTGATAATTGTGCAATTAGCAGATACCTCGCCAATAACCGACATCGAAGGTTTCTAAAACCGCGCCTAAGTACCCGATAAGAGTGCTTAGGTACTTATACTTCGCAATTATATTAAAATGTTATTTTTAAAATATTATGAAGTAGGTACATAAATCTGAGATAATATGCTAAAATCTTATTTCGTTTTAGTCGGATTTCATATCGATAACACTTCTAATCTTGTTTAAACAAGTATTTTAATAAAACGATCTTTTATTAATTTATTTTTAATTTATCTTTATACGGAAAATAATATTATGTATGTAATATTCTACGATATTTTTAAATAGTTTTCTTATAAATAAATTTTATTTCCAAATCATTATTTATACCAGCTATTGATAAAGTTTAAACAATGTTGTTCGACGAGATAACAATGACATAGGTTATTAAGACAATGCAAGGAAAAACAAGACGATTTCAAAAACATGTGTGTCCGGTCATTACCCGGATTCGGCGGAGCACGGTACAAGAACATCACAGGACAAAGAAAGTGCATTTTCCTCAGTAATCGTATATTATTTAGAGCGCGTTACATTATTCATGAGTGTGGATACGTGGAGTAAGGTTCACCGCGTACGGTGCGCAGGTAGAGTCGAGTCAGCGTTTAAGTATTCTTTTATTTTTAAAAGAACTTTTAAAAGTTTTTTTATATGATTTATCTTTTATTGATTTACAATTAAAAGTAATAATCCATGTTTAACTACTTGTGTTAATTTTTGTTAGCTACTGTATCTTATATCTTTAAACGAGCAATTCTTGTATATATATAATCTGAATCTCGGAAACGGCTCCAACGATTTTCATGAAATTTAGTATGTAGGGGGTTTCGGGGGCGATAAATCGATCTAGCTAGGATTTATTTTTAGAAAATGTCATTTTATCCCTTTTTTTACGCAATTAAAAAATATCATTAGAATACGAAGGTAAATTTCGCTGTCATTAATAAGTTTATAATAGCTCGAATGGGTATCGGGCGGATTTGAAACAAGAAGACCCGGGTTCGAATCCAGGTCTATAGACCAAATTTTTCCTTTTTTTTTCAAGTTTCTTTTTTTGTGAGAAAAACTATTATTAAAAGCTCTTTTTATTTAAATGACCAGTTCCTATTATTTTACTATTATGTCAGTCAGATCGAAAATATTATTTATGTTTCATCAGTATGTAATAATATCTAAATATAATTTAACCGAGCAAAGCTCGGTCATCCAGGTACTATTGTTCTTAAATGTAAAACTTTCTAAATATTTTTAATTTATTTTTTGTTTTAAAAAAAAGTTTTATAACTAGAGCCTAAACTAGTATTTTTATGTATTATTTGATGTAAAATATGTGTATGTGTTATTTAGTTACTTAGTGTGGGGTTGTTTTTATTTGAAATAATTTTCACGCTCTCAGGAAACAATGTTTACCGTTCAAGTATATTTAGCTCATTTTGTTCAACTCGTTTTCTCTGTTCAATGTATTTTTTACAGTTAATTACACTTGCTTTTATTGTGTGCCAATCAAAACACCATTCATTCTTTAATTATTTTTTTAAAACAAACTACTTATCAAGAAAAACATGATATTTATCAAGTAAATAGAGTTTCCTACTGATTGTTTTAGCGATTCCTGGCAGAGGTATTTGCCCAGCAGTGGAAATAGTCTCACTTTATGGTTTAATATTAAAGATGGTTGATGTACATGACTCATATTTTTATTCGAGTCATACAAGTTGTATTTTATAATTATATGAGGTATATTTTCAATTTATTAATTTTACTACTTTCTAAGTTACGATCTAAGTTTTAGTTATATACCCGCTGTTTTAACAAACTTCCCGTAATGCATGTAGAGACAGACGATAAATATAGACATTAAATTAATTAATATTAAGTAAAAAAAAAAAAAAAAAATTAAATAAATAGATATCAAAATAATGAATAAAAAAATCTGTTTATGATTATTGAAAGGAATAATTTTTTTTTAATGTTAATAATTGTAAGTTAGGTATATTTATAAAAGTGAATAAATCTGGGACTTGAAACGCAAGTGAAACCGCAGTATCTTAGTAATATATAAGATTAAAATGTTGTATTCACGTATCTAAGGAAGGTTTTACTAACAATTATATGTATATATACCGTTACCATACATTATTCTCATTCGTTTTTATGTCACACCGTAGCGTAACCGATGTTAAAAGATTAAAATATGTTTGTCTAATTATATAGGTATTCGCTGTTAACATGACCGCGGTATTATGTTCGTGAAGTTTCGCTTCGAGTGGCGTCCGGAATTAAATAACAATATTTTCTATAACAGCTTTGTAAGATAAGTGTTCTGTATATTTAAGGTCGTTGGACAGTTGGCAGTGTCAGTGTCTTCGGTCGTGGGTTTGCTTCCCGCCTCGAGTATTGGTGTAATATTTGTGTGATTATGTATTTATGTGCATATATGTGTCATGCGGTTACGCGCAGAGGAAAATAGTCCCGACCTCTGTCTTGCCGACGTGTCGTAAAAGGCGACTAAGGCTATAGTGGTGCGAGCAACTGTATACTAGCCAGGATGCTGACATGATGGACAGCAGCAAAGCCATATCCTTACCTGAACGCACACCCCGTCGTCCGGGGAGACAACGTAATAGTGTGGGAGACTCACCCACTAAAATAAGCCGCCGTGCGCTCTCACCCGCCCTTACAAGTCGGACCACGGGTACTGCGTACGTTGCACCGTGTCCTGCAGTCGAGCGTCACCATATCCTGCCGCAACACTGCTCTCGTCAACTCGCCTGCCAAGCGTGGTAATTATTGGCAAACCCCCCCCAGAGATGTCGGGGGAGGATTACGTTCAACGGTGGACATACAAAAGCTGATGTGGTTGATGTATATTTAGTAAAAAAAATGTATTAGTATATCAGTCAGCTGTTACTTAAAACATCAAGTTGACTACCTTAGGAACATACGATCATGTAATATAATACAAGGTATTGCTTATTAATCCAAAGTAATAAAATAAATTTTAAAGAAATGAATAAAAATAAATATACTGTAATCTTTATTATTAAACCTTTATTTTTTATTATATTGGTACATAATTATGGATTTTTGTTTCAAGTTTTTTGTTTTTTAAACGGTGACGATGGAAATCTGTTATTGCGATAAAAAAAAATTTAAATGGTGTTTCACGGAGATTTTAGTTAGTAATACCACAGATCCTAAAATATTTTTTAAATTCCTTCGCAATTAATTAAATGATTATGAAAATTCAATTTGAAAGTCTATATTTGATCAATGACAAACAATAACAATGGTGAGGCGATTCCAAACCTGTTCATCTGTGCAAGGAATACTAATAAAACAACGGTTAGGTAAAAAAAATATGATAAAATATTTTTAAACAACATATCACTTGTATAGCTTAGTTTCGTTAATTGGCTCGTTATGATCTCGGCGCGACAAAAACGCCATCAGTTCCAGACGTTTGAGAATATGTGGAAATTCTTTATAAATGCAATTTGCTAACGTATAACAACGAATCATTAAAATAATTAAGATTTTTTTCTATCATTTTCTTTACATGACTGCACCGCGTTTTATGTATAAGCTTTCGTCATTCTGGACGCGTATTTATTGTCGTACTTCCATTGCTAAAGCTCTGTTTGACAGCGTCGTTAGAGTAGAAGACAACACGACGCTTTAGAATGGCTTCGACACTACGCTAGTACGCATTTAGTTTGACTATACCTTTATAAATCGTTTTTAAAATATTTTCTTACTTATGAGTATAATATTTTATTTTTAATTTATAATTGATAATGTGGAATGTAAGAGCTTTTATTTTATAATTATGTTTTACGGTTTAACTAATTATTGATTACATTAAATTGCTGCGAGTAAATAATTTGATTGTATTTTTTGAGTTGGGGCTCGATGTCATATAATTATATGACACATTGGCATCGTATTTGTTACGCTAGGAAAAACGTGATTGACGAATTTTTTTTTTCGCCAATTTATAATGTATGAAAATGTCAAAGAATGGTCACGTGTCTCATTGAGTTTTCATGTAATTTGTATACATTTTGTCTTGTTGACAGGAATTCCACGTCACTGTGTGTGTGTGTGTATGTGTGGCCACAAAGGTGTGTGAGTTTATTAGCGCTGCTTTACATATGACTAAATGTAAAATTATTAAATGATGTGAAAATTTCTAAAAATGTAACTGATGCCTAGCTACTTTCTGAATTTATTATCTAAATTTTGAACCCTGCTTCATATTTTTATACATTTTTCTAAAGTGACGTTTCCAAAGTGCTTTTGAAGTTTACCACCATCTTCGTTCAAAAGAGGCATATTTTAAATTTAAAGAAAAGGTGATAACGGGCCTAAATAATTAGGCTGAATAGATTATCAGACGTTTTTTTGAAGAGTAGCTTCTAGTGTTTTTTCCTTTTTTTTTCTGAAGTAAAGCATTCGACTATATTCTCCTTACCATTCTAAAAGTAATGTTAATTTAAATTATACGTTTTGCAGATTTCTGCGCACCGTACGAGAGTGTATCATCGAGCGGGCGACTCTTATCACCGGTTATTATTGCTAAATGTTTTCTGTTTATTTAAATATTGTCCACCGCTGCTCTATCTGTGCATCTGCCGTAAGTTCGCATACTTTGTTTGAACATTCTAGTTTTATTTAAATTAAGTAAAGGTCAGGTTTAAAAAGACGACTTAAAATGAATGCCCTTTAAAAGTTGTTTTATTAACTCTCTGATTATACAGTGTGAACAGTAACCTTATGTTAGTAAAAAACATGTATAGAATAAATATGAAAAATTAGGTATACTAAATAATTAAAATAAAAAATAAAAATCTTTATAAAGAATTTGGAAATTGGAAATTGGCTTTTGAAAAGCACCTTTGAATCATTATTTTACATACAAAGTGTGATTGTAGATGTAGATTCTGTAGATAAGAATTGGCAAGAAACTCAAAAGTTATAGTAATTATTAGTAATATAAAATCATTCACTAATAAATTATGATCATACTCGACCTAGCAATATTACAGCTTGACTTACATAGTAAGAGATATTGAACTTAAATTAGTCAAAGGAGTGTTGCAGAATAATTATTCATTATTCAATAATAATTATAATTATGAATTGAATTCTAATTGCACGATATTTATACTTGTTAATTGTAATTTCTGTTAATTTAAATAAATAAATAAATAGATAATTAATCGTTTATCTGGTTCTATTCATTTCTTACTAGGTCAAGTTCGTTACACCGCCTGTATTGATTTCAGATTGTTAACGATACTGAGTTATATTCTCTAATATTAAAGATTTGTTATATGTTTGCCACGACCGTTCTGGTCTAGTGGTGCGAGTAGTTGCCTCAACACCGCGCGTCGACGGTCACGGGTTCGTTTCCGTTCCGGTCTGGGTGTATGTTTTTGTGTGCCACCGTGCCTCGGAGAGCACGTAAATCCGTCGGTCCCGGTTGTTATCATAGATACCTGATAACGATCATTACCCATGGTAGGGAAATTATCCGCCAACCCGCAGTGGAGCAGGGTGGTGGATTAAGCTCCAACTCTTCTTCTATATGGAGAAGAGGCCTTCGCTTAGCAGTATGTGGTATACAGGCTGATACAGTTATACTCTTTAGATATATAATGGATTTAAGGAGTTTGATTATTTATGCACAGCTGTCTAAGGCCTATTGGTCCAAATTGAATATATATTTTAGTTTGTTAGTCTGTTCATTTAGAATGCTTTTATTCAACAAAATATATCCGTTATATCGTTATTTTCATTTTATTTTATTAAAGAAAACTTACAGCTTAAGATACTACATTCGATAAGAATAATTTTAAATCAGTTTTCAAGCTTAAGCAGCTTACACTACAAGCTATTACGATGTGTGCGAATTTAAACAAAAAATAAAATATATAAATAAATAAATAAAAACAAGACAGAAAACATAAAAAAGAGAGAAAAATAAAACACAATTTTTTACTATAAAAACTAAGAAATTATTTTAAAACCAAATTGTGATTAACAATTGGTTTACAATTATGTCACTTTACAAATTATATTGAATAACATTAATAATATGCTACCTTTTTAACGAAAGATATATTCAGTATAATATATCCATTTGAAAATTAAATTTGTTATATGTGTTACAGACACATCTACAAACAGGGACGTAAAACCCCGTTTTGGTGCCAGCACTCAGACGCGGACAATTAAAGAAAATACGTGGGTAGACGATCTTTCATATTGAAGCGTATAGTGAATTTAGAAATAGACTGTCATCATCTTGCTCCGATCTGAACTTATCTCGAATTTTCAATCTCAAGGCGATGCGATACCATTACGCTAAGTTGTAATAGGAACTTCCTAGAAATTTAGAATTTGATGAGCTCTAGTAGGCTGAAATCTTGTGTCGGGTGTCAAGTGTCATGACACAGACCGCGACAAATATTTGTGTGGTCTATATAAACATGTGTTACGAGCGATCAGACCATTGACCTCTGGCAAAAATGTCAGTTGCTACGATCACTGTGTCTTATCATCATCATCATCATCATTATATCAACCATTGTATGTCATTTCGTGAACGTAGGCCTCCCTATACGACCTCCAGAGCGACTGCTTGGGCGGTGTGTTGCTGGAAATTTTAGAGGGTTTTGCTAATACTCTCCATGCTTGACAGGCTGGTTAACTGCTGTTGATTGAGTGCAATGTCTTGCGGCAGAGTATAGTCACGCTGCTGCCTACCACCATCCTGTTTGGTGCACAGTTATTTGCACCATTATAGCTTTAGTTGCCTTTTGCGACACCACGGCAAGAAAGAGGTTGGGACTATTTTGTTTCTGCTGGTCACCACACAACTAACCACTACGTCTACCCATCGTCAAAATAAAAGTGAGTATAACAAGTGCTACCTGTTATGAATTGAGGTGGTGACCATCCATATCCGTGCTCCTCTTCGTGGAAATCTTAATCTGCGTCTCATTGCATCGACCGTACTAGCCTGGTCTAATATTAGGTACTTTTGGATAAATTTAATTTGTTATACCATATTGAACTTACTCGGTGAAGATAACAGAATAAAAATGGTTTTTAGTAGTATAATATTTGTATTATAAATCAAAGACAGACATTTATACGAGTACTATATAATAAAAAATACAAAATGATTTTTTTTTTGTTTATTAGACAGATGATTTATTTATTGACTTGAGATAGTTGTGCGAACAGGATTCAGGTGAAGGCCGGCACGATAAATTTAGGTAATTAATGCGAAAATAAAACATTAAGATTTCCAAACGGCAATTAGATGACATTTGACATTCTTCGGAAGAATACTGGTGATGACATGACATTTATTAATTCTTGAACCCGCGAAACATTTTATTCCCAATAAAATATATTTAATCGTAAAATTTAAGATGATTTTTTTTTACATTATTATAATATAGAGTTTTGTATATTTTTTTGTAATGAATAATTTTAGAACTACGTAGTGGATTTAAAAAAAATCTTTCACAATTTAAGAACATTACTGAGGAGTAGTGGTAATAGAAAAGAGAGGAAGGAGAAAAGTAAGTAATAGGCGTAAAAGTCTACTAATTAACGCAAGAGAAACTGAATGAGAGGTCTAGTCCTTCACACAATTAGCGACGATAGTATATTCATAAAAAAATCGACGTTTTACGACTTTGACAACATTCTGTAGCTATAAATTAAATAGTGAAACTGTAAATTATTTATATTCAAACCTTACTAATATTTTATGAAATTGCGAAAAATTTTAAAGATGTATGTTTGATACTCGTTCACACAACAATTATTAAGGCGATTACTAAGTAACTCGATATGTTAAGAGAGGCAAAAACTCACAAAAAAAATAGGCTATTTTATATCTTGCAATTTTAACGAAAATGGGATTATCTTAGTTCAAACCGCGTGTCATAGATAGTTTTACTATAATTATGTAAAGTTTGGTAACATAAATTTTCTTAAGAACAATGCATATACAAAAACAAAAATAATTATGTACGTTATTACGAGTAATAGGCCTGATTCTTTATACTAAAAATTAAAGTAATTAATATGTAAAGTCAGTAGTTTATACTTAATTGTTTACTTTCTAACGTTTTTGCATTAATTATTAGATTTTATGTGCATTTATTAATAAACTAGATGTTCCGCCATATTTCACTTGACAGGTGTTGCTATTGTTTTATCATTATAACTCATACTGTGATATTTTATACCTTATGCTAATTCTGGATGGTTCAAAGAAATAAAATCGATTAAATGGTTTCGAATGAAATCAATACAAAAACAAATTTATCATTCTCATAATTTTTTATATTTTTATTTATTGAAATAGTTACACCATCAAAACTTATCACTAAAGATAAATAAAATATTTAACTAACATAGATATTGTTCGAAGTAATACGTTATATTAATAAAATAATAATAGTTAATATGAAATAATTAAAAATTGTAGTTAAAATCTCTTAAATCAATGTTATAGTAATTAATTAAAAGACGTTTGGCCACAGTCGGCGTCGATGTTAGACGTTTATTAAATTTTCCAAAAGAAAATTTAATTAAGTCACTTTTTTTTCGTTTTATTTCACACCCCAGATTTCATTATTGGCTGCGGAAAGGGTTAGAACCTTAGTTTATAGACTTATAAAGATTTAGACAATGCTTAAAAAATATTTAAGCTATAATCACTACCACCGCATCAGCCGTCGGATGTTCACTGCTGAACGTAGGCCTCTCCCATCATCTATAGGGGGATTTGCTAATACTCGCCACACTTGGTCGGTGGGTTGGCCAGTCATTAACATTAGCGGTCTTAGGTCATCAGATATCAGAAGTTCTTTATGATTCCAGGTCGTCCTTCCAACTTATTGAAAGACCACCATGCGCTTCACACCACCGGATCGCCATTACAGTACATTAGGGCTTGAACTTGAACGCCCGTAAGTTACTCAATAATTAAATATTATTAAAGATAAGGAAATATCCATGTATATAAATATTCTCTATATTGAAAGGAGGCCTATGCCCAGCAGTGGGATGTTTACAGGCTGACTCAGTTCAGCTCGCCTTTATAACGATAAAGATACTCCCCATGGAGGAGAAGTCTGGTCTTTTCGTCGAGGCCAGCATGTCGCTGGAGGGATCCTGTTGCCTGCAGATCCGGGACCCTCCAATTAAAGCGGCTGAAGGTTCCCGCAGGGGTTTAGTACGGTATTGCACTCCCAAAGTGTCGAGTCCGACATAGGTCTAGGATTGCCGACCCGGGCGTCCTGGATATCATCCGTAAATGGATTCTCCTGCGTCACAAAAAAAAAATATAAAGATACTTAGTCCGTAATTACTATGTAGGAGGTCGAGTAAATGAAAAAAAAAAAAGTTTTCTTTTTGTGGAAGATTTTAAAAGACCATTTTAAGAGCTTTTGATGAATTTTATTTATTCTCTTAAATTTATCAAATGTTTTTTACATAGTTGAAATCAGTAGCGTAAGTGTGTTAGTCTGTCTGTACACGTACAGCAAGTCTACAGACTGTCTCGAAAAAAAAAGTGTATTTTATAATTGAAATATAAAAAGTAATAACTGGTCGGGTTATTCGGAATCTGTTGTTAAGGACAATTTACGAGCGCCCTTATTAAGAGCGGAGCGTTAATGAATTCGTGTTTTAGCCCTTTTTAGGAAAACTCGGAATGTTCTTGACAACTGAACGTAGGTTTGTTTTTAGTTTATTAGTTTAGTAAATCATAGGCTTTTATTTTTTGAAATATAATTTATTTTTAAATAATAAAAAAAAATTTTGGTTGCCTGTAAAGTCGGTATACGGGCGAAAGTTTTACGTGACAACGACTTTGAGTGGTAAAATAATTTTAATGTGAATATTCATTCGTATAGTAGGAAGAAGGATGAAATAATAGTAACAATTTAAAACATTTATTTATACAAAGAATTATATTTAAAACACTTTCACTTTTTATGTCTGTCTCTCTCGCTCTTAGGCGGGCTAACCATGCCCGAGTGGCCTCTCACTCGCTCTCATTGTGAGCGCATAACGTGAGCGGAGCGTAACGCAGTTTCTTGAAGTGTCACCCGGCAAACCAATTTATAAGACGTTGTCACGTCAAAAAAAAGATAAATAAGTAAACAAAATGTTTATAAACTTAGTAAAATCATTTGTTTATAAGATGTTATATGGACAAACAACATAACACGCTTTTAGTATAACCTCGAAACAAATAAAAAAATTCTTTATTCAAGGCTAAGGCTTTAAAAAAAAATTTGCATCGTCATCATCTTGCAGAGTTTTTATATTTTTAAAAATTATAGTTATTATAAATCTACTACCGATTCGAATTGTAGATTCTACGGAGAAGAATTGACAAGAAACTCAACAATTACTCTTTAAGGAAACATTCAATATTATATTTACCTATTACTAATTCAGTAAAATGGCCTGCATGAAAGACAGTGCCATTAGACCGACCCACCTTTGTCCTTTATAGAATATTGCACAGGATAATTCTCTCTAAACATGAATTAGTGGAATTTTTCTTATGTGAATTTTCGTTAGTGAACCGATATTCACTACTTATCAGTGAATTTCAATAACAAGTTAGTGAATACTCGCCAATAAACATACAAATATTCAATGATCAAATCAGTGTACTCTGATATTCACATATTCATACATTGAATAGTCATAATTCTGCGTGGTACGATTCTCATATTGATAAAAAGTTAATACTCACTTAAAATTAATGAAATTACACTGATTCATATTGAGACAGTATGATTTGAGTATGGAAGTATTTTTAATTTCTATAAATTTTTGTTGAAGAGTATTTTTAGAATATTTCTTATTTTCAATTCTAGTTTTAGTACTTTTTTTTTTATAGTTGTAATGGAATAGGCGTTTGTCTTCCATCTTCCCTGATGGAAAGTGTAGATGAAGACGAATGTGGTACACGCCCATCCAAAAGAAACCTGTTCACTCTACTCTTAAAGGCTCCAGAGTTCAACCTATCGGGAAAAATAGACCTAGGCAGGTCGTTCCAAATCTTGGCGACTCTCACCAAAAACGAGCTGCCAAACCGTTTAGTTCGACTTTTGGGTAGACTTGTACTATTATTTATTCTGTGGTTATAGTAATATTCACATTATTAAAGGAAAAACTTTCTAGGTCAATAATATAAACTCGTGATGATGTCCTGCAACTGTTCCACTGTTGATCAAATGTCTCTAATAAACAAAGATCTTAACCCACGTCACCACTCTACTGTAACCTTACGGATACACATCTCTAAGAATTTCTCTCCTCCATTTCAAAATTCCTCTAGACATACTCAATACAACTTAATAAATAAATAAATAAATATTAACCAACAATCACACCACGTTAACCTAGCCCCGTGATAAGTTCGTAACAACTTGTGTTACAGGTACTAGGAACGGAAATAAATTTAATAAATTTATATAAATACATATATACATAAACACACATCCATGACCCGGTGCATACATCTATATTCGTTATACAAATTATCTGCACCTGGCGGGATTCGAACCCGCGACCGCTGCTTAAAGTGTCCAGTTGCCTGACGACTCGACCAGCCGGCCGTCAATGAAGAAGACTTAATGATTCTGCCTCGAATTCGAATCTTTGACTCTCTGTTTCTTTTCAATCCACTGAGCCGTATATTGATAATTATGTAATTAAAAGAATATTCCGTTGTGACGTTCCCGCGGTCCCGAGGTGAGAGATTCCACACCTAACTACCAATTTGGTGCAGTCGGTTACGACTGGTAAGTATTTACTGCCTCATTTCTGTACGTTGAAACTATTAAATTTTATGTATTTTAAGTGTTCTTAACACTCAGTTATATTACTACTAATAATGTAATTTAACTATTTTAATTTATTAACTAATCAAATAGTATGGAATCATTTATTTGTAAACAAAAATCTCTAAAAAACATACTTCATAAAACTTTTATTAATTTGCTTTTTCCACTCTTCTGAGTTAATATTTTCTTTTAATGAATTGTTTAATCAGTGTAATTACAAAAGCCTTGTTTCAATATCTGTATCTCTCGCGGTTTTACCGGCTTTGATATCCGATGTTTGTCGAATTGGATGTCAGATTACCACTATTATTATTCCTAGTATGCTATTTTATATCATATAAATTTTGTAATAAGACCATCTGACTAGTTTATATATGTATATTAGTCAGAAATTATTTTTTCATCTTTATTACATTAAACGCCTAAACTAACAAAACCTGTGTCGAACACACATAATACAATATATAAAATAACTCCTGTTTTTGAGGCAAAGATACTCGACTCATAGAGATGAAATCAGTGTATGATTTTTATCTACTGAAATTCCTATATATGTTCTCGATCAGAGGAGCTACTGGATCTCGTGATCACGTGACCACTACTCCAATCTAAACAAATTAATATAACTTCATATTAGAAACGTACCTACAATACCATCACTTATCTAAGTCAATCGTAATCATAGCAATGAAACGAAGAGGTATCGCTACATTCCATCGTAAATACGGATTAGGAATGTACTTGCATCGATTTGCAGCTACATCAAATATTGAGGCGGTTATACGACTCACCGGGGATGCATAATACCGCGAATATGTTTTACGACACATCCTTACCCCAGCGCGGTTCATAAACTATGAATTCTACCAATCGCAGTCAGGTGCGATTCCGTAGACGCACGATTTATTATCGATGTTCCTATTCCCTTCACTATTTTATCGGTGGCGATATTATTGAATTATTTAATATTATCGATTTTTCGTCGAACGTTTTAGTCGATACATCCCGTGATTTACGATTAGCGATACCGAACCATAAGATTGTGGTAATAAAATATTTAACTAATTAGAAATTTATGCTGATGAACATCTTTGATTTTTTTATTGATCAGTTTGTTTAAGTAGTTAACTTTTAATAGATGTACATATATATTAGTTTTTTTCGTACATCAATATAATTTTTATATTATTTTTATAATTTTTATATATAAAATGTTATTTTGCTATAGATACACAGGCTTTTAAGTTACATCACTTTGCATACAAAACAAAACTATAAAATAAATGGGGACAAAATTATAATACACAATTAGATATATATACCTATATTAATATAAAAAAAAAATATTATCTGACTATTCTCACTTATGAAGCAGCAATTTTATTAAGAAATGAATACTGTAGATATGTACCTACTGTAAGTAATTTTTTGTTCACCGATGCGTTGGTAAATAGAAACGCCCAGAGCTCGACTATCATTTGTACGGCCTAATCGAAAATTTGTCATGAGCGGGGATCAAATCACTATCGTTAACGCAACAGCTCATTGCTGCGACCACTGCGTCAAACTTTCTCCAAACATTTTTTAAAAATAATAATTAAAAAAAAACCGTCTTTTCATCCGTCATACCTAAGTGCCTGAAGTCGAAAGTCTTCGACCAATGTGTGTTAGTGATGACCTGAGATGTGGTCTCTGACTATAGGCCTTTTAAACAAGCTCCAACTCGCACAGCGTGCAATGGAGAAGGCTATGCTTGGTATTTCTCTTTATCGAATCAGAAATGATGAGATCGGCAGACGAACGAAGGTTGCTGATATAGCCCAACGGATTTGCAAGCTGAAATGACAGTGGGCAGGGCACATAGCTCGTAAAACTGACGGCCGATGGAGCAGAAAGGTTCTCGAGTGAAGACGACGTACCGGCAAATGCAGTGAGTTGGACAGACGACTTGAGGAAAATCGCCGGAAGCCGTTGGATGGAGGCTGCTTCGAAGCGATCATTCTGGAGGACTCGGCACTTTGGGAGCGCAATACCGTACTAAACCCCTGCGGGAGCCTTCAGCCGCTTTAATTGGAGGGTCCCGGATCTGCAGACAATAGGATCCCTAGACTCTAGAATCTAGATTAAATTAATGCAAACACCACTAGGCGAGGGCAGTTTTATAATGTGAATATTTTAAGGTTTTATATAGCCAATATTTGTGAAGAAAAATTACAATTAAATACAATTAATTTAAGGGCCTGTTTCATCGGTTGCTGATTAAACTATCTGACATATAACAATATCTAACAAATAAAAGTTTATGATATGTATAAATTTCACCATAAAACTCTACTTTATCTGATCGTATATTTTTATTTGCAACCTGTAAATGCAAAGTTGTAGTTTATTACTCGAGGTGTAACAATCCCTAAGAGCCTGTTTTACCTTCTGATAAAGCTTATCAATCAAGAATATACAAGATAAGCTTTATGAGCAACAGATGTACGCTGTTCGCCCTACATTTAAAATCAGATTAAGGACCTGTTTCAACTCCTGCTGATATAGTCTTTGATAGCCTATCAGTAACTTGTATAATAATAAGATATATAAATATGATAATAAATATAATAATAAAATAGTAATAAGAGATAAACTACAACTTTTAATTTCACTCAACTCATGATACAGGTTGTGAATAGAAATATCTGACAAATAAAGTGGATTTTGATGTTGAAACCAAAAATAACGTACATGTAACTTTTATCTGTTGGATACCGTTACATGTCGGACTATCTGTAACTTTATCAGCAACCGGAGAAATCGACCCTAAATATAACTTGTATAGCAATTACAATTGCAGTTAAGGACGATTTGAGCGAACGTTGTGTTGGTCGTTGTGGTTTTGTTCCTGTAAATATTATTTCGTCATTATTTCTCGTAATTATTAAACAAATTAGAAAATGCTAATTACTTAAATTATTTGTATAAAAGAGTTTAGACAAATGGCAAAATTGTCTAAACTATATATTTACCGAGTTTTACCCGTTTGCCAGAGTTTCTCGAGTAATTCGATTTTAATAAATCTTTTGTCCTTTTCTTTCTTAAGCGCATCATCTCTCTGCCCTTATCCAACTTATATAGGGTCGGCACAACATGTTTTCTTCTTAAACGATGATACTTTAATGAAAGAGTGACAACATTTACATGAACAATATATAGTAGGTAATAGGTATATTTAAAAAAATCCTTTGCTAAATACGTATATATAGTACGGATGGAAAATTTGTCTGTATCACACTAATTCAAGAAAATGACAGCCTGATTAAAAAAATATTTTTTCTGAGATAATCTGTTCATTCATAACGGTTTTAGGCTATATTATATTACAATACATCTAAAAAGAACATAGAAATAATCAAAAATATTAACCGACATGGTAGAACAATAAAAATTCAACACAGGTACCTATAAACCCCATGCATTGGATTATTTGTATAATTGGTATCAAATACAAAATATTATTAATTACATACATTTTTTATCTTTCACGTAAATTAGTAAAAACTGTATTGTATAAAAAAAGTTAAAAAAGTTAAAACGCTTATAAGACGATCGGCAGCCCGCTGCGCGCGCGCACCTCAAACTATACTTGCTATTAGTACTACTCTTGATTAATGCAGATGACATAAGAAATTAATCTTGAAGTCAGTTCTTATATAAATTTAAATTAATTTATATTTCATTACTGAGAACGCGTTAAGATTAATTAAAATAATATCAATGAAAGATACAATTAATTGGTTATGAAAATATTAATTAAATCTAATTATAAGGTATCTACCATTAAATTTAAAAAATATTGTAATTCACACAACTGTACATTTCCAAAAATTTCGTAAAAAGTAAATGCAAGGATCTCAAAAAAATAAAATATAATATAAAAGCGAAAATAATTGCGCTAAAATTTTTCAAAATTCTCCGTAATTTCTACACTGACCTTATTGTAAAATTACTTAGTGTTAAAATGTAGCAATGATAAAATAAAAGATGTAATAATAGCCTTTTGGCATTTATTTCATTTAAATTGTTTAGTTTTATCAAAAGTTATTGTTAGTTAATGACAGTTACAAAATTGTTGCGTTCGACGCCGCGGGCATAGTATATACATACATATCTTAGTAAAATCCTGACGAGTGATTGATAGAAATTTTATGACGTCTATGATTTTACCGATGAACGCATACAGCTGATAAACTTGTATTGAATTAAATACACCTTTTCATGTATGAACGATACTATTAGAAGCGATTGGAGGTCGTATCTTTAAGCGAAATCGTACAAATTATATGTTCAAATCATTGAATAGTTAAAACGCTAGAACTCTAATATGATTTACATCTGAATCGCTTTTTAGGTAATAATTAGATTCGAGTGAATATCGAAATAATTTCGTAAATGTAAAAAGATAGCGATTAATGAGTATATTGGTCTATAAAAAGGTATTTAGAAGTATATACCTGTTAGGAGGCCTTGAGTTTATAAGCAGTCAAGCATTAAAACACAAGACATGATTATTATAAAACAAAACTAGTACTTTTGGGAACGTGCCCTGGTTGATAACTTCCGTGTCGTGGTGTTCCTACCACCAGTTATTAAAATAAGATGATAATGGACGTACTCGTAAATCTTACACTTATTACTTAAAATTTTATGAAAAGTTAGTAAGTTAATTACAAATTTCAAAGTTCATAACTGCGCAATGAGTCGCGAAATAGGTATATTTTAATAATAAAAATCTAATAGTAATATCGATTATTTTATTATATTATCTGATTAATATATTTATATTATGTGACATATTTAAAATTTAAATCTATTTATTGTATCAATAAATAAAACCGTAAAAAGTAATTAAATGATTTTCTACCATATTTATTATCATCAAATTATTTTATAAATAAAGTACATAATACTAATTGCATTGTTTTATTTTGTTAAAATTAAATAACTCGTAATATTGGTATTTTCCATTAAATCGATGTCGCAAAACGATGCTCACTGTTCAAACCGGCCTATATCGCACCTTCGGAAATGTCACTCCTACGCTCGATGCCTTCAACGTTTTCCAACATCTTATCTTTAATTTGGACTGGTTTTCGTTTTTTTTTTTTTATTAGAATAGTTTCGCCTCGATACCGGTCCGACTCCTAGCTGAAGGTTGTTTATAGATAACAGTAAAACGCATATTTATTGGCCGTCGGCTGCGCAACGTTGAGGTCGCTCGTCGTCCAGCAAGGCGACACGAAAATATCATAGTTTCGTGTTTCATAATGAGCGGAACAAGTTTCGTTGGTTACAAAGCGCGGTGGAGTGGACTAGTGACGAAAAATTTTAAAGAAATTTTATCGTTATCGGCGTCGGTTGCCGTCGAGTCGGTTTGCTGGGCGGTGCGAGACGCGCTGTAATGGCCGCGATCGTTGGCGCGGAACGATGCGCATGATTGTGTACGACTGATGATATTTTACGCGAACAATTCCTTTTTCGTCTCGATGTTTTTTCTTGGGAAAACGGCTGTATGAAATATGGCTCGATACTTTAGTCAAGCGAATCTCACCTAGAAATCTAACGGTTCGCTCTAACCCTCTATGCGATGTGCAAAAAGATTTTACTTCCATATAAGATCTACTGTTACGATTTATTATATTAAGATTTCAATGTGGAATTTATTGCAATTATATCGAAGATAGCTTTGAGTTTGTTAAGATACTGAATTAAAAACATATCAAACGAACAAATTCACTTTTTAACCTGTTGTATTTATTGCAATAAATAATTCATTGGTTTATTTAAAGCCACTTTTTTTTTCGTAAATATTCATTTCGTATTATAATATTCTCTATATAAAGTATGAGATTTGAATTAAAGAAAATAATATTTTAAAAAGCGTCGAATAATACAAAAATATGCAATTAATAAAAACAAATATAAATTAAAGCGGCAGCGTTAAAAACGCCTTTTGTTAATACATCGAATGTATTGTACAGTAAATAATTTAAATATATGTAAAAAATTTAAAAAAATGATCATCTCAATTCGACTCTAAGTCGTTCGATGTGATGATTCTAAAGTTTTCATTGAATACGATGTCCAAAACGCGGACGCACCGTGATATACTGATATGAGATTTTTGGAACGCTCGTTAAGCCAATAGCAAAACCACACTATCAATATTAAAATTTATAGCGACAACATAGAACCGGTACTTTGATTCTTATATATTTTTTAATGATTTTTACTAAAGATTTATTAGATAACATTAACAGTCGTTAATTCGACGATTTCGCGACGATTCTAAACTTTGACCTTATTGGGTCAGATCATAATTTAAGATGTCACGATTGAATCGGTGTTATATTTAAATTGGTGTCGTGTTAATTAATAATAAAAAATAATAAAATAAAAAATTTCGTTTATGCAAGGAGGATTTAATATATCGATCAAAATGTTAGAACGTAACTAATGTCAAACCAAGCAATTTCTATACAAACTGGAACGCGCACGTGCACCCAAAAAACGTTCCTAAGAGAGGGATTGCATCTCTTTTTATCATGGATTCAAGAAAACTCGTAAGAAAGAGACAAAATACCAGCAGTCAATGAAATGCTCGGAACGATTTTTTTCAATTATTTATATTTTTTTCAGTTATTTCAAGGTGCAATTTTATTAAGTGAGCGTTCCAGTTATGATATAAATTCCTTGTATCAGACATACTGGCTGCTGCGCTAGCGGTCGCGGGTGCGATCTCGATCGTTGCTTGTTCCTTTAGGATAGGATTCCCAAAGTGGTCGACATTGATCCTTTGGGGTCGAAATCTGTTTCTCAAGTGTCGACATAAACAAAAACTGACTTTAGGGGTCCACAAAGTCTAAAAATCAATCCATATTAATGAACACAAGTTCTTATTTGAAACTTTCAATATACTGTATAAGTTGTGTGACGTGCACCAACTAGTTATAAGAATCATTAATATATTACTAGGAAGTATAATTATTGTACTTTTAAAAAACTCAACAAGTCGATAATTTAGCTATGGGGGGTCTGAGGTATCAGTTCATTATAGAAAAGACGCTTGTCCAAAATAGTTTGGAAATCCCTCGCAGGTACAGCTTATATTGTGTCTCCAGAACCCCGACACAAAATTGTCATCTTACTGGGATCCGTTGAACACGACACTTTAATTATATTAATTATAATTGTATTATATAACATTATATCACATACAGTATGAAATGTTTGTAAATAAATGTACTTCATTCATTAATTATTATTATTAGTTTTTTTTTTTAAACTAAAATTCCTCTACGAGCTTTCAGGCGCCCGTACTCTTTTTATTGCCATTATAATTATATTGTTATTACACAGGCATCATTACATTAGCAGACAATATATTATCAGTATTAACTATGAACTATATTTAGGATATCTAGTTCTGGAACCATGAGTCGACATTGACCATAATTAACCTTACCTATATATCAACATAATATCGAATATTTGAACTGAATTGAATAAGCCTATGAACGTTCTATTGTTGGGAAAGGCATCAGATCAGGTGTGTTTGATAACAACCGGAACCGACTGTTTCACGTAGGTACTCTCCGAGGCACGCTGCGAGATCCACAAGGACATACTCCCAGATCGGAAACAAATATTAATACAAAATAATATCTGCCTCGAGCGGGAATCGAATCAGCGACCGCCGGCGTTGAGCCGAATCGAAGATTCGTAACATCGTAATTATTAAAAATCAAATGCATAATTCTAGGTGTTGTATGTACGTAAATATGTAAGTGTATTTTTTGTTCGATCGCTTGTGCCATCGATTGGCAGCGCGAACGGCTAGAATGCCCACATTAATATTTAATGAGTGTTTTTTTCTGAAACACATTAGCATGGAATTTATTCTGAACATTACACGTTATC
This sequence comes from Euphydryas editha, assembly GCA_036937285.1. NCBI lineage: Eukaryota > Metazoa > Arthropoda > Insecta > Lepidoptera > Nymphalidae > Euphydryas > Euphydryas editha. The sequence goes on along the minus strand of JAUPFZ010000007.1, from coordinate 819,650 downwards.
ATATTGCAAAAAACTATGTATCAGTTACTTATATAAATACATGATCATATATTTGGATTATATTAAATTAAATCACTTTTTAAATATACATTTATTATATAATAAATTCTAAAATATTTTTTCGTTTGATAGCAACACGCTTATATACAGATGATAGATACACAACGAATTCCGTACCACATTAAAAACTTTAGGAAAAATATTGTTTAAAAATATAACTGAAAAAACATTGTATTTATGATATCTTTATATTAGTGTCTCAGCTTTTACGGTTCCAATTAGATATAATTGTACAGATAGACAAACACACAGATTGGGTTAGATAACCCGTTTATCGAAGAAACTTATAAAACTATAATATAAAAACGAAACTCGAAGCGAGTAAAACCATAACGGAAGTTAAGTTAAAGTATTAAACTTTTGTCATTTGGATTTAAACGAAAGTTTAGTAAAAATCACTCTTTCTTTATAATAAATAAATAAATAAATAAACGTCTCACACTCAACGGCCCCCAGTAGAATATGAATCCTGTGTCGGGGGTCCGGAAACACACACAATACACAACGCCCAGACCACGACAAACATCTGTATGGCCTAAACAAATATTTGTCATGTGCGGGGATCGAACCCGCGACCGCTAGCGCATCAGCCAGTTACTGTGACCACTGCGCCAATGCGTCGTCAAATTATATCTCATACATGAACCATTGACATAATTTTTAATGGTATGTGTAAACAAATCTTACTGTCGTTGGTACATAGGTACGGTAGTCTGTTCTTAAGATAGGCAACTTAATAGCTATATTTTAGGTAACAGCCGACTGATGTACATTTTTTTTAAATAAATATTCATATAGAAATAAACATATATATTGCACTCAGAGTCAAGGTGGGAATCGAGCCCACTATCCTGAAGCAGAAAGCATGGAGCAAGCAGATACCCTGCTAACCGTTGCATCGGACCAGTCAAGCGTATACTAAATTGCGAAACAATAATACTTCAATAATAAGAATCTACTAATGATATAATTTATTTTACTATATTATCTGATTAATATTTATATTATTCTTAATCTTTTATTTAAAACTTAAGTCTATTTATTATATCAATAAATAAAATCGTAAAAAATAATGTATCGTTTATCGTTAGCAACGGAGTAGACTAAACATAGGAGTAGGTCTGTAAAATTTCCATTAGTCGGTGGGGATTGATCGAAAAATATATTTTACTTAAATTATATTCGTCTTGACTTCTGTTATTTAATTAAATTGTTTTAAATTGAATTTTTATCTCTATGTTTATGTTGTATTTTATTTTATAATTATTTCGAAAATGTTGGAGGACGATTAGAATCCTGTAACGGGGGTCTAGAAACAGACACAGAATGAATACGTATGCTCTGACCATATATGTATAGTCTTATACAATTTGTCTTGTTTGAGAATAGAACCCTCGACAGTTAGAGCAGTAGCCAGTAGCTGTGTCCACTGCGCCAATCGTTGCCTCGATGATTAGCATAATCATCAGATGTTGATCACTACTCTTGGTAGGGAAATTATAATAATGAAATAGATAGGTAGCGATTAATCACTTCAACGCCAGTGGTAGAGAGTTCGATTCCCGCTCGGGGTAGATATTTGTATTTGTGTAAACGTTTGTTTCTTGTCTAAGTGTGTGCCTCGGAGAGCACGTAAACCCGGCTACCCAGGTTGTTATCAGAGACACCTAATTACGATCGTTACTCATATTAGAGAAATTAAATAAATTATCCGCGAATCCGCAGTGGAGCAGGCTGGTGGATTAAGCTATAAGTCTTGTCCTATATAGAGAAGAGTATTGCCCAGCAGTAGAACGTTTACATGTTAGTTCAGTTCAGTATACTGCATTCTACTCATAACAATAACAATTATTATTACTAACAAATGTGTATATATTTTCTATTAATATTATAATATAATTATATAACACGTATCGCAATTATATTTCTGTAATGGTTATAAATTATATAATGATTACAGAAAAGTTAATTAATAGTATCTATCGGTACGCGAGCCCGCATAGCGTCACATATTTTTCCCATAGAGGTACATAAAACAGTTCGGAGCATAGAAATGTGAGCGATAAAATTTCATTAGGCAGATGCTTACAGACAAATTAGTATCATAATTTTTTTACGCAATAATAACCTATTAAACTCCGTTCATCGTTAGAAATAAATTCTAAGTATTACCCGTCTCTTCACCTCAGTCTTCACTCTCAAAATGACAAGTTAAGTAAACCAAATTGTAACTTGAATTCTTATTTTAATTCTTTCTCTGTAAAGGTTGTAAGACTGTGGAATGCACTTCCATCTGATATTCGTCAACCTTCTTCTATCTCTATCTTCAAAAACCGCTCTAATAACTTTTACTTAACTATGACTTAAATATTTATCCTCTACTATATATAATTGTATCCAATTTCTACCTTATTATTTGTTACGTGTATACCTATGTATTTTTTTGTATCAGTTATATGTAACGTCGCATTTTACATACATAAGTACTATTTAATATCGTATATATTGCGTATGTGTATATATGTATATGTATGAAGGTGTATTATATAGGTTGTAAATATTAGAATATAATTTTATATTATTAAAGATACATAAACCTGTTATGTTACAGGATTCTTTCTGTTCTGTAGTCTGGAATAGATAACTATTGGTGATAAGACCCTTTGCACGCTCTGTACTTAATTTTAAGCTTTTCTTTGCGTATAATTTTGTAAGTTAATTTGGGAGTGCAATAATATTATTTATAATTAGAACTAACATTGAAGTTGAAGAATTTGTATTATAAGTATTTGTATATTTCGTGTTATAAGTTTCGTTAATGATGATTGCTACAACTTTACGTTAGGATAGATTGTAACATAATTCTATATAGCTTATGCAAATTTCATTTAATGTGGATTTCTAATGGTGAAAGAATTATAAATGAATACAAATGAAGATAATCTTACGAGTACATGCTGCTGTATTAGGATAGACTTATTGTGCAAAGTTATCAATTCTAAAATTACGACATAATTTCAAGTACGAGTACCTATAACACATATCAAATATATTCGTTGATGTTGTCTATGTTTAGGTTATAAAAATAAATATACTAAAAACAAACTGTGCCCGTGACTTCGTTTGCGATTAAACATTTTTCAATATCTGCTATTAGTTCCCACTCTCCCTCTAAAGGAATAAGATTCCTTTCAGTTTTTATATAAACTACTAGCTGCTGTCCGCGACGTCGTCTGCGTGAACGCTATTAGATTACACGTTGTTACAGAATGCGTTGAAGAAATAAAGGTTCACTGCTCGTTCTCCGTAGGTGATAGGGTGATAATATGTAGCCTATATGTTGACCCGACTTCTTAATAATATTCGTGACAAATTTGAAGTAAATCCATGCAGTAATTTTTGAGTTTATCTCGGACATACATACAGACTAACAGACAAACAGACAAACAGACAAAAATTCTAAAACTATATTTTTGGCTTCGGTATCGATTGTAGATCACACCCCGACTATTCTTTAAAAAAAATATTCAATGTACAGTTTTGACTTTTCTACCATTTTATTATATGTATAGATGATGTACCTTTTTTATAACAGTAGTGTATATAAATATACACGTATTATTTATTAAAATATTTTGTCACTTGATTGTAGTCAATTATAAAAGAAAATATCTTAATTTAATATAAAGGAATCGGTTAATAACTTTGTTTTTTCAGAGCAACACATAGTTTAATTTGCCGGTTTCAATTCTGAGTATTTACTAAGATAATCGACATTATATATTTATTATTTATCTTGTTCAAAATTTCAGTTGTTAATAAAATTGTATTTATTCATCCACTCAAGTTCAAATACATTTATTTAAATCTGTAGTTGATGACACTTAATATTAATACAGTTTTTTTTCGAATATGAACTTATTAATTTAATGTAATGAAACTAATAAGTTTATTAATATTTGGAATTATTAATTTTAGTTTTACACGGGAGAAATTCGGAATTGACCTTAATTTTTTATTTCATATATTACTTGTTACTTTCATCTAGTAGGGAACCTTTCCTAATTTTTTTTCTGGGAAAAAAAATATCCAGCGTCCTAGCTCGCAGTATAGACTCAAATCATGTGTTGTTTGACAGAGGGACAAAAGTGGAAAAAAAATACAGTTTTGGCTTAACTATAGATTATAGAGTCCTCCAAAAAAAAAAAAAGGAAAAGAAAGTTGACAAATTATATTCAATATACAGGAATCGGAACTCACAACATTGGAACCTGTTACAGTTTTTTATAACTAAAAAATTCGTAGTCCTTAGATTGATAGTCTGTGTCATCATAGATAATGTAAAACCTATAACGGCACCACACACATCAAAATCCGTCGATGCGTTAAGAAGTCACGGTAGAATGACTTACCTATAATTAACTAACGAAAAAAAAATATGTTATTTATTTAATGATATAATAATTAAACAACACTTAAATTGTTAACTATTTCAATTAAAGTTTAATGCCTTTGTTTTAGACTTTTTTCTCTTTTTAGATTATGTTTTAGAAACAAAAACCAGTATACCATACACGTACTGGATTAACTTGGGGAATTAAACTGCATGTCTTATTCCTTACAAGCTAAGTAGCCCTAGATTTGAAATAGGACTTTGCAGACTTTCCTTATATCTTAATAATTTGTAACTTATTTAATTAAAAGTCTACAAACGGATTTTATAGTGTTTATTTCAATTTCAGTTTTACGATATTATTTTTATTTTAAATTATTTCCCGACGTTTCGGACCCTTTACAGCGTCCATGATCTCGGGGGACTGAGGTGGTGGGTGTCCGAATTATCAATTAATTGTTACATACCTCGCTTTTTATACAATTTTAAATTATTACTATTAACCGTTCCTATTCATGCAGAATGAGCTTATTGTGTCTGGAAGTCGTGCTGTGTTCTTATTTTCCTTGGGTTTAATTAATTTTAGTACTGGCTCCCAAGCTGGTGGTACGTTCCAACCATCCTCTCTATTGAAATTAGGATGTTTTTTTATTTCAATAGCCTCGCGAATCATCCTTGGTAGGAATCGGTGTTCTTTAGTGAGAATTTTTGGCTTATCAAATCTGATATAGTGGTTGGTACCTTGTTGAGTATGTTGATACACAGCAGACTATGCCGACCGTTGGTGTTTCATGTCAGCTATGTGTTCTTTGACGCGTGTCTCTATACTCCGCTTAGTTTGCCCTATATATGAGAGACCGCATTCACAGTCTAACCGCTGGGCTGCTTCTGTCGCCTACTAGTCGACAAGATTTTACCCCTAAAATGGCCCGTCGACTACTAGTTGACAAGATCGAAGCGGTCCGGATGTTCTAGAACAAAGTTATATAATAACCACCTTTGTCGCGCTAAGGCCAATTTGTGTTATATATCTCGCTTCTTCGTAAAATTTGCTATATATATATTCATAGTCACATATCATAAGCAAAATAAGAGACGAGCAATAAGTCAAAAAACGGCGGGACACTTTAGCCAACAAGGCTTGAGAGGCCCGGACATAGGAGCGGTTAATTTGTAGACCCCTGCATCGTGTAAAGGTATTTGGCACTTGACAGATGATAATAATTGACTTATCTTCGTTGACGGCTTGTAGTAAGTTTTGATTGAAGCTCGCTTCAAGATGTAGCCAATCTTGTCAGTGACTCCTCTGACATATGGTAGTACGGCAGGCTGGCGCTCAACTGTGGCTGTCTTCTTCCTCCGGGATCTGTGACGCTGACGCGGTGCTCGGAGGTTGTTGTCTCGCAGTATCTGCTTGACGTGCTGTAGCTCTGCGTCCAGGTGTTTCTCGTCACAGATCCCGCGAGCTCTCTGAAACAGAGACAAACCAACGGCAGAGAGTTGTCTAGGATAGTGGTGAGAAGCACCGTTTAAATACTTGTTTGTGTGGGTAGATTTTCTATACACTGAATGGGCTTCTTCTTGTCGTTCTGACGGTTTTGTTAGAAATGTCAGAAAATTCTATTGTTCCTGTACGCAATATTCTGGCTTTCTGAAAATTTATAACAGAATCTGACAATGTCGCACACACGTATGAAATATGCAAAACAGAATGGTAGCTGCGGAAATTACGCGCCGTCTCAGAAACGTGAATAAAAAATAGTTAAATGCGAGTCAAATAGCGACAATTCGTTGTTTAATTTTCCACTTCCATCTTTACAAATACTTAATGTTAATATCTTTCTATATTGAAGTGAAAAGATAAAAAAGATGTTTTCTTTTTAGTTATCTTTGATCAAAGTATGACCGATAACACAATTGATTATCTTTACATTACAAAGATATAATATTTATATAAATATGTGTATTTTATTTCGAATCAGTGTTAAGCTGAACAACCGGTAAGTACTATGCGGGCGTAATGTAAACATTTTATGTTAATTGACGCGAGTGATAGCGTGGCATCTATTTCAAAGATATCTTGTTAATGTACTCGTTGGCGAAGCATGTACCCATCTGGGGTTCTGATAACGTTCGAGACTAGTGTATGTTACACGGATGCGTCTATATAATATATGTTAATGTGACTTTAAGAGTATCAATCGGACGTTTGACTTCTTTATTGCCTATGTGCAAGATTACTGGAATTGCTTTGAAAATAATTTGATCAATTTTTGAAATAATAAAATTGAAAGGCTTCTTTTGTTAACAAAAATTCTAATTCTTATTGACATAAGAGAGTGTTGTGTTATTGTTATTAAACGAATAAATATTTAGAGACTATGACGTAGTTTTTGATTGTCGACACAGAATGCGGAGAAATAGAGTTGGAGAAAGAGAGAGAAACCACAGATCAAAGCACATAGTTTAGGCATATGTATGTCAGCACAGATTACAAAACCTATATATAGTCAAAAAATATCACTGTAGAATGTTATTATGATGAAATAAAGTATTATAATCTCCTCAGTCATCCTGGTATCCTGGTACCCTGGGCGACGACCGTGGCGCGGCCGTCGACCTTGCGAGAAAAACCGTGTCAGGAAAGCGCTTTCCTCCTGTTTGTTATGCACACGACATGTTTGGAGCTCTACTTTTACTTTTCTTTTAAAGCTTATCTCGGTTTTATTAAAATAAATGTATTCATTATGTATTACAACCTTACGATCGTATTACACTCTTTAATAAATATAGGTATTTAAAAAAAGAAATAGTGTAGCCGTCAAACCTACACAACACAATTATACATTATACGAGTGTATGTCACCTGAACTTGACTTCTGCTTAACTAATTTGTATTTGTTTTGAATTAGCCAATCTATATTTATATCCGTTTTGATGGCATGCAATATTGCACCGTAATAACTTATTATTTTTCGTTAAATTTCTTGGAGTTTTATTTATGTGTTTTAATCAAACACTATTGAATATATCGTCGTGAAATTGTATTACTAACATTTATCACGACTTATCCTTACTTCTGATAATATTTACGTTTTCCAGTAAACAATAAATAATATTTTAGTATCAAACACATATATATATAACATAACAATGTGTAATCCTTATTGCGAAACAAAGGCAACCAAATCGGTTGAGAATAGTGACAGCTCAGTCGCGGGATGCACGTAGACGCGTCCAACAGACGTCCGGCAGCCGAACAAGGCGCAGGCCAAATCGAGCAAGTTGCCGTGCGGGAGCAATACATCCGCGGACAGAATACTAAGTGGTTCGAATCGATAGTAAAGAAATCCAGCCGACAATGTTTTGGGGTGTTCTAGCTATTTTGAAACATTTCTGCTACTTAAATCAGAATCCTGACGAAATAAACTACAATCTGTGAGCGATAGACGCCGTGGAATAATGTATAATATAATAATAATCTTCGTTCAACTGTCGGGTGTTGAACTCTGCTTTTGTTTAATAATACTTTCTTAGTAATCGATAAATTTTATAGCTCATGTCTGTTGAATTGAATAAGTGTTAGATATTTCTTAGGGTTCCTTACACAAAGTTAACGGAACCCTGTTGCCTAGACTTCGCTGTTCGTCTGTCTATTACGGAGTTATATGTAGTACGACGGACGCTACAACATCATAAAAATTAAGAAAATTAAATTAAAAATAAAGTCCACCAAGAAACGAATTGAAAAACCGTTGCGACGTCATTTAATTATATTTAACAGAGGTGTATTGTTAAACGTTATCATTATACACAACCCTTTGTTTGGGAGTCCAACTCATACTAGTTAATTACTACGCTTGTATACGGTACAATACTACACTTTCATAGAAAATTGAAGTTTAGTAGATTAGCTGTATTTAGGATTAGGACACAACAGAGAGCTAGAAAGAGGCAGAGTGATGCAAATATCTTCAATTAACTTAGCCTTGGCTACCTCTTACAACCCCACCCTCTACTCCTTCCTTAACCCATTAAAGTGTATCGCTTTCTTAGTGCTGCAAGAGTTTACGGGCAGAGTCACTAAGCACCTGGTGAACTACAAACTCGTATACTGGTAATTTAATATATACATATTATATATTGTTTAAGTTTATACTTACTATGTATATGTTTCAATTGAAACACCGATGCCAATATCTTAATAGTGTTGCCATAAATGAAATGTGATTTAACTTATAACACTTTATAAAAATATATTATTATATTTTCTGAATAAAGTTATTAATAGTTAAAATATGTAATACATAAGTTTATTATTAGGTTTACTTATTTTTATAAAATAAAACATGCTACTAAAACAAGAAAAATTAATAATTCAATATTTAGAAGTAAAAAAAAACAACTTGTTTTTTTTTTACAGATATCTTATTTTTTATCATGTTAAATCATAAATAAACATAAGCATTTAAATAAATCTTATATAAAATGAAACAAAACTCAACACATATTTATTTAAAATCAAATTTAACATAATATACATAAAAATTTTAAATAAATATATTTATTTACACTAAACCACATTAAAATGTATTTGAAGGTAAACAAATATCGTGACTTTGTCTGTCATAAGTCTAAATTATGTTTATATTGCCTTAATTATGAGTAGCCCGTGGCACAGTTGGCAGTTGCCCTGTTTTCTGCTCCGAGATTGTGGGTTCGATTCCCGAGTCTGGGTGTAATATGTATTTATTTATCTATGTATTATTTATATGTATTTTTATTAAAAAAAAATCATGTATATCAGTCGGCTGTTACCTAAAGCACAGGCATTAAGTTGCTTACCTTAGGGACAGACGACTGTGTTTGTTAAACACATTTATATTTATTATATTTTTTTATTATTTATTAATTGTTTGTCAGATTTACGTGTAAAAGGTTATTAAATATTAAATTAATCACATGACCTAAACAAGTACATGTTGGTACCTAACAATAATTATCATTTAATTAAGAAATATTGTAAAAGAATAAATAATAAAAAATAAAAAAAATTAAGATAGCGTATAAATTTTGCGTAAATTAATAAATTTAATATTTCATTTGATTAAGTTGATTATTTGTGTGTGTTTGTGTATGTTTGTATTTTACGAGTAGGAAGAATTGCGATGATGACATTTTGAGTATACCCATTATCCTACCTATAAATTATCATACACTTTAACTTAGTTTCGTCTGTATGTTGATAAGTACGAGTATTAAAGTAGGGCGATCAAAGTAGCGAGTGATATCTTGTTCATTCAAACTTACATAATATTGTCTAGACGAATATCTTAAAAAAAAATTAAATCTAGTTTCCTCATCGCAGTTCAACATCATAAAATTGATTTTTGTGTGTTTGAATATTAGCTTGATAGTTTGTTAGCAATTTTTTCACATTAAACGCTAAATTTGTATAATTTATTTAGTTTTTAGCCGTGTTCGTTTAAATTTGTTATAAATTAACACTTTTTATTATTGTAATCTCGGATTTAATGAGACGACCTGTTTATTGTACATTAATAATTTAAATTTATAATAGGTATGACATTAGTAGCTACCGCGATTGACACTTCAGCTCTCACGGTATTTAAAAAAAAAGGTATATATTTAACTTTTTTTTTTACCAAACTAATCCAGATCCAGATTATACCAGATCCAGACGTCACACAAAATGTCAAATGGTTTTACAAATTTTAGAAAAAAATATCGTATTCTCGAGTATTCTAAGCCACTTAAAAATAGATTATATCGAATATAAATAAAATAATAATATACTTATTAATAAGAGTTTCAAATAGTAATAGTACACATGTAATGATATAGTATATTTTGAGTATCATTTAAATTATGTCCTTGTCGATTGATAGTGTGAAATCAGATGATTCTTGTCGTATCTCAAATCACAATCGCGATACTTTTCAACACAATGCCATCATTATAATGATTCTATATATTTCAAACATTAGCTTATTCATATATAATAGTATATTACTTTATTCACATTTTATTAATTACTTTAATTGGGAATATTTCCCTAACAATTTTTTTTATATTATTTCCGTATTCTAAGTCAAAATTTTTTCTATCTTCATTATTAATGAACAGACGACTTTATGCATCGATACATTAACTCCGTCTTTTGTCAGGGAATATTCATCGCTTTCCCCAAATTATGTATTTGTGTTGTTTGAAGTCGGAACACCTTGTCGAATCTTGGAGAACAGTGAAAAAAAAAAATCTAAAAAAATTGACCCCACGTCTCATAACCTCCACTGGTGACTGGCTGGCTGGCAAATAATGCATTTGCCTAGAGAGTCGGAATTGCGATTCAACAGGGAAATGATGCCAGTATTCTTGGCACCATTCCACGCGTACATGATTTATACCAAAATTGTCTGTAAATTATTAGTTTCAGTTTTGCTTTGTAATTATATATATACTACGCACAACAATTAAGGGAGCAGAAAAAAAAATCCAAATTTTTGGGGGATTTTTAACAGGCAGTAACTTATACAAAAATGGTCGTACAGCAAAAACAAAAAAAGCAAATGGTAGCTCTAAGTGCTTAGTTTTTGGACCTGAGTTTGAAAATTTTTTTTTAAACATATTTTTCGAATTATCATAAGAAAACCACCGAAAAAAAAATTTCGATTTTTTTTTAGTATTTTTTTTAAATCTACGGACGTGGAAAATTTTTTTTCGACTTGACCTCTATATGGATCGAATAGCTTTTTTATTCAGCTTTAATTTGGTTTTTTAAAAATCTCGATACGAGCATTTCTCGCTGAGATATCGGTGTTTGAATGGAAAAAGATAATTTTGTCTTTGATTACCAATATCTCAGCAACCAATGATCGCACAGAAATTTTGAGGTTGGTTTCAAAAACTTAAATAAATTATCTACAAGGATCGGCAATTGAATTTTGAAAAAAAAAATTTTTTTCAATCATTACATGACTTTGAAAAAGCAACCAAAAAAGGGCTTTTTGTGGTTTTTTGGAAAATGAAGCGCCCAATCAAAAATATTGCGGAAATCACAAATGTTAGGTGTGCCTTTTACTGTTCAATATACCCACAAAAACCCTACGAAGTTTCAATTTAATCCAGCCAACCGTTTTTTTCCCCACTTGATCGAATTTTTGAAAAAATTATCGGAGCAAGAATTTCGCTCTGAAAATGTCATAACTTTTAACAAAAACGAAAAACAAAAAAAAAATCATTTTTCTCTCAATTCTGTATTAGTAACTTGGAAAATTTAAGAAAAAAAAAATCGAAAATTTTTGTTGCGTGACGACGACCTTGGCCAACTCGTCGTTGATCACCACCGTCGTCACCGGTTTCCAAATACCGATTGTTTGCGCGAGATACGACAGATGAACTAATGTCCATACGATCCCCGACTTGTCGGTAATTGTATCCTTCTTCCACTATAGTCACTATCTGAGCGACTTGTGGCGCGGATAAATGCCGCCTAGGCATTATGAAAAAAAAAAAAGAAAAAGAAAACTAAAGTTTGCAAAAACTCAGTTAATTTGCTTTTCTAAAAATTAAAAAATACGGTAGTTTTGAGAAGAACTGTTGATTGGCTCGATTACCAAGAAAGCAGGTTAGTTTTAAGAAAAACTGTTTTTTTTAGATACTGTTTAAATTCGCACAAAAAAAATTATTGTCCCAATATTCGCAGAACGAATATTCGACTTGCCTTGGGGGTATTAACTTTTAATTTATTCAATTAATTTGTGACTAGGAAAATTAAAGTGCGGAAGAGGAAAATCGGTGAGAAAGTGAGTCGCTACATTTTTTTTTATTTTGGGCCAAAAAAAAAAAATTCAAAAATTTTGGAATTTTTTTTTCAAAAATTTTCCAAGTCACTAATACAAAATTAAGAGAAGAAAAAAAAATCGAAAAAAAACCGGAAACCGGTGTGGAAACCGGTGATTATCAACGACGACTTGGCCAAGGTCGTCGTCACGCAACAAAAATTTTCGATTTTTTTTTTCTTAAATTTTCCAAGTTACTAATACAGAATTGAGAGAAAAATGATTTTTTTTTTGTTTTTCGTTTTTGTTAAAAGTTATGACATTTTCAGAGCGAAATTCTTGCTCCGATAATTTTTTCAAAAATTCGATCAAGTGGGGAAAAAAACGGTTGGCTGGATTAAATTGAAACTTCGTAGGGTTTTTGTGGGTATATTGAACAGTAAAAGGCACACCTAACATTTGTGATTTCCGCAATATTTTTGATTGGGCGCTTCATTTTCCAAAAAACCACAAAAAGCCCTTTTTTGGTTGCTTTTTCAAATTCTTGTAATGATTGAAAAAAATTTTTTTTTCAAAATTAAATTGCCGATCCTTGTAGATAATTTATTTCAGTTTTTGAAACCAACCTCAAAATTTCTGTGCGATCATTGGTTGCTGAGATATTGGTAATCAAAGACAAAATGATCTTTTTCCATTCAAACACCGATATCTCAGCGAGAAATGCTCGTATCGAGATTTTTAACAAACCAAATTAAAGCCGAATAAAAAAGCTATTCGATCCATATAGAGGTTAAGTCGAAAAAAATTTTTCCACGTCCGTAGATTTAAAAAAATAACTAAAAAAAATTCGAAATTTTTTTTTTCGGTGATATTCTTATGATAATTCGAAAAATATGTTTAAAAAAAAAAAATTCAAACTCAGGTCCAAAAACTAGGCACTTGAGCTACAATTTGCTTTTTTTGTTTTTGCTGTACGACCATTTTTGTATAAGTTACAGCCTGTTGAAAATCCCCCAAAAATTTGGATTTTTTTTCTGCTCCCTTAATTGTTGTGCGTAGTGTAGTATTGTATAATTTCAAAATAAATATTAAACAAAATATATAAAAAAGTAATCTTTATGATATCAATTATTCTTATTTGTATGGCCTTTTACGCCAATGTGACGTAGAATGGAAGAGACATAATGGAGATTGGTCGGTTGGTGGTTGGAGAACACAAGGATTGTTGGAAAATACATTATTGTGCTTCAACTAAAACAACATAAACAAATGTTGGTAAATAAAAGAATTCACTTGTTAGTACATAATATTAATTACCGCATTTTGTCTTATCATCGTTATAGTAATCAAAACTATTAATAATAATAATAAATAAAATAAATAAATACATGCATTCAAAAACATTCTAACCACGATCTTATTAAAAAAAAATGTATAACATATCTTATTATTTAAGTTTTTAGGGGTTGTTTTTATATAACAATTTCACTGATACTCTGCTCCACAGTTCAAACTTTAAAATACTTATATAATGATTCAGATGAACAGACTATCCACATTTATATCATTAAAACATTTTCATCTCATATCGTATAATTTAAAACTTAATTAATATTAATGAATAAAATTGGAACACAATAATGATAAGAGTGGACGATGCTTTTAGTTTATATTATTTGAGAACATTGTTAAATTATTTGAATATTAATAAATATAATAAAATACATATAAAAAGTAAATAAATAATGGAATAACATTTAACAGAAGAATATGTTAAAATGAAACGATTTTTACTTTAAATATTAGTTTCACCAAAATTTGTTTTCGAAATTCGAAAATATGTAATTAGAAATTAAAAATAGTCGTAACAAACTTAGTAACTAATAATACGAGTACGTTGTATATTTCAAATGACATTCGTAGTTTATTGATTATTTTAACAGTTCAATAAACATATTAAATTTTTAAGTTAACTTGTCTGTAATCCTGACCGCATAGACGAATCTTCCTCTTGTGTTATACATCTGATATATCATAATCTAAACAGATAATCTAAATAGAACTTTGTCACTATTGAAACCTAATAAATCAAATGAGTAAAAACTTGTAAACATTAAAATATGTAAATTTTTAACTAATGAAACCCTAAATGCTATACGGTGACCGACAGAGACGAATAGTCCCCAGCTCTTTTTTGCTGAGGTGTTGTAAAAGGCGACTAAGGTCATAATGGTGCAAACATCTGTAAAACAAAGAGGATGATGATGGGAAGCAGCGTCACCATATCCTGCTACAATACCCTGCGCTCGCGAACCAACTTGGCAAGCGTGGTGGGTATTGGCAAACCTTCTCAGAGATGATGTGGAAGGCGTAAGCGTAGGGCTTAGCAGTGGATATGCAATGGCTGATGTGGTAGGGGGTGCGTGGGTGGTGCGGTGGAAATTCTGAATGTCAAACTGAAACAATATTTAAAAATAATCTATCAAATGTCAGTTTTCATACGACCTTGCAGAACTTTGAGAAACAGTTTCGAAGCTTGCTTTCTATGTGGGGGTTGAGGATAAGTGGAAAATTATTATTTACGGCAGTTGGTAACTTTTTAATTTTTTCTTATTTTCTCTTTATTCATACTTTTTATTTTTTCAAATCAGTCAAACTTCTTGCTCTAGAACACGAACATAATTTAAAAGGTATTTATATACATAAAATAGAATAATAATAGAATGAAGTTTTTGCTTACATCTATATCTACTAATACTATAAATGCGAAGTTTATGAAGTTTGCCGTGCGGTGACCGGCAGGGAAGAACAGTACCGACCTCTTTCTTGCTGAGGTGTCGAAAAAGGCGACCAACGCCATAGTGATGCGAACAACTGTACACCAACCAGTACGATGATGGGCAGCAGCGTCACCATATCCTGCACAACATACTGTGCTGGCCAACCCGCCAGACAAGGGTGGCGAGTATTGCATACACGCAGAGACGTCGCAGTTCATCTGATTCTGATACGTTGTTGGTAGGAAATTACACAGCATAACTAACTTATTTAGACTTCTAGAGTTACACCTTACTACTAGTTCTGTTACTAACATATAAATTAAATCATTGAATTATTTATCAATGCCTTATATATCAGTGTCGATCCTGTTATATGTCTGATATTAAAATGCCTGGAATGTCAACATTCGCTTTCTGGATTTTATCAGTATATATATCGTTAGTTAAAACCATGAGTAAAAACTGTACTAATAACGACTTGTATTTTATTTATTAATTAAATATTTATTATGTTCCGTTTCGATAGGAATGTCGGAAAAATCTATAATATATAACGAAAGTGACAATGTCAGTTGGTCCGTAAAATACTGTCTTTACGTCCCGACTTCACACGAATATATTATCATAATTTTCTAAGAGTCTGTTTAACTGGTTGCTTATAAAGTTTCTGATAGTCATACGACGTATGACGATAACTTCATTTTTTCTGTCAGATATTTCTATTCGCCACCTGTTAAACTAAACATTGTAATATATTATTTTCCTGATGATAAAGCCTTTTTGAAAACGTATCATCAACTTATGTGTGTGATAAAATTTATAAATTCAGTAACCGGTAAAATAGGCCGTAAGACGTTTAAAGTATGTAAGTACGTTCAAATCTAAAAGAGTAACTTTTGAGTTTGTTACCGGTTGTTCTTAGTAGAATCTAGGTTTTGAATCCGATGGTAGCTTAACATTAACATACTATATTATAGCACAGTAACAATTTAAAAGATATATAAAATAAACTGTTAGGTGTAAAATATAAACATATAGTTTATTATATGTTAGTATACTAAGCTTTCCTCCTGTTTTCACCTGGGCTGATTTGTTGCTACTATTCCACCAATCGTAAATGCTATCGTTATTTTTTTTTAGTCTATATTATTTTTATACTATGTCTTCTTTACTAAAATTAACAAATTCTAAATAAAAATATGATCGATTACAAATTCTTGCTCTAATAAATCAGATAATTAAATTATCAAAGCCTAAATTCAATATCGATCTCATTATTATATTATAACTAGCGGCCCGTCCGGCTGCACCTGGGGTATGTATATGTACCTACACTTTCCTCATAAATCACTCTATCTATTGGTAAAAACCGCATGAAAATCCGTGTAGTGGTTTTTGAGTTTATCTCGAACAGACAGACAGAGACAGACGTGGCGAAGAATTTTGTTTTATAATATGTAGTGATGATCGTGCCGCCTACGTTACGATTGCATGGATTTGGAACTGTCCAAAAAGATAACACATAACTATTGTTCAAATTAAATGTTCAATCGTAACGATTAAATAAGATTTTAAGACAAAATATGATTTAATTATATCAGAATTAATATATATTTCTTACTCGAAATTTCGGTAAACAGTGTTAAGTTTTAAAGTGGGACAAACCGATGGACTAACATTTTAAGTGTGTATATTATTATTAGTTTTGTAATAAATTTATAAAGCTTATGAAACATTATAAGGAAGACGGTTTTTTGATTTCCGCAATTTATACTTATATAGACATTTAAAAGTATATTTATTTTAAAATATTAATAACGGTATCTTACACAACAACAATTGACAGAAATATTGTAATTGTCGGTGATTTGTAATTTAGTAACAAGATGCTAATTACATATGTATATACAAGTATATATATATTAAATGAATAAATTCAATTATTTTGCTGTTTAACTTTGATACTCATCTCTGGATATTCCATGTTGGGGTAAGAAAACATGATCACAAATACCCAGATGATAACAGACATATGAATACATAATATGTCAATACAAATATTTCTCAGGAAAGGGGATCGAAACCGCGACGCTGTTTTCAAAACAGTCACTGCGTTAACACTTCGTTAAATAGTTGGAGAATGTTTAATAATCATTTTAAATTACAGAGATTTATTACTTATTTATTGTTGTTTTACCTAAAAAAACCTCATTAGAAAAAACACTCCTTCTTGTTTTTAATTCATTAAGAGTAATAATAATTATGTAACATGTTCTTAAAGACAGGCAAAAGTCTGTTACAATGATTTTTAACAGTAAAACCAGCTTCGAGATAAAATATAAGGTATGCAATCATAATTGATTGGTAGATATGTTTTTTTTTTTTCAAAAATGGCACATTCCATACTCAGCGTCATTGGCATTTTGATCACGTACTGTAGTAAGTACGAGTATATCTTGCTACCGGACTTACAGCCCACAGGTAGTTGCTATTACGCGCAAAAGACAAAAATGTCTCAAGATAATCGTATTTTTTAATAAAAAATTTTTCTTTCTTTTGATAAGGTTTTTAATGATCTTTCGAAACACTAATTTAATTCAAACTGTTTTTAATCTCAAAATAATTTATGTTCATGATTTGGTTTCTAAGTTTAAATTTATGTTATCTATTTTCTTATTCTTTTTAAATTTATTTTTATTCTACATTCTAAAATTTTAGAAAATTTACCAGACATATAAATTTATGTATACTTCTGATTTCCACGCTTTGTGACGTTTTAAATTTGTATTTTAATTTGTAAATAAAAAATTTACTTTTTATTTGAACAAATACAGTATAATTTATTTGTTTAAATTATATATACTCATATAAATGTGCTTCATTTGTGTAAATATATTCAAATTTTACGACGATTTTGACTTACGTTTACGCGTACTCTTTTCAAGTAGGAACACGGCGTATTAGTTATTTCGCAAATATGGTCGATCATATTTTATTATCAAAGCAAATTGAAAGATAAGGATTTGGTTAATTCGAAATTAAGGAAATATCGATATAACTAATTATTTAACAGACATTTTTTAATATCCGTTTATAATTAATAATTTAATCAGTCTTCGCCCGCGGCTTTACGTTCGATTGCTTCATAAAAATATTTAATTTTCTATTTATTTTTATTATTATGATTTCAATTTCGTCGATTAAAAATGTTATGTTTAATTTATTTATTAATTGAGAATCTGTTATAATGTAATGTCTAAAAAATATTATTTTTCTCATTATAAATTGGGAATAAATCTTTTAATTTTAAGTTATTTGTTTTTTTTTTCTGATACCCGTTTTTTTTTTAAAAGAAAAGTAAATTTACTTTGAATTGAATTAAGAAAATGAGGACGTTTGATTCATTGAACATTACCGTTACGTTTTGAATTATTTATACACATGCAAAAAATATAATTATAAAAATAATAAAATACCTACTATCGAAAAATAAACATAATACATAATTATAAGAAGTTTCTTTTTGTTGTTTTATACTTTCTGTGTACTTCCATGTAAATAACATATTATACCGACGACCGTTCTGGTGTAGTGGTGCAAGTTGTCGCCTCAACACCGGCGTACTTGGCTTCGGTTCCCGCTCGGACTTGATCGGTATTAGTATAAATATTTGTTTCCGGTCTGGGTGTATGTCCTTGTGGGTCTCCCCACCGTATCTCGGAGAGTATGGTTGTTAACATCTGATAACAATCGTTACTCATGATAGGGAAACTATCTGCCAACGCGCAATGGAGCAGCGTGGTGAATTAAGCTCCAACTCTTCTCAGAGGTAGGTAGAGAAGAGGCCTTTACCCAGTAGTGGGACGTTTACAGGCTGTTTCAGTTCAGAATAAAACGTTGTATTCAGAAGAATCATCTGTTTTTATATAAACAAAAAAAAAAAACAAATGAAAATAATATTAAGTTATTCATGTATAATCCCATTTCCTTATTTACTTATTTGCAACTTGTTTCTAAGCTTACTTCTCTCTCTAAACTTTTCGAGCGTTTAATGTATAACCTTTTCGATAAATAATATTTATCTCAGTTCCATTTTTTATATCTAAACAATATTCTCAGACCTTACTAGTGTTATTTTCTAATAGACCGAAGTAATGTTATTGAAATGTAAAATGTAAGCGTCCCACTGCTGGGCAAAGTTCTATTCTAATCATATAGGAGAAGGGTTGGAGCTTAATCCGCCACGTTGGTCCACTACGAGCTCGCAGATAATTTCCCTGTCATGAGTAACGATCGTTATCAAGTGTTTATGCTCTCCGGCTCTAGCTTATGATAAGTCTAAAACAGTGGTTACCAAAGTTGTCAGGACTACGATCTATCTAAAACAAGTTATCAAACTCGGGACCCACCTCTAGGAAATATAACCGTTACCAATATGAATAAAGGTATTTTTCAAATAAAAAGTTTAAATACATTTTTTTTGATACTTAATCAAATAACTATATCAAAAAGTTATTTCAATGGGAAGGATGAAATTGTTTCCTATGTTTCGCCTTTACAGTTTCAACGGTTGTTAGTGCGTCGTTCTACAGACAGTGCCCATAAAAAATTCGCTCGTGACCCACCAGTGAGTCGCGACCCATAGATTGGGAAACCCTGGTCTAAAGTTTATAATTATTTCCGAAGCAAATTATGTACATTTGTTTAAAGCATTGAGACAATTACAGATTCAAGACAGCTTCACTATATAGCTTCTTATGTATTTAGAAAGAAAGAAAAATAATATATTTATTTGGGACTTCACAAACATTGCACACACAAAATTATAACTTAAGTTTAAGAATATATATAGGTAAACTAAAACCAAATAAATTAAAAATTATTATTTATCTCTTAAATATTTATTTTGTATATTTAAATTGGACATACACGTGTTTTCACATTGTTATTTCGGTTGTTAATGTGTGTTTGTAAATAATGTTAATGTAGTTTATTTTTATACTTGCTTATATATATTATCTATGCGTGCTT
Source organism: Euphydryas editha (assembly GCA_036937285.1). NCBI lineage: Eukaryota > Metazoa > Arthropoda > Insecta > Lepidoptera > Nymphalidae > Euphydryas > Euphydryas editha. The sequence continues at coordinate 799,584 of JAUPFZ010000007.1, read as the reverse complement.
ACGTCAAATAACAGCCATATTAACTATAGTATATTTTCCTAAGATGTTTTAGTAATAAAATTTTTTTTTACGATTTTTGTGTTTTTCGTACTATTTATATTAATAATAATAGTAAAATAATATAATAAAAATATATTTATTTTCTCCGTTTCAAATTATAAAAATTGTTTGACAAAAGCAATTTTTTTAACTATTGACGGAGACTGGAACCCAAGCTAGGATGTATTATTATATACATTCTATCTATATTATTATGTATACTATGTGTTATATATATATATATATATATATATATATATATATATATATATATATATATATATATGTATATATATATATAATCTGTGAATACATTTTAGCTACTTTTGTATCTGGTAGTTGTTCTGACATGTGTCATATCTATACAAGGTCGGTTTAGTATAGCACAACTGCTATTAGTAAAATATAACTAACTTCCAAACACAATACACAAACCGAGCACCTCTAAGACAATGCTTCAAGTAGAACGATCGTGAAACGCAGGTGCAGTGAAAATGTCCGCATTGGTCAGTGAAAACAAATAGACATACACATAAACAAGGCTCCCGGACGTGCGTCGTTGCGTATGTGCGGCCCGTCGTGCGTAGAAAGTGTCGTGGTTCGGACTCTCACACCTCACGACACGACTTTGATACGATATTTCTCATAAATACGTTCACGTCCGGTCGATATTCTGTCATATTCATTTAAATCACATAATGACATAACAGATCTAATGATCAATGTGCTTAATAAAATATTAATTAATATATTTTTTTTAAATATATAATAAAACTTTAACAGATTTATATTAACAATAACCAATATATATTTATTTTTGTAATTTGATTTGAATAAAAGTAAATAGTAAATCGAAGAAAATTAATAAATTAGGTATGTAAAATATAGCTTGACTTTTGTTTTAAATGTAACTGATTATGCACCGCAACGTGTAAAGAGGATCCAGACCACAGCGTACCTGACTGCCTCACTGAGCGTTATATATTACCATTGTGAGACGTGGCCAATGCCATCGAATACCTAATTATGTCGCCGATTTCTAGATCGTAGAAAATCACTATCTAAAATAACTCTCTTTAGTCTGTACAAAACTAGCGACCAAATAAAAAACAATAAATAGTTGGTAATAATCTAACAGGCTTAATACATATTTAAGTATTTTAGTAATGAGTTTCCTTTACAACATAATTATGTACTTTGCGCTCGACATCTAAGGTAATGCACAGGATACGTGCTAGAAATGGCAACGACAATTCCATTCATTATTTCTTGCTTGTCTTACAAATCGAACAAAAATTCCGAATGACGACAGCGTCGACGATAACCCTCGACTCGGTAAACAAAAGATCATACAAATGCTAAAAAGGAGCGCGTGACATCGAGACGAGAAAGCAAAAAGCGCGAAACGACGCAATAACTCAAAACTGGGTACATCAGTTGGTAAACTACGCTGGCGTTTTTACCGACGCTTGTCACCCGTCAAACTCCTCGGGCTCATGATGGGCCGCCTCCGATGGACGCCTGCCAGCCTCCGGTGCAATTAGAAAACGTCGTATATGCTGAAGACGATTCAGTATAATATATCCTATCTGGGAGCAATAAAGTCGCAGACGGACAATCGCAAGCGAAGAGTTATCGTCTTGTGACGCCATCGATACCGAGTGGCAGTGTTTTTTTGCCCTCGACGACCTGGCGGGCTCAACGGAACTGACTGGTCTATTGTATGTTAATACCCGACCGGATTTTGTTCGGGTACAATTATATTATGAAGCTTAACCACACGAAAGTCAAATGTCACCCGGGTGTCTTTTGTTGCGGGGCGCGTGACGCCTGCGCAACGGCGCGAGCGCAGCGCGAGCGACGGCCGTGATTCGACACAAATTTTATTACAGCTATTCACTAACACTTTATTGGATAGATGAATATACGAAAGCTTAAGATTTTATTTTATGAGTGAGAGTAGCGTTTCATTGCTAATAGTTCAGTCTGTTAATATAGAAATGACGTCATGAACGAACGAACGACACTTGTTAAAGCGATTCGCTCATTCATCTCTGTCGCGATAATCCGTGCGTGTAACATAGCGAACAAACATCATTGAATAAATATATAAAAAATGACGTTGTCACAGCGGGCGACATAAATGTTTTTCAAACTATTCAAATATTCACATCCTTGACATAGAGTCGTTAATGGACATTATCAGTGCCGTAAATAAATTATGTATACCGCCTAATTAATTAGCCGGTCGGCTATTGGCAGAATTTTATTGATTTTATTTTATCGCGTCTAATAAATATTTATATTTTATAATTCGGTTGAGCTTTATCGGCTTCGAGATATCTAAAATTTAGGCGAGATTGTTAGCCGTGCTCGTTACGCAATGGCTTTCGAACCACGGCTCGTTTCTTGAGGTAATGCACGGGCGAGTTTATGTCACGTGTGAAAGTTATTTTCTCGATTCCGAGTTAACTACGTATAAATAAACAGGCGGCAGCCCGCGGACGGCGATCGGTCCCCACCGCATCGCCCGTCTCGCGAGCGTTCGGGAACCCCAAAAATTTTGTAGCAATCGGGATAAAACGCACATCAAAGCTGACCGCGGCCATAAGTTTCCTTATTTATCGCCTCGCTCCCAAACCGAGCAACGTAAAAAGTTTGGTCCGTGATTGAAAAACGAAATGTTCTCACACAAGACAAAAAAAAAAAAAAAAACGTGACCAGATACTCGTACGTATTTATGAACTATTCTGATTATGGAACGGGTGATTTTTATTGAAAAATCTCTATAATGTAGCCAGCGATTCGACACGGATTAGTCTCAGTTATTTGGCTACTGTTAGGTTCTCTTGATTCTGATATATTGGCCGTTAGTGTGAATGAGGCCGCGTACCGTCGGTTCCTAACTTTCCGTTCGATATACGAATTCGGAGTGTATTAAGCGATACAGTCATTTAAATATGATTTGCGTAAATATGTCAGTTATGATAGAGAAATGTGATGGTGTAACGGTCTTGTACCGTCGTAGACGACCACCGAGACACTGTCGTAAGAAAATTGTCTGATCGTCTTTAGATATGTATATTTACTTTCTAATTTCGAAGATCGTTTAAGCAATAGGATAAAACATACATACTTATAAATATGTTTTGATTAAAAAAATTGAAACACATTTGGAACCAAATAACGAGTAAAGTTCCGCTAAGTAAACGTTTTAAATGAGAAATTATAACGTGGTCTCAGATGATAATCTAATCAACGGCAATATTTCTCGTGGAATAGTTAAAGAGCAATCAATTAATAGCCGGTATGAGATTGTGAGCGGTAATGTAAGCCGGCATCACGCTGCGACGCCGACTGGATTTACGGCGCGTCGACTCTACGCCGAAACAGCCTAGATTGCCGCCAAGCTTGTTACGAACTGGACCCATTACAACAATATTATAGATTTTGTTGTTTGCTCAATTTATTACCTATAAAACGTTATAATATACTTCGAACTAAATAAACATTTTATATAAAGATTTCTAGTTTAAATTTGCATAAACTACTATTTATTCGTTAACAATTACAAGTATACCTTGAAATAAAAACTGAAATACAATAGTGTACGCCCTTAGCAGTGACCCCTCGTCCCCTATTTATTCATCGATACATTACAATTCAAATTAATTCGATTCACACGATCGACAATGACCACAGCAATACCTAACGGTCGGTACCTTCGCTTACCGCGTTACTTCTTACAAGCTTCGATCAGGTCAATAAATTTCACATAGCTTCGACATATGGGTAATTTGATAGCCCTAGTGACCGGTGGTCAGTATTTCCACCTGCTTGTTGATCTCTTACATACAAATTTGTGGTCATCGATTCTATCTCACTCTGACCGGTTTATGAAGAAGGAGATGGCGAGAGTGCCGTTAGAAAGGAGCGAATTCGTTCGTAAGATACGGTATAGGGTTGAAATCTGATAGTTTTGTGCAAGTTATGGGCTCGGTTTGATCTCTCAATTACGGATGTATTGTCGCCGGCGTAGGAAGTCGTAAATACATCGGATACACGCAACGAGAGCCGCTTCGTAATTTATTTGCATGAACGCACATATCACGATGATATTACCACTTGGATATCACCAACTCTTCCTATGCATTGTAACTTAGACTAATTGCTATGTCTTAGATTATAATATATCATTATAATACTGTAGAAAATTGGTCATCATTAATTTACTGGATCGGTGTTGAAATTAAATGTATCAGCCTGTAAACGTCCCACTGCTGGGCGAAGGCCTCTCCTCCATATATGAGAAGGGTTATAGGGATTGGTGTTATTGAAGTTTATACATAATTTACAAGGTAAAATACTAAAAATAAAACGGTAAATTAAATCGATGTGATTAAGTATGTTTAATTTAAATCCGATGCAATGATTAATGTAATAAAATGCGAATTATTTGATAAGTAAGATTATACTGTCAAGTGAAATAGATCATCTGCATATGAAGTTAAAAAGGGTCACGATTTAACGGTAAACGTACTTAGAAGTGATGCGGTGGTAGCAGTTTTTACAATCTCACTTTAAAAAAAGTTTAATTCGTTTTAAAATCTTTTTTTTTTTAATTTGATGAGCGTTATAGTGTCATGATGAAAGTTCTATTATCTTTGCCAGTCGCGGTTTCGATTCCCACTCAGTGCATGTATTTGTACAAATAGGTCTGGGTATTTTTTAGGTCTCTCTAAATAACAATAAATAAACGTCTCACACTCAACGGCCCCCAGTAGGATGTGAATTCTGTGTCGGAGGTCCGGAAACACACACAATACACAAGCACAAACGCCCAGACCACGACAAACATCTGTATGGCCTATACAAATATTTGTCATGTGCGGGGATCGAACCCGCGACCGCTAGCGCATCAGTCAGTTGCTGTGACCACTGCGCCAGCGCGTCGTCTAAATTAGTCGTCCAGATCGTTACTCTTGGTACGGGAATTGGTCTATAATGATACATTTAAAATACGTTGACTTCTTGTAACATGACTGTCTATAAGAAGAAATGGGTATGAAATACATAAGTTATATAGATAATTGTAATGAAGCATACCACTGATAGGCAAATTGATTGAAATTGATTCATTATTTTGAATTAGTGATTGTACCAACACCACGTTATAACTGAATGAACCAGTAACGACAACGAGTAAAATCACGCTAATCAACAAGTAAAAGAATAAAGAGAACTTTAACGGTAACGATCAAACGAAAGGTGGTGGTAAGAGGTAGCGAGGTGATGGTAGCATGTTCCGGGAAGCGGCAGCGGCAGTAGGCGCAACGTTCGTGGACACACAAACTAATTAAACACGCTTTGTCTTCGCTCTGGTGGTTGTTTACTATCCGACAATAGATAACGTAGCTGCAGATACGTCTCTTTGAATCAGAACTTAAATTATTGTTTCACCTGTTAGTGTCTGGTAAAAATAAGACCAAATAATATTCTAATACTTGGAGCAAATTGTGTTCAATGTGGAATTAGTAAATTATCATTGAAATAGATCTATTAACAAAATTATAGTTATTTTGTTATTTATTGATTAAAGATGATAGAAGATAGGTCTAGGACACTTTTTAATTTATTAAAATTAATTGATTTCATTGCTGCCAAGATGAACTCACGATTTCGCCAATGTAACAGAATGAAGAAGAAGCGACACTTCTTATGGTATTAAGCCGCTATTTGGAGTATTTAATTTTTCACGACTTTTACAAAAAATTCTAATATTTGTGGCTTGCAATGAATAACTGCACTTTAATGATTAATGAAACACGATTTGTCTATTCGATTTGTCATATGTTAATCGAATCGTCCGTTTGCTTCTTGTCATTCATAAATTCATTCTTTTATGATCGTCTAAGTATGTGTGTGATCTATGACCAACTCGGCAGCTCAAAGACGCTCAGTGTTTGGTGCAAGCGGCAGTATTTGTCGTCGTGTCACAGTACGGTGTTATTTGTAATATCGGCTCCACTGTCACATGTGAAAAAACATAAAAGAAATGCCTATGAAACAAACAGTGAATGATACACTGTTGACTGTTTGTATAGAATATTTCATTATTGGTTTCGAAAGCATCAGACGTTTGAATTTTTTTTTTGTTGTCTTACATTAAGGCGTAATAATAACTAAGAAAACACAACGATTCACTTTTAAGGCGACTTCTTCGTTTATAAACGTTAGTTATACCCGACCCGATCTGTAAATAATAAGTTTGTGAATCGAAAGAAAAATATTGTTTCGTACTTTGATTTTTTTGATTGATTGATTGATTTAGCCTCGCGGTGTTAATGTATTTAAACATTTGAGGGTAGAATGGATAAATACACTACTACATCAACCGTTGTATGTCCTCTGTTAAATGTAACATAATTTCTGGTGTTGTTTGTCAATATTTGCCACACTTGACAGGCGGTTTGGCGAGCGCAGTATGTTGTTGTAGGATTTGAAGACGCTCCTGCCCATCATCATCCTAGTTGGTGTACAGTTAGTCGCACCACTACGGCCTTAGTCGCCAAAAAATTAAAACTAATTAAAAGATTAAAACTAACTTCAAGTAGTGGCCCTGCGGTGACCGGCAGAGTAGAATAGTTCCGACGTACTTCTTACTGAGGTGTCGTAGAAGGTGACTAAGGCCTTAATTGTGCGAATAATTGTGCATCAAGCAAGATGGTGATGGGCAGCAGCTTAACCATATCCTGCTGAAACAGAGTGCGCTCACCAATCCGACCGCCAAGCGAGGTGGTTATTGGCACATAAATTACCAGCAATACAGAGCACAGGCAATCGTTCTGGAGGTCGAGGAGGGAGACTACGTTCAGCAGTGAACATCCAATAGCTGACATGACGATGATAATTATTCATTATATCTTTCTGTGGAACTGTTCTGTGTTGAATTTAATCGGATGTACAGATGATAGTTTCATGGGCTTGATAGTAATCGTTTTGATACAGAACGTATGCAATTTATAATTATAGATCAACAATTTTAAAATGGGTAACTGATGTGTTTTTTAATGTCTCTGCATTTAGAGTCAGTGATAGCTTCGATCAATCTACGACATTGACTTTATAATGATTTTAAAATATAGATTCAAAACTGTTTAAAAATCAATTTAGATCTTGACCCGTCAAAGATGAAAGAAAATAAGTATCTTGCTTGGAATTTATTTAAAGGATTTACAAACATAAAGATTTCACACTATTAGTAAATAAGTAGGTACATTATCTTAGAATATTTAAAATATAAATTTGAAAATAATTTATATCTCTGTAGGTAAAGATTAAGTTTAATTTGTTTCAAATTCCGTTACGCTTTAAATTGGTACGGTAAAATGTTCTTTTTTTTGTCCTGAGTTCAAGCAATATCCATATAAAACCCGTGGCGGACAGATTAGCTCATGGGATCGGATAAAAGACAAGTTATAAGCGCTCGACGTACGCTGAGATAGCGTAGTATTTATATTCGGAAGAGCCTTACCCGCTATTGAGATGGAGCAGCATCGTAATCAAGATATAAAAAAAATTAGATGTTTCAAATACCCCTTGAGTAGACCTATATTATACGTTCCAAAGACTGTCTCATTATTTCATTAAATATATTCAAAATTTTACAACTATCGAAATTTGCTAATTGTATTCTAAAAATATTAATTTGAAAAAAAAATTGTGTTTGTCAAATTTACACGTAGTAGAAGTAAACCTTCTTTGACATTGTGGCAGGTGACGATTAATTTAAAAATAAGTCATGTTGGAATTTAAAAAAGTATATATTGATAATATAACAACAGTAATATATAAATTTATTTATATCGAGCATTACATATAACACATACATTAATTTAAATATCATTATACTTTAAATATGATATAATTATACTTTAAATATTTAAAAATCGAATGTTGTATAAACGCGTCAACGTCCGTTGCCGATGAATTGTCGTAGTCCAAAGCATTCAGTTACCCCTAAGTCGTCTCTAAAGAAGTCTTACTTCAAAAAACAGTTTAGTATTTTGAACAGGATTTTATTTTTTTAGATTTTAATTAGTTTATAATTTGAGTTAAAAAAAAATAATAAAAATAAATACTTTTAAAGTTATTGCTGGGCGAATACCTTGTCATAAAAATGGTTTGACGGTTCATTAAGCACCTTTTCCAAGTTTATATTATTAAGTACATTTATTCGAACTAGTGATATGCGTAAGTATTATACGACTATGTTAGAAGATGCTGATCTAACACTTTAACAGAATATTATGAAAGTCAGTGGTAAGTGGTTAAATTAATAGAATATCAAAATTTTCAAAATAATATTATAAAGTCAATATTCTTAAGGTAATCACCGGTGGGAGGGATGCGCTGTGCCGCGCTCCCGGCTGCATGGGTACCACCATCTTGCTTATTTCTTCCGTGAAACAGCTTTGCTGTGTTTCGGAAAGAAGGGCAAGACAGGCAGTGTAATTACTGGCACCGAGACTTAACATCATATGTCTCAGGATAGGCAACACATAAATGAGTTGCCAGGTAAACTAGTTTATGTTCATGGGCGACGTCGACCACTTACCATCAGGTGGCACGTCTGCCAGTTTGCCTATTCAACTAACATATAAAAAAAAATCTAAAAGTATGTTTTTATATCCGTAACATGAAGTTCTAAATTACAAAAAATACGTGTTTAATGATTAGAACCAAATTTTTAAATTTTATAAATTTATTTAAAATAATAAAGATAATAAAAAGCAAATATAATCAAACTTGATACGAAGCTACACAGAATTACGAATAAAAATAATTGATTACAGAGCTATTTATTTCAATAACAAATATTCATTGTCAACAGTATTCATTTACACACAAATTAATTCAATATAGGTAATACAATGACGATACGTTTTTCGTATTTATTGTTTAAAAAAATAACGCATGTTTGAAAACGGAATTTACTTAGTAAGTTGAGTCGACATTAGTATGAAAAGTTAAGTAGCGTTGACAGGTCTTAAGACAAGACTTAAAAAGTCAAATATGGGTCTTTCTTCAAACACTTGAACACAGCCTTCACTTGTGCGCAAACACTTAGCGAATGAGCCAAATGGATTTCAATGTTAGAGCATAGAGGTTATGGACGCGACATACACATATATGCAACCGTCTTGTTAACATTAGATACATTAACCTTGTTAATGCCCGTTAATTTGTTCAATTTTGAGTGGATTTTATCATGAATAACCCAGAATGTAATAAGAGATATTTCAAAATTATTACAATAAAATATGGTTGGCACGTATCAGCATGAATGCTAGCAAGAAAGCCAGCAGCGTTTTCCTAGTTGATGACAAATACAATTTTCTGCGTAAAAAATGTACCAGCCCTTCTAATTACTAGTGTAGGCTACATACATAACATAGATTTAAAAAAAATAGGATTTTTAGTGCGAAACAAAATTAACATTTAAGATAAGCTATGAAGGCGTCGCTTTGTCGACTTACGCAGCGGCTCCAGCTTTCCTGACATTTACCGGATTCAGTTCTTGGTACATTAAGATTGACATGTGCGACAGCTCTAATCCTTGGCAACTGCAGTAATGCTGTTTACCTAATGGCCAAATACTTTTTTTTTATTCCAAATCCCTGTAAAATATGCTATAAACAAACATCTTCCCACGACATTGAACACAACACACAACACACACACACACAAATGAACTGAGTTGAATCAGCCTGTAAACATTCCACTGTAGCAAAGGACTGTTCTCCATATAGGAGCAGGGTTGGAGCTTAATCAAGATGATTCTCTACAGACGGATAACTACCTTACCATGAAAACGATCGCTGTGAATTGTCTATGATAACAATTGAGACTGACGGCTGTACGTGCCCTTCGAGGCACGGTGGGGAGATAAAGCAGAAACAGATATATGTACAAATACAAATATCTACCCCAAGCGAGAAGAGAACCTTCGATCGTTGGTTATAAGGCGACTTCTCCCACCACTACGCCAGAACGGTTAGATCCAATAACTAAAGCGTAATAATTAATTGGTGAAGTCATAGCCTACCAACTGTCAGATTATTTAATATTGTAGGTATATAAAGGAGTTTGATGATTCATCAAAGTACAGCCGAGTCTACTGGGCGAACAGTTAGAGAGAATACATTTAAATAGTTTCTTTTGTGACTTTTATGTTTAATAAGAATCGATTTGAAATTCATTCCTAAGGGGTTGAATGGGGATACTTAAGATTTTATTGATTACCAAAAACATCTCGATTGACCTCCTTTTACTCTCTTTTTAAATAAACTACCAAAACTTTAAAAAAGTACCTGTGTAACATTTTATAGATCAATGATATCTAACTTAGAAATTAATATACATTCACGAATGTCGTATTTTGTAACACACGTCCCACGCTATCTTAAAATATTATCTGTAAAAGAATCTTAAAACTGTATAGAGATTTCGTTAAAAAAATTATCATCATCTTTAAAGCTTATTTTGCTACCACGCAGAGCAAAGTAAACAATTGTTGGAAAACAAAAAAATTAAGAACCGATACTTAACCTCATAAGTATAAGCGCCGCGGAAACGATAAAATGTTTGAAGAATGTACAACGCATCATTGCGTCGCGTAGGAGGTTGGAAGAAAAAAATTTCTAATAGTTCAACGTTCGCTTCTTGCTAATGTAAACTGTACTCGCGGATGTCTGTACGCAAACATTGTCGCGGGAGTGGCCAAGGTCGAGGGCTGACGCACATTCTCATCTCAACCAGTCAATATATACCAGGTTTTACCCGTGTTAGTCCTATAATCCATTGTAATTTGACAATAACTTGGTACATTGGTCACAGCAACTGTTCTAAATTCGTGATAAAAATTGTATACGACATACATGTGCATGTCGTGGTCTGGATGTTCGTGTTGTGTTTCCGGACCCCCGACAAAGGTTTTTAACCATACCGGGGGCAGCTGAGTGCGAAAGGCTTAAAAAAATGGTTGTCTGGAAAGTCGGTTTACGGACAATAATTTTACGTGATAAGGTCATAAGAAAACAATGAAAAATTGCATACTTTTATAAATTGAACTGAATTATTATCACTGAATTAATTAAAAAATTACAATTTTTTCGATAAATTAACATTTATTTGCACTCGTTGTCACGCATCTGTCGATGCAGTGCAAGAGATAAAGATGCGTCACAAGCCGAACGCTTAGGCCGATCGTACTCCTCTATCGTTTCTTCCGCGCATTCGAAGGCGGAACGTGACAATGAGTCATGCTTTTTAGTGCGTGCAACCGGCATTCGTCGATTTACAAGAAGTTATCACGTCAAAAATTTCGATATAAAATGTTTTTGTACATATAGTATCTGCATATCAAATTACACATCAAACGATGCAATTGTATAAGCGTAAAAGAATAATGGAATCCCGTCCATACATATACCCATACTAAATAACACATTAAAACAATGATATATTTGTTGATAGCTGTTATCTGAGACTTCGTTCATCGAAATCTATTTATTATCTGTATTAGTACATTTTTCCTGAAAAAATAAAGCTTTGTGCTATTCCAGACCAAGGAATTTATATACAAAGTGTAATGCGCACGTGCACTAAAAAAAACGTTGTTAAGAGAGGGACTGCATCTCTTTCTACCATGAATTTAAGGCAGTTCGTGAGAAAGAGACAGAATACCAGTAGTGAACGAAATACTCGGAACGATTTTTCACTTTACATGTTGGAAACAAATGGCAACCTTATGTCAGTTATTTCAAGGTGCATATTTGAATATACAATTTTATCAAGTTAGCGTTCCTAACTGGAATATGGATATAAATTCCTTGTTGTAGACTATTTATCTCCATGCCAAATTTAATTCTAATTCGTTCAGTAGTTATGCGCAATTGAACAACGAACATTCAATGATCCATCCATCCAAACGTTTGCATTTATAATAAAAAGTAAATTATAATTAGTATTGTAGTATTATACTCCAGTACTTTTTTAGGTTTTGGTCTTAACAGAAGTGTGATTGTGTCGTCTTAATCGTGTTCCAACAATCGATCAGTGGCATTTATTATGCCAGATTTTTTTAATTTTTAATTTCACGACACTATTATGACAAAGTTATGACGGCTGATATATAATTGTGGTACGATGCTAATAGAAGTGATACAAAGTCAGTGCAGTAAGTCACAACTCATGAGTCGTAGTATGACGTTATATAGCCTAAAATTCATTTCACAATAGGTGTTTAAGATTTATCACCTCGATCTTTTCAGATTTTTTTTAAAGTATGTTATATCTAACAGGAATTTTCACTTACTTGAAATTGTAATAATTTTGTAATGCAATTTTAAATATGTATGTGATGATAGATTATCTCTTTATCCCGCTCCAGGGTTGTAGGTTCGATTCCCGCCCGAGTCAGGGAATAATATCTATTTATTTTTATATACATATTATTTATATGCATTTTTATTAAATAAATAAATGTATAACAGTTTGTTTTTACCTAAAACACACACATTAAGTGGCATTCCTCAGGAACAGACGACCGTTTGTGTGTAACAGACATATTTATTTATGTATGATAAATATATATAGTATATATTCTAACAAGACCGAGAAGAAGTATATCCTGAGATAGTCGCTTTAAACTAACAAAAAAAAATCACTTCAATTTAATATTATTATAAAAGATTCATTCTTAGACTAATAAAAAACTCATAGACAGCAAAACACATAAATTCATTATTTATATTATACTTAACGTTCCTGTTTAGCTAGATTTATATTTGTTTTAATATAATTGATCCGATTATATTCCTACCTATTAATTATAATACTGATGTTCTGCTGTTCCGTATTTCCTTATGCCCGAGTCACACTGTGTAGTTACTGGCTCAATGCCGGGCTAAGCGTCGCGCTGTGTATTGTGACGGTTCGACGATGTGAAAAAGAAGTCACCACTAAAATACGCACCCAATAAAGTTAATTTCAGACTATGCTATAATATAATAGTATATTGCATATTATAGTTCATAGCACAACAATATCGCTCACCATACATTTATTTAGAACACGTTCACACTTAGCTATACTATATATTATTGGCTTGCTTTAATCGCGCGCCGCTTGCTTCACCCCGCCCCGCAAGCAGACGGACGAAACGACATGTCTGGACATGATCCTATGGATACGAGTTACGGCGATGCGATTTTTTAATTTTATTGTAATATTTCTGAGCTTAATGAGCTTTGCACACTGACACAGACCGCAGTCAACCGAGCTTGCTATATACATGTATTATATGTCTTAAGATTATGTCGCGTAATAATTAATGTGAACGCAAAGCTATATAGTATAGCTTTAAGGCTTTTAATGGTGTAATATACAGCAGAATAGGTAGTATAGTCTGAAATGAACTTAACGCGATGATGCGACTTCTACGCGCCGATAGACACGTCCAGTGTGACGAAAGCTTTATCCACGTTGATAGGACAACTGAGAAGTCGTAAAATAAGATTCGAATTAGTTTTGTTACATTTGGATCAAGGATGTCTTATTTCATTTCGATTTAAAAATCGATGATACAATATTAAAATGTCATCAATTTTACGTTCAAATTTATATTATTTTTTATTTTAATGTAGCACCTTATTTCAACTAAATGTCAAGATCTTTGTCCATTGTGGAAGTTTTGTTCCAGCTATTTGTCTTAGAACAGTAAATAAATTAAAAACAAAAAAATATATATATTCAAATATGTTTTTCAGTGTTCGATTTCGAGAGAGAAATCGATTATTTAAGACAATATCCTGCATAGTAAAATGGAAATCAACGCAAGACAATTAAGTTACTGTATTTCAACTGCAATGAAGACTTTATTTAATTAATATTATACATACGTAATCTATAAAGAGATTTTTATTACAAGTTTTAACTTTATTGAGAAAAAATTAAAAAAATTGACAATAACATGATTTCATATATATGACATTTTTTATTGTATTTTTGAGGAAGGAGTGTCAAAATGCGAAGCGACGCGTTGCGACTTACCACGATAATTAAATAATTCGACGTATGTCCTATTTTTTTTATTTTTAAAGTAAGTTAGTTTTTATTTCAAATATTGATAATTATTTCCATCGAAACGTGTGTATTGGGACGTTTAATGTGTCGAGTTATCTAGCGTAAAAACAAGTTCGGATTACGTCGCGACTTGTCGTGGATAAATTACTATCTCATTTCCGCGTTTATCACATCTTTGTAAAACTTGTCGTGAAAATGTGTAATATTATGCAAAGTCAAAAGTCTTGTACCTGTATAAACACAAAAACCTAAGACGTTTCAAGTAAAAAAAAAATCAAATTTTTATCTTAAATATTATCGAAATTTAATTAGTATTAAATTGTTTTTAGAATAATAATATTACTTTCTTAATGTATTAAAATTATAATTTATATTATAATCGATAGACATTTACATATAGTATATATACTATATATTATGGCTACATTTAATATTAAGGCTGATCGTTTTGTGGCGCTTATTATAGCATGCGTGTGTGTGTGTGTCTGTGTCTTTTTGTATATATTTAGCCTTAATTTGTGTGAGTAACAATTGTTATTGTTGTTTTATTTTACGAGTACAATTAATAAACGTATATTCTTTATTGCACTTAAAAATATTGTACTATAATTAGTATAACATGTTGGTTAACGAAGGTGGACTTATCTCTATAAGAGATCTCTTCCAGCCAATCTGCGGTAGTGAGAGATGATATAAATAGGCAGGCTAAAAAAAACTGCAGAGATGTGAATAATATACAGATACATAAAAATAAATAGCTAAATAAATTTTATATTATAGTCTTACAATACATATTACATGCCATACATAGTTATTTACATACATACATACATACATACATACACAATAATACTTACATAAATATAAATTACGGATTCGAATGAGTGAAAAGATGTTGTTTCAACTTCTTTTTAAAGGTGTTAAAAGATGGACTAAGTTGTATTTCTTTCGGTAGTTTGTTCCAGAGTGATGTGCCATACAGTGAAAAAGATTGCGACCGCAACTTTGTGTCGCTCTGCGGTATGTCGAGCATCGTAGTTACGCAAGGCCGTGGTACGTGAAGGAGTAGGCAAAATTTGGAAACGTGAACGGAGGTATGAAGGAGAATTGGGTTCATTGAGTATCTTGAAAAGGAACGAGAGGATGTGCATATCACGGAAAAACGCAGCTAAATCTAGTTTTATAATAAATTTAAATATAGATTTTACATAATTATCAAGAAATGATGACGATGTAACGTGAAGGTTAACTTGGTTACAATAGTTATCTGTGATGAAAGTATTTGCAATGCAGAATCTATATCTAATGGTTGTAGTACATTGTTTTTTTGTTCGCTTAAAATCGCTGACCACGCGACCTACTAGTACCGACGTTCTTTTAAAATTATTTTTCATCCTTAGTATGTTTTGTCCTGTTTATTGGGAAAGTTTATTGGCTATAAAACATCACACTAAGGAATGTCACTGGTTGCTGATAAGTTTCAGATAGTTATCTGACACATAACGGTATTGATTGTTTGAGTCTGCTGATGTTAATGTTTTTAAAATTTTGAGGGTAGAATGGAAAAATCCACCACCACATCAGCCGTTGTATGTCCACTGCTGAAGGTAGGCCTCCCTCATCATCTCGGGGTGTGATTGCCAATACTCGCCACGCTTGGTAGGCGGGTTGGCGAGCACAGTGTGTTGTGGTAGAATATGGTGACCCTGCTGCCCATCACCATCCTTGTTGGTATAAAGTTTTTCGCACCACTATTGCCTTAGTCGACTTTTACGACACCTCGGCAAGAAAGAGGTCGGGAGTATTCTTCTCTGCCGGTCACCGCACGTCCATAACGGTATACAATAGGTATACAAAAGACAAAACTTTATAACATGTTTAAGCATGTTGGATGTCTTTCTCATCATCAAATTCTACTTCATCTGTCAGATATTTTTATTCGCAATCTGTGAAACTAAAGTTGTAGTTTATATCGTACATAACTACTGACGGGATATCAGAGACGTCAGCCACGTTTATCAGGCCTTAACACTTATGAAAGTGAAGAAGGTAAATGCAGGTGCTCGCTTGTTTCTTCTAAAATTCTGTCGGATGTGTTTCTATATTTATATTATTTTTGTATTCTCTACGCTTCGTCATTAGCATACGGTTAAGTTAGTGCCGAGTGATCATTACTCATCCAACAGCGTATCGTTTAGTAACCGAGACCTTGTGAGACACAAAATTTTACGATTATCCATCGCTGTGTGCCAAATTATGGAACAAACAATCTATTAAAATGTCGGTTCAATTTGTTATTGATTATAATGTAGATTATTTTCTGTTAAATATATCATTATGTATAATACTCTTCTTTAGTTAGTATTCTGCGAACAATGTATAAGTAAATAGATTAACTCTATTGTTTCTGGTTTTGTTCGTTTTAAGAAATTTAGAAGAAATTTTAAATATCGACCGAAAATTATTGTTTTTGTATGATATTTTTATGATTTTATAGCATATTTCAGTTTGTACGGGTTCAATTTCATACACTTTGTGCAATCCTTGAATCTCATATAACCGTTCTGGTGTAGTGGTTCAAGTCGTCTTAACAGCAGCGATCGCGGCTTCGGTTCGCGCTCGGGGGAGATAGATATTTGTAATATTATTGTACAAATATTTATTTTTGTTATTCGGTCCTGGTTATTATGATAGACATCTGATAGTGATCGTTACTCATGGTAGGGAAACCATATTCCAATCTGCAGTAAAACAGCGTGATGGATTAAGCTCCAACCCTTCGCCTGTATGGAGGAGAGGCTTTTACCCAGCAGTGGGATTTTTACTGCCTGTTGGATACTGGG
Organism: Euphydryas editha; assembly: GCA_036937285.1. Classification (NCBI taxonomy): domain Eukaryota; kingdom Metazoa; phylum Arthropoda; class Insecta; order Lepidoptera; family Nymphalidae; genus Euphydryas; species Euphydryas editha. The sequence continues at coordinate 782,554 of JAUPFZ010000007.1, read as the reverse complement.
TTTGAAATAATAAATGGTTGTACTTGTAAAATTATAGTAACGTATAAATTCAAATTACATTAATGTGTTTGTAATGATCGGGGGAGCAGATTTTAAGTTCTAAGTGTCAAATATTTAAAAAGGTATGATAACAGTTTTTTTACGAAATGCGGACGACTTTCGGTGTTGCCAAGAAGTCTGGATACTGCCTGATTAATATAAAAACGGAACATAGATATTGCTATATATTTAAAAATATGTATATGAGTACTCATTTTGTTATTTATCAACAATTGTGTGTTTTCATAATCGTATTTACTGATTTATTTCAAAAATCAAGAAAAAACCCGAAGAAATATGTTTTTCAATTTAGAAAATATTACAGATTGAAAATTTAAATTGTTTCCCCGTACAAAAAGCATGTATAAGTAAAATCAATTAGGCATCGTTGCAGCGCGCCCTTCCAATATTAATGAGCTCTGAAGTTTCATTGGTGTGACAAATTATTATTTTATAGAAAACTTAGAATCCATAGCTAAATCACTAAATGAACTATTTCAAAGGCGTTTCATTTAACCGGTAATGCTTAAATGAAACGCCTTTGAAATAGATATAATGAATAAAAAAGTAATAATAATAGTAAACTTTAACATTAACCACACATCATCTAAACGCTAAGATTCAATTCTTCCTCACAGATTTAATACTAAAAGAATTTTGGTTATTTGGATCGATCATAATATTAAGATAGATAAATAAAGCTGGACTAATAAAGAAGCTATAGCTTTATTCTGGGAACTAAAAAATGTTTTCGCTATGGATGTTCGATACTTTTAGTTACAGATCACAAAATTTATTGTATCCGGAAACATTACGAATAATAAATTCGACGAAACTATTTTAATATTAGCAGTTTTCTCCATTTTGGAACAGACAGACATCCAGAGAATCGGAAAAAAACTTGAACACAGATTATTTTTATAAATTACTAATGGAAAATTGTTGAGAATAATAATTTATCTATCTATAAAGAATTTTTGCTACATTGATATCGTAAGTACAATACAAGAGTGTTGTATATATACTGAAAGAGACTCCAGTTGTTTTTTTACGATCTAGTATTGTAGTACTGTTTTCAACGAGCCACATATAGGACATATTGATATTATGAAAACGATTTTATGGCAGAAACTTTGTCATAGGTACTAGAATAAAATGAAGAAAGAAAATTTAATTCATATGGGAGGACCTATAACAACCATGGTAGAAAATAATTATTCATCTTGCAAGACTTATTATTAGTTATGTATAGATCTTTTGTGAATTGTAATTATTTATTTATACAGAAACGATTACCAGTTCATAACATAAACAAAAATTTAAAGATATTATTTAAGGTATTAAAATTCTTGAATTTATAGTCTTTGACAATCATCAACAATGTATCTCTCATGAAATATATAAATTCTTTTCTGAATAAAGAATATTACACAGAACACCAGCAGAACAATATCATAAAGAAACAAATTGTCAGGCAGAACAACTTGCATTGACAACAAAAAGATGATTTAAAGGTATGGAACATGGACGAGAAAGTTTCATAAATAAAATTTTGTATTGAAATATTATTTAGGTCGCACCCCAGGTGTAAGTGGTCGAAGCATATCAGCTTATGTTGGGAAGAGATATATGGACTTAAATTCTAAAATTGAAAATAATGCACTGAAATTAGTAAATAAACGAAAACATAAGTATGAGTAAAAAAAAATTGTAGAAGGTGACAGACAGTGTACAAGTCTGGTAATACTCTAAACTAAATTTTAAAAAAAAATCATTTTTCAACTGTAAGAATTAAATTAAAATGAAAGGAATACAGTTGATGCCTTACCAGTATATATAATTTGTTTGACACATGTTAAGCGACTATTGAACACCGATTTTGTAAAAGTATATGACCATATTTAGATTATATTTTACAATTTTACATACTCATTTTGGTTGATTAACACCTATTTAATCAGATTCTCATCAAGAAAATGAAACAAATATTATATACATCAATTAAAGTATTTACAATTTTATCGACTTTTATAATTACATAACATCAATAATACCGTTATAACAGTAATTTCGAAGTAAAGCCGGGTCGATATTGTACGGGTGACGCGACGCAGGCGCAGCGCTGACAGCGGTCGCCGGTCGGGCCGGCTGCGTAGCGTAGGCACCTGTCCGACAGCGTAGGAGTGTAGTGATCTAATTCCGTGTCCACGTTCCTGTTATCGGAAATTGTTTAAATTGATATTTATAATTATACTTTGATATTACGGTGATAACGATTAAGTTAATTTTTAATTAATATATTTTAAATTAGGGCGGTTTTTTTTTGTACTAATTTTAGTTTAGATCTTATTTTATTTTATAGCATTATATTAAAAATTAAATTATTGTAAATTTTATATCTTTTTTAAGTGATAGATATTTTGACAATCTTATTTATTTATTATAACATTAACAATTTAAAATTTACGCTTCAGAGTAAGTAAATAAGTACCTGCTTATAGATTTAGCTTTGTCACTTATTACCTCTGCCCCGTGGTTTTGCCTATGAGTCACAATCACGTTTATCTATATAAAATGTAGCTTTTATTTGAATACCGGTGGAAACTATTATAACATAAAAAGCTGAAACTTTAATGTTACCGGTTTTGAACTCGCGATTTAGTCCAGGTTTATGTATTGATCCACTGGACAATCTCGACATTTTTAGACATGATACATTTTTTTTTTAATTTAGTTCATCAAGATATCGGGTAATAGGATACGCGTTGCGTCAAGAGAATCCATAGCGGGAGCTGAAGTGACAGCACTCGTTGATACGGACGTCTCGATCCGTAATAAACATGGATGACCAAAACTGTGTTATACAGTATATATGTAATGCATACAGCAATTTTTTTTAAATAAGAGCATGAAAGTTAACTTTATACTTCATCTTCATATAGTTATCTTTAAGATTTGCATTTAAGTAGTAGATTAGACGTCACATTGTCGATGAGTATAGTATTTAATGACTAGCTGCTGCCCGCGACGTCGTCTGCGTGAACGTTATTACATTACACGTTGTTACAGAATGCGTTGTAAGAAAAAAGTTGTAAGAAATAAAGGTTCACTGCTCGTTCCCCGTAGGTGATAGCGTGATAATATGTAGCCTATATCATGACCCGACTTCTTAATAATATTCGTACCAAATTTGAAGTAAATCCATGCAGTACTTTTTGAGTTTATCCCGGACATACATACAGACAAACAGACAAACAGAGAAAAATTCTAAAAACTATATTTTTGGCTTCGGTATCGATTGTAGATCACACCCCAGGTATTCTTTAAAAAAATATTCGATGTACAGTTTTGAATTTCCTACCATTTTATTATATGTATAGATACACACACTTCAAAACTATTTTAAGTGAAATGAAATATTTAAATACTAATGGATACTGCATATTAGTTTGTCAATAATAATAATCTAGTTTTAAAGACGATCGATATGTTATGAACGGAACTAAAACAGTATCTAAATGCTGCTGGAAAAAGGTCTCTCCTATTTATGTGTGGAATTGGATAATCGTCGTGCTCTTTGGAAATCTCCACAGTGATTTATTAGATAATACAGATAAATCTACACTGTCGAAGTTGCTTCCACGTTTTTCTTTGAAGATTTCATATAAATAATAATTGTTAATATCATAAATATTACCTCGAATAACGTTAGGTATAAAAAAACTTCAATTATTCCAATAGATATGATTCATGTTATTCATTGACGTCATAGTTATAATCGTAGTTATTTGTTGAGTGGTTTGTTATTGTGGGATGCGGTCTGGGTGACACTTACGCTATGACGAAACATAACCACGGCCTGTATGGACTTATTTCTTTTATGACATTACGGACATTAAGATAGTTCAAATTTAAAGTTGCGTCATATATTCGTAAAGGTTTAAAGAATATTACGAGAGATAGATTTTTAAATTGAGATAGTGAAGGAAATGTTCGGGAGGCATTCTGTGATATTAGGTGTGTTCACAGTTCAAAAGTTCTTTAGTTCTTTTTATTTACTACTTGAATAAAGAAATTTTATCCATACATATGTAGCAAATTTATATAACATGTGTGTGTGTGTGTGTGTGTGTATATGTGTGTGTGTTTTGTGTGTTGAGTTTCTAATACCATTTAAGGTCGATAATTGATAATTTTTCTTATAATTCTGTTGATGTTAGGTATTGTTACGATATGAGTCATGAAAATAATAATCGTATGATACTAAAGAGTTATGTGTTATAATATTATAAAGTTCATATTTATTACAAAACAACTACACATAATATGGTACATTCCGTTCTCTCTAGAAAAAAAAGGAAACATGTTAATTACAATGTAATCATAACTTTATATGAATTAATTACATACATAATAGATGGTATATTAGATGAACACGGGAACCAAAAGGTAGGTTCAAATTCGATCGAATGCCGATGAAAAGTGATAATTTTGTTCAATAAACTAATCTAATGTAATACTGACGAAACTTGTATGTATAGAGAAAAGTTCTATGAAATGTATATCTGATATCAATAGTGCAACGTAGCGGAATATTCCTCTTTTTCTTTCTCTTCTCCAATCATTATTCTTAGTAGAAGAAGAGTTCCACCAGTAGAATATTTATAGACTTAAAGACTACCAAATGTAAAAATTGAGGTTTTCTTACCAGTGGAAATCACTAACTCAATTGTTTACTTTCTGATTGTTATTACTAAGTGTAAGGTGACGGTACTTTACTTTGAGCAGTTCGTAAACACCGCGAATTTCAAGTTGATTTTTTATTATTTTAGATTTTTATTTTATTCATAAACTACCAAAGAAGCGCTTGGTTTACTTGAGTGATCAGCGCCTCTTATAAGCTCTTGTAAATAAGCTTTAGAGGGGTCACAGATATATTACTGCTATTGAGGTGAAGGTTAAATATTGTCCAGAAAGCCCCACTAATGATTTCTTACCAGTAGTTTTTTCCCAACCTTACCTTACCAAACGAAAGGCAGTTGTAGTCTCTATTTCACGACAATTTTCTGGCAGTAGAGTAGGATGTGGTAATACACTACGTATTACCACAACCTACTCTACCATTTACTCATATCTAGACCCTCTTAATTTAGGTGAGACTATTAATGTTATCAATAAATATGACTTAGACTCAAGTATGATAGTGAAGTGTTATAACGCTGTTAAGTGCAATTATAATTTATAACATCAATAAAAATATATTAAATTTTCAACTTTAATTATAATTATAGAATCTAGTTTTAATTAACAAAGTTAAATATATGTAAGAATGAAAGTTTTGTTATCAATGACAAGATATTTTTACAGTCAGTTTGCGACGGCAGGCGTAATTAAGAGAACGGTACCATCTCTCCGTCACGCAGCGTGGGCACTTTTTAACATGTTTTTCGGACCATAGGCTTTGCGACCCCGCCTCGACTTTCATTTCAACTCGGACTAGAAATTTTTTGCCTACATTTTAATTTTTCTAAGAGTGAAATCGTATTATTCGTAATTAGGGATGGAGTTTATATTGTTAGTGACTGACCATGGAGTGATGGATAATATCGATAATATTTTGATATATATTAAAATAATTTATTTGAAATATTGAACCTTTTCTAATTTATATTTATTGATATTTAAATTACGTTAATTTTTAGCTCGATTTAAAATACAAGTTCAAAACACAAATATTTTAAGACAGTATCAATTTGTATCCATTTATTTACAAATGCATTAGGATAAAAAAATATAGCGTTATAGGTTTCGACTTTCAATTTTAGGTCAAAATAATTTTTAAGTCAAAAATATAATCAAGGTTTTTAAGCAACTTTTTTTTCCAAATCAAAGGTTTTCAAGTCATGTCAAGCCATAAGGATTTTTTTTTGCAAATTCAAACTGCGTAATTATTATTGATGACAATGAATCGTGTTGTAATGAGAAGAGGGGAAGGCAGGGAAAGAAGGGATTACTATTTATTTATCTATTAATTTGATTATATATAAATATAATTAACATAATATGTGTTATTAGACATTTCAATTTTGTTTTTTGTGCAAAATATAGAGATATTTTTTTTTAAACAATTTTTGTTATTATTTAATTATTGTTTATTTAAACAAAGTAATAAATTCAAAACACATTATGGTTTTGTTTAAATTATTTATCGTAATATTAAATATAAAATATGAAATAAACATATCGCTACGATTAATTAATAAGTATCTAAAACATTTTCCAAGTTATTGCTTACTTTATTAGTTAAAAAACTTGATGTATTGATATTACTAGAACCGTACGATGGCTGTTCAATCAAGTGAAAATTATTTATTTTCCTGATACACAGACGAAAGTAAAAAAAATATTCACTTTATAGAGTCTCGCATCCGAGTGGAACTAATTAGGATTAATATTAAAATTATAGTGATGTTTAATTAAATCACTTTCTTCGTTAAAAAATCACAAGTTAAATAAATAAATATGCTTAACACACACACTTTCGTCAGTTCTTAAGAAAGACAAATTAACGCCTGAGTTTTATGTAACAGCTGACTTATATACATATTTTTTTAAATAAATGTACAATATATACGTATATACTACATATATAGCTTAACGGGGCTGACAATCCAAGCACTTTTTGGCCCAATGCCTGTTATTGTGAATGTGTTTCTCTAGTAATAAGCAATTTTTCTCTTTCTCAGTCTAGACTTAAAAAGCTACTCCTCTTGATATTAAAATATTTTGATGTTAAAATTAACTTTGTCTGGCGTCTCTAGGGATTAAATCCCCGCACCGAGTCTGGGTGTAATATACATGTTATACAATTCATCATCATCATCATCATTATATCAGCCATTGGATGTCCACTTTTGAACTTAGGCCTCCCCCATTGACCTTCAGAGCGAACGGTTCGAAGCAGCGTCCATCCCATCGGCTTCCGGCGACTCTCCTTAAGTCATCTGTCCGTTAATGCAGTTATTAATGGATATTAAGTTGCCCATCTTAGGAACAGTGAACCATATTTTGTGTTTATTAAAAAAAATAAGATTTTCAAAATATAGAAACAATGAATTTTATGAATTAATGTGAAGGATATTGTGGTATACTGATGAGATTATACTTTTTATTATATATTTAAAATAGGATTTTACAGATAGGACGTTACAGATCACTCAGGATATTAATATAATACATACCTAGCACAAGGATAAAGGCATCTTTAAAAATATAGGATGTAATAGATTAAAAAAAATAGGATAGTGATAGAATATATACAATTTATCGTCAACAATAATTATAACGTTTATTTATCGAGCTCATTGTAACATTATTGTTAAAAGTATGTAGTATAAGTTGTGTGTATGTATGTAGTATGTATGTTAATCAGAATGTCTGTACAAAAAATAGCCTATGTGATAATATGGATCTTCAGCTATTTACTTATTAAGATTCATAGAAAACGGTTCTGTAGTTTTTGCGTGAAAGACAAACGTATACCGTTATATAATTAAGTAAGGATTTCATCTATAGCTATCATAAAAATTTTCATCTTAAATATATCTCAACTCATATATCTCGAACTAATTACGTAGAAGCGAATTAACTCCGGATAGTCTTAAAATTCTTAATGTTGTAACGTGAACTTTTAGTGCGTCTAAATTGTCGAAATTTTTATTAAATAATAATACGTTGCTCGGACATTAAGCAGGGCAGAGTCCGTGACAGCGAGATTGTAATTAGCCCCTCAAACATCGCGACCAGTGCTGCGCGGGCGCAGGTGCGGCCAGCGACCTCGGGTCTCCGAATACGAGTGTTAGTACAGGGCTGCCAAAATTTACGTGTTTACTTCATTACATTAGTAATAATTAAATAAAGATATACTTTAATAAAAAATGAAGAAAAATATTATCATTTTTTTTCTACGTTTAACAATGTTCCATGTAATGATGAACTGTGAAAATTTAAAAAAATATTAGGAAAATATGACGATGAAGAAATTTGATATAAAATCATTGTGGTAAAAAACAATTTTTTAGTAAAATTAATTTTAAAACTGTATTTAAAATAATTTAATTTAACTTTTTAATTATATTTTATATTAACATAAAAATCAGTTTATACGCCTTTAGCCTGCTAAACATTCTTAAACACACATGTTTCATTAAATAATAGGCGTAATTATATCGTTACGGATCATAAGTTCGAAATTTGACAGCTTGATGTTGAATAACGACTATATAAATTATTGATTACAAAAGAAAAAACATTAAAAGCCTATAATTGAATTAGCATTTCGTGTTCAACTTGTTAGCTCACATTAATATCGTTTTGTGTATAATTATTTGTTTTATATTTTTTGCAATTTAACAAGAATAGAGCGAGATCAATTTACGAAATTTTGGATAAGTCAAATTTCTACATAATTTCCTATGCCCGAAGGTTACCTAATCGTAGAAGAAATCGCTTTTTGACCGCCTCCTGTAACCTACGATAATTAGCTGTTCGTTTTCTATGTAATGTTTCTATCATATAATTATCATAATGGCCTTTACAGGATCTTATATGTCTTAGAACAAAGATATATGTCTGTTTCTGTCTTCTTTATTTCTGGTTGTCTTGTGCTCATATCTCCAGTTGTGTGTTACAAGCCATTAAAATAATGTCATCTAGCTCCAGCGTCCATTGTTTCGGCAGTCAGCGTCACCTGGTAATGGCAGGAATTTTATAATGTATCTTATAATGACTCATTTGGAGATTAACGATTTGCAGGAGGAGATGAAACCTTCAACATCGGTTGCAGAAATAAGATCACCTATCATCGTGGCTCTTATGGTGATGGAAGCACTTTCGACCCAAACTGTGACTGGGTATTTTATTGATTTATTTTATATATTAACGATATGTCAGCAAATATCGTAAAACAACCGACTCTGAGTTAAATTAAATAAGACCGTACGTGGGCACAGCGCAAATAAAGTTTAATTTCAAAAGAAGAAGCACGAATATATTGTTTGTTCAATACAAATATTTGATTTATCATTTTAGGAATTAAAAATTCATTATAGAATAACAAAAAGTTTTATTTGTCGATATAAAAACCAACAATGATACAATGACTAAATTTGGGTTTGGCGTTAGTTTCGCATTATTAACATAAATAAATAATAATAATATTTTTAACACACACACAAGGTCGTCTGTTCCTAAGGTAGGCAACTTAATGTCTGTGTTTTAGGTAACAGCCGACTGATATACATTTTTTTTAATAAATATACCTACATATAAATAATACATATATAAATAAAAATATATTACACCCAGACTTGGGGCGGGAATCGAACCCACAACCCTTGGAGCAGACAACAGGGTCAATGCAAACTGCGCTAACGGGTCATAATAAAAAAAGTTTATAGTTTGCTATCAGTCGTAGCGTCATGTGTTATGGCCTGTCATTTCTTAATTATTATAAAGGCCTATTTTGGTCAGAAATGATAATAATTTTGAAAATCGAATTATTGTTTCATAATAGGGCGTTCGTAAAGTCGTCATTAAATAAACAAAGTCTTTTTTTTTAAATTATATCACAGGTTATAATACTATCGAATCTTAGCAATCATTAAAATATATATACAAATATTTTAAAATTAAATAAAGTTTGACAAAAAAAGTGTTTTTGAGATCATAAAAAAAATCATACACAGTTTCTCATTGATGTAAACAGATTTGGTACTTTAATTATAATTTGTAGAATTGCAAGTACAACTAACCTAATAACACTAAAACTTAAATTTGAAGGTAGACTAATCCCTTGTCTACATTTTCTTTTTGTAGACATTTTCTCTTTGGAAGTTGAACTTTAGAATGCCAGCTTTCTTGGCACCATTCCACGCGGACATGAGTTATCCCACAACTGTCTGTAAATAATTAGTTTTTAAGTTTTGCATTGTAAATATGTACATTATTGTAAAATTTTGAAATAAATATTTATAAGTACAAGTAAAGACAATAACAATGATCAACAATACTCATTGTAAAATCAGTTCAACTAAAACTCATACAATTTTCCCGTCCTAGAGGAGAGATTAGTATTAAACGCTTCACAAACAATGCATGGGGCCTTGGCCACACGTGTTTTGACCTTTCTGATATATCAACAACGGAGCTCCCGTGAAAGCAAATAATCGAGGAGGCCATTCGGATGTCCTCAACGCGCATGCGCGTGTTTGAATAATGCTTCCGTTATACACCTGTGTACTTAGTGTTTATTGTTTAACATTTTATTTTATTATTTTAGAAGATGAATCTTTCATAAATATTTTCGTCTTATAAATCGGATTTTGCAGATTTTTATTTAGTTTTATTATCGATTATAAAAAGATTTTGAGTGTTCACATAAAGGCATTAAATAAGACTAATTGCTCCATGTGCCTGTTTTATTACCATTGTGTCTTATGTAGACAGGTATTGTCTTTAAAAATCACTATCAGTGATAAGACACCGCCTCTGCACCCTGTTTAGTAAGTTTTTTTCGTTTATTCTTTTATGTACTAGTAAAGTTTAAATAAATAAACAAACTGTATTCTAGTTTCTACAAGTATTTTAGTAGACAAATGCCGACATATACTTATATTTTTTTATGAATCGAATTTTTTATGCGTTGTATCTTTTTGTGGCGGAAAACCATTACAAACTCTTTTGTAATCGGAAAATTCTGGTAACATTCTTACCATTCCACACATATACGATTTATTAGGATTCCACGCCAAAAGGCTTTGAACGGAACTTTATTACTAAGACGACGCTGTCTGTCCATTTGTATGTCACAAAGTACTATCCTACTTTTAAATACGTATATATTTGAAAATATTCAGCATGCTGTAACGACATAATATATAAATGAAATGAAATTAAAACTTTTTAGGTCGCAATTTCTGAAACGAGTTTTGTCATTATTTTTAGATTGTTTGCCAAAAATATTTAATATTAAGTAGTACACGGTGATACGGAACGTTGAGTCTAAGAGACCGACTCGAACTTTATTCGTAAAATATAATTAATTAGTTAAATTTTATTCATATGTAAATGAGTCAGACACGTAATTATATTAATGTATTAAGTTTTTATTCTTTTACTTATTATCACATGTTATAATTAAATCAATCCTATATTTGCTTGGCGTTGATGAATGAGTTCGGCTCTGTTATTCCAAGCTATGATATATGTTTATCTTTATATGTGATGTAATATGCCTTTGTAGGTATACTGAGGAGGCAGCTAAAAGAACTGAGATTATAAAATTAAATTACATTAAAAATTCATAAAATAATAAGTAATAAGTAATTCACATTCAACGGCGTCCTGTAGAATGAAATCATTTCGGAGTCTGGAAACAATAACAAACGTCCATTTGTTGTGAGTGTTGCTGTGATCACTTCGTCAACACGTCGTCTAGTAAATAATAATAATATACCAATATATTGCCTTATAGTCGATGTTTATATAAACTATCAGCGGGTTTGCAAGCTGAAGTGGCAGTGACCAGGGCACAGAGCTCGTAGAACTGATGGCCGATGGAGCAGGAATAAGGTTTTCGGGTGGAGACCACGTACCGGCAAACGCAGTGTCGGACGGCCGTTCGCGAGATGGAGAGACGACTTAATAAGATTTGCCGGAAGCCGTTGGATGGTACCTGGTTCGAACCAGTTGCTCTAAAGATTGATGTGGGAGGCCTTACATCAGCAGTATATGATGATGATGATGATGATAGTCGTTGTGATTTACCTAAAAAATAATATATACCTACCAAATTATCCTTAAACAAACTATTGTCTAGACTATTCATTCCTCCTAGCTTCGCCCCATCGACATTCATAGTTAACATTCAACTATGTTACTACTCGACCGTTACTGCTAGTGTAGTAGCGCAAAAGTTACATTATCAAAGACCGTCGCGGGTTCGATTCCCAAGCGGAATTTGTGTTTATGGGATTATTAGTAAAATATTTATCTGTACCTTGTGTCAGAGAGTATGTTATGCCATATATCATGGTCGTTATCGTAAACACTTTATATTTACTCTTGGTGAGTGTACGTAGTGGAGCAGCGTAGCTAAGTTCCAATCTCCTGTATGGAGAAACTTCATTCAGCAGTGGGACATTTATAGCTTGTTTTCATTTCAGTTCATCTCCACTACAAGAATTTTAGATTCTATAATTTATGTTACTTCCAAAAATTATGCTTTATAGTTATGAAAGAGTTATTATACTCGGTTAACTATTTACTACTTTCTTCTTTTCGTGGTAGTGTGAAAAAAGAGTATTATTCTAATTTCCGTTTACGAACAAACAAATCCTTGCCCTTTATATTAGTATATATTGCAGGTACTAGAGAAAGGATCAATAACTTTCCCGATCTCACGCTGTTAGCGCTGTACCGTTCAAGTCGAAAGGGAGTCTGAGATACAGCTCGCCTTGAGCTAAATTAATTAGAAACATCACGCACAGGAGCGACTAAACTCATAACATATTTTATGTCGGCGCTGCTGAGTAACGCCCGCGGCTCCTCGGTCTAGGTCTTAAAGTAATGAGTGCAAGTCTAGAAGTAATTTGTTTATCTTCAGCAGCCTTAGGTGATTAATGACTTTTTTTTTAACAAGAAAACAAATCATCTTCTATTTACGAGAATAATTAAAATTTAATATAGCATTGGTTTGTACCAAGTAGTACCAAACCAAAATTTCTTGAAAATTGATGAATTTTCAAAAAATATATAACTTAAAAATATCTAAGTTACATTATATGTTATTCGTGTAGTTTATTTATTATTTTAACCACCTACCATTTTTCCCCTAGCACATTCTCTGTCCCTGTGTTTGTCTGGAAGAGATGGCTGTAAAGCGATAAGAGCGCCAGTTGTAATGTATTTAGATAAAAAAAATTATTGGTAATTTTTAATCTCTGGTGAACCTTTCTGGTGTAGTTCAAATAGTCACCTCAACACTGACGGTCGCGGGTTCGATTTCCGCTATGTGCAGATATTCGTAATTGTACAAATATTTGTTACTGGTGTGAGTTCTTGTGGGTCTCCCCACTGTACCTCGAAAATCATGTAATCAGGTAATTATCAAATAACTGCCAAGTCGCAGAGGAGCAGCGTGATGGATTAGGCTCCAACCCTTCTCCAATATGAAGATGAAATCTTCGCCCAGCAGTGGGACGTATGCAGGCTTATTCAGTTCAGCTAAATCTGTAGTATAGTACATATTAAATAAATAAATATAAAAAAAAAAATGTGGTGCGGTCTACCTAATAAGGTATATCGAGTCTCAAATGTCCATCATTTTAAAATAAATTTATACACTAAGATAACCAGAATTACTTACTATATTAAATAATGTAAGCGTTATTACATTTACTCGTATAAAGGTCATAACAATTTTCCTATGATTGGTAGTAAATTGACAGGTTTTAAAATGTCAACGTTTATTGACAGTAACATCGGGTTAATAATTCGTTTGTCAGGCTTTCTATTATATATAAGTATCATTTAACTGGTTATGACAAAATTAAAAACATTATCGTGGAATTAAAATCTTGTCTTTCTATCCAATTTTATTTTTATTTTTATAGAAGAGCGGACAAACGGACAATCGGTTCACCTGGTGGTAAGTGAAAGCGACATCCATTGACACCCGCTACATCAGGGGATTAGCAAGTGCGTTGCCGGCCTATCAAACATAAATATGCTCTTTTCTTGAAGGCTAAGACAGAGGATAAGCGGGTGTATTGCCAGCCTTTCAAATAAACGTATACTTTTTTCTTTTAAAATCTTTAAAGATTCTTATTATTACATGTTGTATAATATACTTCTAAAACTTGACTGTAGAAAACGTTAAATCTGGCGTTGTGATAAGTACTGGTTCTGTTTATAACTGATGACAATCATTGACAAATTTAGAAGTCTACCTTGCCGACCGGTCGGCGCGAGATTGCGTAACCTATTGGGGTATTCAGGTTTGAAGCGGTGACATGTCTCCACTAAGCTACATTATTTATCACTAATATTAATTAACAAATGTCTTCGTATTAAATAAATAAGAATTCTCTGTTGAATTTTTATTTTATTATATATAGTTAAAAAAGTAAGTTATTGAAGCTATAAAACAAGATAACGCACGTATAGCTTAATTAAATTTTAAGAAAATAAAATATTTTATTGTTTTGTTTCAACGAAAAAGTTATCAGAGTATTTTTTACATGGTCCGAACAGTTTCCGCAGAAAACCCGTTCGACTATTACGATATGAAGTCTAATTAAAAAGACAGTACAGTGTACACGAGAGAAACTGCCACAAATATAAATCTGTTGCTAGTTAGTCGGTCAGAATTAATTAGCCGTCACTTCACTCGGGTCGTTAAGCCTCCAAACCATATCGAGTCGCCGAAATATACAATTCGTTTTCCAACAAGATAACACAGAATTAACTCAGACGCAACTCTATAAGATATCTAGCACCGTGCGACGCAAGAGTCGACCGTGTGAAGTATTAGTGCACGTGAGCAAAACTTTTGACTTTGAGGAATTAATTAGCGTAACGAAGTTTTAATTACTGGCGTTTTGGAGCAACGAGCGCTTGCCCGCGACCGTCTCTCTCACCCGTCGAGATTCTTAGATTGCACTCTTAAAGGACATGATTTATTATACTTTAAACACGGTATTAAAATAAATAGTCACTTAATGTCTCTATCGTCATATCAAAAACATTGCATCAATTATTTTAAAAAGAAATTTCACTTTGATATTTTATATTTTTTGCAAAACAGTGAAAATTTATATAGCCAATCAAATTTAATGACATAAACAATAAAAAACAAGCACGTGTCATAGATTTCTATTTTTATTTAACAAATTCTACGTAGACTACGGTTTCCGTTAGGTCTACTTAACTTTTTGTTAGCTATAGCTTTAACTTTTTGTTAGCTATATTATATATATTTAGCACATGACATTAAAATACATTGCTGACATACGTTTTTACGACCAAGTCGGTATTCATCGGTAAAATTTTATGTGCATTTCGAATTAATCACATTTATAAATTCAATTTTATATTTAAATATTAGGTTATCATGTTATGTTTTGTATCATTATATCATGTTGTAATTATTGTCATTCAAATGGTTTTTACGTGTTAATTAGTTTATTTTTATTATATTATTAATTCTTCTTAAATTTTGATTTGTAAATATAAAATTAAATGTTTATCGTATACAATTATGTAAATACGACATCGTAATTTTATTTTAAATGAAAACAATATTTAATTTGAGTACTCTACAGAAGAGCGGTCACGTCAACGCTTAATTACTTGATATTTTTTTTATTATTAAAAGTATGTTCTAATTAGTTATGTAGGATGAACTTAAAATAAACAATATAATTGTATACGAGCTAAAATATCCGTTCCTGCTTAACACATAGAGAGTATAATCGGACGTAATTTAAAAAAGAGTAAATTGAATGTATTTCATAGTCTAAAAAATAATATAAAATGACTAAGATTCTCATGCCAAATTGAATATAATAGATATGAAAATAGAAGGACGAAAGTGTCAATATAGCTTGTATTAGTTAACATAAGTAAGATTAACTAAGATTACTCCGGATGTAACTTTTTTTTGTAAGAGATCTTAGAGACTATAAATATTTGCCGACCGTCGGCTATTTTCTAAGTCAGCGGATTAAAATTACATATATATATATATATATATATATATATATATATATATATATATATATATATATATATATATATATATATATAGTCTAATAAAATAATTGATATTAACTGTGATACTAAGTAAATAATAGCACCTATATGCACTAACTTTACAGCGCGCTTCAAAGCACCTTCAAGATGTCACTGGACAGAAACGACGTCAAATAATATCATAAAGTAATTGTCACTAATAACTATATACAATTTAAATAACTTTATATTCATTAACGAAAATTATTCGAATTCTAAAGCTTTCCTAATTACGTGAGCTTTTTGTTCAATACATAAACTTTTCCTTGAACTAAACTGTATCAGATCAGATGTCTGTGATAACAACCGGGATCGACGGCCTTACGTGCTGTCTGAGGCACCGTGGGGAGATTCACAAAAATCCGAAATAGAAACAAATATTTGTACAAATAAAAAAATCTACCCCGAGCGAAAATCGAACCCCCGGTGTTGAGGTGACTATTCGCACCACTACACCAGAACGGTTGTCTTATCTTTTCCGTATATAAAAGATTCTTTAATGCTATTTTATTTTATTTGTTCAATGCTAAGTACGATATTTAAAATATATTTTAATATTTATAGTTTTTTTTTTTGTGATAACAACAAGGCCATGACGTCACAGACTCACTAACTGTAGGAAACGCCACTAAAGTATCTATTTTATTCACATTTACCATGAGAACCTCGAGTTGCAGCGAGTTGTAGACAATTGCCTTCAGCTCAAAAGTCTGTAGCCTGCGGGTGTTTTTACGTAAAATAATCGGAAATAAAACGTGTTTATGTTAGGAAGTATAGAGCTGTTCACTCGTTAATAATATTGTTGTCGATATAAAAACGATTCTTGTTGAAAATTAAATTGAAACGACGCTGTCATTAGGCTTCATTCTACTTCATTGGTTGCAGTCGGGCAAGTGGTTTTATTTTGTAATGTATTTCAACTCGATTGTACTTTCGAATTGTGCTAATGAGAACATATTTTTTGCACACAAATTTAATTTGTAAGTTCTTTTAACAACATTTTTTTTTGTCGCAGAGGAATCCATTTACGGATGATATCCAGGACGCCTGGGTAGGCAGTCCTAGACCTATATCAGAATCGGCACTTGCGGGAGCGTTCAGCCGCTTTTATTGGAGGGTCCCGGATCTGCAGGCAACAGGATCCTTCTAGCGACAGGTTGGCCTCGGCGAAAAGGCCAGACTTCTTCTCCATGGGGACTATCTGGTTTACCTCTGAACAGTTCCGACGACGCCGTATCTAGCAGGACCGGGTTCCCATACCGGCCCGACACGGGTACAGGGGCGTTACATGAGGCGCATTAAGTAGTACCTCCTACGCACCCCCATTCGTTGCCCGCGGATGGAGGCTACGTCGGCGGCCTCCTCTCTCACCCGCTTGTCGGCCTCCCTCTAGGATTCTGTCTCGTAGAAGGAAGCCGACGAGCGGGTGTGACCATCGCCTTCCAGAACTCGTCGTCGCCGAGCATCGCGGTGATGACGCTCGGGAGCGACAAGTCCCCTCCGAGGATTCTTTTAACAACAACATCAATGTTATTCAACTATAAGAGCTGTTTTCGCCTGGTGGTGATAAGGTCTTGGGTTACGTTTCAGTTACTTATGTGCGACAAACTCCAAGATTTAGTTTCACCTGTTCCGAATAGAAATATCTGAAAGATAAAGTAGAGTTTTATATTGTAAAAGAAAACTTTTACCTCTTATATGTTAAATAGCTAACTGAAGCTTTATCAGACACCGGTAAAATTGACCCTAAGTATTATCGTTATCTTATTAATTATCCTGAAATTAATTTAGCATGAAAGCAGTGTAACATCAATGAAATTAACTGAAATATATAAAATGTCTACTCAAATAAAACCCTTTTCAAACCTGAAATACAAAATTTTTATCATTAAAAATTCACAGCGTATTTGCGATAAAAATATATCTATTTCTAGACAATAATGGATATTATAACAAAACATACAAGATATATTACAAATATTGATATTATTGTGTTACGAAATAATTAAAAATAATTATGTTGACGACGCGTTAGCGCATTTGTCCCAAGAATTGGTTTTTTTTTTTTTTTTTTTTTAATTTATTTATAACATTAGGAATAGCATGTCTTACATTACATTTACTTGCAAAAGCCTAGGCTTGTCCGCAAGTAGCAGTCTCACACATTTTATATAAAACACATACATATTGAATAATATTTACAAAGACAAATCTTACACATATAACTATAATAGCACGAAAACACATTTATAAAAACATTTATTAAACACACAGCTTAGACAATTTTTTGTTTAACATAGTTTTTGCGTCTACCCTACTTGTTTTATTTCGCTCAGGTTAGCTAGCAGTATACAGGTTGTTATAGATTTTTGTTGTGATAGTTGTTTTAATTATTAATATTTTTCATTTTTTTTTTTGCAGTTGTTCACAGAAATATTTTTTAAGTTTATATTTGTAATTATCTTCTGTAATATCGTAAAGTATAGTTCTCGGTATTTGGTTAAGTAAAGTAGGTATCAAATATCTATTTGTGCGTTTACCGTAATAGTTACAAACTTTAGGTGTTGCGAGTTTATTTTGTGAAATTGTTCTTGTCGTGATTTTATGGTCAACTTTAATTTGCAATTCCTTGTTGTGAAATTGTTCTTTTAAAAAAAGCATCTGAAATTTCGTATGTACAGGTAATATTTTGCAATATTTAAATATTCCTTTTAGGTTGTTTTCATTATATAATTGAATTTTTACTTTTTTGGGTATTATAATTTTTAATATTTTTAATTGTAGGTTTTGTATTTTATCTAAATAAGTTTTAAATGTTTTACCATAACTCGTTATTCCATATGAAATAAGAGACTCAACAAGTGCATTAAAAAGATTCATAAGGACGGGATACGGAATTTTGTATTTTAAAATGGCAAATTTTGCTAACATAGCCCGTAGCTTGTCACATACATGATCAACGTGTTTACTCCAATGGAATCTTTCGTCCACAATTAAGCCTAGATATTTATACTGATTGACCTGTTCTAAGGAAGTACAATTGCAGTTTATACTGAAGTCTGGTTTGTGAAGGCACTCGTGGCTGTGTGCCAGTATTTTTATTGGTCTTTCGTTTTTGTTAGAGTGCGTCGAGCGGATATGTACAACTTTGGTTTTATGTGAGTTCAATACTAATCCTGCGTCATGCGACCACATGCAAAGGTTTGTAAAATCAAGTTGTAACATTTTTTCTGCCTTTGCTAGGTTTTTATTGGCTATTACTAGGCATGTGTCATCAGCGTATTGATACATTGAACTATGTTTTATGATATTTCCCATGTCATTTACAAACGCCAGATAGTGAAGAGGACCAAGGACGGATCCCTGAGCTGTGCCCGTGGTGAAAGATATTTGATCACTGTGTTCATTTTCAATTCTCACTCGGTATTTTCTGTCCCTGAGGTAATCTTCAGACCATCTGCGAAGAGGTCCACGGACGCCGGTATTGTCTAGTTTTTTTATTAATACTTTATGATCGAGTGTATCAAACGCTTTACTGTAGTCAATAAATAAAAGAATTACGTGTTGCTTATTATCTAGATAATTATTTATTTCGTCGGTAAATTTTGATAATAAGGAAGTAGTTGATTTATTTTTTTGGAATCCAAACTGAGCCCCGGTCAAGACGTCATTCGATGCATAGTAATTTTGTATCTGATTGCATATGTATTTTTCAAATATTTTATCCACCACTGGCAGTATTGTAATTGGTCTATAGTTATCATAGTCGTTATGACATCCTTTTTTGTAGATGGGTCTTACTATTCCTTCCTTTAGTTGTGTTGGATAAATACCAGATTTAACGCTGGTGTTAATTAGCTTTGCAATTACAGCTGTTATTTTTTTACTTAAGCGTTTTATGTCTATACATCGAATTTGGTCCGCCCCGGGCGCCTTGTAGGTATTTAATTTCTGAATTATTTTATTAATGCTTATTGCATCTGCTGCTTTAAATCGTATAGAACTATTTTGAGGAAATGTAAACGTCGACTCATTTAAAAGTTTTTTCTTACAGTTGGGTAATATTTTTTTAACATTGTTTTTAAAACTATTGCCAAAATTATTTGCCAGTTGTTTAATGGTTAGATCATTTTTTTTAAAAGCTTTTAATATTGCTGCATCCAACGATTTATTTATTCTACCTGTTAGAGAATTTAGGATATTCCAAAGCTTTCTTGGGTTACTTATATTATTATTTATTTCCTGATTATAGTATTTGTTTCGCGATAATTCAATAATTTTATTTGTTTTATTTCTTACTTTATTATACTGTAACCTTAGTATTTTATTGCTTGTATCTTTCTTCCACTCCTTATATAGCAAGTCTCTTTTTTCACAAAAACAGTTAATTTTATTGTTTATCCACGGATCCTTGTTTCTCTTACTATTACGATTAATTTTTACAGTATATTTGGAATTTTCGTAACATTTTTTAAAGTTATCTTGTATAAAATTATATATTTCCAACGGATTTTGCATTTTGTCAACTATATTCCATTCAACGTTTTCAAGGAGAGATATTAATTTTGTATCATTAATTAATTCTTTGATTTTTGTATCATTCTGTATACTGCTATCAAACTGTGCGAAGGCGCACGACAGTATGCACATGCGGTGATCCGCCACTACAGTTCCAAGTGCGGCCGAGTATAAGTCTGACGAGCGCGACTTAACGAATATATGGTCAATACAACTACGCGTAATATTTTCATTTCGTATTTCTGTTCTTGTGTAATCTGATATCGCGCTTATCAGACCACACTCGGACATACAGTTTAAGTAATGATCTCGTATGTTATTATTTAATTTCAGATCAATATTTATATCTCCAAGCAAGAACAAATCAGAGTTTTTGATTGAATTGTGACATAATAGTACTTTAAGCTCATTTATAAAAAGGTGTTTGCTTTTATTAGGCGGTCGATACAATGCACAGATGTGTGTAGGGTAGTGGCGGGTAGTTTGGATGTTTACTATTAGTGATTCACAGTGTTTTAGTTTTAAATCATTTAGTATCTGGAAATTATAGCAATTTTTAATGTACATAATAATACCACCACCTCGTCGCCGCTCCCGAAGCACACTACACATTTCGTATCCATTAATATTAAATAATTTTAGAAGATCGCTACTCATTGAAATACCTACTTCAGTTACAATAACAATATCTATAGATAATAAAGATTGATTTAATATTTGCACTAATGAACTAAAATTTTTGATTATAGATCTAACATTAACATGGACAACATTAAATAAAGAAGTATATTTAGGGAGATAGTTACTAAAATCGTTCAAGTTTACTGCATCATGAATTTCAGTTATTTCCGGTGTGGTGCCCTGCGCGTAAAATTTCTATTATCGACTCACTCGTTTCTCCATCACCATCTTGTCTATATCATTATAGTTTCGAATGACCTCAGGCTTATCATTATCATTCCTACGAACCAGAATTTTGCCACCTTGAAACCATATATATTTATGGGTATCTTTGAGCTTTAGCTTAGTTTGCCACAAAAGGGTTTTATTAGCGTGAGATAGGGCGCGGCGTATCATAATCTTAGATCTAGCAACAGAAGGATCTGAAGATGACATAATGTCCCCTGCAAAAATGGTTGTTTTTCTTGCTGCTCGTATCCATTGGTCCACTTGTTCTTCCTGTTTTACAGATACGTGGAGTATGCCTTCTTTTCCATTTTTTACTTTCACACTTTTAGTTAAAATTATATCTTCTTTGTTCATATTGAGTTTTGTAGCTAAATTATTTATAATAATTTCAGTGTTATCTTCTATCCTTTCGGGCACACCAGCGATTTCAATAATGTTGTTAAGCTGCTTTTGCTCTAGGTTTCCAATGTATTGTTCCATTGCATCTATTTTTAACTCCAAATTTTTATTTTTATTCGTTAAATATGTATTTTTATTTTCCAATTCTTTTATTTTTCCACTAATCATCGCCAGAGTATCCATTATTCCATCCATTTTTTGACAGCAGGAACTAAGAGCATCATTAACTGAGCTTATTTCTTTCTTTACCGCTTTTTTAACCTCGATCGAAATGTCGAGTAGTAATTTTTTCATCACAATTGTTTCTGTATCATTTCCCTGTGTCTTTGATAGCTCCTCTTCATCTTCCTCTTCTTCTTCTTCTTCTTGTATTATAAACGATTTCTGTCTTAGAGATTCACGACAACAATCTTCGCAGGTCCACTCTAAATTCTCAGCGTTGCGCAGTGCTGCTAATTGTTTTGATGTTAAGCCAGTACATGCCTGGTTGGCATGCACTGTTTTTGAACATTTGTTGCACTCGAGAAATGCAGATTTCTTAGCTATTCCTTTATTGCAGTTATCACATTTAGACATTTTTGTGTTTTATTTTTATATGTTTTTAGGTTGGGGGTAGAAATAAGTAACTACGAAATCACAAATACAGTCAGCTGTTTCGCACGACGTCAAAAGAGAGTTGATGCACAGTTGCGGGTTCAATCTCAGCACATGACAAATATTTATATAGGCCATTTAAAATGTATATATTGTTGTCTGGGTGTTTGGTTATGTGCTGTGTGTGCTTTCCGAACCCTGATACAGGATTCTCATCCTACTGGAGGCCGTAGTGTAGGTATATCGTTTATTATATAAACGTTATAGTCTCTAAACATTAATTAGTAACTATTCAATATATGAATATGTGAATATCAGAGTCCACTGATTTAATCATTAAATATGTGTATGTGTATTAGTGAGTATTCACTAACTTGTTATTGAAATTCATTGAACACAGTTTTACTAACGTCATTAATGAAAATTTCACTGATTCGTTTTTAGAGAGTATACTATACAGTCATTAAGTTACCTACCTTAGGAACCATTAAACATATTTATCTATTTATTGATTATTTATTTATTAAATCCGTAGTTTTTAAGATAAGTAGTTAAATACATAAAAACAAATTAATGAAAATGTACACCTTTTTGTTTAAAAAGTAAACAATAACAGACGAATTTAAAGACAGCCAGAGATTACATCTGCATCGTTCATGTTACGAACGCGATTAAAACTTATAAATATTTAATTGATTTGTAAATAATGTATGATAGCATTAAACGATGATGAGCGATCAGCGCCGGCGCACCGTGAAGTTATACGTTTAAATATATCAATAATTTAATTTTAAATTATTCAAATTAATGACCACACACGTAATAGTTATATTATTATTAAAAAGTTCTTACGATTGTTATTTTTAACTAGCTTCCACCCGCGGATTTGCCCGCGTAGTTGTATTGACAAAAAATAGCGGATGTCTTTCCTCAGGCTTCAGACTATCCGTATCAAATTCTTACAACAGTTCAGTAACAAAGATTCTCATACAAAAAAATTCTCCTCCACGCTCAAATACACAAAACCCCTTTTTAACCCCGCTAAGGAATGAATTTCGACAAAATACGAAACACGTCTTCTAATAATTTTATTAAAGAATGTTTATGTAAAATTTGAAGTAGATTGGTCCAAGGAATCCAAAGGGAAATCCAATCTTCAATCCAAAGGAAGGGAATTGTACCAGTATGTAAGTAACATTCGATAAGCGTCCTACTGCTAGACAGAGGCCACGCCTATGCAAAAAAGAATTTGAACGATAACTGGACCAGCTCTAAAATGATATTTTTAACTTTAAGACGTTTAATATTATAGTATATCAACATTCTGCACACATACGTACAACATGCAAATCACGTTTACACAAAAAAAGTCCAATTAAACAAACTGCTTATTCAATTAATTCTTAGAACATCTATTCATTCATAATCTACTCAAACGAAATTTTAAATTATATAATTTAAAAATATATATATAATATCAAGATTTGCTTTCAATTAAACATGGCTAATTGAGATCAGAAATATTTTAATATGCTCATAAATAACAGTTATTTGTATGTTAATATAATTATTCTTAATTACGTATTTAACACAACGATGTAACACACTGTTTAATAAATCCAACTCGCTCAATGAACTGTCGAATGATATTTTATTGAGTGAATGGATTTTTTTTTACGTTCTTTTAAATACTAATTTGTAATTTAAATTAACGAATTTGAATTCAACGGTTATGCGTTTATTGTGAATATATTTATTAATGATTACGAATTTTAATATTAATGAATGAACAATATAATATGTTAAGTGAAGATTTTTGTAATTTTTCGTATTTTTTAATATTACATAATAATAATTATTAAAAAAAATTGATTTTAAGTTGAAAAATATCAAATAACCTTTTTTTCGATTTTGATGGCCTTATTTTTATTCGTGAAAAAAAAAATAAAAAATAATAATCGATGCGAAAATTTCATAAATTGTATTTTTACCGCTAATGTTAACAAAGAGTATACATACATTTTTGTTATGTGTATAATTGTATAATTATCACGTCAAACTGTAAATATAATACGACTAAGATATTTGCGCGACGACGCCAAGGAGATCTTCTAAGTTGCACGTGTCGACATGATACGAAATAAGAGCCGGTTCTAGCGCCGGGACAGCCATTAGTCGAATTGCAACAAAAACTTTATAGTGTGTACAAATAATACATTAAGAACGATGACAACAGAGCATTAAAATAAACACCCATATCATATTCAAATATATCTCATTATCATGTCGTACTGTCATCTCAATTTCTCCGCACGGGCCTGCGCACGCGCCGATCTTAGCGCCGAATCACGAACATATTGTAATATATGTAAATTTTCGCCAAAGATATAATAGGGTAAAAGTTTAATTTTTTTTTTTTTATATAATTATGGTAATGATAAAGTTAAGTAATATTCATGACATGTTAATTTGGCTGTATATAAGTGTTAAAGGCACATAATTGAACGTCGGTACTTCACGCCCAACCAGTTATTGGTACTGCGGTTCTACTTTTTACGAGTGAGTTATGTTTGTATTTCAAATTACAACTCCTGCTCACCGTCCGCGGTAATGAGATGCCGCCTCGTACCGCTTTCAAATTAAGTGGCTATTGACTCAATAGTGAATAAATAATACAATGTGCTAGACGACGTATTCTGAACTATATACTATTGCAATTTATTAATAAGTACATTCGAAACTTACTTTTGAATTTTTTTTTAACTTGTGCAATGATTTTTTTTAAGTCGAAGTGACGGTAGCCGGGTACTCATCATCATCATATCATCATATCAGCCGTTGGATGTCCACAGTTGAACGTAGGCCTCCCCCATCGACTTCCAGAGAAACCGGTCGCTCTGGAAGCCTGATGGTAAGTCAGCATTAAAACAAAAAACAAGCAAGTAGCATTTTCACCTCCGTTAGAAGTTCAGAAGAGTTAATCGTTTACAAATAATGAAATATTTCACTTTATAATATTAGTATATAGGATAAAGTTCACTAATTTATGTGTGCGTTTTGTGTGTGTGTGTGTGTGTGTGTGTGTGTGTGTGTGTGTGTGTGTGTGAGAGAGAGAGAGAGAGAGAGAGAGAGTTGTCTAAGTAGATTGCGATAAAAAAGTGTTATGCTATAATTAAGTAGCTTATGACAAAGATTTATATGTAAGTTAATAGTATAAGAACAGTACATTAGTATAAATATAGAAATAAAGGGCATTAACCATTAGCGAAATTAGGTACAACTCTCCAATTAATCTAATTACGCAGAAAGTGATGTCATAGCGTTATTGAAATAGAAAACAGGTTAAAATTTTTAAATCCTGAAAAAAATTCGCTTACCATACAATTACTATCAAGATTTATATTAATAATAAATTACTGTTATTTATGGTGTACTCGTATTATCTTCCGTAAAATCAGCTAAGTTAGCCAAAATAATTAAAATTTCAACTATTTTTAAATCACCTTTAAAAATACAAACGACAAGACAAGTCTAGATACCATTATAATACCGTCAAAGACATTACGACGCTTTATGATTCGCCCGCAGCTATTAAAGCGGTCTCCCAGACAAATTGTTCAGGTACCTACGCGGGCTGCGTCTGCGCACTGATTGATCGCATTACTTAGTGTCTACTAATACAATTTATAATAATTATCACGTAATATACGGTTAGGAGAAAAATTATAATGTAGTTATTTACATTTTTCTTTACTGTTGATTGATATAAAGTAATTAACAATTTTATTTGGAACAAGACGACACGCACGTACGGCTTTTTATGTTTACTATTTAACTCCTATTAAGTCATTATTAAAATATTTTACAGCCTATACTTTTTGAGAAATAACAGGCATTCTAATTAAATATAAATAAATAAATACCTAACACTCAACGGCCCCTAGTATGATTTGAATCCTGTGTCGGGGGTCCGGAAATACATACAACAACAACACATAAGCTAAATGTCAGACAACGACAGCCATGTCCTTTAAATATATTTATCACGTTAGCGCATCAGCCAGTCGTTGTGATCACTGCGCCAACGAGTTGTCTATATCATAATAAGATCAGGGTAAATTGTAGAATTGTTTTTTAATATTTATTTCATATTTAATTTATTTAAATACACTCTGTGACGACCGACAAACTAATGACTAATTATTTAATGCCTAAAGTTTTAGGAACTAAGTACTGTTAATTTAAGTAAGCACAGCAAATATCGAAGTTATTACGATTTATAAAACTACCTTCTAAACTTAGAGTTATATTTCACTATAAAGAAAAATAATAATAAAACAAACCTAACAATGAAAGACAAACCCCCTCCTTTTCCTCCGTGTTTTTACGACGTTTCTATCACGATGTTAACAAATATATATTATACTGGTAATAATTACAAATCGTAATATGAAACTCGTCCAATCTCCTCCTCCTCGTCCTCAATCCGCAAAGAAGAGAAAATCACCATAATTCAATATTTGAAATCGATAATATATTTCATTGACAATATT
Organism: Euphydryas editha; assembly: GCA_036937285.1. Lineage (NCBI taxonomy): Eukaryota > Metazoa > Arthropoda > Insecta > Lepidoptera > Nymphalidae > Euphydryas > Euphydryas editha. Next base: position 755,690 of record JAUPFZ010000007.1, on the reverse strand, counting down.
CATTCAACGAAATCAAGTTTCCAATCAAACAACAAAAATATAACGAAAGCACGTAAGTCTGTACCGATTAAAACTGGTTATAATAGTGCATGCGATTATTAATATTTTGAAATTTATGTATATCGAGAGTCGAGAACGAGCAGTGCTCGCAGTCGTATGCAAATGTTCTGCTCCCGAGTTACGTCGCTAATGGAACAACTCGTTATAACATTTATCCAGGCTATTTTATTTATATCGATCGTAAAGCATGCGCGGGCGACGGTAGTCGACTGTGGGTTCATGATCACGTGTGTTATTTTGTGATTATTTCGATTAATCGATGATCGTATTTCATAGATCGATGTGTTATTATTGAAATTAAACAGTCTGTTAATATACCACAGCTGAGTGAAGCCTTTTTTTCTTTTCTTTTATATTAAGCTACATAACATCACTTCGGGCTGGCTTATAATTTCTCTACCATGAATAACGATAGTTATAATAAGAGTAGGTGTGACGTACACGCTGTTCGAGGAACGGTAGGAAAAACCACAATAACAAAATTCCAATAACATAAACATTTAAAATTAGAGACTCAAGCGTAAATCGAACCCGTAATTGTCGATATATCCTTGGCTTGATTGATGATTTTTCTGTGGACAAAATTGACGGATAAGGAAATTTTTACGGTTTAATAAAATTTTTTTGTAACGTATCTTTGAATGATTTTCTATTATTTACTGTCATCATTAATACATAAAAAATTAAAAAAGTATTAATGGTAAAACGTTTTGTTAAGTCTGTAAACAAGTCGTATGTCTTATGAAGGATTACGTTTGATCTGACGGGCGCTTGGCATGTGCCTCGTGCCGTGTTTTTACTTCCTTCTAAACTTGTTGTTTGCATGATTCGATTAAGTTATAAGTTATAAATATTATTTTTGATCCGTAGAAATATTTCTTGGTAATAAAATGAATACTACCACTCTGATGTAGTGATGCTAGTAGACACCTTACCGACAACGGTTCGATTCCCACTCGGGGCAGATATTTGTATTTGTACTTATATTTTTGCCAGTTTAGGTCTCACAACTATGCCTAAGAGTCCAAGGAGAGCACGTAAAGCTGTCAGTCTCAGTTGTCATCATAGTCACCTGGTCACTGTCACCCACATTGGAGTAGCGTGGTAGATTAAGCTCCAACCAAAATATAGGATAATTAGAAGTGAAAGAGGCTTTTGTCATTGGGATGTCTACAGGCTGATTCAGTTCAATTAAGTTGATGGTAAAAATAAAATTCGTTTATCAAACGAATCTCCTTTTTTTCTAAATCGGTTTAAACGGCTAAAATTCTCAAAATCTACTAAAAAATCTTAAGCTGTTCGTTGACTGTCAGATACTACTCAATTATAATGAAGTAGTTACAATTATTTTAAAATTTTAATTTAAAAATATTTAAAACAACGCACAATTAACCTTGTAATTCAATGACGCAAATGATGTGTTCGTAATAAATATATTTTAGCGTTTCCTTATCAAAAAAATAATAAAAAAAAACTCTTAAATTTATTACGTTAATATTAAAAAAAGAAACAATAGTAAATCAAAATTTTAATATTTATTGTATATAATTTAATATTAATTTTTCAACAACAACTTCATTGTTATAAAACTTTTTGTCATTTCTATATTAATAAGATTTAACAAAATATCTGAATATTTTTATAAAATAAATTACATTTATAAAATTTTAAAAATTATTAAAGAAATTTAAGAAAAATCTAGCTTTGTAAGCGCAACCATCGGTTGCAATCCACCGAGCCACCGAGCCACCGAGCCACCGAGCCACCGAGCCACCGAGCCACCGAGCCACCGAGCCACCGAGCCACCGAGCCACCGAGCCACCGAGCCACCGAGCCACCGAGCCACCACGTCTCTATCGGTAACATTTTAAACATTTTAAACGAAACAACGACGTCTCGCTCGATTAATTACGCGTAAGAAAATAACTAAGAAAAATAATTGTTACCTTTAAAAACACTTATCTTATTCCATGAAGAGGCGTTTCTACTGGGAGCCATATTTACGACACACGTACTCACTCACGCGTTAAATTAATCAACATCTGAACCGCAAATTACAAGCAATTATGAACTATCCTTATCGGACGTATTTAAGTTTTAGATATTACTAGCTATTACGTGTCTTTACTCGTATCGCTAAAAATAATTGCTAGGTATTATAGTTGGTTAAGTTTGTCTATTATAATTTTCCAATCTTTTTACGTAATGTTCAATCAAATATTGTTAAGCTTCGTTTTCTATAAAAGTAGTTATGTTTTATTTATAATAGTTTAACTATATTTATATTATGAAGATTTTCTCTATAATATGCTTGAAATGAATTAAATAATAAATGTATTTCAAAGTTATTTGATATAAAAAAGAATGAAATGAAATGAAATGAAATGAAATGAAATGAAATGAAAATATTGAAATGAAATGAAATGAAAATATTTATTTCGTCATAAGGTGATTTTACACACTTAACGAATGTCAAAAAAAATTCATTTAAAACAAATACGTCAAATTATTACAAGTCAATGTCTCGGTAGACATAACATTACTATTATTATATCATCGGCTTTATTAAATGTTACAATAAATAACTTAATCTAATGTCCCTAGTGTTGGCCGAGAGGAAAAAAAGCCGGCGGAAAAAAACTCTCGGTACTCTTTTAAATAATTAAGCGTCATACAAAATAAATAAATAATGCACAGTATGACCATGAAATGATTAGGACAAACACGAGACAGCCAATCGTATATGCCGAAATCACCACATGCCACCTGCTCACAAAATTGTATATCTATATCTAGTGACAATTTACATATTGATAGCCTGGCCGAGTTATATTCAATCCCATGCCTTTTTATCATTTAGAAATTCATTTATGTCATAATAAGCTTTTCGACACAAAGTTTGCTTAATAGTTTTTTTAAACTTCTGTAAAGGCAGAGATTGAATCGCAACCGGTATTTTATTGTAAATTATAATAGACATTCCAATAAAGGAACGACTTTTTTTACTGAGCCGACATTTAGGAAGCGCTAGTTTGTGGCCGTTCCTGAGTGTTACATTATTCAAGGCATGATCACTACGGCTAACAAACAAATGCCTATTTTTACGTATATACATTATATTTTCATAGATATATTGCGATGCAAAGGTCAGAATATTGATTTCTTTAAACTTTTCCCTCAGGGATTCTTTACATTTCATTTTATATATGTAACGGATAGCCCTTTTCTGCAGAATAAAAATAGTATTAATATTCGCCGCATTGCCCCATAGCAAAATGCCATAGGACATTATACTATGGAAGTAGCTGAAATACACTAATCTAGCTGTATCGACATCCGTTAGTAGACGTATCCTTTTAACCGCGTACGCTGCAGAACTCAGTTTATCCGCCAATCGACAGATATGGGGTCCCCACTGCAACTTTGAATCAATAGTGATTCCAAGAAAAACCGTTGAATTAACTAAATTAAGTTTATCACCATTGAGTTCTGGTTGCATATTGACTTGTCTTACATTAGGTGATGAAAATTTGATACAATTAGTTTTTTTACTATTGAGAAGTAAGTTATTTACACTAAACCAGTGTACTACTTTAGAGAGAGAGCATTGTTTACGTCGTCATAGTTTGTCTCTTGTCTATGTAATTTAAATATTAATGAAGTATCATCAGCAAACAATACAATCTCATGATTATTCTCTACCAAATATGGCAAGTCGTTGATGTATATTAAAAATAAGAACGGGCCTAGAATCGAGCCTTGTGGGACCCCCATCTGAACATGAGACCCAGACGACTTAATACCATTTACTTCAACCCTCTGAGTTCTGTGACTAAGGTAAGAACTCAGAAGTTTTAGCGCGGTATTTTTAATGCCATAGTGACTGAGTTTCCTGATTAAAGTCTCGTGTTGTACACAGTCGAATGCCTTAGACAAATCACAGAACACACCCAAAGCATCCCGTGACTCCTCCCAAGCATCGACTATCGAGGTAAAAAGCTTTACACCAGCATCTGTTGTAGAGCGTCCTCTAGTAAAACCGAATTGTTTGTTATGTAAAAGCTTATTTCTTGTAAAATGATTTAAAAGTTGACAGAGAATTACTTTTTCAAATAATTTACTACAGGCAGGTAGAATAGAAATAGGCCTGTAATTTGTCGGATCTTTAGGACATCCGGACTTAAACAAAGGTATAACTTTACTATGCTTCATAAGATCAGGAAACTCACCACTTAGAATACATTCATTAAATATAATTGCTAGGTGGGGTGCTATGATGTCAACAATTGTACCGATTATTTTAACAGAGATACCCCAGAGATCTGTAGTCTTCTTAATATCTAAAGTTTTAAATATTTTGATTATCTCATTAGCGTCTATGGGTCTAAACGAAAAGTCACCTTTGCAAGCATTTACATTTTGCTTTAGCAACGATTCAGCGACTTCAGGCGAAGATATAAGCGTTTTAGTTGTCGAAAGTGGAATGTTAGCAAAGTGATTTTCCAAAGCCTTTGCCACTTTTTGATCTGATTTAATAGAGTAATTGTCAATTATCAATTCACTGACACCATTGCGATCTTTAACTCTTCCAGTTTCGGCATTTATGATGTTCCAAGTCATTTTAATTTTATTATTACTAAATTTAATCTTGTTTCTAATGAAAATCGACTTGGCTGCGGCACAAACAAGCTTAAATATTTTTGAGTAATTTCTAACATAGTTACAAAAAGCAATATTTGTATTATATGATTTCTCGTGTAAGAGATCATATAACTTTTGCCTACTTCTATGGAGTCCCGGAGTCGCCCAATCATTGAAAGACTTACAATACTTAGGAGAGATTTGTTTTGGTGTAAATACATTTTTAAACACTTTGTTTATGTGACTAAATAAAATTTCATATTTCTCGTTTACACTACCAACCAGTGATATATCTATTTGATTTTTAATAGTGTTTCTAAATCTCTCCATGCGTTTGATATTCACTGGAACGACCACTTTACTCTTACCAACCTGCTTTTTCTTATTATAATTAAAACCAACTAATTGTCCACAATGATCAGAGGGTAATTTATTTATTATAGTTGAGTAGGATGGAGTCCCATCTGTAAAGATGTTATCAATGCATGTGGCTGTAGAGTTAGTTATGCGGGTAGGCTCAAGAAAGAGGTTAGTAAGATTACAACATTTGAACAAGGACAAGAATCTTTTACTAAGTATATTATTATCTAGTAAATTAATATTAAAGTCTCCACACACTATAATGTCTTTGTTACATTCTGCAGTTACTTTAGTTATCACTTCTTCTAATACTGGCTCGAATTGTTCATAGCATGCGCCGGGTGGTCTATAGATACTCACTATGATACAATGCGTTAACTCAACACAGGCTAACTCAATAGTTCGTTCAATTGAAAGGCTCACAATGTCTTTACGAACCTTAAATTTTAGGTCCCTATTCACTATGATTAAGGAGCCACCATGAATAGCTGTCTTTCTACTGAACGAACTGGCAACTTGGTGCTTTTCAAAATTAAAAACAATTTGATACTCTTTAAGCCAGTGTTCGGTAATACAAATTACATCAATGTTGTAGTTATTCAAAAACAGTTCTAATTCAAGTTCCTTATTTAAAAGGCCTTGTATGTTTTGATGCACCAAGTTGAAACAATGTTTTTTACATAAAATTTGACTATTTAAAGTCTGGCTGTTCAAATATTCTTCACAGCTAGAGACTTGTGCCTCTGTTGTCTGCTTATTTAATTTAAATTATTATTACTAGCAGTAGTACGTACAGTACTACTGCAGGATGTCAATATATTTAACTGCTCAATAGAAGCAGCAGGTAAATTGAATGAAGTCTACAAACGGACGTTAAGTTAAATTAATAAAATAACTATATAGAACACGGTCGCCCACGTTTTCTTGTAGAAGTTCACGTAATTTTGAAGTCCAGCCAACGTAAACGGACATTGGCTCGCCGCCAACCTTATATGGTTGTAAAAAAAACAGAGAGAGAGGTAAAAAAAAATTACCGCGTAATTACACATCTTCATTTGACCGTGGTGTGGTGTTTTTGCGCGCCACGGCTGGCCGCGTCGCTCCGCGGGAAACTGGAAAAAGTTATTATAATTGTCCCATTAGATCGGTAGACATTTCATAATTCGGAAGATGTATGATCAATTTATTGTTGAAAATTTATTGTTAAAAAATTGTGAAAGAACGTTTGTGTACCAAAGTATATTATATGATTAACGATTTTCTAGAAGACAGTACGCCTTGGGAATGATGTGATCGCCACCAGACTATTTCAATTTATAGAAAATTATTGTTCGTTTGAATTAACTTTGAAAAAAAAAAAACATTACGTTAAAAAAAAAGAAAATTAGTCCCGCTGAGTTTCTTTCGCCAGTTCTTCTCAGGTCATAGTCAGGTTTCTTCTTTCCGAAATGGTGGTAGACTCATGACGTTTAGTAAATAATTGTAATAATTTTATGCTGAATAAAATATTTCGAATTTGACTTTGACTTTGACTTTGATCATGTTTCTTTTTTATGCCGTGCGATAACGGGCAGAAAATAGTGATTCCGATCTTTTTCTTGCCAAAGCGTCGTATAAGGCGACTAAAACCATAGTGGTGCAACTATATACCGACCAGGGTGATTATGGACAAAAGCGTCACCATATTCTGCCACGATAGTCCATAGCGTGGCGCGTATTGGCAAAAGAGATCGTGGGGGAGGCCTATGTTCAGCAGTAGACATTTAACGACTAATTTATTATTAGTAGTTAATGTTTCTTTTGACTTTTGTGTTGTGTGATCTTACGTGTAAATAATAGACGATAGAATAACAATTAAGGTAAATTAGGTCTGATTCAAATCATGACACATTAATAAAGAGTTTTCTCATAGGGAATGATATATATCTACCTACTATATAAAAATGTGTAAATAATAAATAAATGTCTCATATTCAACATATCACAGTAGAATTAAAACAGAAATGATTTTGGGGGTTCGGAAATACAATACAAACACATATGCACAACAGAAGAAAAACATAAATGGCGGAATCGAACACTTAACCAAACCATCATTAAACGCGAATGTTCTCTTCTTTCATTCATAACATAAATGTATATTTACTATAATATTTAAAGAGTTATTAAACTTTTATTTAATGTCGGCATATGCAGCCGCAATACAGGTAAAGTTTTCGCCCAGTTTCAAAATAAAGTATTGTTTTTTTTTTGTTAAATGTAATTTATTAAATTATTTAAATTAAATGGTTTAGAGTTATTATTATACGTATTAATTACGTCGTTTCCTACCGAGTGCAAAATAACGTAAGCTAGATGAGCAGTTTTTTGTTTATTTATTAAAATATTGAACAGTAATTGGTGGAATAAAAACATTTTTGACGTGACGCCAGGTGCTTCAGAGTCCAGATATAAGCGACGAGCGATTTATGTAGAAGTATAAACCATGATTATAACAGGGGTCAATGACTCCTTACTCTACTGTCAATAGCCTCTAAGCGTCCAACAACTGAAGTAGGAGTCTATTAGAGGAGGATTTTTAACATTTTGAAGAATCGGAACTTCTTTTACACTGCTGCTCCACACTTAATTTACAGAATGATACGTGTAGGTGATGTAGTTATATAATAAACTTAGATACAAATGTCTACGTTCTAATACTTTTATAAAACATATATAAATAAAAATATAATATATATATTTCGATTATAAAGTAATAAATATTAATTGATATAATGTTTATCTCTACCATAATTCACGGGATAAGTTACTGTTTCCATAAAAAGTTAAACGATTATAAATTGCACCACAATCTTTGTTTATAGATTTCGTTTCGTCTTTACGTCGATTTTCCACATACTAATAGTTATGTTATTAAAGCGCACGCGACGTAGTATTACGAATATTAAAAGCGGTAAGATTAATGGCGAATGATTTTAACGCATCACCGCCTCTAGGCTTTGTGTTTATTTCCGTTATAATTAACTTTATAATTATTTAAGAGTATTCGCTTTACAGTTACTCGGATGAGTCGGATTTTTTTTTTTACAAATAATTTGTTTAAGTTATGCGTACGAATTATTTGGAACAGGTAACGCTCATCATTTTATGTACCATTCACTTGAATTGGCGAAATATTTAAAACCTATTACTGCCGGTGTTGAGGCGACTACTCCCATCCCTACACTGGAACAATCGTCAATTTGAGTTTATTATTTCCAAACCTATTTTGTTTCTTTCATACATTTTTTTTTTAGATTTTGTCATATTTTAATATAGGCCATGGGACGATAAGAATACCGAATCGGCCCCAGAAAGGTATCGGGCCCATAATTTCAGGACATTTTGGTACTCATAAGATACTTCGATGCTGGAAGTTTCAGATCTTTATCTATTACCGTTTTTGAATAAATCGAAAAATACTGAAAATCAGTCAAAATTGGTATTCTCAGCATCTTTGAATCGATTGATCTAAATACCGGATATGTTTTTGGGCATGATGGTAGCTTCTAAGAAAAAAAATATGAGCAATATCTGCTCATAACCACTTTTAAAAAAAGGAGGTTATTTTATTAATTTAGATTTTTAACCATGTTACGATAACGGTAAAAATATAAAACTATATATTTTTTTTGAATTCCTCATTAAGTTTCCGATGAAATTATGAGCTTGGGGAATTTTTTACACGGTACGCCATATTGGAAAAAATTAAAAACCTCAAGTTTCTTTTTATGATTTAACTCTTGAAATACTAAAATACAAAACTATTTCGATTACTGTACTAGTGGAAACAACTTTTAATTAATATATACATATTTATTTTAAGCAAAATCCATAGAAAAATCTTAGCAATTTTAAGAAAAAGAAATTGTATGTAGGTAACCTAGAGTCCTAAACTAAAAGCTAGTAACAAAAATACTAAACCTTTCAAACTAGCTCACAATATATAATAATAGCAAACGGCTAACGGTTATTTTAAAATCAAATCGACATTATTGTAAATATTTAATTTAGATTACTAATAGTAACACATGCTCAAAGTAAACTTGCTCAATTTTATTATTTGATTACTCCTAATGCGCTCTAGCGCTTCTCTGGAACACCGGAATAGACTGATGATTGGGAACTCATAAAAACAGAGTTCTATAAAACAATATATGGGTTAAGTGGTAATAGCGAAAGATTACCTAAGAGACTTCTAATTTATATATTACCAAATAAAAATAAGTTTACCTTACAGAGATCATTATAAGATTTAATCTAACTGTATATATGAGCGTAAAATTTTATTAGTATTCCCGTAAGTAAACTACGAAAATCTTTTAGTTTTAAACGAAATCTTCTCACGAGATTACGAAATCATCAAATGGAAACGTGATATAAGCTATTTTTATATAAGATGCATTCGAATCATATATTTGTATGTTCATGTACATGTGATTTTATAGAGGGTCAATAAATATATCGAGCTATCGCAGCTGATGGCCCTACGCTAGACAACGGTATATGCCGTGGGGATCTTGACGAGCGTTTTCGGAGCGTTTATGGAGCGATTAATAATTATGTATAAATTATAAATATAACTTAGCCATGTTTTTAAATACTCCTATTTAGATTTGTATTTATGCGTGTAATTTTCGTTTAAGGCGTGTTTAATACGAGCACACTTTGAAAAACTTTTATATATAAATCAAATGGATTAAATATCCTGTAATTCACAGTATTACGTATGAATTTCAATTTATATTATTTGTTACCAGTCTCAGTTTTTTAACATTTCTACCTTGTACCACGTTTTATATATACTCGACTATACAAACAGTTTATCCTTAAGATGGTTTGATTTTGTAAATCAATATTAATATAGTATGTAGCCGTGAAACCGTCCGTCTGCAACAATTTCGTAAACACGTCGACATTATGAAAGAGCGGCGAGCGGGCGGGCACGACATAATTACACAACCCGGGACGCCAATGAAAAGCCATTTTTATGGCGATATGCGATAAACCTCGGTGCCTCCATCGCACTGAGATAAAAACACGCGTTACTAGAAAAAAATACACGTAATCTTTCGATGTTATTGGCTTAAAGATTTAGATAAATACGCAACTTTCAAATAAATACTCATTTGATAGTACGAGTATTTCGATTAAGCGGAAACATATATCCGCAGGATTTTACCAAAAGGTAAGCATTAAGCATTAATTATTTTTTGACTTAAAGCGTATACGGAAAATGGATGTGAATTAATTCCTATAGCTGCTATAGCTGTCCATCTATAGCATCCAAGAATGAGAATGCTAGAAACTCCTTTATACTTCATCACTGCTCGTTCCTCTCCCATCGTTCCTCTTACTGGAAATACATTTGCTGTTTCCCCAGTTCTTCAAATATTTGATATCGAAATAAAATTACAGACTTTTTAATTACATTAAAAAAAAAAAAACAAAAATAATTTATAAAAGGTCATAAAACAAAGATGTATATATATTTTTAGTTATTAATTTAAATAAAGGAAAAAAGCTTGATTTTTTTTTTGTTAAATTAATAGACGATGACTTGCATTTTACAATAACATCGGTATAAAACTACCACGTGAAAGTTTTATAGCCATACGGAACCGCCATTTGCATAAATTCAATAAAATACGATTGTGGCGATGTGATATATCAGAAGAAACGATGTATAGTTTAGTGGCAATTAACAGATTGACACAGTTTCTTCAAATTCTTTATTTCTAGTAGTATCTTTTGATATTACAAGCTGACTAGTTTTCGACAATCTCTGGGTGAAACTTCTAGAATCGTCTAAATATGCGTTTCATTGGTGAGTAAGAGTCCAAATCCTTTCATCCATAGTCCAGTTATGTTCTTGTGACTTTTCTGGAGCTTATTTTAAGGAGGAAGATAAACTATTTTGCGTTTAGAAATAGGTTTTAGCAAATGAATAAATAAGTTTTTAAAATAATGTATATATTTTTGACGTGATAACGCCTTGTAAATCGATGAATGCAGGCTGCACGCACGAAGAAGTGGCACGTGTCGCGAGCGAGAGCGAGGAACAAGCGATAGAGAGGCACGATCGGCCTAAGCGTTCGGCTCGTAAATGAAAAACAATAACGCAGATTGGAGGATCTTAAATATCACACGTGTATATAAGTTGTAAATAAACTTGTAACTTGTTACTTGTAATTAATCTGTATAATTTAAGTAATAAAATATTTGAATTAACGAGTGCAAATAAATGTTAATTTATCGAAAAAAATTGTAATTAATGGAATTAACCCATTCTGTGTATTATACAAAATAATGATAACTCAGTGATAATAATTCAATTCAATTCATAAAAGCCTATGCAATTTTTTTTTAATGTTTTCTTATGACGTTATCACGTAAAATTATCGTCCGTAAACCGCCTACTCTTTTTTGATGAAAACAAAGAGGTAATTGACTCTTGAAGGTATGCAGGTTACACGTATCAGGAAACGCGGATGCTATAAGATATACCATAACTTATACCACCATATTTAACCATCATAACAAATATCTCTACAGCCTGTACAAATCTTAGCCATGCGGTCATCGGGAATCGAACCCTTTAACGTAGTAGCCGGTTGCAATGATCACTGCGACATTGTTACAATTATATTATCAATAAATATTATTTCAAATCAAATAAATATCAAATAACATAGGAAGGGAGCCGGAGGTCACGGAGTGCAACATAGAGTCGCACGCAGCGTTTTTACTCCTATCTTTAATTGTAAAGGAACTACGCGCCAATGATTCCGCCTGACCTTTAAGCTTCACACGTTATGTCAGGTTCTGTAAAATATACCTTCATTGCCCTTTGATAACACAGCTTTTACGTGATATTGTCGTATTATGTGTGATTTTTTTTTTTTTAAATAATAATTTTATATCTATTTTATCGATATTGATACAATCGACTAAAGAACAGTTCTAATCTATTGAATTAGTATTTATAATTAGTGTTCTGTTTTAATGTTTTCTTAGTTTTTCTTTTGTCTCTGAATAAATCTAGAAAAAAGACTGTTGTTTATCATTCATTTGTCTTAATTTCTTAATCTTGTTCTTATAAGATATACTTATTAAAGTATTAATAAAACTAATTTGCTTTTATATTTTCCTGTAACACGTTTTTGTCCTGTTTTTATGCATGTTTTCGTAAACTTCTACCTTAAAAACATATTCTAAATTAAAACAATTTTGCGTTTCTTATTAAAATAGTTTAAAAAAAAAACTAATTAAAACATATTATTAACTTAATTGTTTCTTTATTTCTCATAAAAGTTATAAACTACGTCAATGTAATGTACCTACCTATGTACGTATGAACGTGTGGAAACCGCTCGAGATGGAATCGTTTTCGGAAGTTGTCTAGTAATGAGTAATGAGGCTTGGCGCGTGGCGGCCATGCTAATCGACCTCCCCCCTCGGACCCCGCTCCCCTCCTCCCGCCCCCTCTACGCCGCCGGTGCTATTCAAATCGGTAAAAAATCTCACACGATACAATTATGACGGCGCGAGAATAATGCTAAGAATTTATTTGAATTACAAATTGAACACACCAGACAGTTTTAGCGCGGAGCGAATAAATAATTTGATATTATGCAAAATGATGATACCTCACTTAGCAGCCGCGAGCGACCTTGACATAGACCCATAAATAAGAATATCTTAACCGCTCATACATATGGACGGCCGCTCGCACACTCAAATATGGTAAGTGCCGGCTTATGAATAAATTTTATTATTTAAAACTCGGAATGTTCATTACTAAAACAAATACTCGTAAGGCGTAGTAATACAGGCTGCTCCGTTTGTTGCACGACGAGACGTCGACTCGTCGAGTTCGAGTTTATATATGTCAACGGAACTTTCCGAAATCAGAGCGAGATATATAAATACGAAACCTGTCATTCAATTTCGTTCAAAACGCTTGTAAATAACAGTTTTTACATCGATCGTTCGATTGGAGCGCTAAATAAAACGTTCAAGGCGAGCGAGGCACGCTGGGCGCGCCCACGCACGTCCCGCGCGCCTTACGTCACTGCGCTTTCTGGGATATTGTGGAACAATGCCTCTTGCCACCTATTGAAATCGCATTACGCAATTAGCGCCTTTGACGACGATATTTCCTACAACAGATAACACAATCTTTGAATCCTTCACCCACACATCGACGCTCAATATATTGTTGTGTCTGCACACATAGACTGGTGTTTGAATTTGGAATACTGTACCAACAGCCTGTGTAAGATTCACATGACCCGAGGCAAATCGCAAAGCACAATAAAAACAAGACAACAATCGAGTGTACCGATTAAACAAATTCGTGAATACGTAATGCAGCTCAACGCTCGATATTAATATTTATACGAACGATTTGAATAGATCGTTGATATCGCTCGTTAACGCTAGCTGCTATTTACATTTCACGACACGATGTCATGCCATCACGAGCAAATCGACTCTACTTACACATTGCACTTTCGACTTGACGTAATTTTATTACTGATACAGTCGACTGATGTTCAATATTAGTAATTCTTAAATCTGTATTTTTCTTAGTATAGGTACTATCGAAATTTATTATATGTTTATAATGAAATATATGTTTACTATAATCGCTCCCAAGTATCGCAGCATTTTAGCAATTTTGATACTCATAAGAAGAAGAAATAACTTTGAAATCTCGTGCTTTAATTAATTAACAGTTAATTGCATGGTTTATCAATGTATCAAATTAATTTTTCCTTTATCATATCGTAGCCGTGTCGTCACATTTAAATGTACTTAAACGGGTGTGAAGCCGACGGACGATTCTATCTCTATTTGTTTGTCGAGATTTTCTGCTCACAATTAGCTTATCAGTACTTTTAACATATAATATAATACTTTGTAAGTAAATACATAAGTTTTTGTAGATTGGAATGATACTTAATGGTTTATTTACATTTAAAATGTAAAAATTGACTTGGAAGTGAACAAATTGATTGGTTTTTATCAATTATTGATTACATCTAAAATTTTATTCGTAATTCAAAATTTGAATTTCGATCTTATAATAATTATTATTTATTGTACACTAAATACAAGGAAATATATTAATAATACGATAAAAGATGTATGAATTCGATCTTATCGCTAAAAGAGCCATTACAAGCCTTTATATATAGTAGCAGCGGTTAAGAAGTATTATACAGCTACACAAATTTATTATATAAATTGCCGTGCGACGACAGGTAGAGTCGAATAGTTATACCAACCAGGATGGTGATGAGCAGCAGCATCACCATACCCTGTCGCAACTCGCAACACACTGCGCTCGCCAATCCTCCTGCTAAGCATGGCGAGTATTGGCAAAACCCCTCGGACGTGATGCGAGGGCCTACGTTCAGCAGTGGACATCCGACGGCTGACTTTTTTGTGGATATTTCCATTCTACCTTCAAAGATTTAAATACATTTGAACAACAGCAAGCTGATTCAATCAATCAGTTATTTTTATCTTTGTGGTGTGGTAGTATATACATAATATATAAATGATATAAAATAAATAATTTGAATCATAAACTGAATTTTATAATTAGTTATAAACTAATTTTTATAACCGCTTGTAAATTGTATCTATTGCAAAATATATTTACTAATAACAATTAATTATTTACTATTAACAATTAATTACAATATATTAAATTATTAACAAGTCAATAATATAGTATAATTGTAGTGAGTTTCATTTAATTTATAAGAATTAGGTATATTATAGTAGACTAATACTATTAAGTTTATCAACAACCTTGTATAAACGACTTCTTGAAAAATAGTCCGTTTACTTTGTTCCTCTTCCTTTTTGCTATTTATCTATTTGCAACATTAAAATTAAGTATAAAGTATAATTATTATAACAAACTACAATTACATTGAAGTAATTGCTTAAATATAAAATATCTGTGCTTTTATAGTTACATAAATGCCTTACATTCAATACACAAATACACATACAACAAATATCTGTATGGTCCATTTAAACATTTGTCATGAGCGGCAATCGAACCCGTGACAGCTAACGCAACAGCTAGTTACTAGTTGTCATGTCGTCACTTTCTAACTGTATGACACACGTGTTGATCCTATGATTACACCCAGCTAATACATTAAAATATTAAATTACTCGCTACTTAGAAGCACGTGTGACAAATTTTTTACCTTACCCATTCATACAAATGAAAGAATTAATTTGATATCCTTTAAGGGCTTATTATTTAATTTAAAAAAGCCCAGTCTTATAAGGAATGAATGGTGAATGATTACGTCACGTGTCTACACACACTCGCATTCGAAAACGCATGCACACATCGATAATTGTTCAAAAAACAGTGATGTGCATCACGATTCAAATCACGACACATCTATAGTTTTACGACCTTTGTTTGTTTTTTTCTTCGTTTCTTCCTCGTAGCTATTGAGGAAATTACGGTTTAATGTTTTATTGTTTTGTCGATTGCCTGAATTAAGACGGTATTTATATTTTGTTGATTTTACTTACGACTTAACGTTAGAATTATATTAATAATAGAAGAATTTAAAATCATAATTTAATGATAATTTTCTTAATATTGTAAGATGAAAATTTTTTTTAAAGAAAGTAAGAATAAATATTTTGGAAGTAGGTATTAAAATTACGTAGACTGAGAACAGTAACTATCTAATACTTAGATCAACTATACAATCAATCATCACAAGTTAAGATAAAGCAAAAGACGAAATCAAAACATTCAAAATAATCAATTTGATTCTAGAAAAAAATCGAATTAAAAACTCCATCAGAATAAAAACGAGTAACGAAAAACAGAACAAGGCTTCCTCCGACAAGTCCAATAACAGCATCGTAAGGGTAGATTAAAAAAGTTCCCTTGCAGCGCGACAAAAGGAAGGATATGTGTACGTGGTGCACAAAGCCGTTGATGATATTATCCCGCTATTTTTTACTTTGACTCATATCGTGGTACATGGTGCTCCATGTTTGGAGACAACTACGTCTACAGTTAAAGTATAGTCTTAGACTTCATTTTAAAATAGTTTTTTATTACTTAGTTATTCATTTATTGAGGAGTATGTGTTTAATTTCACGACACGAAATTTGTGGTGAATGAAGTCTACCTCTTTTTAAACTAAATTTTGATGTATTTGACGACGCGTTGGGGCAGTGCTCATAGCAAAAGCTGCTGCGCTAGCGGTCGCGGGTGCGATCCCCGCACATGACAAATATTTGTATAGACCATACAGATATTTGTCGTGGTCTGGGCGTTTGTGCTTGTGTATTGTGTGTATATCCGGACCCGACACAGGATTCACATCCTACTAGGGACCGTTGAGTGTCAGACCTTTTAATTATTATTTATTTATTTTAATGGTTTATTTAAGTGAAGTTAAGGATAAGAAAAAAAAAGAATTTTTAAGAACTGATGGTGTTGTTTTGTATCTTGGAACATATCTGATAAAATTATTTATAGCTGAAATTGAGAAAAGAGGAGGAAGTAAACATTTCCTAGCTCTCCAAGTCTAGGACTGAGGTCCTAGACTCGTCCTTGCATTCTGTCAAACAATTTGTCGTTTGATTTTCATCAAGCGTAAAACATACTCCATAAAAAAATAGGAAGACTTACTAAATCTTTTACCTAAAAAAAAAACTAACGAAGTTACCCGAGTGAAAAATATCTAGTTCATTTTAAATGTTACGTTTTGCTACTATTTCGTTGTAAATTTTCTTGGTAAGTTTTTATCGGCGCTCCCTATGTAAGTGTTGGATTTAGATTGTCAGAGAGACGTGTCTCGACCGTATGTACGCCTGTTTGTTCACATTGTTTATACACACTCTGATACGATACGAATCTGGTACCGAACTTGATCAGCTAAATGATAAAAATGAACTGAATATCTTTCAAATTTAATTTAGAATTTTCTTTATCTATTATATGAAAAATGTCTTTTGGCAAAGTTATAACTCTAAATGGTGTATGTTTACTTTCAATGTTATCTTTATTATTAAAATATTAGATATAATATATCTCTCATTCGAAGTATTTAATACGTAGTAAATCACAAAGTAAACGTTAAATTAAATGTCAAAACAATGTCAAGGTTACACTATAACAGAGATGGCGTCTTAGAAAAATTTGCAAATTACTCAAGTTTTAAGCAACCTCGTTTTAACTTAGGTAGCCGGATACTTAAATTCGTTTCAAGGTCAGTCATAAGAACGTTTAGAAATATCGAATATAAATCGTCACAACCGATACCATCAACATGACAATACGAATTTTAAACAATCTTACGTAACACAATCAACATCTAGTTTATTTCTAAACACTTCAGACAAATCCTTCTGTCACAGTCACACATCGAATGCTACGTCTGTAGCGAGTCATATAATAATGTGGTACGGTTGAAAGTCGTACAGGTTGTGTACAAGAACAGTTGGCCAAGTTAGATCCGATTAGGTCAGACGCGATAAGACATAGTGGTTCGACAATAGTCGGTGTATCGCGACATCTCGACTGACAATGTTCTGTAAATACAGTCGCGTATTGTGGAAGGCGCTGAAGATTAGAGGTTAGGGAACATAACTGACGGGACGCGTATACTTGATATATCGATGACGAACACAATAGGATTCATATTTTCATCATTTATCTTTTTGGCGTTTTCAATTTTACTAAAATATTACATACAAATCCTCTGTTATTTGGAAGTGACCTAACGTTTAAAAATCTCATTCTGGTGTCATTTTTTATATTGGAACTAATGTTGTACTGACTGAAGTGGAAAAGATTATATAAGTGTGTGAATGGAAGGATTTGACGTGTAAACGTGAGAAGTGCCTAATGTAAAAAGTCGGTAACTCGAGTTTCGAATAAAAAATTAAGATTCCTATGATAACTAATGATAGGTCTTAATCTGTTTATGAAATTATAATGGATTATACGTCCACATAAACAGCATCTATCACCACATTAAATCATAGCGAATAATTTTATAAACGTGTGAATACGGAAACATTAGCACTTGTCACTCGGAAGCCAAATATGAATGAATAAAAACAAAAGGTCGCGACCGAAGGCCGACCGACCAGAATCTAGATAAAGTCAGATACGTGTCCCAAACCGTGGGAAGGGAAGACAATGGCGTTTGTAACACTAACTATAAATTTCCTTACATAATTGTTGCAATTAAAAATTTTACCTTGCGTGGGACGGCCAGTGCCGATTTAATTAGTGAAAAGTTTTCTAGAAAAAAAAAAACAAACTTTGTCAATAAACATATCAGTCATCGAATAAAATTGTATTAGGTATTAATAATTCGTAATACAGTTTATTGAGTTTTGATGTATATACATGTTATCGTGGCGGCAGCTGGTGCTAGTCTTTCATTGCTAAACAAAGGCTTCTCCTTCTCTCTCTCTCTCTTCCTCTTCTCTCTCTCTCTCTTCCTCTTCTCTCTCTCTCTCTTCAAACGCAACTCCCAAAGACAAGGCTTGCCAGCTTCTACATATATATCCATCATTGTTAATGACGATTTCAAATAATAAAAGTGTTTTTCATATACACATGTGCAGTGGTTCCAAAGAGTACCCTTCTAATACCTTTGGGAAAGGTCTCTTGTAAAGGAGGCAGGTTGAAGCTTGATCGACTATATCGTTGTATGTTGGTTTTGATACACATATCAACGAATTTCTTACAAAACATGTATGTTTAATTTTTTTTCTTTCATTCAATCATCAATCTAATCTGTATAATATTTTAAACCTCAATCATCTAATACTGATACATTACCTCTTTTAACATTAGGTGCCTGTGTCACTGGTTGCTGATAAAGTATCTATATCTAGCACAAAATTCACTGATAGGATTTATCAGTAGAAGGTAATACAGGCACTTAGGACCTATTTCACCTCGACTAATATACTACAACTTTTGAATCCACAGGTTTCGAATAGAAATATCTGACAGATAAAGTGCACCTAGATGCTGAAAGAAAAAAATATAACAAAACTTTTATCTCATATTCATCAGATACCTTTATCAGTAACCGGGAATATTATTTACTATCGTAATAAACAAAATAACAATATATTAGTAGCACATGTAATTTTAAAGGACAGACCATGTAATTAAATATTATGATAAAGATTTTCCTTGCTGATTTTTTGTGGGAGCTGTCAAGTGGAGTTTTTGATTTATACGACACCTACCGACACGGTAGGTGATGGTAGAAGGACACAGTTAGCTTAGCTTTTTGTGTGATTCAAAAACTGTTTATACATAATATTATGTGATTTTTTTCCTAATATTAACTATATTAAAGATAATAGACTGAATGAATACCTGATAATCATTGGTATATAAATAGAAACATTGAAGTAGTATACATGTCAAAGTTTTCCGCAAGATAGCTTATGATAATCATTCTAGTATAGTGAAAGTTACATTAACACCGATGGTCACGGGTTCGATTTTCACTCAGAGCTGATATTTGTATTCGTATAAATATTTTTTTCCAGTTTAGGTTTATCTAGGACAAAATTCATCGTGGACCTCCTTAGCGTGACTTGGGGAGTTCGTAAAGCCAGGTTAATATCGTTAACACCGGATGACTATTGTTATTCTTAGTAGATAAATTAACCGTCTAAGCACATTATAGTAACGTGGTGGATTAAGCTCCAATTGTACTCCTTTGTGAACATCAGGCTTGTGCTCAGCAATGAAACGTATACAGGCTGTCTCATTCATTCATTCGAGTAGCTTTCACATTATAATCCGAAATTTCAAACAGATTTAAAACTTAAACACTGAGCAGTGTCTGTTCAAATTCGAACCAGCGACTTAGATTCGATTCACGTGCTCATATAACTGAACCATCATATCGTGTTTTAAAATTACCTCTGAAGAAGTCTGTTCTTTTTTAATTTACCTTCTAATTAAGATCATAAATTTTGTTGTGATTAATTGCGAGAGATTTTAACGTGACACAAATAAAAATAAAAATATATATATATATATAATACTTAATTCAACTTAGCGAAGATTATAACAACTATTTCTGTGGAATATATTAGACTTTTAAAATAAACGAACCGTGACTTAGACCTTATTTATTTGAATTAAAAATTAAGCACCATAAAAAACCGACAAGTCATAATCGGAATCTCGTGTGAAGGGTTCTGTACTATTGCAATAATTATTTTATGTTCATTTTATAGTATTTTTTTTTTAATTTCCACTTGAAACTAGTATAAAAGCTAAGCACCAAAAAATCGAGGATAAAATTAATTTCGTCCAAAAATTAAAAATTGTATTTAAAATGAAATATCGTATTTGTTAGAAAAGTTTAATCTTACATTTTTTTTAAACTAGGCTTAAAAACTGTTGAAAACAAGCCTTTTATGTGTGGGGACTTTTAGTAATTTTTTATATATATATATATATATATATATATATATATATATATATATATATATATATATATATATATATATATATATATATATATATATATATATATATATATATATATTAATATCTTATTATTCATCATTATAGCGACCATAGTAATACATGTTCTGTGAAAACTTCAAGTCTAACTACAAACTACGGTTCAAAAGATAATTCTGCGACAGACGGAAGAACAGATCCCTAGGGTACAAAACTCTAAAAGTAATTACGTAAAATCCTACTATAAGTTTTTTTTCGTTAGTTGGATAGGCAAACTGGCAGACGTTCCACCTAATGGTAATTGGTTAACGTCGCCTATGAACATAAACTAGTTTACCTGGAACTAGCCCAGGCAACTCATTTATGTGTTGCCTATCCAGAGACATAAGGTGTTAAAGTCTCGGTGCCAGGAACTACACTGCTTGTCTTGCCCTTCTCTCCGAAACACAGCAAAGCTGTTTCACGGGAAAAACAAGCAAGATGGTGGTACCCATGCAGCCGGCAGCGCGGCATAGTGCATCCCTCCCACGGGTGTTATTATTTAAGTATTACTACATTCTTATCTACCATAATCTTTAAAACTATGTTTAAAATATCGCTGTTTAGGCTGTATAACTAGTATGTATTGAAATTTTGTCTGCTTGTTCTTACAAATCGTACACTCATCGCTGTCGCGAGTTTGATTTCCATTCATGACAATTTTTGTAAGTATTTGCATTTTATTTGGATCCGTACTCCCGACGCAGTATTCCATAGTTTAATGAGTCAGTATGAGGCGTATATTATATTAAATTATATCAAACAAATTATCCCATTTACAGCTAGTTAGATGGCAACATAAAAGAAATATCAATAATACGAATAGAACGAAACGCTTATCTCGTAACATATCTTTGTATTGTTTTCGTTTCATTTCCCACGTGTCGTTCCGTAGTAATGACCCCGCTGACGCACATACACGATTTAAGAATATAAGAACTTTTTTGTTTGGACAAAATCCCATGTAACAAACGTACGCGAAAAACGGACATTATACATATTTATGTTTTAATTAGTTTTTATACTTATATTGTTTAATAACGAGATAATTAACTAACTTAGATTATGTAATATGAAACTGAGTAGATATGTAAAGGTAGTAAAAATGTATCTTGATTTCTGGTATTAAATTACGGGAGATTAAGTAATCGGGTTCTATTCCAGCTCGGAGAGGAAATTTTGTGTTTATATTATAATTTGTTCCCGTTCTCGATGTTTGTCCACTGTGCCTCGGAGATTACGTAAAAATAACACGAAAAATAATACGAATTGTTAACATGAAAATCTGATAATGAGCATTACTTTCGGTAACGAAATCTTGCCGTCAGCAGCGGATTAAACTTCATTACTTCTCTTTGAATTTCTCCCTTGCCCGCCACTGTTGTTGGAGTGAAAACACTGCTTATGTCCCACTGCTGGGCACATTTTCCTATGAAATGATTGGCGTATACACTTATATGTCAAAAATTTCATCAAACCATGCATTTTTAAATTTGTTTTTAATCACCGCTGAGTACAATATGACAAAATATCATCAACCGGCTTTCGCCCACTGCTGGACAAAGGCCTCTCCAACGGCACACCACTCAGCTCAGTCTTCGGCTCTCTATATCCAAAAGTTTCCTGGTCAAAGTAAATCTGAGCGATACATATCCACAGGTACAAGCTTTACTGGACCATCACGGGTCGTACAGTGAAATATATTTAATGTTTTGACGACGGGTACGCTCAGTGATCACCGCATTTGGCTTTTGCTCTAGCGGTCACGAGTTTGATTCCTGCTCATAACAAATATTTGTAAGGGACATACAGGTATTTGTCTCGCGACATAATTTTCATACTATTAGCAGTTATTTATGACTATAACATCGAATTAATGCATTATCCATGACTAGATTAAATAATATATATAATATAAAATGTACTAACACTCACCCGTCCGTCGAGAGGTCAGCAGGAAACGGAATGGGGAAACAGAGGAGGAAGGAAATCCAACTGTTTGAAGACATTAATCCTAAACAGGTAGTGATTATTTGATATCTTGTTCTTTCTATACTTTAACGGTATCATAAATAAAACTAAATACATAAGCACAGTGTGTTTCACAGTGTGTTAACAGATATCAAAATCGATTTAAGATATAAATATTACAAGCTTACTAATTTTGTCAACGTATAAATGCTATTCATTGGATATTGTTTAGATTTTCTAGTTGCACTTCTAGGTATTTTAAATAAGTCTGAATTTATGTCAACAAAACATTTCATTAAAATTATTTAGTTGTGAACGTCATAGATATGTAAAAGTACGCAAAAGTGATAAAATTTCTTGGCATTTATTACAATTAAGTCATAAAAATAAAATTACGCATTTACAAAAAAGATATTATATATATGGTATAATGTTCTGTATTAATCACTTGTGTAAGTGTACAATAAATTGTCACCTGGAAAATAATTACGTTTTTTGTCACAAATTTAATGTGATCACCCTTCAAATTAATTACATTAGAGAGAGGCATAATTACTTAGTCCAGAGTAAATAGCTCATTAGCCTACTACTTATCCACATTCCAATTAATTTCTTTTATTAACTTAAAGGGACATTAAAATACTAATTCTAATTAAACTCCTTTAAAGTATCGAAATGCGAACAATCTGCATCGTTTACTTTTAGTCTGTCCTTGCGTTTATCAGCTCGTGGCGTCGTACAAGGTGTTTCCTTTTCGTGACGAACGTACACTCAAATTTCCTCTCTAATACAATAGTTTTAAAAGCTATAATTCTTTAGAAATATATCTGAACGACAGGAAAGGCTTCCGTACGGGTCTTCCGTGTTATTTTAGGATTTTTTTTGGCTATTGTTTCATTAAATTACACGTATTAACGTTAGAAGTTAAAAACAGATCAATTGTAATCTAAACCGTTAAGATAACCATACGCTTAATAATACACAATTGTAACGATAGTTTACAGTTTTAAATATTAATTATAATATAACTTCTAAATGCTATTTTTGTTATAATTGTAGGCGAATACATACACAAATAGGTACAAAACTTGGTCTTACATAAACTTTATATTTAAAACGTTCAGGCAACTATAACATAGATACAAAAGTAATTAAAGATTATATGTAATTGCAATAACCGAGTGGAACTCGTTCGTCGAGTTTTATTCAAACAACGAGCAAGTCTTATCTTGTTTCCGTCCCCCGATAAGCTCCAAATGTGCAGTTTATTTTATAAAACATTTTAATTTACTACAACTTAATTAATCGTGAAAAAAAAAATCACCGAATATACCAAGGAGAACGTTCAATGTCACAAATATAATTAATTTTTACTACATTTTTTTTTAAAACGATCAGACGTAATATTTCTAAGCATTTAAACGTTGTATTACATTTACGATTAGTATAAAAATACATAATGGAAAATAATTTCTGTTTTATTCAATATAAAACGAAAATACAAGTAGATGTGTTAATATTATATGTGATAGAAAGACTTTTTCAATTTCGATATATTTTTCTATATAAAGATAAACTAATATTACGATATTTTTGAATTGAAACCTGTAGTTTCCTAAAACAATACTTTTAAGCAAAGAAAACCTTTAGCTATATGACATTAGTGAAGATATAATGACAGCGTCGTTATCAATGCGGTCGTATATCACGCTTAATAAAGCCGGGTCCACCCTTTAGGCGCGAAGGGGCAAGCGATCAAAATTAAATAACGCGTTATCGGTAATCCGCGCAGAGCCATCAATCGCGCGACTGTCGCGCGATACAATGGCGTGCTCTTCCCGGCTTTACTTCACGATACAATATGTGGATGACAACGGTGTGGATGAGGTATCTTTATTTTATTTTTTTTCTTTTCACAATATTAATGTATAAAGCAATAAAATTTATGTAATTTGATACATTTATTATTAAAACAAATGCAGCAATATTAAAATTCATATTTTAATACGGATATCAATCATCTCGAATGTCTAAGAATGGTCTCTTATAAAGAAATACGTGAAAAATTTTCCGTCAATGAAAATTCTTTCATTTTAATTAGCGTACGATGTTACTATGAAGCTGGCAATTTTTTCATGCTCTCCTTTACGTCACAAGAATTCACCTATTATACATTTTTAATTTAATTAAATATTAATGATATACTCCAACGTCATTCAAAACAATGTACGGTATAATTGTTCAGAACTGCTGCTCGTTAAATCAATTAAAAACATTATATATACACATATATTGTGTAAGGAGATTCATTATTTAAAAAAATTTAAATTATATTCGCACAATGACAAAAAATTAAAGAACAATTGGTAGAATTATTTTTAAACAGTACAATTAATCTCAAACAACAAATTTTAAATGTGTTGAAATCGGTATAATTTTTCATTTGTCATAGCGGCAGTTTACAACAATCGTTCCTCTATCATAAAACAGTGATATCATACAAAATGAAACAATTATGATGACTTATATCACTTTATATCACTTTTCAATCGTATAATTTTGCATGTATTATGCACTATCATAGATCAATCTTACTTTTTATTATGATGTTAATTATTATCTCAATGTTTATAACTTTTATGGTCATATGGATAGATAATGTATTACTCTTTTATAATAATGAATATTTAATGTGCATATAATAAATCTTGATACAAACAAGTCTTATAGGGAAATATATAAATAAAATGTCTTAATCGTTGTTATCTCAAAACTATTTGATCTTTTTCTATTACGTCAAGAATATTTTAGTATAGCATTAATGTGTAGATATTTGTATAGAAGTTTAATATTATATAACTGCACCACCTACTCGTTCTCTTTTAGATAAATTACTCCAACTTATTCCGGGTTGTCTGGAAGAAATGGCTACCTAGCCATAAGACCGCCCCTTGTAATTACATTTTGTAATTGTCATATAAAACTGTCTTGTTTGTATATTTGTGGTGTACAAAAATGGGTAAATAAAAAAAATATAATTAAATAACTAATTGATACACATTAATATGATAAGTATTTTTTTACCATACCTGCTATTCGCTGGGTGCGTAAGGCATAGTGGGGGACACAAAAGTGATGTCAGCGCCCGTTGCGGACAAAATAGAACTACGGGTGGCTCTTTATTATCTATGACAATAAAAATAACACGTGTGTCAGTTTAATTAAATAAATAAAATAAAATGGGTCATCAAAGTTGTTGTGTAGTCGATTGCAAAAATACTAGTAGAAATAGTAATTGTAAATTTTATAAGTTTCCGGTTGCCAAGTGGAAATTAAATCAGCGAAAAAAATGGGTAACTGCTGTTAAAAGGCAAAAGTAAGTATTACTATAACCTACAACCGTATTATTAACCGAAAAATCAGATGTTGAATCAAGTCCTAAATACGCTCCAACTATTTTTCCATCAGTTTATAGAAGACGTAAAGTCAACGAATCCGCAGTTTTGAGTAGGTACGTAATAAAATTTACTTTTGATTAAAATATTTAGGTTAATAGAAATAATCGACTAAAAAATTAAGACATATTATTTAGTATAGTTAATGATTTAGCAATACCTGTTTTATTTATTTTATTTTTATTTATATTATCGTAAATTTATTAAAAATATAAAAACTTAAAATTTAAGATACATTCGTAAATATATAATTATGTTAAATAGAGCTATTTGTTAATTTATATATTAGTTTAGATTGTTTTTTAATATTAATAATGATTTTTTATTCAGTTATATACCACTATTATAATATTAACACTGCTTAACCTTATTCACTTATTGAGACTTGTTTTAGTTGTTGTAATTATTTTACTTACTGTTTTTAGCTGACCCACGGAATTTTTTTTAATTTAATATTCAATCTGTGTAATATATCACATTTTAAATTAAAAAAAAATTTTCAAGTTTATTTTATTTTTTCAATAGCTATTTGACATCCAATACATGTTTATTTTCTCAAAAGAGCCACCGTATCGTTAGATGGCGCTAAGGTCACGCACCCAGCGAATATGACTTGACTTTTCTTTGCAATTATTACGTCTAAATGTAAAGAATATTTGAGATTCTCGGCTGTATTGAACAATATTAACTGTGTCTCCTTCATTACACATGACATTGGAATTTATGTCAAATTGGCACAGCTGAAGTCAAAAAAAATTAGGAAATTCGAAAAAAAAAAAATACATGCCATTAATTAATTTTAAAAAAAATGGTTGCATTATAACAAGTTTAAACTATTTTCGTACATCCATCGTCACGACATACCCTTCCGTCCCTTAACAATGCTTAGATCCACCGAGTCCTGTCATAATAGTGATCGATCAGCTCTGATGAACCGGGCATATAAAGTGCGCTTTTCTACGTAATAATATTGTTATAATAAAACTAGGTATTGTAACTTGCTCCACACATTTTAATAGTCTTGTCACATACTGTACTTTACTCTACTGTGTCAGCCTGTAAGCAACACACTGCTGAGCGAAGGCCTCTTCTCCATATATAAGAAGGGCTGGAGCTTAATTCACCATGCTGCTCCATTGCAGGTTGGCGGATAATATCCCTATCATGAGTAACTATCATTACCAGGTGACCATGATAACAACCGGGACCGACAGTTTTACGTGCTCTCCGAGGCACGGTGGGAAACCCACAAGACATACACCCAGACCGGAAACAAATATTTGCACAAATATAAATATCTACCCCGAGCGGGAATTAACCCGCGACCACGGGCGTTGAGGTGACTATTCGCACCACTACATCAGAACGGTCGTCTATCGTATCAGCTTGTCTTCGTCCCACTGCTGGGCAAAGATTTCTGTCACCCCATTTCGGTTCTCAGAGAGTCTTCCTATAAGTATATTTTCCTTACGACGCGTTATTTATCGTCGTGCACATAATTAAATTTTAAAACAAGATTAGCACCTGAATACTTAATGGTGTTAGCACGGATTTGAACTGGTGAATCGATCACGTGTTCCATTTACTGGTCCGTCTCGGTTCTTATCATATAGGCAAGATTTATAAGAGATATACGCTGCTGTTGATGTTGCCTACTCACGAATTGGCATTTTTTTTAATTTTTATTTGAAATTTATTTCATTTTCGTTAATTAACGAACGAAACTAAAAATAATTCCTTCAAAGAATCCGCGTTCCTTGATTCAGATCCCTCTTTTAGATTTGTTTCATAATTGGCTGTTTCGAAGTTCTTGTTAGGAAAAAAAATTCGAAGAAATATTTCACAAGGAATATTTCTCAGCTATTAATTAGAGTGACTACATTTGTCTACTACTGTCAATAACATAAACCGCTGATCGATTGCATAGTAATCAGAAAGCAAACTAATGTACATAAAATGAACACCATACAATCCGGATCCAGAGAATTTATCGGTAATAATTGATAGTTCATTATATTCTGCTCGGGCAACTGATTAATTATAATGTAATTCTTTCGACGTAACAGAGCTCGCATCGATGATGTTAGAACTATTGACGGCTCCATCCATCTTTTCTTTTTCGTAAAGCGTATGAGTGATGACCTTGTAATTAGATAATTATTTTTTCGAGACGTCGTTAAGTTTATATTGACTTTTCAAAACTAAATGCTTATTCGATTCTTTAGTGTTTAATATGTTATTATTATCAATCACTAATATTATGGTTAGAGAGCTGGCTTAAATCTGACAACACATATTTTACGGTACCTGAAATTTCGTCTAGTGATACTGCTATACCCAGTAAACAAGCAATGGATGCAACAAGCAAGCCCGGAAGCGGTAGGTTTGGGGTCCCTCGGGCTAGCTAGGTATGAAAATTAAGAAATTTTTAAAGTATTTTACGGCATCTGCCGTTTTAATATGTTATAATATACCTCTAGGAAAACTGTAAAATAACTATGGCTGCTGATTTTAAAGGTTGCAACATCACGGCAGCCACTTTTCAAAATACGAAAAAAAATTTTTTTTTTTTAGAGTATTTTACGGCGTCTGCCATTTTAATATATTACTTGTTGAACTATTTTAAGCTAATAATGAAAATGGCAGCCATTTTGGAAAAAAAAATGTTCCGATACACCGATCTTCGCATAAAAATAATTTCAACTTTTTTATCGCCTAATCAATTTCAATGCTTTTATCAAACTGGATGAGTACAAAGCTTTATATAAAAATATAAAAATTACGCTCAGCGTTGCTCGTAGATTACGCGTCCGGTTTGACCTCGGAACTGATAGTTCATTATATTCTGCTTATTTGATTTAAATCCAAACAAATTAGTTCTGTGGGTTTAATAAATCTTTCTTAATCCGTAATATTATTTTAGTAGGAACTATTAGTACCTAGAAATTAGGTAACTAGAAATTTGACCTCGGAACTATTATAAGAAATACTTCATATCAATACATTATTACTATAATACATAAAAAAATATTTATCGAATGTAAGTTTTGAAAAAAAAAAGCGATAAATAATCGCTAATTTGTAATTGTATGTCCACCTGTAATGGTCTAAGTCGGTAAGTTGGTAAGTAGGCCGTTATCAGCGATCTGTCGCACGCGCATTTATCTCGTGATGATTGTTCAAGGCCGTCCTTAGAAAGGCTTGTCTGAGCTTAGCCTAAATATTTAGACATATTGTTGGGTGCTTTGCCCTCATTCCATATTAGGTAACATTTAAATCAATAACAATTATTTTGATAGTATTTGATCACGTTTATTGTTTTAACATAAAACGTGACGGGAATTTAAAATATTGTCACAATGTTACTTAACAAAACAATGAAGACTGAATTAAAAAGATTTTATCAATTTCATTTTGTAAAGTTACAAATGAGATGACATGTGACATGTTTTCTTTATAAAAAAAAAGAACGTGCCAGCCCCATCGTAATCTAATTCTAACTAGATAATTAAATGAGATTTATGATTTTTTTGTGTTATTACCTCTTTACATGACGGACGAAGTATAATACGTTGGAATACTTCAATATCGAATTTAAATCGTATACATTCAATTAAAAATTGTTGTACATCTTCGACAGTCTCACATCTCGTTCGATTTATTGAAATTTTCAACATTTTGCTGTTGAAGCAAAAATAGATTGTTGTAAAAACAAAAACATCAATACATTCAAAAGAAGCAAACCCGGAACACCTTATAAGGCGCTGGCAGCGCGGAAGGTGGCGTCATGCAAAGCTAGATTACGATCTAACGAACATCACAGATACATGTACAGTGTTACCTGATCGCTACTGTGTATCCTTGATATTTTCAAGATATACCTAACAGAATCTACAGCTATTAAAACTATCTTTGTGTAAATATTTCTAGTTAGTTTTAGGTCAATCTCGTATCGATGTTTGTAATTTACATGCGTAGGATTTAATTATTGATTTAAATCCAAACAAATTAGTTCTGTGGGTTTAATAAATCTTTCTTAATCCGTAATATTATTTTAGTAGGAACTATTAGTAACTGGAAATTAGGTGAAATAAAAAATATGTAGTCTAAATATTGGTTTAAAAGACTAATTAAACTATTTACTTTATCAACTGCGTAATTACAGTGGACTTGTCTGTTAATCACGATCAAGAGGCCGGCCCTCGGAAATGTCACTAGTTAAGCGAGAAAAGATTAAACAGTATCGTAAAACTTTTTCATAGACATATTCTAATTAACATGACTTAATAATTTAAAAACGTTTGTACAATTAGATAAATTAATGAAACGTATTGAAGTATTTTTAAGGATTAAGTGATACAGGATGTCTACTTGGAAGCTGGTATAAGCTTGTTACAAACTAGTATGAATCAATGATTTTTTTATAGCTAGAGCTTAATAGCGATTTCAAATTTATGCCTACTGTTAACGTGACTAACTATTAGTCATAGCTTGATACTATATAGCGTAGTTACTTTATATATATATATATATATATATTATTATATACTATATACAAGTCATACTAATGATCTTTGTAACGATAAAATAATTATTAAAATCGGCTAAGTAGTTATTACAAACAAAACAAAACAAAAAAACACAATATCTTTTATTTATTTAATTAGTAGAAATAAATTCTATGAAACCTACGTCATAAATGTACTTGCCTAGCTTTTTCTCATAGAATTAATACCAGTAAATATAAAAATTCTTTCGTTTGATCGAACTAAATTTAATAAATTATTATAAACCACAATTGATAGAAACCAGTTAAAAACAACGATACGCTTACCCATATAATCGCATAGAACTAAAGCGTATCCTTATTTATCATCATTCAAACCTTCAGTCTTTGAAAGTCAAACTAGAAAATCAGGTAAACAGATATATTAAACAGCGCTACAGACAGATCAATGTAATCTAGGACGTACAGCCTGTCCGGTTCGTAAAGCGGTGTATCGTGATAAATTGTCAGCAAATAAACCAGGTGTTTATTGTTGTTGAGGTACTCAGGGATCGAAGGATTGCCATTAGCGGCCACTGTTGCCAGTAATCCGGTGGAGGACGATTCACAACAACTGGCACAGAGAGACGCTGATCACATTTTACTAAATTTTATAGACAATTTACTGTCACTTGAGAATATATAGTATTCTTAAATATTGATGTTTTATTTAAATACCATTTATTAACACTTATTAATATAGAGTTAATTTTTCTGACCGTTTTTATATTTAAAATTTTGTTAAGCTTTAAGTATCTACCTATTTATTAGCAAAGATATTCCTTACAAGTTATGTAATAAAATCACATAAATAAATATAGTTTAACATACATACACGGTCGTCTGCTCTTAAGGTTGACAACTTAATGCATGTTTTAGTTGACAGTCAACTGGTATTAATATTTTTTACTAAATGTACATATACATACATAATATACAAATATAACACCCCGACTTAGGGTGGGAATCAAACCTGATGATCCTGGAGCGGAAAGCAGTGTCACTGCCAACTGCGCCGACGAGCCAGTCAAATAAATGCACGGGTACAAACAATTATATAGTAATTTATGTATTATTTTAATTCGACAAATGCGTAATGAAGTATCTCATACGGTCATAATATACTTGAATCAATTATACATTAAATAATCAACAAAGATAATTTTGAAATATTCGCAAAACGTTTGTAGTGAAGTAGTCTATGTGAGAAAAGCAGGTGCGGTGTTAGCGGTGTCGATGTTTACAAGATAGTTTATGGCGTTGTTTGTCGGTTGCCTTGACGCTGCGCCCGCGCAGCTCGGGAATGCGGCCCGCGTTGCGTCACCGCTGCTGTCGCGGGCCGTTGCGTTATTATCAATTTAATTTAATAATTATTTTTGATATATAAAAAATAGGTCTGGCTTAGATTAGTGCGTAATACCAAACGTCATTTATTTTAAGATTGATAGTTCTGTAATTAAATAATATAAGGACTTGACTTATATAAAAACTCACGACATATGTATAAACTTTATTATTTTAGCTTTTAATATCTTATTTTTACTTTAAAGTAGCCTCAACGCTTGTTATTGTAATTTTTTTCTCTATTAATAAATTATTTATTTATTTATTTATTTATTTATGTATTTATAAATATAGTATAATTTTTCTGAATTATATTTCATACATAAATAATTTTTATATATTATTTATATATTAAGTATATACTTATGTATTTATAATTCAATTTTTTTTCTTCCATCACTTATATGTCATAAAATTATATATTTTCTCAACAATTTATGATGTTGTGTAGTAATTCTTACTTTTTTTTTTTCAACGAAATAGACTATACATCCAAAGTAAACTCCATACTCGTTGATGTCTAATCTGTGAATTGGAAATAACGCTCTCTTATCGACACTGTGTTTATTTTAGGCATAAAATAAAATATAAAAAAGCATACTGAACTAATGCTTGTACTGAAACATTTATTAAGCGATAACGTTTAATAATTGTAAAATAAATTAATAAATAAATAAACATGTTTAATAATATACACACACACGGTCGTCTGCAGTTCCTAAGATAGGTAACTTAATGCCTGTGTTTTAGGTAACAGTCGAGTGATATACAATTTTGAAATTAACAACATTGTTTCTAATAATAGTCTCAGATCGGTACTTTCCTTGCTTGATTATTTAAAACTGTGATAAATTTCACAAATATATTTTCCATTTTCAAAAATTTTAATTATGAAGCATTTTCAGCCTATCAGTTATGATTTTTTTTTATATTTAGGCTATCTCTTTATGATGAAATCTTTAGCGATCTATAGGAATTACTTTTAAGTTTTATTATATAAGCATAATAATAAAATAAATAAATATGCTTAACATAAACACACGGTTGTTCGTTCCTAAGGTACTTAATTTTTCTTCGCTGGAAGTAAAACAACGTTAAAACCCCCGATCAAAAGTTAAATGTAATAACAGACAGACGTCGTAAATTATATTATATACATTGTTTTCATAACAAGATCGCAATCAGAACTAATCATTGCATATCAATGTCCACTAGCGCCGCGACACAGTGTGGCGACCAGCTCGTAAACAAGCCCAGTCTATAAACAAATGCTTCGTAATTTGTAGAGCATTCTAGCAATGTAGCTGGCTCACTGCTATTCGCACACTTTGAGACTTTGATAATATTGTAGTTTATAATGTAGTTTAATTTTAATATTAATTAGTTTTGATAATGTAGTTTAATTTTAATATTGACTGAAAACGTATTTTAAGCTGTATGAAATGGTTTTGAGATTTCAACACACTTATATTACAATGAGACTTTTCTGTACATTTCGATTTTATTATTATTAAACTTTATTTCAAATTATAAAGGAAATTGAATAGCTGAATTTTTGTGCAGATAGTTTTTTTTTTCTTTTTTTTTTTCTTTGCACTGCTCTAGCCTTTGTAGTATAATTAAATGAAATTTTGTTGGTTCGTGTCTCAGAATTAATTGTTTTGTTTAATGTAATACGATAGTGCGTGTTATTAAAATATAAATACTATTAAATTTCAAAAAGACTTTTATCGCAATTTTCCTATGGGACTTATTTACCAAATAAAAAAGAAAACAAATTAAATATGTATGAGTAAGTAAATAAATACTAACGCATTTACGATAGGTTCGATTTTAGTCCTATTTAAAAATTAGATAATTTATAGTTATACTTTTTTGCTCACGATACTTATAAATTTTATTATAATGGTTTTATTAAAAAAATTAAAATCAGTCGCATGTGTGCACCAGGCACTTATATATCGTGATACATAGCGCCCACTCAAACTGATATTTACTTGTACCTGCGTAATCGCGGGAACATATGGCGTGTATAGTCTTATCCCGTTTCATGAGCTAATATTTGAGAGACGGATGAATTATAGCCATCGGTTATAGTTCCACACATACTTATATTGAATTATTGCAATACTTTATACATAACACTTTTGACAGTTGTAAGTATTAAAAATGTTTACGACTTGTCAGTACATGTTTTAGTAAGATGACAATTTATACGAGCTTTTTTAAATACTGTGATATAATTATATTCATTAAATATTATAAAACAAAGTCCTCCGCCGCGTCTGTCTGTCTGTCTGTTTGCGATAACCTCAAAAACTACAATAGGGATTTTCAAGCGGTTTTTTTCAATAGATAGAGTAATTCATGGGGAAGGTTTAAGTACAGGTAGGTATACCTCGGGCGCAGCCGGGACGGGCCGCTAGTTTAAATATAAAGGTAAAACTACTCGAAATATTGATTAAATATTGTTTGACTGACTGTCGCAGGCGTAACAGTAACTGACTGCCACGGTCGCGGGTTCAATCCTTGCACGTGAAAAATGTTTGTATGGCAAATAAAGATATTTGTTGAGGCCTGTTCAAACTTGTTTGCACCCTTCCACTTTCACAACTTCGCTTGCTGATTAGAAGTGGTAAGATACAGATTTATATATGTATATCTCGCTTAGTCTAATAGCAAAAGTTTTCCCAAGTTGCCTGACCAAAATAAGTTAGTTTTCCCAACATACAATAATTCACCGCAAAGCACGAGATGAAATTTAAAGACTTCATCATTTGAACCTGAAATAGAAAAGTACATGAGTATGTATACAATGCTTGTAAGAGGTAGTGCCATGCTTGTAAGAGGCAGTGCCATGCTGTAAGAGGTAGTGCCATGCTGCTTTGCTGCCGTATTGTGCTGGCATGACCGAGGTGGTACCTCTCGCTCACCTGATACCGGCGTAAAGTGACAGTTGTGCTGTCGCGTTTTGTGCGGTTTGTTAGTATCCGGTGGCCTATTGGGGGGGGGGGGGGAGACAACGCATCTGCAATCTCTTGTGCGGGTGTTCACGGGCGTCGGTAGTCACCAAAAAGCTCCGACGGCTCGTTTGCCCGCTATACTATAAAAAAAAAATATGAACCTGCGATCCTCTGTTTTTGATTTCACATGATATCAACACAGCCATCTCGTTTCACAGATTAAATTAATCGCGCCACTCATAGGAACCCTTAGTAAACGGATTAGTCCTGAGACTTAAGCTAACCAATAAATATCATTCATAGGTATAATTAAAAAGGTATAATTATTTCAATTTAAACACTAAGAGATTAAGTACACTTCGATAATGATTCCTGCATCCACTGCGTGTTAACAATTCCCAACACGAGCGTTGAATCAATATAATTGCCATCAATATGATAATCACTATTTAACTCCGCTATTTATATTTAACGATCGAAAATTCATCTAAATCCATTAACATTGACGCTTCTCAACAAACTGTGGCTATCAGCTCCGTTTGAAATAAGCAATGTATGTCATTCAATTGTATGCTGTCGTTTTATGTTCTTGTTTGTTTTGTTCAATCGGTAATTGCGTTAAGTGATTACTATTATATAACTCGCATATAAACGGTCGTTTTTAAATTTTTATATGATTCATTAAAAGTTCTTATTACATTTTATATGATTTTAAAGTAAACTATTTTATATCTTTTGGTCTCGATGTTATAATCGTATGTTACGGATAGTCTAAAATTAATAACTCTTGTTTTCTATGATTTAATTCATAGAAAACAAGAGTTATACCAATACTATAAATTTTAGTTTTTGAATTTTTTAACAGTCATATACTGAAGTGGCCTGTAAGCGTCCCACTACTGGGCAAAAGCTTCTTCTTCATGCAGGAGAAGTATTGGAGCTTACTCCATTACGATGCTCTACTGTGCGCGTAGAAATTCCCTACCATTACTCATGATTGTTTACAGGTGTTTATGATAACAAGCGGGATCGATGGCTTTACGTGCTCTCCGAGGCACGGTCCCCGAGGATATACGCCCAGACCGGAAACAAATATTTGCCCCGAGCGAGAATCGAACCCACTACAGCCAACGTTGAGGCAGCTACTAGATTTTACTATTTAATAATTCAAATAAGATAATTTTCGAGTTTATGACGTAAATATAATTAAGAAAAAATTAATAAGATAAAATATATAAAAATCTCGACACTCAATAAAAAAAATTTAAGCAAATTTTAACATGTATTAATTATTTGTTGTAATCGTAACTCTCCATTCATTACGAGTTTTAAGAATAAATTAACGTAACAATTAGTGGAATATTATATATTCAGCTTTGAACGCGGTAATTATGATGTATATCTAACTAAATACTGAGATTACACACACAAGAATAACTCTATATAAACAAAAATTATTTACTCGAGATATCTTCATGTGTAACAAGCGTTTATTTTTAATTTCACTTTAATTTAACACTTCGCATAATTGTGGGGCTCGTGAACGAAAACGGGTAACCGTAGAATATGCAATTTTATAAGTATTGAAACTTTTGGTTCTTTGACATTTTTTTGAATGATATTTTTATTTTATATGACTCATAAATCTAATATGAATATAATTATTTTAATTTTAATAACTGATAGTAGATAAATTTATGTCTTCTCTAAAATTTTTAAATAACAAAATTTCGTAGTTACTCCACACTTATCGCCAAATCTACAGTTATAATATTCAAAGTTGGTTACTTGGTTTTTTTATTTGTGAAATTATTTTCTCTGTTACACTAGACGATCCGGCGGTTTTACCCATGGTACGGTACTGTTCTGGGTTTAAAAAGATTATAAATTTGAAGTCATTTACTGTCAGAGACACAAGATCATGTAAATTGTTTATACTATAACCTGTACAAGTTAGCTTTTTGAGTTAGTTAGTTTACATTTATTAATATTATTTGACATTTGTAAATTTTACTTCAATAACGCTTGAATCTTTAGGGACATTTGTGGTATATGTATTTTTTTAATATTTTAACAATTTTTAAAATTAAGAAAATAATATGTTCGTCATTGCAAAGTTATGTCGATCAGAAAAATTTACATCTGTCAAAAAGATCAAACTAACTTGTACAGGATATAACGATATATTGATATTTTATATAATTGATAAACAATTATCTTAATCAATAGAAAAAAAAAATCAAGTAAACTCCCAAAATAGCTGGATCGTTTCATGAAGAAGTCGATCTAATATTTGAGGAGGTAGAGGTTAATATTGTCTGGTTGTATTTTGTGTAAAAATCACGTATTGATGAAAAAGAACGATGTGTGAGCGTCAGGGAGCATCTGGGTCGAAGATACACCTTGTACATAAAAATAGTTCCCTTTGACTGACCGGTTATATTATCCTTTTAATAGTAAAATATGGTAAAACGAGAAATGTTTTATCACAGTAATTAAGCAATACTTACAATTATTATAATTAGTGTACAAGCATTAGGAACATGATAACGCTAGCAATATTTTCCCACTGACCTACATTTTTGAGTCTTTTGCTTTTTTTATAAGAATTATAACTATATTTTGTAATGCTTAGTTCTGGTAATCGCTGTAATCAGTGTCTCGGGTTGTATTCGATATTGCCATCATTCAATTTTCGGTGTTGGTTTAAATGTCAATCATGATACTACGATTATATAAAAGAGATGTTTAGGAGCTGTTTCAATATACTACAGTACTGGAAAAGTACTATGTTACTATGGT
This sequence comes from Euphydryas editha, assembly GCA_036937285.1. Classification (NCBI taxonomy): domain Eukaryota; kingdom Metazoa; phylum Arthropoda; class Insecta; order Lepidoptera; family Nymphalidae; genus Euphydryas; species Euphydryas editha. Next base: position 717,950 of record JAUPFZ010000007.1, on the reverse strand, counting down.
ACTTTAAATCTAACAACGTTGACTAAAGAGTATCTAAATATATCACTGAAACTGTTTTATAACTGCTCAAATGCAAATATTTAATTATAATATTTAACAGAATACTGCTGTCTAGTAGATGAGCGAAGATTCTTCTTCTGCTTTGTCATTTATAATGTCATTATGATCTTTTAAAATAAATAAAAATACGGCTAATAATAATAATTATTAATGCAAAATATTTCAAAATATTTATTACAGGAATTTAGTTTATACAATTAATATTTTAGATGCTAAAATTTGGCTGGATATTTTTACTAGATTCAAAAACTACTGAACCGATTGCAATAAAATTTAGTAAGTATATAGCTAGAGATCGAGAATTATTATTCTGGATTTCTAGCTAATTAATAACACAGGTCAACACCAAATTTGACTTTGACTGCAAAGCATAAAATTTCGATATTTTAGATCGTAATTAGACGGAAAAAAATATGTCATGAAAAAGTTTGCTTTTGTGTTTAGGAGACTGATTGAACGATATTTTTCAAAATCTCTGATTTTGATTTTTATTGAAAATAATGCTATTGAAATAAATATGTTTACTATTTGTATTAAGTTTTACTATTAAATTAACTTACAGAAAAGTGAAAAATAATTTATAAGTGTACGCTTTTACTTTTTCCTTTATGTTCATAACTACTTTCCCTCACTAAACCCCAAATATAGTCGCCTATCATTGTAATATGAGTATTGTTACTGTAACTATCACAAAAGCAAACTTATTACCAAAAAAGGTATTTTCTTTTCGTTTTTTGTGCATAATTAACCGAAAAATTCCAGTATAAAAGTTAGGACAAAGAACGAAATTTTTTTATAGAGTCGTGTAATTAATAATTTTTATCCCGATATATCTACGTGATCGGAAATTACGCGGGTAAAAAAAACCGCGAGGCATATGAGCGGATAACTTACGACGGTCAATCCGCGATGGGTTTATTTTATAAATGTTTTAAGAAAGCGATGTCGATTGAGTGTCGGTGACGATTATCGTTTCGCAATTAATCGTAATTGTCAATTAGACGTCAATCAATCGCAAACAACTCACAATTACTGACAATTAGCGCTTACTTTGTTTGTTATGGAAATAGTTATAAATGTGTGAATTTTGTTTTTACACAGCTTAAAACGTTTATTTTTTTCAAAGAGTTTTTACTACCTTTCTCTTCTAAATTAGAATTATAATGTTCGTATTTTTATTAAATTAAATAATTTTCTTATAGAGGTAGACGTAAAGCACTTTTTTTATCGAAAATCATAATTTTGATTGAAAATACGAGTATTAGAGATAAGTTACCGTAGCGCGGGGTACGACGCAACGATACTTACTCAAAATGTAATAATTTATATATCTAAGAAGTTACAAATAATAGTAAGCTGAAATTTTATGTTTTGTGCAGGGTCTTATTTAGTTTTTGGTTTCCACATTACGGAACACACACATATGTGTGTATAGTATATATATACTGTTTATAAATTTCCTCAGTGATTAACAACCACATTTGCGTCAATAAATAATATATGTAACAGACCAAATACATAACCAATTGTGTATCCAAATAGAGTAGTCCTTTGTATCACATGCCAGGACTTAGCCAGTGACGTCACTGTCAGGATGCATGAGGTCATTCACCGTTGATTGATGGGTGGGACGTGAGCCTGAGCGCCATAGTTTCCTTGGCAGTGTCGACGCTCCGTCGCCTTTGAAGACTATTGATGACCGTGTCGAAACGGATTTGTATTTTGAATACATATTTTAAAATAAAATTGTCATTTTGAAAATATTTTGCTTGGCTTCTTTAAACTAGACATACCGATTATTTATTTATTAATTTATATACACTTTTTGCACACTAATACACATTCTGTAAACAAAAATGTAATATAATTATAATAACTAAATAGCATCAGTTGCAACAGGCGGCTTTATCGCTAGCACAGCAATTTCTCCCAGGCAACCTTTGGGCAAGGGACTATTTTTATACAAGACTTTGAAATAGACAAATAGAACTGTTAAATTATTTACCGTATCTAGGTAACCTGCCTCGAAACCGGAAGACGACCAGACGCGTAGACTACGCCTATTTTTTTTAAGCTCATTTTTCTATAATTTATTACAAAATTTCTTTATTCAAGTATAATTTAAAAGCACTTTTGAATCGTTATTTTACAGAGTTTTTTTATTTTATTTTAGTTAATGTAACTTCGATTTAAAATTTTATGTACTGCTGAGAAGAATAAGCAAGAAACTCAACTCTGTTACAATGTGTGTTATTCATAGGTACCTATACTGTAAAAAATTACATTTAGGTTTTGGACAATAATATCCTAGTAGGATTTTATAAATATGCAGCAAGGTATCTCGTGTCATTTTTAGTTTCGATCTCTCCCGATAATTGTCGAGGATTGCCGAGTGTCAAAGTGAAAATAATTGTACTGTAATACTCTTAAAAAATATTTTTGACGTGATAATGTCTCATATATCGATGAACGTCGGCTTCACGCACGAAAAAGTATGACTCATTGTCACGTTCCGCGAGCGAGAGCGCGAAACAAACGATATAGAGGCATGATTGGCCTAAGCATTCGGCTTGTGACACATCTATCTCTCTTCTACTCCATCGGCAGATGCGTCCGAGTAGAAGAGAAAAAATATTAAAATTAACGAGTACCAATAAATGTCAATTTATCAAAAAAATTGTAATTAATTGAATTAATTTCTTCTTTGTATTATACAAAATAATAACAATTCAATGCTAATAATTCAATTCAATTCATAAAAGTATGGAATTTTTTATCAATGTTTTCTTATGACGTTATCACGTAAAATTATTATCGTCCGTAAAACAATTTTTTGTTTAAAACTATTTTTCTTGAAAGTCGTTTTAATTTTTACACCACAATTTTATTAATTTAAATACATAATTATATATCCTAATACAACCTTAATTATTATTATTAAATACCTTTTAAAGACCAAGTATGTCATCTTAGCTTAGTTACATAGAAATATATTGTTGTTACTAGTTAATTGCCTTTATTTAAGAGAGTTTTAAGGGATTACCTTATATTATAAATTTTAAATGCTTGTAAAGGTAAAAAAGATTCTTTTTATTTCACTTATCCTTTTCTTATCGTGACGTCAAAGGGTCTCTTAACAAAGAATCCTTTTCATTCGCCTTAAGTAGGGATTTTATATCATTTTTGGTATACCGCATTATTTTGAAATATAATACTTAAAAAATGATACAAATTAATACGTTAGTATTTTACGTATGCAATATAATTAGACATATTGAGGTTTTATTAATGAATAAATTAACTATATTTTTGACGTTTTCAATTTATGTTTGAACGAGATTTTAAAGCAAACAAACAAACGAAAAAATATTTTAGCTGATATGATATATAATATAAGTAATAATAAATAAATATACTTAACACACAAACACGGTCTTCTGTTCCTAAGGTAGGAAACTTAATACCTATGTTTTAGGTAACAGCCGACTGAAATACTTTATTTTTTTAAATAAATATACATATAAATAAAAAATATATAAATAAATAAACATTATATCGTGAACCGGGAGCGGGAATCGAACCCACAACCCTGGAGCCGAATCCAGGGTAGCTGCCAACTACGCCAATGGGCCAGTCAGCTATGTTATGATAATTAGGAATTTTTATTTAATAATAATATAAATATTCTTTAAATAGAATTTTTGTTTAATAACTGATAAATGTTTTTTTTTTATAACTTTACTGTTAATAATATAAAATAAGAAAACTAAAAATACAAAAATTAAAGTTTTATAATAATAATAATATATTTTGCTCAAGATATTTCTTATATTCGTCTTTTTTTTAACTGTAGATAAATGTAAGTAAATAATTATTATACGAAAAGAAGGCTCAATGACCTCCTTGTTTATACTTTTAGAACTTCAACACCATATAATTTATATAAATAGAAAAAATATATTACTTAGAAAATGTATATTTCACACTCAGTAAATACATAATTTGAGTGACTACAATTTTCTAAATAAAACTTTGTATTTGGTACATAAAATAATATACTAAAATATCTTATTTACTCGCGTTTCAAAATAAAAATTCCAGCGAATAAATTTTATTACAAATTATTTTTTACTGTTCTAGCGATAAGATCGCCTTTGAACATATTTCTTTGTTTGTTACAATTTCTATTATGTTTCTTAGTAGTCTGCAATAAATTATAATTATAAATTAAATTCGCTAATTGACAACCAACATGTATACGCGCACAACGCTGCGTTGAACTCGAACTAACAATCAATCGAGATAAAAAATAGAATCGATCAATCGAAACGAGAATCGCTACGTATTTCAACAGCCATATTAGGTAGTTGTTATATCGAAAGTAGTTTCACGCAACTTCGGTAAAAACCTGTCGCCAACGCTCCGTGACGGTGCAGTCTTTCTCTTTGATAACATAACCTCGCTTGACTACCATGGTTAACTGGCCATGATTGTAGTACAGACCCCCCGGCTCAGTAATAAGCTTGTAAAGGAGAAGAATGGGATATATCCAAAAATCGCTTCATTCTTCAGACTCAACGGCTCCCAGTAGGATTATATCTTATGTCAGAGGTGAAACTCTCAACACACAAATGCTCAAACCAAAAGAAATTCTTCTTATATAGATATAGTCGGCAATGTGGGCATATTTTTACTTGTCACTTTCCTACAAGTAATGAATTGCTGAATGCTGGGCAAAATCCGCTACACTGCTCCACGATGGGTTGGCAGATTATTTTCCCTATCATGAGTAGGTATAAACGATCGTCGCCTGCGGTTAGCGATTATTACTTGTAAGTTGCTCACGTTGAATTATCTTTAATTTATTGAAAAAATATTTAATTTAATTTATCTTAATTTCCCTATCATGAGTATAAACGATCGTTATTAGGTGTTTATGACATCAAACGGTATTTACACCCAGACCGAAAGCAAATATTTGTACAAATAAAAATATTGGCCCCGAGCGGGAATCGAAACCGCGACCGCCGGCGTTGAGAAGACTACTCGCACGACTACACTAGAACGCTCGTCAGTACAATTAACATTAAATGTCACGTAAATATATACTACGTATATTATTGAGCTTAAATACTTTCTTACTGGCTCTTCTCTAGTTGAATCCATATTTCAAACCAAAGATTGCTTAAAATAAAATTCATTTTACAGTAAAGGTCGATTCAAAAGTAATTGTATCGACCTATTTAATAAACTATTGTTGAACTTAATTTTTCAAAAAATGAATTCAAAGAATTTGAAATTAAAAAAAAAATGTTAAGTTTTTTTTTGTGCACAATTAATGCGAACAAATTCTCGAGTACGGCTCTTTTAAATTAATAAAAATATTTTTTATAATTTTTCCTTGTTTTGAATGGCTCTAAGTTACCGAAAATTGCATTTTTTTTTCGTCTGCACCAGCGGAGCGTGTATGAAATATGCCGCTATTTAAGTAATTTGATCTTATCAATGAATTTTTAATAATTAACAGAACCTCGTACCACCGTTGTGTGATGAAACTAATGCGAAGGAATTTAGAAATAAATTGTTAGTGAAAATACCTTAAATTATAAATCCATGAATGAAAGAAGTAAGTTCAAATGCGGCTCCATAGACGATGTATAGCACATGCTAAATGAGTGTGCCAAATACGAAACGAGAAGAGAATCTTTGATAAAACACTTCAACATAAATAAATATGATGTGGGTGGTTTTTTGTCTGTATTAGCAGAGCATTTTTCTGATGCAGCAAAGTCGGTGGTTAATATGGTTGTACACCATCAATGATCCTCTTCTGGTTTCGTAGAGATAATAAGAATTAGGGTATGATGGGGCTGACATATCCATTAAGATAAAATCTCCTAAAAAAAAAAGAAAAAAATAATGTACCTAAGTTCAAAATATTATGTAGAATCAAATCATTCGTTTTTGTCAAAAATACCTTTAAAAAAAGCTTAATTGCTTTTTTAGTCAATAGTTTAAATTATAATAATGACATCAATTATATAAAAAATACATAACAATTTTGTACGTAATTAATAAAATATTTGATTGAAACTTTAATGACAAGTGTATGTATAAACGAAGATTTTTAAAAATTTATTACATAATTGTATTTATTTATTTCTATCCTATTATCTAAATCATTTATTATAATCATTGTTATAATATGTAATAATTTTAAACAAAATTCATAATTCTCCTCACCTTCTTTCAATTTTGTATTTTCTGTTTTTGAATTATTTGGACTTAGGAAAACGATCTACGTTTTCCTTCTTCGAAATTAGCTAAAACATATGAACATAAAAAAAACCTTGGCATGCATATTTTTCCATAAACAAAGAGCTCTTTTTTATATTTTATTTTGTTAATTAAAAAAATCTATTTTTATGAAAATTGGAACCTACAAAATATTACGATACGACTCATTAGTTTCATAAACGTCCTAGTAAGTACTGACAAAAGAAAATAAACCACGTTGGAACTCCACTTTTAATAATAATCTCGTTTACAGAGAAATACATCTTGTATCTCTGTATCAATTATATAAAGTATAAGACTCACATAAAGCGCTTTATTTATTGACACAAAGCTTTTTACCAAAAACAGCGCAAGATAATATTTTTTTTTTTTTTTTTTTTCTCCGTGTTTATTTGCAATCAGTGTCAGACTATGAGCAAATCTTTTGTGTGATGTTGTCATGCGGAGCTGCTTCCCATTGGAAGCATATACTCATCTGCTGCCCAGGATCTACTGTCGGTCTTCTAGTTCTAGTATGTGATGACGTTTTAATCGTCTCACATAGTGGTCAGTGGTAAAATTAGCAAGATAATATTAAAAAAAAATACAGTAAATGTATATAATAGGACAATAAATTCAAGAGCTTATAGCTATTATTTACAGAGATTATACCTGGCATTCATTACAGCGATGGTGCCAGATTAATTAGTACGATGTTAGACCTCCTACACACTGAGAGGAGTCGACATATCGGATGATTTTTTGCCTATAACTTTTCTACAGGCAATGGCCTCTGTGTATGTATTTAAACCTTTGAGGGTAGAATGGAAAAATCCACCACAATATCAGGTGTTGGATGTTCAATTCTGAACTAAGTGCTATCCCATCGTCTCTGGAGGTTTGTTAATACTTGACACGCTTGGCAGGTTGGTTTGCGAGGGCAGTATTTTATGGCAGAATATGGTAATGCTGCTATCCATCACCATGGTGGTTAGTGTACAGTTGTTAGCACCACTATTGCCTTAGTCGCCTTTTACCACACCTTGGCAAGAAAGAGGTCAGGTCTTGAAATAATTTAATGAAAGAAATTGAAAGCCATTTAATCCAAATCAATGATTGAATGAATGAATTAATGATATAATTAATTCCTAAAAAAATGACCAGTCCCAATTAATAATATAATTTTAAAATATGTCGACACACGTCAGATTTACCTACTCACAGACTACCAGCTAATGCGCATATTATTGCCAAATTTAATTAATCAAACGTTTCGAAATCTATTTTAATTTTTTTATAATAATAAATATCTAACGTAATACAACATATAAATTGATTTAAATAATTTTAATTCTATTTTTATAAGTCATAATGAACAGAAACACGATGATGAATAAGATTAAATTTAAATTAAATTATAATAATTATTTTTATATTTTGAAATTTGTACGTACGCGATACATTGATATATTATGTATGTATGTCGTAATACATCATATTAATATATATTTTAGTTAATATCAAATCGTGCCGTGTGCAGTGGTCGAGTGTCATTACGGAACTCAGCGAAGCGTTATTGTTGCAATCATTTTAACTTTTAACTACTAGTCACCGCTAGCCGTTAACTAATTTACTAATAAATGGTACTGTTAAATGTTATATTATGACGAAATCGCATGATATGTCAGGGGCATTTCTTCGTGGAATTGTTAAAAGTCTGCGAATTCGATAAGAAATAATAAATTTCGAGTTAACATTTTTAGCAACAATTTATTTAAAGTATTCGAATTAATGTTTAAAGAAATTTATCGTCTCATATTATTAATAGAGGACTACGTTTGCTTTGATAGTAATAATAATCGTTGTTATTATTTTGATATTCGTCACATTAATGATTATTTCTTCTCATCTGTGTTCTCTCTTTTCGTTTTACGCACTCTTTTCAATAAACAGACTAAGGAAAAAATATATTGATAAGATTTAGAAGTAAAAAAAAAACTTGTTAGTTTTGTAAAATTATATTATATAATATCGAATATAATAATAATTATTAAATTAAATAAATTATAATTACTTAACAATTTTTTATTTTATTATCAATTATAATACTACATCGTAACAGTAAGACTTTTTTTGAGATGAAATGACTGATAGATAGTTAGCGCAGTAGTCACAGCGACTGCCTGTTACACGTTCACGGGTTCGATCCCCGCGTGATGAATGTTTCTGTAAGCTATAGAGACGTTTGTCGAGCTTTTTCTAGTTTTTTTTTTGTCTGTGTCGTGTACTCGTATATTCCCGAACCCCGATACCTACAGGTTATTATCTTACTGGGGTCCGCTGAGTGTGAGATGCTTATATAAAAAGACCCCATAAATTATGAACAAAATCGAATCTCCGAGCACATTTACAACGAGTATTATTAATAACGTAATATTTTATACAAATGGCGATTTAAAACTATCGAAATTCATTCAGCCAAAGGTCATCAGACATCGCGAAATTTTGGAGAGAGTTCTCTTCACTATCATCAATTATTACATCTTAAGTTACGGCTAGGGTTGCCAACTTTACATTTTTTTTCTTTCGACAGACCATTTGAGACACTTTACAGCCCTTTGGCCAGAAAAGTATCAATATATTAGAAATTTGAAAGATTATCTTAATTTAAATGCTTAACTTTATGTTATGTAAGCACTATAATTTTAGTTTTAAGCTAAAAGGGGTAATGTAGTCATTGTGTCTATATTTGAATTTCTGTTATTTAGGTCACCGATAAAATAAATTGAATAATTGTTTACTTTTGATATCAATCAATTAGATAATTGTTGAGAGTATTCCAACGAATAACAATGACAAGTCAGTAAGGTTAATAAAGTATACAACCTCTCTGGTGGAGTGGTGTGAGTAATATCCTAAATAAAAAACGCCGGCGGTCGCGAGTGCGAGTTTTAGTGTATGTCCTTATGGGTCTCCCCACCGTGCCTCGGAAAGCACACAAAGCCGTTGGCCTCAATAGTTATAATAGATAAGTGATAACCATCTTTCCTCATGGTAGGGAAATTATCCCCCAATCCGCAGTTAAGCAGTGTGGATTAGGCTCTAATCCTTCTTCTATATTCTCTATATTCTTATTATATAAGAGGCCTTAGCCCAGCAATTGATGTTTTACAGGCTGATTCAGTTCAGTCAGTTCAGTGTGTATGATATGATATTCATGTAGGATATTTATTAGAGTGTATACAAACAAAAATTTTATTAGAGTGTATAAGACAATACCAATTTCTGTTGGGTGACAACCCTAATTAAGACAAAATATTTTATTGGATTATCTAACGAATTTATATAAGAGTCCCAGATAGTGTGCATGTTTTTAATATTATAATAAAAAAAATTAATTACATACACTTTCGTTATGTGTTTTATGATTACTATTTACAAACGATTTAAATATGTATAATTAAATTATCATGGAGCGAATTTGATAGGTTTTTTGTGATAGTTTTATTTTGTACTGACTTATTAACTACACGTGTAAATTTATGTCATAATGTATATAATTATACAGCACTTTTAATTATGTTTTGTTGTTTTTTATTTCGCTGCTTAATTAATTTAAATAACTATTTTAAATTTAATGTTTTAGTCGTGATATTTGAATAACAAACGAATCTTAAATTTAAATATAATAAAATAAATTAAAAAAATATATTTTAATTAATATATATAATTAAACGTGTTTTATTTAAGTATATTTATTTTTATGTTCAAATGTAAATTATAAAGTTCAGATCGCATAAATCACACAAGCCTACGATCGTAAAAATATATTTCAAATGTTTAATTGACTACTTTCTCTAGCGACCGATTTGTGAGTAATTAAGTCATGGAATTTCGATTCTAAACTTTCGTATACAAATTATTTGTGATGACGACAATTTTATGTCACATTTCGGTCACGGTTTTCTGTCAAAATGAAAATTAACATAATCAATTATTAATTGTTTAAAAATGTCTGGATAGTAATTTTAATTTTAATTTCTAATTTTAATTTTATATTATCCACCATTGTTTGTATTATTATTTTATTAATTTTTGTTTTGTTTACATCTAAAAATATTTTAATTTAATTTTATGTAAAAATATAGATAATACAAGGTTAAATTAGTGAAAAATGTAATAATATGATTTTTTGTTTAGAAAATATTTATTTTTAAATAAATTACACAAATAATTTTTAACTCTTAATAAACCTACCATGATATAAATCTATTAATGCTTCAAAACACAACTTTTGAAGAGCCGACAAGAAACTCAAGAATTACTCTTAAATTTAATTTTTTGAGTGAACTTTTAAATTATAAGATTACTGTTCTAATTATAAGACTCATAACAGTTTTTTTAATGTGTAACGTTTACTGGGGCGTCACTTGCAGGCACCGAAACGTTTATAGTGGTTCATGTGTACAGCAATAGAAGTTAATTTAAAATATAAAAATAAGTAATAATTTTCCGTGACTTCGTTCGTGAACATTTTGGTGTTTTTCTGTACATTTTTCTGTAAAAAAAAGCCTAGATTATTCTTTCAAACCAAAATTACTATTAAGCACGAAAAACATCGGTAGATGAAAAAAAAAATTGCCACTAGATTAAATGAACCTTACATTCCGGTCTTGTGCTATTCCAGAATATTATATTTCTCTGTCCCAAATTTATCCAGATCAATGCGGTCGTTCTGGTGTGATTGAGAACAAACACACGTCCAAATTTCGCGTTTATAATTGTGAAATTATTGTCAATAGTCTGTTTGTATGACGCCATTTATAATTTAGTCTTTAAACCGAGTTTACTTTAACGATTTATTTATTTGATAGATTTTGTATAATATATGTAATATTAAAAATCCCTCAATAGCTAAAGCGTATTACTCTGTACAAGATTATATAAATAACAATGGTGTTTTAAAATAGCTTTCACGCAGAATCACCATCATTATATCAGCCATTGGATGTCCACTGCTGAACGTACGCCTTGAGACTCATCGACCTCAAGAGCGACCGGTTCTTAGCAGCCTCTATCCAACGGCTTCCGGCAACTCTCGTCAAGACGTCTGTCTGACAAATCCGCAAATTTAGTAACACATCCCGCATGACCCAGACCCTGACATGCGGGATGTGTCAATAAATTTTTAATTATGAAACGATCTATTGACATTTTTAAAAGAGTAACTGTTGACTTTCTTGCCAATTCTACTAAACAGAATCTACATTCCAAATCGTACCACCAGTTATTGTACAATTTCGATTCTAAAGTGATTTTAAAGCTTATTTATATAAAATTTTTATTTTAAATTTTTTGAGTAGGTAATACATGTTGAAAAAAAAATTAAAATGGTAATGCAAAACCACGGAAATTAACTAGTTCACACAAATAATACTTAGTATTTCAAGCCTTAATTTGTACTCTTTTATACCGTGGACATTTTCTGAAGAGCTTTTGTGTCGGTTACCAGTATAACACAATCTACCCCGCCTCTAATTACGCTAACCGTTACAATGACAGGAGGGGAAGGTGTTAAGGTGTCGAGAGGTCAAAACGTGGTTCAGATACACAATGTGGAGTGAGACAATGATATCGATGAATATGCATGGTTGCAATTTGGTCTGAACCATCTTGTAATGACGGTGACAAAAATGACGACTTCATGAATCATCTCATATTTTACTAAAAAGTATATGTACATAATGTACTGTAATAAATAAACACAAAACAGAAAATATTACATATATTAAAGAAAGCACTTGGAAATCCAATGAAGCTGAAACCTTTCAGTTGAGATCCACATGTTCTAAAAAAAGTCTTCTGTAAACACTAGAAGGAATAACAAAATAGTAACTCCAAGCTTCCGACTGCGCAATGTAAACGTCTCCTTTCTGGGTTATGGTATTCGCATATATAATAAAATCCCACAAACAATTTTGGAATTGTCTCATAATAAATTTAAAGATTTTATTAAAAAAAAAAAAATTATGGATAAATCGTATTATTCGGTGCAGGAGTACTTAGTCGATAAAGATGTGTGGACTTAGTGGCGCTGTAGTTCATGCAAGATATTAATTTTGTACTAAAACACTTTTTATATTATTTTGAAAAGAGTAACTGCGAAGTTTCTTTCAGATTCTTCTCTGCAGAATCTACATTCCGAATCGGTGGTAGCTTTACCATTACAAAATAATATTCAATTTAAAGTGTTAATTTATTAAATGACGATTCGAAGGTGCTCTTGGGGCCTATTTGAATAAAGTTGTTTTTGGTTGATTGATTGATTGATTGATCTATTTATTGGATCATCTTGGCTACTATTTTCACATTTTATTATTAATTTTGTCACAATTTACTGAGAAATAAAAATACGTTAATAGGTTACATGATTTACATACAACGTATATATTATGATTATTTATGATATTATATAGTTATGATTTGTTACATATTTTATTTGATTATATAAATATTTTTACATTAATTAGATATTATTTATAAAATTAAAATATAAAAATAATAAAATTTTTAATATTTCAATAAAGAGTTTGATATATTAAAGTATTATAGATAAATGGAAATAATTGTTTAGCATTATATATTTTCTAAGCTATAATTACGATAAAATAATCCAAACGCCATGTACGGTATAATGAGCGACGCGCACACGCATATCTATTTGGTGACATAACTGCGCGAGCGCACATCGTCGCCTGCGGTTAGCGATTATTACTTGTACAACACGTTGAATTATCTTTAATTTAATTTATCTAAATTTGTACGAGTATTTATTGCACTCAATTATTTCGTATTTTATGACCGGTTTTTATATGAATATGGAATGTAGGTAGGTATGTCATAAATGTAACCGTGGAATGTTTTCGTTTATGGTGTTAGAATAGTTACATAATTTTGTTTAGTGACATATGTTGTATTAAGTTATAAATTTAAAACGAATGAGAAATAAAATCACTTTAAAATAATTTTAGTTTTCAATTATAATTCATTTTTTGAGTTCATATTGATTCGATTATAATGAACCTAGTGATATGTACCGCCACCTACCGTCACAACGAATCTACCACTTACAGTCACAATCTACCACATACCATCTGCCCGATTACGCGGCAGAACGACAAAAAGTCAGCCACTCAATCATCGGTTGTCAATAGCGGGCGACGGAAGTTCTAGCGATCATTTGCATTGCAAATACTAAACAACGATTCCTACAGTGTTATGAGGAAAAAAAAAACTGAGAAGTGTAAGTCAGAATTCCGTAAGTGGTATTCCGTAGGTCATGTAAGTCATGATAAAATATATATAGTATAATTTTTTGAACTTAAAAAAATTGTATAGCAATGAGTATAAAATGTTTGTTGGCAAAGGTCGTCTTATCTCTAGAAGAGATCTCTTCCTGCGGTAGTGAGAAATAATATAATAAAGCAAGCTAAAAAAAGTGCAGTGATGTGAATGATATAGGTACTTTGATACGACGTAGAAATTAATAATTATAATGATTAGTTTTCGTTACTACTTTAACACTATTTTATAATTATGTGCCAAAGGTTGGTAATAATTATTATTACAAAAGATTAATGTAAACAGGTTTGCTTAAAATATTTTTAATTTACTTTTTTTTGACGTGATAACGTCTTGTAAATCGATGAATTCCGGCTGCACGCACGAAGAAGTGTCACGTGTCGCGAGCGAGAGCAGGATATACACAGAGGACAGGACATAGACAGGCACGATCGGCCTAAGCGTTCGGCTTGTAAATGAAAAACAATAAAGCAGATTGGAGGATCTTAAATATCACATAAAATAAATAATTTGTTGTAAATAAATTGTAAATACCACATTTTTACTTGTAATTAATCTGTATAATTTAAGTAATAAAATATTTGAATTAACGAGTACAAATAAATGTTAATTTATCGAAAAAAAAAATGTTATTAATTGAATTAACTCATTCTTTGTATTATACAAAATAATGATAACTCAGTGATAATAATTCAATTCAATTCATAAATGTATGCAAATTTTTTTTCAATATTTTTTCTTATGACGTTATCACGTAAAATTATCGTCCGTAAACCGACTTTATTAAATTAATTGATAATACAATATTTTACAAAATTATTTACAAATAAAGTGCTATAGAAATACAGATACAGTCGTGTCTCTCATGTATTACCGAATATATAACTGAAATAAATACTAATATGTGATTTTTACCTTTTATGCAGCAACTTTAATTACCTTAAAACCTGGTTAATAATAAATTCTTTATGAAATTATATCATACAAAAATAGTTTTTATATCAACCAACGGGACCCTTCCGATCGCAACCCAATATCGGTAACCCGGGGGTTAAGATATTAACATAATATAAATAACAATAAATAACTAGTGATTCTTAACAATCGACGGAATTTGCGTTAACTTGATTAGCATATGACTAGAAGCTACAGCTGCCTGATTAAAACTCAACTCTATATTGACTTTACAATACATACATAACTAGATTTTGAACCTGATTCCACTCGTAACCGTCTCAGAAAATATAGAATTAGAAGTAACTTTTCTTTTAAAATATTATGCATAAATGTTGTTGCAATCTTTTAAATTATAATTGTAATTGTATTTTATTCCTTAGAATCTATTAACGTTTTGTTTACGTAATTTAATTATTTATAATATAATAATTTAAAACCCAAAAATTAATTTTTCGATCAATCAAAATGGAATAATAACACACATAATAATTGTTAAAATAAACAGTTATATCACTATAAATTGAAGCCATTTATAAATATAAAAAATGGCGATAGATGAATATATTAAATAACAATAATTAAATCTTTACAATGAATACGTACGCCTTATTGTAGATATAAAAATGTATCGAAATCAATCGTTGATTTGAATAATTTGATAATAAATTATCGATATGTTAATTTTAATAAATATAAATATTTATTTAGCTTCCTCGCCAGAGTATAATAAGTCATATTATCTTTATGCATCTTTTATTTGTATTTTATATTTAAATAATTATTATAGTCTGACAGAGTTAATCTGAACAAGAGTTTATTGCGCTTACACGATAACATTGAAACTATGTCACAGAGGTTATTGAACTACATACGAAATATATATTAATTAATTTTCGCACTAAGCCAGGACTTCTATCTTTAACTAAAAATATAATTATTTAGTTTCAAATAACTTAATAAAAATTTTAAAGTTACCGTAAACATTATTTATGTTTTATATTTATTAAACACGACCTCTTTCTTGCCAGGGTGTCGTAAAAGGCGAGTAAGACCATACTGGTGCAAATAACTGTACACCAACCAGGATACTGACAAGCAGTAGCGTCACCATATCCTGCCACAATATACTGCACTTGCCAACCCGCCTGCCAAGCGTGGCGAGTATTGGCAAAACACCCCAGAGATCACGGAGAGGCCTCCGTTTACGTAAGTAATAATTTTCAAGTACTAAACGAACTTAGTTTAGTACCTACCACATGTGTGAGTGTATGATTTAAATCACCAATTTTTTGTTATTAAAGAAATGTGAATTTGGAATAAAAATATATATGTAAGTCTTCATTTCTTTAAAACAAATTGTAATTAAATTAAATTATTACTAAAAAAATATTAAAATATAAATTAATAAAAAACAAATACTAAATTATTAAATTATTTAAATTAAAGGTGCCATTTCTGTATTATTTATTTTTTATAAAACGGTATTTATAAATATAAAATAACGTTAATTTTGAAAATATATCTTTAATTAAAGTTAAATGCATCTATTAATTTAATATATACATATTAAATCCTTTTTTTTGTGTTATTCGTTCGCAAGGTTGTTGGTAATGATGAATATTTAATAATTAGACGTTCCGTAAGCGGAACACATGATTAAACAATATTTATGATAGAACAAACACCGACATCCGCGTACAAATGGCCAGAAATCTATACAAATCGAGCCGACTACCGTGCGTCGAAAAACGATTTAATCGTCACGAAAGACAATAAATTCACCGTATTATAGTTATCGAAAAATAAGCCAAAACATTATTGTCATCCGGAATACATAAAAGTTTAAATTGTCGAGACAATAGAGCGGAGACAATGAAAGGCGAAAAGAACGGGCGTAACTTTTTTTTTAAAAAGAATAAACATTTTTTTTTGCAAAAGCCCCAACAATCAGAGCACCGCCCCATTTTTTTTTTTTTTTTTCGTTTAAGGTTTGTTTATTTAGTCCGTCGAAAAATGTTATTAGTGATGTGTTTTCATATTAAAAAACAAATCGGTAACGTTGAAAAAATATCACTGAACCCATAACGGAGATGTTTAACGACATTGTAAAATTTCTTATCGTCTATCTTTAGTAAATTTTACAAAAGATTATCGATAACATTCCATTTGAGGTAAAACTTTATATTACCGTAAAAAAAAAAAAAAAAAACTTATCAAGGTTATTAAATTACGTACGAATATTAAATCACCGTTGTAAAGGCATGAATAGACAAGGAAATGAAGGAATGTTTCTAAATTGATCTCATCGTCAGACCTGCTACCGTTTTAGTATATTATAGATAATATCTGTTTTTACACATATGACATAATATACCTCAAGGGCTAGATGTATATCATCTCTTATAAAAAAAAATTAAATCTTGACAAAAGAATCTTAGCATTCCTAAACGTGCTCACAAATGGAGCCCCATTACATTAAAAATATATTAAAGAAAAAACACTAATGTACATAAAATATCTAAAAAATATAGATACAGTTTAATCCAATTACAGGAAATATCAAAAGTAACAAAATAGTCGAACGGTCGATCGTAAAACAGCGCAGGACGCGAGGCACGTAAGCCGAAGGTGTTTCGAGGTAACGGCTTCAAGTCGTTTCCGAAAACCGTAAAGGAAGTAATTACATATTCTAATCCGAGCCCGGTTCATATGTCACTCCACAATAAAAATCATTCGACCTCATAACGGTAACTCTTTCAACGTCCCTGAGAAAAAAAGTCGCGGAGAAACGGGTCCCGAAGAAAAAAAAAAACACATCGCCTACTTATAATAAACGGAAAACAAAATATTTTTTCAAGCAATAACATCCTTTATTACTAAAAAAAGAGGGGCGCGAATCAAACGCGATACATTCGTGTCATTTTTAAATTTATGCACGCATTTGCATAATGTGCATAGCCCCTAAATTTTATTGAATAAAAAAAATAGGATGGGTAGACGTTTTTGCATAAATTCTTACAAAGGAAACGGGTTAAAGCTTACAGGAAGTAAAACGTGAATTCGCTTGCATCGCGGGTCAAAAATCAAAGTTCGGTAATCTACATAGCCAAATTGAACCATATATCATGAGTCATTAGTATCAAAATCGATTTACAAAATAATATGAGTTACGCTCTTTGTGAATATGCCCCCTTCTGCGATACACAATAATACAAAATGTACCTGACTATAATTTATGCGAGAATATTAAGAGAAATGTACCTGCCCTTTTTGAATATTAAGTGCAACCTAACCCCTGACATTATTCAATAGGGTTAAGATACTATTTGAATGGAAATAATATAAGAAAAAATGCAAATAATCTGTCCCCACGTTTACGCGAGGGTTACAGGTATGCGAATCGTATAGAAAAAATCGCAACCGTATCGTCGACACACGAAGCACCCCATTTATTTCTATGAACGTCGAAAGAAATAATTGTGATGTTCCATGGGTCGCACTTGTCACCTTGCGTCTAATTTGGGACCCGTTCTTTTCTTATGCATAAGTTTGGGGGACTCACAGATAGTTCGTTTTTTAATAGCGTTTTTTTATTACGCATCATATGCAAAGATTTATTGTTCGAGATCGGGATGTTCGTGAGAATACTGCGGAGATAATCGAATTTGCCTATACGCATCGACCCTAAACCCTTTCGATCGATTGTGAACCATGGGAAATAGTGAATATTCAAACAAGGTGTCATCATTGTGAATATCGATAGCCGTTGATTCTTTTATGGGAGCATGGGAAGTATACAGTGAAAAGGAAGAGCGATTTTGCATAATCTATCCATATCGACTATTCTTTGTAACGGGATGTTTTTTTTTCTAAGTTAAGGGGTTGATCTTAAAAAACACCGTTAAATTTCTAACCGTTAGGATTCTTACAACGACTACCGAAGTGTCCAAAATAGAACAAACGGACAATGGACCATACAAACTAAAAAACTGTTGGTCGTAAAGCTGTAAATAAGTCGGTAAAAAGTTTAAAAGATTTGTTCTCATTCAATTATAGCGTAAATTAAAATGAAATATTTTGGTAAAGAACTAATGGTGTTTTGAATTACTTATTTATTAGACAATTTTATTTTAATGATTTCATTATTTGTGTGTGCTTTTATTACGTTAAAAAAAAGTTGATACAGAGTTACATAATTACCTTTTATATTTAATTTATAATACAATAATTTGTAATTATTCTAACATAGTATTGTTTGTATATGTTGACATATATTTACTTCTTTTTTTTTATTATATTTATATTAATATATAATATTTATATTATATTATCCCTAAATTAGCAAACGAGTTATGAATTACGGAAATATTTTTTGTCGTTCCATGACAAGTGTCTAACAAAAGAAAACATGAATTATAATGTTAAATTAATGCAAATAGAATACATAAATTGAAATAATATTAAATATTAATAACATGTAAATCTTTCGTACATAATATCGAGACTAATAACAGTGATTGGTGTTTTATTGATTTTTAATATGTAGCCGATGTTTTGAATATTATAATGTGGCTAATATTGACATGACGTGATTGTTATAGCGTAACATAAGAGTAGTTGTGTATCATGTATTCTAGCTTTAATATTTGTGTGTAGGTGAATGGTTTATTAAATCTTTTTATACTTATAATAACACTGATGTAAGTCCAATTCCGTAGATGGAAGATATTTGTAACCGATATAAAACAAGGAGGAGTTTTCAAATCGACTGTTTTATTTTAAATGTTTGTTACGCGATTATTATGAATGGATTTTGATGATAATTTTTATAATCTGTAGGTCATACATATAAATTTTATCGGAATCAATTTAGCGCCTTTTAAGGAAGTACAAAAAAGTTTGTACATGATAGTACAGTGGGTATAATTTTGAAGTCGGTTTTTGTTTTATTATAAACCTTTAATTACGATTTTTTTTTTGTAGGGCACTATACTTTCGGGATTTGATGCGGGATACCTATGTTCAGCGGTGGATATCCAATGGTTGATATGATAATGATGATGACGATATTTAGCCGCATATCACGCCCGTAATTACTGAATAAAAAATAAAAAAAAAATAGTATGATTTTAGTTCATACGTGACAGGACATTAGATCCATTTTATCTCGAAATACCTCGAAGTACCTTGGGAGAGGGGATGATAGTTTTGAATAGTTGATATTTGTAAATAAAGCGTAGCATGTTTTAGGGTTCTATAGCAAAAGGATGCTAATGGAATTCTATTTGGCTAACTGACACATTAACGCACTTTACAGTAACCCTTAGTAAGTGCTGTGTCTTACCCACCGGGGTCGTGGGTTTGATTTCCGCTCCGAGTCCGGCTTTAATATTTATATATGTTTTTATATAAATAAAAATATATATAAATATTATAAAATAAATATTAAATAGTATATCAGTCGGTTGTTACATAAAACTCAGGAACCTCGGGACCGTGTGTGTATGTTTAAGATGTATATTATTTTGTATTAATTAATTTTATATTTTTGATAAACCATTACCTTCTTAATAATTAATATAATAGGTATATATACTTTGGTTTATAATTTTTGTTGCCTTTTTACGAACCTACTCTGTGTTATTTTTGAAATCTCCTCTACCCCAAGGTTGTCTGGCAGAAATCGCTTACCTAGCGATAAGACCGCCTTTGTGCATATTATTATTTTGTATGTTTTATTTTTAAGATAAAATTGTGTTTTAACTTGTATGCACAATAAAGTATATTTCTTCTTCTTCTTCTTCTATTATTTTTATTGTTAACACTCTACGTGACACTGACACTCTGTCTGCTACTATAAAGATAAATTATAAAATTAATTTCAAAATTAGCAAAAGTGGACGAAAAAAACGTAGGTAGTTTTGACTATTTAACTTAATTAAAAGAATATTTAATTAAAACACTCTCTTAACAAAAAAGTAAAGTTATTATAACTATTTTATAAGACTAAGTATTATATATTAATACGGAACCCTTCACCTTCAAGTCGGGCTCGTTATTAACGATTTGTAAATCTTACAATTACACATTTACACATGTAATACAGAAGTTTATTTTATAGTCCCATGGCATGCCAATTACATTTGTCAAGATATTTAATGGCATAGCTACATGTTGCCAAGACACCGCCGTTTACGGAGAATAAGTTAATGCCCTTTATGTATGAACCTTATTACCTATTGCCTTGAAACTAAAAAAATAATACAATTAAAAACAACGACTGTTTACTAACCGCACTGCGGAAGTTTATGAATTGCTCACTGCTGGGCAAAGCCCACTCTGTAAGGACTTTTATTTAAATTTAGTACTCAAAATTCAATACTACAAGCAGTAGCCTACATCTTGTTACTCTTTCGATGATATATGTGTAATCTGCTCACTGTGCTATTTAGGCTTATTTAAATAGTGCAATTCTATCATACAACTAGCTATGCCCGCAGAGTCGCCCGCACATAAACTTCGCTTTACCCACACATTTACTACTACTACGTTACGGTAGTAGGTTTCTAACTAATATGGAGGTTAGAAGTACAGGAGCACGATCTTGTGTTGCAAAAAATGTCCCGAAAATAACCTTAAATAAAATGGCGTTGCTGTAGGTATCAGAGGACCGTTTCTAGGTTACATAATTTAATTAACTCGATAGTCCTTTAACTTTAAATCACAACACATTCACTAACTACTCTAGTCTACGAGAATACTTAAAATTATACTTACTTCCACTCAACAAACTTCAAGTTATCTAAAAGAGTTAAGTTCAGATCATATTCTCCACTACATCTCCCGTTATTTAATGCTATTTTGTGGACACTTTTTGTGTCAAACAACCATATTAGATAGTGCTCCTTGCTCTACCCTCCATAGTTATAAGTACTAACCACAATTCGGACAGCGCCATCTATTATGATAGTATCGTACTTCAAACTATTGTAATTTGTGTAAACATAAACAGCATTCCGAAACATTTATGTTTTTTTTCCCGTCTTATTTCTATAACCGAGTTTTGAATATGAATATGAATTATGAATTAAATGCTATATGTAAAATTTTTGGATCATATTTAAATGTAATTACTCACCTTCCCTCTAATGCCGTCATTTAAAATACAAAATTAAAATTGCAATAACTTTTGATAGAGTGAAGGGGTTTTGATGGAATAAAGACAATTTTTTTAACCTACACTTAATATCTTAGCGGTGATACGTGTAAAAAAACACAATGGACAATTATAAAAAACGAAATGTATAAAATTTGTGTTTTTAAATCTCGAAAAAAGTTTTCGTCAAAAACTTCTAAAAAAAAAAAACACAGACAAGTTTATAATTTTCTAATATATGTTTATAAGATAAAATAACATTACAAATTTTATTTACAACCACATGTATCAAAATTAAATAAATATAACTGTTAATAAAACAGTAGTTAAAAAACATACCCCTTCTTTTTTAATATACGTATAAAAAGAGGTTGAAATTATGTTACAGTTAAAGGCGGTAAAGCTTATACTAAAGATTTTTTTTACAACTTTTTTGAAGGTTTGCTCCAGTTTTTGCTTGTCCGTCCAAAACAAATAGATTAATAGTCGTTCGGACATTACGGTTCGAAGATATGACGCAATGAACAGACAAAGGGTGAGTTGGCAAAAAAATCAACAGTAAAGTGTTAAAATGTATACAGGTTGTTCACTTCTAACAATTCTATACTATTAAATGAAAAACATTTATTTATATGCCTGTCAGCATGTTTTCGAAAACGGCTCTAACGATTTCCATGAAATTTTTCAATGTAGATGTTTTGGGGGCAAAAATCGATTTAGTTAGGTTAGCCTCGCAATATAATCGCCCATATACTTACTAATAATAGTGGGACTTACCCCACAGTAGATTTTTTTTAAAGTTTTGGAGTATAAGAAAACCATATGACTTAAATATCTAGTATTTAATTACAAATAATTTAAGAATTTCGGACATTGAATTTAAAAAGTAAATAATTAATAGTTTATATATATTCACATCCCTAATGCTATATTATAAATGTGAAATGTAAGTTTGTTTGTTACGCTTTCCCGCGAAAACTACTTAACAGATCATCATGAAACTTTGTACACATTTTCTTGGAGGTATTAGAAGTAACATAGGATATTTTTTATTAAAAAAATAAATAATTATCAATACACCCACGCGGGTGAAGCCGCGGGCGAATTCTAGTAAATAATATTTTTAACAGCACTAAATCATTACATTTTAAAAGACAGTCATGATTTATTTTTAAAACCAGATAATAATAATTAATATTTAACACCTATTAAAATTAATATAAAGTTAAAATTTGTAAGCAATAAGAATATAATTGCAACAATAATAATTGAACATTTTTACGCGGTCGGTCAATAGTTAATTTGCTTCATTCAAGATATGGTACATAGAAATAAAGGAGCACTATCTCAAATGGCCGTTTGACACAAAAAGTGTCCACAAAATAGCATTAAATAACGGGAGCGCTGATGTAGTGGAGAATATGATCTGAAATTAACTCTTTTAGATAACTTGAAGTTTGCTAAATGGAAGTAAGCACAATTTTAAGTATTCTAATAGACTATAGTAGTTAGTAAATGTGTTCTAATTGAAGGTTAAACGGTTAGCGAGTTAATTAAATTATGTAAACTAAAAACGGTCCTCTGGTAAAGCAACGCCATCTTTATCTAAAGTTATTTCGGGGATATTTTTAGTGACACAAGGTAGTGTTCTTTTACCTTTATTCCCCATTATTCAAGTTTTAATCACACTGTCAATCATATTTACGTTTCTAACATATATGAAAATTGACGTTTAGCAAATATTTTTTTATTATTGACATTTTAATACTTATATTTATTTTAATTGACACGTACTTACAAGCCATTTGACATTGTTTATTGTGACAAATGCCTTTTTCATATATTTATGATTTGTGTTTGTATTGTACAACGTTTTTGTAAAAATTAAAAAAAAATATATAAAAATTGATCCAATGTTTAATTTTGAAATCTAGGCTTTTAATTTGTGTAAATGGTTAACCCGTTCTAATTAAGTAAATAAATAAATTAAGATAAAAAATATATTATTTATTTTATTTTATGACAACAGCATAATATTCATGACCAAGTTACTTATTACGCTATTTAAAAAAGTAGAGTCGTTTAGGTACAGGAACAATATTAATGTAGAGAAATTTATGTTTTTAATAAGGATGAAGATTTTAGTCTACTATCGAATTAAAAAAGAAACAATAGAATACACTTTTTTAATTCAAACCAAACCGTTCTAATTTGAAATTAAAATTAAATTCTATCCATGTGGAAAAAAAAGTCATTAAAAAACCAAATATATTGAATAAAATTAAATTTACTATCAAATTTAAAAAAGGAAAATCATTATATTACGAATACATTTTGAATTAAAAATCCAAAACGTTCTAAATTCAAATTAAAATACAATACAAAAGCATGTGGAATGCCAATACGTTCAAAATATTCAAATAAAGAACACACTGTTGATGACACCGCTCCAATTTTTTTCATAGGTCCGGCTTTCACCGGCTCGTAAAGAAATCGTCCGACTACATTTCGCGTTTTTTGCTCCAATATATATATTGTCCCTCACAGCACCATTGAAGGGTTAAAATAAAATAAAAATTTTAAATTATGCAAATTGCTTATAAACAATATGACCGAGAAGTCGGCAGGCCTTCTTTACGTTGCCAGTGTGTCGTTTGTTAATTGTTCATTTTGTTACGAGATATAAAAATGTCTCACTCTTAAAAGAGTTAAGTGGACATGTGCTTTGATATGGAGATTTCGTTATTTTATAAAAGGTTGTTTTGAAATGTTTTGTGTATTAGAAGAAAGTAGCACAATAGTCGAGGGACATTTTCAGATTGACTCAATAGAGAACCAAAAAAAATCCAAAATATTTTTTAAGGTTCCAACGCTGTGAGCTAATATTTTAAAGTTGAAAATGCTGTTTGTTGATTTATTTTGAAGAATGTTATATATTGTTATATTACACGTAGGAACATTTATTCTAAAGTCGTTGCAGATACTTATTATTATTCCCGTAAAAGATTAACCCTAGACTGAAACCACACAATTTTTCCATTAAGTTATTTGCTATCATTTTCATTTATCTTGTACTTAGCAGCTTAGGGATATATTATGTATATATAAAATATGTATATCCCGTCAATCCACACTTGAGTAATGTGGTGGATAAAGCTCAGTGTTACTGAAGGACTAAGGTATCTTCTCTTAAAGAATAGCTTTATAGGATAAAATATTGACATGCAGAAAGAAGTTAAATGGCTACTTAACTATTACTGTATCAACCTGTAAAAAGCCAGCGAGAGCTGCTGAGCGAAGACAGCTTCTCCATATAGACTTAAATATTATTATTATTATATGTTAAAAAGAAAATTTCAAATATTATCAAATAAATGTTAAGATTATACATTGTAGTTATGTTAATATATGGTTATTTAATGGTTATTAACGAGTGAAGGTCAAAGATAGTTAATAATAACTGGTTTTGCCTCTGTTTAATCTCAATACTTTCTGATACGAGTATTAGGTATAATATAAATTACGCTCTATTTCATACGCGTTGATGTCGTACTATATATCCTACTAATATAATAGCAGAGCGCTAATTCCTGCGATAGATAATTTAAATTTTAAGTACTGTAGAATATTATTTTAATTAATCTCACGACTGTGCTGACAACTAACAGAATAACAACAGCGATACTTCGGTAAATCTACTGATAATTAAGACTACTGACAATTCGACCAGTGTTGTGGATTGATATATCGCAAGCTTATTAATAAACCGAAATAAGTTTAAAAAAACACTTTTGTGGGTAACCGCTGTAAAAGTTTTGAGCCTCTACCTTATTGGAGGCATTCTGTCGTCTCTGTGATCCATTAAATCGGTAATTTTTCTCTGTTTCGCGTGGCGTCCAGATTGTACCAATTCTTTGAGCTGAGTTAGTTCATTTTATAAGTAAAAGTAGAAATAAACAATTTTTGACTTATTTCGGTTTATTAATAAGTGTGCGATATGTAGGATTTGTCGTTTTTTATCGATTTTGATCGATTAAAAGCGTTTAAAAATAGTTTAAAAAGAGCAATTACAATAAAACTGACAATAAAATAAAATATCGATGATTTCAATTTCTTCACACATTAAATTAATGATGATTTGAATTAATATATTTATAATGAACTGAGGCATTGTAGGGAGACCCACAAGGACATACACCCAGACCGGAAACAAATATTTATACAAATACAAATATCTGCTCCGATCGGTGATCGAATCCGCCGAGGTTTTGGAGACTACTCGTACCACTACACCAGAACGGTCGTCGTCGTCAGAAAAATCGTACTCTCATTCAACAAACATATGTTATAACAGCAACTGGCCATCGCGAGTTTGATTTCCATTCATGACATTTTATTTTTGTCATTCATAAAGATAATTATAGCATAGGTATAATAAAAACAAAATTAATGTAAACATAACTTTAATGTTACATAAAACCTTGCTTAAAATGAGATGAAGCAATTATGCCTGTTGCAACTGTTGCAACTAGATATTATCTATTCTATTTTTGTTTAGTATTAGTATTTTGTATTAGTGTGCAGAAAGTATAAATAAATAAATAAATGAAGTTAAAAGTAAATTTTAATCACAGACGTATAAATTAGGTAATTAAAATACATTTGAATTATATACGTATATAATATAAACATATACATAATAATAAACAAGATAAATCCGGTCACCAATTCGTGTAGATTAAAATGGAAAATTTCTTTAATTAAACGTAACCGATTCTTAATTAATAATAATTAACAATACTTTGTGAGTGAGATGTGACAATACGCAATGATAGTATCAGCTGATAATAAAAAGTCGGACAAACTGCGCATGCGCACACTCGACTACTTCGTCGTATACATGTCAAAATTTAATTGAATCTCGCCTTAAATATGTTTCTTAACGAGAGCGGACTATCAGCTAGCATATGCAATTACTGTGAAGCTTTTGATGCGCTTAAAAATCCAAGATGGCCGATCGGATGGAACTTGTAGACATTACTTCTCTGGGGCAAAACTGAAAGCTTAATAAGCTTTTTATTTATTATAAACCGTTATAAGAATTTTCTGTCCCTTCTGTATTTTCATTTTGTTTGTGTTATTTGTTTGTTGTGTTTTGTGAGAGTTAAAATTTCTAAATTGCTTAAAGAAATTTTATTTATCAACCACAAGTATTATTAACCCTCAGTGAACAATATGTAGGATGTTATAAAACAATGAAGTAATAAATTTTATAAAGACAATAATATAAATAAATAAAAATATGTTTAACATACACAGACGGTCGTCTGTTCCTAAGGTAAGCAATTTAAACTGATATACATTTTTTTTTAAATAAATATACTGCGCTAATAATAACTGCGCCAACGAGCTAATCAAACAACGTTATAATAACAATAATGAAGAAAAATAATGTTAAAATATTAACACATACGTTTTCCTCGACTATATATCATAGACAAAATAACTAGATAGTGAAATATTAAAAAAAAAAAACCTATAAGATTTAAAAAAATAATACTGTTAGAACCAATTCCGATTAGAATGGGAATTTGCCTCCGAATTTTCACTAAAAGCTTCAATATTGCTAATGATTTTTCAGTAATCTAACATAACATACACATAACTGGAATGCTAAGATCAACAATACACACCTGTACTTATACTGAACTAGTGGCCCAACCCACCTGCGCCCGGGGTATGTAATATGTATATGTATCTAAACCTTCCTCATGAATCACTCTATCTTTAGGTGAAAACCGAATGAAAATCCGTGCAGTAGTTTTTAAGTTCATCGCGAACAGACAGACAGACACGACGGAGGACTTTGTTTTATAATAAGTATTTAGTGATATGTTCAAGGTGTACGGTGAACACTTACTATAAGATAGAATTTCTCCCTTACCCCATACAAAAAAAACATTTTTTATTATTATTATTTTTGCTTTAATACTTAAGGTGCATCAAAATCACATATACACTCATACATTTACAGCTTCAAATAATGTATATATATTAGATATATGTAACAGTTAAAGAGGTACACAACATTGATAAACTTATTGGCTTTTATTAAATTTCACACTTTCAAAAACTTAAAAACATATTTATATAAAATAACAAATAAATGTTATGGACTTCTGTGTAAAAAGTATTTAGTATTTTTAGTTTAATGTATGGATTTTCGGAGGTTTTTAGCTTTGTCTAGAAATACATATATGCACAAATATAGGTACTAACAATGATAATCTCATATCTAGTCTTTAAAATTTTTGGATTTGTTTAATCTGTAGGTAAGTTATTTTATATAAACTTATAAGTAACATTTAATGTAATTATGGTTATCATTATTAGTTGTATTGTTGATTCATCATAATGCTATATTAGCGATAAATTCATACTAACTATAATTAATTAATTAAAAAAGTATAAATTTGGTAAATAATTAAAAAGTACTTTTTGAAACTTATTTGAATGACATTTTTGTTTTTGAATAAATCTTATTGGATCTATATATTATCTTATTGGGACTATTTATAAAAAAAAATGTCAATTCGAATCGTAATCATAGTTTTTACGGAAAAAAAATGTTTTTACTTTCAATAGCTGAGGCATTAATATTAGAAATATTGAAAGTTGTTATTGTTTTAATTCATCCACTTGCAGAAAACTCTAGTTAGAAACATAAAAAATTAGTTCCAAATTGAATCACGCAAAGACAATTTAACAGAAAGGGAATTTGCGAATTGTAAGCGAATGTATTCACTTAATACCTACTATAAAAATTGGCAATAAAATAAATACACTTCATTAATTACCTAACTTTATATTATTATAATAACATATTATATAATATCCCGAACGAATATAAACACAAACCAAATAAGGCATTCCTATCTACAACGAAAATTAATGCTAAAACTATTAACACTGTGACGGAAAGATTGATATGAGTAGTGTTTTCTAACCATTCGATTATATCGTTAAAATGGAATATTAATATATAAACGCCACAAGAAGGAAACTGTAATTTTAAATAAGATAAGTACAAGGAATCGCGTTAAAATATTATGCGACATGATATATTTATTCTTGTTATTTAATCTGCAAATCTGTCTGTATATTAACGATTGTTAAGAATTTAAAATATTAATTTTTTGACGATTTTGTCGATATTTTGGACCAGTTTCATGGTACGTGGTCACAACGAGACTCATTCTAAGAAAATACTTCACTATATCCTATTATGTGCACGTTTTTATCTTTAAAAATATACTATGTTTGAAAATCGCTATTGTCAAAGCCTAAAAAAGTTAAGTTTTGCTTTTAAAAATATTATAAATGAAATGTTATATATACTGTGACTGATAGGGATAGACAGACAGGTGGGTTAGCAATAAATTCACCGTTGTATCCTTAAAGAAAAAATAGAATACTGAGCAGACCCTGTCAAAAATGGCCATATTGAAAATAATATATGTGTATAACATACTCGCCACTAAAGAACTCTTTAATCCTTTGACGATAATACTCATCGGGCTCTGATTTGATTATTTTAATTATTTTTCCAAAGCCATATCGTATAGAACAAAGCCAGGAGCATAGCATATGCCTCTGGAATATCGGTCAACAAATATTATATAATTACGGTTTTATAAACATAAAACGTGTTTTATAAGAACTATATTAAACGGATTGATCAATGACCTCTTTAATCAAAGTGGAGTATTGAAGCCTAATCTGTAAATAAGTTAAACCACACAGCTCCACTGATAATTGCCGCATCTACCCTATACATGAAGGGTTTCCTCATAAAGTTTTCCTTTACTACCACCCGTGAGATTTTATTTTAAATAAATTCAGCTCTTAAAAATTTACTTTAGTTGTTACTTAAATCCACTGGGTCTAGGATTCATACATGATTCTAAAATTATAACGCTCTACAGGTCGTATACTTTGAGATCCAGTATTCCGGTAAAAAGTAAAAAAAAAAACGCAAGTTGCAACCCACAGAAAATTGTCGCAACGACAGAAGCATGTTGTTACTAAAAACAACAATTTATACAGATACGTGACTACTTACCGTCGAGTCGCCATCTGCCGTTCGTTCGAAAAAAGAACGATACAGAACGACAAAATTGTTGCGGTGGAGCGAAAAAAAAATCGCTAAATGACCGCAAGCGTCGTATCGCTAGATCGATATGTATAATCGATACTTATAAATCGAGCCTGTTATGAGTCGATAAAATCGACCGGCAACCGCCGGCGGCTACCGGGCGTCGGCTAAGCGACGATTACTCTTAACTCGTCTTATTTTCTTACCGGCAACTCGATGCGAGATTATCGATAAAATAATTAAATGGTTAGTCTGGAAATCGATTCCCGAGTGTTGTTATCGAGGGCGCGTTATTTGTTCGTTTTCGGCTCGGATAGTGTCCGGGACCTGTTTTGGAGTTCAGCCGGTCGAGAAATGTCGGTGATTTTTTGTGTATAATATTCACATATGCTACCAATGCTTTCCGGATTCTAAGATTTTATAAATAAAGGTTTTTTAAAGTAATTAAATAAAAACAAATATCAATTACGCATTATTAGAATTAAAGCAGTCAAAAATATTTTATAACTATTCTGTAACTATCTGTAAACATTCTAATGATAAACATAGACCTTTTCTCCTATGAAGGGAAGATTTGAAGCTTAATCCACCATGTTACTCCAAGAGATATACATATCTCAGAATTCATGTTCAGACTCAGAATTTGTGTTATTCTCAAGATGGAATTATGATATTACCTCAGTATCGATCAAAAGATTAAATTCAAAGAATGATTTAGTATGAAATCTCAACATTACCATCTTGGTTTTGAACCTGACCCCGTATGCAGTTGTCGACTCATGTGTAAGCCTAGTAGAGGCTTCTCTTTCTATGTATATCTCATATCTTTTTTATATTAAAATTAAAATTTTAACTTCAATTATAATAATACATTATTAAAATTAAACGCCTTTTCAAATAGGTATATACCTATAAATTTTTCTAATAATCTTATTAAGTACTATGAGAAAATATTTGTCTAATAAGACGGTAATGCTAACTTTGGCACTCTGTTTTGCTTGATATGAAATTTACTAATATGATTTATTCTGTTTTTGTAATAATTCCTATTAATGTTAAGTAGATTTTTTTAACGATTACCTACACATTTATTAAATAATATTTATAGTATTAATTAATGTTTCTTTTGGAAAATTTCTCGGGCATAGTTTTTTTGACTTCATTTAAACAAGTATAATTTATTATTTATTCAAATGTAACAAATATATATAATTATTTTATTTATTAAAAAAAATAGTAAATTAGTTCTAAAAAAAAATTCATAATATAGAACATTGACCTAAAAATTTGACCCATTTTCTTCTAAGTATGTCTATGTGTCATTTATTTATATGTATTAAATGTTTTCAGCATCATTAAATTGATGTGACAATTGAAAATAATAAAGAAAAAAAAATTAATTGGTTTTATAGCAATTTTATTTCCGTGACAATAAATTAACTACTTGTTATACAAGTTGTCGTATTTATTACAATCAAATATTTAATTTATAATTATGCTAATATTATTTTAAAAAAATATGATGCCATTTACTTTAACATTCATAAATATTTTGATTATCTTAGATAATTAAATATTATTGATATTACATGTAAATAATAAATATTTTGTGACAGCATCTTTATATTTATATTTTTATGAGGTTTTAATAATACAACTGTGTTGAGTAATTATAATCGCATTGGAAAATTAAGTTTAGTAATTAATAGTTTTAGCATATCGACTTAGACAACGATTCAGAAATAACGACATCCTAAAAATTATATAATACTAGCTTCCACCCGCGGCTTCGCCCGCGTGGGTGTATTGATAAAAAGTAACTTATGTACAATCAAATTTCATCACAAACGGCGCAGCAGATTAGCCCACTACTGAGAGAAAACCTCTTCTCCATGTAGAAGAAGGGTTGGAGCTTAATCCACCACTATGCTCCACTGCGGGTTGGCGGATAATTTCCTTATAATGGGTAACTATCGTTATCAGGTGTCTATGATAACAACCAGGACCGACAGCTTTATGTGCTCTCTGAGGCACGGTGGGGAGACCTACAAGAACATATACACCCAGACCGGAAAGAAATATTTGTATAAATACAAATATCTGTCCCGAGCGGGAATCGAACCCGCGACCGCCCGCGCGGCTTTCAGGCACTACTTGCACCACTACACCAGAACGGTCGTCAAACATAAATCATACAAACTAAACTAAAACTACAATCCTATAGTCAAATTTAAAACAAAAAAGTATTTCTAATACGACTGAAATAAAAACTAGTCTATATTTCTACATAAAATATACTAACTAAAAATAATAATTATGACTGCTGTACTTAATCGTAAGTAATAAAATCTCTCCGAAAGTCGAAATTGCTAGCGAAAAAAACTCAAAATGAACACAACTATCTATGACGTCTGCCCGTATTCGGGTGTAATATATATATATATATATATATATATATATATATATATATATATATATATATATATATATATATATATATACACTGCTCAACAAAGTCTAGGGAACAGGAGGTTTTTAGGGAATATTTTTATTTTTATATATTTTTGTTTTAAAGTTTATATACCAATCGATGCGCAATTTAATGCTTAATTAGTTGCGTATATAAATAAAGGATTCAGTTTTTGAATTACGAGGTAATTTTAATGAAAAACAAAGAAAGTGTATTACAGAACTAAACAAAGAAATTTAATTTAATAAAATTTCTTAAAAATTAAAACATTACAGCTAAGAACAAATATGCGGGGACTTTTTTAATAATTAGTTGGACCCCCTAAGGCATTAACAACAGCTTGACATCGTCGTGGCATACTGATTATGAGACTATCGATTGTCTCTTGTGGAAGAAGACTCCATTCTCTGGAGAGATGTGAAAAAAGTTCATCTGCTGTGTTCAAATTTTGAGGGAGATTTCTAAAAGCCCTTCTCTTTAGTAAATCCCATGCGTGTTCAATGGGATTGAGGTCCGCGGACTGAGCAGGCCACTCCAGCACTTCGATGTTGTACTCGCGGAACACATCCATCACCTGACTCGCAGTATGTGGTCGTGCATTATCTTGCATAAAAATAAAATCTGCGCCCAGATTTTGTCGGTGCGGGATAACCACGGATTGGACTACCTGTTCGCAGTATCGCTCTGCATTTAAATTTCCCCTGATCAAAACGAGATCCGTCCGTCCACCCAGGCGGATTCCAGCCCACACCATGATTGTACCACCTTGGTAGGGATGCACCTCCTGTGGGTTTTGAAGCCGACTCTGCCGACCAGGAATCCGCCAAACACGCACTCTTCTTGAATCTGGATGAAATCCGAAGCGAGATTCATCGGAGAACAGTACATGTGCCCACTGATCTACGGTCCACTGCAAATGTTCACGTGCCCACAATAATCGACGTCCTCGATTTCCATGACGCAGCGCGGGCACTCTTAGTGGTCTGCGAGCACGAAGATTAGCTTCATGGAGTCTCCTCCGAGCAGTCTGGTCACTGATAGCAACCTGGTGCTGCGACTGGAGGTCTTCTACCAACTGACGAGCCGTAATGGTGGGTTGCCTCCTTGCGACATTTTGCAAAAAACGGTCTTGCCTTTCTGTAGTAACCCTATACCTGCCTCTGTGCCTTTCGGCTACATCGCCAGTAAGTCTGTAACGTACCCACAGTCTGCAGATAACGCTCGCGTGAGAATTCAGAGCAGCTGCAACTTCGCGTTGGGGTAGCCCAGCTTCCAACATTCCTACAGCTCGAATCATTTCTTCCCGCGTTAAATGACGTCGTGACATAATGGCCGTAGTCGCAAAAGTTATGAATAACAACAGTTAATTTTGTTTTTCAATAAAATCATAAAACAATAAAACAAATTTTTATCTTTAAAATTCTCATACAGTATCACTACACAGCAATCAAAGTGAAAGATTCCCGCCTTTTACGAAAATTCTTTTGTTTCTAATTTTTTTTTTTTAAATTCGAACAACGTTTGTTAAACATTCAGCCTACCTGTTTACCTCAAAGAGATCAGTACTTTTTTAAAGAAGATTTTACAAATAAAGTCATATAGTTGGCTTGTTCCCTAGACTTTGTTGAGCAGTGTATATATATATATATCGATATTTTTTCCCGTTGGAATATAATATGTAGAATGTCCTCGCGGCTTCTATTTCCAAGTCGATCACAAAAAGAGTGAACAGGCATCTTCTAAGCAGTCAAGTGCAGCACTATATAGTAAAAAAAGTGAGTCACCTACTGTAATTATTAACTGTAATATTGTATAGAATATATAATACTACATTGTCAGTCTCTTAATGTTCCACCGTTGAAAAAGGATATCTTCACCTAATAAAGAGAAAAATTAATGTAATCCATCATGTGTTAAGCTGAACGTTGGCAGACATATATATATATATATATATATATATATCTTAATATCGTGAAAATTAACCACTAACATACAGGTAACCTACCACATATTTGGCGTTGTGTGGAGGCTGCCATTGAAAAGGAAGGATCCTTCGACCAGATGGTGTTGCGTCTGGTGGGCTACGCGCCACTTAACGTTTGTTGTCGGGTTCTTGTATATATATTCAATCGTTTTGATAACTTCGATAGCGCGATGTAGGATACGTCTGTTTCTTCTAGTTCGTAAATGGCGAGATAGATGCCACTACACCTGTATATCTGTAAACAACCCACTGCTGAGCGAAGGCCTCTTCTCCATTTTATAGAAGAAGGGAGGAGGAAGAGCTTAATCCACCACGCTGCTCCACTGCGGATTGACGGATAATATCCCTACCATAAGTAAGGAACATTACCAGGTGTCCATGATAACAACCGGGACCTACGGCTTTACGTGCTCTCCGAGGTACGGTGGGGAAACTCACAAGTACATACACCCAGACCGGAAACAAATATTTGCTCAAATACAAATATCGGCCCTGAGCGGGAATCGAACCCGCGATTGCCGGTGTTGAGGCGAGGCGTTGAGGTGACTACTTGCACCACTACACCAGAACGGTCGTTGACCCATACCTAAGCCGGTGTATAATAACGTGAATATTTTATAGATTAAAAAAGGCATTTAAATTTATCCCTAAATAAATTAAACATATAAAAATATTCTCTACAATTATTATTATTATTACATATTTGTTTTTTTTTAATTAAAAATAAAATTACATTTTTTTTCAACAAGTACAAGAATCCCAATCGATAACACAAGTCCAAGGAATTATACAAACTGGAAGCTCACACGCACTCAAAAACGTTCCTACGGCCGGGATTGCATCTCTTTCTACCATTGATTCAAGGCAACTCTCGTAAGAAAGAGACAAAATACCAGTAATCAATGAAAGTCATACAAATAAAGAGTAAAAATATAACGTTAAATATACTGAAAAAAAGTTAACAGGCCAATTAAAACTGCAGTAAGATTTACTTAATTATCAACTACCAGTTATTCGAATTTGAAAAAATATTATGGTTGTGATTATAAGTTTATAATAATGAATTCACATTGTACCCGGTCAGATCATACATAAATGACGAAACAGCTACTAATATGTATATAAAACACACGTGTATGACTCATACAAAGATTAAGTTCTAACATAAAG
Source organism: Euphydryas editha (assembly GCA_036937285.1). NCBI lineage: Eukaryota > Metazoa > Arthropoda > Insecta > Lepidoptera > Nymphalidae > Euphydryas > Euphydryas editha. The sequence goes on along the minus strand of JAUPFZ010000007.1, from coordinate 682,360 downwards.
TTGCTGACTACTGCGACAACGCATCGTTAAAATTAGTTAAATGATTTAACAAACTCAAAATTTAACTGCAATTACATTATAATAATAATAAAATTAAAAAGTATAATATACAACAGTATTCTAATTGGTTTTAAAGAAGAACAAAATGTGTAAATATTTAAATTTAAGAAATAACTCAATAAAAACATTGACACATTCCTTAATTTAGGCCAAAAAAGCGATACGTGGTCGTGCGCCCGCGTCGCCTCGAGACGTCTTAATTGTGCCGGTGATAACTATGGATTTAGTGATTTATAAACCCCTAAATGTATTAAAGGCTTTTGTCGGCGTCGGACACTTATCGGCCGGTTAGAAGCGGCTTCCGCTCGAATACATTTACTTCTTTTTATTCTCAACTCTTAACTTTTGTTTATTTACACGCAAAACTTAAGCGCGACAAGCTCGGGACGGCGCGGCCTCCCAAAATTTTATGTCCAACGAATGACTAATAAAAGTTGCAGGAACAATTTATTATTGCTTTACGCGTGATTTGTACATTTAAAAACTGTTTTTTTATTGTGTGTTCGTTGTGATTTTTATTGTAAACGTACCGGAGACGACCGTGTTTTGTCGATGTTTAAATGTTTTTCATTTTGTCACGTGTCTATTGACATTTGTTCCGTTAAAGATTTTGTTAAAGAGCTCTATTTAATTAACTCTTCGCGATTCTGCACGCTAAGTTTTCATATTAAATCGTAAATACTCGTTCCATTATCTTAGTATTAAATTAGTCTTTATAAAGATCAGTATTGAAGTGTTTTTTTTTTTTACTTCAACTAAATAAAATTTGTGCGTGGTAATATGGGTTATATATTTTTTATGTTAAGAAGATAAACGGAAAGTTAAATCCCAGTATATTATTTTGTGTAATTACTATTAAATAACCTTATGATAATAAAGTTGTTTTAAAGTAAAATTAATTGCTTATAACTTACCAACAAGTTCATATAGACAAATCAAAATCAAAGAGTGAAATAATCAGGGTGCTGTAATAAATTATATATATATATAGATGATCAATTATTTTCGTAAAATCATTTTCAGTATCGGAGGCACTTCGTCAGAACCAGGATTAGTAGAGGAATGAGAGCGTGTGAGACATGCGAGTGATGAATTGACATGTTCGGAGGCCATTAGGAGGAGATAAGAGGCATTTAACTCGATCCGCCGCTACGCCTCCGCGGCTGCCGTACCAGCCGCCACGCTGGACCGCGTTACAGGCTGTTCGAAATACTTTTATTGGTTTATTTGATGCTTTATAACATACATTATTGATTTATATAATTAAATAAATAAATAAATATATTTCTATAATTGAAAAGGATTTACAACAAATCTGCAATTTATTACAAGCAACCATGAGTAGATGATTTATGTCTAGACATAAAGCAGTTGATGGATAAAGTATTACTGTTACAGGATAATGTAGTTTTAGTATAAAATGAAGATATAATACTAAATAACATATATAAATAGCGATGTAATAAATGTATATTTATAATAAAGTATATAAATACACATAATATACATAATAATATTTTTATTTATATACTCGTATTTTGAGCATTAAAAATGTTATTAACTAATAAAATGTTTTTAAAAATAAAAACTATTTCAAACAGTTCTAGCAAAATATTAATTTATCAAAAAAGCTGACGTCGCGCCAAACCGAAAAATTATTAGAAAATGTCATTGAAACGAAAATTTAAATAATCATAAATATACTAGACGAACTGACAGTTGTCACTTCACTTATAATAACTAGTAGTTGTTCAGTTCACTTATAATAACTAGTTAGTTATTATAAGTGAACTGAAATGAAGCAGCCTGTACAAGGGCGTATAGGAGTCGAAAGAAGAGTTTACGATCGAGTCGCCCGGTAGCGTTAATGAGTACAGCATCCGACCCCGACGGGGACTTTTTAATATTATTTCAATATAAATAATCAAATCCCGATTACGATATCCATAATAATAGATCAACTATTATATCACGGTACTACTGATACTATACTACTTTACGGTTTCATCGCCGATGAGTCTTGATACTCGTCTCGGCTATTGTGATAACTAAATCATAGATTGGTTATTCATTATTTTAATTATATTTTTGTCTTTTTATATGAATAGGTACTCTTATCACGAAGAGTATTGAAAACATATTGATGAAATAATAAATAATTATATTAGCTCATGTATCTGGTTAAAGTTTAGTGTGAGTAAAACCTGACGGGTCAGTTAGTACTAAGAGTTTCTTTAACAATAAATACAAGAAATGTTGTGTTACATGATTAACATAATTTGAAATAAAAATTAGAAAAAAAAATTGAAATTTTTACGCTTAAACGGCGTGTATATTATAATGTAACTAGCGGCCCACCCCGGCTGCGTCCGGTATATGTACATGTACCTAAACCTTCCTCATGAATCACTCTATCTATTGGTGATAACTGCATGAAAATCAGTGCAGTAGTTTTTGAGTTTATCGCGAACAGACAGACAGACAGATGCGACGGAGGACTTTGTTTTATAATATGTGGTGATAGTGATAATCTTCGAATATAGATAATAAAAAAGTAAATTTAGATTCCGAACCTATTTATGTACTATATGTACACATTAAGATCTCTTTGTTAAGTTAAAAGTTAATCAGTATTGGAAAGCATTTCGGTGTGTGCGTGATAGTGTTATCTTCGGTACGAGGCTGCGCCTGCGCCTGCGTTTAATTAACTTCTTCATTAGCGAGGGCATGGAATTGTGCTTTACTTGTCGATTTTATACGGAAACTAGACTATTCGCGCGGTTTCATACGCGTATGTTAATAGCTCTCGTTCAATGTGTTACAACACGAAGTTTTATAGGCTAAAATGAAAAATGAATGAAAAATAAGTTTTTTACAATAGAAATAAATTTTAAAATCAGATAAATAAATCTCGTGATTATTGAACTCAATCATACTTTCTTCCCTCTTCAATCTTCTTTCTCTGTGTTAAATCGTGGTATATAATATATACATAATATAGTATATATGGTACAGATCTGAATTGAACCGAACCGAATTAGCTTGTAAACGTCACAGCTGGGAAAAGATCTCTTTTTCATTATCTCCTTCACCCTTCTCCTCTGTGGGTTAAAACAAATATATTTACATATACAAATATCTGCCCCGAGCGGGAATCGAAACCGTGACCTAGGCGTTGAGGGGACTATTCTCACCACTAAACCAGAATGGTCGTCAAAAGTATTAACGTATTAATATTAAGCTGTACTGTACTGTACTATATCATCCTGTAAATAACCCACTGCTGGGTAAAAGCCTCTTCTCCATGTAGAAGAATGGTTGGAACTTAATCCACGACGCTGTTCCACTGCGGTTTGGCAGATAATTTCCAGACATACACTTATTTCGTAAAAAAATATTTATACAAATAGAAATATTTGCTCCGAGCGGGAATGGAACCCGAGACTGCCGGCGTTGAGGCGACTACTCGGACCACTAAACCAGAACGGTCGTCTAAAACTAGGATATTTATAAGCTTTTTTTCATCTAAAAATATAAACGGAATTCGAAATATATAGAAACAAAATTAATGGAAAATAATCTTATGGCCCCCTCCTAACTTCTATAAGCCCTAACGAAATCCAATTATAATTCAATCTTTCAAGCAGTTTTGTTGTCAATTATGTTTTAAGCAGTAAACAAGTTTAATGGCGATTTATACGGATCAATTAAAAGTAAATTTGCGTGCGAACTCCGAGTTGTCAATCGAACATTGCGCTAATGGACAGGTGCTGTCTTGGCGTGTGGAATTTTCACTAACCGTAAACAAGTGTACAAAAGTACAAAAATCATTAAAAAATCAACCATCAAAAATCATTTTTGATTCTATTTGCAAAAATTTTTATTAATAATATTCTCTGAAATGTTTATTTTGAGTGGAACAGTGACAAAAATATAACATCATGGCTAATTTGTACTAAGCAATTTTTAATTTTAATTGTTTTATTGACTCTACAATGTGTCTTAACTTATATATCGATATTATTATGTCCGCAAAACGGATAGTCATTGTATTAACAAATTGAGCTAATTTTTCTGTAGTATAAAATTCTGCAGCTATAGAACAAAGCTGAAAATTATTTTTATAAAATAAGCGATAAAACTAAAAATAAATATCAACCTCTTATTTTTATTTGTATTATAATTACGAAAATAAAATTGACACATTAGTTATATGAAATCGAAAATTTTCGTCTTCATTGGTAAGAAACAATTTATCAAATTCAACCACAAAATAAAATAAACCAGCCAAAATAAAAAAGGTATAACAATATTTATGGAATACGGTAAAACGATTTCATTTTTAATGGCACGTATTCCTAAGCACGAAACGGTGTCCTTTAACGATAACTTTGTATTTAGTTTATTCCTTTTGTTCGAACGTTACAAGCGACACGGAATAAATTAAGCTACCGGACTTCAATCGGTACAGTTACGAGATAAGGATGACGAGGGACCTTATTTATAATCCAGATGATAACTCATGACGTAAAGATTTAAGAAACACGACCTACTGTTTCGGCACGTCTTTGGTGTGGTTTTATAGATTTTTAATGGGGTCTTCACTTATAGATAAACTGAGTTGATCCAATGAATAGGATATGTGGATCGACACCAGAAATTCACGGGTTGAGATCTGGGCTGATGCCGTTGAATATTTTAGATTCTAAATTTGTCTTTAAATTAAATTCATTCTTGCAGGAAACTTGTATGTTTTATAAGATATTCGGAGGTATTTTTATAGACTCGAATTGGAGCGGGGTGGTTTGCCAGGAGCCCTATACTGTTAAGTGTGTTCTCGGATTAAATTCAAACTCTTCTCGAACGTAGGAGGTGAGACCTCCAGACCTTGACTGGGTTAAACACCAATCCTTTGCTTTACTAGGTGTTGAATTATATGCCCAACTGTGGGATATTTACGAATTATTGCAGTACTTTACAGTACATGTAAATTCAAGTAAGTTCAACAAGGTTCAGGTGTGATTAAAAAACTGCTCTTTCTCAAACTTGGTTTTATTTTTGTATCACATCTTCAGTAGACATTGAGCAGACATGAATAAGTTAATTGCAAAATATCACTAATATCAGCGCCATATATTATCCACTAAAACCACCACCACATTAGCCATTGTATGTCCACCGCTGAAGGTAGGCCTCTCCCATCGTCTCTTAGGTTTGCCAATACGCCAAGCTTGACAGGCAGATTGGCGAGGGCAGTTGTGGCAGGATATGGTGACGCTGCTACCCATCATCTTTCTTGTTGATATACAGCTGTTCTCTTGTTCGCACCACTGTAGCCTTAGTCGCCTCATACGACATCTCGGCATGAAAGAGGTCGGAACTATCCTTCTCTGCTGGTCACCGCACGGTCATAATATACAACATCATAATTTTTATGACTAAATGATTAAGAACTTATATTCAAAATGTAAAGGTTTCCCAAATACAACAAATCAGATGACACCATTGACTAAACTGTAAATGGCTAATTAACATTAATGTTCTCAAATTGAAGTTCTATTGTACTGCTAATGGTAGAACAATAGCTGATCTCTTGCGTATTTCTATAATACTACTGTTATAAAAATAATACATTAGTATCAGCTGTTCTTAATATTAAGAGTTGCGTTTGTAGGTACTGTTGAATATATAAACATATATTACCTATTCTTTTTTGTGTAAAAGTTATATTTCTTGAATATGAACTCGGAAATCTCTCGCTCTTTTATTTTATCCACTTAATGAACAAATTAAAAAAAAATCCGATCCAGTGAGAATTTACAGATATATAGCCATCAAGGTTCACGCTTGACGATTTAAAAATATATTGTGTTAATTCAGAGCTGTGGTGGAAAGATTTATAACGTCAATTACCGAACGCGGCCTGATGGTCCAGAGTGGTCATCTTGCGCCTTGGGTGTATGACCGTGGTTAACAAAAAAAAAAAATTATTTAAAAAAAATTGGAACAACCTTAATGATAAAAAATAAATTATTAAAAAATAGAAGGAAAAAAATTATTACAACTTTATACACTAGCCTGCTGTACTCGCGATTTTATTCTTTGAATATTTTTTAATTCAGTGGATTACATCGTGGTAAGGTACCCGTTCAGGCTATATTATTACACGTAATCTATATCAGTTACTAAATTACAAGTACAGAGCCACACCTATTCCAGTTGCACGTGAGGAAGGCGTCACTTTAAGATCGCACGGTCACGAGTACACCGATAGAGCGGTCACCATAATTAGTACCTGTGGAGGTTTTAATGAATTCTTAGGAACAGATAAAAATATTCGATACGCAGAATGTTTAATGAAATTTAACTGTAATTTAAACACCCATATTACAAGTTTAGAACAGTTTTGACACTTCTCTCGTGTCACACGTAGTAAGTGACGCGCCTGTCGTGTCTGTTGTATTTTTTTTTGTCGATTTATATGTTTAAGGTAGCCTACTAATTGTTGAATAAAAATCTATTATACCAAAAGTTTATTCAACAGTTATGGAATCAAATGAACCTCCTAGTCATATTTACGATAATTTTAAGGACCAATGCTTCCTTAACTGTAACATATATTGCCTATGGTATAGAGAACTATTTTCATTCCATGCTGTAAGATCAGAATTTACTTCTATAAGTTTTGTAAAAAAAAAAGTTTTTCTAATTAACTGTTTTTATTTCAGATAACCTGTTTTGAGGAAGGTTTTAGGCTATAAAACATTACACTACGACTCAGCGAAGTGAAACGGATCTTCGATATATAATAAATATAACAATAAAATAAGTATAGGTTAAACAACCTGCGCATGCGTTGTAAAAACCCGTTATTAAAGCCCAAGCTATCCAAACATACTTAACATGTCCACATAACAAGAGCTACTCCGAAATAGTTGACATGTTGCAACATTTCTCATAAACCTCCTATTATTTAGTTAATGCGTTGATGTGGTTTTCATATATGGTGTTTTATGGTAAAACTATTATCTATCAATAGCCACGGTGACTTTGTCTGTTTGTATGAACGCTCTAAAAACAATATATATTCGATTTGAAGAAACATTTTGAATTAGATAACATATTTCTTAAGGGTATACAAAAGCCTGGAAAGGTAATACGTACAGACTTGATTTAATAATAAGCATTGTAATGCCGAAAAAAAAAAGTTAATAAATAATTACAGTCCATATACAAGGTACTTTCTTGACGTTTTTAGCTTCATCCTACAAGGTATAAAGTATCAAAGTATTGTAAGGTGGTGCAAATCCTTCCTGCATGAGGTCGAATCACACCTATTGTAGAGCCAAAATTATTGACGGAGTTATATACGGTAAACAGTCTAAAGGATTAATGAGGTATATTATTCGAGTTTTTAACTTCACTGTATCTGAAATATGACACTATTATGACACAAGTGAAATAGTAGTGTAGAAAACCTGTCAAAAACAAGAATTATAAGGCTATTAACCGACCATTAATCTACCATCGTGACAAGATTTAATAAATACTATAATATGTAAAAAATATATATTAACTTAAATTTTATAATATAATATTAATATAATTTCTATGCAGTGAAAATTTTGTCGTTAGAAAAAGAAAAGTAATATTTTATTTTTATAGAAAATGATATATAAATAATCACAATTAGGATATTACTTATTTGTAGTACTTATAATAATTATGATCTCGTAAGAATATTGGGATTATAAGTAGTCAATGAGTTATTTTGAATCTCCAGCTCCCTTCGTTATTTTTATATCAATCGGTCCAGTAGTTTTTGCGTGAAAATAACTATCCATACTTTCGCATTTATGATTCCTACACAAAAAATATATACTAGACGGCCGGCTGGTCGAGTGGTCAGGCAACTGGACACTTTACGCAGCGGTCGCGGGTTCGAATCCCGCCAGGTGCAGATAATTTGTATGACGAATATAGATTTCTGCACCGGGTCATGGATGTGTATTTCTGTATATATGTATTTATATAAATTTCTTAAATTTATTTCCGTTCCTAGTACCTGTAACACAAGTTCTTACGAACTTAGCACGGGGCTTAGTTAACGTGGTGTGATTGTTGGTTAATATTTATTATTATTATTATAAATTATAAAATATTAAAAACTATTTGATAGGCTTATCGTTAACAATTCTTTGGAACAAAGATATTTTGTAAAATTATGATAGTTACTAACAGAGTTTTTTCCAATCATATAAAAAGTGGTAATTTGTGGTACGCTGAGTAAAATAGTGGTAAAAATCTCTCGAAATATGATATTATTAAACTGATTGAAATGACTATTAATTATTGTTTTAAATATAAATCGTTCTTGAAGTCATTGTCAAGATATAAAACCTTGTCATCTTGTGGACGTCGTAAAAGAGTGAAAGCTATTAAGAGAATTCTTTCGTTGCTTACATATCTATTAGGTCAGTTTGTACTCTCTAGTCGTAAATCGCGTACTTAATTACTAAGTTTACTCTGCGAGTAACTGTACGTAATTAGTGAGAGACTTTGATAATAAAACATTCCAATAGTGGATCCCGTTTTTCCGACTCCGTATCGTAACCCCCAAGGTCGGTTAAATTCCTCGACGCACATATAACGCGTAACAAGAGAAACGCATTTGAGTCACCCGGTAGCCGCGTGTCACCGATAGCCGGTTCGGTTCCCGCGCCGCCTTTATCTAGCCTCCTACCTACGGAGATAAACAAGATAAGCAGGTGGATATGTGGGTGTCGGTCTAGAAACACTTATGCGTTGAATGTGCTACTTTTCTGACAATTTATTTATCATTAAAACGTTATTTATATACAAAGATTTGAGAAGTTTTTATGTAAATTACTATAGATTTACGTGATTCCATATAAATAATGTATAGACCAAATAAGAAAAAACTAACAAGCAGGTTCTATTGGAAACCAATATCGTCATTATACATCTCGGTATTCCTTATAAGAAATACGTCGTCACATAAAATCACTCGTATCGGTCTAGTAGGAAAAAATATGCTTATCTATGATCATAGTTAACTCCTAGACAAACCATGAGTACCAGGCTATCATAACACCGGAGGAGTTGGCATTGTCTCGCCGAGTTGTCAAGTGTCGATGGAAAAACGCAGCCGTAAGTACTAACTGCACGATCTTAATGAGAGTGGACAAACTGGATAACCGAGAGCTGCGCCAATGGATTAATATGGATGTGGTTGTAATTATTTATTATCTAAAAACAAATAAATTGAATTTTATAATTAACAAAAGTATACGTTAAAATAATTTTCTTTTAACAAACATTTAATATTTTAGTTGCAATAAAATAAAATTTAAACGTACGATGATCAAATTAATAAATAATTTTTTAAAAATTGTTAATAAATAAAATTTTAAGAAGACGTATCCACAGTAACACCAGCAGCCATCATAACACGCGCCCTATAAGGCAGTGGTATCATTACCTCGACCGGTCGCTACCGGCCACCTCCGCGGCGCGCTGCTCGCCTGGTAGCCACCACACTAACCTCTACTGTTGTTTTTATGCACCTTTATGTTTGTGTTGCTATTGAGATCATGTCTAGCCTATACTTATACGCTGCACAGGAATTTAAACTTTAAAACTGTGTCCATAAGAGTGAGATAGTAGGCGATGGAGAGAAGAATGTGGCAGACGTTGAATGGTGGGTGCGGACATTTCATTCACGTTCTGGTGGTTTATCGGTATTTGGAATATTACTTAATCGAACGTGCTCACATGTACAAAGCCGCATTATCCTTATACACCGTTGGCGCGTTTATTTCGATTGCAACACACTTCCTTGATTTTATCATTAAACGATCGAACATTTCTAGACGGGATGATTAAATCGACAACGTCCAGGAATGTCTCGAGATATTTGCTTATAAAAACAATTTTAATTTATTGTAACTTGGTATGAGAAACTCGGTAATTGCTGATTTACTTGACTTATATTCAGGATTATATATATAAACAGGAAATTATTTAACTACTAACTATATACTATACTTAAAATACAAACATTAATATACATTAAATAGTTAATGAATATTTGTATTTGTTAATCAATGTAGCTGTTCTTTATTGAAGGTTTTCGTTTCAAACTTCGTCAATTAAAGAAAATCAATCGACATCTTAAGAGGCACTACGTTCTTGCCAACCGACATTAATGATTATTACAAGTTATTTCCAAAGCCCGGTGGCTGGTATCGAGTTATCTGTAGTTAGACTAACAGTAGCATTAACCCGCCCCCTTGAGATATAATCCGACGTAATAAGTAAACCATAGCCTCCGTTACGCGTGCTCCGTAATGTAGGATATTTATATCGGTTAAATTATAGTCTTTTAGCAACGGAGATAGAATTTATGATTCGATGGATTTAGATATTGATTTCGTAAATAATATTGTTAATAATAAATGCTTCAAACTCAACGGCCATCAGTAAGATCAAATACTGTGTCAAGATTCGGATGCACACATCAGAAATGCAAACGGCCAGTCCTTATGTAATAATCTTGGGTCGAACTCTGGACCATTAGCGACAGTCAATTGCTGTAACCACTGTTCCAATATATAGACATGAATATATTTATTTTATATTCAAATAAATATAAAGTTGGTTGGCATTTGCATTTTCACGAGTTGGCACAGTGGTCACAAAAATTGACTGTTTTGTTAACGGTCGCAGTTTTGCTATGATTAATATTTATATAGCACATATAGTTTGGAATTTGTGCTTGTGTTTATGTTATGTGTCTTTTCAAATATATAAGTCAGTCAGTCAGGAAATGTTATATGACAATTAAATATTGTTAATTGTCAAATTTGTTGTATAATTTTTTTTTGCAACACAAAACAGACAATTTAATTTTAATGCAAATTTTATTTTGAATAATAAAATTTGCATTAAAATGACTTTCACAATAAAATTTATATCTTACCTCTATTGCTGAACCAAAAACTGTGTAAACGACATGTTTTAGGAATTTGTAAATTTTGAATCTACATGTTATCTATAATATAAAAATAAGTCGGGTTTTCCTTCCTGACGCTATAATTCCAGAACGCACGAACCGATTTCCACGGTTTTGCATTCGTTGGAAAGGTCTCGGGCTCCGTGAGCTTTATAGCAAACTAAATTCAGGAAAATTTTCAACAGAAAAGCAGGAAAACAGGGAAAATCATTTTTCACATACAGCGCCATCTCTGATACATAGCATGTACTACAAACCAATATGGTTTTGCATGGCGGCAGTACGAAGTGTGAGTATCCCTCACGAAAATAAGTTGGTGGCGAAACGGAGTTCGCCGGGTTTGCTAGTTGCTTATATTTTCATAAAAGTTAAACAGAAGAAATATAATCAAAGAACAGATGAACACAAAGAATCTATATAAATAAATTAATAAAAGTCTGTCGTTACTCGTTTTGCTCGCATCACGGTTAAACTTCTGGATAAATTTAAATTAAATTTTCTTTCATAGATATTTATCAAAAAAAAATTGAAATATATTTTCTTTTAAAATAAATCTATAATAATTATTTTTACAAATACCACGTTTACAAAGAAATTTTGAGAATAAAGTTTATATTTCCGATGTTTTTGATATATTTTTCTCCTAAAATATATCGTTAATACATTATTGTATTGCAGTTAATACATTATTGTAGTGCAGATAAAATCGTGAGTATTAGCTAGTCGAATGTATATAATAGGTTTTAATAATATCATTTTGTAATATAAAATGATAATAATATTAATCGACACATAGTACCTATGTGTGGTCTTAGGCGTAATGTAATTCTGGGGGCGTGCGCTGATCACATGAATAAATATCGTATTAACAAACTCATTTACAGACAACGTGTAATTTGTACACTGCATATATACATATAAGGTAGAAGCTCCTATTACGGCGGTAGTTAAAATCGACTCTAATTACGGCGGTATTTTTATTTTCGTGTTTTATTCTTGTTTGAGTATATTTAAAATCACTAAAATGGAATTTATTCATTCATAATCTATTACTTTATTATATATCTGACGTTTGCAACTGTAACACAAAGGCAACTTATGAAAATCAATCAGTTTGTGCCACGGCGGCGATGCGGCAGGATTTCCCATATAAACGCGGGACGATTTGGGAAAGTGTACTCATATTTTTAACTAAGTTTCTTATACGAACGTACAGTTCAAGGTGGTGAATATGGCATTTATAACTTTTTTCTATTATTATACTTACTATTTATTCAGGTCTTTTACTATTTCTAACTGATTATAGACCTAAAAAACAAAAAACAAAATAGCACGGTAATAGGACAGGAAATTCGTTGGTTAATCCTTATACGGCGGTATCATCCGTATAAGGGGCATTACTGATTTATATTTACTTGCTTATAACTTTAAATATAATAACTTATTTAATGATTTCCAAGTTTAGTTTAAATAATTTTTAATTTCAGAAACTAAAAACCTTTTTCTGCGTTATGTTTTATCTACTAGAAATCCTATTTAAATATGATAACTATTGAATGCAAAATGTCGTTTTCATAGAAAGGTTAAAAAAAGAAGGTGTATTTTAATTTATCAAAAAGTAGTAATTTTGTATAGCTGTTAACTTGAGTCTTACGTATCGTAACTAAAAATTTATTGTATTTCGACTAAGTTACTTACATTTTTTATATATCTAAATTTCGATGGGTCAGAATTAGGATTATAAAAATACGAGAAGTTCTCTTATTACTGAGGTAGGAATTTTCAAATACCACCGTGATAGGCTCTATGACCTCCTAATACGGTGGACATATGTCTGTAAAAAGAACTTCATAGAATATACATAGGTACATTTTAGATTTTAAATAAATATAGATTTTATTTCTGTTTTTGCAGATAATATGGACAGAAAGAAACGAAAGTGTTATACTAATGATCAGGTGGCACAAGTACTTTCCCAATTCGATAAGGCATGAAAATTTACAAAACCTCAAAACAATACAATGTGCCCGAGACTACTTTACGGAGCAAACGTGATGAGCTTTCTGACAATGAAAAGTGTGGTAAGCAGACAGTACTTAACCTAAACGAAGAGCAACATGTCATTGATTGGATCCATTACCTTGGTAAATGTGGATTTCCAGTGACTAAAGAACAGTTGCTACACACTGTCGCTAAATTAGTTGAAAGCTGTACTGAACACTGTACTGTACTTTCTAAGTTTTTGATAATTATTTTCTACGAACTGTTGATTTTTGAAAGGTTCAGATTTGAAGCAATTGCTACATAAAATTGTTTTTTAATAATTAGTTAATAAAAATAATAAATTGATAGTTACTAAAGTTACCTATAAATGTGTTTTTATCCTATAAAATTGGAACCCCGCCGTTCCACTCGCGTATTTCCCCATCCCGTGTAAGTTTTAGTCTATGTTCACACACGGGTCATAAGCTGTTTCTATACCGAATCTCACTAAAATCAACCAATCATTAAAAGCCTGTAAGCTAAACAAACAAATAAACATAGTCACTTTCGCATTTATAACATATGTTAGGAAGGATAAAATTTACTGTACGGAACCAACAAACTATGTTCGTAAAAAAACTTCTTACCCACCGTATTGGGAGCCGACTATGGCCGTAATTGGCTCTCATACCACCGTATTAGGGAAAATTGACTTGATTATTTAAACATTTGTTTTATATAATAAATCCTTTACAAAGAAATAAAATGTCAGAAGCAATATGAAATTTAATCTCTATTCTTGCCGAAAATAATTTTTTACACTTGATAAGGTACTTACAAATGCTTATTTTTCTTTCTTACTTTCAAATGTTGCGAAATGCCACCGTAATGGGAGCTTTTACCTTATTAACTTGACCAATTGATTTTTTTATGAATTACGATACTCTCGTTCGTTATGAATGAATGATAATTTGATATCGTATGAAATACGGTAGCGAATGACGTATGAGTGAACGTAATGATTCATAATGTATTTTTCATTGTATTTTAAAGGTTTTGTGTGTTTGAGTTGTGTTGATATTTTAGTATCGAATTCAACTTTAGTGTGATCGATTGTCGTATAATAAATATTGACTTTTTGAGTAGTGATGAAAGTTCAATTAATTCTAATGGTCGCTGCATTGATCTAAAAAGGGTTTTTTATAGATCAATAGGTCGCTGTAATATTTTTTTTAGAATCTAGATTAATTTAGTTCTCCAGATCTTTCCTCAGAGAAAACGTTAAACTGACGGTCTTAATCTTTATTATAATACCCAAATAACGACTGTTACTTCGAATAAGGAAATTGTCCACCAATCGGTAGTGGAGCTGCTTGGCAGATGACGCTCCAAACCTTCTTACTATGCAGAATATACTTTTACTCAGTAACACGATGTTTACAGACTGCAGTGGAGTAGATATAACGAACGAATCACACTCAAAGATAGCCAATCTATCTAATTTTGAAATAATTTACCATAGAAATGGCGAAATATTTTTCCAAATAGGTGTAAACGTTCGAAGATTACCACTTCATCAAAGTCACTTACTATCTTTATTATATTAGAACAGAATGTTTGAAGTTCGGTCTGTCAACAGAAAAGAACGATATAGGTAAATAAAATATTAAGCTATGATTATGAAATACTGACGTCGCAAAAACGTGGACTATTCATCTAGAATCTGACATAGATCAAAGTCTAGACTGGTCACGAAGCGAAACACTAATAAAATTATACCAATAACTTTATCTAGTACGTTATATATTGACTCGCTAGCTCATTTATAAGTTATTTGCAATAATACATATGTTTTATACCAATAACTTTATCTAGTACGTTATATATTGACTCGCTAGCTCATTTATAAGTTATTTGCAATAATACATATGTTTTTACTCGACTGCTGCTAATGAGAATGTGGAATTTATCGATCTTGTATATAATTATTCTAGTTAGTAAATAGTTGTTTAATTTTTGTAAAGTATGTTTTATATAAATCACTTCGCAGATCCGCTTCCTTAAGGAGTATGAAATATTCCTTGATATCTCTTTCGTGTATGTATTATATTATACATCAAATTGGCGATTTATTAACATATTAGTTTAGTGCATGGAACAATTCAACATTGGACAATAGTTTGTCCCATTGACCATGTGTTTGTGCAGTCTAGTAGTATGTGTTGGTGTTACTTCCCGACACAAAATTCCGTCGTACTTGCCGGTTGTTGAGTGAGATGCATATATTTATTTATTTACATACATTATGTAAATTATCGTGGCATGATATTATTTTTAAACTCCCATTGTTTTGTTGTTAAGCTATATGTTTTTTTTTTTTTAAAGCTATTTAAATTTTTATCAATCAACTTCTTATGTTAATTTTATTATAAAATCATGAATGAATGACATTCATTAATCATAAATATTCACATAAAAATCATACTCGATCTTCGTGAATTTTCAGTTCAAATTTGCTAGTTGTTAGTGTATCGTTATGTGTATGTAAGTATGTATGTGTGTAACGCTATATTTTGTTTATTAAAAATAAACGTCATTCATATTATAAACAGGTAACATTAATTCGAAACAATATGTCTAAATAACCACATAAAGTATATTGATTAAAATTTAAAAAAAATGTTTATTTTGTTTTTTCATAACTTTTGTTTCAACTCTAAAATTATGACGTCGTCAGGGATTCAATATGGCGGTAACCGTCACACTACGTAATATTAAACTAACGACTTTAAGAGCAGGAAATATAATAAAATAATTATAATAGTCAAGTTTCTTTGAAATAGTTACAATTATATGAAATATTTATACTAACTTGTATTTCAACTTTACTTATTTATTATAAATATTTTTTGATTTAGTTTTTCAGTAGGTATTTTTATCTTTAGTCGATGAAGTATGAGACTATTAGTTCAATTCTCAATTCTTTTTGCGTAATAAATATCGTTAAAAACAATTAAATGTTTCAGTGACCAAAACGTAACAGAGTTACTTCTTCCATTATTACTTAAAATATATACATACAGACACACTGTCTATATTCTTATTACAACATTTCTAAGAACAACGCGAAGGCATCGAGTTATCGACAGCTTAAAACAGGTAACCGATAAAAGACTGATAATCGATTCAAAACCGACGGAAATACAATTCAATCATAAAACTGAAATGTCGATAAACATAAACATTCGATAAATAAAATAACATCACAAAAATCGAATCGAAAACACAGTAGCAACGAGCTGTCTCTTCAACAGTTGAGAGTGTACTTATCTGAGGCACGAGAGAAAAAAAAACGAATCGAAAGATTTATTGTGAATCGATCTCGGAATGGAATCGAATGGACCAGTTTCGTATCTCTTTCTGACACGTGTATCCTGTCTCGCTCTTCATTTAGTAATATCTTGTTTGATAGTTTTTGATCTTATTTTCGATTAAAATATGATGAATGAAAGATTTACAATAAGCGTCGAACAGATATTATTCAATCGAACACCACGCGAGTGATGTCTCGTATCGATCATGAGCTTCGTGACTCGAATAATTCTTTTTTTTTTTCTTTTTTTTTATGATAGTCGAATAGTTAATCGTAGCTTTGTACGCTAAGATAAATAATACATAATAATTTAAATAATGTTTTATGTTTTTATTATTAATTACAGATTTCTCAGTTGATAACAAACTTTATTTATGTTTGTAAATTTTATAAATTATTAAATCACAATTTTGGAGTAGCTTTTGTATGTAGTTTGTACGTAGTGGGGCAGTATAGTCAGTTAAGATCTAACTCGTTTTTTTACTAATGGGGGGACGTCTACAGCGTGTAGAAGTAGAGTATATACTTATTTTTATATTATATTTATCTATAATATAAAAACAAGTCGGGTTTTTCTTCCTGACGCTATAATTCCAGAACGCACGAACCGATTTCCATAGTTTTGCATTCGTTGGAAAGGTCTCCGTGAGATTTATAGCAAACAAAATTCAGGAAAAATTTCAACAGAAAAGCAGGAAAACAGGGAAAATCATTTTTCACATACAGCGCCATCTCTGATACATAGCATGTACTACTTCATCTTTTAATCCCCAAACGAAATGTTACAAAAAACGAAGCCATCTGATGGCGAAATGGAGTTCGCCGGGTTTGCTAGTGGCTTATAAATTTTTAGATGATAATTTTTCATGAATCATCTTCTTATCCTAATAAACACACATTTTGTGAGGATGGATGTTGGATGGATGTTTGTTTATCCATCGCACTGGAATACTATACAATATGCGATCAAATTTAATATGTAGGTACACAGTTGAATACCTGTATTAACAAACACGTAAAAAAAAACGCAAAATAGGGCTAATATCACACATAAGTATCTAGAAATTTTAATCTATATTTTATCATTTGATTTATCACCTATCTTAAAAGGTTAAATTATTGTGGTATAAGCGGCATTTAATACATTAATAATTGTACGGGTTGTAACCAATTACTTTTTTTTTTACACACACACACGGTCGTCTGTCTCTAAGGTAGGCAAGTTAATGCCTGTGTTTTAGGTAAAAACCGACTGAAACACTTTTTTTTTCAATTTCATATACATATATAAATAAACATATTTTACATCCAGACTCGGGGCGGGAATCGAACCCACAACCCTGGAGCTGAAAACAGAGTCACTACAAACTGCGCCAACGGGCCAGTCAATTAAAATATTTTTTCACGCAAAACTAACATCAAAGTAAACTAAAGCAATTAGTGTAATGAAGCGGCCAGTGAATTACAACTTTTGTTATTTATGTTATAAATGAGGTATTATTATACCAATTTTGATAACAATAAACATGATCGTCAGGGACAAAGAAAAAATATTACGTTTTTTTTTTTTTTTTTTTTATTGGAAATTTGAGTGCGTTTGACCTCAATCTTGTCTGATGGTAAACAATGATGAGGTCTAAGGTGAAGCACGCAAACTCAAATAATGCCTGTTCACTCTTGCCTTAAAAATCCCTAGGTTGTACGCATCGGGAAACAGTGACGCAGGAAGAGAATTCCATTCCTTTGCAGTTCTAATAATGAAAGATGATGCGAACCGCGAGGTACGAACCGGAGGAATGTCGACCACGTATGGATGGAACCCCTGCCCTCGTCGAGTTGTCCGATGGTGGAATGGTGCTGGGGGAATTAATTGATGCAATTCCTGTGCACACTCACCGAAATGTAACCTGTAAAAGACACACAGACTAGCAACCAGTCGGCGATGTTCGAGGCTCTGGAGCTGTCTTGAAGTAAGCATCTCATCACCAATGAGTTTTCTGGCACGCCTGTCGATAGCTTCCAGGGCTTCGAGCTGATACCGGGCGGAACCGTCCCACAGATGGCAACAGTACTCCATGCAGGAGCGGACTTGAGCTGTATAAAGTCTTAGCAGCTGGTCCGGTGTGAAATAGTGACGGACCTTGGAGAGGATGCCCAGTTTTTTTGAAGCAGCCTTAGCCCTGGATTCGATATAGCTTCCAAAATTGAGTTTGGACGATAAGTCTATACCGAGTAGTTCAAGGTGGTTCGTGACTGGAACAGGCACATTTCGGAAAGTGGGAGCCAAGTTAAACGGGCTCTTTTTAGCGGAGAAGAGACACGCCTGGGTTTTTGAAGCATTGAATCTTACTAGATTGGCATCACCCCAGTCGGAGACAGCCTGAAGAGTAAGATTGGTAAGCTTTTAAAGTATTATTTTTTATAATAATTTTTATTTATGTCAATAGTTTTAACCTTAATATGGTATTAATCACACATTTCACTCATGCAAAAAATTGAGTTAGATAAAAAAAAATTGAGTCCAGACTGAACATTCTTGGTGGATTATTATTGGTTATATTGGTGGTTATTATTATAATCTGTGTTAAGGATGGAAGTATGAAAGTATATATCTTTGTATGTATATATATTATACTGTATTATTGTATCAGCCATCATACATTATAACAGTAGGTAAAATATTTTAACAACAAATTCCACTAAACAAAAGCGTAACACCAAAGTTTTAATCAACGTTTTCAAAGTGTCGATTAAAAGAATCGTTTAAATTATTAATAACTTTAATCGTTGTGAAGCCCCAGCACCATATAAGTACAGGACGGTACCACCTACCACATACCAAAGATATTATAGCAGTATCTAATAACCGCTTCGGCCGATAACGATATATCGGAACGGATTACTCATAGCACGACCAACGGTAGTTATTAGAAGTCAGTAATATTGAGTCGAAATTGATTATACACTAAAATCATTTGATAATAATTCACTTGCCCTTAAATATCAAAATGTTAGGGTTCCGTAATTTATTTAATAATGGTCAGACGACTTGAGGAGAGTCGCTGGAAGCCGTTGGATAGAGGCTACTTTGAATCGGTCGTTCTGGAGGTCGATGGGGGAGGCTTACGTTCAGCAGTGACTATCCAATGGCTAATATGATGATGATGATTTGATAATATTTTAAATTTCTATTGGATATAAAAAAAAAAGTTATACACTATTACAGTTACTATTGTAATAGAAATTCATATAATAATCAAGTAATGTTAATTCAATAGCAGAATACATAATTCAATTAAAAATAATTCAACGAAATATCAGCCCACATAAAATAACCGATAGAAAATATGAACTGTTTAAAAAAAACTAAAAACGATACGTTGTCTTTTCGTGCAAATGTAATAAAGTATTTTACGACGGCATTAAAATGCCAAAAAAAAAAAAAAATATAAACATAATCCAGTCCTATTAGAAATGTGTTCATAACTTACGAGCAGAAACGAAATCAAGGCCTCGACACATACCCGGTTCTAGCGGCTAACGGCTTGCATTCCAACGAATAGAGGATGCTGAGCGAGAAAGAAAATAACTTTTGCTTAAACAAAGAGTAACGCGCAATTTTGTGTTTTATTTTTTACAATTGTCATGGATACAGTTGTTTATCGACTCACTCACTCATCACGATATCTCTGAAACTATAAGACCTAGAGACTTGAAATTTGGTACGAATATTCTTTTTGCCGAGTAGAGGTTAGCTAAGAAAGACTTTTATGAAATTTACCTCTAAGGGGATGAAAAAGGGAGGCAAAGTTTGTATGGGACAACGTGATTCCTTGGTCCAATATACTTCAAATTTTGCATAAATATTTTTTACCAGAATTGATTGAAGACGTGTTTCGTATTTTATCGAAATTCATCCTAAAGGGGTTAAAAGGGGGAAGAAAATTATTTTGATATAAATACTCCTTAGTGGTTTTGATTTAAATTACATTTTATTTTGACATGTTTGACAACTCAATCCGTCTGTTATAAAATATTTTCGAGTATCGACCCAGGTGTAGGTGATACAAAATATAAATTTATAATTTTTTAAATTTTAGTTAAATACCCGTACGAAACCGGGGCGGGCCGCTAGTGTATATATCAATGGTGACCGATTTTTGTTCGTTTTTTTTTTAATTAGTGGCCTTATGACAACAATTTGCCGTACGGTGACCTGCAGAGAAGAACAGTCTTGAGCTCTTTCTTGCCAAGGTGTCGTAAAAGGCGACTAAAACCATAGTGGTGCGAACAACAACCAACCAGGATGATGATGGGTAGCACTGTCACCATATCATGCCACATCACACTGAGCTCGCCAACATACCTGTCAAGCATGGCGAGTATGGGCAAACTCACCCAGAGATGATGATGGAGATCTTCGTTTAGCAGTGGACATCGAAAGGCTAATGTGGTGGTGAATTTTTCCGTTCTACCCTCAAAGACTTAAATACAATACAAAAAAAAAAATGGCAACAATTCTGTAACATATTAATGAATATCATATCCAACCGTAGCGTTGCTTTCGTTAATAATTTTGATAGGTACTTATATATATAACGTATAGTTGATTGGCTACTAGAAGTAGAGAGCTTCGATGAGTCACATTTGTACCTCAAGTACGGTAATTAACATATTTAGACGAACAAACATAATATTCATATTTATTATAATAATATGGATGATCGTTTTCATAAAAGTCATAAAAGACAGGTTTTCAGGGCAATGATAATCCACCTGTTTAGTTGTATGAAGTACTGTTTATATCATATTATAATAATAATAATAAATCTTTAATTCAGGACTAGCCCATAAAGTATTAGTTACAAATTTTTCTTATAATTGTTACAATTACAATTCAATTAAAATTCAAAAAATTCAAAATTAAAACCAAAACCAAAATTAAAATCAAAATAGAAATCAAAATCAAAATCAAATTAAAATCAAAATCAAAATGAAACTTAAAATCATAATATTACTTGAATAATACTTGACTTTAATATTACTTGACTCGAATATGCTATCCGTTTTAATGAGGTATAATTACATAAACATAAAATTCTATAAATGATTAACATTTCACGCTAAATGCTGGCCGATTTTATAACCGTTTTTACTAGCTATAAAACACTAAGTGGTAAAAGTGTTAACAGATTCAAAGCGTTAATGAATAATTTAAATGCAATTAAATTGATATTTTGTTTACAAACATAAAATAATAAAATAACGTCGACGCCTAGCACTGCTATGGAAGTCCAGCTTAAGCTATAAATTACCAAAATGATTTTGTCAATAATACTATCTGAGATTGTAAGTTATGAACGGCCTTAGAGGCCGTTGGATCGGAGTTGTCATATATGTTTTTTTAAATGGACACAAACGGGTTTTTAATCGAAGCATTCAAAAAACAAAGACGAAATTGCCATTTTTAATTTTCAAGTATCCTTTATTGATGTTTTCTGTGTAGGTATACTTTTTCACAGTTTTATCTTTAAAATTTTAAATTTAAATTATTTATTACAATTAAATAAGAAATAAATGCTTACATGAGCATTGTGTTCATTACAAATTTAATTAATAAATTTAGAATAAAACTAAATTATCCTGCTTTGCTTGAAGTTTCGTTTATCTTCGGCTTACACAATAATTTGGTTTTGTTTTAGAAAACACGTACTCATTCTATGCGAAAGCTATATTTGGAATAGCATAAGCACAGGACGCCTTTAACCACTTGGTACCCTGATACAACACGATGAGATCCTATTAACCTGTCAGTTGAGTGTCTAAAAAGTTATACCGCTGACATATATGTACCTACATATTGCGAAAATCAAACGATAATTACCGTAATATTCACGGTTGTATTGTCATGTAATGGCTATCCCTGTTTCATTTTATTAAACAGGTCTCTCAGTAGGTTAAAGACGATTTAGTCTGAGCATAAATAACTACGAAATTAACGGTAAATAGCATCTAATGGTTGTCGTGATCTACGTATATTCAGATAACATCTATATTTTAGCCATGTTACCAATATTGACACTGTATTACAGTTAATTCATATTTAGGGTATGTCCTAAAATGTAGTTTGACGAAATGTAAACTATCTATTCGAGTCTCTAACAATTCGAGTCTTGCTCTGGACAGAATATTTAGTGTCGAAATATATCTACCGATAGAGGTGATAAGAAGTTTTTTTTATTAAACTTAAAAATATCCCGAACGATATTGTCGTTACGGTTGTTGCTGTTAACGATATTGATACACTTTTTGCACAGAAATAGTAATAATACACCCTATTTCTGTGTCTTTTTGGAACGGAGCAGTAAACAACGACAACGACATTTTATCGAAAATCAACAGTAGTAAAACCGCGTGAGATATCTTGTAATATAAATAAAACATTTCTTAGTTTAGTATCGGAATGTGTAAAAGAAAGTTTGGTAACCGACATATCGATATATATCGACCGATACAACTCGATATAAAAGGAATCGTCCATAAAAGTATGTCATAATTTTTAAGACCTTTTCCGCGGTATGTATGTCCATCCTCAGTGTCCTAATCTCAGTACCAGTTAGGACATTCCGCTGTCGAAACCGACTCTGACCAGATTGTTTACGTTTAAGATACAGATAACTAAATGTATACGAGATACGATGCGTTTGTCATAGCTTGGATAAGACTAATATATTTTTTATATTTTTAATTAACATTTAAAAAAAAATATTTTAGTAAAGTAGGTTATGTGAATATTGAATTATGTTTTGTTTTAAAATATTTTGATGTATAGAGTATATATGTACCTTAAGAGAAGCAGTGCAAAAAAAATCTAAAGAATTGTCCCCACGTCTCATAACCTCCACTGGTGATAAGAGGGCTAGTGCTTTTTTGACCAGAAAATCGGAATTGCGATTCAACAGGGAAATGGTGCCTGTATTCTTGGCACTATTCCACGCGGACATGATTTATACCAAAACGGTCTGTAAATAATTAGTTTATTATGTATATTATTATAAATTTTCGAAATAAATAAGTATATATTATTTTGAAATTTGGTAAACAGTAATGTACTGAACACAAAACGATAACTCGAACTCATTAGAAAAACACCAAAAAAAAAACATAAACATATCTAAATAAACCATTTATAAATACATTACTTTATAAACATATAACAATATCTAAAATAACTAATCACAATTGCACTGTCTTAAATAATATAACAAAAAAAAAAAAAAAAAAAATACAGTAAGGTCCCCGCAAATCGAACGCAGGTCCGAGTGTTAAGTTGCTCTACTGGTAGCTACCATCACCGGGCGACCTTCCTTGGCGACAGGTCGAACGGCCACTAATAGAGCAACTTGCGAAATTACCTACTATCAGCTACAACTCATCTTTAGGCTTTTAGCCTTTTGGATCGACAAAATAAAAAATAAAAATAAAATTAAACAGTCAAGTATGAGTCGGACTCCGTAAAGCTGCAATTTTTAAAGAGACCTATTTATAAAATCAAGCTAAAACCTTGTTAAAATTATTTCCTGTTTAGTCCTTTTCATTTATAATATTATCTCTGGGTAGATTAAAGTTTTCGAAGAAAACTTAATGTATCTGTATTAAGGTTCAATAGATATAGCCCTGGGAGATACGGACGAACAGCGGAGTCTTAGTGTAGAAGGTCCACATGGCACTTGATATGGAACCCTAAAATGCTAGCACAAGTTCGGAATGTAGATTCAGCAGTTAGAGTCAGATGCCTTTCGTTTTACCGCTATTAAGACATTCCGATAAAATGTTTTGTGAACTAAAACGACGATATGTATAAAAAAAAATATCGGTTTTCATATGAAGTACACAAATACACATTGAACTTCAATTGGAAGGTTTTGTTATCGTTCGGTTGTAACGTGTAGTTTTTATTGCGATTGTAAACTTGTAACTTTAAACAACACAGTGTCAGACATTTATTTAATGTTTATGTTTTAAAAGCGACGAGTCGCAATACTGATTGTAATGTCACAAATAATTTGCACAATTAATGACACTAGTTAAAAAATCTTTAATAGCTTAAACATATTATTCGGTACAAGATTATATTAATTATAACGATGTTGTAGCTTCACATTAATGATATTATAACTATGTAAAACGGCGATTTATAAGGAATCAAGCCTACTTGCAAAGAAAATTTATTTTAATTTACACTTTGTAAATGTATTCATTATTATTCCGTATTTATGCAAAAAAGTAAAATTAAATATCGTAAAAGTACACTAATTAAATTGATAATTTTTAAAAAATTGCATAATTTTTATCACTATCATCATCACATCTCAGTGTAGACGTAAAAGATAAGTGTTTGATCGTTAATAATCAAAAATATTCCAAACTTGCCTCTACCAGTTATAATTATTTTCATCATCGTACTACTCCAAAATGCTAATATAAATACATATACTCACTGCCTGCGTCTGGTTTAAAAGAATCATTAACAAAATATTACATATTACCTTTTAACAGCAATAAAAGTTTCTTTTAATACACTTTTAAACCTGTCACCAGTTAATCGATATAAATGTAAACTGCAAACGTATCGATTTATATGTATGTATGCAAACATAAACAAATCGATTCGTTTACGATCACGACGATATACAACGCGAGGTGTGAACACAAGTATCTGTTAATTGCATTGATTTACAATACAAATAATGTTGCTGTCGATCACTATCATACCAGCGAATAATACGTGTGTATTATATCATATGTTATTTTTATATAAAAGATATAGGTCAGACACATAAACACGAGGCCAGGAATACGACGAATCAATTAAGAGTGATAATGGTAGATGTTGAATTTCAACTTCATTACAGCATCGTAGGTGCAATATCATACGTACAATACCAATCATTCTAATGTTAATATATATCCATTAATATACCATAGTGATTCAACTAAAATAATAGATTCGAGATCTCTCCTTCATCTAAGCGATTAACTTTTTTAAAAAAGTAGAGAAAGTATAATATTTCTCCACTTTTTAAATGTATTTTTACATAATATAGAAATTAAATATAATGGTGATCATATAATTTAATTATTTCTATCATGAATATCAAAATTTAATTAATAAAAAATAATTTTGATAGATCCACTAATTGCTTTATTTAGAATTGACTCAATCAAGTTGTAGAAATTTAAGCATTTTAATATTCAAATGTTTTTTTTTTTAAATGTCATCATCGGTATTGTCTAATTTATATAATGTTCCAATATTTCAAATCAATATATTTGTTACGGAATTAAGGCCAAGGCGATACAGATGTGTCTAATACTCCTTAAATTGCATATCAAAGGTCAAATCAGGCCGAATATCATCTTCGTTTATTTTTTTTTATACAAAATATTTTTATTTATTTATAAAACGAACTATGATTTATATGTATATATTACATATATACAACCTTTAAATGTACTGCTGGTTAAAACTTGCTAACCTAAGCCTCCCGGTTAGAGATTCATCCTTAACGATTAATTATATAAGTACTTCAATAATTAAACAATTCAAAAATATAAATACCTCGAGAGAAGTCTTCTAGACATAATTTAAAATATAATTAATTTACTAACGTGTCTTATGTACTAGTGTACAGCTACATATCTGACTATATGACATTAGTATGCAACCTATACATTACCTGAAATAACTATTTAGATCAATAGCCTTAAAAATACATTTATAATTAAAATGATAAATTGTCACACTTGACAATAATTTAAACGCACAACTATTAATATATGTAGGTACGAATTACTTGCAATATTGCAACTAGTCAGATAGGTATAGTTTTATTTTATGCTTTTAATAAGACAAACAATATTTTTATCGTGTCTTATTTGACGCCATTGTTGTAAAACGTTTTTGTTAACGTTATCTAGGAAATGGTAGTTAAAAACTCAACCACCTAAACCACATCTTCGATCTTCAACTCTGATTTAAAAAAAAAAACTGGACATTCTCTATTTTTATAGTAAGTTTATACTACAATAATTACAAGCTTAGATTATATCTAGCAGCTCAAATATGGTAAGATATGCTAGAGACATACTAACAGGAAACGTCAATGCCTATCATCGCGATAAATATTGCGATAATTTTAACGCTATAAAGTGAGTGGCTATACTTATTATTAATTTTATTAAAATAACTGCATTAGGGGTACTAAAATTTTGAGATATCCTTATCTAACTACTGAATTGTGTTTTCTTAATCAATTCTACCAAAAATAACTTGTAAAGTTGTAGTTGTAGTACCAAAAATAATACCATTAATAAATTATTGTTTTTATTGAATTTATAGTCTCACTTCAAAATTATTTTCTAGTAAAAAAAGTAATCATTGAATTTGTTGAAAAGAGACTTGATACCTACTTATATAAGAAGAAAGATTATTATTTTTATTGTATATAATCTTTAACTATGAAATAACGGAATCGATTTCAAAATTCTTACATCATTAGAAAGCTTAGCAGCCCAAAATCTAGTAAGCGATAAAAGATCACGCTTCGTCAAACAATATATTCAAAATTAAATTACAAAATAATCAGCTAAATAGTTTAATTTAGCACAAAGTTATGCGTGGTGAAGTAAGCTTATAATACAGGTTGATAATTGGTGATATAGATTATTTGATGGGTGGGCGCAGTGGTCAAAACAACAGATTGTTTCACTAGCGATCACGGGTTTGACTTCAGCTCGTGACAGACAAATGTCAGTCATGATATTTTTCTTGGTGTTGGAATTTACGCTTGTGTTTTTCTTTTGTTTCTGGGCCTCGATACAGAATTATTTTTGGGTGTTGTTGACTGTGAGGAGTTTATATATAATGATTTGGTAGAAGAACAATCACATTTCTCCTATTTTGTGCTTCACGTCGTTATGTCGCATCTTCCATTTCCATTTCATCCATCTTGCAGTAGTCCTTTTTACGTGTGGTGCGTGGGTCCACACATACATGGCTGGTAGATTTTACATCGTCTGCCCAGGACGCAGTATGGCGCCGGTTGCTTGGAAGATCTCAGGGCGATTTATGTCTCTTTGAGCTTACTTTCCTCATGTTGACTCTCTTAGAAGTATAGTGAGGAGTTTATATATAATTATTTGGTAGATGAACAATCAAATTTCTTTAATTTATATGTCTTCATCGATGTTCCAATAGTACTTTTTCCGTACGGTACCTGGGTCCACACACGCATGGCCATACACGCATAGGGCCACTTACGTCTCTTTGAGTTCATATTCTCGGGAGTGTAATGCAGTGACTTCTCTTTACCTTCTGCGCCAGACTTATTAGAAATTGTTTTGACTCCAATACCGCTGTAGCCTGTTGTACCAATGTGTATATAAGTATATAGTGAAAGAGCGCTTTTGATCAAATTAATAGTCTCTTTTGATATTGATGTATGCTTGTCTGTAGGTTTGTATTACAGAACAGATTATTATGAATTTTCAAAGGCATATTTTTATAAAATATTTCACAATATCGAAATAAACTGAAACCAATTTAAATCATATACTTTGATTAATCGGTGCTCGATCAAAGGAATCGGTTTGATTCTCAAAAAAGCTGTTTTTAAGCAAACTACTACTTCAATATAACAAGTTACGTAAGTTAGCGCTCTAACGCTACTTTACGCGTTTCGTAAAGATCACTATATATGAATTTATATTCAAGGTTCTTTCGTATTACGAGATATTGCACAATATTTGTTGGTGATAAAGTTTTATCATGTGTCATTCGTTGCTTTTTAACTGACGAAAATAAAAAGGCGTTTACTGATTTTTAAATATATTTAACATACACACACGGTCGTCTGTTCCTAAGGTAGGCAACTTAATGCCTGTGTTTTAAGTAACAGTTGACTGATATACACATATTTTTTTAATAAATATACATATAAATAATATATACCTGGAGCAGAAAACACTGCAACTGCACCACGGGCCAGTCAATTAAGAAAGTTTGTTTTAAATAATGTCAAAGTTAGTTTAAGCTTCCCTTACTTTTAAACTTGGACTTTTGTTTTTATTTTTCAATTCTACCCTTTCCGTGGATAAATGTTAATTGAAAGTTTCGCCCTTTTTTTTAAGCTAAAACTATGAAAATTTATTTACCCAATTTATAAGATTCTTCAAAATGTAATAAGAAATCGAAAAACTCAGAATTACCTGTCGCGAATTACCAATCTAATATTAAGAAATATCGTTTGCGACAGCTTAACTGGTGGTAGGCTATTAAAACTCATGGGATTTAAAGGAATCCGTGTAGTGTGCGATAAACTCTTGTTTTCTTATGTGGACTTCTTATTTGACTTTTAGTGTAGTGTTTATACTTTAAATAACTTTACATCACACTGTCCTAAAAAGCAATAACCACAGACTTTGACCCATTTGACGTGTAAAACCACGGGAAATATCTAGTCGAAAATATATAATCGATTTCAATTTTGAATACAAATCAAGTCATAAGCGGTGTGTATATGAATTTTGAAACATTTTTATATTATATACTATAAAAGTATAATTTTATGAGTAGTTATTTTAGAAACAAGATTTGACTAAAAGCATATAGAGATAGGTAGATATTTCACATATATTTTATGCCTAATAAGTATCGTTACATCACTGTTCGTGCCGCGAACAATTACATCGATCGTTGCTAATCGATAAGCGCCCAACATTATCCGCCATTACGTTTTTTTACGAAGATCCTCTCAAGGCTTTATTATTTCCGTATTCCGGGCAATAAATATTACATTGATTGAGGACATGTCGTAATCAAAAAAAAAAAAAAACGATTCCGATTGGACCCCTTTCGATAGCATCTCCGACATTAAAATTTTAAATCTATCAAAAATAATCCTAACCTTTAACACGTATATTTATTATAATAATTTCGCAATAAAGAAGATCATATTGATATTAAAATAAAATAAAAAACACTTTTTACGTATCGACCAACCTGATTTGCTAATAATTTTACTATTTTATACGAGTAGTATACACCCAAAACGAAGATATAATATTTACAAAAATCAAGTCGTATTTGATTAGGGTTCCGTAACAGTGTATCTACATATTTGTTTCTAAAACCGATGTATTTTCTGTAATATCTGTAAGTTCGATATCCTTAGCACGACTCAAATGAACATATGGGTTGTTATTTTCGTTTTATTTTACATTGTTGCAATTTTTTAAAATCACCTTAAACATTTTTATTTAACTAATCCAGATTAATTATGCGGTATCATTTTTTGTTCGATCGCTCTGTGAATATGTATGTATTTGTATTACGTATTTTTATTGTTTAGTTTTATTTAGTTTTATTTATTTTAATTAAAATTAAAACGAATAATAGTATGTATTTTTTATCTCTTATTTTTACTATTATTTTCTAGCTTGTTTATTTTTGATTGTTGTTTATTTTGTAGCTTTTGTGTTATTTTGTATATCACAACGTAAGGTTGTCTGGAAGAGATTGCTTATTAGCAATAAGACCGCCTTATTATGCAAAAAATATTTAGGCATAGGTATATCTCTGTAATTTTTCTTTCAAAAGTGGTTTACAATAAAGAATTATAAATAAATAAATAAATTGTTGCCATCATAGATATGTGTATTGTTGTTCCTCAAATAGAGCGAACAACTGACAAAATAAAAAAACAATTTCTTATCTTTTTTGTACGGTTTGTACTTAATTTTATAGAATGACAACCAAATGCCTTCTTCCTACTAACCTCTTTCTACTACTACTACCTCATATAATAATTCTTCTCCTATCATCTTATTACCAGTAATTTCAAAAGTAAGAGAGATTAACGGATTGCATAAGCTTCGTTTAGAAACAAGGTTCAGGACATCTTATTGGTACTGTACTGTAAACGTGTTTAATAGTAGTCCACCATCGCCACCCATATCTGTCGTTGGCTGTCGATTGCTAAACGTAGACCTCCCTCATCATCTCTGGTGTTGTCAATACTCGCCACGCTTGACAGGCAGGTTGGCGAGTGCAGTATGTCGTTGCAGGATATGTTGACGCTACAGCCTACCGTGACGGTGCGATGCCTAAGTGCGCGAGGTGTCGCACAGAATAGAGTGCCCGATGAGGCCGCCGCCTGCGGGCCACGAGCAACGTACGCGGTACGCGTGGTCTGCCTTGTAAGGGCAGGTGAGGGCGCACGGCGGGTCGAAGGCCCCACACTACCCCGTTGTCTACCCGGACGACGGGGTGTGACTTTTATCTAGTAAATACAGCTTCACTAACGTAATTAATGAAAATTCCGCTGATTCATCGTTAGAGTGTAGGAGTATAAGCATTTTAAAAGTAGGAAAAGGACCTTTTCATATGGAACCCTAAAAAATATACGCTTCTGTTATTATAATTGGCGATCGGCAGATGTTGCAATACCTGTCCTGATAAATGGAATGATTTTTTTTTTCTTTTTAATCGTTAATCTTAAGAAAACTTCGTTAAATGTATCAATGTTTATGTTGGAAATAATGTCTTCCCAGAATTAAATAAAAAATTTTCAAGACTTAGTGAAGTCATTAGAGTTTTTGAAAATTTTCAACTACCTTTAAATATAAACAAACTTTTTTTATTATATTTTATAAACACTTGAACCCATCGTGGCCATTTTGATATTTGCGGGTTATCAAAAAAAAAAAAAAAAAATATCGCGACTTTCTTTCATAGG
This sequence comes from Euphydryas editha, assembly GCA_036937285.1. Taxonomy (NCBI): domain Eukaryota; kingdom Metazoa; phylum Arthropoda; class Insecta; order Lepidoptera; family Nymphalidae; genus Euphydryas; species Euphydryas editha. The sequence continues at coordinate 651,111 of JAUPFZ010000007.1, read as the reverse complement.
TGTGGTATTATGAATTTATTTTCAATAACCGGTGTCTATAGTCTCAAATAAATTTTAAAATGTCTGTAAATTCATTTTTTTTTGCATATTTTATTCATCTTAAGAATTGTTTGTTTATGTAATTCTTACTTTCTAAAGACTGAAATTTATAGAAAAAATGTAAATTTTTTATACTAATTAATTAGCTTAAATTCCGAGAAAAGACAATTTAATTTTTACATCAAATAAAACTTAAACTGGCCGATGTGTGTACATAAGAGATACTGAAAGAAAACAATTATATGAGATCTTTTTAAAATCAATTAAAGTCACACAAACATTAAAATTGTGTTCCGTCGGTGTGTTTGTGCTTGCTTATCATTAAAAAAAAATAGCACGAAATCTAATTTGCTTCAACTTTCATTATGATATACCGACTAAAATAAATAATAAATAAATAAATATTAACCAACAATCACACCACGTTAACCTAGCCCCGTGCTAAGTTCGTAAGAACTTGTGTTACAGGTACTAGGAACGGAAATAAATTTAAGATATAAATACATATATACATAAATACACATCCATGACTCGGTGCAGACATCTATATTCGTCATACAAATTATCTGCACCTGGCGGGATTCGAACCCGCGACCGCTGCGTAAAGTGTCCAGTTGCCTGACCACTCGACCAGCCGGCCGTCTACTAAAAGTAGTATAGTTTAAAGTTAAATTAAACAATCACTACTACCGAATACAAAATTGTTAATTTTTTTTTACTAACTTTTTACATGCATATTATCTAAACATGAGTGGAGTTTTCATTAATTACGTCAGTGAATCTGTATTCATTACATATCATTGAATTTCAATAACAAGTTACTGAATACTTACTAATACACATACAAATATTCAGTGATCATGATCAAATCAGTGAACTCTGATCACAAATTCATATATTGAACTGTTACTATTTCTGTTTGGTACGTTTCTCAAATTGATAAAAAGTGAATACTCACTTAAAATTAGTTAAATTCCACTGATTAAAGTTAAGAGAGTACCCACAGTAGAACAGCGTCAAGAAGTAAGTTCTAAGCCTTCTACTGAGAGGAGAATTTGTCTAACAGTGGAACACTTACAGGCTGTTACAGCTTAGACCTATACCGTAAGTATGATAAAATCTTTAACACGTGTGGAAAAATCTTAACCCTCAAAAATATTAAAATTAATTAAAACATACTTGTTAATCACAAGTTATCTCAGATAGGCAACCATAAAAATATTTCGTAACTAATCACATTACACGCAAAAAAAAAAACTAAACATCGAACCGCATGACGTCCAATGATTTATAGAGACACGGCGAACCCACTGCGCCTATAGCCACTTTTTTTATGATGAATATTTCGATATTATTTCGTATCGCCTTCGGTCAAACTGCAATTACTGGAGGAGGCTATTTAATAACCTTACTTAGTATATACGCTGATATAAAATTCCACTCAATAATTAAATTGATGTATAAATATTCCCATTAACTTTACGACAGTCTACGACTAGCGAGCTGTAGTCATGTGTCATTAAAGTATTGTCGAGTCGCAAAGATTATCTTAAATTTGAAGTTACAACAGTTATCCATATGATTGTATCTGCGATCGTCGTCACTTTAATGGATTATTTAAGTATGTCAAATGGTGGCAATTTAGTTTTAGACAGTTTTATTGATGTTGTAATTTTCAAATTTTTTATGTTTTATATCCTTCATTTGTTATGTAATGATCATCCTAACACAATATCCAAAGAGTTAATACGTATTAAATATTTTGTGAACCTAGATATTGTGCAAAACAAATATAAAATAAAAGAAATTGTTTATTGTTTCCTAAATTTATAGTATATTCACAATGATAAATTAGTGGTCTTTCAAAGGAAAGGAATTTAAACAAGCGTTACCCCATGACTGACCCGTTGGCGCAATTTGCAGTGACCCGGTTTTCTGCTCCAAGGGTTGTGGGTTCGATTCCCGCCCCAAGTCCGGGTGTAATATATGTTTACATATTTATATATGTATTATTTATATGTAAGTATATTTATTTAAAAAAAATGTATATCAGTCGGCTGTAACCTAAAACACAGGCATTAAGTTGCCTACCTTAGGAACAGACGACCTTGTGTGTGTGTTAAACATATTTTATTTATTTATTTATTTATTTATTTAAGTGCTTTTCGTAAAATTACAAACCAATTACAACATTACTATAGAGAGTCAGTGGTGTGCTATAGAAAAATAACAATGGCAGCATAATGACATCACTACGGTATTCAAAACCACTTTCAAAAAAAAAAAGTTGCCAATATATTTTTAATGATACGATTTAACCATACATCGACTATTTTGACTCAATTGTAATAACAGTCTTGGAACACTGACACTTTTATTGTGTTTAAATTTAAGTAATCCATAACTACCAAGCGTCATTACTTTTTTATTAATCTTTTTCATTTCTCGGATTAAATACACCCTAAAGCAAAGAGAAATCTTCGAACCTGTATCCAGACTTTGAGTATGTCCTGAGGGAACTGAATTAAAAGCAATTTATAAGATCATTTCGCAATAATCATATGCCTATACTAATGATGAACATCACGAACTACCGATTATTTTGATAATACCGATAAAGTTCTTTCTAGAAGTCAAGATTTTGGTAATGAACGTTTATTCATTAAACAAATAATGCTGTTTATACTTGAAATGTGATAAAATTTTGCATTTTTGTTATATTCTCTAAGATAAGTTGTTTAGAAAATATTGATTTTTTAAAGAATAAGGCCGTCTCTGATACGAGTATATAATTATATACATCTCTATAATTTTTATACATCTTTATTTTTCTTACACATTTAATAAATATATGTATTTTGTTCGTTTACAAGAAATAGCCAAGTTGATAATAGAACACAGATTCAAGTACTCCATTTCTCTATAGAACTGACATGGTGCTTGAAGGAAAGCGTAAAAGAACCAATACGTTCTAGAAGAAGTTTAAAGATTAACACGCGTGGCGTTGAGGCTACTACTCGCACCACTACACCAGAACGGTCGTCACATTTACTATAGTTAATTAATTAAAAATATATATACTTTGCAAAATGATGATTCAAAAGTGCTTATAAAGCCTATTTTTAGAATGGAAATTTTGATTTGATTTTGGTTTTTGATTTTAAAGTATTATTCTGCTGACGTCATCATGTTCATTATGTTTTACTAACTACTAGCTTCTTTCTTGCCTTGTTTTTAATTCCATAATTTTTTGTTTACCTTAAAAGTTAATACGTTTAACTAAGAACTATGTAATATAATAATATATTGTATTGATACAACCGTTCTAATGTAGAAGTGCCAGTAGTCGTCTTAGCACCGACGGTCGCGGGTTGGATTCCCGCTCGGGACAGGTATTGGTATCTGTGTAAATATTTATTTCTGGTCTGGGTCTGGGGAGTTCTTGTGGCTCTCCCCACCGTGCCTCAGAGAGGACTTAAAGCTGTGGTTGCCAGTTTTTATCATAGACACTTGATAGCGATCGTTACCCACGATAGGGAAATTATCCGCCAACGAATTAAGCTCTAAGATGCCTTTGCCCAGCAATGGGGTCTTTACAGGCTGATTCATTTCAATTCAGTATTCACACACGGCTGGTGAATCTAATAAATAAAGAAAGCTTTCACATAAATTCGATTACACTTTCAGTTTTTTTTTTTTTTTTTTTGCTTATTATTAACATATTATTATTTTTTTTTTAAATTACATCTCAATATCCCAATTTTCCTTACCTAATAACATTCTACAGTAAGAAATAGTCTAATTAGTACAGCGATTCTCACGTTATGCGTCTTGCAAAGAGCGTTTAATATTAATATAGATTTAATTTAACGATCAAGTTTAAAATCAGAGTCAAGAGTACGGCACTCAGTAGCGACGCGTGACCGGACCAGATTAACGACGTCCAATCTCTTCCGCGTGTCACGACAACACACGTCTATGACTTAACTTATATATATTTTTTGTGCTATTTTTTCTGAGATTTCTGCAAATCGATTGCTATATCGAATCGTGATTCTATTTATCGCTTTGATCGAATCGATTTTATTAGTAATATTTTAGTTTGGTTCAAATTGTGTTTACAACGGTATTAAACTTTCGGTTTTGCTTCAATGTTTGATATATTAAATTATATTTTTAAATAAATTAAACAAATACTTATTAAATAAAGCCTTCACCCTCAACGGCCTTCAGCAACGTGATGTCCTTTTTCGTTATTCCGAAAATACACAAGGCACAAACATAAAAACACACATACTTTAATTAATCTATCACTACATATTATAAAACAAAGTCTTCCGCCGCATCTGTCAGTCTGTCTGTTTAAAACTACTGCACGGATTTTCATGCGGTTTTCATCGATACATAGAGTGATTCGTGATGAAGGTTTAAGTACATGTACATACCCCGGGTGCATCCGGGGCGGGCCACTAGTTTAGGATAATGTGTTGTAACATTTGTCATAAGCGGAAATCGAATACGCGACGGATAGCGACAACAGTTTCTTTGACCACTGTGCTAATCCTTCTTCAAATTTATTAAATATTTATTTAATTACATATCATTATGTATTTTTATATAATTGTCTACCGTTCAGGTATACTGGTATAATTAGTCGTCTCAAAGCCTAGGTTCGATTCCAGCTCAGGGCAGATATTTGTTTTTGATCTTGGTGTATCTAAGTCTCACCGCCGTGCCTCGGTGTGCAGCAGCGTGTTGGAATAGTCTTAAACCCTTATCATATATGGAGAGGACGTTCATAGGCTGATTTAGTTCAGTTCATGTATTTTTAACTTTCCCTTTTTAATAAGTTTCCCAACAAAGTCACTTTTAAATTACGAACTTGAATAGTACCATAACTTGTATCAAAAGTTTTATGTTACACTTTTAACATAAAATACAAGATTATAATAATTCGTTTAGCTTATAGCTCGCGCCGTTCTGCTTCCGAATAAAAATAATGTATGAAAATTTATTCAAAATGAAACCAGTAAAACTAAACGGCAATTACGAACGTTTTAATGCATTTACAATTGATAATGTTTTGTGAACGCGGTTTTTATTCAGTCGTTCATTTTTTTTAAATATCATTATCATCATATGAGCCATTGTATGTCCACTACTGAACGTAGGCCCCTATCGACCTCCAGAGCGACCGGTTCAAAGCAGCCTCCATCCAACGGCTACCGGCGACTCTCCTCAAGTCGTCTGACCATTATCAAATTAAATTACAGAACCCTAACATTTAGAAATTTAAGGGCAAGTGAATTATTATCAAATGACTTTAGTGTATAATCAATTTCGACTCAATATTACTGACTTCTTATAACTACCGTTGGTCGTGCTATGAGTAATTTCGGCGACCTGCCTCAATTCTTCTGTCCATCTTGCGGACGGCCGTCCGACATTGCGCTTTCCGGTACGTGGTTTCCACTCGAGAACCTTTCTGCTCCATCAGCCGTCAGTTCTGCGAGCTATATGCCCTGCTCACTGCCACTTCAGCTTGCAAATCACTTTTTTTAACATCTACCTACTCTCTAAACATGAATTACTGGAATTTCACTAATTTTAAGTGATTATTTACTTTTTATCAATATGAGAATCATATCACGAAGAATTAATGACTATTCAGTTTATGAATGTGTAAATATCAGAGTTCACTGATTTGATCATTCAGTATTTATATGTGTATTAGTGAGTATTCACTAACTTTTTATTTAAATTCACTGATATTTAGTGAATACAGCTTCACTAATGTAATTAATGAAAATTCCACTGATTCATGTCTAGAGAGTATACGTAAACACTAGAATAATATTAACTATATTGTTGTGACGCAGTAGTCTTAATAACTGGTGCGCTACCAGTTGCAGGTTCGTTTTTTGTCGTCGTCTGAGCTTTTGCGCTTGAATATTGTCTATTTCCTAATGAATCCGTTGTGTGTGAGACACATATTTATTATTATTGGCAACCGTTTTGGTGTAGTGATGTGGATAGTCCTTAATGGCGGCTTGCGCGGGTTCGATTCCCACTCGGGGCAGATTGCAGTATTTGTATATGTATAAATACTTGGTTTATTATTATTATATCTATATTGTTTTATTATTATTATATCTATATATTAATATATCTGTTTTTACGTTTACAATTATAACGTCTAACTCTTTGTACACTTCATTACCCGCTTTTACTATACTGTGTCCTATACCCAAAGGTTGTCTAGAAGATATGGCGATACTAAGAACTAATTTAACTACTCTATAAGACCGCATTTGTACATTTTTCTTTATTTGTTATGACTATTGTTCTCTTCATAGTGTCCAATAAAGATATATAATATTATTATTGTTTCTGGTCTGGGTTTTCGAGAGTCTCATTAAACTGTCTGAAATTACATCGTCTCTATTAATAATAAAATACATAGAGACTTGTTTCTTTCCATTTATATGTATAGAATTAAATTAAAACTTAAGCATTTTAATTTTAACCAGAGTACGTAAACATGGAATTATTTGTACCTAGTCGATATGTTAGGCCTCGGAGTTCAGATGATTAGAAGTGGCACGTGTGAAACGAATATAATATAAATTCTATAACACACTACTAAACATAACTTTCTATTCCAGTCATACTCGTATTTAATACCGTTTTAGTTGCAGTTGACATTTTTGTTATACTTCAATTTTAATTTATTTCCGTTATTTTAATCATGATTTCAGTAATGAAACTTATTGAAAAATAACGGTTACAGATTTAAATACAGCGTATAAGCCGTGTATTAATTTTCTAATCTATGTTTAAAATTTATCTTGGTCTCTTCAAATGCGCGACTCTAGTCTTACAATGTGTGTCTCACACGTGTCGGATAATGATGTAGACAAGTTTTCGTTTTGTATTCTGCTACTTTAATCGTGTCATAATGGTGTCTAACAATTTCACAATGGCGTACTACTAAAACTAAAAAAAAAACAACAATAGGTAAACTTCCGTAATAAACTTCGCTAACCGACCTTTAAAACATTATGAACAAAATTGAAATAGCAGAATTACAACGGATTAGAATAAATGCTTTACGATTTGATACCATTTCTAATTTCCTTCTATTCAACATTAATCTGTAGTAAACAGAACATAGTGCGCAGTAGCCGATGCGCTCGATCAAGGCCGCGTCACTTCATCGACTTCCGAGCACGACAAGCTTGTAAAATACACCTAATATCGATAAAGATACCGTCAGATACATCCCTATCAGTCGCTTTCCATATTATCATATTAATTTTTACTTTGAATCTTTCCGACAACGATTTTTTTTATATTTTTATTTAACGTTAATTATAAAAGGTTAAATTAATTAAAACACGTCGTGACATTACGGAACATTATTTAAAATATATTTACCTTATCTGTGATTGTAAATGTGTTTTAACATTAAGGTTTATTCTACTATAACAGGATGATAAATGCAAAGGTGACTCTGATTGTGTGTTCGTCTGTTACTTGTTCAGTACCAAACAACGAAAATAATAATGAAATTAATGATATCTTTTTTTAAAGCTATACTTCTTTTGGCGGGTTAGGGAAAATGATGAGAGTAAAATTTTACGATGCGCGCGCACGCCGTCACGAAAAACCGACACCTGAACGTACATATGAATTGCCAATGTCCATACACTTATTATACCGGTTCTCGTCCGATCACCGAAGTCAAGCAACGTCAGGCCCGGTCAATACTTGGATGGGTGATCGCCTGGGAACACCACGTGACTTTGGCTTTTTTGAAGTTATACTACACCCTGAAGTTAACTAATCAACATTTTAGTATTTACAAATTGCAGATTTATATTTACTTAAATTATAATTAATTTATTTATTGATAAAATAAAAAGATAAATTTATAGGATATTAAAATTGATTTACATAACCGCCATCTGTCGCTAGTTGCTAACAATGACGTTTCGCAACAAGCTTGTAAGTGAAAATTATAGATGGCGCGCACTAGGTACTCATTAACTCGGCGGATCTTTAAGTATAACTTCTTACGTATGTACATAAGTACACTTTTTTATTATTATTATTTTTATTTATTTTTTATTTATAATTCTTTATTGTACACCACTGTTGAAACAAAATTACAGAGATATATGCTTAAATATTATTGCACAATAAGGCGGTCTTATTGCTAATAAGCAATCTCTTCCAGACAACCTTACGTTGTGAGGAATTGAAACATAGCCGGAGTAAAATGGAGGGTGGTGCATAAATATATCAAATAACACAAAATAAATATAATTAGAAATAATAATAAAAATAAGAATATACGATATAATAGAAATATATACTGTAATTCAGTTTTACTTTGAACTAAAATATAGTTAATTATTATTTTATTTAGTTATTATTATTTTATGTTCAGGAATAGATACTTTAATATGCGGTCCTTTAAAGAGGATGAAGGGGGGTCTGTCTTTGTCTTTTTTTTTAGTTTTACTTTTGCGGCCGAATTAGCTCGACAAATTAGTAGATTAATACCGACTGCCGAATGCAACTAAAAATTGCGTACTTTTCTCGTAGAATATTATTCATTGTAATGTAAAGCAATGTGTGCGTTCGAGCCACCATTGGAATACCTTATGTCTCTGGATAGGCAACACATAAAATGAGTTGCCTGGGATAGTTCCCTACTTTATGTTCATGGGTGACATCAACCACTTACTATCAGGTGGAATGTCTGCAAGTTTGCCTATCTAACTAACATAAAAAAGCCTAGGAATTTTTTTTCATGTGGAACGTGATCTTATAACACCTCAGAATCAGTATATAGAAGTTGTACAACCTGTATAAATGGCTTTTCCCATAAAAAGTCACGCAACTATATGATGAAGATATCGATTCTAATTCTAAATAGTAAACTCTTACATTACATTTGCTTAACAATAGAATACCGATTTAATCATAATAGTTTTTTTGAGTTTCGGTATTCTTTTAATTCAATCACTGCCAGTCGCGACATTTTTGATACGTCACGTCGAAATCTATATACATATCGATATGACGATGATGTTAAATATAAATCAGTTTTCGAAAGTTTTTTTTTTCGCTATTATAAAATAAATTAAAATAAAATAGTTATCTTCATTAACGACATATCAAGATTTTTTTATTAAATTTAGCCCTATCAAAATTACTTAAAAACAAAGCGGTGACTACAAAAAACTACTTACATGAAAAAAAAAATATATAAAGCGACTGCCGGCATATTTTCAAAGATTGTATCATATCAGGTGGCCCACGTGATAGTATACGTTCCAGTTATCAATAACTATATATTACCCATAATTAAATAGATGTAGTCACGGGCCCCTAACGTTTCCTAATAAAAATTAAATATCTTGATTTTTCAAACGATTCACTTTTATTACACAACTTTTTGTCGTTACCGTAGTAGGCCGAGCGTTATTTATCGATTTTAATATAATTCCTTTTCGGACATAAAGTTAAATATTTGTTACTCATTAATTAACTAATGATATTTTTATTACCGTACGAAGGAAGCGATCTTAATTAAATAGTTTTTTTTTCTTGTGATTACGACGGAGAAGAGATGTAATAGTTATCGTCGTTCCACGATTCGAAGTGATTGTGGGATAGATCGAGTTCCTTATCACCATCGGAAGATATCAGCTCGATGTCAATAACAACCGACGAAGGTGATTTTTACTTTGGATAACTTTATCAGTATATTTTTTTACCTTCGGGCGACAATTAGACGGTCGGGTATCTGTTGGATCTCTGGCCTTGGAATGTGGCTGTGTAATTTAAAATTGACTGTAATGGAGAGTAGGTGGGCCAGTCAAAGGTACATGTGAACCAAATATAGGTAAACATCGTTGAGTTTTCAAGTAATATTTGTTTAAATGCATCGTGTGCTCAGGCGTGAATGACGAGAGAAAATCTGATATTCGCAAATCGCATGGCATCGCTTCAACTTTATATTAATAATAATAAACACTTCACACCCACAGGTTCACATAGGGTACAAATCCAGAGTCTGAGAGCATACAACACAAGGCCACATGCCCAGATCCTAAAAATATCTTTATGGTCTATTACATTTGTCACGTGCGGGGATCGAACCCACGACTGTAAGCGCATCAGCCAGTTGCTGTGAACACTGCGTCAATTCGTCGTCATTTTGTTTATAGTTTTTTTTAAGAGGAATAGATTTGTCCTGGACATTTACAGTATGTTACATGTATAGTCAAAACTTAAGCTATAGTATAAGATGCAGTGTGACATAATAAGGAACCTATAAACGTTCTGTACCAACACCACTAGCCTAACACATCAGCCATTGGTCCACTGCTGCATATAGGCCATTCTCATCATCTTTCGGGGATTTGCCAATACTCGCCACGTTTGAAAGGCGGATTGGCGAGCCACACTGCGCTGTGGCGGGACATGTTCTGTACAGCACTATTTATTCCCTTATAATTGTTTAGATGTATCGTCTATACTTCAATATACTCTTCATGTAAGGAACGTGTGAAACACTAGTGTTTTACGCGATAGACGATATATATAATTTAAAAAAAAATTTACATGAGACAAACAAACATGCAAGTAACTTGAACAACAATCAGTACTAACTACTAGTAGGTACTAGTAAGCGTCATATTCAAGTACAATTCATTTCAAATAAACTGTCTTTTGATATGAGGGTTATGTTTTTCGAGTGTATGTATGTATGTCCATTTCTTTGGCACGTCCGCCCAGCCCAAACGGCTGGAGGGTTTTTGACATATGAGGTGTCGTTGGATTTGTCTAAATTGTAGTAGTGACATAGGCTATATAAATTTTCAAAATGGCGCCCGCAAATGGCGGAATGAGGGGGGGAGTTGATTTTTTTTTCTTACTGTAGCAATGTGGGTATCAAATGAAAGTTAGTAAATTGTTTTATTCTTTTTAGTTTATAATAAGAGTATTTTACGCAGTCGGGTTTTTTGTTTTTTTAATTAATTTAAATAGCTAATCATCCACAAGCTCTAGTTTCCCGTGCCTTTTTCAATTCCTACTCTTAGTTCAAACTATTCCTGTATTTATATATCTTGTAAAAATTCTCAATCGTTAATAAAATACTTTTATTTATCCACTCAAGTTCAAATATTTTTTAAGCTTGTAGTGGATAACACTTTTTGTTAATACAGTTTTTTCAAATGATAATTCGTTAATTAAATTAATTAGTTTTCTTTTTATATGAGAGAAATAAAAAAAATTCTTTAAAAATATGTATAATATTATATTATGTTGCATAACTTCGTAACCGCTTACGACGAGATGATCGTGTAATATTTAACATATTATTTATTATTTGTTGACAATTAAACTGACATAAGCCTTTAGACAAGCTAGATCAATTTCTAATCTGTCCTCAGATTGTTCGAAGATGTTCAAAGATTTCCGTCATCCAAGAATCGTACAATCGTAGCATATCGTAGATATACGCCATAGTAAGCTGTTTTCAGTTGTAAGGAACTCCCTGATTGCCCGCTTCGATCTGACATCGATCCAAGTAATGTGCTTTGATACTGTCCAAGTGACGAACTCTTGCGGGAATTATTCCTCAAAATAAATAAATCGTTATATTAAAATATCTTCAGCTTTAATTATAATTTTTAAAGCCTGCAAAATTGTTCAAAGATATATATATAGTATATTAGTAATAGATAATAAATTAATAAATAATTTGTATAGACCTTAAAAAAACAAAAATAATTGTAACTTAAATGTAAAAATTTTTGAAAATATCACAATTTTATGATAAAATAAATTAAATAATTAGATGTTCATATTATAACGTAAAACCATCAATTTCAGACGTTCGCAAGATCAATTCCGAGTATAGACTACTTAATTGTTTTTATAAATAATAATTATAATTAATAAATATGTCTAACATACACACACGGTCGTCTGTTCCTACAGTAGGTAACTTAATGCATGTGTTTTAGGTAACAGTTGACCTTACATTTTTTTTTTGAATAAATATACACATAAATAATACATATATATAAATAAATACATAATACACCCAGACTCGGGGCGGGAATCGAACCCACAACCCTGGAGCAGAAAACAGGGCCACTGCCAACTGCGCCACGGGCCAGTCAAGTTTTTTAAATTTCATCTCCTGATCGGCGGTGAAGAAAACCATAATGGAGACCAAAATAACGGATTCGACTTTGAGTAGACGCTGTTACAGTATATGGCTATAAAAGCCAGCTAGGAAAAACGCTTAAGCCTATCAAAGGTAGGTTATCCCAAGTATCGCAACGTAATGGGGTGAGCGATTGAGTGCGGTTATTCATTCAGCTCACGTCGCGCTCAGAGAAATTACGCGTCGATCCCGCAGGATCGGCCGGATTCGGTCGATGCGTCTCCTAGGACGCGCCGTTTGCGCCGAGTGCGACTTTGGCTCCAAGGTACGATAGGCTTTTTCTGAAAATTTATAAATCTTAAAATCAAACGGTGATTTACGTATATCATCCGTCTATTTCGTTTGATAAGACTAGTGCTTGTTCCCTTCGGAATGGATGTCCAATTTTTGTGTCAAATTGACAAAACTCAAAGGGAATATTTAATGATTTATTTTAATGATTGAACTCAAACACTGCATGAAGTCTAACATAAGATAGATTAGGTATTCTATTTCAAAAAAAAAAAAACTAATAATTTTATTTCAACTTCTAAAAACCATCTTACATTATAAACTTGTGGACTAATATTCTAAAATATTCAAATTCATTTCGACGATAATTTATTTAGCTAACACAGGAAGAATAATGTAATATATACATGAAATACAGCATAAAAATAATTAATAATGTATAAAATTATGTTCTTAAAGATATTAATGAAACTAAATAAAAATAATATATTATAATATAATAGGTGTTATTGATGTACCTAAATGCTCTAAATATTCTAAAATGGAAAAAAAATATTAAGAAATTATGCTGTTTTATAAAATCCATTTGATTAAATACATATTAAATTAAATTATTAAGAGGAAATGTTTGTTTGTGCGTGGGTTGCTTATTTTAATGCAGGAAGTCAAAAAATATAATTCAAAAAAATATATATTGATAACATTAGAATTAGATTAAACATAATTTTGTTTCAATTAACATATATAAAATATATTTTATATAATAATATTATATTTTATGACATATAACTATTTATTTTTATATCAACAAACGTCTCTTCTGCTACATCCTAAGGTTGGCTGCTAGATAAATATTTAAGCATTAAGCCGGTATTTTTGTACAATATAATTTATATAAGGTAATAAATAATTAAAATCTATTTTTACAACGAATTTCACTTATTACTACAGTACGATAAATTGTCGTGAAGTCCTGAATTGTCTACGCATCGTCATATATGTATTATATGACATTTGAAGCTGCAGGTGAAACCGGAAAGGAGGTTTAGTATTAAAATAAAAACACATACCATATTATATTATATGAAATCACTTCCTATATCATAAATCGCCTGATTTTATAGACAGCCTTTACATTACGATAACGAATCAAAATGATATTTGAAAAGCAATATTTAACACCAATTAAGGTTGTATAATACACTAGACGATACTGGCGGTTTCACTCGTGCTTATTTCCTTTTCCTATGCATTACTACACAAAGACGAGAATTAAATAAGTGCGTAGTAACAAACAAGCTCCTTTATTTTTTAATACTAAAAACTTGTATTTAGTATATTCTTATATTTGATGTTGTCACAATCGAGGTGACAAAGATGCTCTATAATATTTAAATAATGTAATAAAATTCCAATAAAAAATGCATATTTAACCCAGTTCGGAATTAAAATGTTACGTTCGACAGGCTATTTCTACAAGTATTATAAAAAATTTAAGACACTAAATAGTTTATTTTCTATCTTTTATCAATTTTGAAGACAGAAGATACAGAGAAATGAACGTACGAACTGACGGTCAGGGGGATCTTAGTAACGTAAGTAGTAGTAATAGTTAGTACGACATTTGAGTAGTTGAACCTTAAGAGAAGATTTTTTTTTTAATGAAATTGGAAGTCAAAGGTTTGACAGGTGATAAATAAATAAATTGATGCTTCGCTTAATGGCCCTATAGGATGCAAATCCTATGACGGAGGATATGGAAACAAACACAATACTAACAACAGACACCAGACACACAGACCTGTGTGGTCAGACAAACTCTTGTACGGTTTATAAATTTGTCGCAACCGCTACTTTCTGTGACAACCGCCGCAACCTAACGTCTAATGTGTGTTTTATGTCAATGTGTTAATACATATTAATCTTCATAAATAAACTTCTCAAAATATTGTTCTTTCACATTCCTTATAATACCTATACCTATATATAATAATAATAACCTGCAATAGCACATACGTTTGAAGACGTGAACAGCCCGGTTGAATCCTGGTGAGTACAAAAATGTCTTTTAGGTTTTTATCGATTGTGTTTCGAATGTCACTTAAATACGAGTAATATCTATATGTATATTTCTATATGTTCAGAAGGAGGCCGTGCGTTATGGAGCGGTGCCCCGGGCCCCTCGGGCCCCTCGTAGTACGTGCGTGACAATCACGCTTTATTGCTGCGGACGAGAAATTGAATATATCCTTCTGTTTGTGCGCGGTCCGGAGATAAACTTAAGAACCCCGTAGCATTATGAAAAATATTTATCATATTTCTTAAGATATGTTTCAGATTTTAAATAAAATACTTCAATCATTACCAGACTAAGACATTGCTTGACATGACGACCGGCTGGTCGAGTGGTCAGGCAACTGGCACTTTACGCAGCGGTCGCGGGTTTGAATCCCGCCAGGTGCAGATAATTTGTATGACGAATATAGTTGTCTGCACCGGGTCATGGATGTGTATTTATGTATATATGTATTTATATAAATTTATTTCCGTTCCTAGTACCTGTAACACAAGTTCTTACGAACTTAGCACGGGGCTAGGTTAACGTGGTGTGATTGTTGGTTAATATTTATTTATTTATTTTATTTATTATTTATTTATTGCTAGCTATCTTATCACATATCAATTTTATATGTGAGTTTTGTTTTTATTTTTGTTAACAATAAATAACACAACCGATAATAGACGGACATTGATCGATTTGCCTACTGGAATCTGGTGGTAAAAACATCTGGGCTTGGTTGACTCTAAAAGAAAACCTTGAACAAACCTGGATGCTTCAGAATAAACCATAACGTTATGCCATCCCGCGACGGAGTAGCGTGGCAGTACAGATTAAACAAAATTATCTACTATATGTCATATATGATACAAATTATTATATTTAAAATAGAGTATAAAATACAGCAGTAATCACCACCGATACGACGGCCAGGTCCGGCGCCCTCGACACGCGGAACAAAAACGAATCAGCTCCCCTCGCTGCAGCACGTACGATCCTCATTCCTATAATTCTTTTTAAATGTGAAACGTTATTTTTTTGACAGCCAACCGCTCTCGGATCCGGCTGTCCCCCGAATAATTTCACGACATTTTATGGCAACAAAAATAAATTCAGTACAACAAGTAACAATGCACGAAGGAATTTTTGCAATAAATATATTTTTTAATTTTTTTTAAACAGTATTAGTTAAACGTTTTTAAGAATTTTTTTTAAAATTTTATTATACAAATTAACGACGAACAAACTTGTTTTATGTTATTTATTAACGCATCTCTGGTTTCTTGGGACTTCTTTTTTCTTTGTTTTATTTTCATAAATTTTCTTACAGCGACTAATCTACTATAATTGTTGAAATTCCATCTATCTTATTATATTCCCAAAACAGTGATAGAGGCGTTGACGGACTGCACAGATTAAAGATTCAACCATTCACAAGAATCCTTGTACACTGAACATTCGTAAAAAAGCACATTTGTAAAAAACCGTCCCTATTTCAATATCAATAGTATAAAATATAGAGCAATATATTTTAAGTCGATGATTGTTGTATATCCAAATTTACGATGCCTTCCGATATCGAGCCTCTTTTTATGATCGCTATATATTTGATGCAGTGCGTAGGAATCCGAACGTATCCGAAACGAACGATAACCTAAATAGTGATTTCTGATGTGCGAACGCGAGACCGCATAAACACGAATATGTATTTACGATACATTTTATTGTCATAACCTTATAACTAAAGTGCTTCGCCATTTTGTCGGATTATATAAAATAGTTCACGGTATTCCGTTTAACTAATGGAGCCTCGAGTATTGCACAATATTTTTTCTGTTCGCTGTATTTTCAGTAGAGATAGAAGGCTAACGTTTCGTTAGTTTATTTTAATATATAAAACTAACCAATGACCAATAATGTAAAAACACAATTGGAACAAAAGACGAACTTAATGTCTAGTAGCATTGACTCCCAGTCAACCTTAAGACTAAACGAATAAAAAATGTGAGCGGTGACAACAAAGTAAAATAAAAAATTCATACGAGTACATAATTATATACAAACAATCGTACACAAACACAAAGCGGTATATTAATATAGGTACATACATAATAAAAATGAAACCTTATTCTTTGTCCTATAAAATGTTGTCTGGTAGCTCGTTCCATAGGCTGACAGCTTCTACAGAGAAAAATTTAGAATTATTTAGAAATATGTCGATTTAATTACAGGGTCAACAACGCGCTTGAGTTGCTCCAATGTTGCAAGCAGGCTGGCTACGATAACCACTTACCATCAAACGGACCGGACGGATAACTGATGAACACTGGCGTTACCGAAAATAAGAAAAAGTGCGACAAGCATTTGAATAATTTAATCTTTGTAATATAATAGTTTTAGTTTCAATATAATAGGTAAAAAAAATCATTAATACAGCTGCATTCATGATGCATTATAAACAAATAAAAATTTTCACTTCTAATTTTTTTTTGGTAGTATACTTTCCCAGTCATCATCTTCATAACAAATGATTTATAAAACACTAAAAATGATTAGCTATAGATATGTATGGTTTATTTTACAATCAATAAAAATAAGTATACTACTGAACTTTTTTACAACCTGCACTGCATTATTGATAGACACTTTATAATGTAAAAAATACTATTCTCACAAACATTTTCAAAAGCAATTCAATCTTAACATGCATACTGCATAGTCTTCCAATCATATCGGTATATAGTTTTCCCAAACTAAATCTATCCCTACATTTACGTATCCAATCGTTATTTATAGACATAATACAATTCGTAATACTTATAAAAGTTTATTTGCGAATGAACCAAATCAAAGTGCTTTGCCCATCGGGTTAATGTTCATCCCGTAGTTTTGGGGTCGTTACTCCGTCTCGTAATCGTTACTATTGCCAAACTAAGAATCCATATTGATGTTCTTAATAACATCATGGCAGTAATCCCTAATATTATAAATGTGAAATGTAAGTTTTTTTGTTACGCTTTCACGCGAAAACTACTTAACCGTATATCATGAAACTTTGTACACATATTCTTGGAGGTATTAGAAGTAACGCGATACCTTTAAAAAAAAATATTTTTTTATTATTTGTCAAATAATCTCAAATTTAACTACTTCAACGCCATCTAGTATTTCAGTAATGAAGTTTCAACCCTGACTACTGTAATACCGTTGCACTGTATTACCGACGATCACGTCAATATCCAATCAAATCATACTAATATAATAAATGCGAAAGTAAGTTTGTTTGTTACGCTGTTATGTGAAAACTACTAAACCGATTATCATAAAACTTTGTACACATATTCTTGAAGGTATTAGAAGTAACAGTATCCTAATACTTTTCTTGGTCGCGATAACCGACGTCCATGCGGGCGAAGCCGCGGGCAGAAGTATATAATATTTTTTTTTTTTTGTATTTTCGGTGGTTGGAAATTATATTATGCAACTTAAATATCAACGTTTGTTTGTTTTACAAAGGAAGTATTTGAATGAAAATTTGAAAAATATATAGTATAATTCCTTTTTACTAAAATGTATGTAATTATTTTCTGATTAATTTTGCAACGAACATAGTAAATAAAGATTATTGAATTATTATTATTTTTTCGTAATCAACATGGGAGTTACCACACTTTTTTTTTTTTTTTTTTTTTTTTTATATCCAAGACGCCCGGGTCGGCAATCCTAGACCTCGGCACTTTGGGAGTGCAATACCGTACTAAACCCCTGCGGGAGCCTTCAGCCGCTTTAATTGGAGGGTCCCGGATCTGCAGGCAACAGGATCCCTCCAGCGCCAGGCTGGCCTCGGCGAAAAGGCCAGACTTCTCCTCCATGGGGACTGTCCGGCTCACCTCTGAACAGTCCCGACGACGCCGTGTCTAGCAGGACCGGGTTCCCATCCCGGCCCGACACGGGCACAAGGGCGTTACTGGAGGCGCATTAAGTAGCGCCTCCTACGCACCCCTATTCGTCGCCCGCGGATGGAGGCCACGTCGGCGGCCTCCTCTCTCCTCCGCTCGTCGGCCTCCTTCTGGGACATTACTGTCTCGCAGAAGGAGACCATCGCCTTCCAAGACTCGTCGTCGCCGAGCATCGCGGTGATGATGCTCGGGAGCAACAAGTCCCCTCCGAGGACCGACGTCAGACCTTGACGCAGCGCCGCCCATCTCGGGCACACCTCGAGGGTGTGCTGGGCAGAGTCCACCACCGCGCCACAATCGTGACATTCAGTCGTCGGCTCCCTCTGGGCCGTCCGGCACAGGTAGTCACCAAAGCAACCGTGCCCGGTGAGAACCTGCGTCAGACGGAAGGTGAGGGGCTTGCGTTTTCGACGCATTCACCGCTCAAGGACCGGGCGAATGGCAGCCGTTACGCGTGTGCCGTACGGCTGCCCCGCCAGGTCCTCCCCCCACCTCCGCATAAGCGCTTCCTGCCCTATCCGATGCACCCGTAGGATTCCGTCCAACGTAGGGTTCTCACCAAAAGCGATCCTACCCGAGACGTAAGAGTAGGTCTCGGCAAGAACCTCCGCCACGAGTTCCCACGGGGGGTCGCCGGCTAGAGCAGTAGCTGCAGCCCACGATACCGTACGGTACCCCCGGATAGAGTTACCACACTTGCCTTATCGGTAACTAAAACAAAGAGACATTGGAAGTGAATTGCCTACATACATACCTGTTCCTTGAAGATACCCAAATTATAGTGGCAGATAATACAGGTGTTGGAACGGATAAAATTTAGCTGTTCGTATTCAAAATGTAAATGTCGATGATATTATGATGCCACTGCTGTGTATCTCGCCGTTCTGTGGTGCAAAAGTGAAGTAATAACGAGGTTATGAAGTTACAGAAGACACTTTTAAAACTACATCTTATAAAAATCGATTTCCGGTAAACACTGGATTGTTTAAAACTGAACAAGAAACTAGATGTAACTTTGTAATACTATAAAATTATTTATAACATTTTGAAATACAACTTTTTTTTTATTAACAAACAAACAAATCGAACAACAAATAAAATAGCAGACAGCGTATAATAATAATGTCGCTTTATCGCCATGTCGTCTTTCACAGAGGCCCAGTGAGCAACGTTGCAAATCATTAGCTTAATATGAGTTAGAACAGGTTTGATTCGTTAGGCAACAGGCTGGGCGACATTCTACAGGGCTACTTATAATCTCGGTGTATTAGCGTTAGGACAAACTGGCCATTTATCTATATCTCGTCATATTGAAAGTCTGTTATCTCTTGATTGCTCTCGTGGATGTGGGAGACTGCTTATCGTCGCTTTTTAAGTCTATTTTAGTTTATGTATTAGAGATTAAATGAGTAGGATATAAAAATCTTATCATTGTTGGTTGCAACATCTGAAGATATTTTATTTAAAAAGTTGTATCTTTACATATCTTTGAGGAATAGTTGATGGCTTTTACGACAGATCAAAGTATGAGAGACTTTTTACCGTATATGTACCAGTATTATCAGATAAATTCTTTATATCAGAAGTTAGTGTTCCCAACTGAAAATTTCTCTTTACGCTAGATTTAGGCCCATCTTATCCACTGGGTACTCATGGCAAGTACTAAGGACTCCACAAGCAATGAGGCCCCTTATTTTCTACCAGATGGCCATCCGATAACTACTGCCAAGATAAATCTTTTATGCATAGATGAAACGGTAATTATTGACTTTAATAGTGTAGGGTCATCATTTTCCTAAAGAGCCCAATATATTACTAAATTACTATAATAGTAGAGTGACGACAACGGTTGGCTCAGTGGTCTCAGCAATTGGATCTTGGGCTGACATATTTGATCCCTGTTTGTGATAAATATTTGAGTAGACCTTATACATTTTGTCGAGGTCTGGTCGTTTCTGCTTGTCTTGTTACCGGATCTCTGGTGCAGGATTTCATTCCAGTTGTGGCCGATGAATGAGACACGTTGATAAAAAAAAACAATCATAACATCATGATCTTGTGTCTATGGTGACTCACTATTATCAAAAACGTACACATATACATTTTAATTGACAGAATATCTTTAAAAAAGGTACTGCTTTAGGTTATCATTTTACTATAAAACGAAAACATATATCTATATATATCTTTAACAAATATATCAAAGAAAATATGTAAAATACAAATAAATCCAGTATCATATTAATTTCTAATTATTTTATAAATGTAAGCAAGTTCCTATTCCTAGCATAAGTTTGTCCCAGGAATGATAATTAATAATTACGAATTTTAAGACTGACTTTTCGCCTTAAATCACGTTTTTTTTTCTTTTGATTTCCGAACATAAATGCTATTTTCACGTTCGTCGTCAATTAAATAATCAATTATTTCATTATCTAATTTTAAATGTTGTTAATGATTTTTAATACATTTGACTCAGTTAAAATACTTCAATTATAATCAATGGTTGCGGTTTTTGTTATAAGCTTCACAATGAGAAAAAAAATAGTTGGCTGATTAATTACAATGTTTATCAAATAATATTTAATTCAAATAGTCAAATTAATACAGTAAAGTACCATAAAATTTTAGAAAACTTAAGATTTAATATTCAATTAGTTTCTAATAGTTTCGATACGCATTCGGAACATAAAGCTGCACCTGCATCGCTCGTCAGTAATTATGTGAACTAATTAAATTATTTCGGACCACGTCGTCCGAAGTGCCTACAGCGATTCCATTGATAGCCACAGATGATAAAAACAACTCAGACGTGATTAAATTGTATGTTATTTTTGTTTACTACATGAATAATAACTTAATTACGTAATTCAAGATTAGTCATTATTACCAGTGTCGAGAGAGAGAGAACAGAGTAATGGAATATGCAGATAGTACATTTGTCATTGTACTCGTAGATACCAAAAACTACGTCAAGACGTATATTTTTAAATTAAGAAAATGTCTAAATATAGTCGATTAAATACAATAGATATATAGAGCAACGGGTTATTATAGCAAAGTGATTACTTTACATCAATGATAATATTAATTCGGTTTTATTTTCTACATTAATAATGTTTTGATACTCTTTCTAATATATGTGAAAGAAAGCCTGTTTCTATTTTTAGGATAATAGGAGATGGATGGAAGATAGGAGGACTAAGACTCCGCTGTCCATCCGTCCGTCTGTCACTATGGCTGGCTCGGCTGTATCTCATGAACCGTATTAGTTAGGCAGTTGAAATTTTCACAGATGATGTATTTCTGTTATCGCTATAACAACAAATACTAAAAAAGGGAATAAAAAAATATTCAAGGGAGGTTCCCATAGAACAAACGTTTTTATAGATAATGGTAAGGAACCCTTCGTGCGCGAGTCGGACTCGCACTTGGCCGGCTTTTTTAATCTGTTCAAATTCGTTTATCTGTTTTTACATGGCACGCGTGGCTAAATAAAACACAAAAAAATCATATTTTAAAGTAACTTTATTTAATCTATTGTCAATATTCTACCTTGTCAATTAATTAATAATTAGCTGCAAATGATCGATTCCGTTATCAACCAATCGATCACTTTTATAAACTTTTTTAATATTTGCTTTTTGCTGGTTTAACCCAATTAAAATATGTAGAAGAACTGAATTATAATCATAATATTAAGCTATACTAAATTTTTAGTTACCACAAATTCTCTCGTCATTCACCATATCTACACTTCATATTCTTTGCCTAAGACCATACAAACACGTGTAGTCTTGGCGCTGCGTTTACTGCTAATCGGCGTTTTAACGTCGTCTCCAGCATTGCGCAAGTGGTTAATCTCATATTAACGAATCATTTAACGTCACATTAACTACCTGGCGAGTCTTAAGTCTACCTGCAGATAGTATTTAATGATTGGAATTTTTAACAGATACCATCGGATATTTTGATCCAAACCACGTCCATTTTGCAACAGATGTTTAAATCGAATTCCAATGTTTCTCAGACTTATAACACTATAAGCCTGTAAATATCCAGTGAGACAAAGGACAGAGGATAGACCTTCCTATTGAAGGTATGAAGTTTAATCCACTACGCTGTTGCATTACGTGTTGGTAGGTATATTCGGAACCTCTTCCAAAATGTGGACATTTTCTCATAATGTTTTCCCTCACGAACGAGCATGATAAGACAAAATTTAAATATATATTTACCATTAAATCACCTCAGTGATCAGCCTTATTAATTTTACCCACAACTCTTTAAAGTCGATTTACATGTTTTCTATCTACTGGTAACCTATTCTGTTACTTCTATTTACACAAAAGCTAAGCTATTTTTTATATTTTTGTAAATTCATAGTTGTTAGTGGAAACTTAGTTGTTTTATGTATACTTTAAGTTGTATTAGTTATGCAATATAATATTGTAGGTATGTTTACCAAAAAAAAAAAAAATAGTTACTCGGCGAAAATTGCTGGTACAAAAAACATTAGGATCCAAATAATTTCTAACAGTACCAGAAATGTAATACAAAACTGATATAAATAGACAATACGATAAAATTGATAAATTTAGATAGCACGTAACTTTTATCTTTTCTTTTCTATCATAACTTATCTTACAAAGAATACAGCCAGGCTTATCATCATAACCACCAAGCACGTCTCAATCGTTACGTGAAGCGACACACCTGTTTATCTTTATGTTCTGATGTACTCAATCGTTAAGTTTTTTACAGTTTCTCGTTACGGATCGATTTAATTAAATACGAGAGAACTAATTAAAAATCACAGCTGAATGATTATAAACTTTTAAGATGTATAAAATCAGATTTAACATATTTCGAGTTATCGTTTCCGTTAATTTATCGATTTTTTATTGGGTGCTAATTTTATCATCAGAATATTACAAATTGAAATTGAAATATTTTGAAACATCTTTGAACCGATTTAGTTAAAGTACGATGTCTTGAATTAATTTTTAAGTGACCTATTTCTTTATCAATATTGAATCCAACATATATAAACATTCAAATAATCGTATTTGATAAATATAAATGCGTTTCACAAGTTTTAGACGTCACTTTCATGTGTGCGTTTTTCGACCAAAAGCTCATACAAAAAAAAAAAAACATATGATTAAACTACTACTATTTTTTACAATATAATTCTTAAATTACAATTAATATAACTACCACTGATTCGAAATTTAATCTACATTGGTAATTTCATTTTCTTTAGTTATTTTCTAATGTGTCTACCATCTCAAAATCATAATGAAAACATGAAACAGAGTAATTGTACTCCTCACAAATCTTTAATCAACAAACGAGATCATTCCTTATCAACACTTAATAATTCATGTTCCCCTAAAACGCTAATTCGGGTTGAAATACTGCAGTTGTAGGGGGGACCTTAAGACCGGATTCAGATTTAACCCTTTCTTTCTTAATGATCTTGGTCTAATAGGCCAGGAAAAGGGGTTAACTCTATCTTTGACGGGGTTCAGAGAATTCCTTTTTAAATAACTTTATCAGTGATGAAGTATTTGGTATTTTAAGTAATTAGTTATTGGTGGAGTTTTATCTTCTTTTGCTTAACATTAAAAGTTCTTTTAAAAGGTAGCAACATTTAAAAGATAATTAAAAGTTACGGCGATAGGTCCCACGTATACAAATACGAGTGCAAAAACATGACCATACAAAGGAGCGATTCAGTGTTCTAGTGTTAAGCAACTTTCATCATATCAATCGTTGGATGTCCACTGCTGAACATAGGCCTCCTCTAAACGCAAATTCGAAAATGTCAAATTTTCTTTAGATTTTTTTTTTTTTTTTTTAATCTTTTAAATTTTGTATCATCCGCTGAGCCCCATGATGTAAATAACAAATTTGACCACTCTTGCAAACCACATTGATAATATAAAATCTGCAATGGCAGAATAAACTACTGAAGGTTAACGAAACAACACTAGGTACCTACGTAAATAATGCTAATTCATCAGCCCCTAAAGAATAGTTGACCGCTATAACTAAACCCAACTAAAAATACGATGACGTCCACAATAAACAATGAAGCGAAGATAACGAACCTTCAAAGACACCCACTGAGACGTCGAGAACTTGAGATTATTTGTTTGTCCCACTGATGCTAATTAGCTATTACAAGCTGGATACAAAGTGATTTGTTCCTACCTAACCGTCGAATAAATTCTAACGGAGCAAATTGTAAATCAATAATATCTAATAATATTCAAGTCTAAAATATAAACAACAGATAGCAAACTAATTTTACCACTACCATATACGAATTTAATTAATTAGATAATTGATTATGACAGCGCATGAGTTGCCCACGATCTGTCATACTTAATTCATCAAGGACAGTTTACTTCGAATGCAATCGAAACACGTGCCAAACACATATATAATTACGTTACCTATACATACATATATACATACATATATTTCTATATCTAAACCAGAGGGCGTATGTAAACTAGGATCGGTACCAGTCCGCACTAGCTTCCTACCACGTGTCACAACGGAATGTAGTCTTTGGAATGTGACTTAGCGCACCTAACATTACGACTATTACCTACATTAATAAATCCTTACATACTCGTGAACAATAGTCTAGACTCCAATATTTGATCCAACTAGAATTCACTTTAACAATGTCTTCTTACAATGTCCACCATTATTGTTTGCATGAGTTGTATCAGCTTTAAATAGTTCAAGCTATAATAATCCTTAATTTTATGGTATAAGAATGATAATAGTATCTACAGATTAACATATATTATTATCTCGAATAAAATAATCAAAACTTAAGCTGTATCTTCACTGAAGAAAAATTGATTAAAAATTACTCATTTTTAATGTTGTCAATACTTGTTAAAAAGAGCTACTCTTAACTAGTTAAATGATTTTGAATAATATGTTTAAATATACATGCTTTAAATATTTCATTTCTGTGTGTATAGTTCTTTAGTTAAAACCAAAAAAAAAATTTCTCTCTCAGTCTTTAAAAAAATTCTTCAAATAATTGACTATATTAATCACTTAATCATTTATTTTAATCATAGGTTTACAACTAACATTACAGGTAAGTTCGTTAGTGTGCCTTATTCATTTAAATTATGTTACATTTATATTTATATATTTACTTCATTAACGAATACCCAATGATATACAAATAAGTATTTAAAAAAAATGACGAGCTATTGGAAACGCACCTTAACAGATACATTTGTCGTAACGTAATCTGTAATTGTCGGTAATGAACATAATTTACGTCACAAAAATATCGTTCACCACGCTTTTGCATTGATAGGCGATAAATCTTCTTACACGGGCTGATCGAGAAAACGTTGGACAATTTATATGTAAAATTTATATGCAAAACATAATGGACACTGAATGCAATCAATATATTATAAATTATATCATCTTAATTAGGTTAAGGTTTTATGGTTTGTCGATAAAACATTATAAAACTCGTTTCGTCTCACGGTTTTCACCACGTTTTCCGGTATCTGTCTGATTCGCTGACCTTTATATTTAGTGCTCTACTTTCTTATTAATTATATATATTTTAAGGAATACCTTGCACTAAACGGCAAGGAAGCCGTTTCAGTTGCCGTAGGAAAAAATCGGAGTCAGCCCCTGAAAATACACACCAAATAAACACAAACGGCCACAAAAAAATAAACAATAAACATCTACATATATGGCCTCTACAAAAATTTGTCATGAGTGGGACCGAAACAGCGACTGCTATCACAACAGCCAGTTGCTATTACCATTGCGCCAGTTTATCGTCTAAATTATGACGTGTTTTGTAGAGTATAGTTATCAATTAATTTAAATAGTTTATTTATTTGCGCAAAAGGAATATCCCAGAACGTATTACATAGTATGTTTTTCAAATTTAATTTTTATTTTGTTCTGCAAAGTAATTATTTAAGTTATGTTACTCTGTCATTTGAATATATTTATGTATTTGATAGATTCTAATCTTAAATATGCTTTATATGTAAATAAATGTATAAATACGGTGAAATCTGAATTTACAGTCGAAAATTGAAATACTACTACATACCTATATTTCATAATTAATATTCACCAGTCATATTCAATAAATAAATTTCACCATTATTTTTATTTTTTGTTAATTTTAAAATAATATTCTTCGTATTTTCTTTAATATTAATTAATGATTCTACGTCGTGTGATGGTATTTATAACCAACGCCTATCTGAAATTTGTACATTTCAAATAGTTTTATTTGAAACTAGCGGCCCGCCCCGGCTTCGCACGGGTCTTTAACTAAAATTTTAAAAATTATACATTTATATTTTTTATCACCTACACCTGCGTCGATACTGGAAAATATTTTATAATAGACGGATTGAGTGACAGATTTATTATATCTATATACATACATACATACATACATACATACATACATACATACATACATATATATGTATATAGATAGTACGGATGAAACATTTGAACTGTTTTTTTTTTATTAATTATTTTCTCATTGATGAATACCATATTTTAATAAGTATTATTCCCGACGAAGACAAATCCAAAAACACAAAAATCATAAAAATCGTTCCACTCGTTCTCGAGTTATAAACGGTGTAACTAACACGACTTTATATATATAGATTACAACTTAAATAGCTATAACCATCCAACTTTGTACAATCAACAAACAAATAACGACCAAATATTTTAAATTTTAACAACGAACAAACAATCAAGACCGTAGTACCCTAAAGTATTTAATTATATACAAAAAAGAAAAACAGATTTTTAAATACGGGCGAGTGTCATTCTTTTGGCCGAAGTTTTGGTCAGCGCGATTCAGAAAATTATCTGCGCCGTCTATCGTATAATTGTAGAATATCGTTTTTATATTTAGTGACATTTAACATAATTAATATTTAACATAATAGTATATTAATTGAAAATGATGTTTATCTAAAATATTAAAACGATTTCTATTCCTATCCGACATATTTAGTAAACTTTTAAGTTTAACAAAATAGTAACTCAAATATAAGTTTTGTGAGTTTTAAAGATTCCTTAGACCAGGTGGCGTTGGCGGCGTAGGTACCTATTTCTATTTTCTTAAATATTTATTTTTAAATTTAATTACAATGAAACAAAAACTAAATTATACTGTGAGTTATTTCTTATTTTTATGTATTAAAGTTATTAACATTGGTTTTGTACTTTTTACGTGATACGTGATCAGAGAAAAACACGATAAGAGATGGCGCTGATACAAAAAAATACGCGCTATTGAAATTTATTCTTGATGATATATAGTGTATTAATAAAACGGAGATTTTAACAGATTTACTATTTGTATAGATAATACGAATTGACGTTATTTATTCCGGAGACAATTGTCCGCATACAAATCGAAAATAAATAAATAAATATTGATATAACTGGTCCAGCCATTAAAAAAATAGATGCTTGTAGGAATTGGGTAAAAGTTTTTTATTTTTAACATTATGGACCTGTTTCACCGGTTGCTGATAAAGTTTATCTCGCAAATAATCTGCTGATATGTATATCAGACACTTAGGACTTGTTTCATCTCAACGAATAAACTACAACTTTTGTGCTGAACTGGTTGGGAAGAGAAATATCTGATAGATAAAGTGGAGCTATATGGTGGAAAAGAAGATTCTTTTAGATAACCTTATATTTCAGATAGCTTTATCAACAACCGGTGAAACAGGTCCTAATAGTTTACAATTAGCTGATCATTTTGTAAGAATAATTTATTAAAAAGGAGATATTTTCCATTTTTTGTCAATCACAAATCACACGGAGCACAACGAATACGAAATTTCAAACATCGAATATAATCATATTACAAGTCATTAGTAGAAAACCATACTTTCTCTTCTTAAATGAATTATGCAAACGACAATATTTATATTTCAAACGAAAATAAAATAAATATTGTCATAATTTTCCTTTTGACCTAGAGTTTATAGATTGAGTTTGTCACATTAAATTGGATCTCCTTAAAATTACGATCGTTGAAATTGACATGACCTTTCAACTATTTAATTTAAAACATAAATATGTCAACGGAGAAAATAAAACTATATATAAGCATTAGATTAACGTTGTCCAAATTACTATTCAAAATGTATCATATTATGTAAATTATACTAATATAAAAACGTTGTAACTTAAGTAATAAATGAAAATATAATCAAAATTTTGCTTCCTCTGTCTAATAAATTAGCTGATTCGACGATACAGAACGTCTATGATGCTCCCTCATTTGCATTCACAAAGAAAAATAATTCAATCACGCAACAAACGGTGCATACGGAGTAAAAAAAATTACAATCAATACTAAACGAGATTTGCCTTAAAATTGGCCCTAAATCTAGCGTCCCTCGTTTAATTTCGGTCTTCTTGTCTTATAATGGGGAACTTTAAAAATATCCATTTCAGGGACGGTTAGTTCACCTTGTGAGGGTTCTGCCGTAAGATTAAGTGCAAGCTATTTGAAGTCAAGAGATTACGCGATCGAAAGAATCGGATTTGTTTCAATTACTATTTAGTGATAATATTGAACTCTATCAATAATAGTGAATATATGGCTCAATTTAATTTAAAAGCACGCTTTTGTAAATACATTTTAAAATCGTATAAGATTGGAACTTGGATAAATTATATACTAAAATTAAAAATAAATCGTCAAATCGATCATTTATTATTGAAATTTAAAACATTTGTAGTTGTATTAGAAGAAGATAAAGCGACAAAATTTTATTAATGTTAATCTTTAAAATATTAGTCATAATATTGAAATAAATTCATACCATCTTATCAAGCTCAATCTTTGACCATAATTTGAGTGAAATTTAAAATAAATAACAAAAATATTAAATGTTAAAATGTAAAACAAATTAACGAGCTTAGTCTGTTTCTAATTTGTATACATTTTAATATTTCTACCAGTCACAGTATAATTTAACTGACATCTATCATAACTCCTAAATAAATAAATCAGTACCGTTAATCTTCGGTTGTAAGAGTACAAGTTATTTACAACCTTCGAGACACTAACATAAAACTCTATCGTACAACCGACCTCACGATACCAACTTCAGCAATATTATAAACAATGCATGCAATAATAAAGCATAACAATGGGCAGTAAAGACGATATTTCCATGAAACACGTAATAGCTTAGCGTACCGTTGTCCGTACAATAGTCAAACATAAATCACCGGGACCGAAGATATGGGAGTTTGTGGCTCGAGGATGACTTTTATGGCGAAAATCTCTCGATTTCAACATTCAATTCCCATGATTAGGAATTAGGAAATACCTAATTAAATATGAATGTCATTAATAAATATTACGTATCTCGTTTCTGATTTATTTTTCTTGTATGACTAATTAATTCTGGATATGACATAAGCTCTGCTGAGAGATATTGATTAAAACGATACAGATCTAAAGATAACTACGCATAATTATTTAATTAATATCAAGTAACATTAAAAATTTTAGTTATAAATCTCAAAAGAATCTTAATTTATATTTTGTATAAGATAAAAAATTATAAGTCTAGTATCTTTATAGCAGATAAAAATAAAGATCAACTAAATGTAATTGTCTTTAGCCCTTTTGAGGATGATGAATCGTGGAAAAGGCAACTATCTCATGAATATTGAGATTTATGTTCATAAAACTTTTCCAACTATATTCCTATGAAATGCTGATAAAAATACATAATTAAAAATTTTAGGCATACATTTCTGTCAGGATATAATTTAAAGACAAGCTAAACTAATTGTTTTGTTTTCTGAAACCAGATCTTAACCAATAATCTTCGTCGAACATAATGTCTCTAATGTTCCTTATTTAATTTTATTTCATTGAACAAATTAATTTGAGGATAAATTTGCCTTTATGGACGTTTCTATTTGCCGTTTTCGTGGGGTAATTTTTTTTGTTGGGGTGTCGCTTAGTTTTTTATCGGATGTATTTAAAGACCCTTTGTCCATAGGGTTAACTTGTACGATTTTAATACTTCCTTCTCACACGCGGCAAACGATTTATTTTCATGGATATCTTTTTTGAATTATTTCTAGGTCAGATTTTGTATATAAATTTCATTTTCTTTTTCTTTTAATGTTTTAAATATTTATTTTATTAAATAAGTGTAATATTTTATATTCAGTTTACGATTTTCACATATTTTATTAAGATGTATTTAATTGTCTATTTTATTATGTCAATGAATCATTTCTAAGTGAATGAGCTATTTATGAAATATTTATTTCTTAGTCATGTTATTTATTTACATAGAAATAAAGAAAAAGTGATATTTCGTTTTGTTAAATTTACAGAATTGAAATCGACGAAATAAAACTCGATGACGAATAATGCGATATTGCGCGGTTTGTAGAGGGAACGCAAAAAAAACCTTACCCTACGAGTTCCCGACTCACGTAAAATGTAATGGGAAATTACTCTAAAATAAAAAAAGTCTCCCTCTAGTGGAACCCTTACTGTTACGGCAATTTGGATAAGACTCCCCTGGCTCGAACACTAAAAATTCCACTTAGAAACAACTCTCAATATGCATGCGCTGATATTCTTCTATCCCATTACAATGCAAGGTCATAAAATTTGAACGGTTTTAATCGAAGATTGTCTTAAGATCTTACCTACTATGGTTATACCTCCCCAGCTGAAAACGACAGAACGTTGCATGACTTAATGAAATTATTTTCAAATTGAAACTTGCATATTATAGATATCAATCTTATTTATTTATTTATTTACTTTTTATTATACACATAGGTATGAAATAAAAGACTTATGCACAAAAGGGGTCTTATTGCTAAGCAGCGATCTCTTCCAGACAACCAATGTGAAGGAGTTAATATAAAAAAACTGAGAGAAAATTATACAGAATCTTATATATAATATAAGAATTTTATATAATTATATTATAGATATCAATCTATTTTAACTTGACCTAATTTGATTTTTAGTGAAATAAGTTCTTAGTTTTGTAATTTTGAATTGAAAAATGAATTGAAATTGAAAAATGTTTAAATCTATATATTATATGTGTCTTTTCCGTTTTTCATTACCAATATACGTTTACTTTTTCTAACAAATATATTAGGATCGTAGCTTTTATTGCCTTCCCGCTGTTCACTAATCCAGCACCAAAAAACACAATAAGCCATTCGGCAGTCACAAACGCTGACTGAATTATTATCCTAGTCATTCCAACCCCACGGTGATCTCTGTAAAGCGTTTGATAAAGTGGATCACAAAATGCGAAGCAAAATAATATAACATAAATAAAAACGGGCCCATAAGTGGTCCTTGCGGTAAGCCGTCTCAGCCCTGCAACGAAAGTGGTTTCATGATCTAACCGTGCGAAACGCCTTCCGAGTTGTTATTGTAAAATGTGAATTATGAAAATAATAAAAAATAAAGCGGTGGATATCGGCAGGGGGCTAACACGCGGCACGCGCCGCACGTGCGTCGCCGCTGCACTAACCAAAATATTGAAAATTTTAACCGTGGTATTGTACGTCCAATTCATTGTAGGCGCTGCGGCTTTTATTGTGACACGCGACTGTCTTAATTTCGCCTAACTAACCGAACGGGTGTCACTCGATTAATTAGTCGAGGCATCTGTACGTTGAACAGTCTTCGCTTTTGCGTTCATTAGGTGATATTTTTCCGTTTAGCTAATTGCTTATAACGACTGCCCTAAATTTATAAATGTCGTTACATAGCCTTTAGTTTTTCGAACACCTGCCTCAATTAAAGAATTTAAAGGATTTAAAGTCGGCAATTAAACTTTATTTTTCATTAGGTGATTACTTCGTTGTCCGTCAAACGGGGGCTGTTTAATATTCGATCTCAATAAGGATTATCTCAGTCTCGCTCCCATCGCTTTCATCCAATATTTATTTGCCACCGACGCCATTGTATTAATAGTACAAAAATTTAATACTGTTAGTGTGTGCCGCGCTGGTCTAGCGAGCGGATTATAGGGGCTGTAGTTTTTTAAATAGGGTTAGGTTCGGTGCTTTTTTTCCTCCCGCGCTAAACCGGAGGGTCGTGATAAATGACACATGCACATTTCGAAATACCCAATTTCGGATTTAAGTCACCCTAAAGTGGCCTGGTGGTGGACAATGGGACAGTAAGCCCGCGAAGGCGATCTTTCGCGTAATTTACACCGGCTTTGTTGACTTAAAAAAAGGGTAAGTCTGTTTGTGCACCTATATAACGATATTGGAAACGGTTATGGGGCTTAATAATGCATTTTTCTATCGCCCCGCGACAGCGTTCCATTGCCTTGTTATGAGCTGAATGTAACATTAATGCGTTCGTCACTAGTCCCTCCTTTAGTAACTGTTCTTACGCACATCGTTGAAGAAATCATATTAATTTGATATTTATAAAAATAATAAATAAGGTATTGCATATTTTATATGGGGTCGGCTATCTAGTCTTCCTTCGGTAGGATATGCAGTCTGGCAATAAGAATAAACTTTAAAAAATAAGTTTTAAAATGTATCGTACTATTATTATTCATATTTCAAAAAACAAATTAAATTATTATTAATTATGTCAAAAATATTAAGATGTTACCAGGAATAAGAGTGTCGAATGACATCGATCAATTTGTATTACCCTTGAAATACAAGTAAAATTGGTTTTATTGATGGAAACCAGGAAATTTATTTGACTTTGGAAATTATCTCTTAGATTACTAAATATATATATATATATATATATATATATATATATATATATATATACCAAAAAGCGGAAAGATCGAGAAACTAACTACGAAAACTATCTCATTTTTATACAGTTACATACATATGTTAGTTTCAGTTCATATATGGCAGATTAAGCTTCAATCCCACTTATCAAAAAAGTTGATCTTTATTACCAGCAGTGGGACCTGGCACATGACAGTACAAAATCTAAATTATATAACTCTGGTACAGTATGCCAAAAATAAAAGAACTTCGAAACGAAAAATATCTATACCTGCTAAAAATATAGCTCAAACAAAAAAAAAAATTATATATCAGTCGGCTATCACCAAAACCACCAAACAATATTAGCGCATTAAAAAAATGTACTGCATCTAGTTAACATTTTGACATGGCAAACAAAATACGTCAATTTGAGATCAAGAAATGCATATTATTCTTGCTAAAAAAGGAAATCGTGTCATAAAACAACGATCGAACGTCGGATATAGACGTAATTGGTTCTTGTGGAACATCGGAAACATTTGGACGGAACCAGTACAAATAAATAAGAAACAAACCTGCGGATCTATTACGTAACTTGCGCGATCAAGAGAAATCGCTGTGGTGTCGAATTTCAATATCAGCTAAGCCTTATTACTATTGAAATTCGATACAACAGCGATTTCTCGCGATTGTGCAAGCTATGTAATAGTCCCACCGATTACGGGACGTTTACAATGTTCTCACGTGTCGCTAATTTCACAAATTGATAAGTGTAAAACGCTTAAGTTTAACGTCGCAGAACATATGAACATGGTATTGGCGTTCGAGTGATTAATTTGTTACATATGATGTTACAACATCATTCATACGAAATACTACTTATTCGATTACAAGCAGACTGTACTGCCGTTTAGTGACCGGCAGAGAAGATAAGTCCGGATCTCTTTTTTGCTTTAAAAGGCGACTAAGACCATAGTGGTGCGAATAATGATATCCCAAAGCCCAAAGTTTTTTGTTTTTCTATTGAAATTTCTTTTGAAATATGCATTTACCTCATTACGTTTTTATTGACCATCGAGCATAACAGGAATGTAAACTAGCACTTAAGTGTAAACTTTTACTATTGGTATCGTAGTCTATGTAATTGAATGAAATAAAAATGAATCAATCAGCTCGTAAACGTCCCACTGCTAGGCGAAAGCCTCTTCTTCATATAGGAGAAGGGCTGAGCATAATCCGCCACGCTTCTGTACTGTGGGAGGCAAATAATTTTTCCCTATAATGAGTAACGATCGCTATCAGGTGTTAATGATAACAACCGCGACCGACAGCTTTACGTGCTCTTCGAGGTACGGTGCGGAGACCCACAAAGACATACAACCAGACCGGAAACAAATATTTGTACAAATACAGATACTTGCTCCGAGCGGGAATCGAACCCGCGACCGCCGGCGTTTTGGCAACTACTCGCAGCACTATACCAGAATGGTCGTCAATGTCTTTGTGATTAGGTACTCGGATTTAAACACACAGCCGTCAGTCCCGATTCCCATATCCTATTTATTGAGTGATCTCAGATCTGATATGACCATTAAAAATGATATAAAATATATTAAAAATGATTAAAAATGATACGAATTACAGCAAAATCGACATTAAATTATTATCAATGAAACGTTCAAACAACAATTTAACATAAAGATAGATAAGGTTAGCATAAATTAAAAGCTGTGGAAGGAGCGCTTATCACAACTAGTTTCCTTGATAGCTATTTAACCGACTTGCAATGCAGTTTTAATTTGTTTCAAAGTATAATTTTAAGGCTTGATTATTCCGTTTAAGCTCGCTCACCCTTTGACGAGGTCAGATGCCACTTCATATGATAATCAATGAATTGTCTGACTAGTTGTATTAAATCAGATTTGTGTATAAGTATAGATAGCGATAGGACTGTTAATTTTTATTTTTTTGCTAATGTTTGTGATATATGTAGACTAATTATCGAGCTTTGGATAAATTTGAAAATTATTAAGATTAGAATATTATCAAAAGAGTTTTAATTGTACAAACTTCAAATTATATTTCTAAATTAAAAGTTAAAAAAATTTAAGGGAAAATATTTGTAAATTGTTGGTATATATTATATATCATATGTATCGTAATGTAAAAGTATTTGTGAAGTCAGCTTTTATGGTATTTTTTTTTTATACTGTGTCTTCTAATAATACCTATATAAATTGACATCCTATAAATAATGTTATTTCAGTTTAAAAAATATATATATTCACACTTATTTTAAAAATTTAACATTAAAAATACATACAAGGTAAAACAATGAATGAAATATTTTTCACAAAGAAACGATAGTAAATCGATCAATGTCTGACCGTAGCTAACTACGACAGGAATTCGTTCATGCTCTTCCTGACCAACGTCGGAAGTTTAAAGGAGTTTTTGTACGTTCCCCCATCGTAATAGGCTATTTATTACGACGCCAGGGGACATCGCCGTACTGACGTCGTGTCAATAACACAACAAAAACACCCTCGGCGGTCGTGAAGCAAATGTTCTTGGCGAAATTCTTTTAAACCCTTCTAGCTGTTAATAAATGTCAACGGAGCGGTCGGCGGAGATACTTCGGACGGCGGCGTGACATTTCGCTGATCGTTTTTTCTAATTTCGATGCTTCGTTTTTTTAAAATGTTTCGCAATTTTTACTACCATTAAGTTTCGCGCTGTCTCAAAAAAAAAAGTTTTTCGTTCATAATTGCACGAGGTCAAGACTATACATTATCAAATGTTTTTCTAACAGACTCGTTCTGAATTATACTCGTATCATCATTATATTTAGGTAAAAGCAGTTCCATCAACGAGTTTTCAAGTACGGTGATATAAAGAGGTAGAGGTACTGGTAATTAAAATTTTCAGTCTAGTGGCAAGAAAAGTTAATATCATAGCCCTCAGAAACTATACTATCCCTACATTATATAATATTAATAAATGATAAATAAGCGTGACATACACATTCGGTCCTTTATTCCTAATGTAGACAAGTTAATGCTATGTTTTAGGTAACAGTAGACTGATATATATAATTTCTATTTAATTTATAAATGTAAATATATACATCATATAAATATAAATAAATATATGTATCACACCCAGACTAGGAGCGGAAATCGAACCCACACCCCAGGGGCTGAATGCATGGTCACTGCCAACTTTGGCAACGAGCCGATCAACGCTCACGATAGATGCCTTTATTAGGTCATAGTTGTTTTGAAATACACGTATATGTATATACACATAAAACAAATAAATAAATTTATGATATAAAGATTTAAAGATAATTTATTAATTACATTAAAGTGATGCGAAAAAAATGCGCGATGAAAAATTGTTAACGAGAAAATATGGATGAGTATTTTAAAATAATTGTAATAATTAAATATTTTTGGAAAAATATATACATTAACACATTACTTAAGCATTGTGTAATTAACACTATATTACAAATTATTATGAAACTTTTGAATTTTTCTAATATAATTCATATTATTTTCACCCTCGCCATTAATGTAGAAATTGGAAATTTTACGCACGACACAGTAATTACAGGCAACGGACGTAATGTCCTTACGTTTGTTAACACGAATGTACACCTTTGCTTCGACTGGAAAAAAATAATTAAAAAGGTTTTGAAATGACATCGCTTAATTTATGAAATTAAATTTTTTGTTGTGTGGAATTAAAATCAATACAAAAAAGCAATACCATTATTATTATGATTATTTTTTAAACAATACCATTATTTTTTACAATACCATTATTTTATGATTATATTATGATTATTTTTCATATAATAATTGAGTGTATCACTTATAATATATATCTTTAACTGATGGACGTCTACTACTGGACATTGACCTACTTTTTGGAGCGATAAAACTAAAAGGAAGAGAAAGAAGACAAGAGCTTTGAAAATATTTGTTTTTTTTTCTTCTGAAAAACATTTTTTATACATACTACTATTGATGATTTAGAAATGTTATTTTAATATACTGAAACAGTATATTAAAGTCTCATTGCTGGGCCTGAACGGTGGTTGGAGTCGTATGAGTATTGTAATACGGCCGGCTGTATGACCTAGAGATCCTGTGGAACTTTTTCTGAATATTTTAGTTTAATTATCACTTTTTTAATATAAAATTTTTTGTGTTTAATTTATTAATTGTAATATTAATTAATTGAGATCAAATTTGTGGTAAATTGTTTTTAGAATTTTAGTTGTAAAACTCTCTCGATTTAAATATTCTTTTATATTTTCCTTATAGGTTAGGTTAATTTAAAACCAGCTGCATTTGTTATTTATATTCTAATAATATAATAAGCGTTTTCACGTGAACCCGTATGGACAACGTTATCTAGAATACATTATGTTAGCATGATTATGAATAATATACCTGCACATACACCCTAATGTGGCAACTTAAGCCACATTATGACGTGTAGGTTCAGTGGTTACATTAACTGATTATTGCAGTACACCGGTTGCAGGTTGAATTCCCACTCATGACAAATGTTTTGTAGTGTCTTAAAATTTTTGTTTGAGTTTTGTTTCAGGATCACTCAAAAATTACCCATAATTTGACAAAACGTTGCTTACGGGTTAGCCCGTGTTAAGGGCATTGACATTTAAGGTTTGTTGACATTATTATGATTGGGCTCCACTCCTTCAAGTCATAGCAAATGACTTGTAAATTTTAACTCAAAAAGATTATTTAAAAACGAGTTATTAGTTTAAAGTTTAAAGGCGCTGTTCTTTGATATATGTACATACTGAATTAGTACAAATGATCAGTCTATTCATCTGCTTCACAAAAAAATACAACGACATTTGTTTACCTAAATAGGTTTATGACATAGCTTAATCACTCAGAATGATAATAATCGCAATTAGAGAGATCGACCATCAAACGACTTTAACCGAGGACTCACAAAAAACTGCAATGACTCGAACACAGCGATATAAGGCGCGTAACTATAATTATGAACAACGATATGCAACTTCGATGCATACATGCAATACTTGAAATTCACGCGCATGCGTAAACATGCCGTTATTTACGAACAAATAACACGGTCAATTTGATAAGAATTTGCTGCTTCTATCGAAATGTAATCGAATTATCATTTCGTGGAATTGTTTAACTAAGTAAAAGTCAGGTTTTTTATTTACTTGCAAATAGATAAAAATTTGTTTCATATATATTTACGTACTAGTTATCGAAGTTATTTAGTTACAACTTTAATACTCGTATTGTCGTGCTAGCATAGAAGTCTTATGACTTGTGAATTTTTAAATAGATTTGACACCGGAATGTTGTCATTTAGAATTGTCTATATGTCACTTAGAATTGTCACTCGTATATATCAGTAATGCTGGAACTGATGTGCATTCTACTGAAAGTTTTTAATCAAAATGTAAAAAATGTCTCGCTAACTTTTGCTGAAACATTTTTAATCACGCTTTTTCTATAACTATAAATAATTGTCGCCAAATATTATCAAACTAACCGTCAAATAGCTCATAGATATAGTTATTAAATCATCGTCGATCTAAAATAAAAAAGTGAAAGTAAATCGTACATCGTTATAAATATCTTGATCAACCTCGCAAGATGTCGTTCCACTAATCAGTTGTTACACGGCCGTGTCACGGCTCTCGCTATTATTACCGGCGCGGGCGCAACGGTCGCCGTGCACCTTGCGGTACACCTTGCGTATAACGTCCTGTTCTGATACGCCAAGATATCAATTATATCAATGGAAACAACGCAACTACCGACAATCAAACACCTAAAACTAAGCCCTGTTTCGTTGTTCGTAAAGTTCAAAATGATATAGATGACGAATTGAAGCGGAAAGATGTTACCACCCTACCTGTAGATTTTATTAAGCTAACTTTTTTTTACAGTCACTGGATACGGTTGTCTTACGGAATTAGCGGCGTTGGTTTCGGACAATTTGGATGGTCGTCAGGAAGCCGTTGAGATCTCATTCGATAACAATAATTGTGATAATGAAACTTCCACGGCCAATTGATCTATTTGTGCCTGTCACGGTGTTTTTTTCGACATCAAAATAGTTGCTAATAGACGGCCGACAGCTTGGTGTTTTGTTTGTATTTAACAATTCAGCCTACTGATTTAAATAAATACTAAATGTTTTAAGCATTTAAGGGTAGAATGAAAAATCTACCAGCACATCAGCCGTTGGATGTCTACTGCTGAACTTAGACCTCCCCCATCATCTCTGGGGGGGGTTTTGCCAATACTCGCCACAATTCACAGGCGGGTTGGCGAGTGTAGCGTGTTGTGGATATGGTGACACTGCTCACCATCCTGGTCGATATACAGTTGTTCGCAGCACTATGGCCTTAGTCGCCTTTTACGACACTTCGGCAAGAAAGAGGTCGGGACTATTATTCTCTATCAGTCATCGCACGGTAAGTTTGTATTATACCCAGATATAAAAAATGTGAATCAAGTAACTAATGTTTAATTATTTGGTTACTTCAAAGTCTGTTGCTAATACTACAACTAGAATTATTAGGTTTTAATAATAAGTTAGTATTTTAAGGTTCTAATTCAACAGACAGTTCTAATCCTTGGATTTGTGTATTATAATCATATATATTTCAAAAATATACAGGTAATTTCAAGTGGTGTTTCATCACTGCATGTATTTATTCGGTAGTCAATTATGGGTAAGTAGTAATTACTTAAAACAGATACAAATTCCGCTTTTCATGTATTTTTATTTATTTAACGATAATTATCTTGACTTACGAAAAAATGTAATAATTAAACTAATGAACAAAACTGAAATGCATAAAATGAAGCCTTTTTTATTAATTTTAATAACTAACTTTTACCACAGGAATAAGAGCCTGTTTCACCAGTTGCTGATAAAGTTATCTGATTTATATCGGTATCCGTCAAATAATAGCTTAGGACACATTTTTCTTTTTGACAATCAAACTCCATTTTATCTGTCAGACATTTTTATTCGCAATCTGTGGATCCAAAAGTTGTAAAACTAACATAAGTTGCTGATAAATCCTATTAGTAACTTTTGAGCCTAAATATAATAATCTCCTATTTTCTTAAGTAGGTCAAAATTTATTTACCTATCATTATTCCTGTTAAAATTTTACTGTAGTTTTATTGGTATTTTTGTCTGTGCGACTTTACATCCGACTATGTCCTTAACGAATTGATATATATTACACATTACATGAGCTATGCTTGAAGTCTCTCTCAAGGATAAAATCAGAAATGAGAATATCCGCGAGAGAACCAAAGTGACCGACAAAGCTCGTAAAATTAGCAAGTTGAAGTGGCAGTGGGCTGGTCACGTATGTCGCAGGACCGATGGCCGCTGGAGCAGACGTGTCCTGGAGTGGAAACCGCGAATCGGCAAACACAGTGTAGGGCGCCCTCCGGCCCGCTGGTCCGACGACTTACGCAAGGTCGCCGGCGGAGGCTGTATGAGGATTGCGGAAAACCGGGATATTTGGCGCGAGCTTGGGGAGGCCTATTTCCAACAGTGGATTGCAATAGGCTGATGCGATACGATGCGATGCGATACATTACATTATATATTATACATTAAATATTGTTTCAAAATGTGTTTTATCTGAATTTTATAGTAATATAAATATGTTATAATCCAAGTCCAAGACGACCGTTCTGGTGCAGTGGTGGTAGTAGTCGTTTTAACGCCACCAGTCACGGTTTCGATTCCCGCTCGGGTCAGATATTTGTATTTGTAAAAATAAATATTTCTGGACTGTGTATGCGTCCTTGTGGGTCTCCCCATCGTACCTCTGAGAGCACTTAAAGCTGTCGATCCAGTTGTTATCATAGCCAACCCGCAGTGGAGCAGCGTGCCGGATTAAGCTCCAACTCTTCTTCTATATAGAGAAGATGCCTTTTCGCAGTAGTGGCTCGTTTTCAGGCTGATTCAGTTCTGTTCATAATCCAAGTAATATTTATGTTAAAACAACATCTGGGAATTGCGTGTGCTGACCCATTTCGGAGCGATACGTTGTAAGTTCGCTGTTGACGGTATTGTATGTAACAAGTTGCTATGAAAGCACGCCACTCAGTATGTTAATTACAAGCCTCGCGCATAATAGCCGTAATTATCGTGTGATTAAATGATACCAGTTCAATCAGACGAAAGATAATTTTATTTCGAACCGGTATTTCATTATCGACATTTCCATTACTTGACTTGCGCTTTGGACATGTTTAAGTAGACCTATATATTTTGTTTTGTAATGGAATCAATATCGACGCTCTTTGGCTTATTTTTATAGCAAAGAGACAGCTGGACCACCAACCACCTGTGTTGCTCATTCATAAACATTGGCGATGATAATTCATTTTATTGCCAGTACTGCCAACTGTTTATGATATGTTATCGAACTTAGTTTTCTACTTTGAATAATGTTATTGTTGAACTACGAAGCATCAGATAAGTTTTTGATAGATCAAAATATGTGAAAAAGGTATTATTCTGTTAAAGAAATTGCGTTTTATTAAATAAATTTAAAATTATATTGTAGGCAGATCTTAAGCCTACGTGCATTGATATGTTGAGCTAAAACATCGTCTTAATATTCAAATACTTTATAAACATAACCCTTTCGCTACCAGCGTGCAGCGTCACATACCTATATGTGACGACCCAATTTTCTTTCCTGTGCTCGCTGTCACATATATGTGACGGGTGTTCATTATCAATATATGGCAACTATTGTATCAATTCCTACTGTACCTACATAGATGTATAATGTTATACAACAATAAAATAAATGAACGATGTTATTGATCTGGCAATAATTACAGTTGTTTGTAAGATCTAAATAGTTTTTCACCTGAGGCCCTGGTAGCGAAAGGGTTAATGGTATAATTTAAATAAGACAAATATTTAAAAAGAAAATCAACAATAAAACCACACCGATAACGATATCTTCCTCGGCCGAGGACGTTAATGTTATCACAAACGACCGAAAACGTAATGAGTATGAAATAATAAAATTAGTGGACAAATTTACGATTGCGTGCGAACAACGCAGGTGAAACAATTCAGATTAACACGTTCTGCGAATTAATGGCCTCATAAAAACACGAAAAATCTACCGTCCAAGTGAAATATTACTACCGTTTAATTCCACTAACGAAATTATCGATTTTCGTTCCGTGATAACGACACGTATAATAAATCTATACGAAAACACTCGCCACGGCGAAACATTAAGAAATTTTTACAAGGCACGAACAAATGTCTACGTTCCCGGTACATGATTTCTGTAGATTCGAAGAGATTACGTATCGATGAAAGCCGACGAATCAAATGACCTTTTTCACGTTAACTGACCTCTATATGAACAGTTCGCTTTATCTAAGAATAAGCATAGCTTACAATAAAGATAATAGCATGATAAAATATGATGAAGCCAATAATCGTAATTAAAACTACTATATGTCTAACTCAGTCGATACGCCCAATAAGAAATACACTTAATTACTGAAATATATATAAATACTAAGCTCATTTGATGGATATCAATGTTATAAAAAAGGATATAACGGAAACGCTAGATCTTAATGATCGAATCTCTAATCAAAGACAAATATGATCAATTTGATAAGAGCGTATACGATTTCATTATGAACGTTGAAGATGTAGCGATAAGTCACCTATTTACTATAACCCTCTCGAAGTTTTACGAGGCAATAAACACTAGAAGTGCGTTCCGGTATACATGTCACAGTAAATTCTGTGA
The DNA here is from genome assembly GCA_036937285.1 of Euphydryas editha. NCBI lineage: Eukaryota > Metazoa > Arthropoda > Insecta > Lepidoptera > Nymphalidae > Euphydryas > Euphydryas editha. The sequence continues at coordinate 607,876 of JAUPFZ010000007.1, read as the reverse complement.
TAACACTCGGAGACTCTGTTTAAGGGCGACGGTCATCAGATAGTGCTCGGAGACGGGGTCGGAGTGTCAGCTCGCACGAAGTTATTCTTTGAGATCTGATACTGTAACGATTGTTTTTATACATGTTGATTTTATTACGGATTTTTTATGTTCTCATTTAAGTGTTCATAAAGAGTTCAAATTAGCCGTTTATTGACTTTTTTTTGGGTTTATTTTTTACAATTATTTTTAATAATAAATTTAAAGCTTAATAAAATTAAACGCTTGTGTAAACACTTAATTTGTGATATTGTAATATTTACACTTCTGTCTGTTAGTATTAAAAACGATTTCGGGACTATAAAATTTTTTTTTCTTTTTTTTTGCAAATCTTATATATATATATAGGAGACTTTCTATAGATATAGTCACTCATCACGATATCTCTGGAACTATGAGACCTAAAAACTTGAAATTTGGAAGGAATATTTCTTTTGCCAAGTAGAGGTCAGCTAAGAACGGATTTTACGAAATTCTCCCTCTAAGGGGATGAAAAAGGGAGGTAAAGTTTGTATGGGACAACGTGATTCCTTGGTCCAATCTACTTCAAATTTTGCATAAGTATTCTTTAACAGAATTGATTGAAGACATGTTTCTTATTTTATCGAAATTCATTCCCTAACGGGGTTAAAAGGGGGTAGAAAGTTATTTTGATATAAATACTCCTTAGTGCTTTTGATTGAAATTACATTTTATTTTGACACATGTTTGACAATCAATCCGTCTCTTATATTATATAATTATATTTTCCAGTATTGACGCGTAGGTGATATATTTTTTTGGTTGCTCCTGATGGAACAGGCAAGACTTTATAGTAAACGTAACAAAATTGAGTTGTAAATATACCGTGTGATCGCTTTATTGTAAAATAGTGTCTTATATAATATTTTTTACTTCAATGTTGGTGCTGTGTTAAGTCAAAGGTTTTAAACTAAATGACTCATCAGCAAGGCATCTGTAGTTCACAATGATACAGATATAGAAGACACCGAAGTGAACTTGGAAACATTTTTGAATTATACGGCATTAACACCCCAATTAGTACAGATTGGCACCACGGACTAATGTCGGAACAAGATCAGAAAAATTATAAATCATGTACCCATTTAACTTTATCTTACACTAAAATTAAGAAGAAGGAGATAAAAGCTGTCTTGGCGTATTATTAAAAATAAATATATGTTTGACATACAGACACGATCGTCTGTTCCTAAGTTAGGCAACTTAATGCCTGTGTTTTAGGTAACAGCCGACTGATATACATTTTTTATAAATAATACAAATAGAAATAAATACACCCAGACTTGAGGCGGGAATCGAACCCACGATCCTGGAGCAGAAAGCAGGGTCACTACCAACTATGACAAGTCAATTAAAATTAAAAAAATAATTACTTGCGGGTTTATTCAAATTTAAGAGAAAAAATCGTATTGACTTGTGGTGTAACTATATACGTACCTACGATACAACGAATGAAGCATTGATGACCGTTCTGGTGCAAGTAGTCGCCTTAACGCCTCGCCTCAATGGCGATGGTCGTGGGTTCGATTCCCTCTCGGGGCAGATATTTGTATTTGTGCTAATATTTGTTTCAGGTCTGGGTGTATATCTGGGTGTATAGTGGGTTTCCCCACCATGCCCCGGACAGTACGTAAAGCCGTCGGTCCCGTTTGTTATCATGGATGCCTCCGCTAACCCGCAGTGTAGCAGCGTGGTGGATTAAGCTCCAACGCTTCTTCTATATGGAAAAAAGACCTTCGCTTAGCAGTGGGTTATTTACAGGCTGATACAATACAGTACAGTACAGGAGCATTTGTGGCCTGCAGTGACGAAACTGAGCCTTACCATAAATATGAGAGTCCGTCTAAGGGAGATGTTACTGCCGGACAGTTCTCTATAATAAAGATTGTTATATTTTATAAGTATTCAAATATTTTAACATAATAATGTATATGTTATAACAAAATTAATAACGTAAAAAAAAACAAATAAAAATCCTATTATAACCATTTTCGACTTCTACGCGGACGAAGTCGCGGGCTAAAATATTATGTTTGACAACTGAACCCGTCTATTATAAAATATTTTCCAGTATCGACGCAGGTATAGGTGATAAAAATATAAATTTATATTTTTTGAATTTTTTGGTAAATACCCGTGCGAAGCCGGGCGGGCCGCTAGTAAATGTATATACTAAACAAAGATAATTTCACTATTTAACCACCAATATATTTAAACCCTTATATTTCCTCAAACAAATAACGGATATGTAAATACATTACTTGGGATACGATCCTATTACTACAAGTGCAAAACAAAGAACCTACTACGTCACAGTATTGAAGTTAATCTTTAATAGAAAATATAAAATATATATTTTATGTTTATAGAAGTCTTTTTAAAAATACAAGTTAAAATCAAATATGATTTATGAAAACACAGATATTTTCTGTAAAGTTAAGAGAAAGTTATTTTAAAAAAGCATTGCCATTAAAAGTTCGAATTTATTTTTCGAGTGATCTATTGCACATTCAACCATTTATTTAATTTTAAAATATTTATTGTGTAACATTCTTCTTCTCATTCCTTTTTTAATTGTATAGCTCTTTGTCCTAATTATTATTATCGGCTAATTTTTTGTACTGAAATTAATCTGTGGTAAACAGTGTTGATGTTAAATACTTTTTGTTTATATCACATTTATGTTGTACATATTGTAATGCTGTTTATTTAATAAAGAGAAAAAAAAAGAAACATTAAAATTATTTCCTGAAGAGACATCATGCGCTAGCTACTTTTTTTTTTTTTTTTTTTTGTGACGCAGGGGAATCCATTTACGGATGATATCCAGGATGCCCGGGTCGGCAGTCCTAGACCTATGTCGGACTCGGCACTTTGGGAGTGCAATACCGTACTAAACCCCTGCGGGAGCCTTCAGCCGCTTTAATTGGAGGGTCCCGGATCTGCAGGCAACAGGATCCCTCCAGCGACAGGCTGGCCTCGGCGAAAAGGCCAGACTTCTCCTCCATGGGGACTGTCCGGCTAACCTTTGAACAGTCCCGACGACGTCGTGTCTAGCAAGACCGGGTTCCCATCCCGGCCCGACACGGGCACAGGGGCGTCACTGGAGGCGCATTAAGTAGCGCCTCCTACGCACCCCCATTCGTCGCCCGCGGATGGAGGCCACGTCAGCGGCCTCCTCTCTCACCCGCACGTCGGATGCGCTAGCTACTGAGCTAAAGATGGTTAAGAAAAAAGTTGTGACAGGCGATAGGCACGTCCTAATAATAACACATCTTGTCCAAATAAAACATAATTAATATTATTGTAATGAAGATTAGTTTCTTTGTAATTAATAAACTCATAAAGTACCGAATCAATAATAATTCTTTCCCCCTAGAAAGGACATTATTTAGAATTAACATACACATACACTATAGTTAGATTCATAGTAAAACAGTTATATCAAAATAGTCAAAACAAGTGAAATCGCGATCGGCGTTTAGTAAAGAAAAGTGTGTCACAATGTGTCCCGGCCGATCGGTTCGCCCCGGGGACCGCTACTTTGCCCCATTTCCATCTGACGGCAGCTTCCGATTTTTTTAAACGCCCCGGACAGCCGTTTATCGACATATCGTTTATTTTTCGGTAAAACACTTGACGACGAGCTTATGTTGCATTATAAAACTAAAAACATAGGTAAATTACAATATACAATAATTAATCGATTTTTATTAAAAAGGACGGTCTAGGTCTTAAATAGTAGTTTTTAGGGTAGTAATAGGTTTAAGGGTTTTGTACATAAAAGGCGTCAACGAAATCTTTTACTTAGACCTTGCTGTAGACATTATAATAAAATTAAATTAAAGAAAAACGCCAAAAACACATTTTTCTTGTATAGGAACCTCGTGTGTATTTTGGGGACTTTTAACTCATAGACGTTGCTGTAAACTTTATGATAATTTTATTTTAAAAACTAAATAAAAAACGCTGAAAATACGTTGTTGTTGTATGTTCTGTGTGTTTCTGGAACTTTTAACATAATTAAAAAAATATATGATGTATTATTTTACGCTGCTAGGGCATAGTTCTTTTTTAAATAAAACTATATTACATACATAATATGTAACTATACTAATAATATATAAAAACTTTTATCTTATATTATAACTTATATCTTCTAGTTTATATTAAAATCGTATTTATTAAATTACAAGGTATCTAAGATCCAATATAACCGCACATTTACCTAAACTAAACCATTATTATTCCGTAACTTCGGAACCTAGCTTAAGTTGTACATAGACATACCGCGGTCTCTCAGTAATCCACGTATTAGTCCGCTGGTCAGCTTACGCAAATACGAGCCAATTGTACCAAGACTCCGAGCCATCCCAGCTATGTCCGGCTAATGCGGCTGATTGTGATTGACACGTCCCGTTGACCGGTCTCAGAGGGTTGTAATACCTTTGAAATTGGCTGGGTAATCGTGAGTATTGGAATAGTGAAATAGCAAAACTAACTCGTTATATACATAAGCTAGTTATGTATTGTTATTGAGTTGAAACACAGACTTGATTATGTTTACGATTAATCGCTTCGATTTGAATTAATATAGAGTTTGTCAGTTATAGGTATTATGGTTTTGATGTCAGAGAAAAATAATACTAACGTAAGACTTATCAACAATAATATATAAAACCTTTTTGATAATAGAACTTACAAAATAAACTATATCTATAATGAAGTTGAATTAGCCAAACCAACGACACTTAATACATTTACGTTTATATAATTGAAATACTATTCAATTTCTTCAACTTCAATTTAAGTTTGTTTGCAGGAACTTTTCGACAAAATTAATCTGCATTCGTCGCGGAAAATACAAACTCGTTGTAATATACATATAAATATTACTGACTGAATAAATATTAGAACACACAAATAAAAATTATGTTTCCACCTCAAACTTTATAATCATAATACATGCGATAAAATTATGTGTCGGGTCTGACAAAACACTGCATAGTTTACACGACCTTCGAATCCGCGATTACTGGCGCAACAACTAACATAACTAATTATAACCATTGCGCTTATCCCTCGTCAAACTGTGACTTCTTAGAATGTACTTTTGTTTTAAAATATTAAAAATGATATGATTATATTAGTAAAAATATGACTTGACAAATTTTACAAATAAATAAAAAATACCACTTATGTTGTAAATAGTCTTTTGGTTGATTTTGGAATTTTATCTCTAACTGAATTGAACTAAATCAGCCTGCAAACAACTCACTGCTGGGCAAAGGCCTCTTCTCCATACAGAAGGATTGGAGCTTAATCCACCACGCTCTACTGCGGGTTGGCGGGTAATTTCCCTACCATGAGTAACTGTCGCTATCAGATGTCTATTATAATCCATCGTCCAGGACCGACGGCTTTACGTGTTTTCCGAGGCACGGTGAGGAGATCCACAGGGTTACACACCCAGACTAGAAACAAAAATTTGTTCAAATACAAATATCTACTCCGAGCGGGAATCGAACCCGCGACCACTGACGTTAAGACGCCTACATACACCACTACAACAGAAGGCTCGTCATCATTATCAAACAGTGGAATTATTAAAAACAGTTATGGCATAAAGGTGCGACTCTGATATTACAATATATGTGTCTCATACGTGTCGTAAAATAACGACAAGACAAGTTTTCGTATTGTATTCTGATACTTTATCTCTTTAAACAATATAGAAAATATGTTCAAATTATTACAACAAAAAATACAACATTATATCCATAAAAACGCATGTTTCATCACTTCAAAGTATTTCGTTATATTTTTTTATACAAGTATGTTGTAACGAAACCGCAGCCAATTGGAAGCTGTCTGTTCATCTGTCGTCGTGTGCGGTTTCACTGACAACTGATCACGTCGTTTCGATTTATTTTGAAATCAAATGATTCAAATCAATTGAATGATCTTTATTATTTCATTAAGAAAATAATATTGAATTATACCGCTTTGTCCTACTCTTTATCACAAACTAGTTATTTCTCTGCAAAGCTAAGATATTTAATCGTTGATAAATAATTTATACGTTTTTTAATAAAATAAATTGTCGATCATATTGTGTCTCCGAATATCAGAACGAAAAATTACTGCCCGCGGCTTCGCCCGCGTGGATATCGGTAATCGCGACCAAAAAAAGTATCCTATATTACTTCTAATACCTCCAAGAATATGTGTACAAAGTTTCATGATGATGGGTTTAGTAGTTTTTGCGTAAAAGGGTAACAAACAAACTTACATTTCCCATAGGGATGTATTTGTCTGAAAATTATTATAATTAATCTTTGTAAGTCTGGCAATTGCTTTAAGCTGTCTATCGAATGATAATACCTAACATTAAAAAAAAATTAAAATTATATTACATTACAACTAGTTACATAAAAACAACACTACTTATACTTTGTAAAATATAGCATGAGTCCTATGACAGATGTGAATATGACTTTACTAGGGATGTGCCAGTGTGTAAATAATCGAAACGGGAGGTATCGATAAATTGCTTTGTATATTTAAAACTGCACAAAAATAAACACATTTATTTCTTATCTAACAAAACAAAACAATAAGAAAAACTTAACGAAACTAGTAACAAAACAAATGAATTTTTGGTTAAAAACACAAAACAAACTAACAAAGACAGATGACAACAAGACTTATTTATGTACTCGCACAGCCACTGATGTGTCGCGCGCGTTACACTAAACAAAATTGCGGCTACAATGTTACCGCTGAAATAAATGTGTATTTATAATTAAATTGGCATACATTAATTTAGTCGATATTTGTCTGTTGGTCGATTTTACATCCCTACTAGTCTTCAAGAAGCGTTTATAAAGTAAGCTAACGAAAAAAAGATACTTATGAAAAAAATTAAAATCACTTAAATGACCTATGTTTTTTCTAACCTAACATGTTTATTTTTAAATATACGTTCGTATAGTAATAAGAAGCGTTGAATTTTACACTAAAATTTATTTCAAATATTAAAAAAAAAAACGAACTGTCTTTAAAAACGAAATCGTAACTGTCTTTAAAAACGAAATCGTCAATGTCACAGGGCTCATGCTATATTTTACAAAGTATAGTCCCTTCAACACTATATCCTTTTTAATACAAATAATTTTTTTTTATTCCAATTATACTTTCATAAAAAGCGGTAATAAAAGATCTGCTATTACAGAGTATTGTTCAATATAAACTTATCTTCATACTATTTTTTCATAGCGGTTATGTGAAACGGTAACGAATGCGGTTCTTGTTTAACGTAACCCTTAAAAAACTCGCGGTCTTAAATGGTCTATTTGCTTTGGTCGATGATGCGGTGAAAACAACTCGTTACAATCTTGCCGGCACCACATGAGTAAATAATATTTACTCATGTGCCGGCACTGGCAGCTGACATTTCGTACAAGTAGATACTCATACTTTAGTTAGTAATTCCATTCCACTCGTGTTGCATTCGACTTTGTTGAGAGATTTATTTATTAAATTGATTCGGAAAAATTAGTTTCGAAAAATTAAAATTAATTAGTTCGTGTTATTCTCCCTCGCACGCACATACAGATTTGTTTCAAATTATAGTTAAAAGATAACTAAATAACAATATATGACAAATTTCCATTTCATAATAAGGAAAAGAATATAAACTCAATTTTGTATATATGTACAATAGTATGTGTATTAAAGTCAAAATCCTAAGGGCATGTTTCACCGATTACTGAAAAAAAAAATATTTTGCACATAAGTTACTGATAGAATTTATCAGCAAGAGGTAGAAACAGGACCTGCTTCACTTTAACTAATAAACTACAACTTGTGGTTCTACCAGTTGCGAATAGAAATATCCATAGAAATATTAAGAACAGTTCAAATATCTGCGGAAATATCTGAAAGATAAAGTGGAGTTTGAGTGTGAAAAAGAAAGATATATCATAAAGTTTTATCTGTTATACGTCAGATAGCTTCATCTGCAAACGGTGAAACATTCCCTCAGTTGATCAAAAGTACTATTAACTGTAATAATCATACAAAAAAACTAGTTTCGACTGACTGGATTGATACATGAGTAGTTTTGTTTGATATTATAAAAGTAATTGCGATTTGACAACATATTTGTCATTGAGAGGGGCTATCACTGAAACTTTTAGTGAAAACTAGCTTAAGCCGCTAATTAAAAAAAATAAAATTTTATCTAGTTGCTAAGTAAATTATAACTACCTGATACTTTAAAATTATTTAGCAATTAATATCACACTATATTTTTGTATTATTTTTTTTTTGTTTTTTTAATTATTAAAGTTAGAACCTGTCCTTGTTTTCCAATTGCGGAACTAAAGCGCATTATGCGGTATAATACTTAATGTTGAATGTTTCAACTACAGCAACGCTTCGCACAATCAAGCACTCTCAAAGATAATGCTTTCGCGTGATGCGTGCAATTGATACCAACTCACTAGCAGAAAATTAACAAGCATTTTTATTTAAGTTGACATTGCTCGAAGTTTTATTTATATTATCGTTAGAAATATTGTTTATTGTTCAAAAAATTTTAAGCTTTCGTCTCGTCGTAGTTTTTTTGGAAATTTTAATAAGTTAATTCAGACCGTGTTAAAAAATAAATATAAGTATGGATGAATGTATAAACATCGACTATTTTTTCTTATATTCTACATATAAAATGTGAACACATTAATTGACGTTCCAATTAAACATTAGCACACTTCGGCATTGTGCGCCACTGAGTCGTATTATGCTCTGTAATTGGAAAACTACCTGTATTAGTCGCGAGCCCGCCGCGTCACGCTCGATTCGCTGGATCACTGTACGCTTTTTTTAACATAAACAATAAACTAACATAATCTATAACAAAATCAGTTAATTACAAATATACTTTGCCAATTTCATTAAATAAAATAAAGCTAGTTTTAGCCTTTGATATCGCCAAAAGTGCTATTACCTGATGATGAACTTAGTACGATGATGAAGATGATATTTTGCCCAACGAGTCAATCCAAAATCAATACCAAATCTATTAAGCTAATCTTTCGGAATATAAGCAAATATTACACGAAAAAAAAATTTTTTTTAATGAAATTAACATTTCAAATTCGCGATCATTCAGTTATGATTCGAATGTTCCACGCGCTGGTCTGTCTTGAATCTACTACCAACTGAAAGATACACATGAATATACAATAATATTGATTTTACATAATATTTCAAATAACGTATTTTTATAATAATAAATTAATCGAGTAGAACAATCTGGAAGATTTAAAAATATCACCGCATTATTATACGCTACAAATTTAGTGTAAATTTAAACGACAAAATAAACCAAGGCCCTACAGCTGGGCGGATACAAAACACAGCTTCCGAAACTTCATTGAAAACAATATGAGAGGACACTCGAGGAAATATATTACACAGTCCGGAGCAACTTTAAACAGAGCTCATAAATACGTGGTCATAAAGCGAGGCTAGACCTGAAAGTTTAGCGCGAGCGAATAAATCATTGTCTCGGGGAAAACTGGGAATTCCGGACAGTATATGGAGCCCACGCCGGCCATATGTCATTTCGGTCAAGCGACTGCTATTTGTCTTGCAAAAATTCTGGAAACATCTTAAGAATGTCCGGAGGGGACGTCCGATCGGAATGTGTAGGGTTAGGGTGTTGTTTGGGAACTATGACAACGACTGGAACCTTTTTACTCTAGTATTGAATGCGTCACGTGTTATCTGGAAAATTTGTGCCCTCAAGGGGTGATTTCAATAAAGGAGTAATGCCGCTAAACTACTGTCAATTACATGAGGTAGTTGTAAATATTTCATTAAATTAACAAGCGTATTAACTTCCTAAATGAGATAGTAAAACCTTGGCGTTCAGTAATGAAGGATAACTTCCTGGGAAAATTGAAGGTTTCGAGGACATGTAAATTCTTCTATTATCAGAAGTGCAGCCTTCTTATCAATTTCCGACTTAGAGATAAAAAAGATGTTTTTAGAAGGGGAAATATTTACATCATCACATCAGCCGTTGGATATCCACTGCTGAACGTAGGCCTTCCTATCAACTCTGGGGGGTGTGGTGAGTACCACGTTTGATAGGCGGGTTGACGAACGCAATGTGTTTTGCCAGGATACGGTGACGCTTCTGCCCATCATCATCCTGGTTGATATACAGTTGTTTGTATCATCATGGCCTCAGTCCACTATTAAGACACATCAACAAGAAAGAAGTCGGGACCATTCTTCTCTGCGGTTACCGCTCGAATAGAATTTTACATACCTATATTAGAGTAATGCACAAAATATTCATATTTGTGTAAATAAAATATGGAAAATCAAATATAACTTAAATCAACGTCTTGGCCGATAAATAAAACGAATCTCCTGATTGCGTCGCGCTCTGTAAACAGTCTCAGCAAACAGTCCACGTTTTGTGGCCACTGTCTCGCCTAATATATGCGAATACATTATCATGTTATATCTTGTAACGAAATTTCTGAATTGAAAATTATTACTTTATTTATACTAAATTTTTAGTTTAATGTAGAACAGTAATTTTCAGTGATTATTAAATATCAGATATTTTCGGTTTTTTAAGCTCTAAAATTTTTCATTTTTGAAGATTTTCTGTATTAATTACTCTTTTAAAAAACTAATTTCAACTATCAATACCTTTTATATAATTTAACGCTCGTATAGTAAATGTCTTTTACTATAAAGTAAAATATCTTAATTAAACCAAAGACACCATTTAGTATACAAGTATAACTTTTACCAACGATTTTTAATATTTATATTTATAGTCCTTCGACGACGACCATCCCGATATAGTGGTGCGAGTAATCGCCTCACAGCCGGCGGTTGCGGGTTTGATTCTCGCTTGGGGCAGATATTTGTATTCGTACATATATTTGTTCCGGTCTGGGTGTGTATCCTTTTGTGGTTTTCCCCACGGTGCCTCGAAGAGCACGTAAGTCCGTCGGTCCCGGTTGTTATCGTAGACACCTGGTAACGATAGTTACTCATGGTAGTCATATTGTCTGCCAACCCGCAGTGGAGTACGGTGGTGGATTAATCTCTAACCCTTCTCCTGGGGGAGAGGCTTTTGCCCAGCAGTGAGTTGTTTACAGGCTGATTCAGCTCAGTTTAGTTCAGGTCTAAAGTTATTCTCACTAAAAACGCGTTAATCTCAGTTTACATCTGTCCGACTCTAAAAATATTTTATATGAGATAGAAATATTTATTATTTTTTGATGATAGTTATGCGTTATATAACATCACATAACGCGTTATAAAATATCATATAACTCGTAGAAACAGAGCAGTAACCTTAAGTGTCAACACAGTCGATGCCGCGCGGATGTCTACTAGATGACTGATGATTTATAACTATGTAAATACTATGCGGTTTGTAAATTAAAACACATGCTTATCATCTTCTTTTAGAAAGTGTGGTTAAGGTCTCTTGTTGACGTCAACCGCGAAACCGCAAAGGGTGAGAACGCGCTGCGGTTGCGGGAACAGACGAGTGTAACATTAGCGCCATTAGGAAGACGAATACACAAATGAAATGTCTTGTTTATTTTGTATAAAATATGTGTAGTATATCTGCTCAAGTTTATTCGATCAATAGTTGATATTCTTTTGCTTAATTTGTAGAGTATATTCTAAGCGTAAAATTTTATTTAAATGCACAAACTTTACTATAAGACTTTCTTATGTATTATGAGTGGTTTTAGCATTGACTCGGATTCCTTTCTATTATCAAGTATTTAAAATATGGATAGATATAACGGCTATTTTAATAAACATATACTTGGGTATAATATTTCAATCACAATCGATCCGACTTGAAACAAGAGAAACTTTCACATTTCCCATACGTTACAGCGAAGTGTCACTTGATCAAGTCCGCCCACTTAATTTGTTCGTAGCTATCCAGTCTGTGGGCTACCACATAAGGAATATAGTGAAAAACAAATTACATTCAAGAATATTTTAATTTTACTGATTACATCAGACTTTTCTAGAATTTTCGGCTTGCAAGGCGCATCGGCTTAGCAAAAAATATTTGACAAAAAAATATAACACACTTGCCACCGCAGGTGTTAATCGAACATTGAAACATCAAAATAGTCATTTACGATGTCATAGTTGCGGTTAAAAACTACTATTGTATTGTTTTGTATAATGTAGTAATTTATACAAGAATCACAACAAGGTCACGAGGTTGGCAGCGCGTCGGAATGTCAAGGGCTCGCCGAATGCTACTGGAATTACTAATGGCAATTTGTAGAAGTTCCTATTCCTCTTTTTTTACTTATTACCTATAACACATACTACAGATCGAGAGTTACTTCAAAGATATTTCTCTGTGTATACTGTATCTTATATCGTAAGCTACTGTTACTTTAAATTTAATACGTATCGTTTTGATCTTACTGTTATTAAAAACATTGACAAAAGAAACATACAAAAATATTTAAATGTATATTTAATTATTTTCAATGTCGGATTAAGATACAATCTTTTTTTTTTTTTTTCATAGAAGAAGACACATTTATTACAACTTAGTATAATACAATATCGTAATTAAAAAATATAATTTTTTTTTAATCAAATTTCACCCGAAAAAGTAGTGGTAAGAGATTAATTTCGATTAGTTTTTTAAAGTAACCAAAATTATAATTAAACTTTACAAAATTATAATATCAAGAGGTTAGCAAAACTATTTCTCAGGAGCATTGAAAATAAAGACAGCATATAAAATTCAAAAGACATCGGTACTTGAGAAGGAAATAGATATTTCCAATCCTTAAAAACAAATGGGCGTCCACAGCGGTCATCTGTCTTACTTGCCAGTATTTTCCATACGAGTGGTGTCCTGTGTAGTGACCGCCTCGCGGATGTCGCTCGGCCCGCCCTTCGTAGAGCCCCGAAACAAAAAAGAAATACTATTATTATTTTTTATATAATTTATAGTTAAGACTATATCCATTTCGTAATGTGGACTGTAATTATGTATATATTAACATAATATGTAGATTTATTGCACTTGTTTTATGACCTTTGATTTCTACCCTTTAAGTACAATTTTGAAATGCTTTATAAAATAATTTCTGCTCAATAAAAAAATTATTTATGCTAATTTTATTAATCCTCATTAAGTCACTTGAATGAATTACTTTGTCAACTATAAGGTTTGCTGTTTCTATTTGCCGTCATAGTACTACCTCCATCCCTGTATATCAGTAACAAATGGAAATTCAGACTGAGTTGTAGTGTCATAGGGCAGATCAGATTTGATTTAATCTTCCGTAAAATATCGAAACACTTAAGAGCTATTAAAGTAAATGAAACGCGCAAACAAAAAACAACGTCAGAGAACAAACAAGAAAACAAAAAATGTCGTGCTATTTCATTACATTTATAATAACCTTCCCTGAAAAGAAATCTGTCAGAGCATTTTTAAAATCAGATTAATAATAATATATATAAATATCATCACCACCACCACATCAGCCGTTAGATGTTCCCTACTGAACGTAGCCCTCCCCCGTTATCTCTAAGGCGGTTTTCCCGTACTCGCGACGATTGACAGGCGGGTCTTCAACCGCAGTATGTCGTGGCAGGATATATATGTTGCTGCCCATCATTATCTTGGTTAGTTTATAGTTATTCGCACCACTATGGCCTTTGTCACCCTTTTCGACATTAAGTAAGAGTCACTGCACTGCACGTCAATAAATATATAAATATATATTTAACATACACACACGGTTACCTGTTTCTGGCGTATGGTAATTAATTTATGTCTTCTATACATATTTACCATTAAGCAGTAATCAGGACTGCCAACTGCGCCACCGGGCCAATCAAAGTAATAAAAATAAAATCTCCACATTGGCACATCCATGTAAACAAAATCTTCCGCTATATTAAATTTGTAAGAATAACGCTGTTACTCTCTCTCCAAGGCCCCACATTGTGGGGCAGGTTACCGCGACCGGACACCAACATTTTATTCCTCTTATCTGATTTATCCTTGATTTAGGCGGGATCCGATTGTGGGAAACAATTACGTGTTAGAAAGTAGTCTGTTATCCCTGAGGTTGGATCGTCGAGACACATCGGTTTCCCTATTGATGTATTGACGAAAATTCTTTTAAGGCGACACATATAGAATTGAATTATCTGAAACGGACTGAGATGAATTGATGCATATTTTTAGATTTGGCTTATCGTTTTATGAAACTATTTCAAAAGGTTTCGAAGATCACCAATGAACCTTTTAAAAGGTTATAAATCATTTACATGTCGGTCTCTTTTTCCAGTGAATGATTTCTTCTTTTAATAATTTCCTCTACATGTTTGTCCCATTCCAAATATCTTAGAATTTCTGCAAAAAAGGAGATTAGTTCTAAATTTCAATTACAACAAATAAAAATCACTTTATCATGATTTTCACTTTCCAAATTAGTAAAGACAAAGACAATATAACAACAACGGATCAAAGACAAATGTGTAATTTTAAATTCCTATTAATCGTTAAGACGTGTTAGTAATATTCGAAATGTTTTTTACTATGGAGCTGTGACCGGTAGCAATGAGTGTGAGTCACAAAAAATAGACCTGTTTTGATTGACAGCGCTGAGAGATAACGAGTGGGTAGGATATTACATTGTTATAACAATACTGTACTTATTAACTTTTTATCTGATGAAATGGAATAATCTAGAAGTGATCTCATTTACAAATTAATTTCTGGTAATTTTTAGAAAATTTGGTGTCAAGAATTTTTGTAAGTGAATTTTGAAATACTGATTATAATAGATTACGCATTACGCAACTAAAAAAGTATAACATTTCGACTATGGTAAAGATAGTTTTTCATTTAGTATCAATTATGTTTGCGCTTTTATTATCGTTAAAATGTTACAAAAAGCATTTATTATTCCCCTTAAAGTACATATATGACTGGCTATTGTGTGTGACTACATCTACCAAGCGATAAATACCAAGGTATTATGAAATACTAGCAAACCCGGCGAACTCCGTTTCGCCACCAACTTATTTTCGTGAGGGATACTCACACCACGTACTGGCGCCATCTGCTCCACCACCACGCAAAACCATATTGGTTTGTAGTACATGCTATGTATCAGAGATGGCGCTGTATGTGAAAAATGATTTTCCCTGTTTTCCTGCTTTTCTGTTGAAATTTTTCCTGAATTTTGTTTGCTATAAACCTCACGGAGCCCGAGACCTTTCCAACGAATGCAAAACCGTGGAAATCGATTCGTGCGTTCTGAAATTATAGCGTCAGGAAGGAAAACCCGACTTATATTTATATTATAGATTAGTAAAAATATATAAGTAAAGGATTTCGTGTATAAATGATATTCTGTAATGAATATTTAATATATATTCGTGTAGCCAGTCAACTGTACTACATGTACTATATGTCACAATAGAGACACACAGACCAACAAAAAACTAATCACACGGTAACAAACATAGCAATAGGTCAAGAAAAAGTACCAGGGTAATATAAGTGACATGGTACATCGATAAGCGTGTGGACGTTGTCGCAGCATGACTCAACACCGCAACTAACAATGGCCATTGTAACGGAAGAGCAGCACGGCCATATTGTTTTACCGACTTTCTACTAACCTTCACTACTGATTGTGAAAAACTTCTGACACACAGGCGCGTGTCCCGACACGTGGGTGCACGATGTATAATACAGACCACGAATTGATATGGTGTTCGAACAAAATATTAAAACTATTTCTAAAGACAAGTGATTTAAAAAGTATATCGTAGATTAGATATCAATAAGATCTAAAGACAGAGATTCCTTAAAAGTGGTCTCTGTCAAGATGGTACTTCAAAATAAAACGTTGATTACAATTTAGGCGTGTGCTTAAGTATTATTATTAATTATAATATTTCATTTGAACTGAACTGAATCAGCCTGTACACGTCCCACTGCTGGTCAAAGACCTCTTCTCCATATAGGAGAATGTTTGGAGCATAATCTACAACAGAAGTCCACTGCGAGATGGCAGGTATTTTCCCTGTCATGAGTAACGATCGCTATCAGGTGTTTATAACAACAACCGGGACCGACGGCTTTACATGCTCTCCGAAGCATGGTGGGAAGACCCACAAGGACATACAACCAGAACCGAAACAAATATTTAAACAAATATAAATATCGGCCCCGAGCGGAAATCGAACCTGCCACCGCTGGCGTTGAGGCAACTACTCGCTACTACTACACCAGAACGGTAGTCATATTTATATACATATATTTCATTTAACTCTTACAATACTTACAATGCAAATTGATTACTATTGGTAGCGTGATGAATTCGATCCAGGTCTGGCATCAAGGTTATCTTCGATTCATCCTATTTATTTATTTACTTATACGGGAATAAGAAATTTAAATTATACATAAACCAAACAGCAACAAAAATATAACAAAAGACCTTCTCTAATTATTATCCCCAAAAATACCATCAAATATCTTCTTTGATAATTCAATGACAACTCTGCTTTTCCATCTCCATGAGCCTTAATAGGTAGTCTGCGTAGAATCCATAATTCAATAAGCTTGAGCCCAATATAACGAAATAGACTCACTTTTTAAAATAATCCAAACTAAGCTTGATGCAACCAAAGAGTAATTATTGCAATTATAACATAATGTTGCTTCTACTGTTCTCTTATATTTACGCGAATTTTACTCATTTGATTAAAAGTCTATATCGGATTTTATCGCGTTTATTTAAAACTTTATATTTTTACAATATTTTAAATTATTTCCCGACGTTTCGGACCCTTTACATCGTCCATGATCTCTGAGATCATGGACGATGATCATGGATCTGAGATCATGGAGAGATCATGGACGCTGTAAAGGGTCCGAAACGTCGGGAAATAATTTAAAATATTGTAAAAATATAAAGTTTTAAATAAACGCGATAAAATCCGATATAGACTTTTAATCAAATGTTGCTTCTAATCGTAAATCAAAGTAATTTAATTATTTCATCAATCTTCTACACGTAGTGCCACTGTTTCACGATCCAACAATTACATACCTGTGTAAATTGACTGATGTATGACATGACAGTATTTGATTGATGGACAAAATGTTTATTAAAATTGACTACGTATATAAATATTTGATGTAGGGAGTAAGACGAAGATGGTGCATGTCTGGTGCGCAGGTTTCAGGCCAGATTGAACGGCCGGCATTCTAAAAAAAATTTCTGACAGGTTTAATATTGTCAGTATTGAACCATTGTCAAAAGGTGCACATATGGACAAATCAATCACTCTTAGATGAACTATATTAAAAATACATTAATTTAGTGTGTCCACACCACTAAAATATTATCTGTAAAGGTGAAAATATGTAATTTCAATGTTCCTCGTTTTATTTTTAATAACTGAAAATAATGTAAACTATCATATCCATTCTTCATACGTTCTTACATCAAATACACTACAAATCTCAAGTATGACAATGAGTTACAAGTCAAGAGTTGCAGTGTCCTCATTCAGTGGTTCAGTAGGAGGAATCATGTCACGATACCGTACAATCTGAAAGGCTCATGACATAATTACAATAACAGTGACTCGCACTGACATAAGAAAACGTTGATGTTATGTGATTGCGCATATGGGTAGGAAAATCAAACGTCGCGTCGGTCGATTTTTCGTGATTTATGCCGTGAAAGTATTCAAACTAAACTTGTTTTAATATATACTTTTTTAATTAGTATTGATGAACTATTAATTTCGTTTCTTTATTTACAATTTAAATAAGTGTGAAAGGTAGCTTTGGTAGAACCTAAGCCAAGTGGTTAGATGATCTTAAAAGTCATAATTATCTTAAAGAGTCACTGTGTTCCAGAAGCGCGTGACTGTAGCATTGATCAATGAAGAAGACTTAATATGTCAATTAGTGGACACCCATCATCCATTACCGACGATGATTACGACCCGTTGAAATATTATCGAAGTGTATCATACCTCATCTGTATTAAGGAATTGTAGAAATTCAAAATAAAGAAATGTTAGAATGATATGAAGGTGATATGTTAGTATATTTTATGTATATATATTATATATTTTTGCCGCACGGTGACGGGAAGAAAAGAATAGTCCCGAACTCTTTCTTGCCGAGGTGTCGTAAAAATCGATTAAGGCAATATAATAGTGGTGCGAACAACTGTACACAAACCACGATGGTGACGGGCAGCAGCGTCACTGTACTCGTATTACACCACACATTCCGCTCACCAACGCACTTGCCAAGCGTGGCGAGTATAGCCAAACCTCCTTAAAGAAGATTTAGGCAGCCGAAGTTCAGCAGTGGACATCCAACGGTGATGTTGGATTTTTTCATTCTACCCTCAAAGATTTAAATACATTTACATCAACAGGCTGGATCAATCTATCAATTAAAGAATATTATATCTTTTCTATAAATACATATGCATTCTCTTCGTTCATTTAAATTTCTTTTATTTTTATCCACACCCCACAAACGTCCTCTCTTGTGTCTACATATATGTTATGAAATAATGATTTTAACGTAAAATCTACATTTTATGCAATACATTTATCTTCCAATTAATTATACAATTAAGTTTCAAATAGATTAATAATGTTTACCACGAGTATTTAATTTACAAGTAACAGACCGAAAAAAAAAATACAAATACTATTTACTTTATATAAATAATTTTAGTAAATAAAATATACATAGTCACTTGAAATAATACCAATTAATAATATTTCAAGTAAATAGAACATCTGGAAGCGATAGTTGTTTTCGAACGGAGTTGCTTGAATAATATAATATGCGAAGGTAAATTCGGTTCAGGTGGGTTTATGCATAGTCATGATCAGATCAATGTTTACTCGCGTCCGACGATTCGGTGAGAAACATCGAGACGCCTCGAATGTTGATATATCTATGTAATTGATATATACATATATGTAGTTGATAAGTAGCTCTCAATCAATTGTTCGATCGAGAAATATGTACATAATTTCTTATATCTCATGATGTCTTTATATATCATGATTTCGTGCTGATATTTAAGTATGTTTATTATTATTAATAGTATATTAAAAGAGTTAACGTCTTCCGTTAGCTTGATTCCTCACACCGTTCCAATGTTGGATTTGTAAATGTATATACGAGAACCTACATATCTCAGGATTTCTTCCAAGACATGAATACCTATTTGTTATATGAAAAACGCAAAGGTTCTATTCTGGATTTAAGCCCGAATAGCGTTAATAATTTAGTTTGCTGTGGAAGGATATAGGATAAAAAATGTCTGGGTAAATCTCGTAAGATTTATAAGCCATACAAGTCAACCAACATTTGGTACTCAAGAGAGGTGAAACCATGCAAAATGTCTAGTATAAAATTAATAACAATATTCTATGATTTTTCCATTTGTTTTTCAATTATGTACATACATATACTCGTACACTTGATCATATACTTAAACAAGATGATTGATGGGAGCAGATCAAAATATCTTTATAAAAAATCTGATAATCGTTTTACTATATACTCGTAATAAAAGATTTAAGATTCTGGTTTCCATGCAGAACCAACAATAAAATAATTCAGAAGCTCTACTCTGTATTGACAATTTTCCAAAGTGTCACTGTTGACTTTTTTGCTGGTTTTCTAGCGCCATCTTTAGTCAGAGTCCAGTGGCAGCTTTAACTATAATATATTATTGTTAAAAGATCAAATGCTTTTGAAACGCAGTTGAACAAAATAAACGTTTAATTTTTATTAAATAAAACAATCAAAAATGTAATGATTATAAACATTGACACCAATATTCACTCTGCCTATCTTTATGTGGCAGTGAAGCCTACTTGTAATTGAATAAAGCAAATTTTTATTTATTTGACGTATTTAGTAACGTGACAGTAAAAATAGCTTCAGTCTAGACTATAATCGTCAGCGACCGATCGGTTCGTGTTAACCAAAAACTTGCAAATCCGAAAACCGTGTAACATTACCGATTCCGAATACTAATACGCGTCATAAACGTCGGACAGCCGATCGAAGATAAACGCGGAATCAATTAATATTGAACAGCGATGACGTTTTAGAAGGTTTTTCCAGTAAAACGTTTTAATATTTATGAATACTACTATAGAAATTTCATGTACTGTCCTTACGTTACTCGATATGCATTTTATTAATTCGATATCAATTATTTTATTGAATAAAGTATTATTTAAATGTGTGCATTTTTAATAAACATAACTTACAAACAAAATTGAAATAGGTAACTGAACCAGCCTGTAAACAACCCACTGCTGGACAAAGGGCTCTTCTTTTTATAGAAGAAGGAACCCGCTGGTTCACTGCGGGTTAGCGGATTATTTCGCTATCAGATGTATTTGATATGTAGTGAAACTCATAAGGACATATCGCTCATTCGGAGCGACAGTGACACAAATGCAAATTAGTTAACTTTACACCAGATCAGAATAAAGATTATTTTATAGTTCAAAAGAAGATTCTGAAGCATTATTACGGCTAATTATTATTTTAAAATTGTTTTATTACAGCTGGATATTGTGACATTTTCACTACCAACGCAGATGTTTATGCATAGTATTTTGCCATTAATAAGTCATTTTCGCGTATTTTTGCAAACGTGTCACTGTCGCTCCAAATGAGCAATACACCCAGACCAGAAACAAATATTTGTACAAATACAATATCTGCCCCGAACGAGAATCGAACCCGAGACCGCTGGGGTTAAGGCGACTACAAGCACCACTACACTAGAACGGTTGCTAAATATTCGTAGATAATTGTGGTGTAAATCATGTACGAGGGAAATGGTGACAAGAATACTGGCAGCGTTTTGCCGTTGAATTGCAATTTCGATTCTCTAAAAAAATATATTCCAAACAAATCTCTCCTATTACCATTGTAAGATATGAGTCGTGGAGTCAAGTGTTTGTCAATTTTAGGAAGAGTAATATAATTATAAATGTTATGTACATATAGTATAAATAGCTTTATACAGTATGATAAACTTTATTTTTTAAGAATTTTTTATCATAGACTTTGAATTTAAAAATGACTTCCAATACATTACTTGTAATGAAATATTACATTAAAATTTAATTCGAGTTTCTATGTTTGAACATTCGTTACACACTTTATTTGAACATCTCTCCTTCTATATTTTTTGACACACTTGGTAATAATAATTTATTCTTTCTTTGAGACCAATCTTCCAAGTCGTAACATTATGCAATAAAAGAAAATTCGTTTCTTAAAGCACACTAATCTCAGCACCGATTTAAAAAATGTATATTATTGATAGATAAATCAATCTTTAGACTCAGAAATAATTAAATTTTTAAGCTATAATATCACACTATGATTTTTGAGGGTTGTAGCCATAAATACCAGCACGGCAAGTATCAAAATTAAATACGTTTATTAAAATACACGACCGAACTTTCTGGTGTCAAATGCATTTGTGCAAATATTTGTCTCCGTTCTGGGTGTAGGTCTTTGTAGGTTTCCCCACCGTGTCTCGTAGAGCACGTAAAACCGTCGGTTCCAGTTGTTATCATAGAAACCCGATAACGATCGTTACTCGTGGTAGGATTATTATCAACCAACCCGCAGTGAGACAACATAATAGATTAAGCTCAAACTCTTCTTCTAGATGGAGAAGAGGCCTTCGCCCAGCAGTGGGACGTTAACAGGCTGATTCGGTTCATATCAGTTCATTAAAACACAATTACAGACGTTAACACTGTCAACGCCACTGATGTTTTCTTACAAATAATATGTTAAAACAAACCAGATGTACCATTATACGGATATGGTAATCAACCATAATTATCGCAAAAAAATATACGGGTTTTAAAGCTTACGAAACTTACATACCATTTTAACTCACAGATGTTTCTGAGATACGGGTCTTAAGAATTCCAGTCAAGGTGTCAAAAGGACCCCATGTAAAAACGACAATTTAAAAGTGCAGTACTTAATAGGCCTCTATATCTTTATTAGGCAGAAGGGTTAAACGAGAATTGTGCGCAATAAACGAAATGAAATAGTTAACCCTGCAGCGGTCTTCACACTCAGTTTAATTTAGTTAACTGTTTCGCAGCGCCCCGAGCGATGCAAGGGTTAAGCCGTTTCGATTGTCGATATGATTTTGATACTTGATAAATTTATGGTACTATGCTTTATTTAAGTGTATTGAATAATCTTGAACCGTTAGTAATTTTTGCTATAAAGTAATTTTTGGATAATTCCACCTTATTATAATTTTAGATACTATTGTTACAAGCTATTTTACATTAAGGTAGGTTTTTTAATCCTTGGATAATATATTTTTAAGGACAATTGGCGCAGTGATTAAAGCAACTGGCTGTTGAGCGCAACACTACAAACAGTAGCGAGTGTTCGCAGATTCGATTAAATGACAAATATTTGGATGGATCATACAATTTTCTATACTGTCATACAAGACTTGTCGTGGTCTCGGTGTGCGTATGAACCCCCGACAGAGAGTTCTCACCCTCTGGGAGCCGATATGCGAGACTAGAATATTCACATAACATTTTTTTTTAATATAATTATTGGTGTAATTATATTTATCGACATCGTACATCACTACGTAAACGTTTTCATCGCTGACTAATTTATATAGAGTCGCTGCACCCTCTCTGTTTAAAAGCTTATAATCGCGCGATGAAAATTCCGTTGATTAATAGACTAACATCCAACATCACCCGACATTACCCGACATCGCAAAAATTTTTAGATCTAAAAATTATTGAGCCTTAAAATATTATAAATAAAACTTATTTTAATCGTAATATTTTTAGTCTTACCTATATCTTAATATTTCCAGTTTAGACCAGTTGTCTTTTAAGTTTACAGTATTAAAAATATTTCTCGCTAAAATAATTATTAAAATAAGGAAGTCTTATTTTATTCGTTGTTTGAACCGGTCACCTATTCCCATCGTTACCTTGGAACTGTCACTTCTTCCTATTCACTATTTCAGCAAATACCACATTCGTGGTATCTCTGGCATTACACGTGTCTATGGGTGGTTGTATGCTATGTATTTGCTGCTGTGCAGATATTTTTATTTGAAGAAATATTTGTTTCTAGTGGAGGACTGTATGTCCTCCACTAGAAACAAATCTCTTCTGGGTCTGTGGTCTGGGTCTTGTGGGTCTCCCTACCGTGCCTCAGAGAGCACGTAAAGCTGTCAATTCTGGTTTTTATCATAGACTTCTGATAGCGGCAGTTACTTATAGTAAATTATCCGCCAACGTGCAGTGGAACAGCTTGGTGCCCAGCTGTATAACCTTTTAGACATAGACTCGCGGTTTTCAAACATAGTTTATTTTTAAAGATAAAAACGGCTTCATAGAGGCACTGAGTCTTTTCTTAGACTGAGTCTCGTAGTGACCACGGACCACGTAACTGGTACGAAATATCGAGAAAATCGTAAAAAAAAACTATATCGTTTTTATGTTTAAAAATAAAAAAATAAAAATACTTTTGTGCTTTTGATTGATTTTTGATCACTTAACATTAGATGACGTGCTAATTTTCTTGATACTTCATAAAATAAGAGTCACTTTTTTCAGTAATAACCTTTAATATTTTAAAATAAGGTAGACGGTACCTGTATCTCTTACAGTATTTCTCAAATTATGCAAATTCATCCATTATACATTATCAAGTGTATCATTCTTTATGAAACGAGATGGGTCTCAATTAAATTACGTAACAATAATCAGACTAACTTCCACCACACCTACACTACTAGTTTCATATTAAAATGTACCCATTTACACGATGTCGTATAGGCTTTATTAAAATTAAAAGTTTAAACTTACAATTTCTAAAATAACTATATATTTTACTATATAAAACTATAATTACTTTAATTACTATTAATCTGAAAAAAGAACTATTTTCTTTTAAAAAAATTTTAATTAATTTAATACTCTTACTACCTTAATTGTTTAGATAGTCTGTATTTTTATACAAAGATAAAAAGAAATTTAACGGAAGCTATTTTTTATGTTATACGAAGTGCTTAAAAATTATTTCAAATAACTTAATACCAAGGAATTTATATACAATCTGAAATGCGCACGTGCACTCAAGACTCTTTTCTTGATTGCATCAATTGCATTGGATTGCATCTCTTTCTACCATTGATTCTAGGCAACTCGTAAGAAAGAGACAAAATACCAGTAGCCAACGAAATGCTAGTAACGTTTTTTTTCACTTTACATGTTGGAAACAAAAATGTTAACCTTATGACAGTTAACTCAAGGTTCATATTTGAATATACAATTTTATTAAGTGAGCGTTCCAGTTATGATATAAATTCCTTCCTTAATACATACAAAATAATCGACAATTTAACAAATAACAACGTAAAGTAAGGAAATTTGCCTTTCGTCAATCTTTCATTTCATTTTTTTCATTCATACATTCATTGGAATTTAATCTTTTCACGTGTATTTTCATAATAACTAATTATATAAAAAATAAAAAATATTACACAATAGAGTAAAAATACATTTTGATAAAAATGTAAACGGTGTACAGATTATACACGAAGAAGTAAATTATAATCATTCGATTGAACCGGCCCACCGTCACATCGACTAACTAACGATTACCGATATTAAATCGATTCCATAAATCGTTCGATATAAATCATAATCGAGCGATATTTCGCTACAGACTACGAGTAAGTAATGACGTAATGGTTCTTAAACATGAAAATCAATCAGCGTACTTTGTTGGAAGATTTGTGATAATTTAAATATAAATATTCACTATAAACAATATTATTATTTACATCTGATTGACGGATTTAAGTAATGTCTCTTTATTATTGTAACTAAGCTCTCCGTGCGGTTCCACCTGTTTTTACTACCAGAAATAAACTGAATTGAACTGAATCAACTTATAAACAACCCACTGCTGGGCGAAGGCCTCTTCTCCATTAAGAAGAAGGATTGGAGCTTAATCCACCATACTGCTCCACTGCGGGTTGACGAATTATTTCTCTACAGTGTGTAAATGTCGCTATCGGGTGTCTATGATAACAACCAGGACCGACGCCTTTACGTGCTCTCCGAGGAATAGTGGGGAGACCTACAAGGACACATACATCCCGACCTGAAACAAATATTTGTACGAGTGGGAAACGAACACTCTACCACTGGCTTTACGACAGCTATGTAGCTAACATGAATCAGTGGAATTTCACTATTTTTAAGTGACTATTCACTTTTTATCACTATAAGAATCATACCACGTAGAATTAGTGAATATTCAATATTTGAATATGTGAATATCAGAGTCCCCAGATTTGATCATTTACCTAATGTGTATGTGTATTAGTGAGTACCTATTCACTAGGCCGTAACTTGTTATTGAAATTCACTGCTACGTAGTGAATACAGCTTCACTAACGTAATTAATGAAAATTCAGTGATTTATGTTTAGAGAGTATGAAAATTGTAGTGCAATCGTAACTTAGTCGTTTTGTGTCAAGTTTTCAATTGTTCAATTGTTTTCAAATGTTCAATTTAAGACCACTTTTCACGCGAAACTCTATGTTGCCTAAGGGCCAAAACACATAACGGCGTTGCGGCGCCGCAACGCTAAAATCGGCGGTGGCGGCACCGCCAATTTTAGCGGCGCGGCACCGCCAATTCCGGCGTTGTGACGTCATACTTGTTGACCATGATTTATTGACATTTTGTGTCTATTTTTATATTTTATTTTTTTGTGTCTTTATTAGACATGGGTATCTCAATGAATTTTTATGAACTGCAGATAAGCTCATGAGCCATATGCTTGAACCGGAGCTGTGAAACGGCTCACAGTTCAGCTCAATTGTTGTTATAGGTATTGTTACTTTTAACCACTTTTAACTATTAGATTTACAGCTAATTTATGACTCGGTTCAAAAAATGACATGTATGATGTACCTAAATTATAAATATGTAAATTAATTTTATGCTAATTTCATCCATATGATAAATGCTAAAGTGAGTTTTTTTGTTTGTTACGCTTTTACGCCTTAACTATTAACCTGAATCCCGATCATCATGAAATTCTGCATACCAGTTTTCTGGGGTACAGAAAAGTACATAGAGTACCTACTTTACGTACCGACTACCGTTGGTGCCTGTACCATGCGAGCGGAGCCGCGGACAAAACCTATTTATTTATATTTAATCTATAAAACTAATATAGTAAGATATTAATTTATGTATCACTTTGTTTCAATTTTGTTTAGGCTTTATGAGACAAAATTTGTTTAAAATTCTACCAGCATACAAACTTGATTCACAAAATTATTTCCGGTACAAAGGATTACTTTTTATGCATTCTACTAAATAACAACTTCACAAACAATAATCAACAAATTTCACGTGAACTATAATATTTAAAATAATTAAATTAATATCCACAATAAAAAATCACGAAGAACTGGTTACCCTACAACAACGCTCTTTTTCGCGGCGCCGCAACGCCGCAACGCAAACTGCCGATTTTAGCGTTGCGTCGCCGCAACGCCGTTATGTGTTTTGGCTCTAAGCAAGATTAGGTTGTGAAGAAAACCAGTATTTTCTTCTCCTTGGTTGGTTAATGGTTAAAAAATATTAAAAAACGTTTTTTCCTTAAATTAACGCGGGTCAAACCGCGGGGCACAGCTAGTGTTAAATAAATCTGTATCAAATACAAATAGCTACATATAAAATTGTATTTCATAATTGTTGTACGCTACCGCCTACCGGTATATAATTTATTGTCATTACAAGACACTTTATATTCATCGTTTTGACACACAATACGTGTCATTACACAACAAATATACTCAATAGGTTTTATTTACAGACACAAATATATTTACACTATATTTGAGTGTAAATCTAAACATATTATGGAATGTTTTGTATCCAAAATTTACCGTACCGGAAGTCACACGGCTAATTAAACTAAGATCGAGTGAAATCGATATTACATACAATTTTATTAAAATTAAATAAAAAATTATTCAAAATAATAATGTTTATGACTTTAAATATAATAATATGTTAAAAAATAATATTTAATATTAATATATAAGATTAATACCCAACAATTCGTCACAGAGATATTGGCTATCAGCTTATTATAGGAATTAATATATAAAATTGGAAAAGGATTAAAACACTCCCTATTTTAACTCCACAGGGGATGCATTTAAAAAAAACCCCTTTCTAATTCTAACAACATAGAATTTATTTTCTAAGTTTCACTTTGTCGTGCGTAGAAAATTCTTTCGATCAATTATTTTCTATTTTCATTTCATTTAAAATTAATTTCTATTTCATTAAAAATTAATTAGTGTTACATTTATAGCCTTAATTATGAACAGGTAATAAAGGCGAGTTCTTTCGCATTTTCATAAAATCAGTCTTGCATTATTTTAAATTTTCAAGCTAATTATAAAAATACAAATTTGTAAAAATCTTGTTCTGCTACAGTAGTGTAAGAACAACGCCAATTAATATTTAGTAAAAAATACTCATTTTATGAAAGTGACCTCGCTATTATTTTATTAGTATAGAGTACCTATCCGATAGATATGCCGAGATTTACTCGAACCCTAATAAACTTTTCCTGGAGAACTCCACTTCTACATTCAAAATACTCTATATTTTTATCGAAATCATTTGAGTTGCTTAAGAATTTCTAATACAGAAGAGAAGGTAAATATAAGAAACTATTTCCATCACTACCAACCATCACATCAGCCGTAGGATGTCCACTGCTGAACATAGACTTCCCTCATCATATCTCGGGGGATTTGACAATACTCGCCTGTTTTAGCAGGATATGGTGACGCTGCTGCTCATCACCACCCTGGTTTGTTTACAGTCATTCACACCACTATGGCCTTAGTCTCCCTTTACGACACCTCGGCAAGAAAGAGGTCGGGATTATACTTCTCTGCCGGTCACCGCACGGCTACTACTACTACTACTAGGAATTATTTCACTGTGGCAAAATAATTACAGCACAGTTAATTATTTTTAGAACAGAACCATATTTAAAAAAGGCAGCAGGCCTATTTTAAACGCAATAAACAATTTTACTAGTAAATTTATCGTTTAAAACAGCAATATTTAGCTCGGGTCAGTCCGAGATAACAGCGTGCGAGGTAAAAAGTTGGTATCTGCGGGGAACAGAGCCAGCGGTATTGTTTAGCGGTTTCGTCCAAAAGTCAACAGCCGCAATACAAAGGCATTTATTGTACGAATTTCACGCTTTCCAGTGGGGTTAGGAATGGTGGGTGCAGTGATTTTGATACTTGTGTTATATTTTTATTCATATTTTATTTAAGGTATTTTTGTGTGTAACGTTTGCCAGTGTGATATTTTTGTGTTAGATCTATTTTTTTTATATATATATTCGAAGGGGTATTGATTTAAAACTAAAATTGTAGTAGTGTTATTCTAATTCCGTTTATCGCTTTTAAAAAAAAGTTTTGCAGTTTTTTTTAACTATTTTTATTATCATGTGTAAATAAATAATAAAATTATGTTCATAATAAAAAAACACAACAAAAAAATCAGAATCCTAGATATCAAATCTTAACCACAATATATTGACCAGTATCAAGAATGTTCGTACCATCTACAGTACCCCTGCGCGAATCGCGGTGCGATGCAAGTACTGAAGGGTTGCATCACCGTACCCCACAAAATTTCGTCACGGGTGTTCCCGCTCAACTGGCTACCCTATAAATACCACAGATAATAAAACTATGCCGCAAAAACTGTGATACTGCTTATAAGGTCCACATTTTTCGAAATATATTTTTAAGCTGTGACAATTTGTTCTTTAAAGCTCCCCCTCCGTCACGCCGTGAATAAAAATTACTAATTTTTATTTTCAACAATGGCCATTGACTATTTTCTAGTGTAAACAAATTGTTCCATTCTTGCAGTTTTGACGTGCTTTGTTAGCGGTTTGTTTGCGATATTCAAAGTAACTATTGGGAGATTTTGATTTTAAACAATTTTAATTTTAAACGTGTAAATATTTACTTTTGGATATCAGTTATTTTATTAAGTAATTTAAAATTTAATTTTCAAAATATATTTATAATTAACTATTTTTGTACGTGTATTACCAAATATACAAATTATTATTTTCCAAACAAGTTTGATTGTTTGTTTGTTTGTATGTATGTTTTTTAATGATCACGGGAATAGACTATAAAAACCACGCTATAACTCACCAAAGCAAAGCAGTAAACGTAGATATCATAATGAAACGATCTTAAATCTATATAAAAATTCACTATATTTATAATATATTAATTCTTTTTTAGTTACTGAAACTAGGTAGATACTTTCCACTGATTCGGAATGCAGAATCTACTGCAAATAATCACGAGGAGACACGGAAAATAATCGATATTGTTAATGTACTGTAAGGCGATTTTAACCATATATATAATGAAAAATACGTCGACGAGTGTCTGAAGATCCAGGATTATAAATGCCGCGAATGGCTTTTTAAAGTAGTGAATACAATTTCTATGTACCTTAAAAATAATTGTGCTCTACTTTACTGTAATTTAAAATCCTGTTATTGTCTGTATCTGATTTAGGCATGTAATTACATAAAAATACTACCTTGAACTGAATCGAACCGAATCAGCCTGTAAACGTCCCACTACTGGGCAAAGGCCTCCATTCCATACTGGAGAAGTGTTAGAGCCTAATCCGCTCCACTACAGGTTGGCGGATATTTTTCCCTACCTTCTACTCACCGAGGCACGGTGGGGAGACCCACAAGGACACACACCCTGACTAGAAACATTACTACAAATACAAATATCTGCCCCGAGCGAGAATCAAACATGCGACCGCCTCGTTGACGAAATTATTTGCACCACTAACCAGAATGGTTGTCATAAAAATGCTACCTTAACCTGCCTTTAAGTAATTACTTCGTCAAAGACTATTATAATAATACCAAAATTCTTCATTCTATGTCTCCAGATAAAATACATTTAAGAAGTCTTAATTAACTTTATTATTCTAGTACTTATTGACGTGGTATGGGCTTAAATCTTGAAGAGAAAATTTAAAATGAGCAAATGTCATATCCCTTTGTGTCTACATCACTTCGTCAGCAAAATGTAGTGCTCGAGTGACGTTTTCAAAAATTGCTCGCTTGGCATGGTTCCTTGGCAACGTTATTTTGCATTTTTTCAAGGGAAAGTAATCCTTATTTTGCGAGTGATTGTGTTAAATGTGGACGCAAAGTTACGTTGGCAGTGCACCGGAGTTTGCACACTTGACGTCGTGTGTCATGACACTGTGGAATCATTGAATCAGTGAGTTCTTGTGTTTCGAAGGGCATTCGGTTGGATAATATAAATATGATTTTTAATGGCTTTTCTAAGTTTGATGATACTCAAAAGTTACTCCTTCGAAATGTCTGCGACTTTAAAGAGATACAATTTAAACTGGACCAAAAAATGATTATTTTTTTAACGATACTGTGAAAATATCATTCATGATGATAAAGAGGAAATTATCGTGAAAATTTGAGCCCTCAATAATAATATTAAGGAGTGTATCGTTACGACTATTGGTTCTTTTTTTTAATAGTAATCGCATTAATTTACTCAAAACTCGTCAATTATCTATCTGAAAATTTTGAGCGATGCGTATTCTTAAAGGAAATTAAATTTCCTAGAAAAAAGTTTTCTTAGTAAATTAATGTAAAACAAGCTCTACTATTATCAATTATATAAAAACAATATCTACTATTATCCTTTCCAAGATCGGTTTCTTTTCTTAGCGCGTTTTCAGCGCCACTGGGTGTATATACGCCATACACTGAACTAAAGAATTAAAATTTAAACAAATAATTTAATTTAATCAAAACAGACTGATTTCATAAACGTCTCATTACTGGACAAGGCCTCTTCTCCATATTTATTAGAAAAAGGATGGAACTTAATTTACCACGCTGCTCCACTGCCGGCTTGCAGATAATTTCTTTATCAAAAGTAACGATCGCTATCATTTGTTTATAACAACTGGCACCGACGACTTTATGTGCAAAAAAAAACGAGTATGTATAAAATACAAGCATATGCCCCGAGCGGGAATTGCAAATACGACCGCCAGCGTTAAGTCGACATCTTACCACTACAGAACGGAAAACGTCTAACAAGTTTTGAGTGATTGATTGACAATTATTTTTAGTATATGTTTCATATAGTTCATGCATTCATTCATTCATCATAGCTTTCGATGGTGCCAAAAGAGGACGAATAATTTCACCAATATCACTTAGGGTAACTTGCATGATTATAGTCGAAAGGAATAATAAATCGTTTTAAGGATATGCAGAAAGTGATATTATAGACCAACCACAATCACTAAAGCGTCTTCTTCAAATGTTTTCCCCGAGTAATTTCAAATCGAACAGTTGTTTGTAATAAAGTTTACGAATTTATTGAACGAGAGAAAATCGACATATTTGATTTATTTCACACGTATTAAGATGAATTATTAATCTAAGTACAATTTCAAATCAACAACTTTCAAGCCTAAACATCATAACCAACAAGTTTACTACCAGACAAAATTCAATCTTATTGTTTTGATTACTGAGTTGTATTTCCTATGAGAGCAGTGTGTATATGTTGCATTAGTCATGTCGTAGTGGTGAGGTGAGGGCGATTGGTGGTGCGCCATATGTGGTCAATTTCCAGTGGATGTTCCGTCGTCTGCTGAATTACCTCTAATCCGAACCATTATGTCAACACTTTTATATAAATTTAACGAGATTAACGCGTTTCATTTTGGGGGACTTAAAATTTAAGTAAAGCGAACGTTAGCGCTACACTATGATCTACCGTTCATGTTTTTATTACACATTTGTACTGCATTATTTTTTAATTAACTTGTTGAATATGCACTAAGATTGTAAAGCGTAAAGGACATTGAAATAAAATGAACTGAATTCAATTTAGAAGAACTTAAACAGCCTGTAATCACTCCACTGTTGGAAAAATCCTCATATTTTGTAGAAAAGAAAGGTTGGATCTTAACCGCCATGCTGCTCCACTGCTGATTGAAGGATAATTACCATATCAAGAGAAACAATCATTATCAGGTATTTATGACATCAAACGGGATCGACTGCTTGACCTTCTCTTCAAGAGACGGTGGAGAGACTAACAAGGCCACTATTCCTAGGTATAATATTTTACTGTAAGAAATATCTTAGATGACTAAAACTGAACAAATGTCTAGATTACCTAATTTGATATGAGTGAATCTACAAAAATCAAACACAATAAGCCGTAGCAAAATAAAATTAGATTCAACGCTGATTTTAAGAAATTTAAACAAGAAATTGTTATTAGCAAACAGTATTCAAAATACATATGTATATTATATATTGTTAGATAATACGTAATCAAAATAGGTAGACCTAATCCAATCCGCTTCACTCCCTATATAATTGCAGATGCAGACAATAAAGGGTTAGATATTGACATTACGGCCCTTCTGTTTGCGGTTATTGTTTTCTTGATTTCAGAGCGACACTAATTAATTTACTGGAATAGGGACGATAAGGGCAAAACATCTTTGTTCTTATTAACTTTCGAAAATAAGATTTTATATTAAATAGAAAAAAAAGAAAAATAAAACAATTTTTCTCAATTATAGCAGTCATTAATATTCATTAACCGTTCTTCATATTGACACAATTTTTTCGGACTTCTGTATCTCATAATTTTTCAGATTTTTTGTTACAAGATACGATAAAATTGACTCGTATTGAAAGTCTGATTTCGCACATTTTTTTTTTCAAATTTTTCGAAATTCAAATAAGATTTTTCCGATTCCTGTGAATATCATGAAACACTAACAAGTTCCACTTAGTCGTTTTGTTCGTGTAATATTCTGAACGACTAACGAGTGACTGTCGATTGGTATGTGTTTTGAGAGCGACATCCTCTGATTTTGTGGTCTGTCATGATATCGTTTAGTATGGTTTGTACACGGCAAAATCTCATGTTGAATATTTAGAATTGTTTTTCGTATACTAATAAGTAATAAAAATTTTTTTCATGATCCAGCCTAGTTTATAGGAGTTTTGAGAAGATAATGACAAAATAATAGAAACATATTCTATTATCTGTTTATGTATGTATTTATATGTATTAAATACTCGTATGTTTAACAGAATGATTTTTAATAATATTATTATCTTATTTTGCCTTTCTTGAAAATCTATTTTCTCAATTTCCGATTTTGTGCACCTTCAAACGTCCGCTCTACAAGAACGTCATAGCCAAAGTCAACCTGGCTTGTAGAGAAAGCTTTTCGCATTAATCCCGCCTTTTTTACAATTTAATTTTATGTTATGCAATAAAGTATGAATAAATAAATAAATTAATATATTATATTAATGAGATTTAATTTTTAAAAAATCTATATACATAGATATAAATTTTTTTACATATTTTATTATTAACAATACATATTACATATTAAAATGAGGTCCAAAATTAATGAAGTTTCTATTTACAAAAATACTTTAAAAATAAAAATTAAAATTAACCACGCTTATTTAAAAGACATTTAAATAACGTCCTGTAACAAATTAAACAATAAGTAAAACAAAAGATTAATAATAACAAAAACATCGTCCGCGGCTTCACCGCGACAGCTTGTTGAAATCAAATTATAAAGTGAGGGGAATCAGGGCGATGATTATGATGGATTATGACGCAAAGTGTATGAAGAAATCGGGAGAAATGTATCGGAGACAGTAAAAGAGAGTTCTAGTTGTAGTTCAGTGGAACAATGAATATAGTAGAATATATAACAAAAAAGACCTCTAAATTCTTTGTATATATACGTATATCCCCCCAGACTTGTGACGGGAATCGAACTCACGACCGCGGAACAGAAAGCAGGGCCACTGTCAACTGTGTCAACGGGCCAGTTAAGATAAAATTACTCACAATTTCTTAATAAAAGTGTAATCTCGTCAAATTGAAACTAGCGGTGTATAAGAATGAGTAAAATTTATGTTTCAAAACCGATTAAACCACTCGGCAATCTTAAAAAATACATTCAATAATAACGTATTTAAAATTTCGATTGACAATAAAAAAATAGCTTGACCTTTCAAAATGTTCATTCTTGAAAACATTCTTTGGTATTTTTATTCGAAAATAAAATAATCGGAAGCATTAAAAAAGCTTACTAAGCGTCAAATAAACATTAAAAATAAATGAATCCCATAATAACACGTCAACACCACCACGCCACTTAAAACATTGTCTCACACAGCTACCTCCATAACTTATTACACCAGAATCACCATGTAAAGTTACCAAACACCATAAGTTTCCATTAAAACAAGAAACACACCTTAATATTCCACATACACACCCTCAATTCTCCAGATACGTAACTCGAACCATTACAACAATATCTTAGTTAGATGAACCACAAAACGCAGCCAACAACTCCTCACTAACTCAGTCAGTACAAAGTTTCATACTGTTACAGATGTTAATGTTTTACAAATCCTTGATTATTAACATTAAATTTATCTTTTCGAATAAAGATAGAAATATATAAGTTTATATCCATATTCAGTAACCAAATGCATACTTCTTGAATTATTTCCTAAAAAGGAGTCAATTGGGAATTAAACTGTCATAGAGCCAATTTTATATTGTCAAAATAAAGATATTTTATAAAGTTTTTAAGATAAAAGTGATTTCAAAATTTTCACTAATTACAGAACTTAAACAATAAAATTAAAAATGAACGATAAATTTGAAACATAATCTCTTAACATTGTAAATAATTTAATGTACAGTATAAAGCGAAACGCTCCCCAAATCTGTGGCAACAATATCCCTGTACGCCTGTCAACCGCAAGTGTTGCGTATATTGAGAACTCGGTCGTGTTTAGGCGGTATTACATCTGTAACGGAAAAAACGATGAAATAAAATCTAAAACTCAACTTTACTTTCGATATTATACATATTCTAGATTTTAGTACGAAATATTAATAAAATTGTTCAAAGAGAATGTAATGCTTTTTTTTAACCATAACAAAATCTAATTTTCTCTCTCACGGTCTTTTAACATTGAGATTGTGATAATCCTAAACCCCTTAAATAAAAATAAACACTGCTTGTTACTTTAAAAATAAGTATTAATTCAAACGTGTAATTGGATTACTAAAATTAACTACAGATATCCTACAATAATTGATGAACTTAGCGATTTTCACTACAGTCTACAGTTTTTTTAAGTTGCTAATTTAAAAGGTCACGATCCCTACTTAATTAGCGATCTGAGACTTGTGTAAAGTACGCTTTATACAGGATAATTTGATTGTATGAAAAGTTTATAAAATCTAATCTAAAATAAATGACTAAAAATATAAAAAGAGAAAATTCTAATTATAAAAAAAAGATTTCTTAATTTACTTCAAATAAATCTTGTCATTTATCCTTCCTTTTCTGTTTTTCTAGCGTATTTACTTTTAGGTCCTTTGGCTTTGCCCTAAAGATTCCTTACCGACCGCAATCGGCACGGAGCGGTTTTATCGAGTGTGACGAGAAGATTGGCGCTTTCAAAAAAGCGCACTTTAATTTTGGGCGCCGTCCCGCATCCCGCGCCGCGTCCCGCTCTCCCTCATCCCGGCACCGCGTCCCGGCGGCCGTGCGTGACGCCCGACTTATTTGATTACCTATAAAACGTTCTCAGCCGCTGCCAAGACATTTCGCTACGACCTAATACTTGATCTGAATACGTTATTAATTTCATTATTTTTTTACGCATTAAATCTCTTCAAAGAGCTCAAAGACTAAACATTTGTAAATTCAAATGTTTAGTCTTTAAACTCTGTGGACGACGTTTTGTCTCGAGTAAAATTTAAGTTTTTAAGATCAGATTCAAA
Organism: Euphydryas editha; assembly: GCA_036937285.1. Lineage (NCBI taxonomy): Eukaryota > Metazoa > Arthropoda > Insecta > Lepidoptera > Nymphalidae > Euphydryas > Euphydryas editha. The sequence goes on along the minus strand of JAUPFZ010000007.1, from coordinate 571,640 downwards.
CAAGATGATTATGAAAATCGAATGTATCACATGAATTTGAAAGAATTAGAAAGATACGATGATGTACACTTATTATTTATCTATGTATGTGTTTTGTTTTTGTATAGATCTTTAATAAATACCTGTTTAGTAGCTTAAAATAAGCTTCATAAGCTCTATATAGAAGAGCACTTTGTCTAGTGTTTCAAGTAAGTTCAATTATGAGCTATGCTATACGATTCTTGCAGCTCCGTTCATCTATTTTATTAGGTAGTATATTCTATAGACGAAACATTCAACTGTACTGAATTAACCTGTAAACAACCCACTGCTGGGCAAAGGCTTCTTCTCCATATAGAAGAAGGGTTAGACCTTAATCAACCACGCTGCCCCACTGCGGGTTGGCGAATGATTTTCCTACAATGAGTAAAGGTCTCTACCAGATGTCTATGATAACAACCGGGATCGAGGGCTTTACGTGCTCTCCGAGGCACGGTGGGGAGACCCACAATACACCCAGACCAGAAATAAATATTTTGACAAATATAAATACCTGCCCCGAGCGGGAATCAAACCCGCGACCGCTGGTGTTAGGGCGACTACACGCACCACTACACCAGAATGGTTGTAAAATACTCAACGTTCAAATGAAGATCGAATCAATTATCGATCGCGAGTTTAAGCAAAGGTTTCAATTTTTTTTTTTTTTTAATTAATAATATCTTATCTTGCAATAATATTTTACCACCTAAGAAAATATATTTTTGAAGAGATTTTGTCCGTGCTGTTACAAATGTCAATTTAGCGACTTAATTTTTGACTCGTAATGCAGATTCGCAAAGTTAACTATATAATTGATTGAAGATACCTATAAATATTTTCAAAAAAAAAAAAAAAACTTAAAAAATGCAACAGCCCCAATAGCGTTTCTTACTAAATAATGAGGAACAATAATAACACGTTCCCGCAGGACATAAACACAAGTTCGCAGAACTAGGGCCATCTCCCCAAACTAATGGGCCAGCAATCGATATTGGAGTTTTTTGTGTGCCCTTCGGCGACAGACAAATTGTCTTGCAAGAAGAAATTAATTTGACAAGTCTACGAGCAGCCCCTAGACGCTGTATTAATTTATTTGGACGAGTAAAAATGTGGTTTCGGTCAGGGGCGAAGTTCGTGCGATGCTTGGGGAACTTCAAGATGAATTTTATTGCGTTTCAAACTGCTTCTTCTAAGAGTACATCATTAAATTATGTAATTTCCTGCAGTTTCAATTTAATAGGCTATAAATTTAAATTTACTGATATTACTTACAGTATATTTTATTTATTTTGATTATTGTAAATAACTAATGACATTATTTTAAAAAAATCAGATAATTGTTAACAAGTATTTGAGAAATCACAATATTATTTTTATTAATTAAAACTCATAAAAATTTGTTGTTTTTAATCTTAAGATTTTAAGTTATTTTTAAAAATTATTTTTGATGTTTCCCTTTTTTCGTTATAGGCTATATAATATCACATTATGAACTATATCAACAGAGCATTTAATGCAAATATCGGTGTAACTACGTATCATATATTTAAATTATATATTAATTTATTTTTGGGAATTAAATCAAAACGAATTGGAACAAATTGAATTTATTAAGCGAGACATAATTTTGAATACCAACTAATAATTATTTAATGTGAGTAATTAACAGTGATTACACAAATGTAAATGTAAATGTACAATATAAGAAAGAAATGAAAACAATATAAATAGCCCGACTTCCTTTAATAAGTCGCAAAGCAAACTCGAGTCGGATTCAGTTATCACCTATATATGGACATAATGGCATCAGGAAAAACGTATAGAAAATACCGACATTGATACAGAGGGGACGTAACAAGTCGGATAGAGGGGAGCTGGATTTATGACGTTCTGATGATACAATCGAATCAAATAAACCATCTATAAATCAATGTCCGATTCGAGGTGAGAACGATACGCCTGCGATTTCTCGACGATTTTTTTTACCGTTCGTAGGAAAATAATTTGACGCAGAACTAACAACTAATATTGTGGACGAGATATATAATGGTTTTTGTTAGCGTTTTATAAATGATTTAGTGTTGTTCTTTTGATTTATGTCTTAAGTATTACGAGAAAGTGAATAAATCATTATACCATTCGATGTTATAATTCTTAACTTATAACTACTAACCATTGTTTACTTGTTTTCATTTTTTTATGTAAAAATAAACCAATAATTGTATTTTATGACGATGAATTTTTTCAATATCTCTCAAACTTATAAGCCTACACATTTTGTCACGGCTAAATATATTAATACGAAAATAAAAATCAAGTTTCAATTAACAATGATTCGATAAGTTCGGTAATGAGAGGTTGTATGGATTTATTGTCGAATAACCGACAATTAAACGTCTTTGTTCGAGACGACACTGCCCCGCCCCGCCTGCGCTTGCGACCTCACAAAATGTGCTTTTGACATCGAGCTAAGAAACAAAAGTTGATGTCGTACTTGGTATAGTTATCATTGCCTTTTAAAATATAATATTGCAATTGTTTCTTAATTGTCATTTTAATTTTACTAAAATATCGGCATCTGATGCCATATCTCAATATCTCAGATCGAAAAAAAAATTGCAGCCGAGATATTATAATGACGAACTTTTTAGGGTATATACTTAAAAAATACTCTCTTAATGTCATCTACGTTATGTACATAAATCCAAAAAAAAAATCATAGTTCGATATGTTAAGACTTTGTAAAACAGTTTGTAGTTTGTATTATTTTATAGGGATTCTAAACTCCATTAATGTTTTAAAATATTCATAAAGAATCCAAAATATTGTAATGATCCAATATCTAATATTTCAGACTAATTTTGCTAGATCACGCTGTACGACTAACCAGTGGTTTCTTTCATATAATTTTTAAGGGCACGTTGCCGATTGTCATTTTGATTTCTTCGTGCATCAAGAATATAAAGGGCAGTAAAGCTCAAGCCTCGAAGACAAAAAGTGCAGCCCCACAAGACGGCGTATTGTCCTCACTCTGTGGTTAAGTGAACAAAGACCGCACGAGACCGGCCTAATAAGGATCTTCACGCGTTATAATATTCAGTTTTGGATTATTTGATAATTCCTTTGTTTGTGTTATCCGAGTTTATTATTTGAGATAATAATCGTGGTCGATACCATCTGATGGTTCAATTTCCAAGTCTTAAATATTTGTGTTTCCGGCGTATTTATATTTTCGACATTAATATATATTGAAATCTAAAGTAAAATTCAAATAGATATTAATCTACTTTATTATTACACAATTTTCATTTATTATACGACATATATAAATTTTAAGGTATATCCTTAATGTTCATGTCTACCAAGACAGCATTACCTTATTAAATATTATAAATTTTATTTTTATCAATAATTCCACTTACTTCTCCAACGTTAAAAAAATCCTTTCAAATAAAAACTCATCAAAGCTTACCAAAGATTATATGGATAAAATCATACGTGTACCCTCTTACAATTGTATCGTCGCGTCCGTATCAGAGATCACCACAACATCCAGCGCTTTAACATCGTCACATTTCAAATCGATTCCCAATAACTCCATTGTGGCTCTCGTAGCTTATCAAACGTCATCTTCATCACTCCCTTCATTTGATGACTCGTCATTTTTTACACCACCAACATTACGAATACAATCTACATCAACCTTATCATCATCAATTTAAGAGCTATAATCGCATGTGTCGATTTCATTATTGTTCAATCGTGTATTACCTTCTAAAATAGTGTTACTATTATACTGTTATTTGGATATAAAGGCTATTTGAAAACCATTAAAGCTCAATTTTGGATGTGTTTTGTTTAGACCGTCAGCGATACTTAGCATTTTACTTGAAGCACATAGTGCACGTCAATAAGCTTTCATGTGTCCCATTCATGAACGACCATTCATGTTTTGATATCGTTTCGTGTTGTGAATGGAACATTCGTTTCATTCATAACACTTTGAAATGTAATCGGAGCTAGTGTATAATAATAAATAAAATAGCCATTGAAGAAATTCTATACAAATAAGATTAAGCAGAAGTTGTAATTTTCAACTCAAGTATATGTTAACATCATTACAAATTAAACTTAAGAGAAAAATTTGTTTAAATAAAAAAGAACAGTAATTAAATTTTTCATCAGTGTACATAACGTCAGTGAACTATTCAAAAACATCGAAGACTTAGAAATATAATCAAAATATTATTTTGACACGTAGCACTTACTTGTAATGGTACAAATATTCTTTCTGACTGATCGTGTATCCTTGAGAGGATATCTAGACCGTACCTCGGACAGCACGTAAACCATCGGTTCCTGGTTTTTGTAAGCATAATTGTAAATTATGCAACCAAAAATATATAATAAATTATCCCTTAATCAGCAGTGGAGCAACGTGGTACGCTTCGGTCTTTCATTCTATATAGAGGAAAACAATTTTACCAAATAGCGACATAGTTACTCCGACAAGCTAATACGGTTCAGTTCAGGTCAATCAAAACATTACGAAGCGTACATAGTGTTATGTTAAAAATAAAACAATTGCTAATTGTAGCGTCCAACATGAATTTTTACGTCTGACAACAGTCATAAACAAAATGTAACATTTTGATTCGACGTCGTTCGTTATAGAAACACAAGCGATGACTTGCCAGTCAGCTCGTCCAGACAAAGACTACGCGATAAATAAAAATAGTAAAAACGATTTAATTAAACTTAAATATTACACATTAACTTATTTAATTTATAATCAATAATATATACAAAATCAATTTAGCATTTAAATGTATACAATGGAAGTCCTTATTCCATTCCGTGATCATTTGCAATGACATTTTGTATTATATTTATAGGATCATCCCGGTCCCGCTGGACAATCTCACCTTTTTTAACATATTACTTATCTAAAACAGAAAGAATCTGTCAAATTGTTTTTGTAGTTCCTGGGAGTGCGAACTAAAAAACAACAAAAATGTTTCTGCCTACCAGAGACAATGACACAATAGGTATTAAAGGATATAATCTTATAAGTCAAAATTAAGATAATCATCAGATCCTGCGCAGACGCAGGCACGGGCCGGGATGTGATTAACACGGCCACACCCCGCTCCACCCCGGTATGCTAATGCAGACTTTGTCTCCTGCGTAGGCGACCCCGTGGGCTCCGGAACCGTTGTGACATCGTACGATCGATTTGATTTATAGATTGCATGAGATCATTTTAAATCGCAATATGAGGATATAGATATATATATATATATATATATATATATATATAGCGATATGTCATCAGTGTGTAGTGAAATATATTTAAAACCATTAAAACGCATTTCAATCATCAAGCTATGCATATAGCATATATCCTCTTAACATAGACAATAATGCCACTGCATATGAAAAAGTTTCATTATTTCTTCAAATGTATAAGATTTTGTATTTTTGTAGAGATAAACTCTCTACCAAGCGATCTAATTTGTATAGGGCTCCATACTTTTAAGAATATTCAAAATTGTCCTACAAACGCCGAAAAAATACGTTTCTTGTATACGGATAAGATACCAACTACCCCAAGACAGACTAACGAACGGACAGTTACATATTTAATAAAGGTGCCCTTGTTAAGCTTTGTACGAAACCAAAAAATGATTCCTGGTTCCATGATGGACAACATAATTTATTGAATTGAGAACAACATTAAACTTTATCTTTTTTTAAATCTTTTAAACTATTGTTATCAAATACAGATGAAAAACTTCGATGAGTTATATTAGGAAACTATTAAATTTCATATAACTTGACTAATTTCAACTTATCGTTAGTAGCGCTTCAAGAAACATATATTACAGAAAGAAATCATAATCAACAGAGCTTTCAACTCTCAATCCTTACCGACTAAAACTGTCATTTAGAAACAAGAGAATATCTGAGACGCTAACCGCTGCCATTGTCAACACAAATACGGCACATTTGCTATAATTACATAGAGTCCCCCACAATCCACCGTATTAGCTGCCTCGGCTTTGAACGCGCGACTCAGGAACCTGACATTAGAAATACTTGTCGAAAACTATTCCTGATGTCAACATCCATTGCTCTGTGATCACAATAAATGCAATTGTTTGTTTCTAAATCGCGCAATGTACGCTTTATGATATAAATTATTATTTGCAGCGCTACTCGCTACTTGGTGAAAGGGTGTCAAACCTATGATTACGACATTACTAACAGTAGAGCACATTTGTGGCGAAAAATGTTGCGACCTCTTTCATATTTTAGAATTGCTAGTTATAGTTAAATGACAATATAAATTCTTTTTTTCACCCTTTTGTCCTGAGAGAACCATAATACAACGATTGTTTTAGTTACGTTTTAATCTGTACATTTTATGGTATCTCTCATATTTTAACTAATCTCATACTAGCCTTAGGGCCAATTTCACCGACTTCTGATAAAGTTTCAGATAGTTATCTGACATATAACGGTATCCAACATATGAAAGAATGATATTATAATTTTTCTGTTTCACCATCGAAATCACTTTATGCATTAGATATTTTTATTCGCAACTTGCGAAATCAAAAATCGTAGTTTGTTAGTTAAGGTGAAACAATAAATTAGGGTGAAACAGGCCATAAGTGCACTGACAGCCTATCAGCAACTTATGTGCAGGATAAACTTTATCAGCAACCATTGAAATGGCCCTTATTATACAAAATACATATACATATATTAATCATACTAACAATTGTTACTAAAGTAGCAGTTTGTAAGAATGAGTCAATAGATGCTCTGTACACATAATATACTCGGTTGATTCTGATGAAAGTTTAAAGTAGTGTAATAGTTACTAGGATATTAATGTAAAAGTATAAACACGCGTACCGTGCGAATGAAACGCCACTATTGTCTGAGACTTACTTCGCGATGAAATTTTGACAGGAACCGAGCATGTTTTCGACATAAAAAGTTGCTGATGATATTTTCTGACGCCTAAACTACCACTTTGCAAAAAATCACGTCGTTGCTCGGTGGAAAATAAATAACCACTTGAATTTTTTCGGGATAAAAGAGCTAAGAGTAGATATTGCTATTTCAAACTATAATTTATCCCAGTGCCAAATTTCATCAAAAGCCGTTCGGTTCTGGCGTAATTGAGTAACAAACGCAAGATGTATAACACAGTAGATAAATAAAAAAAAATTGTAAATAATGACACAATTCAACAGAACAATATCTTCTCATCATAAAATCCCAGACCCAGTAAATTGATCCCATTTAACAACTTAAAAATTACGTAAACTTCGTGGAATCGAACAGATCACACGAGCGATTTCGTGACGAGCCATTGTCGAATAAACCGACTCTGATTGATGAACTCTACATTTTTTACAAAACATCGTCCATTTAATATCATCGTGAAAAACTTCGAACCTCACTCGCAACAATGGACTGTTTTATCGATAACAATACGATGCTCTAGTCTATCCGATCATCGATTATTTTTTTATCGTAAAAAAATATCAATAATAAGTTTACGCCCACCGTTAATTCCGAATAGTAAAAATTGAAACTTGACACGTGTTACGAGGCGAAAATAATTTCGTGGGTGCGTGATGATGCGCTTTTATCACTTTTATTTGTTTCATTCGACCGACGCCTCGAGAGCGCGTGGAGGAGGCATTTAGTGCGTGACTGGCACTTTTTTATTGCCTTTGTATTGAAAAAGTGGACGTATCACAGGCGCGAGCGCATCGCTGTTCCACCTGACGTGGCCATTATCGTCAAATCGTTCGAAATTGGCTTTTTCTTAACATAATTACGATCGATTTAGCGAGGAATCTAGGAGTGTTAGTGGTGCGTCTATTGAGTCGTTAGGAGTTTTTATAATAATTATAACTGCCTAGTTCCCTTATCTGCTCTCTATCGCATTTGTGGTAAATGACAGCTTGTTACAAAACGATATCCTTAAAAACAATTTCAAAAAAAGTACGTTACATGGTAAATAAATTAAGGAAAATTTAGAATTGAAATATTTATTAGTTCAAATAGATCTTCTAATTATTCTTAATATACAAACAATAAAACGTTTTATACATTTTAAAATTAACTAATCATTCACGGTCGAGATGTAGGAGGTAAAAAGAATCGTATCCTTCAAACGGGGTCATCAAGTACCATTACAAACAGTTCAGTAATTTTACTTTTAATAATTCTTATGAAATGATTTATTTTAATTAAATGTAGCATATACGATGAGCATATTACATCTTAGTTCTCATTAAAAATAACTCTCACATATTGTGATGTACAACAAGACTCTGTATACCCAGCTTATCATCAGCAGTCACTTTATATCATAACATACACATGTATAGAAGTACACATTTTATTCATGGACGAAAGAATAATCTTTGGCTAACTAGGAAATTATAATAAAATTCATTTTACTATTCAGGTACAGTGGAGAAAAAATGTTGACTTTAACCAGAAGGTCGCGGGTTAAAATCCAAGCTATGACTTATAACTTTTCAAGTGTTAATTTAAAAATTCATCATGATTAGGAGAACAATCACCAATCCACAGCAAACCATCCACACCAATTCTAACCAGGTGACCGAGTTCGCTGAGCTAATTCAAAAGCTATAATACATGAAACTCTACTAGATAGTCACAAGATCAAATCCGGACATATTATTATAATATTATGCTTGAGGATGCATAAAAACACGGAAAGAAAGAATTTTTTGAAGAAATTTCTGAAACATGTATGTCCGTCAACCCGCAGTACAGCAGCGTGGTGGATTGCTTAATACGTATTATAACCCTTATGTCACAGAAAAAGAGGGTTTTGTCCAGTGGAACATTTACAAGCTGTATATGATACTTTTTATTTTACCATAAAATCGTTAACTCCTTGTTTCGTGAGATATATAATATGAGTGCTTTAAAACACATATCATACGTTCGCTGAATATATTTGTATAAGTATCATTGCTTGGCTAAATACTTCAAGAACTTATCCGGATTGCCTCGTTAGACGATGGGTCATTGCGTCATTCACGCTGCCCCCAAAAAATTCAATAACATAACTTATAACTCCTAAACGAGTCTTCAAATTACACAAAACTGACAGGTTTAATATTTGCCCTAAGCCCGACCAGCACAGCACACCTCATGCTGTGCTTTTAATTTGTTCCATACATCCTTTCACGTGGTTTTTTCTGTGTTTTGTTTGGAGCGGTGATCGATCGTTTACTCGCTTTTTTTATCTTGTTTAATTTTAGAAGGAGCTCGGTTTCGCCAAGTCATTAGTGTTACCAGCGTTCTCTTTTCGTTTTACATTCGTATTGTTCTTTGACAGACTCTATTTCATTGTTTTTAAAATAATATATTTGAAAAATATTATTTTGTAGACAATGGGATTGAGATTATCATTATATAGAGAAATTTTCGTCAAGAAAAAACGGTATTAAATCATTTAATTTTCCAAAGAAATCTCCAATCTCAGTGATGGTAAAATTGGTAGCAATTATCTGACATAAGTCATGGACTTTCACGATAAAGTTATTTCCTTGTATAACCATGGACATATTCACAATTCATCATTATTTGATAAATTATTTAGTAATAAAGATACGTTCATAAAAACAAAAAAACAAAATTAGAAATTTACAATTTAATAAAATAAGTTAAAAAATATGTAGTATATTATATGTATGTAATATATCAACCTAGAGTTTATTTGCTAGTTCAACGCTTATAAAATATTACGTTACGACGATTAGTAATCACAGATGACAAATCTGAATATCAAAATGAGGGAAAACCCGCGAAGGTCTAGTCTTCTATAAAAGTAAAGGAGTTTTTTCTTAAAATATGAATTCGTTACTCTAATTTATTCGAAGATACAATCGACAAATGTTTTATAGCTTTAAGAAATTGTCAGCGGATTCCGGCTCGCTGTTGCCAGTACAGTTCGCTGTTACTCCTCATTTTGTATCTGAGTTCTCGAAAATTTTACATGCTTTTTTATCGTACATGGATAAAACTACTTTAAAATATTTGGTCATCGCGGTTATGTTGTCTCGTCCAAGATTTACGACGCAACTTCACCAACTCGCGCTATTATTTTTCGAAGTTAAGCGTTGGCTTTTTTTTTACAAACAATATAATATTCGATATTTTATTTACAACGGAGATTTTTTTAACATTATAGTCGTAAATTATGGCACGTTCTTTTATTTTGACAATAAAAGCCTAATATTTGAGTATTTTATTGTACTGTAAATCTTATGAATCGTATGACGCAATTCACTATAACACTTCGAATAATAAAATAAAAAAAGATTTTATGTTGAAAATGCATGTTTATAATCACACTATATCTTTTTTATTTTTTCCAATTAGTTTTGTTTTACTTAGTTGCAAAATATTTACTTGTTGTAATAATTTTAATCACTAAGAGATTAAATTAATGAAACTATTTTATTAATATCCCACTACTAGGTAAAAACTTCTTTCAAGTCAGGCTATTCAACTGCGACTTAGTCTACCTACAATTTTCCACTTTTCCATAGTCTGAGACCGACGGCTTTACATACTCTTCGAAGCACGATGATGAGACATACAAAACAAAGACCTTGACTAGAAATATTTGCACAAATTCAAATAACTTCTACGAAAGAAATGGAATCCGGAACCGTCGGCGTCAATAGAACTTTCACCATTTTACTATAACGGTCGTCGTCGCATGTTTTAATAATAATAAATAGCTATAAAATGAAATTTTATGATTATCTATATAATTTATATCTACTCCGTGTCATTAGCATCTTTCAGACATATCTTACGGGACAAATTACATAAGAAATGGCTATGAACATTGTATTTCAAATGTTTGTGTTGTTCAAGGTTAAGGTTTGGCCAAAATATACTTACTGTTTCCACGGTCTTTAAAATTCTATTGAGATTATAACTTCAAATGCTTCGATTAACCTCCATCGTGTCTTCTCCATTCTACGTGACATTGGGGAGGTCATCTGTACTATCTTGGCACTAGTGAAAACCATTAATTCTAATTAATAATAATGACTACATATTATAAAACAAAGTACTCCGTCGCGTCTGTCTGTCTGTTCGCGATAAACTCAGAAACTACTGCACGGATTTTCATGCGGTTTTCACCAATAGATAGAGTTATTCATGAGGAAAGTTTAGGTACATATACGTACACCAGGCGCAGCCTGGGCGGGCCGCTAGTAGACTAGACTTCTAAATAAAGACTCTTATACGTAATTTAGTATTGTGTACATTTAAGTTCACCAAAAATTAAACTCACTAAAACCATTACCCACCTCGGACAGTTGAAAAATTAAACATAAAAACGATCCTTATTATTTTGACATAGACATAGTATATTACCAGCAATCACCATAACTCGGTCCCGAGCGAAGGCGGAGGAGATATTTCACAATAACATAAATATTGGTGTAAAAAGCAAGTGTTAACAAGCTGCAGTGACAGCGCCCTCCAGGCTATCCCTTAAGTAATGCTTCGGACGTTTGACTGACCTTTTCCTCACTTGTTTTAGCTGTAAGCACTTGTAATCAGACGGTCCGTTTGGTTCCTTTCATATTTATGGTTTTTGTATTATAGTTAATTTATTGTATGTTTGAATCGAAAATTTATATTTAGCTATAAAACTAAATAATTTAGATCGATTAGGCTAACAATAAACTTATTACAAACATATCATAAAACACAATTATTCGAAAATATATTTACACTTACGTTAATTTCTGATACTGAATGACTGAAGTATAAAATTTTCAATTCAGAATGAATTTTTGGAGATTTAAAGTTCATACAGAACTATTTATTTATTTATTTGTTTATTTATTCATACTTTTTTGCACATCACAATATTTAATTTTACAAAAGGCGGGCTTAATGCTTAAAGCATTCTCTACCAGCCAACCTGAGGACATACAAAAGTGAACATTTATATAACATAAATAAATTTATAAAATATAATTATAACTGACTTTGACGGCCGGCTGGTCGAGTGGTCAGGCAACTGGACACTTTACGCAGCGGTCGCGGGTTCGAATCCCGCCAGGTGCAGATAATTTGTATGACGAATATAGATGTTTGCACCGGGTCATGAATGTGTATTTATGTATACATGAATTTATATAAATTTATTAAATTAATTCCGTTCCTAGTTATACCTGTAACACAAGTTCTTACGAACTTAGCACGGGGCTAGGTTAACGTAGTGTGATTGTTGGTTAATATTTATTATTTATTTATTTATTATTTATTAACTATATTTTATTATTATTTAAGACATGAAAAATGTCTTCTGAAGCTCCAACATTAAATCTTGAATAAATTGTTCTTGGATTTGTCACAATTTTTAATATAGTTCCACATAGTTCTATAGAACAGATAAATTAAATAATAGTTGATACACTTACAACAAAAAGGAATGATATAATTTGCATCTCTTCTTGAAACCTTCTCTAACGAATCTATCATCTAATTCGCCAGGTACCTATACTATCAATACATATGACGTCACAAAGGTTAAATTGGATTTTTCTAAATTAAACTTTGTACAACAATGGTTTTCTTTTTTTTTTTGACGTGATGACGTCTTGTAAATCGATGAACGCCGGCTGCATGCGCAAAAAAGCATGACTCATTGTCACGTTTCGCGAGCAAGAGCGCGGAAAAAGCGATAGAGAGGCACGATAACTAAGCGTTCGGCTTGTGACGCATCTATCTCTCTACCACTCCATTGGCAGATGTGTCCGAGTAGAAGAGAAAAAAAATGTCGTGTGATGTGCGGTGCGGGAGATATAATAACAAGACAAAAGTTGATTCTCAATTGATGATTTATTCTCTGAAATATAGTGTTTTATATTTGTTTTCAACTAGGTCGCTACGTGACCCATCAACATACATTTTTGTTATTCGTTGTCAGCGTAAATATGTTGTTCAAGGTTTAATTATAATTTACAAAATTTAATGCTTATTTAATGAAATCATCTTTAGCAATGTAATACAATTTACAATACAAGCTTATTTTCTGGGTTTGCTTGTCATTGGTTTACGTCGTACACTACACCTTCCCCCCTTTTTTTGAGACAAAAATTGAGAATATTTAATTTTTGGCTAAACAATACATTTTACTTATTAATACTAAGCTATTTACATACATTGTACAAATATCCTTACTTAGAATACATACATTTTTATACTAAGCTACACATGTTGTACAAACATCCTTACTTAAGATTACATACAATTTTTTACATTCTATAATAATACTACAATGCACTTAAATAAGAGTACAGAGAAAAAAAAACTTTTAATTATAATTAAATTTTTTCGTCCTATTTTTATGTACTATATTTTCCTTACCCGAAATTAAAATTTTTACATTTATACCTTGATCTTCGATTACAGTATATGGTCCAGAGTATACTGGATCCATTTTATCTCTAATTTCCTTTTTGATTAATATTAAATCTCCTATGTTATAACTTACTGGGTTAGTGCTTAAATCGTATTTTAATTTTCTATCATTTTTTGTTTTTATTAAATTATTTCTAGCATCCTCTTGGGACTTCTGTAATCTATATTTAAGTTCTACAGAATATGAATTAAAATTATAAATTGGATCTATTCTATTTAATACATTACTAGGTATACGACATAGTTTACCAAACACCAATTCATAGGGTGTATATTTTGTTGCTGAATGCACTGTCGTATTATAAGAGAAACACCAATATTGTAACCAATCTGACCACTGATAAGCCTGATTATTTGTTTGGATTCTTAAAAACGCTCCTAATGACTTATGTGAATTCTCTAAAGAACCAAGGCTTTCATGGTGATAAGCAGTCGATTGTAATTGGTTAATTTTTAAAATTTTACATACTTCTTTCATGGTTGTTGAAATAAATTCGGTCCCTCTATCTGTCGCAATTTCATTAGGAATTCCATATCGCAATATAAAATTATCGACAAACGCCCGCGCTACAGTGTCCGTTTCCTTATTTAAAAGTGGGTATGCTTCAACATACTTCGTAAGCTCGCACTGTAACGTTAATATGTAACAGTATCCATTCGCGTCTTTTGTTAATGGACCTACCAAATCTAAAAATATTTTATCAAAACTAGCAAGAAAAGGTTAAAATTATTTTGCTATAATCCGCCAACAGCAGAATCTGTATGGTCAAACATGTAATTAAAAGCTAAGCACCGCTCACCTTCACAACCAAGCAAGAAAGCCAAGTTCCCAAGCAAGCAATACCACCACCATTCACATGCACCACCACACAAGACTCTAACACTACTCTCGACGCACGTTTCGCTCCGACACCGGAGCATCCTCAGGAGATATCGACTTTACAATGCTGTATTGTCTAGTGACGTTCGTGGCAAATGCGCGGTCTTATATACCGTTTGTTACCCCTACACCTGTTGCCCCGCCCATTACCCCCCTCCCCCCTGAACCCCTCGCACCCCCCCGTCCCCTTCAAACAAACGAAGCAATGGTGAACTTGAAACGTTAACTTGTTCATTTAGCAATTTAAACTGATTATTATTATTATGTTTTATTATTTCTAGTTGTTCCAACATACTCAGTCGAAGCCCTTTATCGCAAGTATGTAAGATTTTATATGAATGGTCCGATGATAATTTGTGTCCACTATCAAGGAGATGTTTAGCGAAGTGTGATTTTTGGGGTTGGTTGTTCCTAACCGCGGCTATATGTTCTTTGTAACGTGTTTCAAATTTACGACCCGTTTGACCAATATATGTGGCTTTACAGTCTGAACATTCGAGTTTATAAATGCCAGATTTTTGTTTATTGTTTACTTTATCTTTCCCGTTGCAAATGTTTTTAAGTGTATTATTTGTCCTAAATGCTACATGTATATCATGCGCTTTAAGTGTCTTCGCAATACGCTCCGATATTGTTCCAAAATAAGTTAAACTTGATTTGTATTTATTAATTTTATCAGGTGCTGTTGAGTATAAATCTTTTTTGATCCGCATCGATTTTTGTTTTTTTATTATATTATTAACAATGTTATTGTTGTACCCATTAGCTTGTGCCATGTGATAAATTAGATTTAATTCTTTTAAATAATTTTCTTTTGTGAGTGGGATAGATAGCAACCTATGGACATAACTATGGAACGCTGCGAGTTTATGCTGCCAAGGGTGACAGGATGAAGCTGGTATGGTTGTGTCTGTGTATGTGGGTTTCCGGAAAATTCCAAACTGATGTTTATTATTAACGCGGGTTATAGTTAGATCGAGGAAGTTTATTGAGTGATTTTGTTCTAATTCTGATTTGAATTTAATTTTTGGGTGTATATTGTTTAGGTTTTTGACAAATATGTCTAATTGTCTGTCTGTCCCTGTCCAACATATAATTATATCATCTACATATCTGTAGTAATACAGAATGTTGTTATTTTTGACAATATGTTTATTTTCAAAATCATCCATGAAGATATCTGCCATTAGAGGACTTAGTGGTGACCCCATAGCTAATCCCTCTTTTTGTTGATAAAATTGGTTATTGAATTTGAAGTAATTTTGTTTCATGCATAGTTTGGTTAGTTCTATTAACTCTGTTATTTCGTTGGCATTTGTGTGATTATTTTTTAACAATTTGGTAAGAATGTTTAGGGTTTCTTTAACTGGGACATTGGTGAACAAGCTGTCTACATCTAATGATATTAATTTACAATGGCCCGGTAATGTCAAGTCTTTAATTTTATTTACTAGTTGGATGCTATTTTTTAATGAATAAGTCGGATCAAAGGATGTTTTTGATTTAATGACTTTATTTAGCTCTTTTGCTAATTCATATGCTGGTGCACCAATGTATGAGACCACGGGACGGATTGGTATATTATCTTTGTGGATTTTTGGTAAACCGTATAAAATAGGGGCATTAGTGTTCATTTGAATGACGTTTTGTTTTGATGTATTTTTTGGAAAAATGTGTTTTGATTTATTAACGGATAGCCTAACTTCTGCTGCGTATTTATTAGTTGGGTCCGAAGATAACTTAGAGAATTCTTCTCCAGATATAACTTCATTGACTTTATTTTGGTATTCGGTCCGCTTTAATATAACAACCGCATTACCTTTATCGGCTTTTGAAATAATAAGATCATTATCTATTAGTGTTTTTTGTAATGATTTATATATTATGTTGTTGTTATTATTATTATTAGTGTTATGTTGTTTACTATTTGATTTGGAATTTTGAAGTGCAGCCTTTGTTTGGATTTCGTGAGCAACAATGTTTTTGATAATATTATCTTTTTTGTTAATGACCACAGCTAATTCAGATTCTACTGCCAGTGTTTCTAAAGTTTTTTGAGTATTATTTTTAGGGATATTGTATTTCAAACCGTTGTCTAAAAGGCGCATTTCATTTTTTGGTATAATGATATCGGTCAGATTTTTAACTCGGGGATAAAATTGGTGATTAGGTGTGTCTGTCATATTGTCTGTCGTATTGTTGTTCGATAACGCGGATTGGGAGGAATTATTAACGAGTGATTTTAATTTCTTTTGTTGGGAAAGGAATTTACTGTGGACTTCAATTGATGCTAAATCTCTTGCTTTTTAGTCTAAAAGGTCGAATTCGATATTATGTAGTTTGAAGGAAAGTTCTGAATAGAGAATTTTAAGATGTAGTTTTAAATTGTCCCTAACAGTAAACCAATGACGTGACTCTTCATTTAACCATACTTGTTGGGCTTTTTTTAATGCAATATTAGAAGCTCGACTGTGTGTGTTGGTCTTTAGATTAATATAATTTGGAATAACGTTTAGATGTTTACATTGTTGATTAAACCAAATGTTTTGAACCGCGACACGATGTAATTTAGTTAATTTGATGTAAAGTCTAGCCTGTACGGTCAAGCTCACCGATTTTAAATATTGGATAGAATCAGGCGTTACTTTGCGGAAGTTCATGATTAGCAAGAAAAGGTTAAAATTATTTTGCTATAATCCGCCAACAGCAGAATCTGTATGGTCAAACATGTAATTAAAAGCTAAGCACCGCTCACCTTCACAACCAAGCAAGAAAGCCAAGTTCCCAAGCAAGCAATACCACCACCATTCACATGCACCACCACACAAGACTCTAACACTACTCTCGACGCACGTTTCGCTCCGACACCGGAGCATCCTCAGGAGATATCGACTTTACAATGCTGTATTGTCTAGTGACGTTCGTGGCAAATGCGCGGTCTTATATACCGTTTGTTACCCCTACACCTGTTGCCCCGCCCATTACCCCCCTCCCCCCTGAACCCCTCGCACCCCCCCGTCCCCTTCAAACAAACGAAGCAATGGTGAACTTGAAACGTTAACTTGTTCATTTAGCAATTTAAACTGATTATTATTATTATGTTTTATTATTTCTAGTTGTTCCAACATACTCAGTCGAAGCCCTTTATCGCAAGTATGTAAGATTTTATATGAATGGTCCGATGATAATTTGTGTCCACTATCAAGGAGATGTTTAGCGAAGTGTGATTTTTGGGGTTGGTTGTTCCTAACCGCGGCTATATGTTCTTTGTAACGTGTTTCAAATTTACGACCCGTTTGACCAATATATGTGGCTTTACAGTCTGAACATTCGAGTTTATAAATGCCAGATTTTTGTTTATTGTTTACTTTATCTTTCCCGTTGCAAATGTTTTTAAGTGTATTATTTGTCCTAAATGCTACATGTATATCATGCGCTTTAAGTGTCT
The DNA here is from genome assembly GCA_036937285.1 of Euphydryas editha. NCBI lineage: Eukaryota > Metazoa > Arthropoda > Insecta > Lepidoptera > Nymphalidae > Euphydryas > Euphydryas editha. The sequence continues at coordinate 553,767 of JAUPFZ010000007.1, read as the reverse complement.
TCGCAATACGCTCCGATATTGTTCCAAAATAAGTTAAACTTGATTTGTATTTATTAATTTTATCAGGTGCTGTTGAGTATAAATCTTTTTTGATCCGCATCGATTTTTGTTTTTTTATTATATTATTAACAATGTTATTGTTGTACCCATTAGCTTGTGCCATGTGATAAATTAGATTTAATTCTTTTAAATAATTTTCTTTTGTGAGTGGGATAGATAGCAACCTATGGACATAACTATGGAACGCTGCGAGTTTATGCTGCCAAGGGTGACAGGATGAAGCTGGTATGGTTGTGTCTGTGTATGTGGGTTTCCGGAAAATTCCAAACTGATGTTTATTATTAACGCGGGTTATAGTTAGATCGAGGAAGTTTATTGAGTGATTTTGTTCTAATTCTGATTTGAATTTAATTTTTGGGTGTATATTGTTTAGGTTTTTGACAAATATGTCTAATTGTCTGTCTGTCCCTGTCCAACATATAATTATATCATCTACATATCTGTAGTAATACAGAATGTTGTTATTTTTGACAATATGTTTATTTTCAAAATCATCCATGAAGATATCTGCCATTAGAGGACTTAGTGGTGACCCCATAGCTAATCCCTCTTTTTGTTGATAAAATTGGTTATTGAATTTGAAGTAATTTTGTTTCATGCATAGTTTGGTTAGTTCTATTAACTCTGTTATTTCGTTGGCATTTGTGTGATTATTTTTTAACAATTTGGTAAGAATGTTTAGGGTTTCTTTAACTGGGACATTGGTGAACAAGCTGTCTACATCTAATGATATTAATTTACAATGGCCCGGTAATGTCAAGTCTTTAATTTTATTTACTAGTTGGATGCTATTTTTTAATGAATAAGTCGGATCAAAGGATGTTTTTGATTTAATGACTTTATTTAGCTCTTTTGCTAATTCATATGCTGGTGCACCAATGTATGAGACCACGGGACGGATTGGTATATTATCTTTGTGGATTTTTGGTAAACCGTATAAAATAGGGGCATTAGTGTTCATTTGAATGACGTTTTGTTTTGATGTATTTTTTGGAAAAATGTGTTTTGATTTATTAACGGATAGCCTAACTTCTGCTGCGTATTTATTAGTTGGGTCCGAAGATAACTTAGAGAATTCTTCTCCAGATATAACTTCATTGACTTTATTTTGGTATTCGGTCCGCTTTAATATAACAACCGCATTACCTTTATCGGCTTTTGAAATAATAAGATCATTATCTATTAGTGTTTTTTGTAATGATTTATATATTATGTTGTTGTTATTATTATTATTAGTGTTATGTTGTTTACTATTTGATTTGGAATTTTGAAGTGCAGCCTTTGTTTGGATTTCGTGAGCAACAATGTTTTTGATAATATTATCTTTTTTGTTAATGACCACAGCTAATTCAGATTCTACTGCCAGTGTTTCTAAAGTTTTTTGAGTATTATTTTTAGGGATATTGTATTTCAAACCGTTGTCTAAAAGGCGCATTTCATTTTTTGGTATAATGATATCGGTCAGATTTTTAACTCGGGGATAAAATTGGTGATTAGGTGTGTCTGTCATATTGTCTGTCGTATTGTTGTTCGATAACGCGGATTGGGAGGAATTATTAACGAGTGATTTTAATTTCTTTTGTTGGGAAAGGAATTTACTGTGGACTTCAATTGATGCTAAATCTCTTGCTTTTTGGTCTAAAAGGTCGAATTCGATATTATGTAGTTTGAAGGAAAGTTCTGAATAGAGAATTTTAAGATGTAGTTTTAAATTGTCCCTAACAGTAAACCAATGACGTGACTCTTCATTTAACCATACTTGTTGGGCTTTTTTAATGCAATATTAGAAGCTCGACTGTGTGTGTTGGTCTTTAGATTAATATAATTTGGAATAACGTTTAGATGTTTACATTGTTGATTAAACCAAATGTTTTGAACCGCGACACGATGTAATTTAGTTAATTTGATGTAAAGTCTAGCCTGTACGGTCAAGCTCACCGATTTTAAATATTGGATAGAATCAGGCGTTACTTTGCGGAAGTTCATGATTAGCAAGAAAAGGTTAAAATTATTTTGCTATAATCCGCCAACAGCAGAATCTGTATGGTCAAACATGTAATTAAAAGCTAAGCACCGCTCACCTTCACAACCAAGCAAGAAAGCCAAGTTCCCAAGCAAGCAATACCACCACCATTCACATGCACCACCACACAAGACTCTAACACTACTCTCGACGCACGTTTCGCTCCGACACCGGAGCATCCTCAGGAGATATCGACTTTACAATGCTGTATTGTCTAGTGACGTTCGTGGCAAATGCGCGGTCTTATATACCGTTTGTTACCCCTACACCTGTTGCCCCGCCCATTACCCCCCTCCACCTGAACCCCTCGCACCCCCCCGTCCCCTTCAAACAAACGAAGCAATGGTGAACTTGAAACGTTAACTTGTTCATTTAGCAATTTAAACTGATTATTATTATTATGTTTTATTATTTCTAGTTGTTCCAACATACTCAGTCGAAGCCCTTTATCGCAAGTATGTAAGATTTTATATGAATGGTCCGATGATAATTTGTGTCCACTATCAAGGAGATGTTTAGCGAAGTGTGATTTTTGGGGTTGGTTGTTCCTAACCGCGGCTATATGTTCTTTGTAACGTGTTTCAAATTTACGACCCGTTTGACCAATATATGTGGCTTTACAGTCTGAACATTCGAGTTTATAAATGCCAGATTTTTGTTTATTGTTTACTTTATCTTTCCCGTTGCAAATGTTTTTAAGTGTATTATTTGTCCTAAATGCTACATGTATATCATGCGCTTTAAGTGTCTTCGCAATACGCTCCGATATTGTTCCAAAATAAGTTAAACTTGATTTGTATTTATTAATTTTATCAGGTGCTGTTGAGTATAAATCTTTTTTGATCCGCATCGATTTTTGTTTTTTTATTATATTATTAACAATGTTATTGTTGTACCCATTAGCTTGTGCCATGTGATAAATTAGATTTAATTCTTTTAAATAATTTTCTTTTGTGAGTGGGATAGATAGCAACCTATGGACATAACTATGGAACGCTGCGAGTTTATGCTGCCAAGGGTGACAGGATGAAGCTGGTATGGTTGTGTCTGTGTATGTGGGTTTCCGGAAAATTCCAAACTGATGTTTATTATTAACGCGGGTTATAGTTAGATCGAGGAAGTTTATTGAGTGATTTTGTTCTAATTCTGATTTGAATTTAATTTTTGGGTGTATATTGTTTAGGTTTTTGACAAATATGTCTAATTGTCTGTCTGTCCCTGTCCAACATATAATTATATCATCTACATATCTGTAGTAATACAGAATGTTGTTATTTTTGACAATATGTTTATTTTCAAAATCATCCATGAAGATATCTGCCATTAGAGGACTTAGTGGTGACCCCATAGCTAATCCCTCTTTTTGTTGATAAAATTGGTTATTGAATTTGAAGTAATTTTGTTTCATGCATAGTTTGGTTAGTTCTATTAACTCTGTTATTTCGTTGGCATTTGTGTGATTATTTTTTAACAATTTGGTAAGAATGTTTAGGGTTTCTTTAACTGGGACATTGGTGAACAAGCTGTCTACATCTAATGATATTAATTTACAATGGCCCGGTAATGTCAAGTCTTTAATTTTATTTACTAGTTGGATGCTATTTTTTAATGAATAAGTCGGATCAAAGGATGTTTTTGATTTAATGACTTTATTTAGCTCTTTTGCTAATTCATATGCTGGTGCACCAATGTATGAGACCACGGGACGGATTGGTATATTATCTTTGTGGATTTTTGGTAAACCGTATAAAATAGGGGCATTAGTGTTCATTTGAATGACGTTTTGTTTTGATGTATTTTTTGGAAAAATGTGTTTTGATTTATTAACGGATAGCCTAACTTCTGCTGCGTATTTATTAGTTGGGTCCGAAGATAACTTAGAGAATTCTTCTCCAGATATAACTTCATTGACTTTATTTTGGTATTCGGTCCGCTTTAATATAACAACCGCATTACCTTTATCGGCTTTTGAAATAATAAGATCATTATCTATTAGTGTTTTTTGTAATGATTTATATATTATGTTGTTGTTATTATTATTATTAGTGTTATGTTGTTTACTATTTGATTTGGAATTTTGAAGTGCAGCCTTTGTTTGGATTTCGTGAGCAACAATGTTTTTGATAATATTATCTTTTTTGTTAATGACCACAGCTAATTCAGATTCTACTGCCAGTGTTTCTAAAGTTTTTTGAGTATTATTTTTAGGGATATTGTATTTCAAACCGTTGTCTAAAAGGCGCATTTCATTTTTTGGTATAATGATATCGGTCAGATTTTTAACTCGGGGATAAAATTGGTGATTAGGTGTGTCTGTCATATTGTCTGTCGTATTGTTGTTCGATAACGCGGATTGGGAGGAATTATTAACGAGTGATTTTAATTTCTTTTGTTGGGAAAGGAATTTACTGTGGACTTCAATTGATGCTAAATCTCTTGCTTTTTAGTCTAAAAGGTCGAATTCGATATTATGTAGTTTGAAGGAAAGTTCTGAATAGAGAATTTTAAGATGTAGTTTTAAATTGTCCCTAACAGTAAACCAATGACGTGACTCTTCATTTAACCATACTTGTTGGGCTTTTTTTAATGCAATATTAGAAGCTCGACTGTGTGTGTTGGTCTTTAGATTAATATAATTTGGAATAACGTTTAGATGTTTACATTGTTGATTAAACCAAATGTTTTGAACCGCGACACGATGTAATTTAGTTAATTTGATGTAAAGTCTAGCCTGTACGGTCAAGCTCACCGATTTTAAATATTGGATAGAATCAGGCGTTACTTTGCGGAAGTTCATGATTAGCAAGAAAAGGTTAAAATTATTTTGCTATAATCCGCCAACAGCAGAATCTGTATGGTCAAACATGTAATTAAAAGCTAAGCACCGCTCACCTTCACAACCAAGCAAGAAAGCCAAGTTCCCAAGCAAGCAATACCACCACCATTCACATGCACCACCACACAAGACTCTAACACTACTCTCGACGCACGTTTCGCTCCGACACCGGAGCATCCTCAGGAGATATCGACTTTACAATGCTGTATTGTCTAGTGACGTTCGTGGCAAATGCGCGGTCTTATATACCGTTTGTTACCCCTACACCTGTTGCCCCGCCCATTACCCCCCTCCCCCCTGAACCCCTCGCACCCCCCCGTCCCCTTCAAACAAACGAAGCAATGGTGAACTTGAAACGTTAACTTGTTCATTTAGCAATTTAAACTGATTATTATTATTATGTTTTATTATTTCTAGTTGTTCCAACATACTCAGTCGAAGCCCTTTATCGCAAGTATGTAAGATTTTATATGAATGGTCCGATGATAATTTGTGTCCACTATCAATGGAAAATACAAACTATGTAAAGTCGATATCTCCTGAGGATGCTCCGGTGTCGGAGCGAAACGTGCGTCGAGAGTAGTGTTAGAGTCTTGTGTGGTGGTGCATGTGAATGGTGGTGGTATTGCTTGCTTGGGAACTTGGCTTTCTTGCTGGGTTGTGAAGGTGAGCGGTGCTTAGCTTTTAATTACATGTTTGACCATACAGATTCTGCTGTTGGCGGATTATAGCAAAATAATTTTAACCTTTTCTTGCTAATCATGAACTTCCGCAAAGTAACGCCTGATTCTATCCAATATTTAAAATCGGTGAGCTTGACCGTACAGGCTAGACTTTACATCAAATTAACTAAATTACATCGTGTCGCGGTTCAAAACATTTGGTTTAATCAACAATGTAAACATCTAAACGTTATTCCAAATTATATTAATCTAAAGACCAACACACACAGTCGAGCTTCTAATATTGCATTAAAAAAAGCCCAACAAGTATGGTTAAATGAAGAGTCACGTCATTGGTTTACTGTTAGGGACAATTTAAAACTACATCTTAAAATTCTCTATTCAGAACTTTCCTTCAAACTACATAATATCGAATTCGACCTTTTAGACCAAAAAGCAAGAGATTTAGCATCAATTGAAGTCCACAGTAAATTCCTTTCCCAACAAAAGAAATTAAAATCACTCGTTAATAATTCCTCCCAATCCGCGTTATCGAACAACAATACGACAGACAATATGACAGACACACCTAATCACCAATTTTATCCCCGAGTTAAAAATCTGACCGATATCATTATACCAAAAAATGAAATGCGCCTTTTAGACAACGGTTTGAAATACAATATCCCTAAAAATAATACTCAAAAAACTTTAGAAACACTGGCAGTAGAATCTGAATTAGCTGTGGTCATTAACAAAAAAGATAATATTATCAAAAACATTGTTGCTCACGAAATCCAAACAAAGGCTGCACTTCAAAATTCCAAATCAAATAGTAAACAACATAACACTAATAATAATAATAACAACAACATAATATATAAATCATTACAAAAAACACTAATAGATAATGATCTTATTATTTCAAAAGCCGATAAAGGTAATGCGGTTGTTATATTAAAGCGGACCGAATACCAAAATAAAGTCAATGAAGTTATATCTGGAGAAGAATTCTCTAAGTTATCTTCGGACCCAACTAATAAATACGCAGCAGAAGTTAGGCTATCCGTTAATAAATCAAAACACATTTTTCCAAAAAATACATCAAAACAAAACGTCATTCAAATGAACACTAATGCCCCTATTTTATACGGTTTACCAAAAATCCACAAAGATAATATACCAATCCGTCCCGTGGTCTCATACATTGGTGCACCAGCATATGAATTAGCAAAAGAGCTAAATAAAGTCATTAAATCAAAAACATCCTTTGATCCGACTTATTCATTAAAAAATAGCATCCAACTAGTAAATAAAATTAAAGACTTGACATTACCGGGCCATTGTAAATTAATATCATTAGATGTAGACAGCTTGTTCACCAATGTCCCAGTTAAAGAAACCCTAAACATTCTTACCAAATTGTTAAAAAATAATCACACAAATGCCAACGAAATAACAGAGTTAATAGAACTAACCAAACTATGCATGAAACAAAATTACTTCAAATTCAATAACCAATTTTATCAACAAAAAGAGGGATTAGCTATGGGGTCACCACTAAGTCCTCTAATGGCAGATATCTTCATGGATGATTTTGAAAATAAACATATTGTCAAAAATAACAACATTCTGTATTACTACAGATATGTAGATGATATAATTATATGTTGGACAGGGACAGACAGACAATTAGACATATTTGTCAAAAACCTAAACAATATACACCCAAAAATTAAATTCAAATCAGAATTAGAACAAAATCACTCAATAAACTTCCTCGATCTAACTATAACCCGCGTTAATAATAAACATCAGTTTGGAATTTTCCGGAAACCCACATACACAGACACAACCATACCAGCTTCATCCTGTCACCCTTGGCAGCATAAACTCGCAGCGTTCCATAGTTATGTCCATAGGTTGCTATCTATCCCACTCACAAAAGAAAATTATTTAAAAGAATTAAATCTAATTTATCACATGGCACAAGCTAATGGGTACAACAATAACATTGTTAATAATATAATAAAAAAACAAAAATCGATGCGGATCAAAAAAGATTTATACTCAACAGCACCTGATAAAATTAATAAATACAAATCAAGTTTAACTTATTTTGGAACAATATCGGAGCGTATTGCGAAGACACTTAAAGCGCATGATATACATGTAGCATTTAGGACAAATAATACACTTAAAAACATTTGCAACGGGAAAGATAAAGTAAACAATAAACAAAAATCTGGCATTTATAAACTCGAATGTTCAGACTGTAAAGCCACATATATTGGTCAAACGGGTCGTAAATTTGAAACACGTTACAAAGAACATATAGCCGCGGTTAGGAACAACCAACCCCAAAAATCACACTTCGCTAAACATCTCCTTGATAGTGGACACAAATTATCATCGGACCATTCATATAAAATCTTACATACTTGCGATAAAGGGCTTCGACTGAGTATGTTGGAACAACTAGAAATAATAAAACATAATAATAATAATCAGTTTAAATTGCTAAATGAACAAGTTAACGTTTCAAGTTCACCATTGCTTCGTTTGTTTGAAGGGGACGGGGGGGTGCGAGGGGTTCAGGGGGGAGGGGGGTAATGGGCGGGGCAACAGGTGTAGGGGTAACAAACGGTATATAAGACCGCGCATTTGCCACGAACGTCACTAGACAATACAGCATTGTAAAGTCGATATCTCCTGAGGATGCTCCGGTGTCGGAGCGAAACGTGCGTCGAGAGTAGTGTTAGAGTCTTGTGTGGTGGTGCATGTGAATGGTGGTGGTATTGCTTGCTTGGGAACTTGGCTTTCTTGCTTGGTTGTGAAGGTGAGCGGTGCTTAGCTTTTAATTACATGTTTGACCATACAGATTCTGCTGTTGGCGGATTATAGCAAAATAATTTTAACCTTTTCTTGCTAATCATGAACTTCCGCAAAGTAACGCCTGATTCTATCCAATATTTAAAATCGGTGAGCTTGACCGTACAGGCTAGACTTTACATCAAATTAACTAAATTACATCGTGTCGCGGTTCAAAACATTTGGTTTAATCAACAATGTAAACATCTAAACGTTATTCCAAATTATATTAATCTAAAGACCAACACACACAGTCGAGCTTCTAATATTGCATTAAAAAAAGCCCAACAAGTATGGTTAAATGAAGAGTCACGTCATTGGTTTACTGTTAGGGACAATTTAAAACTACATCTTAAAATTCTCTATTCAGAACTTTCCTTCAAACTACATAATATCGAATTCGACCTTTTAGACCAAAAAGCAAGAGATTTAGCATCAATTGAAGTCCACAGTAAATTCCTTTCCCAACAAAAGAAATTAAAATCACTCGTTAATAATTCCTCCCAATCCGCGTTATCGAACAACAATACGACAGACAATATGACAGACACACCTAATCACCAATTTTATCCCCGAGTTAAAAATCTGACCGATATCATTATACCAAAAAATGAAATGCGCCTTTTAGACAACGGTTTGAAATACAATATCCCTAAAAATAATACTCAAAAAACTTTAGAAACACTGGCAGTAGAATCTGAATTAGCTGTGGTCATTAACAAAAAAGATAATATTATCAAAAACATTGTTGCTCACGAAATCCAAACAAAGGCTGCACTTCAAAATTCCAAATCAAATAGTAAACAACATAACACTAATAATAATAATAACAACAACATAATATATAAATCATTACAAAAAACACTAATAGATAATGATCTTATTATTTCAAAAGCCGATAAAGGTAATGCGGTTGTTATATTAAAGCGGACCGAATACCAAAATAAAGTCAATGAAGTTATATCTGGAGAAGAATTCTCTAAGTTATCTTCGGACCCAACTAATAAATACGCAGCAGAAGTTAGGCTATCCGTTAATAAATCAAAACACATTTTTCCAAAAAATACATCAAAACAAAACGTCATTCAAATGAACACTAATGCCCCTATTTTATACGGTTTACCAAAAATCCACAAAGATAATATACCAATCCGTCCCGTGGTCTCATACATTGGTGCACCAGCATATGAATTAGCAAAAGAGCTAAATAAAGTCATTAAATCAAAAACATCCTTTGATCCGACTTATTCATTAAAAAATAGCATCCAACTAGTAAATAAAATTAAAGACTTGACATTACCGGGCCATTGTAAATTAATATCATTAGATGTAGACAGCTTGTTCACCAATGTCCCAGTTAAAGAAACCCTAAACATTCTTACCAAATTGTTAAAAAATAATCACACAAATGCCAACGAAATAACAGAGTTAATAGAACTAACCAAACTATGCATGAAACAAAATTACTTCAAATTCAATAACCAATTTTATCAACAAAAAGAGGGATTAGCTATGGGGTCACCACTAAGTCCTCTAATGGCAGATATCTTCATGGATGATTTTGAAAATAAACATATTGTCAAAAATAACAACATTCTGTATTACTACAGATATGTAGATGATATAATTATATGTTGGACAGGGACAGACAGACAATTAGACATATTTGTCAAAAACCTAAACAATATACACCCAAAAATTAAATTCAAATCAGAATTAGAACAAAATCACTCAATAAACTTCCTCGATCTAACTATAACCCGCGTTAATAATAAACATCAGTTTGGAATTTTCCGGAAACCCACATACACAGACACAACCATACCAGCTTCATCCTGTCACCCTTGGCAGCATAAACTCGCAGCGTTCCATAGTTATGTCCATAGGTTGCTATCTATCCCACTCACAAAAGAAAATTATTTAAAAGAATTAAATCTAATTTATCACATGGCACAAGCTAATGGGTACAACAATAACATTGTTAATAATATAATAAAAAAACAAAAATCGATGCGGATCAAAAAAGATTTATACTCAACAGCACCTGATAAAATTAATAAATACAAATCAAGTTTAACTTATTTTGGAACAATATCGGAGCGTATTGCGAAGACACTTAAAGCGCATGATATACATGTAGCATTTAGGACAAATAATACACTTAAAAACATTTGCAACGGGAAAGATAAAGTAAACAATAAACAAAAATCTGGCATTTATAAACTCGAATGTTCAGACTGTAAAGCCACATATATTGGTCAAACGGGTCGTAAATTTGAAACACGTTACAAAGAACATATAGCCGCGGTTAGGAACAACCAACCCCAAAAATCACACTTCGCTAAACATCTCCTTGATAGTGGACACAAATTATCATCGGACCATTCATATAAAATCTTACATACTTGCGATAAAGGGCTTCGACTGAGTATGTTGGAACAACTAGAAATAATAAAACATAATAATAATAATCAGTTTAAATTGCTAAATGAACAAGTTAACGTTTCAAGTTCACCATTGCTTCGTTTGTTTGAAGGGGACGGGGGGGTGCGAGGGGTTCAGGGGGGAGGGGGGTAATGGGCGGGGCAACAGGTGTAGGGGTAACAAACGGTATATAAGACCGCGCATTTGCCACGAACGTCACTAGACAATACAGCATTGTAAAGTCGATATCTCCTGAGGATGCTCCGGTGTCGGAGCGAAACGTGCGTCGAGAGTAGTGTTAGAGTCTTGTGTGGTGGTGCATGTGAATGGTGGTGGTATTGCTTGCTTGGGAACTTGGCTTTCTTGCTTGGTTGTGAAGGTGAGCGGTGCTTAGCTTTTAATTACATGTTTGACCATACAGATTCTGCTGTTGGCGGATTATAGCAAAATAATTTTAACCTTTTCTTGCTAATCATGAACTTCCGCAAAGTAACGCCTGATTCTATCCAATATTTAAAATCGGTGAGCTTGACCGTACAGGCTAGACTTTACATCAAATTAACTAAATTACATCGTGTCGCGGTTCAAAACATTTGGTTTAATCAACAATGTAAACATCTAAACGTTATTCCAAATTATATTAATCTAAAGACCAACACACACAGTCGAGCTTCTAATATTGCATTAAAAAAAGCCCAACAAGTATGGTTAAATGAAGAGTCACGTCATTGGTTTACTGTTAGGGACAATTTAAAACTACATCTTAAAATTCTCTATTCAGAACTTTCCTTCAAACTACATAATATCGAATTCGACCTTTTAGACTAAAAAGCAAGAGATTTAGCATCAATTGAAGTCCACAGTAAATTCCTTTCCCAACAAAAGAAATTAAAATCACTCGTTAATAATTCCTCCCAATCCGCGTTATCGAACAACAATACGACAGACAATATGACAGACACACCTAATCACCAATTTTATCCCCGAGTTAAAAATCTGACCGATATCATTATACCAAAAAATGAAATGCGCCTTTTAGACAACGGTTTGAAATACAATATCCCTAAAAATAATACTCAAAAAACTTTAGAAACACTGGCAGTAGAATCTGAATTAGCTGTGGTCATTAACAAAAAAGATAATATTATCAAAAACATTGTTGCTCACGAAATCCAAACAAAGGCTGCACTTCAAAATTCCAAATCAAATAGTAAACAACATAACACTAATAATAATAATAACAACAACATAATATATAAATCATTACAAAAAACACTAATAGATAATGATCTTATTATTTCAAAAGCCGATAAAGGTAATGCGGTTGTTATATTAAAGCGGACCGAATACCAAAATAAAGTCAATGAAGTTATATCTGGAGAAGAATTCTCTAAGTTATCTTCGGACCCAACTAATAAATACGCAGCAGAAGTTAGGCTATCCGTTAATAAATCAAAACACATTTTTCCAAAAAATACATCAAAACAAAACGTCATTCAAATGAACACTAATGCCCCTATTTTATACGGTTTACCAAAAATCCACAAAGATAATATACCAATCCGTCCCGTGGTCTCATACATTGGTGCACCAGCATATGAATTAGCAAAAGAGCTAAATAAAGTCATTAAATCAAAAACATCCTTTGATCCGACTTATTCATTAAAAAATAGCATCCAACTAGTAAATAAAATTAAAGACTTGACATTACCGGGCCATTGTAAATTAATATCATTAGATGTAGACAGCTTGTTCACCAATGTCCCAGTTAAAGAAACCCTAAACATTCTTACCAAATTGTTAAAAAATAATCACACAAATGCCAACGAAATAACAGAGTTAATAGAACTAACCAAACTATGCATGAAACAAAATTACTTCAAATTCAATAACCAATTTTATCAACAAAAAGAGGGATTAGCTATGGGGTCACCACTAAGTCCTCTAATGGCAGATATCTTCATGGATGATTTTGAAAATAAACATATTGTCAAAAATAACAACATTCTGTATTACTACAGATATGTAGATGATATAATTATATGTTGGACAGGGACAGACAGACAATTAGACATATTTGTCAAAAACCTAAACAATATACACCCAAAAATTAAATTCAAATCAGAATTAGAACAAAATCACTCAATAAACTTCCTCGATCTAACTATAACCCGCGTTAATAATAAACATCAGTTTGGAATTTTCCGGAAACCCACATACACAGACACAACCATACCAGCTTCATCCTGTCACCCTTGGCAGCATAAACTCGCAGCGTTCCATAGTTATGTCCATAGGTTGCTATCTATCCCACTCACAAAAGAAAATTATTTAAAAGAATTAAATCTAATTTATCACATGGCACAAGCTAATGGGTACAACAATAACATTGTTAATAATATAATAAAAAAACAAAAATCGATGCGGATCAAAAAAGATTTATACTCAACAGCACCTGATAAAATTAATAAATACAAATCAAGTTTAACTTATTTTGGAACAATATCGGAGCGTATTGCGAAGACACTTAAAGCGCATGATATACATGTAGCATTTAGGACAAATAATACACTTAAAAACATTTGCAACGGGAAAGATAAAGTAAACAATAAACAAAAATCTGGCATTTATAAACTCGAATGTTCAGACTGTAAAGCCACATATATTGGTCAAACGGGTCGTAAATTTGAAACACGTTACAAAGAACATATAGCCGCGGTTAGGAACAACCAACCCCAAAAATCACACTTCGCTAAACATCTCCTTGATAGTGGACACAAATTATCATCGGACCATTCATATAAAATCTTACATACTTGCGATAAAGGGCTTCGACTGAGTATGTTGGAACAACTAGAAATAATAAAACATAATAATAATAATCAGTTTAAATTGCTAAATGAACAAGTTAACGTTTCAAGTTCACCATTGCTTCGTTTGTTTGAAGGGGACGGGGGGGTGCGAGGGGTTCAGGTGGAGGGGGGTAATGGGCGGGGCAACAGGTGTAGGGGTAACAAACGGTATATAAGACCGCGCATTTGCCACGAACGTCACTAGACAATACAGCATTGTAAAGTCGATATCTCCTGAGGATGCTCCGGTGTCGGAGCGAAACGTGCGTCGAGAGTAGTGTTAGAGTCTTGTGTGGTGGTGCATGTGAATGGTGGTGGTATTGCTTGCTTGGGAACTTGGCTTTCTTGCTTGGTTGTGAAGGTGAGCGGTGCTTAGCTTTTAATTACATGTTTGACCATACAGATTCTGCTGTTGGCGGATTATAGCAAAATAATTTTAACCTTTTCTTGCTAATCATGAACTTCCGCAAAGTAACGCCTGATTCTATCCAATATTTTATCAAAAGCCGTTGTTGCCGTACTAGTAATACATAGTGGCTGCTTAATATTTTTATGAAACTTTTGTTTTTGACATTTTTCACAATTATTTACAAATTTTATAATGTCATTATTCATGCCTGGCCAATAGTAGTAACGCTTTACGTTATTAGTCATTCTTCGAATGCCTGCATGGCCACTAGTTGGCAATAAATGAAAATCATTTAATATGACTCGCCTATCATCTTTATCATTTATTTTCTTGACACCTTTTATTATACATAATCGGGGTCCGGACCCTGACCTACATTTATTATTCATATATTGAGCTAGCTCCGTAATAATACAAGCGGTGTCATCATTTTGTAGTATGCATACTTCACTTATTTTTTGTGCCTTGCAAAACGTATCCAATTCCCTCGCGAAAGAATCTCGTTCCGTACACGATCGAGAACTTGGGTTGCGACACAATGTTAATAAGGATGGCGAGTATATTATAAGATTATTTTGACTGAAAATACAGTCCTTTTGTTTCAATATTTTTTTAAAGTCTTTTTTATAAAAACTTAACTCAGGCAAATTATTTGGTTTCTTAGGAATCCCAACCATGTTTGGGTGGCCACTCCAATCATAGTTAGAATCCATGGAAACAAAATCATTTACCTGTTTTTGCTCTTCTATTCGTTTCTTTTGTGCTCTAGTCATTACCGACATATTATTCTTTGATATACTTTTAAGTTCGTTACTAGTAATTTCAATCCTAGATAATGCGTCTGCAGCTGCATTATCTTTTCCTTTCAAATATTCTACTGTAAAATCGTATTCTTCTAGACACAAACGAAACTTAGTGAGCCTACTCGATGGATTACTCATGTTAAATAAATAAATTAATGGGCGATGATCCGTAATAATTTTAAAATGACGTCCGTATAAATAAGGACGAAAATATTTTATTGCCCAAACGATTGCCAACAATTCTTTTTCTATGGTTGGATAATTTTTTTCTGCTTTATTTAAAGGTCTGCTTGCATAAGCTACTGGTAAACCGTTTTTATTTGATAATACACATCCAATAGCTATGCCCGACGCGTCCGTGTGTATCGTGAATTCATTGTTACTTGAGAAGTCTGGATATTGTAATAAAGGTGGATTGCTAATAGCTATTTTTAATCGTTCAAAAGCTTTATTACAGTCTTTATTCCAACTAAACTCTACATTTTTCTTTAATAAATTATTTAAGGGTTGTGTAATTTCCGAAAAATGGGGAATATACTTTCTATAATAATTTACAAAAGCTACAAAACGTCTGACCTCGTCAGCGTTTTTTGGTACTGGATAACTTTGTACAACTGAGATTTTTTTTGGATCTGGCTTTATCCCTTCGGGAGTCACGATATGTCCCAAATATAAAATTTCTTTTTGTAAAAAGTTACATTTTAAGGGATTTAACTTAAAATTCACTTTTCTTAATCTTGTAAAAACATCTATTAAATTTTTATTATGCTGACTAAGGCTACGGCCCATGACAATAATATCATCCAAATATACTATACATTGCAAATAATTAAGACCAGACATAGCTATAGTCATTGCTCTACTGAACGCATTCGAACTTGTCTTTAAACCCATTGGCAATCGTTTCATTTGATAATGTTTATCCGCAATAAAAGCAGTATACTTTCTGCTTTCCGGATCTAATTTTATTTGGTAGTATCCCTGATTTAAATCTAGCGTGCTGAAATACATAGCACCAGTTAAAGAATCTAATATTTCGGTTATATTTGGTAACGGAAATTTATCATTTTCAACAACTTCATTGAGCTTTCTATAGTCTATTACTAATCGCCATTTTTTTTCCCCACTCGAATTTGTCTTTTTAGGAACTAACAATAATGGACTTGCCCACTCTGACTGTGACTCTTCTATAATATCATTTTCTAACATTTCTTTAATTTGTTTATTTATTTCCGATTTTTGTGACTGTGGTAATCGATAAGGCTTACTATAAACCGGAGATGCGTTAGGTTTTAAGCGTATTTTTTGTTCGTACAAGTTTGTTGTATTTAAAGAGTCCCCCGGTAAATGAAAAATATCGGCAAATTTCGCACATATACTGGCAATAGAATTTTTTTCTTCTGTGTTTAAATTATTTAATTTTAAAAGTGAAAATAATAATTTTACTCTATCTGCATTATTTTGACATTGTTCAAAAGAAAAACAAATATAATCATTCAAGGGTCTTATTTGTGGAGTAAAACTATTTAAAATTACATCTTCGTCACGTGTGTTCAATACTTTAACAGAAATTTTCCCATTTACACACCGCGTTATAGTATTTGCTACAAAAATTCCTTCTCCGACTTCGCTTGACAAAACAACACAATCACCTTTGTAATTATTAGATATCTTTATTATAGATTCGCATCGCGCTGGCAATTTTATTTGGTTTAAGTGAATACCTGTGTAATTTTTTATTTTTAAATTCAAAGGTATTTTAATTAATTTGTTATTATGGTTTAAAGTAATTATTTCTTTTTCAAAATCAATAACACATTTATATTTAATTAAAAAGTCTTGACCAATAATTCCATCTACATTTATCGGTAAATTAGAGAACACATGAAATTTATGATTAAATGA
This sequence comes from Euphydryas editha, assembly GCA_036937285.1. NCBI lineage: Eukaryota > Metazoa > Arthropoda > Insecta > Lepidoptera > Nymphalidae > Euphydryas > Euphydryas editha. The sequence goes on along the minus strand of JAUPFZ010000007.1, from coordinate 536,922 downwards.
TTGTTTTGTTTTGCTCTCTAGACTTAAATGAATCGTACCGTAAGATGTAATTTTACCTCCTATTCCGTCTACGTATGTGACTTTCGGGGCGATGTACTCGCCTGTGGATAATGCAACGTTGCGTTTTATAGCACTGAGTGACGCACCTGTATCTATCAACCATATATACGTTTTACCTTTTATTGCAAATTGAACCGAATTCATATGACTATAGGTCAGAATGTTGTTGCTGACCTCGAAAAATTGTAAACCGTTGTCATTAATGTTGTCCGGCCTTTCTATTGTTGCATTTATTTTATGTTTAATATTATTTTTATAATATTGCCGACCGCGACTGTAATTTTGAGTATATTTATTACGACTATAAGTATCTCGCGGCTTATTTTGTTGGAAAGGCTTTCTCGTTTTTAATGAAGAACTTTCGTTTTGATACGTAACCCGTGGGTTCCTATTTATATCTTTGTAAGACATTGTTCTAAACGATTTTTTGGAATTATAACCATTTCCGCGCACATAAAACATTTTTTCAGGACTGGATGAAGCAGTCATTATTATCTCTTCATCTTTCGCACCCTGAATCGCATCATTTAATGACGAGTAAGCACGCGCTGATATAATGGTATTGAGTTTTTCGTTTCGTAAACCCTGAGCGAACTGATTAATTGCCGTTTTCTCATTTAATGGCTTTAAAATCTCGTAGGCTTTTGAATTACCGTTAGCTTGTGAAATAGTCAGGTTTACAAAAAGATCTTCGATTTCTCGACCGTACTGTTCTATCGATTTATTTCCCTGTTTAATCGTTAGTAATTGTTTTTGTAATGCGATATCCGACTTTTTTGTGAGGAGACGCGTCTTTATTTCATCAACCAATTGCTTAACACTACTATAAGTACTTGATAGTCTTAACTTAGCACTTTGAGACAACCTTGTCTTTAATACAAAATTAATTAATAAATGTGCTTCCGTGTCCCTAATCATCGTAGAATAAAACTCTACCGCGTCAATTAATTGATTAGTGACGGCTTCTGAGCCATCCATGACTGGCAAAAATGACATTGCCGTCTTTAAATCAAAACTATATTTTGCAGCCATGTTTTGCTTAGATTCTTCTTTGTAACAATTACATGTATCTTATATCTTTATATAATAATTATATTTCTATCGAAATACAATTTTTTTTTCCAAAAAAAAAACTTACATTTCTTAATTTTAAAAAAATTACATTTCTTATTAAAAAAAATCTCTGGCATCTAATTATTAATACACTATTTAATAACACATTATTCAATTAAAAAAAAATATTATTACCTCTAAATTTTTTAATCTTCCATATTTTGACCTGGTCTCAGCTTGGCTTTATACCACTTCTTGTTTGCGTACCATTACAGCAACTGCCTGACGCTCAATTTTCTTCGTAAGGCACTTGTTAATTGTCCTTACGTATTAAAAGATGATCGATGACGACGCGATCAAATTGCAGCCATGTATACCATGGACAGGTCTCTCTTCACAGTCCTGTCTTGTATATTGCTTGCACCGTTTTGTTCTATTTATTTCTTTTTAATATTTCGCTTTTTACTTTTCCACTCCTTTTTTCAATTTATTTAATTAACAATTCCTTAGGCAGTGGACGGTGCGGTGCGCGTGCACCGTATAGCGCTTGCACGCGCACCGCCTGGCAGGGTCGCCATGTGATGTGCGGTGCGGGAGATATAATAACAAGACAAAAGTTGATTCTCAATTGATGATTTATTCTCTGAAATATAGTGTTTTATATTTGTTTTCAACTAGGTCGCTACGTGACCCATCAACATACATTTTTGTTATTCGTTGTCAGCGTAAATATGTTGTTCAAGGTTTAATTATAATTTACAAAATTTAATGCTTATTTAATGAAATCATCTTTAGCAATGTAATACAATTTACACTACAAGCTTATTTTCTGGGTTTGCTTGTCATTGGTTTACGTCGTACACTACAGTCGTGTGTACGGAGTACACATGTCAGAAGTGAAACATCTTTGGCAAACTCAATTTAAAATGTATAAATATTAATAGTTAAACATTCTATTACTTATTTACGCGTTGTTTACGCGTTGCTAGGATACGCGACAGCATACTATCTCATTCTCTCCTACACATTTTTGTATTTGTTTTCTTACCTGTCGTTTTTTCCGTTGCATCCCGTTTCAAATCACAACGATTCTAAAGAAGTTTCACTTCAAAAATATTAGAATTAACGAGTGCAAATAAATATTAATTTAACGAAAAACATGTAATTTTCAATTAACTCCTTCTTTGTATTATACAAAATAAGCGTTCGGTCTCGGTCGTCATCATAGACACTTGATAGCGATCGTTACCTACTCATAATAGCGAAATTATCAATCAACCCACAGTGGAGGAGCGTAGTGTAATCAGCTCCAACCCGTATCCTATATGGAGAAGATATTCAGTATAAGATTAGTAATTGTGTGAATGTCTGTTTATATCTTATTAAAGACAAGACATCTTATTCTTCTTCAAACTTCTCTCAAGAAAAAATCTTCAATAACTCGGTTTTGACGATATTTTCTGCCTCACAGGAACACTATATGGAACCAGCTGCCACCTACGGCATTTCCGAACCGATACAACTTTTATGGACCTTCAAGAAAAGAGCATACTCTTATTTCAAAGGCTGTCAACGCACCTGCTACTTTTCTGATATAGCAGGTGTCTATGGATATCGCTGTCACTTACCACCAGATGAACCGACTGTCCGTTTACCCCCTCTTTTGTAAAAAATAAGAAAATATTTATAAAAAGGCTAAGGGCCAGTTTCACCACTTGCTATTAAGTTCCGGATAACGTAACTGGCAGTTATTTTGACAGAAAACCCATATAATTTCCTGTCAAAAAAGTGCCAGTTAGGTAAGCCGGAACTTAATAGCAAGTGGTGAAACTGGGTCTAAGAGTTTTATTTATATATATCGTTACAATATTTACATATACCAAACAAAAGCAAATAGTAAACCAAGATGAAGCGAATATGATGAAGCGAATATAATATCAAACAAATATTTCCTCTCCATTCATAGACACGCGACGATTCGCGCCGATACAACATCTGATAGCGTGGAAAGAGTAACACGAGATATTGTCTACACTACATCATAGAATAGTGATGGGCCGTAAGTTGGAGCTATCGATATCGATGCACTTGTTCTCTGACGTATACAATGTTATAAATGCAAAAGATTTAATGGATATATATTCAATCACTCCAGAACAGCTGAACGGATCTAAATAAAATTTGGCACAGAGATTCGTAATAGTCTGGAATACAAGGCAACTATTTTTAGGCTTATTTCAAATAAATGTAAGATAAGTTATTCACAGGGCGAAGGATCGATTTTTTTTTTTTTTTTTTTTTTATAGTTTATGGTTGTTATGTAGGGTTCAGATAATGACATACGTTTATTTTATCCCGGAAAAATTCACCATTCATATAAAATAGCATAATAAATGGAACAATATCTAAAATTCCTTACAAACGAAATTTCGGGACAAAGCTAGTTGTATTATATGCAAAGTTATAACTTCAAGTTCAGTTATTTTCATGTAATAAAATTTTGTTGTGCTTTAATGCAACATTAACGGTGAGTAAAGGTGATACACGCAGTAAACTGTTGTAACAGAGGTCTCGTCTGTACAATGACGATATATGACATAGCACACACAAAATTTTTCATTTATTGTACAATTGCTAACTTGTAGTCGATGAAAATTATTAATAGAGATCCACTTATTTCATTTTATATAATATTTTTAAGTTAAATTTCTTATAGAATTTTTATGATTTTTTTTTCTTAAAATACACACACAGTCGTCTGTTCTTAAGGTAGATAACTTAATGTATGTGTATATGGTTACAGCAGACCGATATATGTATTTAATATATGGATTTATACATAGAGTATATAAATATTATACATATACAAATATTATACACAGAGTCACATACAGAGCGGAAAATAAGGTCTATGTCAACCGTACCAACGGGCCAGTCAATCGTTATTTTTAATTCCCTTTCTACTTGTATTTAAACTTTCAGTTGTTTTAAGTCAATGTGAACGTTTTATATAATTATTTTATAATATATATATAGGAGACTTTCTATAGATATAGTCACTCATCACGATATCTCTGAAACTATGAGACCTAAAAACTTGAAATTTGGTAGGAATATTCGTTTTGCTAAGTAGAGGTCAGCTAAGAACGGATTTTACGAAATTCTACCTCTAAGGGGATGAAAAAGGGAGGTAAAATTTGTATGGGACAACGTGATTCCTTGGTCCAATCTACTTCAAATTTTGCATAAATATTCTTTAACAGAATTGATTGAAGTCGTGTTTCGTATTTTATCGAAATTCATTCCCTAACGGGGTTAAAAGGGGGTAGAAAGTTATTTTGATATAAATACTCCTTAGTGCTTTTGATTTAAATTACATTTTATTTTGACACATGTTTGACAATCAATCCGACTATTTTAATATATTTTCCAGTATTGGCGTGTAGATGATATCTTTTTTTGGGTGCTCCTGATGGAACAGGCAAGACTTTATATTAAACATAACAAAATTGAGTTGTAAATATACCGTGTGATCGCTTTATTGTAAAATAATGTATTATATAATATCTTTTACTTCAATGTTGGTGTTGTGTTAAGTCAAAGGTTTTAAACTAAATGACTCATCAGCAGGCATCTGTAGTTCACAATGATACAGATATAGAATACACCGAAGTGAACTTGGAAACATTTTGAATTATACGGCATTAACACCCCAATTAGTACAGATTGGCACCACGGACTAATGTTGGAACAAGATCAGAAAACATTGTAAATCATGTACCCATTTAACTTTATCTTACACTAAAACTAAGAAGGAGGAGATAAAAGCTGTCTTGGACTATTATTAAATATAAATATATGTTTGACAATACACACACGATCGTCTGTTCCTAAGGTAGGCAACTTAATGCCTGTGTTTTTGGTAACAGCCGACTGATATACATTTTTTATAAATATACATATAAATAATACATATTACACCCAGACTTGAGGTGGGAATCGAACCCACGATCCTGGAGCAGAAAGCAGGGTCACTACCAACTGTGACGAGTCAATTAAAATTTAAAAAATAATTACTTGGGGGCTTTTTTTCAAATCTAAGAGACAAAATCGTATTGACTTAAATAAATAAATAATAAATAAATAAATAAATATTAACCAACAATCACACCACGTTAACCTAGCCCCGTGTTAAGTTCGTAAGAACTTGTGTTACAGATACTAGGAACGGAAATAAATTTAAGATATAAATACATATATACATAAATACACATCCATGACCCGGTGCAGACATCTATATTCGTCATACAAATTATCTGCACCTGGCGGGATTCGAACCCGCGACCGCTGCGTAAAGTGTCCAGTTACCTGACCACTCGACCAGCCGGCCGTCTTCTAACTTGTGGTGTAATTATACCTACGATTCAACGAACGAAGCATTGATGCTGGTGTAGTGGTGCAAGTAGTCGCTTTAACGCCTCGCCTCAATGGCGGTGGTTGTGGGTTGGATTCCCGCTCGGGGCAGATATTTGTATTTGTGCCAATATTTGTTTCAGGTCTGGGTGTATATCTAGGTGTTTATTGGTGGTATCTGGGTGTATACTTAGGTTTCCCCACCATGCCCCGGAGGGTACGTAAAGCCGTCGGTCCCGTAGTCGTCGGTACGGTAGGGATATTATCCGCTAACCCGCAGTGGAGCAGCGTGCTGGATTAAACTCCAACCCTTCTTCCCTTCCCTTTGATTATTTACAGGCTGATACAATACACTACAGTACAGGAGCACTTGTGGCCTGCAGTGACGAAACTGAGCCTTACCATAAATATGAGATTCCATCTAAGGGAAGATGTTACTGCCGGACAGTTTTTAGACCTGTTGCTTAAAATAGGAAATGGTGATTTCCGGGAACTGGATAATAATATAATGTATGAGTGTATATGAGTATGTATTTACCATAAACAAAGCTTAAGGTCAAACTCTTAATGTAGCGGGAGTATACTTAAGCAAAAGCTGCTTCTCTCACAGTCAGTTGTATGTGGCATATTCCAGAATAGCCTGGTAAAAGCCTAGCACCCCGAACGAAAAAAAAAATTTTTATAAAGAAATACTACGGAAGGTGTAGTATTTCGATTTCGTTGTAAAAAGATAATACCCCCGTGTAACTTTCTTCAGATTAAAGGCAGAGCTTCTTGATCATAAAATATAACAATTTTTATTTTTATTTTAATGTTTATTTAAACTTTAAATTCCTACTCTGTAATAAAGATTGTGTGACGTTTTTATGTTATTTTATTATGTTAAAATATTTGAATACTTATAGTATTCAAATATTTTAACATAATAATTTATATATTAATATAACAAAATTAATAACGTAAAAAAAACAAAAATCCTATTATAACCATTTTCGACTTCTACGCGGACAAAGTCGCGGGCTAAAATATTATGTTTGACAACTCAATCCGTCTATTATGAAATATTTTCCAGTATCGACGCAGGTGTAGGTGATAAAGAATATAAATTTATTTTTTTTGAAATTTTATTTAAATACCCGTGCGAAGCCGGGGCGGGCCGCTAGTTTTATAATATAGTCACGTATTCTAAATCTACTAATTCAGATTGTACTTTTTACGTCTTATTTTTTTTTGAGATGTAAATAAAATAAACAAAATGGATTGTTATTACTCGTTACTCACATAAAAAAAAACAAAGAACAATATTAGTTCATGAGCAAAATTACATGTTTATTGTATGTTTGTGTGCTAAAGAAACCTTAAATAAAACTGTGAGGTGACACTCCATGAATATATAACATAAATATTATTACATCGTCACTATTTCATTGCAATTATTTAATCATCTTTTCTGTTCGAGATTTAATTGTTATTGAAGTAATTGTTCATATCTATACAACGATGACCTGGAGTGGAGACTGCGCCTCGAAAAACGCAGTGAGGAGCATCTTACTGACCACTGGATCGAAGATCTGCACGAGATCACTGACGGGAGCTGGATGGGGAACTTCTAGAGACTTACATCCAGAAATGGACTACAATATGGCGATGTGAAATGCTGTAATTATAAAATGTTATAAACACTTACATATGCTTCTGATACCAATTTATTTTTTCTTTAATACATTCATAATTAGATTGAAAGTCAAAACAGCGGTAACAATTAAATCGTTGTAAGATAGTTATTAATACTTTACGTAGACCATGTTTGCCATTAATTATTCTGAGTTCCCGATACACTCATGGTAAATATTCCCTTTCCTGCAGTAGTTATAATTATGAAAAATACATCAATTATTTCACCAATAACACGGCAATACTGAATAAACCTTATGCTATATCCAAGTTTACGTCATAACAAAATGACACTGACGCTCAACCGTCAGTAAAACAGATTTAACTGAATTATGACAGTCGTAATCTCTAACAGATCTCGCGTTATTTGCAGATACGTCGCTTGTCAATTGTTCGCAAGAATCGAACCGGTGAAAGTACAAGCGACGGAAATTGTTCGCTTTATTTCAGTGTTTACGATAGTGCAAGGTATTGCCCTCGGCGATATCGACAGCAGTACCAATAAATATTCTTGATATTTATATAAGTGACACTCGAGAGGAAACGCATTTACTACTGAATTATTTTATCGCGATATTTAGAAACATAATAGTGTATATTTATGTGTGCTTATGAACAATTCAGTATATATATATATAAACTGTGTAAAAATATTTTACGTTCTCGTTTATCGAAAGATATGTATCGAGTGATATATACTTATATTTTTTACACGATTTCATAATTACTCGTACCATGTTGTAACCATCATTTACTTAATGCTTATCCTACAAAAGGTTTCCAAAAAATCTACAGATTGGCAGTTCTATAGAAGGATATTATCTCATGTTCAAAAATTTAAGGTATAAACTTTTAATTACCAAAATGAAACGATAGCATCTTTGCATAAAAAATATTACCTGCCATTATATAATACATAAAAATAATATCTTGAAAGACAACTTGACTGGTATAAAATTAATACACAAAAAATAACTAATTGAGATACCACAAAAAAATTCAAAAACAACATCAAATATGCGAAGTTGAGTAATTATAACAGACAAGACAATTTTTTTTTGATTCATAAGTAAATAAAAATCTCCTGTTTCACATCCAAACTTACATACCTACATGTAACATAAAATCATTTAAACTTCAAAACGTGTAAAACAATAGACTCGAAAATCATTCATCTTGAAAGGTCTTGTAACTGATTTTTAATCTCCACGAGAGTAATCGAAAAACACGTTAGACAAACAGCCAGGTACATCACTAGAGCGGCCTACAAGCAGCTCGCATCGAGTGTCGACAGCGCGCAACACTAGGGGGCCTCACGCGTAGTGATACGTCGCTTGCGGGTCGTAATTTAAAATAACTGATTTATAACCCAACAGTAGCATTAAATTTGTAATCATATATTGATTTACAGAGGCGATAAGGCGCTCCCGCGGACTTCGGAGAACGGCCAGTGCTCTATTGCTGCGTGGCTATTCGTTCTGATCTGAAATTGCTTCTGGAACACGTGGGCCGGGGATATTGCACTCGTGATGGGGACGATATTCCGTATGGATTGTTTAATGGTTTCGACAAATCTTTCTGTCAATACGTGCCGTGTTACGATCGTGTATGATTTAAGTGATAGAATAATCCATTGTTCCATCATCTTTATACACTCGTTTGTTGGAAGGCTTATTATTACTCTAAATATTTGTGAATGTACAGAAGACTTGACACTAGATGGTCTAACGGTCGACGGGGCTAAAATTTTGTCTCGTGCTCGACGGAAAAGAAAAACATCGTAATTAAACCTTCAAGTTTCGGAAGAAATTTAATGAATAAAGAAAAGTTGTTTATACGCCTACCTTGTTGTGTCCAGCAGTGGGAATCTACGAGATACTTATATTATATCGATATACTTAGGCCAACCGGTGAAGTTACTAATAAAGCGATCTGGCGTACCTATAACGGTATTCAACAAATGAAGGTTTTGATATATTTTCTTTTCTAACATCAAAGTCCACTTTATCTATCAGATATTTCTATTCGCAACCTGTAAATAGCAAAGTTACAGTTTAAAAGTTGAAGTGCAACAGGCCCTAAGGACCTCATTCACCTCCTCTTAATAAAACCTATAAGAAACTTACCTGCGAGATAAAATTTATCATCACCTGGTGAGGTCAAGTCAGGCCCTTAGATAAAAAAAAAACTAGTAAAATAAAGCATCTTATGGAGCTTGATTCTGATACCATAACCGATACAGGTAGGTACCTACTGTTTCGAATTTAAATTAATAATAAACAATAAAATACATATAAGTATTGATTAATCTCTTAAAATATAAGGTTATATAATATATAAACAGAATATAAATATATTAATATTGACTTTAGTCCCGAGTGCGTTACATATCATTATTTTATTATACAAGGTAGACGAACACCAAATTTATTTAATTCAAAATTATTTATGTAACTATGGATCTGCATATTAATTATTCAAAATAAAATATTATTATTGATACAAACTTCTACAATTATTTATTAAGGATAATTATGGTAAAAAACGTATCCGACTGGAATGTTTACTATAACCTAATGCTAATAGCATTTCCCCATTATATCGTAATTCTTCTTCTCTGAAAATAAACGAACAAGCCCTCCTCTCAGTAGTTACTATTAAATTTAACTTATTTAATACATTTATAAAAAAATAAATAAATATATAAAAAATATTTTAAAAATCTCCTACTCTCTAAACATCAATCAATGGAATTTTCATTAATTACGTTAGCGAAGCTGTATTCACTGCATATCAGTGAATTTCAATAACAAGTTAGTGAATACTTATGAATACATTCAATGATCAAATCAATGGACTCTGATATTCACATATTCATACATTGAATGTCACTAATTCTGCGTGGTACGATTCTCACATGGATAAAAAAATGTCGTGTGTGCGGAGTAGGAACAGTCCCAGAATTGAAACATCTTTGGAAAACTCAATTTAAAAATTATTAATATTAATAGTTAAACATTCTATTACTTATTTACGCGTTGTTTCCGCGTTGCTAGGATACGCGTTGCTTGGATACGCGACAACATACTATCTCATTCTCAAAAATACAAAAATAGACACAAATACAAAAATATGTTTGAACACATTTTTGTATTTGTATCTCTTACCTGTCGTTCTTTTCCGTCGCATCCCGTTTCAAATGACAACGATTCTAAAGAAGTTTCATTTCAAAAGTAAACAGTTACTTAAAATTAGTGGAATTCCACTGATTCATGTTTAGAGAGTATGGTGACAGGTTGAGGCTCAGACCTAACGTAGAGTCGGTACCTAACTCTAACGGTCCATACCTAAACCTCATCATCTCAAGCAACACAAACTTTTGGACCCGACTCTTGATCTAACAGTCAAGGGAGAGTTTCTAAAGGTATTGGTCGAAACTCTTAGTTAACAAGCCGTATACCGACACAATATTAGGAATCAATTATATTATTGTTTATTAATACGTGAATAAACTATCTAAAATACTCTTATCTAAAATTAATTTAATATAAATAAATAAATATGTTTAACATACACACACACGGTCATCTAATCCTAAGGCAACTTAATGCCAGTGTTTTAAATAACACCCGACTAACATACAAATATTTTTTTTAATAAATTTACATACAAATAACACATTTATAAATTACAATAACTCTTACAACCTGACTCGGGGTGGGAATCGACAACAATTTTTATAACCACAACGTGTTCGGTGATGTTTTAAAAAATTTGATTGTCTGTAAAATCAGTTTACGGACGATAATTTTACGTGAAAACGTCATAAGAAAACATTGGAAAAAAAATTGCATACTTTTATGAATTGAATTGAACTATTATCACTGACTTATCATTATTTTGACGGCCGGCTGGTCGAGTGGTCAGGCAACTGGACACTTAACGCAGCGGTCGCGGGTTCGAATCCCGCCAGGTGCAGATAATTTGTATGACGAATATAGATGTCTGCACCGGGTCATCATCATTTTTTTTCCATAAATTACGTTTATTTGCACTCGTTGATTCTAATGTTATTTTACTTAAATTATAAAGAAATATTACAAGTAACATTGTGCTATTAACAATTTATTTACAACTTATATACAAGTGTGATATTCAAGATCCTCCAATCTGCGTTATTGTTTTTCCTTCACAAGTCGAACGCTTAGGCCGATTATGCCTCTCTATCACTTGTTCCGCGCTCTCGCTCGCGACACGTGACACTTATTGCTGATTGCTTGATCGTGTGTGCAGCCGGCATTCATTTATTTACAAGACGTTATCACGTCAAAAAATCCTTTTCAAACAAATTTTGCAGCCTATTTTTGCTTTTAAGCTTTTTAGGATATGTAAAATTAATTTTTAATATAATAAGCAACATAGGCAAAGTAGTGGGTATCAGCTTGTCAACATACGAAGCAGAGCAAAACAAACCGTCGCGCATCGCACTCATAATTACACACGTAACGTTATCAAACGCGCGAGTCACGCCATAAACAATGGCGACGCATCGAAATTTGTCGAAATGTCCGTCAAGCTGTATAATTTGATTTAGTCGACACTTCCTGTGCATTGTCGACTCGTCTCCCGCAAGCCCAGACTTGCGCCCGCGCAACAGCAAAGAGTATAAAAAATGTAAAGCATATAGCAAGAATTATTTACAAATTTTTTAACTACCCATTCTGTACAATTCACATACCTATATAGTAAAAAATAATATTAAAAAAATTAAAGTCAATTCCTACTGAAGTCAAAAACTAAAATTATTTAATTAAATTTAATTAATGAACTAAAATAAAAATAAAAAACTGTATTAACATCAAGTCTCTAGAAACATTTGAAAATTTGAACAAGATATATAGGTACCTATAGTCGTTGAAAAACTAAGAGTTTTAAAGGAATACTTAAAATTAAAACTGATTTTTCATAAAACATACAATAATTTAAATTATTGATACAAATATTTTTTTCTACATTTTAGTTCAACTTTGTACCTACATGTAGGTATAATCTTGAAGTCGGTTTTTATTTTTTTCCTAAAAAATAATTTTATTTGGAGTACAGTCGGGACCAAGCCGTCGGTATATACGATTTTTCGATATTTTTTTTTCCTTATCTATACCTTATGTCTAAGTACTTTGCTACTTATATCCTTCTTATAACAAACTTTACAGAAATTTACATGTTACTTATAACTGCACTTTTTTTTGTGCGTATATACATATCTGCTACCCCTTGATATAAATTTGAGTTTAATAGCACATCTTAGCCTTTCAGTCCTCCATGGACCCTGCTCCGTTCCCTCTCGTCTGCATCTCTGATTTAGCATATTTCTGTTGACTTTATCTGCAGTCATACGAACGCACTACTTTGAATTGTATAATATTATTTATATAATTAATATTTTCACAGAGACTTTAAAGCATTAAAGGAATACATAGTTTAGATGCTTGTCATTACAGATAGAAGAAACTACCTTCCCTCTAAACAGTAATTAGTGGAATTTTACTAATATTAAGTGAATATTCACTTTTTATCAATGTGAGAATCGTAAAACGTAGAATTAGTGTCTATTCAATTTCAATGTGTATCAAAATTTAGAGTTCACTGATTTGATCATTGAATATTTGTATGCGTATTCGTGAGTATTAATTAAGTCATTATTGAAATTCACTGATACGTACTGAATACAGCTTCACTAACGGAACTCCTAGAAATTGTATGAAAACTAGTAGTGGTGTCACTGCAGCGCTTCCTCACGACTCTAATTTAAAGGCGCCCTATATTCACCACCACACCACATCAGCCATTCGATCTCCACTACTGAATGTAGCCCCTGCCCCCTTAATCTCTGGAGGGTTTGCCAATTTCAGCGTAAAATGGAAAAATCCACCACCACATCAGATGTTGTACCTCCACTGCTGGACGTAGGCTTTCTCCATCATCTCTTTTTGCCAATACTCACCACGCTTAGCAGGTGGGTTGACGAGCGTAGTATGTTGTGGCAGGACAGGGTGATCCATCACCATCCTGGTTGGTCGTTATTCGCACCACTATTGCCTTAGTCGCCTTTTACGACACCTCGTCAAGAAAGAGATCAGGACAATTCTTCTCTGCCAGTCACTGCACGCCCAAAGATCTATATGTAGACAATAAAAGGCAAAAAATATAATATAATATCAAATTAAATATTGTGTTTCACATCAATGAACTTGCGTTTATTGTAAGGGTACCGCAATTCGTGTGAAGCTCCACATGAACGAGCTCGCGACGGGATGTGGGTGTCAGTGTGACGCTCGAACACTATGATTTGCGCCTCGCTCCGTTCGCTGCCCACAAATGATTGATGACTAATCTCTACAAAACCGACTAATGACCGAAATTCGTTTAATTTGATTCATTTCACAGTCGTACTCGCTATTGTTATCAAACACGCGTTACCGTGTGATAACTGTTTTTATTTGTTCATGCATAAAAATCGATTTGTTAAAAACGATAAAGTTAATTATTTGTATTTTTTAACATACACATATAAACTATACACATTATCTGACACTTACGGAGTATTCGCAGTTTAATGATGAGTTGAATTATTTATGGTTTTCTGAAAGATATGAAAACATTTATTCTAATAATTATGCAATATTTACAATATATATATAATAATGTGCTCAATACTGCTCAACTTTAAGAGGAAAAAACCTTTAAGAAAATATTTTTACATACACACATGGAACCACATTCCTAAGGTAGGCAACAAATAAATAGGTATCTGGTGGGTGGAAATCTGGAACAGAAAGCAGGCTCACTGCCAACTGCAGCAACGGGACAGGCCAATTCAATTAAATATTCTAAAATATATTAAAAATTAAATTAAAAATGAGAACTTTCTATTCAAATAATATTAACCCAAAGTTCCGTATATCGAAAAGTGTTGAAACAAAGCTGGGACGAGATAACCGCTTCTCGGAACAAATGTATTATCAGCGGCCGCCGCAAAAGGCGTGAAGTCGTAACATCTAATAATAAAACATTATGTATTCGCGACCACGTGCCAGGTACAATGACAAAACGCCGCGTTAAGAGAAACAAAAGTTTAACCTTTTTTGTTGGCGAGCGGTATGGTTTTATAAGCGTTCGGCGTTCTCTGTGACAATTGTTCGCGATTCACTGCGCTCGAGCGCGACCGCGTGTGTCAAATAGTGCGAAATAAATAACAATAAATAAATATGTTTAACATACACACACGGTCGTCTGTTCTTATGGTTGACAACTTAATGCCTGTGTTTTAGGTGACAGCTGAATGATATACTTTTTTTTCTTAACAAATATACACATAAATAAATATACGATTATATTACAAGCAGACTCGGGGCGAGAATCGAACCCATTATCTCTGGAAAAAAAAGCAGCGCCAACGGCTCAGTCAACAATAAAACTATCTTAACGACAGGTCGACCCAGTGGTCACAGTAAGAATCGTTGCGCTAGCGGTTTCGGGTTCAATTCCTTAACATGCCACTAATCAATAGAGGTTGTACAAATGTTTGTCGTTGTCTAGACGTTCCCCAAGACAGGGTTCTCATCCTACTGGAGGCTGTAGAGTGTTAGGCAATTATAGAAAGAAAAAATAACCTGCGACGTTCTGCTAACGAAGATAACTGCAAACCACCGTAAAATCTACAACAACTACTACAGCTGTTGTTTAACGCAATTTTATGTTACCCTTACTAATATTATAAATATGAAAGTGAGTTTGTTTGCTTGTTTATTTGTTCTCCATTAACGATTCAACCACCGAATCGATCGCCATGAATTTTGATCTTTCATCCCCGAAAAATGAGTCGTTCCTTAGGAATTGTGAAAAAACGCTACAAACTCTCCTAAAATCAGATAGTTCATTCTTAGGTATTTTTGGCTCTTAAGATTTTGACCTTTGCGGGCGAAGACGGATAAAAGCTATTAACTATATGCATTGCATCGCGTCGCATCAGCCTATCGTAGTCCACTGCTGGACATAGGCCTCCACAAGCCTGCGCCACATATCCCGGTTTTTCGCAATCCTCATCAAGCCTCCACCGGCGACTTTGCGTAAGTCGTCGGTCCAGCGGGCCGGAGGGCGAATGGTTATCAGGTGTCTATGATAACAACCGGGACCGACGGCTTTACGTGCTCTCCGACGCACGGTGGGGAGACCCAGCAGGAATTACACCTAGACTGAAAACAAATATTTGTACAAATATAAATATCTGTCCCGACCGGGAATCGAACCCGCGACCGCCCCGGCGCGCGGCGTTGAGACTACTACACGCACCACTGCACCAAAATATTGTATAAATAATGATATACTGTTAATACACTAGGTAGAATTATTTATAAGAATATTTCTTTGTTTGCTTTTAATCGATTACTTCTAAACATGCCAATTTTAATAAGTTCCCACGGGTACCCTATTTACTCGTATGATATACGAACATCGTTACTATTTTAATTTTAAAATTAAAACTATTAAATTCGACAAAAAAATTAACATTTAACGAAAAAAAAAGTTGGATAAAATTTTTATGGTTTAAGTGTTTTAACCGTGGATAGCGATGCGTGAACCGTGGCCACCACCTACCATCACCACACGCGGTAATTACGCGGTAATCACCACTAATGTCATTTACTCGCCACTCTGATGATTGATAAACGTTCGGCTCTATATACACGATAATTGGACAAAAGTACGTTTAATAAAAAATTTCGGTTGAAATTAAATTACCACACCTTTTTATCTACGACCACAATGTTTATTTTTTTAATTTTATTAATATCTTGAGATATATATATATATATATATAGCAGCGGTTGGAACATATGAATCTTAACTAAAAAGACAAAAAATAAAAATATTAATATTAACTTTTAAAATATTTTAGGGTGTTATATTATTCAAATTACTTATGAACACGATATCAAGGGAAACTTCATGCGGATTGTCTAAGTCTTAATAAAGATTAGAGATATCTTACAGAGACTAGATTCTAATTCTAAGACATGTTTATCACGATCTAGACGCAATCTAGACTTCTACCTAGATTAAGATCCAATCCTTCTTCTTTATGCCTTCTACAACAATGATTAAATTTATAACAAGAATTTCGTTAACACTTTTTACATTCAAATTTTGTATTAAAGCAATATTTTTACTTCTGGTATTTAATATATTTTTTTTCTTTTGAAAATATAAAGTCACGAATTCTGGGTAATTTCATATAAAATCAGATCACCAGTGAGACATTATCTTAATATTATATAACCATATTATGATAACTCCCATCAAGACGTCGTTCTCTTCTATCGCTAGCACCCGATCGTAATCGTTATACCAAGATAGCGAGATTACCAAAATGTTTTCACATCTTAAAGGGTTACGTGGTTATGGTTAAGCATTTATAATGATCCCTATAATGTATTTAAATACAGAGTATATCAAATAGTACACAAATGTCTTACGAAAACATTTTTAATAGGTGTCATACTTTAGGTTTTTTAGTGTATTTTAAATTAGAGATTGAGGTTTTAGATTGGCAGGAGAGTAATTGGTAGATGGTAGGATAGTAAAAAGACTAGATAGTCTAAACAGACCCCTTGAGGGAGCTACTTCTGTGGAAAGAATAAAACATCTAAATTAAACCCCTATATAGTATTCAAAAATACCTCGGCCGCGTCAATATATCTTTTCGCGATAAACTCAAATAATAGTTCACGGATTTTCTTGCGGTTTTCACCAATAGATAGAGTGATTCACGAGGAAGGTGTAGATACATATGCGTAACCCGGGCGCAGCCGGTGAGGGCCGCTAATTTTTATATATTACTGAACTGAACTAAAACAGCTTGTAAGCGTCCCACTGTTGGGCAAACGCCTTCTCATATAGGAAAAGTGTTGGAGTTTAATCTGCCACGGCTTAACAATACTTTTGACTGGTCCAATGGCGCAGTTTGCAGTGACCCTGTTTTCTGCTCCTGTGGGTTCGATTACCACCCCGAGTCTAGATGTAATATGTGTTTATTTATATGTATATGTGTATTAAAAATATGTATATCAGTCGGCTGTTACCTAAAACACAGACATGATGTCGCCTACCGTAGAAACAGACAACCGTTTGTGTGTGTGTGTGTATTAAGTATATATTGAAAAATGGGATATTTATATTTTAGATTAGATATTGGGTAGAGAACCGAACGTTAGGCGCTTATGGTAACAACAGACGTATTTACGTGCTATCCGAGACAAGGTGGGAATAACCAAACAGACAAACACTTAAACCAAAAACAAATATTTGTGTAAAAACCAACACCTTCTCTACAAGTGTCACTGAAACTTTCACACAACTACACCAGAATTACAGTTATCATTTATTTATTTTAATTACATCTTTGTTTGGAAATCTTTTAAAAACCTATAGCATAAGATTTACCTAATAGTATTATATATCAGCCCTCCCCTAATCAGCCCATTAGATAATGGTGTCATGTGAGCAAGCGACACAGTGTTATTTGTAGCGGTCATTTGAGGGCGACTTTACCTAACGTCCTTCGAACTGCCCACTTAGATCACTGTGGAGTAGGCTTTATTAAAATACTAGACAATATATACCCACTTTTAATTTAATAATAATATAAATTAAATATTGATTTGAATGTGCCATTTTTCAGAGATAACAATCACATTTTGTAAGCTCTTTATTTATCGAGGAATATACATATATTAAAGCTATATGCCATCTCACTTTATAGTAAATGCAGACGTAGTAGCGCGGGCCACCAGTTCATAAAATTAAACTAAAATAAGTAAAAATATATTAATAACAAAATCTTAGCCGTGCGGTGACTGGCAGAGAAGAATACTCACGACCTATTTCTTGCCGAGGTTTTGTAAAAGACAACTAATGTCATAGTGGTGCTAACAACACCAACCAGGATGGTGATGGGCAGCAGCGTTACCATATCCTAAAACAACCCACTGCGCTTGTTAAACCGCCCGCCAAACGTAGTGAGTATTGGCAAAACTCCTCAGAGATGATACAGGAGGCCTACGTCCAGCAGTGGATATACAACAGCTGGTGTGGTAGTGGATTTTTCTATTCTACCCTCAAAAGCTTAAAAATACATCAGCAGGTATATTCAATCAACAAAAACTGCTCTGTGTGTAAAGTGATTTCAGTATGTGTATACTTTATATTTCATGCAACTATAAGTAAACCTCTAATATCACTATTATGGGCTCTTAATTTTTTTTTTTTTTTTCTTACAAGAGAAACATTAATTCGTAATACATTTTGATCACATTAGGCATGCCTTTTAATGGTTACATCTAAAAAATAGTTTTGTATTCAATACTTTATCGTTAATCTGAATAATATATAAATAACTACACTTTATACTTATTTAAACTTAGAAGTTCTTATAAGAGACAGTAAATTTATCAACGTTGTGTACCTCTTTATCTCTTACATATATCTGACACATATATTTTATTTAAACTGTATGTTTAAATGTATAATATATGTGATGTCGGTTGCACCTTAATAAAAAATATCCAAAGATCTAATACAAAACAAAAAAACATATCTACGAGTATTATTTTTAAAAATATGTCTTTCCATACTAACGTAACGCAAAAGGACAGTCTCTGTTGGAAAAATAGTTAGTGCATTTAGCAGTAGATGGCCCTATCTGTTGACACGTCACCCTAACCCCCATTCTTATCCTTTACGGTCTTTTAACTGGCCTCGGTTCTGGAAAGTTCCGTGAGAGGTTCCCATCGTTACGAGGACGTAAGGAGATGGGCGGTTTATGAGTTCCTTGATATTGGAAAGCTATTGACTTAGCGGATTTAGACTGGTTTTACTGTTTGCCGTTTGTAGTTATTGTTTTGGGAAAAATATACACATATTATTATTATATAATATAAACTGAAATAAAGAAAACAAAAGCATCAAGAAGTTTGTTACAAGTGTCATAAGTTTTATAAATTAAATCAAAATAATTTAATTTATAACATAATCAGTCATAATTATTAAGTTAATATATTAAAATTTAAATAAATAATTCATCACGGTTAAATAATATATCACAATTCATTGCACCTACCACCGGAAATAAGATTCTCCTGAAAAGAACCAACAAAGAACTCAATGCTTAGTCTTAGTATTCAACACTTATAATCTCAGTTATAAATCCTGCATGAAAGTAACGAGAGGTTAAGTCGACTAAAAAGGCGTGTTTTCCAAGACGCCCAGATGGACCCTAAAACCGTTCGTTTAAGACAGTCCTGTGAAAATAAAAATGACGATATAAAAAGCGCTGATTTCGACAAAAACCCAAAGCGGATGGCTCAAATTGTTTCCGCCTTATCGCTAACCGTAATCGCCTGACACCCTAAGAAAACCTTAGACGAGGAAAACACGGAGTGATCACATGATTACCGCGGTCAATGTCGATGGGCACGCGTTATCAATCTATGAGCTGCCCTCTGTGTGCACTCGGCTTTACTTGTTGCTACCGATAGCTATCATGTGGACAGGAGTGTGTGAAAAAGGTAAAGATTTTCATGTTATTTGAAATAGTTTGTGAGCTTTTGCTCTAGGTTTTGTTTTCAATATTTAATACATAATTTAATTAATAAAGGGAAGAAATAAGTACATTTGAAAAATTCAAATTCTATCTGGAGTGTTTTTTATGATATAACTAGCAAACCCGGCGAACTCCCTTTCGCCACCAGATGGCTTCGTTTTTTGTAACATTTCGTAATTTTTGTAGTACATGCTATGTATCAGAGATGGCGCTGTATGTGAAAAATGATTTTCCCTGTTTTCCTGCTTTTCTGTTGAAATTTTTCCTGAATTTTATTTGCTATAAACCTCACGAAGCCCGAGACCTTTCCAACGAATGCAAAACCGTGTAAATTGGTTCGTGCGTTCTGGAATTATAGCGTCAGGAAGGAAAACCCGATTTATTTTTATATTATAGATATATTCAAAACTTTGTGACGCTTAAATATTTTTTGTATATAAATGTATATAATGTTTGAAGGACAATTTTTGTCTTTAATTAATGATTATTATTATTAACTATGCTCACTTCTAGGACGCATTACGTTAATTTAATACGTGGTTGTTGCTTTGTTTCAAAAAGGCGTAGCATGATTTATTTTATCCTAGAATCTGACTTAAAAAAATTGGCTTTCTGACGCATTTTTTGTTACAAAATTTGTTCAAATATTTTAATTAAAAATTAGTTAACTTTATAACAATATTCGGACGGCCGTCTGCGAGATGGACAAACGACTTGAGGAGAGTTGCCGGAAGCCGTTGGATGGAGGCTGCTTCTGCTCTAGAGGTCGATGAGGGAGGCCCACGTTCAGTATTGGACATACAATAGCTGATATGATTAAGATATTCAAGTGTATAAAGATATTAAATATTATGTCAAATGCATGTATGACAAAAATTTTAACAGGTGCTTTATTTCTGATTAATTAAACATTTTAATATTTGTAAAATATATATACATTTTTGAAATATTTGTCAGTCTGCTTGAAAAGATTAAATTCCTTACTTCTCTCTTAACATGAATCAGTGGAATTTCACTAATTTTAAGGGACTATTCACTTTTTATCAATTTGAGAATAGTACCACGTAGAATTAGTGACTATAAATATATAGTGACTGTGAATATGTAAATATCAGAGTCATTTGATTTGATCACTAACTTGTTATTGAAATTCACTAATATTGACTGAGAATGATTGAATTCAGTGATATCTATCTAGTGGATACAGCTTCACTAACGTAATTAATGAACATTCCACTGATTCATGTTTAGAGAGTTAAAGTGGACTTAATTGGTGTTATAATTTACTAATATAATCATAAGATTTTTCCTCTAATATGTTTTAGTCTTTATTTCATTCAAATCATTTGACTTTAACTAAAGATATTGTAATCTAAATGATGGACCAAAACTTTACACCGACGACGCACCGGTCACTTCTAGTAACATGTATTAGAACACTATGACATGATAGAGATAACACAAGAACACATAAGATATATACCCGGATGAGGATGCTGAGCGGATGTGTCGGACGGGCCCGCCCTTCCTTCCGGACCTTGTGGGAAAATCTTGTTGTGACGTCACAACTATAGCGGACAAACGAAATGACAAATATTTTTTTACTAACACTAGAACTATTGAATACAAAATTTAAAAGTCGCTTTCATAACTGTACCTGACAGATTTCCCCTTTGCACTGACTATAGTTCTGTTTATCATAGAAAGATTTTAAACAGCCTATTTGTGATAGTTCTATAATCATTCGGCAAACGTACCTTTCAAATGATCAAGAATTATTAAAAATGTATTAGCACTGTAACTGTTTACAGTTTACCAAATGAATAAAAAAAAAAAAAATAAATAAAAAATAAAAAAAAAAAATAAAAAAAAATTATAAAACTGTTTTTAACTTCAGTATCGATTAATAGATAATCTACTTTTTTATGTCTTTAATGTACAGACTTGTGTTATGTAATTGTTTTATTATAACTAGATAGATAGATATTAACTTTTATAAGTAGGTATAATTGTGTTTTAGTTTAACATAGTAGGCAATTCTCTCCTGCAAATTTTACAATCATATTAATGCTCATTAAAAAATGTGAAGTTTCCTACAAATGTAATCAAGATTAAAAAATACTTTAAAATTAACACACAATTAAAAAACATCGCCTTAAGCTATGTCCCCATATAAATCAAAGTAATCAATGTCATACTATACAGTTATACACCTAACATGTAACACAGTTCATAACGTAGGTACAGTAACGTATTCACATTAACCACATAGCTACCGTGTGTCTATAGCGAACATCGTATAAGTCTCTTCGAGCTGCAAGACTAATCGAGTTTTCGGCTTTAAGTTATTCTATTTGAGACGTAGACTTCCGCTGCGTTTACAGCCCACGACGCCTGATTCCATTAAACTCGAGTAACGTCTTGTGAGTTAAACAAACTCACATATAATATTTACCTTTATCTTAAGATCTGAACGTTCAATTCGGTCTCACCTTTATAATCGTATAGATATATCGTTTCCTTCACAAAAGAGAATTACAAAAGTCACAAAAATGAGTTATTATTGTTTCTTCTTTTGTACATATCTTAGTTTATTTTAGCTAATGGTCTCACTTAATTTAACACATATTTTACGATTTTTAACGAAAACAAATTAGTCGTACTATGATTGAAATCATTGTCATCAGCCGATGATAGTCAATTGGTGGAATTTGGCTTTTGTATATTGTCAATCAGAAAACTTTTTTATAATTTAATCAATTAATCTGACAACAACTATTATTATACAAAATTCAAGAGGGGTGAGTAGGGCAACTATATTTAGGGCCAGTTTCACCACTTGCTATTAAGTTCCGGATAACCTAACTGGAACTTATTTTGACAGATAACCCATACAATTACCTGTCAAAAAGTGCCAGTTAAGTTAGCCGGAACTTAATAGCAAGTGGTGAAACTGGGTCTTAAACTATACGTGGTGGCAACTTCTGAGCAGCCAACAAGTTTCTGGCGAACGACAAATGGCTATATATATATAACCACTGGTAAGACCGAGTATTGAACATTCATCAAGGAGCTTGTGTGAAACAGTGGACGAGATTTTATGACCGCAATAAGTGACCTAACGAATAATACTACTAAATATTGTACGTACTTTATGGTCACTTTTAAATCTTCCTTATTATATTGATCATCTTGCCTTGTAATTACCGGCAGAGAAGAATAGTCCCGACCTCTTTCTTGTCAAGGTGTCATAAAAAGCGACTAAAGCTATAGTGGTGCGAACAATGGTATCTAATCCAAGATGGTGATGGGCAGCAGCGTCACCATATCCTGCCTCAACGCACTGCGCTTGCCAACCCGACTGCCAAGCGTGGTGAGTATTGGCAAGCCCTCCCAGAGATCATGTTGGAGGCCTATGAACAGCAATGGACAACCAAGGGCCGTAGTAGCAGTTGTACGAGTATATTGATAATTAATTCTATAAATATAATAATAATAAAAAAATAAGAATAATTGACAATATGTTCACAACATTGTATAGTCAACTTCATACCTAAATGCGTGGAGTTGTTTACAAAGTTGTCTTGTTTTTGTACAAAATATGGTGACCCAAGTAACTAAATGGAGGACTCTCTTCTAATGTCCTAATAATATGCACAAAATTATTTTAAAACTCAGTTTCGTTTTAAATAACTCTAAATACTCAAGAATTGTCTTAAAATGTCGTGACTATGAAACATCAATCGTGGCTTCTAAAACGCCTCGGCTACCTGCAGATCTAGTAAACAGCATACACACTGTAAGCAGTGAGGCAAGTTAGGCGCGCGCTAAGATCCGAATCCCGTAAACCAGGATTTGTATAGCCGATCCCGCGACAACTTTCACAATTACGCCGGGATCGCAATTTGCAAATGTACGCCTATCGAATTATTCGAAACGGAATAATTAATTCTACGGTTATTAATTAATACATAAACTTTATTATTATTAACATCGCTTGCTCTATAATTATCATTTTGTCGGTAAAGACCAGTGATTGACGGGAAAAAATTAAAGTGAACCTTTCGACAGATTAAAAAAAGAGATCTCAAATAGACCTGATTTGTCAATTGAGAGAACTTTTAATAGTGTATAGAATGTCACCTATATGAAACATGGCGCTAAGAGGTCCCGTCGAGGTAGCGATTGTCACGACATAGAGGTCAGTAGGACGTCAAAGCTTAGTGATGCGCATGACGTTTCATCGACTATCGATGTTCCGCTTTGTCCGCACGCCACGACCAGACGCGACGATAAAAAGATTACACGTTTGCGTATACGAATCGTGCGTGATGTGAATATTAATGAGCACTCCCCTTTCGTGATGGCACTAATAGATTTTAATCGGCCCTAGCCAGTGGCAGCGGGAATCCGACTTTTCATTGTATGTAAAACGGTTCAAGTACTTTCAAAAACGTAAAATATAATCAATTTTACATTCCTTTTTGAAAGCCTATTCCAATATTCTAACTTTTTTTAACCTACATTAAACATAAGAATTACTGTCAACATTAGAAAACGATTTAAGAGATAAAAACTGCGACGTTTACAGCTTAGCTTAAGTGGCTTCGATTTGAATATTTTTGTATAGTTGATTTGAAATATTAATGGCGTTTTCAGCATTAAGAGCATTATGGACACCCTTGTTTTTGTTTGACGAATTTGCATGTTCGGGGGACAGTGGGAATGGATGTTTGCATGAACGGATCAAAGAGATGCATTATAGCAATGTATTCGCTAACACGTAAATAAATAAAGATAAACATTGCCTCGAGCGGGAGTGTTCGGGCGAATTAACTGCGCTTATGAAAAACATTCGCAGAGCGAACATCGATACGGCGCTCACGTGCCTATCGACTTGATATATCGCTTATAATTACGTATTGCGTATAAAAAAAAGATTATTATTACTAAATGAAGTTATTTTACTTTGTTTTCGTAATGAATAATGCATCTGTTGTATAAAATTACAATTAATTATTCGAATTACGTATATAAAAACGGCAACGTGCTTTTAAAATGTATCTTATAATAGATTTTGTAATAACATTTATGTCAATATTTACAATACGCTATCGTCGTAAAAATAGCTGATAACAAGTTTGTTAAAATATGAAATATTTATTTAGATCAAACGACAATAAATAAAAAATTATGTTACTGTGAACTAAGAATTCAATAGTTCGTATTGAAGATTGTTTGCTGTGATTATTTATTATAATTAATTTAATGTAGAGGAGTTTATTTAATAATAATAAATATATAATGAAAATATTCTATTTAGGTATACTTTTAATTTATTTTTCAACAAAAAATTTGGTAAATATTTAACATATCACTACATGTAAACACAAGTATTTTATGTAAATAGCAACTCAAATATTCGCTAAAATTATAACAAACGGCTATTATACGAATATCATTTTTATTTCTTACTTACAAGACAAGAACTTGGCACGGAATTCGCGACATACGTTTTACGATTCATTGTCAAGACAAACGGCTATCCTTATATTGATAACAGATTACTGAACTTTTCATCAGTTAAATGATATTCAACAAAAAAACCAGTACTGGGCATCAACACAGACATGACATGCTTAAAATTCTAACAGATCCAAAGTTTTTAATAAAAATTCTGAACTTATTACATTATGTTTTTTACATGTTCCTTTATCGTTAATTCTATGTCTTAATATGAAATATCAAATTTACAACATTAATCGATAGCAATATCATTGTTTTAAAATTATTTTGATTGTGGTTATAGCTATTGACCCGTCTAGTACGACTAGCTCAACCAGTACAGTACCATAATTCACGGAAAATCGGAGTGAAATACCTATTATAGATGCGTTATTATGATTAGAGAATAAGCCAGAAGTCAAATTTACCGCCCTCCCCCTCCTACATCCCATTTTCCTATTCTTACCTCCACTTATCTAGACTATTGCGTTTCTGACTCCTATAGCGCTGCAAATTTTCACGATTTGATTTGAATTTTGATTGTCCACTTTGTTGAAAATTGTTTTATTATTTTATAATATAAAACAGTATTTTTATACATAAAACAACAACAGTACAATTCATTATGTAAAAATTCCACTAATACCGTTTTAGCCGGTCGTATCTCTATTACACGTGACTCCAAGCTTATGAAATATACACACACATAATATACATGCACACTTTGCACGTAATAATAATATGTTATATAACTTCTTATAACATATTATTCATAGAAATAAAAGATGCTAAATAACTTAGTTTTATAACATTCTTTTTAACATTGTGTAGACTCACACGACGCTATTAAACAGCAGTAATGTTAAAAATGTAATGTTGACGCATACGGAAGCGTTACGCTCAGTTAAAAGATCAATAAAGATATAAGGTCGTGGATCTCAATATATCCAGCGATAGTGGGACGAAGTCTGCCCATAATATTCTTTGGGGTGCATCTCATTTGGCTTAAGAACCTGCCTTTGTCAACAAAGTTGGGGGCGCCGGGATCGATACTGGCCGCAACGCAGGCTCGATCGGTGTTCGCTTGTCTATCGTTATGCTTCTGTTTCAATTTTAATTTACTGTAAAACTATATTAATATTTATGAATGAAAGAGAGGTCTGTCGCTGTGCGCGCATCACATCATCATGATAATCAGAGGTTTATTTATTTAATTTCATTTACTCTTTTACTGTCGCAATTTTGTATCTTTATCTGTGATAAACAACCCTATTAATTACCACTTAATTATAAAAATTTTGAAATACAGAATTTTTTCTAATTCGTAAAAAAAATCAAGTTTTACCGGAAACCTCATGGTCTTTATTTCATGGTCAAGGTCATCCTTGATCTATCATAGTCCGTGATTGACCACTTAGCAAGATGGTATATTAGATAGAAAACCGGAATGAATATCAGACGGCAGTGCCGGATTTAGCAAGCGGGAGGCACGTAGCGAATTCTTTTAAAGAGCCGTTGATCTGGTATTGCTTAATTATACAGCTATAATATGATGATATATGAATAAGATATGCTTAAGTATAAAGTGGTAAAAAAATAATTCAATACTCAGTACGTTTCTTTGCCAATCTATAGGTTACTATTTTGTGAGTAATAAATAGTCTAGTACTAGTAGATTACTATAGGATCTGCTAGGCTCTGACAAGTGCAAAAAGCAAGAGATGAGATTGCCTGGTGCCAGAGATGAACTTTTTGTAGAAATTGTGCGTTTACGTCTGTGAAAACTTTAAGCTCCATTATTTCTTTTTTATAGGAGAGCCTTTGCCCAGCTTTAGGATATTTCTAGGCTATTGTTTGATTTTTCAATAGATTTTTAAGGCTTGTAATTGTCTTACATAACTCTAGAAACATTTAGACGGTTAAGTTTCCTTTAATATGTTCCTATATTATGGAAGACGAGTTACAAAACTAACAACAATAAAAAAAATAATCAAAATATTTCAATAAAATATCCAAAACTTCATACAGGTAAACATTCAACAACAGTAATTATAAGATAACCGGAATTAAAATAAAACATGAATATTGATGGAGCTTTGTACATAATGTGTACAACTTATTGTTGATATTATTATGATAATTATATATTTACATAAACGGTCCGATAGCGATCAATCTCGTTCTCCTTTTTGTATAAACATTGGATATATTACAAGGTATTTTTGCTATACTTTTGTTTCCATACATTACTCGATTTATAATTAATATAAATATACTACTAAGACACACTACCTCTGTGCTGCGGTTTTACGTGTTATATTAAAACTTTAATAAGTATAATGTTTTCGTTCCAAATTATATTTAAATATGTTTATCCATTACAGAGTGATAGATACAAACATACAAACTAACAAATTGGTATAGCAATTCATATACTAATTAGTGTAAGTTAAGTAATTTAGGTATAAACACATTCAATCTTTCAGTTTTAAGTCTCCTTTGACTGATTGACTGGCCTGCTGGCGCATTTTGCAGTGACGCTGCTTTCTCCGCCTGAGTTATTGGTTCGATTCCCGCCCCGAGTCTGGGTGTAATATATACAATTATTTATATATGTATTATTTATATGTATAATTATTTCAATGAATGTTATTCAGACGGCTGTTAACTAAAACACAAAAAACATTAAGTTGCCTACCTTAGGAACTGACGGCTGTATGTGTATGTTAAGCATATTTATTTATTTTAATATGAACACTAAACATTTTTTTCTTCAGTATAATATATTAGTATTAAAATATATATTAAATAGATATTATACAATTAAAAGGGACATTACATAAAGAGCATTGAACTATATCATCCATTATTTGTGAATCATAAAAGCTATTAGGTAACTAAAGTTTATTTACACTTATATTAATGTATATAATGTGTTATATTTATAATACACAGGTCTAAGACTTAAAATTGAAATAAATTATTTGACTTATTTTTATCGACAACAAACAAACAAATAAAATAACGCATTATATGTATAATAAAATGAAATGAACCATATAAAATATATTAATATTATTTGAGTAATATTAATCTTTTACATTTATAAATTAATAAATAGAGACATTAATAATTATCAAATAGAGTAAGTCATTTATAGCGAATATTAATATATAAAAATTTATACATAGGTATATAACTTTAAGGCTGTTTTATAATCGTTAAATATACATCAAATTAGGAATTTTATTCTAATTTTAGATCAATTATTCGTGATAATTTCTGAACGAAACTGAACTTAATCAGCTTTGTAAACTTCCCACAGCTGGGTAAAGGCCTCTCCTCCATATAAAAGAAGGTTTGTAGTTTTATCCACCACGCTGCTTCACTGTGGGCTGGCGGATAATATACGTACCATGAGTTGGTATCGCTATCGTGTGTCTTTGATAACAGCTGGGATCTACGACTCTACGTACTCTCCGAAATACGGTGGGGAAGCACAAGAACATACGACCAGACAGTAAACAAATATTTGTACAAATACAAATATCTGCCCGAAACGGAAATCGAACCCGCGATCGCCAACGGTAAGGCGACTACTCCCACCATTACACCAGAACGGTTGTCAAAGGATAATAAAAAATTATAAATTTAACATATTTATAATTTTTGATTTGATTTGTGATATAGGTATTATATATTAAAAAATACTGTTAGTTAGTTTTAGAAACATGTTTTTAAATTTTAGTACCTATAATTTAGTGTAAATTTATATCTATAAATAAAATTCCGCGACCGCTCGTATTAATCTTAACAAAGATTTTTCATTACTAGAAAACTTTTACCGACCCGAGATCCGGCGGAACGCTCGCCGAATTTAAATCGGGCGCCGGCTTGCTTTATTACGTCGATATGTAAATTTTGTACAGCGTCACTACCCTTATAAAGACCCTGCTCGAATCGAAATTTTAGTCGAACGAGCGAGAGGAGATCGCGGCCAGTGTTGCTACGTCTTTCAGCCAACTCGCTGCTGGAAACGTTACGCTGAACAAAGAACAATATCGCGTTTCATAATCGCATATCGTGACGTTATATCGTTTTAATCACGTAAACGATAAACTGTGACGTGACGTGTCACGTGCTGCGATCTGTCAAATGGGAAAGAGACAAAAGACGGCGGGGGAAGGAGACGGAGCGATTGCGTGCATGTGAGTAAACAAAGGTAGCGCTTTAAGATAAGATTTCGTATTTTGATGTGACATGAGGATTAATTTATAGCAATGAAGTTACGTTTAAAAAAAGCTACGTATGAATGACCTCATCGTGGTTAAAGAATGGCATTCGGTATGCGTCATATGGACGTGACATGGCACGGCGCCTTCGTCCTAGTTTTAGTCCATTGTTATCAACAAGTGGATATCACGATGATATTATGATAACGAAATTTTAATTAAAATACCAAATTGGACCTATTCTTTTTTAATTGGACACTTTAAATTTAATAATCAGGTTGTTCGCAAGTGCATTTAAATCGTGTCTATGTACAACAATAAGCATATTATTATTAATGTTCGGAGGTTAGTTTGTTGTCACATCAAAATTAAATATAAGCTTTAGATCCATAATATTTTAGCATTCCTTGACGATTCAATGCGTTTAACTACTTAAAAAGTTTACAGTAAATTTCGTATTACTCTTGTTTGATTGTACATTTTTAAAGGTTACGACACCCATAAATAAAATGCTGTTTTCAGGATTGTGTGTGTGGCTGAATTAATTTATTTCACTGTAGTGAAATAAATAATGGAATCAAAAATCATAATTGTTAGTTGACTCACATATTTGCAGCTCGATATTCCGTGTTTTAAGATTTATATTGACAATACAATAAAGTAAATCATCAACTCATACCCAACGGAGGCCAGTAGAATGAGAATCCTGTATCGACGTCCGAATACACACACAGCAGAAACATGTCAAGCATCTGTATGACACATACTATCATTAGTCATTCGCGGTAATTGAACCTGCAATGGCCAGAGCAACATCCAAATGCTGTGAGCACTATACGAACCTATCATCAAATACTAATATTTTAATCTATTGCGTTTTGAATACACATTAATGTACTTATAAAAGTATTTGAAAGTGCGCTACCCTTTCTCGCATACCAGTGTATATTAATAAGGGTAAGAAGATTAGAATTTAATTACCAGCTCGTGGTGCAGCAGTCGATCTCCGACGAAGGGTGGACGGTAATGACAGAAAATTTTCCGACCAGTTGCGCTCGTTTCATTACCTCCTCATTATTATTAAGAGATTTTAATGTACTTCTGTAGTCTCTATGAAAATTTATCTAATTGCATTTTTATATCAACTGTATTTTTATACATACCTTTGTGAGTTTATTGATAGTTTTATACGAGTATATGGCGCTTAGAGGGTTTTTGTACTTACAAGTTGATGGCGCTGTTGCCATGGCAACTAGCTGTTGCGGTAGCGGATTCGTCCCCGCTCATTTTTTTTATGTTTTATATCCTACACGGTCATCTGTTTCTAAGGTAGGTAACTTAATGCCTGTGTTTAAGGTAATAGCCGACTGATATACTTTTTTTTTACAATAAATATACATATAAATAATACATACATAAATAAATATATATTACACCCAGACCTTGGGCGGATATAGATTTTTATAATGTTCTTGGCATTTTTTCCTGTGTAAGAAGATTCAGTCGACTGTTGCCTAAAGCACAGCCATTAGGTTTCCGGTTTGTATTTAAAAGTTCATAATATCCTAATTGTCAATTTATAAATCTATCGCTACAACTTGTCTTCCACCTGCTTTGAAATTTTTAACACCCGAACTAAAGAATAAAAAATAAAAAAATAAATCTAACCTGACAACGATACAACGATCATAAAACTTATATTTTTTAAGTATTTGGTAAACAAATATTACGATTAGGATTATTTTGAAAGTTAATTTAAATGCGGTAAAAGTATGATTTTTAGTATTGATTCATTGATTAGATTTAAAAAAAAAATACTTTTGCTTAATGATAAATGAAGGTGCAGAAAATATCAAATTTATCCTATCTCCTTATATGAGCAGGCCACCTTATATGGGAGGCCTACGTTCAGCCATTCAATGTCCACTGGCTGAACGTAGGCCTCCCCCATCGACCTCCAGAGCGACCGGTTCAAAGCAGGCTCCGTCGTTAGATAATCGGGGTGTAAAGTTCACCAGGCGATCCCTTTCCAGTTTAACACTAATATTCAATTTGCCTCTAACCAATAGGTGGTCATGATGAAGTCTATTACATTCCTAGTGGAACCGTCAGGGCCCATCCAGGTTCATTTCCTATGAGGCTGCTTGTAAAAAAATAGTTCATCATAAAGAACTTCA
Source organism: Euphydryas editha (assembly GCA_036937285.1). Classification (NCBI taxonomy): domain Eukaryota; kingdom Metazoa; phylum Arthropoda; class Insecta; order Lepidoptera; family Nymphalidae; genus Euphydryas; species Euphydryas editha. The sequence continues at coordinate 505,147 of JAUPFZ010000007.1, read as the reverse complement.
GAAAATCGGCCAACCTGACCCTTTTTTTTTACGCAGGGGAATCCATTTACGGATGATATCCAGGACGCCCGGGTCGGCAGTCCTAGACCTATGTCGGACTCAGCACTTTGGGAGTGCAATACCGTACTAAACCCCTGCGGGAGCCTTCAGCCGCTTTAATTGGAGGGTCCCGGATCTGCAGGCAACAGGATCCCTCCAGCGACAGGCTAGCCTCGGCGAAAAGGCCAGACTTCTCCTCCATGGGGACTGTCCGGCTAACCTCTGAACAGTCCCGACGACGCCGTGTCTAGCAGGACCGGGTTCCCATCCCGGCCCGACACGGGCACGAGGGCGTTACAGGAGGCGCATTAAGTAGCGCCTCCTACGCACCCCCATTCGTCGCCCGCGGATGGAGGCCACGTCGGCGGCCTCCTCTCTCATCCGCTCTTCGGCCTCCTTCTGGGACATTACAGTCTCGCAGAAGGAGACCATCGCCTTCCAGGACTCGTCGTCGCCGAGCATCGCGGTGATGACGCTCGGGAGCGACAAGTCCCCTCCGACGACCGACGTCAGACCTTGACGCAGCACCGCCCATCTCGGGCACACCTCGAGGGTGTGCTGGGCAGAGTCCACCGCTGCGCCACAATCGTGACACTCAGTCGTCGGCTCCCTTTGGGCCGTCCGACACAGGTAGTCACCAAAGCAACCGTGCCCGGTGAGAACCTGTGTCAGACGGAAGGTGAGGGGCTTGCGTTTTCGATGCATCCACCGCTCAATAACCGGGCGAATGGTAGCCGTTACGCGTGTGCCATATGGCTGCACCGCCAGGTCCTCCCCCCACCTCCGCATTAGCGCTTCCTGCCCTATCCGACGCACACGTAGGATCCCGTCCAACGTGGGGTTCTCACCAAGAGCCCTCCTACCCGAGACGTATGAGTAGGTTTCGGCAAGAACCTCCGCCACGAGCTCCCACGGGGGGTCGCCGGCTAGAGCAGTAGCTGCAGCCCACGATACCGTACGGTACCCCCGAATCACCCTCACCGCGATTGTTCGCTGCGCAACGCGCAGCGCCGGCCAACCTGACCCCTGGCATTCCGCTGTCCAAATCCAAATTGCTCTACTCTCAGCTCATCGTCTCATGTTTTGCCTATCTTTGCGCTAAAGTCCCCCATGACAATATTAACGTTTAACGAATTTTGTTCGTATGTATGGCCCTTCTGATGTCCTAATATATAGCCTTTACTTCTTCATCTGGGTGTGCCGAGGTCAGTGCGTATATCTTATAGTATCGTATGACCTTCAGCGAGTATCTCTTAGACACTTTGAGTATAAGGTACGCCAATGAGGGACCTGCCTGTTGCTGATGAGGGACCTACGGATAATAAGCCCGATGTCTCCATTGGACTGATGGTCGCCCTCCCGGTAGTAGAACAGGTTTCCGGATTCCAAATGTGTACGTGAACTTGGTTAATCCATCGAACCCTATGTTTTACTATATACTGCACGAAAGTGTGCTTATTGCTAAAGACACTATACCAGCCAAACTTAGAGGTGATAGAGAAGCTATATGTAGATATGTAGGTATAAACAAATAGAAAATGATACAAAAACGAAAAAATAGCTCGATGGTAAATATTAAAGCAATTACAATATTACACATACCTAAGTACAATATATTAATATATACACAAGTTTATACATACATATATATTCAAGGTAGTCTTAAATAAAAGGGTGCTAGAAAGTTCTATAAAACTATATTGGAGTATTCGAGTAAGATACACATAAGACATTTGGCTTCAACTGTATCGTAGTCACATTAAATCGATAATACAAAACGTTTTATTGTTCCCAAATCGATCAAAATAACGGTTTCAATCGATGACCACTCCACTAACAGTCTTAGCAGCGTGCAGCCCTCACCGGGCCTCGGGGCAGCGATTATCATAACAAGACCCCCATTACGCACCTACAGCAAGGCTCTGCTCCACCAACTTACACACAAACCCTTCCGAAAATTAGCACAACCCTATCATACAGACGCAAGAATCAAAATCGTTCGATGAATCTGATTCAAACTAATTTTAAGGGTTGTCATCTCTTTTGTTACTCTGAAAACTAGAATTTGACAGAAGAACGCTTCGTTTGTCAATTGCCATCGATTATGTATGGTGAAGTTGGCAGCCGGAGGCTAATTTAGGGGTCCGTAGTTAGGTATTTTTCGTCGCTAACTAGATAACAAGTGGTTTTAAATTGGAATCTACATAATAATGTGGAGGGTGTGTGATGAATCCGTGAGGGTGACAGGCGCATCGGTTGAAAAGAAACGTTTTCATTTTTTATTACTTGAGAAAATACTTCAAATACATAATTTCAGAGACCAAATACTAGACTAGACTCACTTATATTATTACTGTGGCTATCTTTAGTCCGTCTGTCTTTAGTCTCAGAATCTAGACAAAATAATTTAAGAGTCTAAACACATTATAAACTCGTTTAAAAGTATTAAAGTAACGTTTATGACATGTTGATATATTAATTTTTTATCACTCGGTTTAGTTTTCTGTTTATAAGCTTTAATGTTGTCTTACGACTATTTCTGTATAATAGATGAATTTATCAAGATTCTAAAACAACAGTCTAGTTACAAAAATTATTTAACAATAAATATATATTCAAATAGATTTTTATAAACTCTAATATTTGAATAAATTGTCATTCCTTCCATAGAAAAATCGCCCAATTTTAACAATTATTACATAATAATTTAATATTGATAGTTTAAAAAATTCAAATATTATTCAACTAACAAAATGCTATTACATTGTTTTCTGTATAAAGATCCAACTTAACAACTATTTTTACTACCTTCTCTTCATTATAAAAATAATACACACGGAAATACATTAAGAACAAGTAAAGAATATATGATACTAATATTAACAAAATCTCTAACACAATTAGGTACGAACTGGACGCAACATACACAAAACGCCACTGCACTTCACCATCAAAATTTTCCCTGTTAAAATAAAGCGTACGCTTTAAAAAAACATGGTTCGATCGCACGTGTTATAAATTATCAATATCCCATGATAAAACAAACCTTCCTGTTTGTTTGTGGTTTGTTTTTAAACAAAACTGGCTGCTCGTCGATTCACGGTTGACTGCTCTTAGTCCCTTAAAACAATCTAAGGATATCGTCATATTACGAGCAGATCTAAGGGGACTAAAAATAATAAGATATATTATGTATTTTTCTTAGAAATATAATAGATATAAAACATATAAGCTTCCCTTTATTTGTCGGCATATAATCTTAGTATATATTTCATCGTAAAAACTTCACTTCGAAATATAAATTATTTGTAAAACGACGAATAAAAAATGCTTAGTGAAAACCATTTAAATTAAGCGTATTTGGAATTGAAATTTTTAATGCTTCTGAAGAACAAATCACATACACATATAGGTACTTACGCACTCACCCATACTCACTAATTCAATATAAAGAATTTAAAAAAAGACAAGTTTTATGTATTTAAAGCTTTTTTCCGTGTGTTGTACTCGTCATAATGTAATAAAATTGTTAACTCAATGTCGAATCACTTCCAGACGTCAAGAAACTTAAATCTCTCTTAAATATGTGTAAATATATATATTTCATTATTATGAAACACAAAATATATTTACGACAAAATGTTTTTAAGAAAGTTGTAACAACTACCTACATGTATTTCGTAATATACCTATGTATTTAACAATACAATGAAGTTGGCAGGTGAACAATGGTAAATATGTGCCAAATAGGATACAGTTGTATACTCCATGCCTTCTAATATCTCTATTACCAATGTTACAAAAATATATTTGTTCATAGGTCTCATATATTTCATTTTGAGTTTCTTGCCGTCTCTTCCAACAGACTCTGCCTTTCAAGTCAATTGTAGATCTGTATATATATTATTATTGTAAACGATATAAAATCGCCTAACAGGATAGAATATATTTTGACTTTGATCATGGTCGCGAAAGATTAAAGGCTATTTAAAATCACCCTATGAAACCCAAAAGATGAATATATAAATACGTTTTTTTTTTATTATTTATGCTTGTTGTCGTAAAGTAATTTTATTCCCTTATATATTTTTTGGATTATCCGAACAATGAGTCACATTACGTTTTTAGCGTGTGTAATCAAATTCGTTATTGTATATGACGTCAATCAATAAACGCTATTATTATTATTATAAATATAATATTTGATTGTTATAATTACTTTATTGTGTATGAATTTAACGATACAATTCGATAGTCATACAAAAATATTTAAAACCACCTATACTACACTAGCGACATCTAGGTACACTACCACTGCAACTTAAGAATACATAATTGATAAACATTTAACACTTCAAAACGTAATAAAAAAGTAAATAAATAAAAAATATATAAATAAAAAAAGAATATATGAAAATAAAAATAAAAAAATTTTTCTTAGCAGAGCGTGGTTTCGATCCACGGACCTCTGGGTTATGGGCCCAGCACGCTTCCACTGCGCCACTCTGCTCTTGAATGGACTGTTGAAATAGCGGTACGTATAAATAATTGAGTTTACTTTTTATAGTAATCATAGTAATCATTATCACTACATAATTATTATAAAACAAAATCCTCTGCCGCGTCTGTCTGTTTGTTTATGTCTGTCTATTCGCGATAAACTCAAAAACTACTACATATTTTCATGCAATTTCCACAAATAGATATTGGCTGGGTGCGTAAGGCATAGTGGGGGACACAAAAGTGATGTCAGCGCCTGTTGCGGACAAAATAGAACTACGGGTGGCTCTTTATTTTCTATGACCATAAAAATAACACGTGTGTCAGTTTAATTAAATAAATGAAATAAAATAGGACATCAAAGTTGTTGTGTAGTCGATTGCAAAAATACTAGTAGAAATAGTTATTGTAAATTTTATAAGTTTCCGGTTGCCAAGTGGAAATTAAATCAGCGAAAAAATTGATAACTGCTGTTAAAAGGCAAAAGTAAGTATTACTATAACCTACAACCGTATTCTATAGAATAATGTCATATACATGTGTATATCGTGTAAGAAAACGGAGTAATAATTTAATTAATTTTTTTTGTAAAGTATTGATGGTTTCGGAGACCATAACGATGGTCTCCAAAACCTATGGATGTTATATGCAGTGAACACTTCATTGGCGGTGAAATATTTCAGATGTTGAATCAAGTCCTAATTACGCTCCTACTATTTTTCCATCAGTTTATAGAAGACGTAAAGTCAACGAATCCGCAGTTTTGAGTAGGTACGTAATAAAATTTAGTTTTGATTAAAATATTTATATTAATAGAAATAATCGACATTATTATTTATTATTATTTGATATAGTTAATGATTTAGCAATATCTGTTTTATTTTATTAAACCCGTTCTTAACAATTCCATTTTTTATCTGCAAAATTAAATTAAAAAAAAATAAAATTTAAGATACATTCGTAAATATATAATTATGTTAAATAGAGCTATTTGTTATTTTATATATTATTTTAGATTGTTTTTTAATATTAATAATGATTTTTTATTCAATATTAATTTTACAATAAACATTTTGGCAGATTTTAACACTGCTTAACCTAATTCACTTATTGAGACTTGTTTTAGTTGTTGTAATTATTTTACTTACTGTTTTTAGCTGACCCACGGATTTTTTTTTTAATTTAATATGCACTCTGTGTAATATATCACATTTTACATTGAAAAATTTTTTTTCAATGTAAAATGTGATTTGTGATGTGTATTTGAATTTCATCCAATAAATACATGTTTATTTTCTCAAAAGAGCCACCGTAAGTTGTATCGTTAGATGGCGCTAGGGTCACGCACCCAGCGAATAGTGATTTATGACGAATGCTTAGGTAGGTACATATCTGTCGGGGTGTCACGGTGGCATGCGCCAGCGATCCCGTGGCGTCCTTGTACGACGACGAGGGCACCGCTGTGTTTTAGTGGGTATTCTGACTTCGCAGTCAGCGAGTCCCACATACCCGTCGCCTCCGGGAGGCGGGATGCGTAAACGCATTTATTTCACAGCGACAAAAAAAAAGGTAGGTACATATCTATGCATACCGGGTGCAGCCGGGACGAGCCGCTAGTTTAAAAATAAATAAAAAAGTTATGTAACATTTACTTAAAACTTACTATAATTACAGCAAAGATCGTTGTCAGGACAGGTGACAACATCGTAGTTACTCAAATATCGCATAGATCATGTAATAGACATACGGTATCATTTGAATACTTGAAGTCTGTCTGAAAAGAAGTAGATAAAACGAACCAAAGTAATATTTCTTAAAATCGACTTCAAAACGACGATAAAGAATAATTTTATTTCTTTTTACTATATTATGTTATAACGGCAATAGTATAATATGTCTGAAAATTCAGGTGTCCATAGACGGTTAGTACGGAACCCGAGAAAAAAGCATTTCATTGGCTTTTATTGTAGGTATATAAAATGAAACGTAATTTATATTTTTTTCCATGATTCGTCACTTTTATCTACACTTATCGTAATAATAATAAGTACATATTGTACAGTTAGTCAAATAACTCAAGCTTTTTAAATAAAAATGAAGACGCGTTGGCGCAGTGGTCACAGCAACTGGCTGATGCGCTAGCGGTCGCGGGTTCGATCCCCGCTCATGAGTAATATTTGTATAGGCTATACAGATGGTCTGGGCGTTTGTGCTTGTGTATTGTGTGTGTTTCCGGACCCCAGACCCAGGATTCATATCCTACTGGGGGCCGTTGAGTGTGAGAGGTTTATTTATTTATTTTATTTAAATAAAAATTAATCGCTAAATGTGTTGCTAAGCGCAAAACTCGAGAACGACTCGGCCAAAATGGCATTTTTATTTTTTGCTGTGCATTCAAGTTGCAACAGGTCAATAAATTTAGATAGGCGAAGTCTGTTGGGGCAGCTAGTTAAACAATAAAATTGTAATCTATGTAACTATAGGATAGGATATAAGGAGAAGACTGTCGTTGTGGGTACTCGCATTACGTGAAAACTACTGGACAGATTATAATTAAGTTTTCTGAGTTTTATTTCTAAGATACTTTATATTATAATAAGTTAAATATATATTTTTACAATAAGTTAAAAACCATTGCAATATATTATTAATATAAACTTTTAAGAAACAATGATTTTCATAATGTCTTTTCTTGCTTGTGGCGTATTTTTGATATTTTTTCTATATATAAAATACATTGTTTGATAATAATAATATAGCCTTCCCGTTCTCTCTTAGATAAATTAATCCAACCTATTTCCGGTTGTCAGAAAGAAATGGCTATCTAGCCATAAGACTACCCCTTGTATTACACATTTTGTAATTGTCAAACCCGTCTTTTTTTTATATTTGTGGTGTACAAAAAAGTGTACATAAATAAATAAATAAATAAATAATAAGCAATGCAGACGAAGTTGCGGGTCATCAGCTAGTTATAAATTCAAGTAGAGTTAGTCAAACAACTCGAGTTACACAAGTACCATTAAACAATTGTAATATTAAAATGAATTTTAATGTGAGCATATCGATAGCCGCCGGCGACACTCGTTCACAGTTCGCTTCTCCACGTATACGAATATTATGAAATTCTTTCGACTGATTTAATTTGTGATATATTGTAACAAATTTTGTATTAAATTTTATCGAATCGAGTGTAATTTAATGAAGTGTAAAATTACTGATTTTTGGATTAAATTGATTGATGTCATTTATTTATTACTAGTTTATATGTAAATATAATCACAACGTGACCTACTACTAGTTTAATTATGTTAATTATGTATTGCTGACTTTTATTTTTCGTCTATTAAACGGTAATCGCTAAATCCTTCGAGATTTCAAACATCATCAATGTCGTAGCGGGCTGTAATCTACAAACGTAATCATGCTAAAGGAGCGTTCAAACTGCGCTATATTATTCTGCTATATATTACAGCATTAAAAGCCATAAAGCTATACTATAGCATTGCGTTCACATTACGCGATATAATCATAGGACATATGATATACTGCAAGCTCAGTTTACCGCGTCTGTGAAAGTGTGTACACAATGGGTTTGATACTGGATAGTCTTGAAAACTCATCAAACAATGATGATGAAAACTCATCAGGCAATCCGGAATTTGACTCTATGAGTTGTCATTGCTACTACATAAAAAAAAAACAGACTCTGGATATCAAAACATGTGAGAACGTGGTGACTTCAGACTTTTTGAACATTTAGATGACGAGGGCCAATTTCGAAATTATTACAGGATATCTAAGGACCATTTTGATCAAATTCATTCTTTGATCAAAAACTGTCTGGCAAATATAATAATAACTCTGCTTCTAGACGGTGTATCAAAGTAAAGCCTGCACGAGATTTTAAATCAGACCTCAAGGTATACAAATGTGAAAAGTGCATCTAAATTCATGCAGCAGATTTTGCGTGATGCCCGAACAAGCATACAGACTGACAGGAAGACACAGAAATTCTATAAATAATTGTATTGAACTATGGTTCTGTTGATTAATTATTTTGTAACTATTGAGCTTCTTTTCGATTCTTAGCAGAATCTACATCCGAATCTGGTGGTAGGGTATTATCAGCTGTAATACATATCTTATTGTACTCTCTAAACATGAATCAGTAAAATTGTCATTAATGACGGTACTGAAGCTATACTCACTATATATCAGTGAATTTCAATAAAAAGTTAGTGAATATTCATTAATAGATACACATAAATATTCAATGATCAATACAATGGACTCAAATATTCACACATTTATACATTGAATAGTTAATAATTCTGCGTGGTACGATTCTCACATTGATAAAAAGAAGAATAGTCACTTGAAATTAGTGAAATTCCACTGATTCATATTTAGAGAGTACAGTGACGATTCAAAAGTTCTTTTAATGCAAGTGAAGTTTTGATTTGGAATAGAGTATAGTCACAAAAACATGTAACTTAAAGTTTGGCGTACAGAACTACTACTATTGACGGCAATTAGTTAATATGGCGTATCATTACCGGGAGGGTCCCACAGGCGTCTGGCTACAATGACGCCACCTCGGGGAGTCGCCAATAAAACTACAAAAGCACCCCGCAGTGACCATGGCGTTCTTTATGGCGTTAAAACGGTTAATCCCATTCCCCCTTATTGCTTTGCTAATACTTATTTTTAAGGAAAGAGGATTTGTTCTTATCGATGTGAACGTATTAGAAAAATACGTGATTAGAAGTTTAAAGGTTGATGATTTAAAGTACAAGAGTCAAAAAATTTCTTCTTTAAATTTTATTTGTAAGACCCGAGATGGTCCAGTGACCAAAGATCGCAGATTCATAAATAAGCTACGAGTAGCAATACTCTCTTTTCAAGTATTAAGTTTGTGGCGAAGAAGAGGATATCCAACATGCTTTGGTAGAATGTGTCCAGAACTGAGATGAGAGGAAAGAGTTAATTAAAATGATTAATGTAAATTTAAATTGTGTAGGAATTTTTCCAAGCATATTGGCGATCCCTATGTCTGAGGCAGCCAAGATGTTTTATAGTTTTAAATTTAAATAAGACATTAGAATAAAATCTAATAATTAATTGATCTGTTGATTGTGGTTAATGAATGACTGAACTGACATTTTCATGTTTGTTAAAAAAAAGTCCCTAAATTTATCCCAAAATTAGAAGAAAAAAAAATGTTAAGCTCGTTAAATCATTGTCGTGTCTGGTAGTAAAAACACATCGTAAGGTAACGTAAATATCTCGGCTAAGATTCTCTTTCACGAATTCATATTGGATTAGCGTAGCGGTTTAAGCTTCAATCCTCTTTAATAGGAAAAAAAGTATTTTGCCAGTATATAATTGGCAGTCTAATACAATAGTATCCACAGATATTTTAAAATATTAATTCAGTAGATATAATAACTAAAATATCGAAAGAATCCCAAAAATTCTAAATGTCATCGAAGACCGAAGGGTGAATCCTGGGGGCATGACACCCGTCATAAACCAAAATTAAAACTATCCAATACATTACTCGTGCACAATAAAACCATCGCAGCCCGACTAAATACTCTACATTAGGATATCGTTAGTCAAATGACGTAGGCAATGACGTAACAAACGCAAGATAAATAAAACCTCAATCAAATTTAAGCCATATGCTCTCAACAATGAAATGCAAATTTGAATGCCATGAAATTTGCTTTAAGCTTCTCTGTCGTGAAGAGGTAGCGATAATTTTTTTTTATGAATGGGGCTGTCGTGTGACGATATTTCCCCGCGCTAATAAATTTCGCCAATTCCGTGAATTGTTTTATGTTCACATTAGTTAAAATAAAACCAAGATTAACTTAACAGATGTTATTAAATGATATATCTTGTAAGAATTCTTTTTTTTTAAATGGGATTACAATTTTAAAGTTACGAATAAGTCTTGACAGACAGACGACTTGAGGAGAGTCGCTGGAAGTCGTTGGATGGAGGCTGCTTCGAACCGGTCGCTCTGGAGGTCGATGGGGGAGGCCTACGTTCAGCAGTGGACATATAATAGCTGATATGGTGATGATGAATAAGTTTTTGAATTTTCATAATCACTAATTGTAAGATAAGACGATAATATAAATAATAATAATATAATATAACGATAATATAATATAACGACGATAGAATACCTCTGACCATGACGTTTGCAGAGCCAAAACATCGGAAACTCAGAATGAGTCCAACATACTAAATATTAATTAGAGTGGCCCGTTGGCGCAGTTGGCAGTGACCTTGCTTTCTGCTCCACGGTTGTGGGGTCAATTCCCAGCCTGAGTCTGAGTGTAATATATTTATTTATATGTATATTTATTAAAAAAAAAGCATGTAGGTATATCAGTCAGCTGTTACCTAAAAGTCAGGCATTAAATTGCCTACCTTAGGAACAGACGACTGCGTGTATGCTAAAAAAGTATATATATTCCGTTTTATGTACATGTTACTACTACGAAATAAAATTGAATAATATACTAAGTAACTAAATGAAAGGTAGGTAGGTCGACCAAGGTACGTCGACCAAAAATAAATCTGTAAGCGAATGAAAGAATTTTGTAAATAGGATCGTACGAGTATATGCATTATTTTGATTTACCTTAATCACAATTATAACTAATTAAATATTTGCTTTCCTATATATTTAGTATAGAATAGTATATAACATAGCATAGAATACAGCATATACAAAATAGCTGCCCGAGTGGAATCGAACCCAAGACCGTCGGTGTTAAGGTTAAACTTAACAGGATATGTAATTAAGTTTTAACGTAATGATATATCCTGTTATCTCTTCTATTAACATGTAACACATCATATGTATCTTGTATAAGTATAAGTACGTAGAAATTAGTATGTAAGTTTATTATATAACTGCACAACCTACCCGTTTCTTTTTTTGTTGAACTCTCCTTTTTCATTTGGGTTATCTGGAGGAAATGGCTAAATAGCCATAAGACCGCCTATTGTAGGTACTACACAATCTCGAGTCAACAAATTTGTAACTATGCTATATATTTTATTTGTTGTGTGCAATAAAGAATAAATAAATTAATTAATTAACGTAATGAGAAGAGTATCAAGTGAACGCATGTTAGTTACTGTAGACATAGAGAGATGATACGAGAAAGGGGGTAGACAAAATTTTGACGTGCGAGCGTGCTAGGCTGGCTGGATCGCAACTGCGATTATACGTCATGCCGGAAGAATCAGACTTAAAAATTCTAAAAATTATTGTTCAGGCTTCTGCTCTCATAAAGTATGTCTCTCATGTAGACATCGAGTAACGATTTAACTATGTATATATTATAATAATTCATAAAACCATTGAATCATTGTAAAACTAAATAAAGTTTAGCGATACAAAGGAGACTTGTAAAATATTTTATACCGTCCCGCCATCATTCATAAAATAATAGTCGTCATCAGAGGGACGCTTAACAAATGATATGACGCACTTCCATTGTTAAGGCCATTGTTGTTTTGCTTATCATCGTCGTAAAAGATTGTATGTGGCGTTCGTTCAACTGTCGACCTTGTGTCGACGTGATAGAGGTCACGTGTTTGATACACCGAGCTAATAAGTTGCATGTGTAAAATTATTTTATTGTCGAGCTTCGAATGCAAGTCACTTGCGTGCATATGAGTATGTATGTTTCGTCTGTTCGCTGTTTTGTTTTGTTTTAATTAACTACATAATGTTTTGCTGTTTAATTTTGTGACTAAATTTTTTTTCTCTTCATTTAAGGTATTAATTTTTTAATTATAATCATTCACAGTGGTATCGTAGTTTAAGGTAGACATCGACGTGTCTTAAATCTTTTTAAATTAACTCAGAATGGTAATCAAAGAAATAAATAAATACCTCACACATTACGGCTTTCAGAAGGATTATAATCCTATGTCTGTGTGTGTGTTTGTCTTTGTGTGAGTTTGGTGGTCCGGGAACAGTCGAATTGACGCCGCGACAAATAGTTCAACAGATAGTCGCTGTGACCACTGCACCAACCCGACATCAAACCACAATGCTTTATCCAATTATATTCAAACAGACAGACAATATTTTCAGGCTACCTTTAAGGTTGAAATTTCAAACGAATAATTTAAAAAAATCACATACAAGTATTGTTACAGACTCCTTTATCATCAGATTAATAGTATTTTCGTAGGCACATTTATTAAATGTCTGTCCGTCTGTACGTTTTGTTTCGCGGGAACTTTCGTATCTGGTGATAGCGATCGGTCGCGTGGCCATTGTCCCGGTAGCCGGTCCGGGGTCCGTGACACGTGTCTTTCATTATTTTCGCGCCAAAATGTTCCAACACCGCTTTGTTAGGAGATTAGGCGTGAGTAGGGTGAGGTATTTAATAGATCCTTTATTTTCATTCTAGATATTAACGTAACATATAAATTGACGATAAAAAATGTATAATTATAAAATAACATTGATAACAAATCGCGTAATTGTTTATTATAACGTAAACTATATATTACATAAAAACCATTTAAAAATCGATTTTGATTATAAGCGCAATTCTTATTGTATATTGTAATTTTTATTTATATTATTGATAATTAGATGCATTAGAAAGGAGAAGTGTTGGAGTTTATTTCACCACGCTGCTCCACTGCAGGTTGGCGGATAATTTCCTACCATGAATAACGATCGTTACCAGGTGTCTATAATATCAACCGGGACCGACAGCTTTACGTGCTCTCCTAAGTACGGTGGGAAGATCTGCCCCGAGCGGGAATCGAATCCGCGACCGCCGACGTTGAGGCGACTACTCGCACCACTACACCAGAACGGTAGGCAAACTATCATTACAGTCGCCTTGATTCGTAGGACAGTTAAATAGACTCGTTGAGAGTTACTTTATTTACATAATAAAATGCATCAAAATTTAATTTTAATATCTAGGATGAACTCAGTGTGTTACCATAAGTAACATATATTATATATATATCCAAAAAAATACTCCCATTATACCGACGTAAAGTGACAGCTATGCTGTCGCGTTTCGTGCGGTTTGTGAGTATCCGGTGGCCTATTGGCGTATGGGGAAAAAGAGGGCAACGAATCTGCATCTTGTGCGGATGTTCATGGGCGACGGTAGTCACCGACCGAAAAGGCTCCGACTGCTCGTTTGCCCCCTATACTATTAAAAAAAAAATCAAAAAAATAGACATGTTTGTATTTTAATTCGATCCGAACGACAACGATACGCCTAATTGTCTTTGGCTCCTAGACTGATTCTATTAAAGTTAATGAAGAAAAGGTCCTTGCCCAGCAAAGGGCTTTTTACAGGCTGATACAGTTCAGTTCATTTCAGTTTATCATACTATATGGACAGAAGAAAAAAAATAGATTAGTGATAATATTATAAGTGAAAATGTCTTAACACTTGAACCCCTAAAAATAATTGGAAGTCAATTTGAAAACAATTTTGACTTTTAATTAATATACTTATAATCCAGTTATCTATAGAAAGCGATAATGAATCAAATTTCCAAAAGATCTTGACGCTGTTCTCAACGTTATAATGACATAAATTATCAGAAATCGCAGAATGTAGACACCAACATTCTTTTAATACTGTCATAAGTTGCTAACCTAGCGGTGCTTTTTAATGGGCAGTAAATAAACGACCACGCGTTTTTGTTGACGTTATAATTAATTACATTTTAAAACATTTTTAATGACATTCAGTGAATTTCTATAATAGTTCTAATGTAAGTTGTTCGCATATCTTTTCGATATAGCCTTATTATATTGATTTAATTGACGTTTAATAGCGGTATATGCAAATTTAAAATTTTATTTAAAAAGTATATCTTTTTTAAACATCATGCCAGTGGGACAATATGATATAACAAAGAGAGAGAAAGAGAGAGAGAGCTTATCACTAGAAAATTGTTGACATTAGCATTTTGGGTAGTTTAGATCAATTGTATCCTCGTAACACCGAATTACAGATAATAAATAATACAATATACAACATAAGTTAAGGAAACATTGTTTCTGTTAAATGAATTAGAAGGGAACCTATCAAGGGATCAAAAAATATTTCTCCTTTATAAAGATGTTTGCAATGTGTAGACACAATTTAGAAATGTATGCATTACAAATACCTTGCATACGACGTTGTTATCTTAAGGTTAGTTGAGGACCTTTTTTCATTCGAACATTTTAAGTACATGCATTGACATTTACGTTTGCGGACAAATGCCATATACGATAGTATCAATAACTAGTTAGTTTTATTCCACAGTTGCCCTCAGTATTAATCACCCCCGTACAAAAATATTGAAACACAGTCGGCACGGCATTGTGCCGGTGGGCGTTACCGGCCATATTTATTATTTTTGTCACCATTGTATGCGAGTGGATTATAGCGGGTATTTAGATCAAATTGGGGATAAGACCCACTAATCTCACCGTTCCTTTGTGGTGTCGATATCGATTTTTGTAACAACACTAGTCGGTGGTGCAACGGGAGTAACATTTTTTTATATCACTTTTATTTAGTAGCCTTGTTTTCATATAATTAACTTTCTTTTTTATTTACAAATCTGCTAAAACACTAGAAACGATTTTAGGATTTTATAAAGGTGTTGTAAGGTTGAGTAGTATTTACCAGTTATTTTTCCACCAAGTAGATATTTACTACCTGCATAGAGTCGAATAAAAAATTTGAAAGATAATTAATAGTACATAAGCAAATTTTAGAGGAAAGACAATCGCCTTTAGACCGTTTAGGCCTTTTATCAAATAGTTATACATCCCCTACATAATAAATTCCTGACCATTATTTCAGCAGATGTTCCAACAATAGTAAAGATATAAAAGCACCGTTTCGTTTTACACGTTTTTCACGATGTGATAAACAATAATGCTGCATACATACATAAAATATGATTTATTACGAGTTTAGATATATTCTATGTTGTCCTGAAAAGTTAACTGAATTTACTTCTTTTCTGTAAGAAATATAATGAGGATATCTGTTTAGCTTTGACTAGCCCGTTGGCGCAGTTGACCCTTCTTTCCACTGCAGGGTTGTTGATTCGATTCCAAGTGTATATATACATTAATTATATAGATAGATACGTATCAGTCATCAGTCGGTTATTAACTAAAACACATACATTAAGTAGTCTACCTTAGGAACAATCAAACGTGCGACAAAAAAAAAAAACAATCAACCGTATGTGTTAAAACATATTTATTTACTTTAGTCATAAGAAAACTTAGAAACTCTAAATCATATAAGTGTTAAGCTACTAAAATAATTAAAAAGGAGAAAAAATATGTTTATATGGTCCTCTACAATTATTATACACATGCACTATTTTATAACCTATTTAAAATTAATAAACTAATAAATCTTATCACGAGATCTGACGCAATATTGCATCATAATCGCTAGATATTTTAATCGATAATTATTAACTACGAGTCGATGAATGCAACAATGCATATTTACAACATACCTATAACTCTTAACTAATATGTATAAAATCTAATATATAAATATATGTGTCACGCAGGTTTCGAATCTATAACCACTATCCGTATTAAGTTTAATATCCATTGTACTTTCTTGTTACCTACTAGTAATTCTGTTTTCCTCCCGTGAGAATAAATATGTTCGGTACGGGGAATTTTCGAAGCGTAATGTGTAAGGTACAGTAATTTTGATGGTATGTTATTGTTTAATAAATGTTTTAATTTGAACTACAATGGTGGATTTTGAGATGCAACTAATTTTGTACTTTGTATGAAAAACGAGTTTGGGGTATGAAAAGCAATTATCATGTCAGTTTAGTTCATCATTACTAGTGTCACGTTGAGTGTTGATTCATTGGTTTATGTATTGTTTAGACAAATGATATGACTCGAGAGACCTACGTGATATAAAAAAATATTTTTAGGAGTAATAGATAGACTCGTGAAGTAAACATACATCGTGATTTTTTTTTTTATATTATCTTATGTTTACAACGACTTCTAGTAGGAACGGATTTTGATGGGAAATATATCTAACCACCACACTACATCAGCCGTTGAATATCCATTGCTAAACGTAAGCCTCAACTATCATCTCTTGGGGAGTTTGCCAATACTCGCCACGCTTGGCAGGAAATCCGTCTGAGACGAGCGTAGTGTGTTGTGGAGGATATGGTGACGCTGCTGCCCGTCACTATCCCGGTTGGTGCAGTTTTTCGCACCATTATGCCCTTAGTCACCTTTTACGACACTTCAGCAAGAAAGAGTTCGGTACTTTTCTTCTCTGCCAGTCACCGTAAGACAACCATATTTAAAATTCATTTATTATAAATAACTAAAAACACATTGTTAATTAAATGCAAGAAGTTAGTTTTATTACCTAAATATAGAAACTTGATTCCAAGTAACTTGGAAATACTTGGTAAGTAGTAACCGAAGTAAACACGACATTGTCTCAAAGTTTCACCCAGTAACAGTACGTTAGCACTATACTAGGCGTAGTAACCCTTAAAATGCTGCCTCGGGTCAAAGCGTCCCCTCTCGATACTCTGTATCTGATCGAGAAAACGCGAAGGAATATTTGCCGAATTCAACCTTCTCATTGTTGCTGTGAATAAGAATATTGAAATATTACAATATATCATTTCAAATTTTACATAGTAATTACACCACTAGCTATGTAAGAAAAAATGCAAAACATACCTGCGTTTTACAGGCAATTTTTACAAATATAGTCTTAAAATCACCATTAATAAATATTGTGTACTAAATTAATTATTAATGTTGAATGCATTTAGGTTACAGTATCTAATAATTACAACAGTTTTTCAAAAGAAAATTTTTAACTTTAATACGATTTTTGTTACAAAATTCTTTGGAATGTAACGGAACACAAATAGGTACAAATAATTTTAAAAGAAAGGCTGTTTAAGCTACAGGTTTCTTCCTTAATAGGACAAGTGATTTTAAATAGAACAGTGTGAGAGACATTTACAAACTATACGTACAACTCAACATTGCAATACTGTATCTGACATAGGCGCCTAACTTAATTGTAGACCATGTCAAGTAAGAGTTAACGTACACAATGTAATAATTAGTTAAATACAAATAAAAATCTTTAAAAAAATCTTCTTATTTATATAGCTTAGGAAGTGAGTATGAAGTCGATAGCAAAAAAATCATTATTCTCTAGATTGTTTTGAAAAAGGCCGCCCTACCGAGGGCCGCATCGGGCGAGGCAATCAATACGGGCAGCGCTCGCCCAGAATACTAAGCAGGTGCTGTCGACCGTCTCCCTGCACTATCCTTCGATCCTACGATCTTGTAATTATATTTCTTTTCATAATCCAAAAAACATCACCGTTGTTTTTGTCATTTAAAACTAAAACATCAATGTATGTATTTAAAAAACTTGTTGTTTATGGTACCTATACCTATAACTATTAGCAAAATTTCCGCTAGCATGTTTCTAAGATAAATACGAAAAGACATTTTTTTAAGAGATTTGTATATTAGCATCGGAACCGAAGAGATTGAAACGGATATTGGAACAGTTATCAGGCAGTCGCGATCTTCAATGTCAACAGATAACCCGTTCCCGCCAACACAAACACTGGAGTAAACAATGAAGCACTCATCCTGAGAGCCAATCCAATCATCTCAAACAGTAACTATCTGAGATAACAATACTCGAACAACCCTTGAGAATACGACCAAATCAACTTAACCTTTCATTCCGAACGCCCTTGTTGACTTTTGGCGTTACTACATCGGCAATGTTATCTTAGTTTACTTAATCAGTAGTTGAGCGCAACCGATTCGGCGTGTGGTCTCTGGGGCCCCTTAACCGGTTAACTGGCCCCAAAACGAGGCTCCCTTGCCGGGGTCAGAAGGGGTTTTCCTTCATAATCTCAATGCGAAAGGAAAATATTCCTTATCTTTTTAATTATAGCCCAGTGACGGTTACGCTACGTCATCTGTTTTAATTTTCGCCCCGGCCTTTGGGAATCCGATAACAAATATGATATTATGGGAACGTTAGGTTTAATTATGTAACTTAATACTGCTATTTAGTAGTGTACCTTTATCGGGACTGTCATTGCTGGGATGAATTATGCTTAATATTACTCGTTTGCTTGTTTTATCTATAATAGTAGTAGATAACTTTTTGTTAACCTTTTAAATTATCATAATATGTAGGTATCATATTTCTCAAAATTGTATCGAAATTAAATCGAAATTGTATACTTTAACGAAATATAGGAAGTGTCTTCCTCTGAGGTAGTTAGATACTATACCTACTACTTTTTTTTATAATAATTTTTAATTCCCTTTTTTTCTAAAGTAATAAAAGGTACAATTACCTTCAAAATAGTATGTGAAAAATAAATCCGCAGAACATTGACAAGGTTTTAAATCTTTTAACATAAGTCCTAATTTATTACGTTACATGTTAATACCTACCACTAAAGTTATGCTATTATTATATACGAATGTATAGTTCTTTCAAAACTTTTAAATCTATTGATTAAATGAGCATTATAAAAGTTAAATTTCTATTTTATTATAATATACCTAATATCTTTATCGATAAGATGAGAACACTTTGACGGTATGGAAACTTGTCTAAAAAAATAAAACCAAAAATATATCATCTCAGTCATCGTTTATTTAAGTTAAATAATAATAAATTGCAGATTTGTAGCGATTCGTCACACACAACCGTACCCCGCTACCACGACGACGTATTCCCTCAAATCTGGTGTCAAACTACATCCCATCTGTCACTGCCCGCGCCGCCATAAAAACTTAATAAGCGATCCGTCACCATAAAATAACCATTAAAAAGCCGTCGGATGCTTTTAAAAATACATCAAGAAATGAAATCGGTAGTTAATTACCAAGAGACTTCGCGGGTCCGATTTCATCGGGGTTGATGGGGTGAGCGAGAATTATCTCGCGAAACGTCAAAAACTACCCCAAGTCCACGCTAGAACGGAGCTGAGACATCCACCCGTAAACGCAATAAACATCCTCTAACAGGTTCTTTAAAATCCCAAACGTATTTGCCCTTAAACACTTCAAGTTTGATATGTATGCAAATATTTAGTATCGGAGAACATAACAGGTAGGCATATATATAGCCCGACCCCGCTCACGAGTGAACGCTCGACTGACTCCTAACGAATCATTCGGCCCCCCGACCCGTCGACCCGTCTGCTAGATCGCAGCACCTCCACCCACGCAGGTATTACACGGAACGCTCACTATTTACCTACGACCTATGCACGGATCTCAATTTGAAATTTGCGCGTCGGGTGGCCGAGGCCGCTGTGCGTCCAATCGGAGCGAGCGAGGGTTGAATTTGATTGTTAATTACGTTCTTGTCTACGCTGTATGGACTGATGAATTACATTTCGGTTCGGATTTGTTTATATAGCCTTCGTGCTGAAACAATACCCGTGATACTTATTTAATTTGAATATTTTCAATGTAAATATTACTACGTCCGTAGAACGTGTAAATTATTGTACCAATTGTAATAATACAGAGTCAAAAATATACCCGCAATGTGAAGATGGTATAATATAAAGGTATAATCGTTATAATTAAGTATCGTTTCGAGGCTGACGGTGACTTATTTAAACATTTGAAATATTTCGCAGTCATACGCTGCGAGCGTCGCGGGAGTGAACGCAAGAGCATACGACTATGGAATCGGGCCCCCGGGACCGTGCGATTAAAAGCTCTCCGACACTGACGTTTCGAAACGGTACGAGGAGCGGGAAATTTTTTAAATAATTTATGAATACGTTTGTGAATTAATATTTTACTTTGTACTATATATCATGAAAAGTAATTGTGTTAAATATTGTTTACTTTGTAGCAGGAAGAGATACGAGTGAATAATATTTTATTTGCCGTGCTGTGACCTTTAAAGAAGAATAGTATCATCCTCTTTCTAGGTATCGTAAAAGGCAACTAAACCCATAACTGTAAACCAACCATACCATATGTACATACAACCAGAACGGTAATGGCCCACAGCGTCACCGTGTCATGCCCCAACATACTGCGTTTGCCAACCCGCCAGGCAAGCGTGGCGACTATTGGCAAACTTTCCCAGAATCCACTGCTAAACGTAGATCTTTCTATAAAAATCCAGAGCGATCGGTTCGAAGCAACTTCCATCTAATTACTTCCGGCGATTCTTTTCAAGTCGTCTGTAAATCTCGTGGACGGCCGTCTGACGCTGCGTTTGGCGGTACGAGGTCTCCGCTATAGAATATTTCTACTCCTTCTGCTTAATAACTTAAGAAACTTAGTTTTTTACCAGCCTACAGTTTAACTATTTGCCACTGATATATTATGTACAAACCAACAATATTATATATAATATTGCTGAACTGCAATTGTGGGTTGGCGGTTAATTTTCCGACCATGGATAACGATAGCTGTCTGGTGCCTATGATAACCACCGGGACCAACGACTTTACGTGTACTCCGAAGGATGTGAAGGGGTCTACAAGATCATACACTCAGACACGAAATAAATAATTTTAAAAATAAATATCTGCATCGAACGGATATCGAACCCACGACCGCCGATGTTAAGGCGACAACTCCTACTAAATTAATACAATTTATTATTACATTACATAGTTCTTACATAAGCATATTACCTTTAATTAAATTTAAGAACTTCTTTTATCAAACTACTTGCACCACTACTAGTTGTCGTTGACATTGCTTTATGAAAAAGCATTTTAAGTAACATATATCAGAAAATTATACTTGGTAGTCTATTGACACATTTAACAATATATCTTCAAAGCGACTTATTTCGTTATTTGTTACATAAAATCTTATTAGATTATAATCCAAGTCGTATTCCTTAACCTTTAATTCGAACGTTCAACGAAATACGACGTCACAACAAAAACACTGTTTTAATACTTCTTTAACGAAACGAAATCAAACGCTATCCCAAAATGAAAACCACGATCCCAAAATAACAAAAATAGAAAGGTAATCGAATTATGCATCTCATTATCGCCCGTTTTAAATTAAGGGACAAAATCATCCCTTTGCATTGGCGAATAACAACTTCCTTGTTAGCGGACTTGTATAAGGGACACAGATTTCCATTTCGACACGGTTCTATAGACCTCGAGACGATACATGCAAAATTAAACCTTTAAACGAATACATTGAGTTCAATTTGGATTGGTGCGGGATGTTTTAATACACCCAAAATCCTATAGTGTGATGATATTGCGGTGAACCAAAATGGAGCCTGTTTTTAGTGAAAGGCGTCAGCTTGTATGATAGGATTTGTGTATGGAAGTATGAACTAATCTCCCTCCGCGGCGTTTGATAACTCAATAACGTCGCATAATGAGAGGACGGCCTTTGATGCCACCCCCGTCGTGTTCGGGAGGTGTCGAAATCCTAATTGTAGATAAAAAGATAACTTTGACGGCGCAGGGGATGCGATATTGGATTCGTTGCATTACTCGCGGATGCGGAAAATTACACAAAAATAAGTAATACGTATATCCCGCTGAGACGCGCCTTTACATCAGACAAAAACATTACAATGTTCCAAAGAAAACTAAGAATTGTTTTCGTTTAAAGAACGAGAACGAAACAGAAATTAAAGAAATGATGGATATTTTCAATCTCATAAATATACTTGATCTGACGTACTACGGGAGGTGCATTTATATAGTTGTAATAGCACTTAGTTTCCTATTCTTTCATCACTGTAAATAAACTAAAACGAAAAAAAAAATAAAGTTCAATGTCCTCGTGTATTGTATGTGTAAAAAAACTGACATCTAAATCTCGAATGTTATCAAAAAATGAAATCTAAACACGCGCTATCCGTCACCATCTGTCCGCTCATCGGGGTCCGCGACAAATTGCAATATTATAATTCCCCCGACGATTGCTTTAAAATCAACGGACATTGAACATTTTAATACATTTTGAGACTTGTTAACGCTCACCCCTTTGAATATAAATAGGTAAAAACGCACTGAATCAGCAATGTGAACGGGAAGCCTAGAAATCTACGCGATGGGCTCATTTATATGTCATCATTGAAATCTAATATTTTAAACAATAAAACTTAGAATAATTGCATATAAATATTGATTATCAAACTCCTAAATTGTTTTTGTTCAATTAATATACTGAATAAAATAATTGTCTTTTTCGAAATAAAAAATTCGAACTACATTATTACTATACACTACATGTAAATAAAGAATAACTTATCATACCTATTTAACAGCTACTATGTCTCAAATTCGAAAGTACACGTAACACACACCTGCAAATAAAACTCATAAACACAAACACAAAATCCAACTACAATAATTGTAGTTATTGCATTAATCTATCATTAAAAAGAATTCATTACATGTATAATTCAAGCTTCCCCAACTACCAACACCAAGTCCTTGACATGTAAGCATTAATGTTTTTTTTATTTTTTTATTCGTTATAAGGTGATTACACATACTCAACGAACGTCAAAAAAAAAACACAACAATTAGTCAATACTAAATAATAATATCTCGGTAGACATCTACTATTTCATCATCGGCTTTACTAAATATTACAACAATATAATAATGTCCCTAGTGTAGGCCGAGAGAAAAAAAGCCGGAGGAAAGAAAGCTCACGGTACTCTTTTTAACACTTAAAGTCATCATATTTTAAACATACAAAAAATTTATTTACAAAGAACGAGCAAATCATATCACTGCCAAGCAGCCTTGTCATTTAAAAAATCTTTAATGCTCTAATATGCCTTACTACATAATTTGGATTTAATAAAGTGTTTAAATTAATATATTATTATTACCAGGCAGTGTATTGTACATGCGTATACAGTTACCTACAAAGGAGTTACTTATTTTGTGGAGCCTAAAGTTAGGAATGGCCAATTAATTTTTATTTCTTAAATTTATATTATGTCTATCACAGTTTTTGACAAAGTTATATTCCAGTTATTTTCCTACCTCACCGTCAGACCAATCAAATATGACATCATACTTAAATCATATTTTCTAATTCAATTATTACCACAGCGTACTCTATATATAAGATTATTACCAAAACAAAAACTTCTTTTCATCCTGCCCAATGACGAAACGATGAAACCAATGTAATCTACATAAGTTGTCTTCGAGTACTCTAAACGAAGTACCTGTCATCATCAGACCATCACATCCAGCTGTGGGAGTTCATTCGCCTCGGTAATAAAATACAGATAGTAAAAAACTTGCTACCGAGTGTTACAGATTCGTTCTGCTGATCTGGCGACTCTTTAGTGTTTTCCGGGTAAGAAGCAATAATTTTTGGGTATGAAAGCTTGCTTAAGAAGATTTTGTGTGTTTTCAACAGGTATAGTTATGCGTAAGATTCTGTCGAGATCAAAGAAATATTAATTTTATAAAATCGCGTGTTTGAAAAGTACTGAATAGTGCAGACAATTCAAGGTATCTTAAAACAAGTTTCGGATTCATGTTTAAAGTGAATACCCTTTAGCAACCAAAAAGTTTATTTTAATTTCGCTAACTTATGACCTAAAGTTTAAAGCACAAAAAACAAACATAGGTCACGAAAGAATTCTACTCTAGATATATACAATAAACTGGTTGATTTTATTGCAAAGAATAAGTTTTGAATAAAGGAATTTTCTTAATTAAAATTAGTCTCTTTCATTTATAATAATTTGATGTGGGGTGACTGAAATAAAAGAGCTTTGTTGAGTGTTCCATTAAAAGTTAAGGCTATTTAATAAACCAATTAAACAGTACAATATGCATAGTATATTACATGTAATAATTACTCAGTTCGTAAATTACGACGCAAATAACTCACAGGACGGTAGCTGCCACACACGATGTTATCGCTAACTTCGGTACAACAGCTTTTATTTCACGAAATGGCAAAAATTACAATAAGTATACATTATTACTTTTATTTACAGCTTCAAGTTTGTACTGATTAATATATTTATTTTAGATTAGATCTAATAAAGATAACTTAGTTTTCGTCAATTGGTTTGCACGTTTCGATTATTGAGATCTTGTTACTAAAGTTTCTGATTTGTGCGATAAATGGGCTGATCTGACTGGACTGAAATTGTTTTTAAAGTGACTCACTACCAGCCTGCTCACTATTCAGGAGAATCGTTGGTGTTTAATCCACCACCAGATCCACTACGGGTTGGCTGAATACTTTAGTAATTCTAGGGAGACACCTATAGTAGGTACTATAGATAACGGTCGTTATGAGGTTATTAATGATAACAACAAGTGGCTTTACGTGCATTGCGCGACATGATAGTGAGACCCACGTGAACTAGTTTTTAGACCAGAAATAAAAGATTTTTACAAATAAATAAATAAATTAAAATTTTAATAAATACAAATTTTAATTAAAATTTTAATTAATACAAATTTTAATAAATAAATAAATACAAATATACACACTACTACACGTATATAATTATCTATTAATTTGTTAAAAAATATATAAAATAATTTTATTATAATAATCGGCCATTTGTAATACAATGTAATATTTAAGTAAACAAACTTGTCGAACGTAATAATAACTGGAACGGATTTAATATTTTTATTATAACGCGTGAAAATGTAAGGCGATCTTATCACCAATTCCTTGAATATAATTAGCGGCATATTAACTAAATTACAATTACATTTTTACCTAAAACTTTATTCCTTCGCCTGTTACAATGGTAATACTTAACTTGATAACATCTCTTAACCTTATTTATAACCCGTATTATTTTTTTAGTAATTTAATGGAATCATATTATAAAATTAAACAGCTTAAAGTTTGAAGAGACTTGACTTTGAGAGATTGAATGGACTTATGTCAAGTAATTCTGATTTGAAAATTATATGAACTTACTTAAATAAAATTGTAACATCGATCGATCGAATTGTAACCTTGAAGTTTTTTTATTTTTATTTTGTCCGTCTATCTGTACTTTGGCCTCAAATCATGCTGAAACTACTGAGCTTTGAACGAAAATCGGCACAATTTGAGTCCATTGTATTAAAAAGTATTTAATAGCTAAAGCTGATTATTCGGTACAAGATTGTATAAATGACAAATATGCTTGGACTTTGTGGCTCTGACTTTTATGCAGCATATATGATTGATATATTTATAATGGTCAAGAAATAAATTAAAGGTCTTAAAAAAGTAACTATTGAGTTTCTTGCCAATTCTACTGAGTATAATCTACAATTCGAATCTCTGCTAGCTTCACATCAACTATAATTAAATAAAGAATATTATATACCTACTCTGTGAAATGACGATTCAAAGATTGAAGCCTATTTTGATTTTGTTTCAATATCGCGAAAATTTTAGGTTAATTAATATTCAAATACAATTTTATACTTAAATAAGAACTATTATAAGATTATGTTAAGTTGTCAAAACTTAGTTCCTCATCAGTAATTCTGATTTCCTCCCTTTAAGCATTTTAAGTTTCTCCTGAATGTGCGTGTATACAAATGGTTATCAGATCAAAATAAGAAGGAAGCAACTATTAATACACATGCAATAAGATAAAATAAAACATAAATCAACACGACTATCGAGTCTGTTGGATTTGAGAGCACATCATATGCAATATGAACTCCCCGGGAGAAAGTGAACAAGGGTGCATCTGATGAATATGTATGAGGGCGGAGGGGGCGAGAGGTGGCCGCGGGAGGGGGGCAGCGGCGTGTAAATGGAAATTTCAAATAAAAACGCCTCAAATATTAACATGAGCTGGATTCGTGTTTTTCCGCGTTTTTTGCGGTACACGTGTGATAACGTGGTCAAATAAAACTCTGCTTTCGGAGATTTGAGTTATGTGTTTTGTTATTTAATTTTCGTTTACGTTGTGCGATTTAAGCATAGTTAGACGAGTATTATGATTCAGGATAAACCATAATCTAACGTCGTAACTCTAAATAATTATGTTACCTTACAGCTCGAAAAGATAAGGGTTTTTAGAAGTTTAAGTTTTTAACCTAGTGACTGAATTTTTCAGTGATACTTCTTGTATACTACTGGCTATTGATGACTGGATGATGTAGACTCGTAGAGGAATGACTTGTTTCGTTTTAAGACATGGCAAATACAGTCAGTCATGTGACGTCATTATGAGCTAAATGATTTGCTAATTGACGAATTTCTTGGTCAGTCAACATGTACGAAACTCGTACAATCATATGATAATTCACAGGACAACTTTTGATATACAGACAGTCCTCGTACTTACGGCATGTTAGGTTCTCGAAATACAGTTTACATGTAAAACTGTGTATGATTGAGGAATATTGTCAAAATATTATTCAACGTAACTTGAAACGACATAAATCGAAACGACGTAAGTCGAGGACTGCCTGTATTTATTTATTTGGACATGTCAATAGACGAATCCACTGAATTCCTAGGGACTAGGCAACGTTACCTGAACTGAAATCAAACAGCCTACGTCGTAACAGTCCAACTCAATAGCCAAATGTTTCCTTTTCATACACGAGAATAATTTGAGCTCAGTACACCACTCTACTGCACTGTGTTTCGGTGGATTATTTCCATAGTGAGAGTAACGATCGTTATCAGGTACATACAAGTATGATAAAAACCAGGATGGTGCTCTTTGAGACACGTTGAAGATACCCACAATGGCAAACACCAAACCAAAAACAAAAATTTGTATACGTAGAAATATATCCCAGCTCGAAGCCGGGACCATTGGCACAATAGAACTTCTGCACCACGACACCATAATAATTAGTCAGGCAGGCAAAATTATTTAGCGACAAAGCTGACCTATCGAATGTTTTTGTCAAATGATTGACTCGTTAAACCGATGATTTTGACATTTAATAAGTTATTAAATTTGATGATACAGTTTTTGCATAAGTATTCGGATTTCCTTACCAAGGAATATCTAAAACGATTCTTAGCATCATCTAGACTTGTGTAGTAGATCGAATATATATCTGCTGATTTAAATATTAAAATAATATATTTATTGTTATTGGCATTTTAATTAGTTTCAAATTGGTGGACATAATATAGTAAAGAAGGAAACGATTTTGGAAAAATCTGATACTCTCATTCTCCTTATCCTGATCTTCTCATTATGAGAAGAGGCTTCAGTCCAGCAGTCAGAGATTAACAGGCAATGAAGTACGGAATTTATATTCTTCCTCGCAAAATTTGACAATAGATTAGAATTGTAGGTAATCACAGAATCAGGCTGTTTCGCTAGCTGTCAAGAGTTCAACCCCTACTCTTGATGATTTTTATAGGCTATAAAATTTATTATTGAAACGTAAAATTTAAGTTCAGTTCTAATATAGTAAATAAATCTCAAAGCTTTAAAGTTTAATTGTTCATGATCCAGGCATGTTCTGAAATATACCCTGATTGCTGGCTGTGGCGGAAGTGCGTCATGCGGTCGTGATGGCGGCGGTCACCGGAACTGGCCGGCCCGGAACCGGATGTCATTATCCGACATCTTATCCGAGGTAAATGACCTATGTCCGCGATTTCTGTTTGTCGACTTGACTAATCTTGTCACAATGTTTATTTATTTTTTGGCTACGGTAGCTTTCCTTATACGTTTTTTACTTATTTTCTGCATGGAATATATAATAAATAATTAAAAACATATGTAGGTATATATGATTAAGATACACATTAGTTTGATCCTAACGTAGGCAACTTAATACCTGTGTTTTAACAGTAGGTATAGGTAGGGTAATTCAGGGTAATATGGCCGTATTTTTTTGTACGTAGATTTTAATACATTATTTATAAAAATAAAAACAAAAGTGTACTTTCTAGTAAAACTTTTATTAATCAACTTTGGTTATATAGACTTTGGTTACGATTAATGAAATGAAATTTTAATAATAAACTTTAAAAAAAAAAACAGACACTGGCCATCTTAACGGACATATCTGTCTAAGATGGCCATAGTAAGACGCACAAGATGGCCATATTATTTCTTCGTTCTTTTCCCCTTGCCTTTTCCTTTTTCTTCATTTAACTTGCCTTCATACTTTTTCTTAGCCTTTTTTCCACATGTATCACAAGTATTGTCAAACGCTGTACAATTTTCATGTATCCACTTGAGACAAATAATGCACTGAATCCAATCTTCAATTTTTTGTGTTTTATAGTAACTTTTACCACATCTTATACAGTCATACTCGCTATCTTCTCCCGCCGTATCCTCGCTCTCCAATTGTATTGTCTTCTTCTTCTTCAGAACTCGATTCAGATTTGCTTTTAAATAAACGTGGCTTGCGATTTTGTGTTTTAAGTTTCTTCTCTAGTTTTACCTTTCTTTTATTTAAGACTTTCTTTTAAAATTAATACTACTGCTACTTGTTTTGCACGTTTTCTTGCAGAGTTATCAATTTCTGGAATCGGGGTTAACGCATCAAGAAATTTAGAAGGAGTTTCGTTAGTGTCTGAAACAAAAAGTTATTGCAGCCTTGTAAACCGAGATGTTCTCGTTTTTTCTAGCATCTAAAGCGTTTGATAATTACTCTTGGGTTCAGTTACCACGGTTTGATGTTCGCACGTATTTTGGCATCTGAAAACCATGAACAATTTATTGGCTAGCACTTAAACATCTATGGCCATAATAGCCAAAAAAATATGGCCATGTTAACAAGACCTGCAGGATAAGATGGCCATATAAACAAAATTACCTACACTGTACAATAATAATGACGATTTTGAGGTTATAATATCAATTAAACATCAATCCATCAGAAGACAATACAGTTAATACCAAATTGATTACAAAAAACATTCACAACATAAGAAACAATGTGCATAAAAAAAAATTTAGGTGGTCATAACATGAAACCGATAAAATACTTACCTTTTTGTTTTTTTTTGGCACAACTAACTGCAGTACGTGCGATCTCTGACAAGTATCAATAACTCACTGCCGATAAACAACGCTATCTATTAGAAAAATGTAGAATTGTTTCGACTGGCCATCTTAAACGACTGGCCATATCACACTGAATTACCCTACGTTCGAATATATAAGAAAACTAATTTTATTGCCTAATCTTTTCTAATATTTTGATATATCTAAGAAGAAATCACCTGCTTCCATATTCATACTAGAAAGAGTATTTTTCATTTGAACCACTCCAACCATCGACATATTAAATTATTTGCATATCCGTCGTATCTTAATCAATATATGACCAAGCATATGACTAGTCCAGTATAAAAGCATTGTTTTGTCAAAAATCAGTTAAAAAAACAAAAATTTAATCAAGAATTAGTCATCTCATGACACAACTCGAGGACAATTCAACATTAAATAGAATATTTAAACAAAGTTCTTGTAACTCCTACCCTCAAACGAGAGATTAAGAATTATTACGGCTTATCTGTAGCCCTAGTCGACAACTCGTCGGCTATTCGCTTACGATATCTACACAGAATTGTCTGCAAACTTTACCTAACGAACACCCTTAACCAAACATACGATCCGACTACGAGCGAGATTCAGCCTCATCACACACGAGATAAGATTGACATTACAGTGCTAGAAGTTCAAGACGCGTGATTAGCGAAGAGCTGAAAGCGGAGAATCATTTGTGAATCGAAAGGGACAGGTGACATGATATTATGCAAATGTGCCCGTGTAAAAGAGACAACACGATAATCTGCTTTCGCATAGGATATAATTTATACTCCGCCGAAACGATTTATTACAAAAGCGTTGAGTCGGTGCTTGAAATTAATTATACTAAGTTTTGCTTTAATTTCGCCCCATTGTGCGGCGACGAGATGACGTCTTGTCGTTTTTATTGCGAATATCAGGTGTATTTATTACGATTTACGAGCTCCTTGTAATGTTGTAAAGTGTTACACTTTTTTGCTTTATGTAAAAATCTTTGATGTAACTTTTCTTGATTTGTGTGCAACAAAAATGGATATTTATGACCGGCCCGTTAGCGTAGTTGGCTCTAAGTTTGTGGGTTCTATTCCCGCCTCGAGTCTGAGTGTAATAGATATTTATTTATATGTATATTTATTTTAAAAAATATGTAGGTATATCAATCGGCTGTTACCTAAAACACAGGCATTAAGTTGCCTACCTGATGAAGGGATGACCACGTGTGTATGTTAAACGTAGGTATTATATAATATTTATAGTGATGTACCTATAGTTTATTTTACTGTTTATTAAACTTTTACTTATTTGTTGTTAATTATGAGTGTTGCGTAAAAAGAAACGATTACAAGAATATTGTTTCTTTGAATAAGTATTGGGAATTGACGAATGAATACCCTTCATATAAAATATGTTAATTACCATCTTTTAGATATTAAAAAAAATCAATTATACTTCCAGAATATTAATAACTAGATAAATATTTGGTTAATATTACTTATTTAATAACTCACGGTTGTAATGTAACTTTTTAAAAAAAATAAAAAAGTTACTGTATCAACAGCCATCGGTAGTTATTTATACCCAATATGACTCTGGTAGATTATATAAAAAATAACGTTTCCATAGACAAATTTTGTTTCTTATAAGTTTTTTTTTTTATTTACAAATTATTGTAGATTAAATTAAATCTGCACGTCAAATTAAATCTAAAAAAAAATTTTGTTTAGTGTCAATGACTGACTAATGAAGCTGAGTTTGCTGATGATTAACAAGTAGCTAACCACAAATAATTTTGAAGAACGTTTAACCATGAAATAAGTATGTAGATACTAATCTTATTTTTATAGAGTTTATATGTGTTTTTACAGTCAAAATTCAAGAGAAGAAAGTGACAGCTAGTATGGTTTAAGATGTCCGTAGCGATAGGGTTAGGGCGCATCTCCCGAGGTGTTAAGAGCCCTTTAAAATAGTGCGTCATCCCGGAGGGCGAGCTAAATGTCTTTTAGTATCTGCAAAATATCTTATTTAGATGGGATCGTGACTACGGACTTACGTAGCCAAATATATATGTATACAATTGGTGAGTTGGTTTGTTTATTTAAAAATGATAATCGCAATATCTACAAAGAAAAAAAAGACATTGATACTCATGTGAAACCAATACTTAAATAAAAACTAACTCATTTATACTTACGTATTATAAAACGGACTATTTATACAAACAGATTTACATAATGATTACGTTCATAAAATAACATACATAAGTACAACACGATTATGATTGTATGTACGCGTATATATAACACTATAGAAAATTATTAGAAAGAGTTTAAGAAAAAAGAAGTTACTATTTTTTTTTTGACTGACCCATTGGTGCAGTTGACAGTGGCCCTGCTTATTATTCGAAGGTTGTGTGTTCGATTCACGTCCCCAGTCTGCATATAAGCAAAGGCATCTTCTCGAAATAGGAGAAGGGTTAGACCTTAATCCCTCACATTGCTTCACTGCGGGTTGGCGAATAATATCTCTACCATGACTAGGTAACGATCGCTATCAGGTGTCTATGATAATAACCGAGAACGACGGCTTTACGTCTTCTACGGCATGTTGCGAAGACCCACAGACATACACCCAGACCGGAATTTTTTGTACAAATACAAATATTTGCCTTGAGCGGAAATTGAACTAGCGACCACCTGCTTTAAAGCAACTACTCGCACCGCTACTCCAAAACGGTTACCTACCACTGCGTCGTAGAGTCGTTAATTTAATGAAGTCGGTTAAAAACCAACTCATTTTCTTCATAGGAGAGGAAACCATCGTCCGTAGTAGGACGTTTACAGTACAATACACTTAGGCTCCGAAGGAACATTAAAAAAAACATATAACTTATTTATTTTTATTTACTCTTAATGTACTTTTTACAGGTCGAATTTTCGTTTATATCATGATGATTATTTTAAAAGTACCATCTGTGTGTTTCCTTAAAACAGATCTCCTCCGGGTACATTTGCGGAAGTAGACCGGCCTCCGGGGACCGCTCTCTCTGTTACATTGGAATAGCTTTCCATCTAAACATATTAAATAATCTATGTGCTATCTTATGTATCGTCTTTTAAGAATACATATATTACCGACTCTTTTATTTTTTAATTCTTATCTTTTTGTGACTACAAATACAAAACCAACGTGTTCAGTCACTTACTAAATATGATTTATGTTTTTTTCTTTAACCATTAAATACTTTTGGTGTTCAAGATTACGTTGTTACCTTACTTAAGATTTTAATAAATCGAAATATGTGTTAACTTATAAACCGTAGTAAAATTTTATAAAAGCAATAAATGATAGATAATTTTATTTTAATAAATTATATATATTCGGTGTATAATTTTATTTATTTATTTATAATCAATAATCAATAATCAAAATATTTTATTCGTTATTAGGTGATTGATTACACACTCAACGAACGTCAAAAAAAAAAAGAAATGTCTCGGTAGACATCTACAATTTCATCATCGGCTTTACTAAATATTACAATAATATAATAATGTTCCTAGTGTAGGCCGAGAGAAAAAAAGCCGGAGGAAAAAAAACTCTCGGTACTCTTTTTACCATATCATATTTTGTACATACAATATAAAAAAATTATTCACAAAGAACGAGCAAATCATGTTACTGCCAAGCAGCCTTGTCATTTAAAAAATCTTTAATGCTATAATATGCCTTACTACATAATTTGGATTTAATGAAGTGTTTAAATTTATTTAGGGACAAGTCTTGCACATTACCAGGCAGTGTATTGTACATGCGTATACAGTTACCTACAAAAGAGTTACTTATTTTGTGGAGCCTAAAATTAGGAATGGCCAATTTGTTTTTATTTCTTAAATTTATATTATGTCTATCACAGTTTTTGACAAATTTATTTTTGTTTTTATGTGTGTATAATAAATTTTCAAAAATATATTGAGAGTAAACAGTTAGTATTTTTATTTCTTTTAGTTTTCTTCTAAAGTAAGAGGCATAGATATTTACACTTCTTAGCTTAGGTATGCACACAATAACACTCTATTATTAGATCATCATCATATCAGGCATTGGATGTCTACTGCTAAACAAAGCAGAGACCTCTCCCATCGTCCTCCAGAGCGACCACATGGGCTCTGTATTGCATGGTCATTTGAGGGGACTTGCCAATACTTACCACATTTTGTTTCTCTCACTACTCATCACCATTTTGTTTGGTGTAAAGTTGTTCGCACCACTATGGCCTTAGGCAGAGACTACACCAGAGCGGAGATGTGCGGAGATGTGTTTTAACAACCAATACAATTTCTTTCAGTGGTGTCCACCGAAGCGGAGGGGAGACGAGGTGTGTGAATAACGAAATTCTATTGGTTGTTTAAACACATCTCCGCTCTGGTGGAGTCTCTTTGACTTTTTAGTAGCGCGACAAATATCTGACAGGATATTAGTGCAAAAATATGATTTACATTCTGCACTCTACGTGACGTTGGCGAAGTCATCTGTGCTATCTTGGTGAAAGCAATTAAGCGTGATTAATAATAATAATGATCTACAATCATTTTCGAATCTCTGCGGATTGAAAATTTATATTATTATCAGCGTGAGACTTAATTTCAATCTGGTCCCTTTACAACAAGATTTTCAATAATATGCAAATTCATTCATTCCACGTTCATCTACTTTTGATGAAGTTTTTTTGATAAATAAAATTATTCTCTATTTTTCTATTATTTTCATTCATTTTCTTGTCTCTTTCTTTTGTTAATGTACTTCTACTACTTCTTTTTTTTATTTACGTTTAAAAATTACTATGTAAGCCACGTCACTTGCAGAATAAGTGAAATAAAGTCTATGTATATTCTAAACCGGATTCCTCTTCTGATTTGTTCTTACAAAGCGTTGTTAAAATGTTACGAGAAAAAAGTAAAAAATGCTAAATGCTATGTTAGTTTCTTTTAAGGGTAATACATAAATATCTTTTATGAATTTTCTTTGTTTTCTTATTATGAGATCATGGGTTCTACTGAAATTACTTGAAAGTATACATACCGACCGGTGACGACCGTTCTTATGTAGTGGTGCGAGTGGGTCCCTCAACGTTGGCGGTCGCGGGTTCGATTCCCGCTTGGGGCAGATATTTGTATTTGTAGGTACAAATATATTTCTGGTCTGGGTGTCCTTGTGGGTCTCCCCCGTGCCACGTAGGGCACGTAAAGTCGTCAGTCCCGGTTGTTTTGATTGACATAAGTTACTCATAAGGAAAAATATATCTGCCGACCCGCAGTGGAGCAGCGTATCGGATTATGCTCCAACCTTTCTATAGGGAAGAAGGCTTCGCCCAGCAGTGGGACGTTTACGGGCTGATACATTAGTTTTGTTTCAACGAATTAAAGAACAAAAAATATAACTTTTGAAGATATTTATAGTTACAGGGCTAAGACTGGTTGACTAGAATATAAAAAATTACACATAAAAAGTGAAAAAAATATATAAATTTTAGTTTCACTCTTTTTTTATTATTATTATTGATTGAGTATTTATTATTTCTTTAAATTAATTATTAATTTAGTGGTAAAAAGTTATTCATAACTTTTACCACCACAGATAATGCACATTTTTTTATGTTAGCTTTAAATTATTCTATAATATGTTAATTAGGAAACTTTATCACCTTGCTTTGCTTGATCAATATCGTCGACCCAATTATTAGAATTCGTGACTCCATTTGATCAAAAGAAAAAAAAATTATTTGCTCTAAAGTTTATATTTAAAATATTCATACTATCGATTAATTTTATTTATTTTAAAATAAAATAATAATTGTCACAAATTCCATATGTAACAGGCGTTAAATTCAAATTTTACACAGTCAGTTTAAATACAGTTTTTTATTTTTGAGTTAGGTACTTTCTTAACATAAATTTTAAGTTAGGTACTATTCACTTTTATCAATATGAGAATCGTACTACGTAGAATTAGTGACTATTCAATGTATAAATATGTGAGTATCAGAGTTAATTGATTTGATCATTGAATATGTGTATGTGCACTAGTAAATATTCACTAATTTATTTTTGAAATTTACTGATATGTAGTGAATACAGCTTCACTAACGTAATTAATGAAAATTTCACTGATTCATATTTAGAAAGTACGAATTCTTATAACACGGCGATATGTACTTAATAAAACATGTCACATAAACACAGTAAATAAACAACCATCCGAAAATACACACGAACCTCTGAGCACTTCAAACGTCCTAAAATATTCCATTTGACACCCTGGTCTTTGATCTCGTCGGCAGCGGCGCCAATCAACGGGCCGCGTCGGGCCGGGCCGGGCCGGTTCGACTTTGATTGCTTGAGGGACTCTTAATTACCCGATGACCTTGCTAGACCCTTAACACCAGCGAGCCAATTTGCTCCATCGTCTCTGGGTCACGTATTTCGG
Organism: Euphydryas editha; assembly: GCA_036937285.1. Classification (NCBI taxonomy): domain Eukaryota; kingdom Metazoa; phylum Arthropoda; class Insecta; order Lepidoptera; family Nymphalidae; genus Euphydryas; species Euphydryas editha. The sequence goes on along the minus strand of JAUPFZ010000007.1, from coordinate 469,049 downwards.
CTATTTGCAAACGGTCTATTCGATGATGTATAATTTGCATCGAACAGCGTTCCTAGACTTTAATGATTTAGTTATTCCTGACGTTTAAACTTTATCGTTATCAAATCACATTATCAAAACTTATGAGAGATGTTACATAACATACGAAATAACTTACAGAATTATAATGTTTAAAAAATACAATAGCATTATTTTGAGTAAATAGATATTAAAATTAACTATATAATTAACTGTATATGTTTGAGTTTTTTTTTGTTTTTTTTTTTTTAACTATGATGTGCTCCTTCAATAGTACTCGTACTTAGTAGTTACGCGTATTATTTACGAAAACATTTTAGCCACTTCATTATAGTCATAAAAGAAATACTTTATTTTGGATTATTTAAAGGAATCGAGTAATAAACTTAAAATGTCATTTCCTTGTTTTTTCAGGTAGGTTTTCCCTATTTTATTTTGTATCAAAAAGTGTAAAGAAAAATTATAAGATAAAAACTTTGTATTTTCAGAGCAACGCATAGTTTGATTTGCCAGTTCAAACTCAATTTACTATTACTTAAAGTAATCTTTAGAAGGGTAGGTACTAGACGAAATTTTATAAAAACTACAGAACGATCAGAGAAGAGCTTGAAGTAAATCTTGTTTATATATTTATTACAAAATTTAATAAAGAAGTTACTACACAAGTTTAGAACATAATGTTTTTAGAACATAAGTTTATATGTCAAAAACATTTGACAAATCTGATAGCAGACAATGCAGCGAGCTTAACAAATTATAAGAATTTATTAAATTTTGCTCACGTTTTACTTTTTGATTTTACAATTTTTATTATTACAAGAACAAAATTTATAGACATATTTTAATGATATTATCACTAAAACAATATCAATAAACACACTTAACGGAGACAATGATAGCTTAAATTTAAATATAAAGAATATCCTTTACGAGTATGATGTTGCAAGCGAAACTATACGTATAATAAAACAAAAATAAAAACGAATTACAATTTTAATATATATTATAATATATTCAAGTTCGATAATAATTAAGAGAAATACTCCCGATCATATGTGATCAAATAATAGCTTTAAGAGACTCAGACGAGAAGTCAAACCCTTTAGGTAGTAAATCAAGAAAAAGTAATTACATCGACATCGGAATCCAGAAGGGAAGTGGACGAACGCTGAACTATCTCAGATATGAAGAGTTCCCGAGCTATGCGCCTTTGATACGCTGACATTCGCGTCGGATGAGATCGAGATTATTGCTGCGATGTTTCTATACACAAATATTAATTTAATATTATGTTATAAAAGGTAATTTATGTTTAAACGATCTAACGCTGGTATATGCCAATCCGATTTAAAAACTATTTTCGTATTAGAAAAACTATTTATGAAATGGTTACTAAGAAAACAGACTATAAAAGATCTAGCAACGAGTCAAGGTTTGAGCAGTAATAATAAATCTACTGCACTTATAAAAATAATTTAAAAAAAAAAACTTGAAATTTATTTCAAATTAGAATTTTAAATTTTTTAACAAATTCGACAAAAGACAACGATAGATAAATACTATTTACATTTAAAGACGTAGACACTCGCTGTTTTTAAACACAGTTATAAAAACTGGTAAATACCACGGTATAGTTTTTTAGACGATTTTGTCGATATTTCGGACCGATTACATGGTGCGTGATCACGACGAGACTGCAGACAAATACAAAGACATTAAAATAATACCTAAAGTTCTAAACAAATTAAAATAACTAATTTTAAGGCAGCAATAAATTAATTATTTGTTCTATATTGCCATATTGTTGAGATATGTCATTCGTCTTGAGTTTAGGTCAAGAGTGTCCCAAAAGTCGAAATACCCATATTCTAAGTAAAGTCGCTACGTGACCTACAGTAATCAATCAAAAAACTAAAAAATAGACGTTCAGTCAATTGAAAAATTAAATTTATTAGTATTTTATAATGACAAGCAACAATAACTTTATTTATAGGTACATAAATAATAATCTATATATAATATACACATATATATAATATACACTACTTAATAGAATAATATTAATTGAATTCATCTTTCAGTTTAGGTTGATTCATTTTTCGTCCAAAGGATCGATTTTACTATCATCGTTCCACAAGGACATGATTTATACTACAATTATCTGCAATGCTGGCTCACGCAGGACATCTGGCTAAATTAAAAAAAAATCTCGTATGACTAAATAAAAATAAAAGGTCTTCTGTTTCTAAGGTAGGCAACATAATGTCTTATGTACATTTCTTTCTTGGAATAAACATACATAAAGAAATTAATATTACATATAGACATTTTATTAAGAGTAGGTATCTGTTGATTTTCTTGCCGATCCCTCAGCAGAACCTACTGTCCTAGTCAGTGGCAGCTTCATTTGTATTTTGATTGTTATGTAAACATTACTTAGAATGGATTAAACAATAAGTTGATCGTATCTCCAAGTTATCAAAGTGATCCATCAACACACCACGTAGTGTAATGCTCTACAATACATTGAAGTCATCGGGACAGGATGTTGACCGATAGCTACTCGTATAAGCCGACCGAGCGCCTCGTCCTCACGCGTGCACGATCACCATTGTGTACCTCACAGGATACTACGTCTAATAATATTAACTTTATTAGATATTGTATAGAATACAAGGGCATTACACATTTTTTAAAGTGAGAACTAATCTGTAACATGCTTTTTAGGCAACACAATACGGCACGAAACGACGTGAAACCGTTAAATAGTAATTGTATCTTTCAGAATTATAAGTTTGTTATACAATATTTGGCCTCACAATCAATTAGGTCCCTCTTTTCTTTGTCAAGTATTCCGAAATATGATTGTTGACTATATTAGTAGGAGTTCCATTTTGTTACTGTCCAATTTCACCATTATTCTAAAGGATCCAAAGCCCCTAGAAATAAATATAATAATCATCAAAAAAAACCTGTAAGACACGTACATTTGTTTGAATATAGATGCTGTAATTATGTATATATATTTTATTATCAATTTACATTATAAAAACTCGGTTTCGCCTGCGGCTTCACATGCGTTGAATTATAGTTTATCATATTTCATTTGTAGACGTTATATAAATATAATATACAAAATAAGCCATATTTACCAACCAGTCTATGGTTGTCAGTAAAAGGGAAGGACTTTTTTTTACAATAAATTATGTCGTATATTTACATTGTAAATGTGTATTTTATTAGTACAATATACCAGTCGTTAGTTTCTTATACTATTAACAAAATATTTCCTTGAGACTAAAAATCTGATTAAAAAAAATCTCGTTAAAATTAAGTGTCAGCCACTCGACACAGAATTCTTTGTTTAAAACCTCCAAAAAATAAGCATAATATTGTCTTGAAATTTTTTAATCTTTCTATATTATATAATATGTATAAAAAATCTCACGGAGCAGAAGCAGAAGCACTTACAGGATCGAGATGAATTTACTAAAACAAACATTAAAATGCTTTAATTAAGATGCCTCGAGCCAAAAATAGCTGAAGATACATAAATTAAAATAAACTGTCGATACCGTATCGGCCGCGAGACGTTCAGATGGACAGCTGATGCATAAGATCAATCCTGGCTGCTACCGGCGCGACGGGTTCGTGTCGTCGCCACATACGCCAGTACACACGACCCGAACGAGTCACGACCGCAAAACAATCTTACGTCTTCAAGATACGGTTCAAATTCGTCCAGCAATCGAAACGGCTGAAGTATATCGTTTATTTTGTATACGACTCAATAAATTCCTAACCCGGGAGCGAATGTTGGATGTATTAAAAAATCTGCAGACATTGTCTCGCGGTTGTGGCCGCTCCGATTGTTTTTTGTGGACGCTTTATCGACTGTCATACGAAATAAAACGTATTATAACGACTAACTGATACTCCGTTTTTTATACGTTGCGACATTCCTTCGAGTAACGAGACGGAATTTCTATACCCGTTTCGTAATTGTAAGGAAGTGGAACAATGCGACGTCTACGATTAAAATACAAATGAAATTTTGATATTTTTCAAACAATTTACTAAATTAAAAACACGAGGTCAACAGCTCCTCGGTGAATGCCTTATTATTACAGAGTCGAGCGAATAAATCAGGCGTCGACGAAAGGTCCAATAAACTCCGTAAAATTCGTCCCGAGTGCGTCTCCGAAACGATCTAATTAACAGAATATAATTGGAATTCCCGAGATTACGGCGACATCTTACACTAAAAGCAACTCTGTGTCGCACTGGGGGGCGCCACGTTGGCTGTGATTAACGCTGCACCCGCGCTTGTTTCACTTAATTAGCCCAAAGACACGCCGTATTCACACTCCGGTCGGCCTAAAAAGGAGATCTCAGTTAGCCCTAAGTAGACGCCTGTGTTACGCGATTGTTCGTTTTGTTTCGAGATCCAATATAGATTGTCCTATTTAGGTAAACATTCCCGACAATATTTAATATATACATTCTCGATTTCGTTCTTAATTATTTGACCATAGTCGGTATAACGAGTTCACGTAAATACTAACTAGGTTGCAGGAATAGATGGGCACACTGGACGCAGGAACACGCGTTACATAACGAACGTAGTGCGACTCGTCCACGACAAAAACTTGACGTTGCATTGTGAAAAACAGAAAAAAAAACAGCAGATACACAATACCGGAGAGTTGTGAGCTGTATTACTTCATTCCGCGCGCAGCTCCAGCAGCTCCGGCGATGCAGCGGCGATGTGAACAAAAACGAAACGAAACTCGCAATGCGGCCAACGGTAGCTAAATAATAAGATCGCACAACAAAATAAAGAAGTGCCCTCGAAACAAAAGGAAGGCTAGTGAAATAAGGCGAAAAGGTTTAAGGAGTGACGCGGTGTGGGCCTGCGCTCATTGTCTTCGAACCGCGCGGATCGAGAAACAATGGATACGATATACACCAAACGAATTAAAAACAGTTACAAGCAATATATATGCTTCATTTAATTGCTATTATTGAAGTTATTTAACGTACAAATGAATCACTATTTCAAACATAAATAACATTTAATCAAGTTAATGTAAATCGAGAGAAATCTTTACCGTCTCACTTAGATACGAGTACATGACGACAATGCTAACGATTTTCAAATGAATAATGAGCGAATTTGCAGTCATGTAGTAGTGACGGTGTAGTTGTAATTGACGACAGAGCGACCCTTTAAGGCGCCCGCGCAGCTACAGAACAAAACTGGCGCATGTTAATGAAGCGTGCTTGTTTGATGAAGACATATTAAAGTATAATGAATGCAATCATTAATCATGTTGTGATTTATGGTTGTTTAATTTATACAAAGTCTCATAAGACATCTTACCGATCTCAATCGATGATCATGGTTTGAATCTTCTATCTTTTAAATCCAAATTACGGAGGAAAGATTCACAGAAAACAACGAAAATAAAATCGTATGTATCGAAAAAAAATTCTGACAGTTGAACCCACTAATCTATAGTATAAATAAATGGCTGATAAAACAACACGTTTTTAATACATAAATTAAAAATTCATCAATAAATCAATAAAATGTTTAAATATACCGTATCAATAATTTTATACTTCCATTCCCAAAAGGATACTGATAAAAAAAAATCGTTCGCAATGGAACTGGCCGTGGTACATCATTGTTGCTTCCGATACGTGCTACCATTCGTGCCACGTCGGTTTTTTTGCCAACGTCCTTATCCCGACGTAATAGAGACCAAATCTTTTTAACAGCCTCTAATTAATGCCGAGAAATCATACAGGGCTCTCAACTGGCCATTGATAAACTGACAGCCAGAAAAACTTATGGAGTCTTGTAAAGTTTCGCATTCTGTATTATCTTATTGTATCAAAACTTAAAGACATTATTTTATAGGAATTCATTTTTTAAATACCACTTTATTAAATTTTACTGTCAGCTAAATATAAAACCACATAAGATGACATTTTACGAGGCGTTAAACCGAACTAAATGATGTTTCCTTTAAAAGATAAACCGGCTTTTAATATTGTGGCTATCATTAATTTATGACAACTTCCTAATTCTGAACGTAGTTTTGTGTTTAATCTTTAATTTATTTGTACTTAATTTTTATATGGACTTAAAAGAAGTTTCTTTTTTTTATCAACATGAACTTCTAATGACGAGTTTTGGTATATCACGGATTCGATTCCCGTTGAGAGCGTTTGTATTTGTACAAATATTTCTAATCTGATATATTCTTGTAAATCTTGCTTTTTCTTTTGGTTTTCCCCACAGTGTCTCTGAGAGCACGCAAAGCTGTCGGTCTCGGTTATTATGATAAAGACCTGATAACGATCGTTACTCTTGGGAGGAAAATCATCGGCCACAACGAAGTGGAACCGCATGACGAATTAAGCTCTCCTTTTCTTTTACCAGAGCAGGTCTATGCCCAGCAGTGGGACATTAACAAGCTATTTCAGATCAATACAGTTCATGTATTCCTCGTTTCAGGGTTTATCTCTAATAACATCTCAGTTAAACATTTAAATGGAATGTTTAAAAGTAATTCGTAAAAATTTACAAATGTATAGAACGATAATAACAGGTACACGATACACTTTTTAGGGTTCCGTAGCCAAATGGCTAAAAACGAAACTCTTATGGATTCGTCATGTCTGTCTGTCTATCCGTCGGTCCGTCGGTCCGTATGTCACAGCCCCTTTTTTCGAAACTATAAGAAATATACTGTTGAAACTTGGTAAGTAGATGTATTCTGTGAACCGCATTAAGATTTTTACACAAAAATAGAAAAAAAAAACAATAAATTTTGTGGGTTCCCCATACTTTCAACTAAAACTCAAATCTTTTTTTCATCAAACCCATACGTGTGGGGTAGGTATCTATGGATAGGTCTTCAAAAATGATATTGAGGTTTCTAATATATTTTTTTTCTAAACTGAATAGTTAGCGCGAGAGACACTTCCAAAGTGGTAAAATGTGTGTCCCCCTCGCCTGTAACTTCTAAAATAAGAGAATGATAAAAGTAAACAAAATATATGATGTACATTACCATGCAAACTTCTACTGAAAATTGGTTTGAATGAGATATAGTAAGTAATTTTTTTTTAATAAAAAAAATACAATATTATTAAAACATCGATCAAAGTTACAACGAACTACAAGAACTTTTATATGATGTTACTTCCTGCCACGGGCCCTTCATGGGCGAGTCCGACTCACACTTGTTTAATTTTTTATTATAAATTTCGATATTTCGGACCAGTAGTCTCGATCACAGACTACGTAACTGATTCATGTAACACGTAGGTAACCTTCGTGTCAATATATAAACTATTAAATATATTATATGTATTTTTTCGAATCAGTCCTATGGATTACGATCATTATACTCGTAGACATCTCATAGCAATCATTACTTATGGCAGGGAAAAAATACCGCCAACCTGCAGTGGATAAGTGTGGCGGATTAAGCTCTTATCCTACTCTAATATAGAGGAGATGCCTTTGTCCAGTAGTGAAATGTTTAAAGGCTGAATCTGTTTAGTTCTTTTCAATATATCACTTTTACATGCCAAGGGTTGTATTAACATACTATGGCCTATGGAAAAAATTTGGACATTTGACTCCTCAAATCCAAAATTTATAATCATACGTCTTCCTTCTCCACGCCGATGACGCTGCTTCTGATACCAAAAGTAAATGATACTTAGCTCACCAGCTTTGCAAAAGATCAAAATGATAGGCACTAATTTATAATAGAGGTTGCAAATTTTACGACTTATCGTTAGACCTATTTCGCCAAACTTGCTGACAAGGGACACAAGACGCAAATGCGATTCAGGACCGTTATCGTCAGACTTATCGTAATAGACTTCAGGGATCATTCTCGTGGTCTATTCGTCTATCAAAAGCGGTGCAACTCAATTGTTACACCATTAATTGTCTGCAATAGACGCAAAGACCTAAAAATAATACAAAACGAGCCTCTATCAATGGTCCCATACGTAATCCGTAAAAGAAAGTTTTATCCAATAAAAATAACTGAACTGAGAATCAGCTTGTAAACGTCCCACAGCTGGGCGAAGGCCTCTTCTCCATATAGGAGAAGGGCTGAAGAATAGGAATTTTGTTATATTGGACTACAACCACTTCGGTAATGTATCTTTATTCAATAATATGAAAACACTATATATGTATTGCGAATATACCGTATAATGTAGGTACTGTCTAATCAAGAATCAGTGGAATTTTCATTAATTACGTTAATGAAACTATATTCACTATATTATATCACTGTATTTCAATAACAAGTCGGTGAATACTCACTAAAACACATACAAATATTCAATTATCAGATCAAAGTATATTGAATAGTCACTAATTCTGCGGGGTACTATTCACACATTGTGACAAAAAGTGAATTTAGTAAAAGATAATTTAATTTAAAAAAAAGTGAATTTAATTTTAGTAAAATTACACTGATTTGTGTTTAGAGAGTAGCATACACACAATCCTTCATAAGATATCTTACATTCAACACACTTTAATATAAATAAATTGTTGTGATTATGTCAAAATAAAATCATAGTAGTGTTCATATTTTATCTGTAGCTTTTTGATGATTTACTCTATTATAGATTATCTGTGATCTATGGAATAAATTAGTCTTTGTTCGAAATTCATAACCGGCGTTTCATTATAGGTTATGGGCCCAGGTTGCTTAAGAAAAATTATATTTCTCGCGAAAAGACTTGCAATTTTTGTGCCGATTAGTCTTAGCAGACTTAGAATAGACAGTAAACTGTGTTATATAGTTAACGTTGACAAAAATGACGAATAACTATATTGTGAGTGTGCCTAAGTTGAAAGGGCGAGAGAACTATACAGAGTGGGTTTTCGCGGCGGAGAATTTTCTCGTGTTAGAAGGAACTTTTGATCACGTTAAAGTTACCAAGCCCGATGAAGCCGCAGTCGACGCGAAAACGAAAGCAAAATTGATCTTAACGATTGATCCATCTCTTTATGTACACGTCAAAGACTCGAAGACTACAAAAGAATTATGGGAGAAACTCAAAAATATGTTCGATGACTCCGGCTTCACCAGACGAATCAGTCTATTGAGAACTCTTATATCAATACGTCTTGAAAATTGTACTTCTATGACATCATACGTTACACAAATCATAGAAACAAGCCAAAAATTAAGTGGTTCGGGTTTTAACATCAACGACGAGTGGGTTGGATCCCTACTTTTGGCAGGATTGTCTGAAAAATATTCGCCTATGATTATGGCGATCGAACATTCCGGAATCGCCATTACAGCGGACGCCATTAAAACAAAGTTGATGGATTTGGAGGAAGATGGCGGTGACGTCAGCGGTGCATTTGCGAGTTTCCGTAGACATAATAAGATTGGCAGCACTGCCGGAATCAGAGACAAGGGATATAATATGTCAAACTCAAATGTGTCAAAGACAAAATCAAAGATAATAAAATGTTATAAATGTAAACAAACAGGACACTATCGTAATCAATGCAACAGTTTCGACAAAGATTCAGAAAAGAAAAAGTTTTGTGAACGCAAGCAAACGAACGCGTTCAGTGCCGTATTCTTAAATGGCAGTTTCTCAAAGAACGACTGGTACATCGACTCCGGAGCAAGTGCACATTTAACAGCCAATGAACACTGGTTGAAAAACATTACTGTTGAACATCCGATCAAAGAAATCGTAGTCGCGAATAAAGAAAAGGTGCCGGTCAAATGTTCAGGCGATGTATTGATAACAACTTTGACAGATAACTGTGAATATGATGTAATTGTCGAAGGAGTATTGTGTGTTCCAAGTTTGACCACTAATCTAATATCTGTGAGTCAGCTGATTGCTAAAGGCAATAAAGTACAATTCACCAATAGTGGATGTGATATTTATAATAGATCTGGTGAATTAGTTGGTACAGCTTTGTTGTTGAATGGTGTCTACAAGCTAAGAATGCCTGAATCATTGATGGCTGTAGCGATGGACTCAAATTATATTTGGCATCGCAGACTTGGCCATGTCAACAGTAATTATTTAAACAAAATGCAGAACGCCGTTGAAGGGCTCACACTAGACGGTAAAGCAGATATTTCAAAGTCTGTGTGTACAGTGTGCTGTGAGGGTAAACAAAGCCGTTTGCCTTTTCCACGAAATGGTAATAAAAGTAAAGAACTCCTGCATATTATACATACAGATGTATGTGGTCCATTCAATAATGCTTCAATTGGAGGATCTAAATATTTTATATTATTTGTGGATGATTACAGTCGCATGACATATATCTATTTCATTAAAAGTAAAAGTGAAGCTTTGAGTTGTTTTAAAAGATACAAAGCACTTGTAGAAAACCAGCTTAACAAAAAAATAAAAATACTGCGAAGCGACAATGGTAAAGAATTCTGCAACAAAGAATTTAATGATTATCTCAGAAATGCGGGGATAATTCATCAGAAAAGCAACCCTTACACTCCGGAACAGAATGGTTTGGCTGAGCGTTTTAATCGGACTGTAGTAGAAAAGGCTAGATGTCTGTTATTCGATGCTGATCTCAGTGAAAAGTTTTGGGCCGAAGCAACCAACACTGCTGTCTATTTACAAAATAGAACTGTAGCCTCATCTCTGAACGGGAAGACTCCTTATGAAATGTGGACCGGAAGAAAACCAAACTTGCAGCATATACGCATATTTGGGAGTCCAGTAATGGCTCACATACCTAAAGAAAAACGAACCAAATTTGATAGAAAGGCTAAAAAGCACATACTTGTTGGTTTTAGTGATGACATCAAAGGTTACAGGATTTATGATCCAGTAAAGAAACAAGTGATAACCAGTAGAGATGTGGTAATATTAGAGAAGACAGAGAAGGAAAAGACTGCTACAGTTTCTATAGAAAGTACAAATTCAGTGGGGGAGTCAATGGAGGAATCTATAGTAAAGCTAGAACTTCTAGATAAGTCAAATTCAAGTGAATCAGAATATGTGGACTGTAAAGAAGATCAGAATCTGAAGGAAGAAACTAGACATGTACAGGAAGAGCAGCAGACAGTCAATAAAAGGGAGGCACGTATAACAAGAAAGCCAGAAAGATATGGTTATGCTAATGCATGTACTACATCCATAGGAGACGATGGAATGACATATGCAGAAGCTATCAGTGGTCCTGAGAATCAACAGTGGTTGCAGGCGATGGCAGATGAACTGCAATCATTTAAAGACAATCAAGTGTGGGAGGTTGTTGATACTCCAGATAATGTGAGTGTAGTGCAGTGTAAATGGGTTTTGAAGAAAAAACATGACTGTGATAACAGTGTGACATATCGTGCTAGACTTGTTGCCAAGGGTTTTACCCAAAAGCCTGGTGTGGACTATCAGGAAACTTTTTCCCCAGTTATTAGACATTCAACCTTACGTTTATTGTTTGCTTTAAGTGTACAATATGGTATGGACATTACTCATTTAGATGTCGCAACAGCTTTTCTTAATAGTCAGTTAAAGGAGAATATTTTTATGCATATTCCTGAAGGTCTTACTGTGAAAGGTACAAATAAAGTGTTAAAATTAAAAAAGGCCGTTTATGGCTTAAAACAGTCATCTTTAGCATGGTATGAGAAAGTAGAGGAAACATTATGTAATTTAGGATACTGTAAAAGTAAATTGGAACCTTGTGTATTTATAAAAAATCACAATAATAATATGAAAACTATTGTTGGTATATATGTCGATGATTTTATAATATTTTCTAATAATAAGTCTGAAAGTGATTCTCTGATAAAATCTTTAAGTGAAAAATTTAAAATTAAAAATCTAGGTCAAGTGAAACATTATTTAGGCATGAGAATTAACATTAATAAAAGTAAAGATGTAATTACAGTAGATCAGGAGCATTATATTGAAGAATTAATTAATAAGTTTGATATGTCTGATTGTAATACAGCTGATACTCCGATAGAGTGTAAATTAAATATTAAAAAATCTGATATTTGTGAAGACGGTTTGCCTTATCAAAAACTAATAGGAAGCTTAATGTATTTAGCTGTCCTGACACGACCAGATATAGCTTTTTCGGTTAGTTACCTTAGCCAATTTAATAATTGTTATTCTTATACTCATTGGAATTATGCTAAGAGAATTTTAAAATATTTATATAAAACAAAAAAATATTGTTTGAAATATTGTAAAGAAAAGGCAGAACTAGAAGGCTATGTGGATGCAGATTGGGCCAGTGACACCACTGACAGACGGTCTTATACAGGTTATTGTTTTATAAAATCTGGATCTGCCATTTCTTGGGAAAGCAAAAAGCAAAGAACCGTTGCCTTGAGTAGTTGTGAAGCAGAGTACATGGCTATGTCTGAAGCCTGTCGTGAGGCAATTTACTTAAGGAATTTAGAAATTGAATTAAAAGGATTTTGTAATAGAATTGTACTTTACAGTGACAGTCAAAGTGCATTGAAGCTGGCAAATAATCATCAATCTCATAAACGTTCAAAACATATAGATGTAAGATATAATTTTATTCGAGATGTAATTAATAATGATATTATAGAAACAAAATATTTGCCAACTGCAAGCATGCCTGCTGATCTATTAACTAAAGGATTACCGAGTATTAAGCATTACAGGTTTATGAAAACAATAGGTATGGTAAAAAATTAGATTTAATGTTCCATTTTTATACTGATATTTTATTTGTTATTTTGACATAGTGGGGGTGTTGTGATTATGTCAAAATAAAATCATAGTAGTGTTCATATTTTATCTGTAGCTTTTTGATGATTTACTCTATTATAGATTATCTGTGATCTATGGAATAAATTAGTCTTTGTTCGAAATTCATAACCGGCGTTTCATTATATAAATAAATAAATATGTTTAACATACACACACGGTCGTCTGTTCCTAAAGTAGCCAACTTAATGCCAGTGTTTTAGGTAACAGCTGACTGATATACTATGCCAATGTTTCTTTTAAATATAATTATGTTCATAAATAATACATATATAAATAGATAGATATATGAGAACCAGACTCGGGGTGGGAATCGAACCCACACCCCTGGAACCGAAAGCCTGTACCAACGGGTCAGTCAATATATTACATATATTATTATCTATTTTATCTATATTTACGTATTTCTCTCTAAGCATGAATCGGTGGAATTTCACTAATTTTAAGTGACTATTCACTTTTATCAATGTGAGAATCATACCACGCAGAATTAGTGACTATTCATTGTATGAATGTGTGAATATCAGAGTCCACTGATTTGATAATTGAATATGTGTATATAATTTAGTGAGTATTCACTAACTTGTTATTGAAATTCACTAATATGTAGTAAATATAGCTTCACTATAATATACTTAATATACGTAATTAATGAAGATTTCACTGATTCATGATTAGAGACTATATAAATAAAACTGTAATAGATCCAATTTGGTACATAAAAGATATTTTGAAAATTATTGTTGAGAAGATTTTTATATGCGATATTGTCTGTCTGTCTGTCTGTATCTTGGCAGCGCATGTAGAAACTACCAAATGAATTTGAATAAAACTTGACATACTTTCAGTACAAACTACGGGCTATCATACTGGACACTTTGTATCCCGAAATTCAATACAGTTCACTTGGGAGAGGGAATGAAAATCAAAACGTATAAACGCGAACCAAGTCGCGGTAACAACTTGTTAACAATAAAGATTCGCGTTTTGTATTACTCAATACATAAACATCTACAACATCACAGGTGCATATAGTAAGTGATCTTTCATCTTGCGAATAAAATTCGAAATCGAACCAACTCGTTCCAAATTTCACCAAGTATAAGTTACTCATCGTACCTTTACGGGCACGTGTGTAAGTTTACGTGTATGTGTACGTGTGTAAGTTTACATGCATCTGTACGTGTACGACCCACGGCCGTCACGTGCAGATATTCGGAGCTCAAAATCCACCGGTTTTACATTACAATTGTCGCTCCAACCTGCGCTCGGGAATATGATAAATCAGTATATTCGTGACGAAAATTGTTATATATCTGACATTATATACAAGTGTGTTTATCGCCTTATATAAATATACGCCGTAGATAAACAATTTTAACATCACTTTACTTTTAATACACATAAGCTTGTTTTACATTTTGGATACGTATTTTCCAGTCAATATTTGAGTATTACTGTACTGAAATTATATGATAGCCTGTAAAGGTGCTACTGCTAGGCGATGACGTCCTCTCCTTATAGGTTTGAGGAAGGTTTGAAGCTTACTCCGCTGCTCAGCATCAGTGTATAACTTTCGTAAGAATATAACCACTTGCTGCCAAAAATCTGCTCTCTAAATATGAATCAGTGAAATTTTCATTAATTACATTAGTGAAGCTGTAATCACTACATATCAGTGAATTTCAACAAGTTAGAGAATACTCACTAATAACCAGTATAAAATAAATTCAATGATCAAATCAGTGGACTCTGATATTCACATATTCGTCCATTGAATAGTCACTAATCCTGCGTGGTACGATTTTCATATTGATAAAAAGTTAATAGTCACTTAAAATTAGTGAAATTCCACTGATTCATGTCCAGAGAGTATGACAGCAACTAGAACCGAAGCCTTTACGTGTTCTCCGATGTACGGTGGGGATATCTATGACATCAATCAGACCAGAAATAGTTGCCTTTAAGGAGACTTCTCACACCATGACACCACTACACCAGAAGGACTGTCCATTGGTTATTAATAGATATGAAAAAATTCTTAGGAATTATTCCCGTAACTGTACACACACCGTAACGTATACCCGGTTCCGGAATTAACTAAACCTAACTTCGTTTAGTCAGAGGCACTTATTTCAGTTATCATAAAGATCATTTTCCTCTATCTTTTAGTGTTTTTCCTTATATGTGGTTTGTTATTAACCTTTTTCTATGATACTCAATTTAGTTCCTTAAAAGTTATTACACATGAGAAGTTATAAAATCTAAAGAAAGTGGAAAGTGTCGAAAAGGTCTCAGACAGTGGCTGCTAGCGGCCACGGCTTCGCTTCCCATTCGTGACAAATACAGACTACCAACTACCTATAATTATATACCATAGACTACAGATGTTTGTCATAATTTGGACATTTATGCTTGTGTTGTGTGTCTGTGTGCTTGTTTGTGTGTGTCATCTTACTAAGCCGATGAGTACCTCCAAGAATTTTTTTTAGTTAGGTCTATTCATTATATTGCTTGTTTGTTCTGAATTATATTGCCAAATGATTTTCAAAACTCATGCTATACTTATCACACAAGTTTTCATGTCTTACGCCGAGTTGCACGAAACCAATTTTAAATTTAAGTGTTTATTAAACTAATTTAATCACAAGAATCGTGATTATCTGTTGCACGAAACCTACATCTGATTAAGTTAACAAAAAAATTAAGTTTAATTAAAGACCTATCTAACGGATGATTAATTCCAACAGCTTTAAATTAATCATAAGATCAACTAATTTTAAAATTAATTGCAACTTAACTAACGGAAAGTTAGCGACGGTTTCGTGCAACTCGCCGTTAAAGTGTTAGGCTTATTTCTATTTGATTTTTAAAATGACTACTTTTGATAAATACACGTTTTGTGACGATTGTCTATCGCCTCCGATAACACTATCAAAATTTAAGCAAAAGCCCTTGACAACTTAGCCATGCTAACTCGATATAATTTGTCTACTCTCAGTTACTTGATGTGCCTTAAATATACAATATAAATTTTTTGAATTCACTAAAATATTAAAATATTTAATTACATTTTTTTTATTTTGATCAAAACGTTTATTTTTTCACTGTATCATACGACCTTTTATATTATAAGGAAATATTATTTTAATTTCTGTTAACTGTAAATAAGTAAATTTTGCTTCGTAGGTTCAGTTTAGATAGAAATAGATAGAAAATATATTTTATTATAACTCTTTAATTATTTTAAATTAAATAGCACAAAAAAAAAAATGTATATCTTACCTTTTTTTAAGTTAAGTGATTAGGCAAAAAGGCAGACGTTCCACCTGATGGTAAGTGGTTGACGTCGCCCATGAACATAAACTAGTTTAGCTGGAACTAGCCCACGCAACTCATCTATGTGTTGCTTATCCAGAGACATAAGGTGTTAAAGTCTCGGTGCCAGTAATTACACTGCCTGTCTTGCCCTTCTCTCCGAAACACAGCAAAGCTGTTTCACAGGTGAAACAAGCAAGATGGTGGTACCCACCGGGAGCGTGGCACAGCGCATCCCTCCCACCGGTAGCGCATCCTTCCCACCTAAAACAATACCTATGAGGCACTTAATAAGAATTATTGTAATAAATTTTAATAATATAAAAAAATCTAATGCTTTAAAAACGGTAATTAGGTGTTATTATCATGGAGTTATATTTTCACTACAAAAAAAAATATTTAAAATTAAGTCACAATCAAAAAAGTCAAATCTCAAATAAAATGTCAAATCAAGTCAAAATTAATCACAAAGAAAATAATTTCTTATTACATCTATTAAGATGTAATAAATTAGTAATGTAATTACATTAAAAACTCTGTATGTGTACCGTAAACTATACCAAAAAAGTACAATATTCTCCCAAAAAATTGTCATACGGTTAAAAATATAGCTATAGCCAACACCACCCCATTTTCTAGTAGAATGAGAAGCATATATACACATAACTTCTGTTCACCCGGTTAATAATTTTGCTATGTCCATACCAAAATAATTATAATCGAATGTGGCGTACACAACGTATATTTTGTATATGGAAAACTTTCAATACCAAGCTTCTTTTTAAATTAGTATTTCGCAGCTTTTAACGATTATTTAGCGCAGTTTTGATACAATCTACAATGTCTTACGCGGAGAGGAGCGGACGGCATGAGCTAGTGTGATAACAGTGTAAAAAATCGCGGCTTTTCTCGTTTTATTGTCATCGTGCGAATGATAGAGGTTTCGCGGAAGGCGCCCTAATGAAGATCTTAATTGGGTGCGCGCGTGTCCCTGCCCTTATCACAGGTCCCGGTATGAAGTGCTAGCTTTGCAACGTTACTGCGCTCCTGGTACTTTGATTTATTTTTTTCTTTACCTTAAAAATATATATACATTTTGCTCGTATTGAAAAAATAATAATAATAATAATAAGTAAACATCCAAGTGTCGTAGTCGAGTCGTCGAGTCGTATCACACATAAAATGGTCCTATACCACCATAGAATTAAACTTAATTAGAATTAACTTTACCTTGTATGGGACAGATTTTAATTTTTTAGGTTTCATTATTTTTATTATTATAGCGACAATACTGGGTCTGTGAGGTAATTAAGTGTGTTTCTGTTATGATGCCCTGTGACAGAAAGACACACGAAAAGCGATTTCTTATTGAAAGGGTCATCATTTCTGTACGGAATCCTAAAACGGATTTGAATATTACTCTATGAATAAATATTCTCTACTATGGATGAATATATATTTTGTTCAAACAGAGACTTATCAAACCATCCTCCAAACAATAATTAAAACAGCCTCGCACGTCCCAAAAGAAATTGTCAACAGTATTTAAAATACAGCCTAGTGAACGAATATCAGGTTACAAAGAGCCCAGCAATACGTTATAAAATCTAACGGATTGCGTCCGCTGACACGTATACCGCGGCCCTCGGGACCGGCGTAACGATATATGATAAGCAAAAATAAAAAAATAACGAAAAAAAAAACTTTTAAAAAAATATGCGCTCACGCGAAACAACCATTACGAAATAACTCCGCCGTGTAGCGAGTGATTCGATTTACCGAACGCAAATAGGAGAAGCGACTGACATAAAATCAATCGGTTCGCACGCGAGGCTTAACACCGAAATAATGTAAATTATTGCTCGTAAAAGTGTCATTTTCGTACGAGTGACGTCACAGGAGGCTCGCTGCGAAACCTTACGCAGCGAATCACGCTCTAATACTAAAATGTATAGAACGTAGTATCGCGTGACGACAAATTGGTCTTCGGGAGTGGAAGTCAAGGAAAACGGTTTGCGCTCAAACTGCCCCAGCTTATCTTTGTCATCGGTTAGACGTATTTGCATGTCTAGTAGATCGGGGCACGGTCGGAACGCTTGTTAGTATCGTTCACGTTGTATAGTTTCGACGTCAACTATGCATATCTACGAGAAAAACATTCCTGAGACGAGGACGTCGCGTCGCATCAAAATCGTGTTTAAAATAGGACAAAAGCTGTCAGAACAGTAAACCTCAAACATCGAGTGCGCCCGTGTGAGTACCGCGTCGGCACGAGGGTGGCCCGCACACAGACACCCGGAGACGATCATTTACATACGGCGGGGTGCGGGTCGGGAGCGAGAGGGACGCCACCCGCGGGACCGCGCCCTCCCTCGAGCACGACAGAGACCACTATATTATTATCCTGAAGTAAAAAAACGAAAAGTGGGCGGGGGATTACATTATAGTAGCGAAAGTAATCGATATTCTGTTTTAGTAGTCGGTTGTTAGTGCAACTGCAGCCTAAATACGCGAGGTGGTTAGGTCACGAAGCGACTCAGGTGACGCGACTCTTTAGCCCCTGCGAGGGGCTCGTGTGTAGGGCTTCTAACATCGCTTGCAGATTTACACCTATCGTAAACAACTCTCTTTTACGACGGTGAATAAATCTCTGTTAACACGAAAGCATTGTTTTATTATCACATAATATTCTTATATATTTAAATTTCAATAATTTTGTTCTTCCCTACTAGAATATTCGTGATAGATTGAACCCAGTAGTTTATAGATCTTTAAAGAAAATAAATCAATGAATACAAATAAGTTGGTCTTTCGTTCAAATCAGAAAACGTTTCATAATTTACGCCGAGGGAAAACGAGGTCCGTTTCGAAGGCGTGAAACTTTGATGCGGTATCGAAAGGACTTCATTCATTATTAACACCAGTCGTCGGGTCAGTGGGGTACGAGAGATGCACCGTTTAGAGGCAATGAGCCGTGGGTCATTTTGCGCATAATTTCACCGGACCCACGCGCCGGTCGCCGCTAAACGGACACCTCGGAAGACAAACGACTGCAAATTCATGATCTCCTAGTAAATATTTTATTTTAAAATAACCTTTGAGAATTGAATTTTTTTTAATTAAAATTACAAAAACAACAAATAAGATGCTTATTTAGATTTTTTACAATTTTTTTTTAAATAACTTAATACTGAAATGGTAATTTTAATTAATTTATGCAACTTTAACTTTTGTCAAGTATTTTATAATTCCAATAAATTATTTTATTAATATTAAAAAAATAATTTAAAAAATATAAATGAAACAAGCTTTTTATGATTTAAAATTAGGATGTTAAAATTCTTTTCATTTCAACGCAACTGTGATATCGATGTCGTTTACACATAATTTCACGACATACTCCCGCGTGACCACCTACTTCCTGAAAGATCTTTATCTCGATATTTTATTTTATAGTATAACACCTAAAAACACCACTTGATACGTCTTATATACCTTTATATCTCAGTATACTCATACATACATAGGTACAATAGTCACACATTCATAAAGAAAAATTATTTTTAATTTGTAACCTAGAAATCTATTTTAAAGAAATTTTTTATATTTTTGCAATAAAAATTACAAAACGAAGTTTCAAAATATTCCAATTATATCTCATTTGAAACCTTTTGATACTTGTAAAATATTATTTTAATATAAAATATGTGTAAGTAAATCAGTATCAACATGACGAAACACGGCATACCATAACGTAAAAATGGCAGATATTTATATAGTGATAAAATCCATTTACGAGCAGCGGCTACAATGCGGGACGAACAAACTTTATTTCCATAGCTTTCATATCGAGCTGAGCACTGGCTACGTTAAGAATGTACTAAGATGTCGATATCGATAAAATAAAATAAAAACTCTTAATTATTGTATCAACTTTTGTTAATATCAATTTTCTTATTATTATTACATGAATATTATGTAGCATATTAAAAACAACTAATAAATACAATAAATAACTATATTTAATTAAACTAAAAATCCGTATCGTAATCACTTCCATCTATTTTCTTCCGTATGAAGTAATAGTGTATTAAATATACCTAAACAAAACAAGATGAAAACATCGACATACAAATAACAACACTAACGTCCAAAGCCACCCTCAGTTTTTCCTTCAATTTTCCTTTTGCGATCCCCGTTCACTTAATTGACGAAGAATTTTGATTGGTCCCGGTACCACCGCCATATTTCTATGCATCCGTCTCGACGATTTTTTTCTCTTTTTAATTCGAACCTCATTTATTATTCCGCTCTTATTTTAATGGTTAGGTTCGTTATTGTTGGTCTCGAGTTGTCGATAATATTTCCGTCTCTAATTGCTCCGTGTTCGGAGACTCTCGAGAGAAACGATTTGTTACGTTAGATGTAGGTTCCATGTATATTTGAATCTGATTATTTCGAGTGTTTTGTTTGTATTCGTTTATATAATAACTACTAAAAGAGAGAAAAACTCATAAAGTTTGACTAAAATAAAATTAAAATTAATGATTTTTGAACACATGTTAAGCATCAGACATCTAGATTTGATAATAAATAATGTTTTTTTTTTGTTTTTTTTTTTTAAATTGAAGGTTAAATAAAAATCGACAGACCAGTTCCTAATTTAAATACATAACACGCACTATTACCAAAATAAACCTTTCAAAGCATTGAATACCCGATACAAAACAAAAAAAAATACCCTGTAGTGTAACAAGTAACATTTCAATCGAGGTAGCAATTACTCGTCAAAGGCGGTACAGTTGAATGCTCGAATGATTAAACAGTGGCCGGCGGACGGATTGACAAAACGGCTGCGCGCGCGCCGATTCACTTGTACCCGAGAGGATCGCCCAACAAATTTTCAAGAATGGTCGCCCATTGAAACGTCATCGGGGGCTCATTGTGCGGATGTCGGAGTCCTGGATGTGGACTCGGTCTATCGATACGAGCATTCTTTATTTCGTTTGATGTAATTTTTAAATGGTATATTGTCCAATTAAGATAAGGTAAATCGCTAGATAGCGCATTAATGTCTTTATGTGTAAAGGTTTATAAAATACTGAATAATACCTAATCTAAAAAAGAGATTAAGACTTAAGTAAATTCCGCGCAGACACTAAAATAATGACCTATAAGAAAATGTAATAATTCTTCTCCAGCACCAGAAACCACTGATAAGTCTGAATAACTACAAACCTGAAAACACAGACTGATAATGTTTGGGAGTACTGGGGTAGGTGCTACTGAGGTACGATAGAGGTAGGTTAAATTAGGTTAGTTAGTAGTGACTAAACTAGCTTAGATGACAAAAAATAGTCTGTACACAGCGTTGACAGCAAAAGCACAATACCACAGAACTAAGTGATTTAACCACATATAATTATGCTTACTAATAGTTGATACTTAACCAATACAACTAGATTTATATTTAATAAAATAAAAATAAAAAATACTTCGAAGCACTTTTCTTTTTTGAGAAAATTTGAAATTGTTGCAATCACTTTCATGTATCTTTTCCACTACTTTTTAAAATGGTTAATTTTTTAAAAAAAAATATTGTTCTAGATAACATTATTTTTTAAGTATCAAACTAAGTCAGTATTGAGTATAATTAAAATACCGTGCTAAGATTCCTTTTTAATTTTCCGTTCTTTTTCAGGTAGGTACACATTTTTTGCGTCAAACTACGTATTTCCATAGCAATATCAATGGAATTGAAAATCTTCCTATCTTCTATTCTCTTCATATAAAAATCTAATTAACTCCACTGAACATATTGCTCTTGACACAAAATTATCTTATAAAACTATGAAAAAATTTTGATTACATTTTTAAAATAAAAACTAGCACTTCCATTTCTCGAAAAATATTGTTGAATGGAACATATACTATCTTAATTTTCAGATTGTGATTTAGTATACAAGGTAATAGTTATTTTTACAGAAATACAGGTTGTCAATGAAATAACTCAGCTCGCGATAATTGATTAAGCGCCATTAGCATTCCGATCGCGACGCATCCGGCGCCATGTTACTGCCCGCTACATTTATTGCTACGGAACTTTTGAGAAATTATGTGGATGTCTTATATATGTATTATAAGTTTTACAATTTAAAAAAAACAATCAAATTCATAATGAATAATAATTTGCATATTTTTTAAACAGGTCATCAAAAAACACGAATTAAAAATAAAAAAAGACCCATTTCGGAAATTTTCCACTAATATATATAAAAAGCTATTTAAAAACAAAATCCCGAAATCTTAAAAAATTCATCTCCCTATTGGCTGGATGAAAAAATTTGAAAAAAATCATAAAAACCTTTTTCTAGGGGTACAAAAAGTGACCAAATTTCAGCGAAATCGGAGATGCAAAAACCCATTGGTAGGACGAGTTTTCATGGAATGCCCCATATATAAAGATTTAATAAATAAAATGAAATGAAGCTAAAAATAACTTTGAAGAAACGTTAAATGTATGGGTACTCATTTCTGTTTTTAGCACTTCTTGACGCTATAGCGTCTTAGGGATATATAAAATAGCATATTATTGCTTAAGAAATTCAACTGTCTACCTACTTATATTCCTGTGACAGACAGACGAAAATCGGAGATGAAAGAAGGAGACTAGAAACGCGGTTATATTGGTTTGGATATCCCTAAAACAAATGCTTTATTCAAATTTGACCAGATTTTTTAATATAATTTATATTTATGATACTTACATATAGGTAAATCTAATAATCACCATAAATTCTATTGTGCATAAAATAAATAAATTTAGCCTCTAAGACATACACTGTTAGCTGTATTGGAATTTAGGAGGTTGTATTGACCCAGTTTTACGTTAATTGGATTATCTCAGACAAATGTTCGATCCCGTTTCCTTCGACTGGACAAGTATCTGACTACTTAGGACATTATTAAACATATTGTTTATTCTGATCTATGAATATAAATATATTTTACATACACACACAGCCATCTGTTCCTAACGTAGCAATTCAATAACAGACGACTGTTATACATATTTTTTAATAAATACACACATAAAAAAATACATATAGATATAAATACATATTACACGCAGACTCAGGGCGGGAATCGAACCCACAACCCTGGAGCACAAAGCAGGGTCACTGCCAATTACGCCAACGGGTCAGTCAACGTGTTTACTCGACCATTATTACGTCACTAACGTCAAAACTTATATAAGTTTTTAGCTTCACGGTCTCTATTGATACTTGCGGTTAGTCACGTTTATATCAGTCTCACTTGACAAATTAACGACAACTATTTTGTCGTAGTGGTGCCACTTTTCAAATTAAAACAGTCGCGTTTTCTATTCCCTCTAGGGGCAGATATTTGAATTTATTTATTTCTGGTATTGGTGTGTGTCGTTGTGGTTCTTCCCACCATGCCTCAGAGTCTAAACCCGGCAGCTTAGGCTGTTACCCTAAACATCTGACAACGACGTTTGCGGACAGTTTAAAATAAATAAGAACAAATTCTGACAATAATATATGCAGTAAACGCTAGACTAATATATATCTATATGAATATATGCGTTAATAATAAAATATATATAGTATATACTGATAAATAAATTAAACCTAATCATGAAATAACCAAATCCAAAGTATATACCTACTGTTGCCAAGCTCAAGTGAATATAGTCTTCATTTGAGAGCTGAACTAATATTATTGCGAGTGCCCGACGCGCATCCCAGGTTCATTAACCTCCCCTCCACCCCCTCCCTCACCCCCAACTAGAGATAAATACCTAGAGCATGACTGATATTATATATAATGCTGTACGTATGTACTCAGTTTTGGCTGGATTCATTTATTCCTGTACCTATTGTAATCAAAGTTTAAAAATTGTTTAACGTAGATTAAAGACAAACGAAAACATAAATATTATACGTTTTACAATTAATAAAAAGATTTAAATATATTACTTCTACAACAGTAACTAATTTGAAATTAAAAATGGTGATATTTACTGCAATTATATATTTTATCACCACGCTTATTGAAAGAAGAAATGAGCAGGCTACAATTGGATATAGGGAGAGGCCTACATTCAGCAGTGAACGTCCAATGGCTGATATGATCAAAAACATTATCAAAAGACCATACAGCCAGGTCGGAAACAAAGATTTATACAAATATCTGCACCGACTGGGAATCGAACCCGCAACCGCCAGCGTTGAGGCGACGATTCGTACCACTACACCAGAAGGGTCGTCATATATATGATGATATTGGTAAGAATAAATATAGAAGTCATTTTGATGATTCCAGACAAATAACTAGTGAAAAATTCCATCAGGTTTAGAAACAGTTACTTTAGAAACATATCAATTACTGTTATATGCTGTTCTAATTGTGTGTTCTAAAATAATTTATATTATTTACAGGCGGGAGCCGCGGAACGGTAATATGCAAAACGAGTCGAGCCCTTGACACGGACCTACTTCAAGACTTCATTATCCCGAACAATGCCCGTTAAGAGTTGACACTCACACAAGCATAACACGTGTTTACAAACAAGTAATTAGGATGTGTGTGGCGGACCACAGACTAACTACAGAGATAAGAAAAATCTAAATTATTTATTCCACTATGTTACCACGCTAACGGTCGCGGATTCGATTCCTTATGACAAAATATTTGTAGGTATACTATGTTGAAATAAATGTTTTCGTAGCATATTTGAATATTCAAATAATTTATAGTTACATCTTTCGCCATTATCATCTGTAATAATATAATTTGAACTGACCCGTTGGCGCGGTTGGCAGTGACCCTGCTTTCTGCTCCAGAGTTGTGGGTTATATTCCCACCCCGAGTTTGGGTGTAAAATGTATTTATTTCTATATGTATTATTTATATGTATATTTATTTAAAAAAATATAATATACATAGTCGGGTGTTACGTAAAACACAGGCATTAATTTGCCTACCATAAGAACCGTGTGTGTATGTTAAACATATTTATAAAAAAAGAACCAGTAGGTAGGTACATATTACTCAAAACTGTAGTCTCTATCAAAGCAAATTAATAATTGATATTGCAGTCGTAAAAATACTTCAAATTCTAGACTTGTTTAAGTTATCAGTTGTCTGAGTCTTACGTCAAGTTCGTTATATTATGTAATTAATGAATATATATTACAATTATATGCAGAAACAGTTAATATGTAAATTATATTAGTCTTACATTACTTAATTATCAAAAATTACGTATATAGGTATATTTGATAAACTAGTACTACATGTATTATATACTTACTTTTAAAATGTTATACTATGTAACATGACAATTTAAAAATGCTTTTGAACCCTACTTGAAAAAGTAGAAAAAAGGAGATTTTTTTTTTTGATTTTGATATTGGATACTTTCTCCTGTAATTAGTATCTATCAAATTAGTCTACTATCGGCTCTTCGGTAATTCCACCAGCAGACAGTATTATGACGTATTGGATTCCAATATGAAAGTGAATCAGTGTAAAGGCACTGGGGACACGGCGATTATTCGATGCTTACATATTCATATAAGTGATTCCTAACTAATAACTCTCCTATTTTGACAAAACTTACGGCAATATATTCATTCTATATAAGAATAGACACAAAAAAATCCTCATTTATAAAATTAAGATAACAACTAATATATTGAATTTAAAAAAAAAATTAGGTACTTCAATTTTTATTTTTTATTTTGTCTTTATGTCGTTGTCTTGGGGAAACGACAATGTTGAATAATTTCGTTGTAATTTCCCGAGTTATATATTTCTAAGTTTGTTATAAGTATAAATAAATAAATAATAATTTTAACCTACACACGTCGTCTGATCCTAAGGTAGGCAACTTAATGCCTGTGATTTAGGCAAAGATATTTATTCTTAATATTTCTATGGATTTAGGTAAAAGTCGACTGATATACATTTTTATTTTTAAAATATACATATATCCCAGACTCGGGGCGGTAACCGGCGGTAACCCACAACCCTGGAGCAACCAAGGGCACCAACAAGCCAGTCAAATTCAGTATCAAATGAATGTGATTATTACAATATTTTATTTTATCGTATTTAGTAGTTAGGTACTCATACATCCTCAAAATCAGCCTCAAAATGAAATTGACCATCGCTATCGGATAGAATAATAAGTGATGTCACATTTCAGTGCATGGGGCATTCAACCTACTGCTTTGAGCGCTCTGTGCCCCAGCTGTGAGTAGTGAACGACAATAGAGTGTGTGTGGGTAAGGTCTCATGAAAAATGCATAAGATACGCTCTCGTACCGACTCCGCTGTCTTGGTACGCACAGATGTTTCGGTGAAAGCAAATTTTTGTGGCCGTGAAAAGTTCGCGCTGAAACTTTAATGTAATAATATAAATCACACAGCCCACGAACGTCGCACTTCTGGGCATGTATATTCCCTAAATATGAATCAGTGGAATTTCACTAATTTTATGACTTTTTATCAATTTGAGAATCGTACCATGCAGATCTAGTGACTATTCAATGTATGAATATGTGAATATCAGAGTCCACTGATTTGATCATTGAATATATGTATGTATATTAATGAGTATTCACTAACTTGTTATAGAAATTCACTAATATGTGGTGAATACAGCTTCACTAACGTAATTAATAAAAATTCTACTGATTGATGTTTAGAGAGTACACATTTTTTTTTTTTTTAGAATTTAATACAATTCGCTTACTTTTTAAATATAATTTTTAACACGAATTCCAGATTAAACTTATCCGAAATCAAACTTGCTAACTTTGGCTAATACGTTCAATAGAAAGTAACCATCCCAGTGGCAACAGTTTTAAAATATGCGACACTGACAACACCGACCGATTAGTCAGGTTAACCGTCATACGTTTTTAAACAACAGTTAAATATTCAAAGATAAACAAAATACAAAAGTAATTAAAGTCAAACTTATCAGTAATGTATTTCTAAACATAAAAAATCATTAAACTCACTCGACAATAGACGATATTTTAATGACATAAAGGTTAAAATTCGATGAATAGTTAAAACGTTTTCAACTGTCTTGCTAAAATTATATTCAATAAAAAAATTATGTATATTTCAAATGCATTCGATACAACGACAGGTTTACAAAACAATTACAATAAAAAATTAGATTACTAGAGAGATGTTTAAGAGTTCGAATGTTTCGAATTTGTTTTTGATTATCCACCACCACCACCACCACCACCACATCAGCTGTAATATATCCACTCCTGAACGTAGGCCTCCCCTATCATCTCTATCTCTCAGAAACCAAGAGGTGACACTCGCTTCTCAACGGCAAATTAAATTAAAGTGTAACTTGTTCATATATTAAAACAGTTCCCCACCATCGCTAAAGCCCAAAACTTTGTCTACAAATGGTCAGTAGCGTGCTTATTATTTACAGTCCAAGACGGTACCGCCATTGTTGAAATAAAGACGAAATAACCCATATACCACAATGAGCATGACCTTATTCCGAGCGACAAAAGTACCGCGCGTGGAGCGCATCGTAATGACAAGGTCGACGCCCCTTTCGACCCCCACCCCCACCCCCACGGCGGGTAACGTAAAACTGAATAAATGAAACCATTGTTCCATCAATATCGGTTTAACTCTGGGTGTGTTCCGACACGATATTGACATCGTCTTCATTAATTTAAATACATACTCTGAAAAGACACAATATAACTATACAGCTAATGTGTATTTAAGAGATGTCCCTTCAGAATTTCTGTGACAGTTAAATGTTTATAAAGTCACTTGAATTCATTGGCTAAAATTAGAAAAATGAAAAATGAAAAAATATTTATAAATATTTTGCTTAAACACATAGTATACCTATATCTACCCAGTTATTATTATTTATTTTTCTTTTACAAATGTATTATCTTTTATCCCCCTCACATAACGTTATATAAATCCATAACATGGCCGTTGCATATAAAAAAAGCGGCATGGGAAGCCTACGTTCAGCTGTGGACGTCCAATAGCTGATATGATGACGATGGTGACTGGACTAACACTACCTAACCAATTTCATAATACGTTTAAAAATATTCCTTTCCCAACGAGTTTTCTTATGCTCTCTAAAAATAAATCACTGAAATTTCACTAATTTTAAGTGACTATTCTACAACTACTTTTTATCAATGTGAGAACCGTAAAGCAGATTTAGCGTCTATTCAATGTATGATAATGTAAATATCAGAATCCACTGATTTGATCCTTGAATACTTGTATGTATATTAGTGAGTATTCACTAACTTATTATTGAAATTCATTATTACGCACTAATGTAATTAATGAAAATTTCACTGATTCATGTTTAGAAAGTTGAAAAAAGTCTAAAAATTACTGTGATACTATCTAAAGCAATGGTTCCCAACCAGTGATCCGTGGACCACCACTGGTGGTCCACCAGTGGTCCGCAGCCAAAATATGGTTGCGAAACTGCAGGAATGCTTTTGAGTCGAATTCGATTGAGTCGTTTTGATGTAAAAAAGCAATTTCTTATACGAAACTTCGTGAAATCGCCTTGCGCTATTTTATGGTTTTCTCAACAACTTATTTATGTGAACAAGGATTTTCTGCTTTATTAGTAATTAAAAATAAAGCGAGGAGTCGTTTGAAAGTAAATGATGATATGCGTGTAGTTTTGAGTAACAATATTAGTCCTAGGACAGCCGAACTCGTGAAGAAGATGCAAGCTCAGAAATCACATGAATACAAAATTACAGAAGTTTATCCTAAATATATTTTATACTAGCGGTATTTAACTAAAATTTTAAAAATTATAAATTTATATTTTTTATCACCTACATGCGCCATCTATCGTATAATGGTAATAATATAGTTTTCATATTTAGTGACATTTAACATAATAGTACCTATATTAATTGAAAATGATGTTTATCTAAAATATTAAAAAGATTTATATTCCTATCCGACATATTTAGTAAACTTTTAAGTTTAACAAAATAATAACTCAAAAATAAGTTTTGTGAGTTTTTAAGATTCCTTAGACCAGATGGCGTTGGCGGCGTAGGTACCTATTTCTATTTTCTTAAATATTTATTTTTAAATTTAATTACAATGAAACAAAAACTAAATTATACTGTGAATTATGTTTAACTTTTATGTATTAAAGTTATTTACATTGGTTTTGTACTTTTTACGTGATACGTGCACGAACAAAAAACGATAAGAGATGGCGCTGATTCAAAAAAAAAACGCGCTATTAAAATTTATTCTTGATGATATATAGTGTATTAATAAAACGGAGGTTTTAACAGATTTATTATTTGTATAGATGACTGGCCCGTGGCGCAGTTGGCAGTGGCCCTGTTTTCTGCTCCAGGGTTGTGGGTTCAATTTCCGCACCGAGTCTCGGTGTATTATATATTTATTTATATATGTATTATTTATATGTATATTTATTTTTAAAAAATGTATATCAGTCAACTGTTACCTAAAACACAGGCATAAGGTTTAGGCTTAGTTTAATAGTTAAGGCTTACTACTTTAGGCTTAATAGTTAAGGCTTACCTTAGGAACAGACGACCGTGTGTGTATGTTAAATATATTTATTTATATTATTATTTCTTTTATATAATTTCCTATTGAGTTTTCAATTAGTTTCAGTGTGATTATCACAGTTTATTTCTATTATACCTACATAGTGGTCCCTGCTATCAAGAATAAGTAATATAAAAGTGGTCCCTGATCAAGAAAAGGTTGAGAACCCCTGATCTAAAAGGGCGCTTCTAAACTTATTCGTATATCATGTCTAGTTTTTAGGTCAAGTCGTCGACCGATGTCTAAACAGTTCGTAATCAGCACTTCGTCTACGATAGCTCGAGGGGATGGTATCAGGTACTTAACACATAAATAGGCTTAGAGAGGCCGAGAAGTATTTCACACGTGTTATTTTACATCTAGCTGTAGGTACTGTGCCGCAGAATCCTCGCTCCCAGGGGAACGGTATTCAATATCGGGATAAAAAGTCACCAGTGTCCTAGCTCGTAGTATCGACTCAAATTTTGTCAATTTTCATTCCAGTATATAGTTTTAACGTGATTCATGGCCAAGATACAGCCAGACAGACAAAAATTGTAGTTTTGACTTCAGTATCGATTTTATAGAATGTCCAATATCTTCAATGTCCACAATTGGGCCTGTTACAGGTTTATTATTAGTATATATGTAACTAATCTCTAAAAATGTATTCACTCGGTACATATCAGTGAATTTCAATAACCAGTTAGTCAAAGTAGATCAAATCAGTAGACTCTGATATTCACATTCATAAATTGAATTGTCACTAATTCAGTGTGATACGATTCTCACATTGATCAAAAGGGAATTTTCACTTAAAATTTGTGAAAAATCACTAGTACAAACTGTTAAAAAAAAAACTATCATTTAAAAACTTATATGATACCTATATTAAAATAAAATTAAAATACTACTGATGTTTCTTCACTTTACCTCATTCAAGGCTGTAAAAGCACTTTTGAATCGTCAAAATATACCTACCGCCGGATTCAAAATATAAATGTAGAAGATCCAGCAACAAAATCAACAGATACTCTTTTAAAAATTGTTAGTATAATAATCACATTATATACTTATATGTAATCAACATTTAACAATTATAAATTAAGTCAAACGTCCTGCATGAAAGCCAGTGTTAACCCGTAACATTACTAAACACACACTTCTTTTTAATTTATATAATCTTGTACCGAATAAAATGGTTAAGCTTTTAAAGAGTGGTTCATTTTTGTCCAGAGATTTATAATAACGATTCGATAGGAAATTTTTACATTTAAAATATGTATAATATTGTACTAAATAAAAATATAACATAAACGTGAATTAAATATTATATAAACAAGAAATAGGTCTTAAAAGTTATTATCATATATATTAGTTTTTTCATCAAACATGTCTGACTATCTGTCACAGAGTTTTCTTCGTCGTTTATCGATAAGGGTACGACAAAATTACATAATTCCTTCTAATCTATTTAAGGCGAAACACAAACTGTCACAGCTTAATTAAATGATAGATAAATGAAAATAGTATCCATTAATATATGAATTTTATTTACGACAACAATACAATATACAATCTTTGGACAAGAGAATCAAAATGAGTTTTTAAACCACTTTCCATTAACTTTAAATTCCGATAGTTAATAAATTGCACATTTACCTAGTGTAATTTCTGTCCGTAACCGTTCCTTTTCAAGTGTGCTACAAGACACATCATTTACTATAATTATATAAACATACCTTTATATTTTCTCCAACTATATGTACTATTCTATATTTATGTGTGTAATAAATAATAAAGTGTTAAATAAATAAATGAAATAATTACCAACATGACACCCTAGGTAATAAATAAAAATAGCAGTCTGTAAAATGTGTCTATTTTGTTGAAGTGTTTTTATGTACTTATTTATAAGCCCGTACAGCCTCCAGGTGTAGGTTAAACGTTATAGTAGCGTACATAAACTAATGCTGGACTAACATCTGCCGCTTACTTCTTCGGAATAGTAATAGTTACACTTTCCGACTGCCCACCATGTTCTACCCACTATTGTAGAGGCAATTATTTAATTAAAAAATTGATTCTTTATCACATTCATTTTTCATCAATCATCATCATCATCATTCAATTTAGTTTTTTTTAATGTGTGAAAATATTTCATATTTTTATGGTGCTATGTTCACGCAGACATATTTCTTTTTATAAACCATTTTTGTAAACAACATCTGACCTTTAATAAAATAGTAAAAAAGTACAAATGCTTTGCGTCCGTTCTTGTCATATACATTAAAAATTAATCGAATTCGATAAACAAAAACTTGCGATTAAAGAATATTTGATTTTCCATATAAGTCCTGAATTCCAAAACATTAATATAACTAAAATGATAATTTTTGTTACAGATACGACATTCAATATGAAACGACGACAACGAACCTATGAACCGAAGTACCTATATAATTCAAAAACATCACAATTAATGACACCAAGATTACAGATGAAGATCACACACAACGCAACCAGAAACAATGAACGAAACGTATCGTACAGATGTGAACACGGCAGCTAGAAACAAAATCGCTAAAACTTAAGAGGGCGACGACACCGCCGAACCGCGTTGGAAATGTATTCAAATATATGCGCGATTAATTCAGCCTGCATAGCCAACGGGACGGTGTTAGTAGTGGCAGCCAATCTCACTTTCTACGCGGATCGATGAGGCCGTGACCTTCGCAATGCCTCTTATTTGCCTCCTGTGACGATTTTTTCCAGACTTTTTAGGACCTGGAACTCTGGGTGATGGACGGAGGGCTAGAAACGCTGAGACGCTTATGATCAAACTACGTTGTATCTAGGTCTTTTGCTGTTGACAGACTAGAAGACGGTTCGTAATGCTTCATTTATCTTCTGGAAGATGAAAGCCTTCTAAACAATTTTATAACAATTTCTAAATAAAAAGTTATTGCAATGTCGGAGACAATGTTAAAGTATTTTGGCTAAAACATGAAAATTGTCTAAAATTTCTCATCTTAGTTTTGTTTATTTAGTACCTACCTAACCTTTATACGATATATAGATGGGGGTGTTTATATACTATTTAGTAGTTTGATATTCCTGCGATATACCAAGTTTTAGAATAACATTATCACGTAAAAAATTCTCTATTACAATACTTTCGGAGTACAAAGGACGAAATCGCATCAGTGCTACAGTTAAGAGCCCCCGTTTTACAAGCAAAGGTTTGTTCAAAAGAAAAGGCGCCCTTGTAAAATTCCATTTCAGATCTCCGAGGAATTCAACTACACGTAGAAGTGAGCATCGTATACACATAATAATAGATAGTGCGGTGTCCGTGTGATGTCGATGTCGGGGAGTAGTTGCGGCCGTGTGCGTGAGCGTACGTGACACGAATTTGGCGCTGGTGTGCGTGGAATGCGGTGCACGGGAGTAAGTGTGTAGCGCGACCGAGCGGTCCGTGAGCACGGGTGACGTCACATTCTGACGGAGCGTAGCGGGTAATCAATAAAGAACGATTTGCTTGTTTTATTTATAAGACAACAATGATTTAAATATACATGACGGTACAAATTAAAGATCTTTATAAATAAACGTTGTTTCATTGTAATTATGATATAGTAGATTAATAGCAATAGTGATTGGTATTTACCTACAAAAAAAAATAGAAACTTTTATTTTAAAAGATGACAAAAATGTTTGTTAAAAATCTGGAATTCAAGATCCAAAAACATGTAATACAGATCAAAACTTACCTACACCAAGATATAAAAAAATATAATTATCACAACAAAATATCCAGACATCCCGATCGCAGTACGTCCACCCACACACGCGCAGTGCTACGTGCCGTCGTCTTGGCAACGAGACGCATGCGTGGCGCCGCCTACCGCTGCCCCCCTCCCCCCGCGCCCAGCGCCAAGAGTACGCCGAGCAAATCTATTCTATATGATTGGTCATTGAAAGACAGGCCATAGGACATCGCAGGTTTTTTCCTAACGGCCATACGACACGTCCTCAGTCGCCGGTCAGCCATCATTAAATCATTATAAATTAATTAGGCCTTTAATTGATTGTTAACTGATTATATTTTTTTTTGTACGATTACGTTACAACGATCAAAATCTTTCAGTCAACCTTTTTTGCTGTCAAACATTTCTAATGCTTGTTCATGTAATATGATTCAATTAATTTTCTGTAGCAATATAAGCAATTCGATAATTTACAGCTATAAAATGAAAATTCTGAATTACAGTTTCTATTTTATTATTATGATTATGACACAAGTAGTGTATTGTTTTCCCAAGGTTACGTGTATTACGTGTGACACGTATAATAAAACGATTTAGGCGAAACGTTTACAAAAACAAACGTTTTTCATTACAATAATACGTTCCGTAACGAGGACATTTACAAAACACCGCTCTAAGTACACTATAATAGACTTTTGAACGACATACTATATCTATAATATAGTACCAGGCGAACATAGCGATATAGCGAGTCGTACGGGTGCGAGCGAGAGGGAAGACGGCACACAGGCGCGAGG
Source organism: Euphydryas editha (assembly GCA_036937285.1). Lineage (NCBI taxonomy): Eukaryota > Metazoa > Arthropoda > Insecta > Lepidoptera > Nymphalidae > Euphydryas > Euphydryas editha. Next base: position 434,698 of record JAUPFZ010000007.1, on the reverse strand, counting down.
AAAAACCACGCACACAGCGATAAGCGTACGGAAATGGAATGTAGGTATTCGTCAGTTGATAACTGCAATGTACGGGTATGATTCCATCCCTCGACTATTATATAGGAGGTTCAGTGATTTTCCATTTACTTTCAATAATGGGAATTATTAATTTCGAACGACGTTGTTAATTTGTTTCATTTTAAACGCTGACTGTACGTTGTATCTGTGTATTGTGGAGGTTTTCACGATGTTCTGTTAGAATGACTTTTTAAATAATTATTAATACTAAACCTGTATATGATATTTATTTATATGATTATTTATATTTTGTATATGATATTATATATATTTATTTTATATAGCGTTTCTCTCAAAGATAGGATCAGAAATGAGACTATCCGCGAGAGAACCAAAGTGACCGACGTAGCCCAGAGGATTAGCACGCTGAAGTGGCAGTGGGCTGGTCACCTGTGTCGTAGGACCGATGGCCGTTGGAGCAGACGTGTCCTGGAGTGGAGACCACGTATTGGCAAACGCAGTGTGGGACGCCCTCCGACCCGCTGGACCGACGATCTTCGCAGGATTGCCGGTGTTGGCTGGATGAGGATTGCGGAAAGCCGGGATGTCTGGCGCGAGCTTGGGGAGGCCTACGTCCAGCAGTGGACTGCTATAGGCTGATGAGATGAGAGATGAGATATGATATTTAGTCTTTCAAAGTTATTTTTCGGTATTTAATATAAGCGTAAGGACGTTTATTATGATCACTACATATAAAACAAACTCCTCCGCCGCGTCTGTCTGTCTGTCTGTTCGCGATAAACTCAAAAACTACTGCACGGATTTTCATGCGGTTTTCACCAATAGATAGGATTCTTGAGGAAAGTTTAGGTACACATATGTATACCACGAGCGCAGCCGTTGCCAGTTGTTAATAATATGAAGTATAGTTATATAATTGTACCTATATATAGGTAGGTACCTACGTAAGCATTTTATAATCATTACGAAAATTTATGCAGTATTATTGTTCAAATTCAAGTTATAAAGTCCCATTCGTGATGTTTTAACTAATATTTTCCCGTGTCTTATAGTAGGCCGTGAACGCCGAGGGGTGCGGGTTCGAGTCCCGTAATCTAAAAATTTTGTGATATGAATTTCGAGTAGCTTTTTAATTTGTATTCGTTTGGCGTATAGTATTTGTTTGGTCGATAGAGAAACGTCTGTCCGTGTTTCTAACTATACGTGTGTAATATTTCACGATAATCAATTTAGTAATCAAATAGTAAGCATATTTTAATATTATCTTTTAATAATATACATTAACATACATACATTTTTAAATATATTAATTTTTTAACATGTCATAGGAATGTTATCTTCACAAAAGTCGAACAATAACTTTAATAAAAATTTTGTCTCGCTCTGGTTTTTATTAAGCTTCCATATCAAAAGTATTTTTATAGAGATATAAGCGATATCACTGTTTTAAAAAAGTTGTAAAAAATTTAATAACAATCCATGAAACGGCAGAAATTTCATAAAAACTTCTTCTTGTCTAATATTGAAAATTAAAGTATTTTCACTTGTAAATAATTTATGCATGCGAACGTTTACTAAGCGTTGTCTAAACTTAAACACGAGGTCAATGCCCCGGTTCAAAGAAAACTGTAATGTGTACACACGATACAAGTGACGCTAAATACGCTTAAAGAGATATTCATACACGACTTCCTCTAAAATAAACACCAAACAAAAGTTTTATTAAAATATCTACGCGTATCCTTTACGTGGCCGGAGTGGAAACGATCAACATTTCCACAGTTTTAAAACGATACCTACAGCGCCATCTATTAGCGAGTAGCGGAACTTCTAAACGCGTGGTTCATATTTAAGTTTGTATTAAAATTACTTTATCAATAAAAAATAGTAATTTAGAAATAAAAGTCATGTGTGGAATGTTCACTAGCTGTTAAGTAATAGACGTCAGTGAAATGTCGAGCTTTATAAAGCGAAGGAAACAAATTCAAATGACCTTGCTTCATTAATGCGTTACATAAATTATACATGAAGTCAGACATTATCATTGTTTGAGGTTTCTGCTTTTTCACATCGAGTCGACACCTGACGATTACTCTTGTAAACATAATTTAAAATGATTACCGATTGTGACATAACGAAATTGTAAATGCATCAATGTCATAGCTATATTAATATTCATAATATCATACAGGACTTTCATTATTAGGAATAATAATCAAATTACGTATGGTTTATAATTATAAATATGATACTGTGGTTTTATGATATAAAGTAAGTTAATATTGGTTAAGGATGAGCTAGAGTAGCTAACATTTTTGTGACACACGTAATGAGTCACAGTAAACACATATCGAAGCCTTTGAAATAGTAAATTTACCTACACGTATAACTCTTTCAATCTACATTAAAGTTAAATATATATTTGATATAGGTACTTTTAAATGTTACGTTTTAAATTTCATGTTTTCGTTAAGACCTATCCGTTAGATGCGATTCTTATCACGATAACTCTTTAATAAATTAAACTCTCCAAACATGAATCATTCATTTTCATTTATTACGTTAGTGAAGCTGTATTCACTACATATTAGTGAATTTCAATAACAAGTTAGTGGATACTCACTCATAACCAGTACTTAATAAATTAAATTATCAAATCAGTGGACTCTGATATTCACATATTCATACACTGAATAGTCACTAATTCTGCGTTATACGATTCTCACATTGATAAAAAGTGAACAGTCATATAGTGCAATTCCACTGACTCATGTTTAGATAGTATATTTTCAATAATATTGTTATATATTCACCGAAGGTTCGGATCTTACAAGAGCGACTGGTTTTCAAAAGGAAATTTGATGTAAAACGAATCGCAACGGACAAGTGGAAAATGGTAAGTAACGGAAAAGTGGAAAAACGAATCGCAACAAAATTTCTACTTGAAGTTTTACGGGCAGATTGTTAATGTACTTGTCCAGTTTGAAAACACTTTTTGATAGGCAACCTGGTAGATTTATATTCTCCTAATCATAAATGTATGTAAAAACGTAACGAGGTTATTCGATTAGTAATGGTTTACTCCTCATTTTTTTTTTCATACCGGGGGCCTTATGTGAAAATCGATTCTTTAGAAGTAAACTCAAAAAATTAGGTCTTTACCAAAAACTCGATGAGTGCCCTAATTTTGCAGCCGGTTCTTAAACCATAACGCTTTTACGTGACATAAAAATCCTAAAACCCCCGTCCCTCGAGGTTTCACTTCAAAATATTGTTAAATATCATCAGGTGTGTTGCAATTATATAAGGTTTAAACAAATACCATTATAAAAACACAGAAATAGCTCAAGTTCGTATTATACCTTGTTAATAAATATACTTTACAATCAATAACGATATGGAACATAATCTTGCACCTTTTTCACTTTTTGGACTGTTCCGTTACTAAGCAATTTTTGTAGAAAAAAATATTATTATTATTAATACACAGCCGAGATTGATCAGCGAAAAAAATACATGGGCTTTAACCGAAATTATGCAAACTCATATCCCATTTGAACTTCTTGGTGTTTAAAAATATCTTGTCAGTTATTGTAAGATAACAAATTTCGGTTTTTTACACTTTACGCTAATTTTTATTCTATTTAGGTCCGATTTTAGTCGTTATGTGGAAAAATCTAAAATTTGTGCCATTTTTGAGTGCTAAGTCGGACCTAATTTAACATGGGTTAGGACCGATTTTGAGCCCAGAGGTCCGACATAAGTCCTACCGTTGGCGGCGTTAAATCGGCTCTAAATTTCGACTCGGGTGATTATGCAAAAACTTAAACTTGACCGGTTCTACTTAATTAAGTAAATGAAACGATGGAAAATGGTTATCAGTCATGATAGACATTATTGACGACACAACTGGCTGCTCTGCCAACGGTCACAGATTCCATCATCACCGCTCATCTTTGTATATGCCATAAAGGTGTTTATCGTGATCTGCGCGGTTATGTTTATGTCATCAGTCATGTGTATGTTCCAGATCCTCATCATCATCATCACCATCATACTTTCACCCTTCATCTTGCGGCTGTTCAGTGTGAGGGTTTCTTTATCATTAAAAGCATTTTGTCTTAAACGCACAAATTTAAGTCTGTTTGACAGCGTTGTACCATAATAGAAGAAATACAACACGACTCTTTAGTGCGGCGTCGACTAGAAACTAAACGCGCTCATTACTTCTTTCATTTGAAGCATGATTTCTTAAAACCTTAAAGGGTGGTATTTATACAAAGAAGTTTCAGAACTCAAAGCAGAAGAATACCGACCTGTATCCTTAAGCGCTGAATACAAACGGATGACGCATCCAGTCAGGTTCTAGGCGTCTGATTTAACTAATTATTTTTTCATTAGATTATTTTATAATTAGATTATGTCACAGGCCATAAAACATCACGATAAAACTCATATCAGCGATATAATAAACGGGGCGAATCGCAAGGGTTCAATTTTCTATAGAAAAATAGGCAATAATATCTGAGGCGTTTTAAGCCGATCTTTTAGTAAAAAATAGAAAAAAATAATTTTCCCCTCACGCATACACATATAGATAATGTTCAAACCGATACATCCATGTCAACAAGTTTCCTATATACAGTAGGTACAGTTACGTGCATTGTCCCTGCGCCCGCGCAGCGCGCAGTGCGCCGACCGTGAAATGAACGAAATAGCGCAGCTGCGTTATATGCATAACGAGTCCTTCGTAAACAAAGGGCATGTACATACACGGACACTTAGATGCTAAACACATTGGAGGCGATAGACTTTAGCGATAATATTAGTTAAAAATCCAAATTTACTTTTGCAAGTAAGCTTTAAAAGCACTTTTGAATCGTCAGTGTATAGTAATTTATTATGTTGATTTGAAACTACCAACGATTAATAATGTGGATGTTACATTGTTTATCTATAAAGTGTTTTAATAAATAAATTAGGTATATACAATACATCTAACAAGAAACTCAATACTGTACTATAACAGTATAAGAAAAAAAATCTGATATTATACTTTTTAAGTGTATTGTGTGTAATGTAATTTCGATAATTATTGTGACTAGATGGTTATATATCTTAATTATAATTTTTTTCTTTTTAATAATTACTTTTGATATGCTGAATGTATGTTAATAGAATTTTATTTATCTATTGACTAAATTTTGATTAATTTAATGTTTTAATTCATGACAACTTGACTCGGGCTTACTTAATTTAATTTCACTTAAATAAGTTAATATTGTTTGATTTAATTGATAATTTTTAATTTCACTGATTAATCCAAATATATGTATCTTGTCTAGGCTTAATGTAATATGAGTTCATTTTATGAATTAAGTTCCACTGATGAATGTACCTGTAAATTTTACACTAGCTTTATCAAATTTCTGCGCACTAATCTTGATATTGTTTCTCTCACATATAATGTAACTGTTTGGCACTGTTTGATCAAGTTTGTTTCTATTTTTACATTAACAGGATAACTTTGCATGTCGTGTTTGCTTTAATATGGTTGTACATTTAGAAATGTAGTCTATAATAAAATTAATATTGTAATGTATCATAAATGTAACAACTGCTAGCAAACCTTAATAATAAATAAATAAATAAATAATAAAACAGTGATATAATTACGTGACCGACAATTAATTTTCATCAAACAACGATATTCACATAAAATTACATATGGTGCATTTATGTTTATCAGTTACCAAAGATGGATTAATTTTATTAATTTAACAAACACTTGCTGGTAAATTTAACACCTTGTGATAAGTGATGATAAGTGGTACAACTACATGCGATTGCTTTTTATTTTTACATTTATTTCAAATAAAAATTACAAGAAACATACTATCTATCTATCTATATGTAAAACAAATAACATAAATAATTATTTACAAACAATGCTGTCTTCGTGGAATGGTGATAATTAACAAAAACGTTAGCAGCACTTCACCGTTGAAAGAAAATCCGAATTTCTGGAAACTATGAACTCTGGAGCTGGAACTGGTTTTAAGAGACTTTCTCAGCACTTCTACTAAGGTTCAAGTGTTCTGATAGGACACAACACAGAGATACATTCTGAATAAGTAACGAATTATTTTACCATTTAACCGATCAAGCCATTTCCACGGGTTCAGCTCTTGAGGCAGCCTCTCTGACATGAAACGGAGCCAATGTGTAGACTGCGCACCACAAAATCACCAGTCTCTTTTCCCTCTGAATCAGCGTTCATACATTAGGTGTTTTGTCACCCTTACGGCTAATTCCAAAAGGATCAATAGGAACAGAAACGTTGAAGGCATCAAAAGTTCTAAGTTTAAGAACAATTCATATTGAAAGATTTGTTATAGGTACAGATGAAAATTAAAAGTTTAAAGAAATCATTTTAATTAAACGTTTCAATAAAACTTCGAAAAAAGAGAATCAGTGTCAAAATTTCCAGCTTTAACCCTAAATTGAAACTTTGTTTCGCGGTTTTCTACCGTAATTGAATTACAAATATAACGGTACAAGACCGCGAAAATAGGAAACTCATGCTTGTGACCGACTGTGGACCACTGATAACTGATAATATTGTATTAAATCAGTCTTAGAGAAGTCATAAATTAAAATATAACAAATTAACTAAGTTTTAATAAGCACTGCAGAAACATCAATTCGAGTGTTAGTTAAATAATTGTAAACCTTTTCAGAATTTAGCTTCTTTTCAGGAAAACAAAAAAAAAACATATTAGTTAATTTTTTTAAATAATAGAGACAGTTTTTCGGCCCACAACACCGGTTCGAAACAACCTCCATCCAGCGGCTTCCGGCGACTCTCCTCGAACTGTCATGTTTAAACTATATCAGTCTTATATAGAACAGTGTGGATCTTCAAAGCTCAAGGTTTTGGGCTGCTACAAAGCATCGTCTCCCTCTCGAAGATTCTTCTACCGTTATTTGACCTAAAAAACGGTATCTTATTCCATTAATATAACAAGAACATTTTTATGTTTCCATTTCCATAAACCGTTTCGGTGTAGTGATGCGAGTAGTCGCCTTAACGCCGGCGGTCGCGGGTTCGATTCTCAGTCGGAGCAGATTTATTCAGAGTATTAGATATATCCTTGTGGCTCTCCCCAACATGTTTCGCACGTAAAGCCGTCAGTCCCGGTTGTTATCATAGACACCTGACAGTGATCGTTACTCAAAGTGGAAAACTGTTCGCCAATCCGCAGTGAAGCAGGGTGGTGAATTAAGCTCCAACCCTTGCCGAAAGCCGTTGCCGAACAGTGGACGTTTACAGGCTGATTCAGTTCATTAAAGTGTAAATATAAATTTCGCAATAAGCGTGCTATAAATCATACTTACTGTAATACTTATAAGGAAGTAAAGAATTTTAACGTCGCCTATTATGTTACTTTTAATTAATATAATTGTAAATAAATCGTTAGACAAATATAGATCAATAATTTTATAAAAAAAAACAACACGCATTTTAACTTTTAGTTCTAAAGTAATTTGAACTAAAAATACGTTCATCTCATACACTTGAGTTTATTATATAATTAATATTATAACTTTCGTTGATCAACACCGAAGCTTAGAGGAAAATCTGAAATATTTTCAAGCATTGCAATCTTGTTGTGGCACTCATTAAGGTTTTCATAACGAGGCGAGTCACTGTATAAGGTAATGCATCTGCCGTGATGTCAGAACTCATTAATTACTATAAGACTATATTTATTTAATCACACAATGAACGATTACACCGTAGTTAATGAGAAAAGGGCATGTCGATATATTGTTGAAAGTTGACTATTTTTTGACTATGAAACATTATTATTATGGGCAAAATGTAGAAAAAAAGGAAACACACCATCGTATAAATTTATGCATTTAGAATCTATTTATCGTGTTGTGTGTGTGTGTGTGTGTGTGTGTATTTGTATGACTGAAATAGTTCTTTTTATCGTAATTTATATTGTTTATATGATATTATACACGATTATGATGACACACATCTATTATAATAAGTTTTGCGTTTGTTTTAAAGTTCGCTTTCCGTTCATACCCACTTATATTGTATTATATTACATATTCTAAATAATTCATCTGTTAAAGTACGCTATAGTTTTGATTATAAACATTACAAAATGTTTTTCTAGAATAATAATAATAAATAAAATCGTATGACATTATAGAAGCAGAGACATAATATCAATGAAATGACAATATTAAACGCAGTTATATACATTTTAAAATTCACATTAAACGATATATGCAGTAAGAACCGACCCCACAACCTTTAACAAAGAAATGACTCACGATACCTCAGTTAATTGCCAAAACATTACATTGTAAGAAACATAAGAAAACACGAGGTAAATGTATGTCATTTATCACAACAATGATAGGCGGGTGCGTGCGCCGGCGCAGGCGACTATTTGTCGGTAACGCGATGCGTGAAATGAAGGTTTCACAGACAGACGACCGCACAATGGTGTTCTTTTGATATACGAACAAATATATGTGTTGTTGTTTATAGGCTATTTAATGTAACCTCACTACTAAAGGTAAATTCACATCGCGAAACTATTTTTCATACTCTTGAGTCAATCTTTCTATAGGAGACATTATTTATAGGTTTTCCCTAAGGATGCGTTTCGACTATGAAAACATTATCATTATGGGCGAAATGTAGAAACTAAGGGAACACACGATCGTATAAATTTAAGCATTTAGAATCCATTCATCGTGTTGTTGTTTGTAATTGGTATACAAAAAATATCATTAGACTAGAGTCTTTTAAAACCCTTCTCATATACGGAGAAGAGGGCTTTGTCCAGCAGTGGGACCTTTACAGACTAATTCAGTTCATTTTCATGTGCTAATTTCGCGAAAAATCGTCATTTTTCGACCGATTTTTATTTAGGTTTAGGAAAACCGGAAATTAGGACAAACCTAAGGAGCAGTCGAAGACTTTAGGTTAAATATGTTTAATGGATCATTAAGTAAATATATAAAAATATACTTTTAAAATGTTTTATGAACTTCATGTCCGAAATTCCGAAGTCCGTAAATTTTGAAAAAAGGATAATATACAAATACAGCAGTGGGACGTTTACAAACTAATTCAGTTCATACATCAAAAAAAAATTAAAGGCACGCGATCCGAACGAGCGAAACTTTGACATGTACGTAGTTGTAACACTTTCTATGAAACCGATACAGCCGATCAGAGTGTATTTAAAACTTAGATAAAAATTAAATATTTTGCAGTATTTTACAGTAAAACTCTTTGATGAGATTTATTGAAGTAGCGATTTATATTAAAAATTTATTTAGTGTACTTTACTTGCTTTAAAGAAACGAACATTATAAATAGGTATTGTTAAAAGAATCATCTCTTATTTAGGTTATAAAATTTGAAATAACTTAATATCATAATTCAACTTAACGAAAAACAGAAAAAATCGTAAAATTATAATACTGCAGGTACAATGAACTCTATTCCGAACGCCATTAGACTAAATCCATTATGGGGTAAGATATAGAGTAATTATGGTATAATTAGTGAGTAACAAGCGATTCTAATCTCTAACATGTCGTGTTAAGGGTTGTTTTAGTATACAAGGGTTAATTGTCGCTTTGTTTTTCCAATGTGTCTCATTAGGTGGGGTGAAAGTACATACTAGTGGGTAAATAATAACGTTTACTTAACTACTTCCTGTGTATGTGTGTGTGTGTGTGTGTGTAAAATATTCGTATTTTTTTTAAATAATAATCAAATTTATCGGTCTTCTTTATTGAGAGAGTATTAAAAATTACATAAAGACGAAACGGAACAATAGCCATGAATGTCAAGCAATTTGGTAATTGTCGTAAAACAATGCGAGTGAAATTGCGAGAGGTGCCTAGTATATAAAATCAAACGAGGTCCTTCATTCAACAAAATAATGCATAATTATATTGTAACAATACATGCGTCCTTACCGTGAAATATGGAATGTAAAAATTTCCATATTCCTTCTGTAAACTACAAGCGACAGCCTTTAAATATAATAATAAAAACATATGTAAAAACTATAAATTATGTACAAATAAAGTGATTAACAACAGCTATTATACGGTATTTTTATAACGGAAATTAAACTTAAAACATCTGCAAAATGAAACACTTTAAACAACAACACTGTGACACAAACAACAAATACACTTTGAACAACAACGAAACATCATACAAAACGAAATCGATTCAGCGTCGAATATTCGCGAAATTATGACGGTAGCCGGATATATATGTATATGTGGGTAAATCCGGCTGTTTGGTGAATACAATTAAGCGATCCCCACAATCCGACGAATTATAAATTCCATGGGAAAAGCGACAGGTGTCGTCGTAATCGCCCGAGCTCGAATCATACCGCTGGCTAGTACACGCTCCGGTCGGCTTTTAATAAACTGTCATGGTATATTCCAATCCCATATATGCACATATATATATAACTGTAGCTACTGTACTGTCTGTACATAAAGATTTTTTTTCTATGATATATATTATACATCTTATTGTTGATACGACTTTTTCTTTTGCAATTGCTATTGTTTAATCAGTGACCCCATTATTTAATCACATAATATTGCTGTATTTTTGTTCCGTAATATAAAACCTATCGGGAAGTTGGCACTAAACCTGAGATAAAGATTTTCCTTAGTTCAGCAACAAAAGTTAATTCAGCAAGAATATTGTTAAACGTAAGATAATATTTTGATTTTGTTTAACTGTTATTTTTTTTGATAAATAAATATTAATAATATTATAATAATTTATTAAAACAATAATTTATAACATCGTGTTGTATATCATGATATTTTCTGTGCGAATTATTATATTTAAACAGTTATGCGGTGTGTTACAGTTTCATTTGAAAATTTAAAGAAAGCTATTAGCCATCTAACTTTGTAATATTGGGTCCTAGTGAAAACTAATATGGCGAGACCTTTATAGGATACTATTAATATAATTTTCAGAAGTCGTAAAGAATATTACAATATGGAAATTTAAACTCGATAGATTAATATTCATCTAACTAAAGTCACCTGAGACAATTTAAGATTTTTCGAAATCTACTCAAATCTACGTGCATCTATTGTGACATTTAATAAACCTATTGCAGACAAAGAATCTCACCTGACATTAATCGTTTATTCATTCATTCATTCGATTGAATGGCTTTCAATTACTCAAAGTAACACAGATAATTTCGCTAATATATGTAGGATGGAGAATACACGAAAGAGATGATTATTACAGAGATTACAAACTTCATTGATTTTATGAGACTAATTTTTTGAGAAAAGTTTTAAGAAATATTTTGTACGTCACACACAAACATTATCGCAGGCTCTATAATCTAAAATTATAAGAACGTCTTCGGTTCGTATGTGGTAAATGGTAATATATACCTATACATATTTATAAATATAGAAAAGCCCTTGTCCTCAGTGGCCAGTGGAAGCAGACTGAAGTATTTGCGCAGCGCGAATTAAAATAACAACGGTTAGATAACACATATCTACCGCCATTGTTTTTACTTCGGACACCGGGTATTAAGTTATACTAGCTAATACACGCAGCTCTGTTCACTTTCGCTTCAAGTGAAAAATCGGTATAGGGAAAAATTTAATATTGAATGATTACTCATTTAATGTGTTTCATTAAGGTTTTAACGTGTGACCGTTCTCAGTTATTAAAGTATATTTATTATTTAAATAAATATTGATATATACTTCACTCCTTATAATCAATACATATATACCTACTAATTTTAACAATTTAGAACCAGTCAAGATCTCGTAAGATCGCACGAGATTCGGATTTTGTTTTTAACTGAAAGTGTTAGGCAATAGAGCTAATATCCTTCACTGATTATGAAACGATAATAACATTTAATATGTAATCACGTTTATCCATCCAAATGTATTTGCAAACACACTGAAATAATATGATGATGATGATGATACAATTAAATAAATGATATATACAGGATATAATGTTGTAAAAATAGTATTTATTAGTTACAAAAAAAAAACGCATAACAAAAACACACAAGCATACAGTAATCAGGATATCAAATCTATAATCTCGTAATCTCGCCAGATCTCCTTAGTAATTTATTTTAATCTCTCGAAAAAGATCTCGTTTTTGGTTGATATTACATTTATATTTTTCAATATACATAAATAACTTCCATAATACACTTACCAAATTAAATTAACTATTGACACATAATTCAAACTCTAATGAAGTTATCAAAATGATCTAATGGATAATAAAAAAAGGAAAAGAAGTTAAAACGAAGCTATCTAATCAAATTAAAATATTCATGTAATCAATGAAGCGAGAAATGATGGAACGTAATTCGGAAAAGTTTTCGTAATATCTCAAACTTACTAACATACGTTACAAAATCAAATCAACTTAAATAAAATGCCGTACAGAAATATATAAATATGTTGATATTATTGCTATGAAATCTCATCATTAACACCATCATATCAGCTATTGGATGTCCACTGCAGAATGTAGGCCTCCCCATCGACCTCCAGAGCGAAAGCCTAGGCTATATATTGCTTTTCATTTTTACCAATACTCGCCACGATTGGAAGCCGATTTGGAGAGCGCAGTGTGTTGTGGCAGGATATCGTGACGCTGCTGCCCATCATCATCTTATTGGGTGCAGTTGTTCTCACCATTACGACCTTAGTTGCCTTTTACCTTAGCAAGAAGGAGGTCGGAGGACTATTCTTTATCGTACGACTATGAAATCTAAAAAAGTGTAAACTAACTTTGAGTAGATTAACTCGTAATTTTATAAGAATTAATTTAATTTAAACACTTTTCTTGTAACTGTTTTTGTGTTTGTTTGTGAAGAATACAACACAGTATTTATATATACACAAGAATGCAACAGCCGATAATTTAAAGAGTTTTGTTCTGTTCTGTTATTATTTATCGCGAAATTATTCATGAACGCAATGAGCAACAGTTTTTATTACACAACATACGTAAGAACATCCATCGTGTGCACATTTAGTGATGTACCTATTTATCGATTTTATTGTTTTTTAATATTTTTTGCATTTTTTTTTTAATATGTATTTTAATAATAATAAATAATAAACGTCTCACACTCAGGGGCCCCCAGTAAGGGTAGGCCTCGAGAACCGGTCGGGGTCCGTGGAGTGGTGGCGAGTCGGCTGCGGTGTCCCGCAGGGATCCGTTCTGGGTCCGATCCTGTGGGACATCGGGTACGACTGGATCCTGCGAGGCCGCCTCCTCCCCGGGATGGGTGTCATCTGCTACGCGGATGACACCCTCGTTTATTCCCGAAGACGAAACTACAAGGAGGCGGCGCGGCTGGCCGAGGTCGGACTCGACCTCGTGATCAGCCGCATAGAGAGTTTAGGGCTTCGTGTCAGGATTGACAAGACCGAAGCCCTGCTCTTCCGCGGGACCGGCCGCAAGGGACCTCCACCGGGGGCTACCCTTCAGGTCGGAGAGGGGAGAGTCAGGATGAGCCCGCAAATGAAGTATCTCGGGCTCATCCTGGACGGAGGGTGGACCTTCGGCCCACATTTCGCGATGGTGGGACCGAAGGTCGTGAAGGCGGCGAGTGCGCTGGGCAGACTCCTCCCGAACCTCGGAGGACCCAGCGCCGCCTGCAGGCAGCTGTACTCCGGAGTCTGCCGGAGTAAGGCGACGTACGGTGCCCCGGTTTGGGCGGATCGCCTCACCGCGAAAAATAAGGCGGCGCTGCGCGCTGCGCAGCGAACAATCGCGGTGAGGGTGATTCGGGGGTACCGTACGGTATCGTGGGCCGCAGCTACTGCCCTAGCCGGCGACCCCCCGTGGGAGCTCGTGGCGGAGGTTCTTGCCGAGACCTACTCATACGTCTCGGGTAGGAGGGCTCTTGGTGAGAACCCCACGTTGGACGGGATCCTACGTGTGCGTCGGATAGGGCAGGAAGCGCTAATGCGGAGGTGGGGGGAGGACCTGGCAGTGCAGCCATATGGCACACGCGTAACGGCTGCCATTCGCCCGGTCCTTGAGCGGTGGATGCGTCGAAAACGCAAGCCCCTCACCTTCCGTCTGACGAAGATTCTCACCGGGCACGGTTGCTTTGGTGACTACCTGTGTCGGACGGCCCAAAGGGAGCCGACAACTGAGTGTCACGATTGTGGCGCAGCGGTGGACTCTGCCCAGCACACCCTCGAGGTGTGCCCGAGATGGGCGGTGCTGCGTCAAGGTCTGATGTCGGTCGTCGGAGGGGACTTGTCGCTCCCGAGCGTCATCACCGCGATGCTCGGCGACGACGAGTCCTGGAAGGCGATGGTCTCCTTCTGCGAGACAGTAATGTCCCAGAAGGAGGCCGACGAGCGGATGAGAGAGGAGGCCGCCGACGTGGCCTCCATCCGCGGGCGACGAATGGGGGTGCGTAGAAGGCGCTACTTAATGCGCCTCCTGTAACGCCCTTGTGCCCGTGTCGGGCCGGGATGGGAACCCGGTCCTGCTAGACACGGCGTCGTCGGGACTGTTCAGAGGTTAGCCGGACAGTCCCCATGGAGGAGAAGTCTGGCCTTTTCGCCGAGGCCAGCCTGTCGCTGGAGGGATCCTGTTGCCTGCAGATCCGGGACCCTCCAATTAAAGCGGCTGAAGGCTCCCGCAGGGGTTTAGTACGGTATTGCACTCCCAAAGTGCCGAGTCCGACATAGGTCTAGGACTGCCGACCCGGGCGTCCTGGATATCATCCGTAAATGGATTCCCCTGCGTAAAAAAAAAAAAAAAAAAAGGGGGCCCCAGTAGGATTTAGTTCCTTTGTCGGGGTTCCGGAAGTACACCCAATACACAAGCACAAACGCACAGACCACGACAAACATCTGTATGGCCTATACAAATATTTGTCATGCGCGAGGATCGAACCCGCGACCGCTAGCGCATCAGTCAGCAGCTGTGACCACTGCGCCAACGCGTCATCATGTTTTTACAATAATACAAATTATACTTAGGTATACTAATCACTGCACACGATTATCAATGTACAATTAATATGTAAGTCTGTTTTTCTTTTAATTAATACACATGTACTGATTACTAATAACTATAATAGATTTTGCTGTAGGATATTAAAAAATAAAACATTATATACATCTATTTTCCGATAAAACTAAATACTTGCAACAGTTTTGCAATAAATTACATAAGTAAATAAATGAATCTTATATAAATTCATAAATATATCGATAAATAATCGAGAGCATCGCAATTTAAGTCGATTTTTCGTCCCGTCGCGTTTACAAGCAGTAAACACTTTTGACGTGTTTACGATACAAATTTATGAAAGTAAATCGGAACTTATTACGTTAAAACACAAACACATGCACGGTATACTACGCCTTATTAACATTATCGTAAGAATATATATCTCTTGAAGTGATTAGTACAGTAATGAGGTATTGTATGTGTGTACAGAGGTAAGTGAAGTCGACATAACACGTCACGGCTACACGCATAGACAAACAAATACGAGGAGAAAATATTCCTTTAGAAGCATAAACATACTTGACGACGTATCATCATTATATGAAGACGGTTAATGCATATTAATTTTATTTTTTTGCTTTAATTTTGTGTAATTCTATATACAATCAGTCGAATTTAGTGGTGCGAGTAGTCGCCTTAACGCCGACGGTTGTGGATCCGATATTTATGTTTGTATAAATATTTGTTTCTGGCCACCTGGCCACCGTGTCTCAGAGAGCACGAGAAGCCATCGGTCCCATTTGTTATCATAGATACCAGTACGTCTACCATGAGTTTTTGTTACAAGCGCGTGTTAGAAGTGGTGTATATATAAAATAAAATAAAATAAAATAAAATACAATAATAACAACAGATTATATTTATTATTTTATTTATGTTGTTTCAATTTACAATTATTCATTAATCTAATTTAACTTATTACAACAAAATAATTTAAATCTTTTATTTATTATCAATTAACTATTAATTTTTAACAAAAGAATAACAAAATGCTTATCTGAAATAAGAAGTGGGTACTCAGAGTCAGATAGAACCGACAGGGGGCAGAGTGACGTTCTCTTTCCAAGTCTCGGAGGTAAATCCGTCCGCGTTGCTATCTTCGTCCTTTTATACTAGATAATAAACAACTTCACTCTGCCCCACCTCTGACTACCGGATGTGACACTTTATATTAACAACACTTTTTATAAAACAACAATCAAATACAATATGAATATATTTCTAAAATACGTCTTAATTTTTATTACAATTATTGAAATATATATTTAAACTATTTAGCACTTATTCTTCATTTTGTAATTATGTATATTGGTTGCATCTCACACGCGCATGACATAACTACAGTAGTAAACGTAGAAACGCGCATACAACGCAATAGTAATGATAGTATCCGGTAGAGGCGCTGCTCAACTTTCCATACAAATTGTTGAAATTGTCTACTACACTCGCTAACGTGTATCGTTTCTGGAAACTCATGGTAGACGTACTGATAGCGATCCACGAGACACGAGTAATTTTGTTACTGCCAACGTTAGTTGTCAATAACAAAATAACTCCTTGTAGTTACACAAAAATACCAAATTATTAATTGCGTATATACAAATAAATGATCATCATCATCAGACAGTTTATAGTATGTCAGTTCGTCAGTCTGTAACAGGGTAACTCTTGCGACGTTACGATTTTAATTTAGGATTATACAAAATATCAAAAAAATAATAATTATAAAGCGTCAAAATGCTGTCATAAATACAATAATCGGGTTCTTTTCTGAATAGTAAATAAAATTCTGCTCGAAAAGGACTTCTTTTTCTTTTGCCGTAAAAGAAAGTATAATAAAAATTTGAACCACAAAATTTACGTACCGCCAACCCAATTTGAACCCTAATTATTAAGATTAACCAAATCAAAGTCGAACAAAAATATTATCAACTCTCGATTTCATCGACTTTATTAAATAAATATACATTTTATTACACACCCAAATATATCTAATACAAGCATTGATACTTTAAAAATTATCAACTAACTTTTCATCCAAATGTCCTTTCGTCTAATAAAAATTGCAAATAAATTTAAAATTAAAATAATAATCGCTTTAACAGTAAATACGAGATTATCATATAAAGGTGCAACAAAGATAAATATAGACGCCCGTTTATGAGTCGTAAATCAATTTCACGTAATAGAGGAAGCTAAGTATAATCAAATGTGCATATAAAAACAAGGTGGTCTGTCTGTCCGTTGATTTATTTAACATTTATTATAGACATTTTATTGTTATATCTATATTATGGTGTTGCAAGAAATTGACGCGTGTAATTGTTTCTCTGCCATAGAATTATGTTAATACTCGCATATATTTAGATTACAAAAACTTCAGACAAATGTCAAGAGTAATTTGATGTAATAAACCATTTGAAACTATGGTACGACATCTATCTATGTTTTCTAGTTATGTTTGTGACTTTTTTCTGGGGATAATTTTTAAATAACATTTTATTTATGTATAGCTCTTTTTCAAAAAAAAAGGAAGTGTCTGTTCATACGATTATCGTACGAATATTTTTTTTTTATTCGTACGATCTATTTTATATTAATTTTTTTTTTCTTGTATTGTTATGTTTTTTTATTTTTATTTATAGGTTGTTAGTTGTTTTTTATTTTATTTATTTTTTTAATTAAGAAATATTAATTCATTTATTTATTTTAAAATTTATTTAATAATTATTTTTTATTCATACGATTATCGTATAAATAATAATCATTAATATATTTATTAACTTTTTATATAATCGTACGAATAATTATTTTCTTATTCGTCGGGGTGTGTGGATAGCAAGTCAAAAAATTGCCTTACTTTCCAGGCCCCCAGTCCCCCAGTCCTCGGTGGCCCTAATATTCCTGGCTAGAGGTAGTCGGGGAAGGCCTTCGTTCAGCGAGGGTCACCCAATAGCTGATATTATGAAGATTATAAGAAAAAAGACGTCCCGAACTCGAAAACGTTTCTGCTTCATCAGCAGTCAGTTTTACGTGCTATGTGTCCTGCTCACTACCACAATAGCTTGCTAATCTGTTCTGCAATGTCAGCAACCTTCATTCGTCTGCGATCTCATCATTTTTGATTTCATCTCACAGAGAAATACCAAGCATAGCCCTTTCCATCACTTGCTGTGCAACTTGGAGCTTTTTTAAAAGTCCCATAATCTCAGATCCGTATGTCATCACTGGTAAGTGGTAATACACATTGTTCAAAGGATTGGATGAAAAGACGTTTTTTAACTTCTCGAACTCTGCCCATCCTAACTGGATTCGACGATTAAAAAAGTTGAACTTTTGTCTTAAGTATGACGTACTTTACTTCCAAAAATATATGTAAATTATTATGATGTTTTTGTTTAGAATGTTAGCTCTGAGCAAGAAATAAAACTAAATTTATAATGAATAAATTATGTTGCCAGTTTTTCAAAGCATAACTGTTGAATTTTTTGCCAGCTTTTCTTAGCAGAATATACAATCTGTGGACTATTACGTAACTTGCGCGATCACGAGAAATCGCAGTGGTATCGGCTTTCAGTTCTAGCTGAGCCTCAATTTGTGTTAAAATTCGACAAAAAAATTTATTATTAATTTTATTGGTAGGGTGCTACCACAGGAGTCGGCTATTAGGTAACTTGTGCGATCGCGAAATTTAAATAAGTTAAATAAAATTAATAATAATTTTTTTTGTCGAATTTTAAAGTGGAGACTTTATCATCAGGTAGATTTTAATAACAGATCAGCATTACTATTATTAATTTTAACGTGACGTTTTATAGCCTACAGCCTTTTTTTCTTAATAAACAAGCTCCTAATAATAAAACATTAATATAGAAAAGCTTCACTCAACGACCGCCCCGTAAGATGAAAATCATGTGTCTGGGCTCTAGACACACAATACAAACACAAACGTCATGACTACATCAAACATATATATGGCCTATACAAATATTCTCATGAGCGTGAATCGAACCCACGACCGCTAAAGCAGCAACCAGTCCGCTGTACCGACGCGTCGTCTTTTAAATGCATTTCTCGTAAATCGCTCCGATAGATCCTGAATCCTGAGATTAACATTATATTACATACATATGAATTAGTAACAAGAAACTAGTCGTGTAGATAAATTAAAGTGTAATCGAAGTCGTGGGCGTAATATAGTCGTTTTAATATCTAATAGTCGATGTCGCAGTAATTACAAGGGCGCGTGTTTACGTAAAAGTTGTTCTCTACAATGTTACTGCTTGTTAGCCATGATTTCCTAGTACTTCTTAAACAGGTCCACGTTTTAAACAAATATTTAACTTTAAATATCAATTGATATTATAAATAACTTTTAACCAACTTCATAAGAACTAGTATTTTTAATTAGTCTGATTTTTAACACGCTTTTTTCAGCTTGGTAGCTATATAACAGAATCTTTAAGCATCATTTTCACCCCCTTAAAAATGTCACATTGATTTGAAATTTCGCATACTTATCAAGAACCGATAAAAATGCAAAAATTTAAATGGTTTGTCTCATTATTCTTGCCAGGATACTCAGGATTAGCAAATTTTCATATCTGATACCGGTAGTCTTGTGCCAAACACCAGGGCGCATGCTGACATTTTCACGGCTTCATTTTTTTTATTTTATTAAAACAAAGATAAATAAAAGTTTAAAAAAAATACGTTTGTAGTTAACAAAACTAACAAGTAGAAAATAAAAAATAGTTTAAAAAAACGTTTTAAATTTTTAATAGAAAAAAAAAAACAAAAATGTAGAAAATAATTTTCAATAAATTAAAAATAGTATGATTTTGATATGAAATCGATCAACATCTATGCCACTACGGTTGTAGATGAATATGGTCATTGTTTATCCTGCTCCAAAAGTCTCTCTCGATAAGCTTCACTGAAAAGTGTCTTTCAGTACTTGTTATCGCTAAAATACTATTCTAATTAGAATTAAATAGTATAATTTGAAAGTATGACAAAATAACTGACGTAATGACGTTCATTTATTTTATTTATTTATTTATTTATTTATTTTTATTTAGGACAACAAACAATTGCACAATAAAGTTACATAACAGTACTTAAACTATGTATCGACTAAATAATTGTACAACCAATGGCGTTATCCACAGTTTACTATGCCTAAATACAGAGAATTTAACAATATATTTAACTAAAATGTTTTTAAAAAATAAAATAATATAGTGTCTATAAAGACTTCAAGAAAGAAAAAGAAAAATAAACACAAAAGTTATTTGAACATGTTATACGAGTACAAACTAGCGATTGAGTACATACATACTTAATGATAATTCATTATTATCGTTCAGATAAAGCCTCACATAATATAATTTTTTTGAATTGAGAAGAAATGACTGCAAATATATCAAGTTGATTAAATTTGTTTACAATATTATTATTGTTTTATTGTCCTATTTCATACCATGGAATATGTTGTTTTCTTATTTTTCCCTTTTTTTTCTGACAGTGAATTTTACGAATACTCAATTTTGCACACCTACAAACGTCCGCTCTTGTACATCCTAAGGTTGGCTGGTAGACATTGATGTATAATTATGGTACAGAATGCTTTTAGCATTAAGCCCTTTTGTACAATATTCAGTGTATTGTGCAATAAAGCTGTAATAAATAAATAAATTAATATGTCAAGGTCGCCTGCTTAAGACGCCGGTTAAGTTGAAACCTTGGCTGCATCAATCGAATCGTCAAGCAGTGCCAATATGAAACCAGACAAGAAGAACAAGAAGAAACAGGGAAGATATTTTAACATTGTACTGTTTGCCTTTGAAACCATAAATTGCTAGAGCGAGAAAGAAAAACTTCTATAAAGAACCGCCTGTCCGCCTTGTGAAGTTTACAGATTACCGAAATGCTCTCGACTACCTCAATCAACACATCAGTTTGGCCATTGAAGCAGTTCATATTATACCATTAAAACATTGAAGATTTGCAAATTGTGCGTTGTAGGTATATTTATTTCTACTAACCTAAGCTGTCATAATGTAAAACAAAATTATAAATAAATCATTGAGTGTAATAACAAATTAATTTAATCAGTTCACCTAAGTAATTTCATTGATTTAATTTACATCTAAGAAATAGAACTATTTAATTCGCATTAAACAGAAGTTATTACGTTTTAAATGATTAATTACACAAAAACTACTAGTACAAGTACCTAATCGTTTCCACAATTTATGTTTTTGTAAACGATAGAGTAATGAATCTTTTATTATAATTTAAACTGCAGAACTATTAGCTGTTTATGATACATAGAAAGATAAGGAAAATAAAACTAACTTCGAGCAAAGAAAACTATGCAAAAACGTAACAAGATATTCTTATCTCCCATTATCAGCTTACGATCCAACTAATGACATAACAAATATAATCGTAAAAGAGGCCGTATAGTAATAAAACAAAGCGTTGCAACCGAACGTTGCACGCATATATGCAAATGTATGCTAATATATGTATCTCCTGATCGGTGGCCCCACTTCCTTCCGCCACTAATTATGCGTACGCGCCGAGTGACGTCGATTCGGCCCCCTTTTTTGTTTCCTTCGATTTTAGTGTTTACTTGACCCCTTGCCTGAGTTAATGTTTTACGTTTTAGTATATATTAATGCCATCAAAAACATAACTTGTAAAAAGAAACCAAGTCTCGCAACTCACTTCTTCTTCCATAAAAAGTTGTGAGATCCATGTAATACCAAGTCGGCTAATTTATTCAATCCCTACTTAAGGGTTCTTCTGTTATAAGTTATTACGTTAGGAGCTAACCTAACAACATCGTATAGTGATCATATCAATATTAAAAATCTTTGATGTTTTAAATAAATAGACTGACTTGGCAATCGCACTAAACAATCTAATTTAATATAATATTCCTATGTGTTATTTCTTAGATACATTGTTTTCATGCGATTGCCAAGTCAATCTATTGATTTAAAACATCAAAGATTTTTAATATTGATGTGATTACTATACGATGTTGTTAGGTTAGCTACTAACGTAATAACTTAAAACAAAAGAACCCTTAAGTAGGGATTGAATAAATTAGCCGACTTGGTATTACATGGATCTCACAACTTTTTATGGAAGAAGAAGTGAGTTGCGAGACTTGGTTTCTTTTTACAAGTTATGTTTTTGATGGCATCTCATTTCTTTTTGTAGACAGTTCTTCTTATTTTCACCTCTCAGCTCCATCATCAGATCAGACCCTGGTAACCGTCTTGAAACAAAATACTTGTCAAGCCGAATTAAACGAGCTGAAACTCGATGGAGTTGCATCGTTTCATTACTGACTTCCTTTGACCACCTTTTAGCTACATCATCAGACCCTGGTTACCATTGAAAGATAAACTACTGGTCAAGAGGATTCAAACGAGCCCGAACTGGATGAGGTTGTTTAGTTTCATTGCGAAGTTCCTATGGCCACCTTACAGCTCCATCATCCGATCAAACCCTGGTAACCACCTAAAGACAATGTACTCGTCAAGGCGAATACAACGAGCTGAAACTCGATGGGGTTGCGTAGTTTTCATTAGGGAGTTCCTATGACCACATTCCAGCTCCATCACCAGACCCTGGTTACCATTGAAAGACAAACTACTCATCAAGACGATCCAAACGAGCCCGAACTCGATGAGTTTGTGTCGTTTCATTGCGAAGTTCCTATAGCCACCTTCCAGCTCTATTATCAGATCAGACCCTGGTAACCATTTCAAAACAAAGTATTCGTTAAGACGAACCAAATGAGCCAAAACTCGATGGGGTTGCGTCGTTTCATTACTGAGTTCCTATGACAACATTCCAACTTCATCACTAGACCCTGGTTACCATTGAAAGACAAACTTACTCGTCAAGAGGACTCAAACGGGCCCAAAATCCTTCCTTTAGTTACCTTCTAGCTCCTCCATCAAATCAGCACGATGTAATCATAATATTGCATTGTCACATGATTTACTATTATTTTGAATCAAATTTAATTTGCAAGATTTGATGACAAATATCGAGACAGGTGAAACAAAATAAAAGCTTGTAAAAAGTGAGTTAACACATCCAGCGCAATGAAGTAAGTTAGCGCAATTGCGCGGCGCCTACTACTTAGCTTTATGTTGTCGGTTTTTTGTCACAGAGTGCACGCGCATCGTATAAAAATTTACTCTCATCAAGAAGTTATAGCTTTAAAATACAAAAGTTATTTTGAGTCCTTATTTTCTATTTTTATTTTTATTTATTTAATGTTAATATACATTAATTAGCAGTTATTGCTGTTATGACTCACTTAATCAATCAGGTGCATTCTAATAATGACATAATTATACGAACTCAAAAATGATGACCACGCTGGCGAAATGGTGCGCGCTGTTGTATATTAAGCGGGAGATCCCGGGTTCAATCCCCGGCAGAGTAAATTTTCTTTCTCTGATCTGCTTTGGTAGGAGTCTTTGGTAGTGGCTAGTTACCACCCTATCGGCAAAGACGTGCCGCCAAGTGATTGAGCGTTTTACTACAATGCAGTGTAGAAACCGATTAGAGGGATAGGTTTAATATAGCTGCCAACTGAATAAAATAAAATAACTTACGTACGGGAAGCGTGGAAGCCGTGGAGCGGGCAAACTACCTCAGCCAGTCGCGGTTATGATTTATTAGTGTTCTTTAATACTTTGCGTGATTTTGGTACAACTACACAAGACATGTCCCATTCTTGCTTTTTCATTCCGTTGACCATTTTACAGGTTACCTTTGAAGATAATTATATCTAGGTACCTATCTACACCTATTATTCCACTATACAGAATGACTGGTAAATTACTATCAATATTTAAGGAGACTACTCGGTACATGATTCTCATTCGAATTATGTAAAAAAAACAGGTAAATATTAATAAACTTTTAAGTAAAGTTTCTCAACAATTATCCAATTATGTACGCATCGTCTGGACACCCTAGCAGCTAGCTGCACTTTCGACACAAAACAGGTAGTTTACCTACGTCCAAACGCCGCCACGTGTTAACAGGGTAGCAGGATAAACAAGCATGATCCAATCCCGCTTAATACTTTAATCCTGGCTTAGGATAGGCAAAAATACTAAAATATTTTACTCGTTTAAGCAACAAATTTGTTGACTAGGTAAATGATGTGAACTTTGGCAATTTTTAGATGTTAACAAGCGGCACAGTACAACACCTGTGCACGTGCCGCCGGCATGACTGTAGAGTGTCAACGCTTCATTTACTTGAACTGAATGAAAATTTGGTCAAAAATTAAGTACCTATTTTTTTTACATAATTCGAATGAGAATCATGTACCGAGTATTCTCCTTAAATATTGATAGTAATTTACCGGTCATCCTGTATTATACTTGTACGGGTACATTGATTCATTAACTGCAAATGTAACTTTGTAATCCTATATATTTATATGGGATTACAAAGTTATTTATGCAGTTGGTGTATCTAGAAAATTGGACCGAAATTGCACAATATTTGAATTTTTCCTTGGTTTATATACTAAACACTAATGATATTCTAAATTTGAAGCTTCTATGTCTACTAGAAGTGCCTTAGAGTTTTGATGATCGGTCAGTCAGTGAGTGACAAAATTCGAAACTTTGACTAATTATAATTCTTAAACTACTGGTTCAAATTGAATGAAATTTGAAATATACCGTGTTTATACAATGCCTGCTTGGGTATTGAAAATTCAGACTTCTAGTTTTATCCACAACGAAGTTATAGGGGGTCGAAAATGGCCTGAGTTGCTTCGAGAAAAGGATAGTACGGCCGTGCCACTTTTTTTTTGCTCGACTTGGCGGAGGCACTGCCGTGCCTCCAGATACATTGCTTCCGAAATAACCAAACAGAAGAATCACTTCTAAACGACTAATTAATGAAGGTTTTTTTGTATGAAAAACAAACCCGATATTAAGGAAAGTTTATAATGACATGAACAATCATTTATAAAATCAACCATACCGTTCTGAGTGATCACAGGAAAGTACGTTAGCAATTCTACCCAAAGCACAGTCTTGAAAGCACATGCCGTCGTCATCTCAAGTTGATTAAAAAAAATGTTTAAAAAACATTATTCTTAAAGCATGCTTTCATTAATATCTATACAACTCTATTAGGTATCTATACCCTAAGGTTTTCAGCGAAATCTTATTATTGACTTGCGGGTCACAGAGCTATATCTTAGTAGGTACTCGTAATTGAAAGATGTTTTAAATTTTCACAGAATAATTACGTCCTATAATGAGCATAATGACAATAAATAAAATGAAGTTAAATGGATCTTTCATGCAATAATCGCGTGTTTTATGTTATTAAATTGATCTTAATTTTTTTTTTCTTAAACTTACCTAAAATCTTTATGATCTTTATAAATATTCATAATGAGCGGAATCGAACCCGCTAGCACCGCAGCTAGTGTTGTGACATCTGCGCCAACTAGTCCTCAATACTTATACATTGTCATCATATAAAGTTTAGATATCAGATACCCACCATGATTGAGTATATTGGAGCGTGTTCTATGTCCATGGTCGTTGTCCTTTCCCTAGTATTCAGCTGGTTTATAAGTTAAACCGTTTGTCAGTGTAAGTCAGATCATAAATAATCTATAATAGATAGTCTGATCGGTGGCTCGGCAGTTAAATGCCGAGGCTCTTTGAGGGCCATTTACTCAATTACTGATGTAAACCTGTTAAAGATAGCCTTAAAGGCAGGAAAAATTTGCAAAATAATTATCATAGTTGTGATTGAAAGAAATAATTTTATTAAGGTATTTTTAAGCTATTGCTTTTTAAATACATGTTGATTGACTGATAATGTTTTTTTTTTTTTAATATTTACCCTTTATTTTATACCTTTTTGTGTTAAATATTATCTCCGTTACATAATTATAGGGAAAAAGTGGTGTAGTATCTGCAAAATTTTCTTTTTGTAGCTTTTATGATATTTTACTTTTTACATGATTTCCTATCACAACCAAAATTGAATACGATTTAATAATGATATAAAAACTATAATTATATCTAAACATGTGATCTAGTATCTAGTATTAAAACATTAGGCACAACCGAAAAAAGTAATATTTTATAGTTACCTCAGTTTGCTTGTTAAGTTCTTTATTATTGTCAGTTCAAATTCAGATTCAAAATTAGGTCAAGTTGATGTCAGGTCAGTATCTATATCAGAGATAAAGCCAAAAAGCAAACTTCAAATAGTTTTGTTACTCTCTACACATGAATCAGTGGAATTTCACTAATTTTAAGTGACTATTCACTTTTTATCAAAGTGAGGATCGTACAACGCAGAATTAGTGACTATTAAATGAATGAATATGTGAATATCAGAATCCACTTATTTGATCATTGAATATTTAAATAAATACATAAAATAAACGTCCTACACTCAACGGCCCCCAGTAGGATGTGAATCCTGTGTCGGGGGTCTGGAAACATACACACTACACAAGCACAAACGGCCAGACCACGACAAACATCTGTATGGCCTATAATAATATTTGTCATATGCGGGGATCGAACCCGCGACCGCTAGCGCATCAGCCAGTTGTGACCATTACGCCAACGCGTCGTCATTTCATTTTCATTTATTTTCATTTTCATTTGTATTTTTATTAGTGAGTATTCACTTCACTTGTTATTGAAATTCACTGATATGTAGTGAATACAGCTTCACTAACGTAATTAATGAAAATTTCACTGATTCATGTTTAGAAAGTACGATATTTATACAGAGTGACTGGTAAATTACTATCAATATTTAAGGAGACTACTCGGTACATGATTATCATTTGAATTATGTTAAAAAAACAGATAAATATTAATAAACTTTTAAGTAAAGTTATTCAACAATTATCCAATTATGTACGCGTCGTCTGGACACCCTAGCAGCTAGCTGCACTTTCGACACAAAACAGGTATTTTACCTACGTCCAAACGCCGCCACGTGTTAATAGGGTAGCAAGATAAACAAGCATGATCCAGTCCCCTTTAATACTTTAATCCTGGCTTAGGATAGGCAAAAATACTAAGATATTTTACTCGTTTAAGCAACAAATTTGTTGACTAGGTAAATGATGTGAACTTTGGTAATTTTTAGATGTGAACAAGTGGCACAGTACAACACCTTTGCACGTGCCGCCGGCACGACGGTAGGGTGTCAACGCTTCATTTACTTGAATTGAAATTTATGAAAATTTGGTCAAAAATTAAGTATCTATTTTTTTTACATGATTTGAATGAGAATCATGTACTGAGTATTCTACTTAAATATTGATAGTAATTTACCAGTCACTCTGTATAATCAAAAATACTGTACTGAATATATATACTCGTACTATTGCAAAAAACACAAACACAATTTCTTACATCCATAATTACAACTTTATTATTAACATGTACTTATTATGTTGTCATAACTACTAACCGCAAAGAAACATTCCATTATAAATAATATCCTAACAGAACACCGTGTTACCTTAGGCTTTTTTATGTATAGATGAAGATAATATTTAACCACGAAAAACACTTCAGAAATAACCGAAACGAAAACAAAAATTCTTCATAAATAAAAGTTTTATTAAGTCATATACCAATTAGCTCACGCGAAACACTCCCTAATCACTTTGTTAATAAGGGTAGTTATCCTATGTGGTAATTATGTGAGTTTTATCGCGTGCTTGTAGGGTGATAACAAGCAGTGTCACGGTAAGTAAGTAAATAACACCCAACTGAAACTGTTAACAGTTGAGGCACGGTGGTGTGGTGACGCTCGCGTGTAAAATTTAACCACTTTTAATAGGAAGTATTGAATGAAATAATAAAACTGTTTAAATAAACTATTTTTAATTTTTATTCGAAGAGATTTATTATTATATATTGGACTGATCGATTCTTGAAAAAAAAAGAAGAAGTATTATATTATATAATCGATTAAAAAGAATGATTCTTTTTGTTCCATTTCTGCTGTTCTTTTCCATGTCTGTGTCTATTAGTCCTTTCCAAATAACATGTGTAGGTCATTTAAATACAAAATAGAAAACACGTAATGAAGGTTGCGGGACTTAAACTATTTAGAAAAGGTTATGTTCGCGATAGTTACAATTGTAGCCAAAGTTATTTTTAACCTTGTTATAACTTTAACTAGAAATTTAAGCGACGACACCAAACAAATTTTAACTTTTGTCGAAATACGATGTTTCATAAAGCTATTAGTGAAAATGCTACTTCCTAGTTTTCGTAATTTTACGTGGGAAATTTTTATAGAGTAAGATCTAGTTATATCACCTGAGTGACCATTGCTCAGCCGACATGACCTACAGTACCTACTGGTAATTTTTATTATGTGTTTTGTTTTAATAATTCCAAAAGTGGTGTAAACTAAAATCTAGTGATAAATCACCGTTAATTTTGTTTTTTCACTAAGGAATAAAAACGATTACTTAATAAAGTTTATTAGTAAATAGTTATAATTATGTATTATATATGAATATATAAATAAAAATTTACTTATTATAAAGTCCAGATACAAGCCACACAAAGAGGTTTCAAAGCAATATACTATTTGAGTAATTATACAACAGTGATACGGTATTTCTAGGCTGTAATGGACATGGTATAGGAGTGGATAGTAGGCTGTATTTACGACGTATTACAGGTAATGGGCTCTAATAACCGATGTCACTGGCACGCCTCTCTAACGACGACTTTGTTTTCCTTTTAAAACTAATTAAACTTACACTACATTTAATGTACTTGTAGACATAGAACCGACTTTCTGTATATAATAAAATGTAATAAGCTTTTCTAAGAAATAACCATTAAAATTTCTTAATTACTGTTATAATTTTTAATTATGAATTTATAATAATGTTATTTTCGACTTTGTTCAAAATGAAATTATTATAAATTCGGACTCATAACAAAAACTTAAATAAGAATAATTTTAACTTCATTTTCTTGGAATGGTACTCGCTATTCGCTTATACTACATATTTACGAGTAGCAAATGGATTAAACACAATTGAAAGCAAAAAAGAGCAAATATAAATCTAATACTTATAAAACTTTTGAATGCTTAAATTAATAAATATAATATATAGAGGAAATTGTAATGGAATACTGAATTACGATTAATTATTATTATACTTGTCTATTGATTTCCAATAATCACAGCGAGACTAAAATAGAATCATGATTGTGGAACTTGAAGATTTCATAGCTTACAGCATTCCTATTTATGTACGCAAAAGAGATTTAAATCAAATCGCAATTAATTCTAAGATTAACGCGTACAAACAAACACGTCATTTATATAATATACATATATATTTATATTTTTATTTTATTTTAAAACAACGACAGAGTAACGGACTCGATCATGTAAAGAAATATGTATTACCCATAACCCGCATTTCCTATAAACAACACGCACGGATTACCCGCGACAAACAATTTTCAAGAACTAGCAAACTAAAAAACAATAAAAAAATTACCCAAAAATTCGACAAAACTAACACGAGACAGTTACAATAAGATTTCGTCGTTTGATAATTCTCAAGATAAATATTCGTTCGTACTGGACGATTTCCCACGAAGAAAAATGTGAGGCGAGTCATCGGCATATGGCGGTATCGTTGCTCATAAATATTTATAAAGGCGACCCTCGGTGTAACGAACAGACCAACGAACGTTGTATCTATAGATTGCTAACTTATCAGCGGAGTAGACCGATTTTAGAATAATTACTAGTATTATGTTTATGTGAGTTTTTTTTTTGAGAATGTTATTTGTATTAGAATTATTAAAGGCCGTTGCTATTCATACGACAATCGTATGAGAATACAAAAATAATTATTTGTTCGACTATTTAAAATAATAAAAAATATGATATCATTTAAACGATAGTCATAAGAATAAAAATAATTATGAAATAAAGTAAAAAAAAAATATTTAATTAATTAATGCTTTTTTATTTAAAAAATAAACCTAACAACCTTCCTAAAATGAAAAAACCTTGCAACTTACAACCTAACAACCTAATAATAATAAATAATATGAAATAATATTTTTTTTTTAATTAATATAAAATAGATCGTACGAATAAAAATGTATCTTCCGATATCATCGTATGAGTTACAAAGAAACTTCGTACGATAATCGTATGATCTATTCACTTCCATTATTAAAAGTTTAAAATGAAATTTTTAAACATTTCTTTAAGGGCCGAAACACATAACGGCGTTGCGGCGCCGCAACGCTAAAATCGGCGGTGGCGTCACCGCCAATTTTAGCGGCGCGGCACCGCCAATTCCGGCGTTGTGACGTCATACTTGTTGACCATGATTTATTGACATTTTGTGTCTATTTTTATATTTTATTTTTTTGTGTCTTTATTAGACATGGGTATCTCAATGAATTTTTATGAACTGCAGATAAACTCATGAGCCATATGCTTGAACCGGAGCTGTGAACCGGCTCACAGTTCAGCTCAATTGTTGTTATGTTGTTATTTTTAACTATTAGATTTACAGCTAATTTAAGACTCGGTTCAAACAAGTGACATGTATGATTTACCTAAATTATAAATATGTAATAAAGCAGCGTTTCGAAAAGTTATTATAGTGATATTTTTTCTATCTTACACAATTATAGGGGAATGCTAATTTCATGCATATGATAAACGCTAAAGTGCGTTTCTTTGTTTGTTTTACGCTTTCACGCTTTAACTATTCACCTGAATTACGATCATCATGAAATTCTGCATACCAGTTTTCTGGTACAGAAAAGTACATAGAGTACCTACTTTACGTACCGACTACCGTTGGTGCCTGTACCATGCGAGCGGAGCCGCGGACGAAAGCTATTTGTTTATATTTAATCTATGAAACTAATATAAATGTAAGATACTAATTTATGTATCACTATGTTTAAATTTTGTTTAGGCTTTATGAGACAAAAGTTGTTTAAAATCCTACCAGCATAAAAAAATTGATTCACAAAATTATTTCCGGTACAAAGGATTACTTTTTATGCATTCTACTTTAATAACAACTTCAAATATTAACAAATTTCACGTGAATTATAATATTTAAAATAATTAAATTAATATCCGCAATCAAAAATCACGAAGAACTGGTTACCCTACAACAACGCTCTTTTTCGCGACGCCGCAACGCAAACTGCTGATTTTAGCGTTGCGTCAACGCAACGCCGTTATGTGTTTCGGCTCTAAGTATTATAAATATGGTTAATGGTACTTTGAAACGTATATTTTGAACAATAAAATCAATTAAAAATTGAAATTTAAAGTTTTTTAATTGTTAACTATATTCAGTGATTACTATTTGTAAAAAAAAATATATTTTATGACATTATATAAAGAAAAGAACGTCAATAAATTAAAAATATTTGGAAGGAGTCTTTCCTAACTTTTTGAAAATTTCAAAAGATTTTACTGATTACCATTTAAAAGAAAAGATTAATTATATTTCTATTACACAATAATTTCATAAAATAATTCTCTAAATTGGTTACAAGGACCTTAAATATCTCAATTGTGCACTGTTTAAGCATCTGTGCGATTCAAACTTGTAACTTTTATAGTGCCTTTAGAACTTTAGAATAATATTACAGATCTTATAATGTAAACTAGCGATTCGCCTAGGCTTCGCCCGGGGTATTTATATGTACCTAAACCTTCCTCATGAATCACTCTATCTATTGGTGAAAATCGCATGCAATGCAAATCCGTGCAGTAGTTTTTGAGTTCATCGCGAACAGACAGACATTGTAACATGTAGTTATAAAACTCGCTACAGTGTGATTATCATTAATAATAGTAATATCTATAAAGTCGATGTGTTAACAAATGATCAGTAAATGTTGAACCATGCATACAAAAAATAATTTCTCAGGAGTAATTATGCATGCGTGCGCTATGATGAATTAATTAGTGTGTACTCGTCTGTGCGTTTGTTCACGTGATAGCGACTTGTGTGTGTGTGTGTGTGTGTGTGTGTGTGTGTGTGTGTGTGTGCTGTGTGATTAAACTATTGAAATTAAGTAAGTGTCTTGTGCTTGCATCCTCTTAACATTTCGGCACTTGTAACGTAGGTTAACTTCTGTTCTAATTTTTCAATATACAGGTACCTAAACAAGTTTTTTAATAGAACTAATACTTTTCTTGGAGTGTATATTGCCTTTCAATTGAGTCAGAATAGTAGGCCGGTGATCAGTCAATAACTTTATGTTTTGAGTTAACCACCAACGCAAATTATAAAAAAAAAATTACTTTGCATCTATATGTTTGTCTGTAGTGTCATAGCTCATAAAGGAATATACCAATTTTAATGCAGTTTTTTGGTTGAAAAGCGTACATAATCGAGATGGTTTTATAGCTGTATTATTTTTTGTATCGGGGCTTATTTCATATATTACATTTTATATTTTCCTAGGTTTAGTATGTTATTTGATCGCATAACGATAGTATGATAATTATTTTCTACTGAAACTTTAATTATACTAAAATAACTTACCTTAATAATATACGATACAGCTTGAAGATTGGAATACGATTTAAAAAGCAGAATCGGGCCTCCGATAAAAAAACTTCAACCATAAAAACTTTATATTTGTTATAGTGTAAATTTACACATTATATATTTATTTTAACTAAATTCCAAAAAAAGAGGAAGTTTCTATGTACATCTTTTTTTTATGTTTGCCTATATCTTCGTAGTTTATATCAAATATAATATATGTAGTTTTTGTTTTGAAAGTTGTAGTGAAGTGAGCTCTACTTCAAAAGTTTTCCTATATTCACCAAATCAGGTTCTGATGAAGGAGTCTCAGGTTAGTCGAGGAAACTCCGCAAAAATAATACATCGATCTCTTCGAGAGCCTGATTGAGCCAGCTCACGTGTATTGTCGCTCACGGTAGCCACTTTTTTTTTCTACCAAAATAGTCAAATTAAAATATGTTGATGATTTGATGATAAAATCTTATAGATTCCAACAAAATTTAACGGTTTTGAACTGAACCAAAAAATATTCAAGTCATTTCTATTGGTAATTACTTTACAAAAATACTGTTGACACTAAAAATATTTTTAAAATAAAATTGTAAAACATAATTTTCATCTGTGTTTCGGTATACATGACATAATATAATTTTAGGTTTTTATAAACTTAGACCTATTATGCCCAGCCCGATTTCGAAACAGAACGGATAAAAATGTATTTTTTATATAGGTATATCAAATAATTCCTACCGAGAGTAGTTGAAAAAAAAGAAAAGATTTTTCGAGACTTTCAGAGCTGTCGAAAATGTCATCGATGCAACTACACTGACTGTAAAAATTTCTTCACTCAAGCTACTTCCTTCATGTTATAATAAATATTAGCTTAAAGTATCTAACTTAATATACAAATTTTATTTAAATATTTTTGTTTTTATTATTATTTTTACGGTAAGAAATATTAAGAAATGAAATTAAAATTCAATGTTTTACGCGCCATCTATCGTCGAATAGCGGAGATATGTGTACTGAATAAAAATTTTTTCGCTAGTTAATGCATACAACTTTATTTATTAAAATATTCATAGAATTTGTTATCTTTATGTTTTCAAACATATAAATTAATTAAATTGTTCTCGTATAAACTTTCACGCACCTATCTTATCGTGAAAGTAGGTAATAACTGTTTATGTATGTAAAAAATATATTATTTCATATTTAAGTATAATTAAGAAGATAATAATGTTTCAAATTAATTGTTAAATTATAATTAAACTTACATTACAGCTAATGACGACCTCCTCTGGCGAATAATAACTCAAAGAAATAACACCGACGCGCGACGGCCGCAAACGTCGAGGCTTCATTTTTAGATATACGATTTAAACAAATATTTCTATCACGTTCACTAGTCCATATACTCTCTAAGCATGAATCAGTCGAATTTCACTTGTTTTAAATGAATATTCACTTTTTATCAATGTGAGAATCGTAGCACGCAGAATTAATGACTATTCAATATATGAATATGTGAATATCAGAGTCCACTGATTTGATCACTGAATATGTGTACATGTATTAGTTAGTATTCACTAACTTTTTATTGAAATTCACTGATATGTAGTGAATACAGCTTCACTAACGTAATAATTAATGAAAATTTAATTAATTCATATTTAGAGAACAGATATGTAGGTACGTTCTTTTATTTCTTACAACACTTTGATTCAATATCCTATTAAATATGAAAAAGAGTAATTAACAGTAATTCACTAATTCGAAATTGTCACAAGTGTCACTTGCAACCAGTGTAGTGTAGTCCTAATAAAACAATTCATTTCGGTATTTAATAGGAAAAAAGTTTATTCGGGAAAAAAAATGAAAATTAACAATAAAGCTTTTAAGGAAGAGGTAATAAATTAGACATAATATAACAGCAAAATATTTTTTGCATTGCATGCGACAGCTTTTTAACAATTTCCCTCGTCAGTCCTGACTGGCACCAACATTTTAATACCGAATGCTAAAGAATCCATGTTAATGTTATAATAGCTATAGAAAGAAAACAACGATCTTTGTTGTTTTATATTCGTGTTTAAATCGCTTTATCGATTTTATTTTAATAAAGTACAATTAATTAGTCACAACTATATCCTATCCTGGGCAGGGCACATAGCTCGTAGAACTGACGGCCGATGGAGCAAAAACGTTCTCGAGTGGAGACCACATACCAGCAAGCGCTGCGTCGGACGGCCGTCCGGAAAACGGACAGACGACTTGAGAAGAGTAACCGGAAGCTGTTGGATGGGGGCTACTTCGAACCGGTCGCTCTGGATGTCGATGGGGGAGGCCTACGTTCAGCAGTGGACATCTAATGTTAGATATGATGATGATGATGTTAATGATGGTATCCTAAGAAGATATTAAAAATAGTTAATTACTTAAATACTTATAAATATTTAAAAAAAACCTTCGAGATCTCTATATGTCTTTGTCGTGTATCGTCATTTTAGTGTATTTTTATACTCTCTCAGACAATGCGAAATCGCGGTTTATAGCTAGT
The DNA here is from genome assembly GCA_036937285.1 of Euphydryas editha. NCBI lineage: Eukaryota > Metazoa > Arthropoda > Insecta > Lepidoptera > Nymphalidae > Euphydryas > Euphydryas editha. The sequence goes on along the minus strand of JAUPFZ010000007.1, from coordinate 399,367 downwards.
ATAATTAATGTCTTTCCAAGAAATATTGCATATAATACACCGTAGCGGATCTGAGCGTTTAGTGTATCAAAATAAAAGTATCCCGGTGTAACCTCGGCGAGCGCCGCGAGGCAGGACACCTGACGTTGATCAAACTCGCGGCCTGCGACTCGTGTGTCCGACGATTATGACCGTAAAACATTATATACATACCTTAATTATTACCTATAAATCTCCCGGGACTCTTTACTTGGCGTAACTTTAAAAATTTAACACAGAAAATTAATTTAATAATTGCGCTTCGACAGAAATACTTTAATATTGTATTAAATAAAATATATAGGTAATTCGTTTTCTAAGTGTTTATTTATTTAATTCGCAATAAATATTCTCATCTCTGACGTTATTTTATGATAATATTATTTACGTCTTTTGTTTTTCAACATAAAACAGTTAAGTTCCATTCTTTAATGGTATTTTCTTATCCCAATTCATTCAGAATCTGTAACCTACTCGTAACAAAAAAAAAAACTGGACTAATTCCTATTCATACATATAATAAAAATAAGAAATTTATGGACAACTAGCGGCCCGCCCCAGCTGCGCCCGGGGTATGTATATATATTCCTAAACTATCCTCAATAATCACTCTATCTGTTAGTGAAAACCTCATGAAAATCCGTGCAGTAGTTTTTGAATTTATCACGAACAGATAGACAGACAGACACGGCGGAGGACTTATTTTAATATAATAATTATAAAGTGATACAGTGCCATGAAGCTACTCAAGTAGATTAGTGAATATACCTACAGGAAAAAGCAACCCTTAAAACCAGTCTGCAGTGCGTATCTTTTGTGTTTGTTTAAGATAAATATTGTAATTGAAAACAAAACAAAACTCTTAAAAGCACTATAGAACCAACTATCGTTTATGTTCCATTTAATGCAACTATACAACTCATTTTTGGTACACAGTTATTATATTGTCCAAGTAAGAAATGAAGCAGTTCTGATTTCAAAAACCAAAACAGACAACCCCAAACTAAAACGGCTGTGAGAAAGAAGGTAGACTTCGTCCGGTGACCGTTGGGAAGCGAAATAGAAAAAAAAAAGTAAAAACAACGGTTTTTAAAAAAAGCGACCCATGTGCGTCTAATTTTATTCCTCTGTTCACTGGATATGAAATATATGCAAATTTATGCGTTGCGTCGATATGCGAGGTTATCTGTTGCCATCGATGTGGGGCGATATACAATTTTTGTACCGACCTATTTAAAAAAAAACATATTAGACTTCTAAGCTACCACTATTAAGGTAAATGCGTAATGGTAAGTTCGAGGGTGTTTTTTTTTTTTGCACATTCTGTATTTTATTTATCGCAGGCAATTATGAGTACTCTCTTGTACCTATATGGTGTTTTGACGGTTAAATTTTTTTCTTACTTTATTTAAATTGTTAGTAAATTTGTGTTTTATGAAATTTCTATTTATTGTGCAACTATTCAAATTGGTCTATTATCTATTGATATGTATTTTAAGTGCCAAAACATTAAATTATTTCGTCAGTAATCAGACATATTATACATAATATATTACAACTTATGGTAAAAGTATTACAATAAAATGATGTCGCCTGTTTTAGCTGATCTGTAGAAACTAATTGTATATTTTTGCCTCTAAATTGTAAATATTTCATATTATGTTTGTATCAAACAAAAACCGAAAACGTTCTACAAGGTAAAATATTTTTTAAGAATTCTAATTTGTTTTGATTTACGAAGAATTTCGTCGTAAATATATTTATTATTATTTTATCCCTAATTTTCCAACTTAGCATAAAGAAATAGCTTCTTTCACTCTCTTTATCCTCATCAGTCTCTTTAAGGAAAATTTATAGATTTGAAATCCTTATTCAAATATTGTCAAAAAAAAAACTTTGTTTGCATATTCATCACGAAAGCGAACAAAGTCGCGTGCGAGCGGCTCGTCTCTGATATTTAAATGAGGGTAGAATGATATCGGTACCGCGGACACTCTGAAACTTTTCAATTTACGCAGACATAGAATATATTAAGACGTCAAGATGTAAATTATTTAATGGAAAATTAAAAACAAACGCGAGCGCGAAACGGAAACGAACGGAAACTTTTTAAAAATTAATCAACAATATATTCAAAAACGTCGCGATCGTTCTCGTTCGTCAATTAAAAGTTTGCTTTAGTGATTAAAATTTTTCATTTATACTTTCATAATACGGATACGTTTGAATGTAAAATTTAAATGTTTATATGTAGTATATATATTTTTAATTAATTTTGTTATATTTAAAATAAAAGCAACATTTACAGCAACACCGACAGTACGACGAACAGTTATGATGATCGAAACGTAAAGTAGAGGTAGGTCGTAAAAACTAAATAGATAGATATAACTAAAGATTTGTTATGCGAGTATTTTTATATTATAATTTTTTTCACTGGTACGCCATTGTAAAATCATTACGATACTACTATGACAACATTATAAGAGAATTGAAACTACATACTGATCGACATCTATCTACATCTGCTATTGTAACACGGTTGTGACAGTAAGAGTGACGTCACCTGGATTGAGTAAAGAATGAGAAGGTTAGATATTATAAGTAACTAAAAGTGGAACATGATGAAGCTTATGAAGACCATATTCCTAAGTAATTGAGTATTGAAGTTGGTCCTTAACCCTCTATTGCATACAAATCCATTTTTGGCTGCTAAACTTTAGTAATTTTTTTCTACCTTAATTTTTAGCAAAATTTATAAAATTTCATTAAGGTAATATTAGGGAGGTAGAATTGAAATGAAACGCATTTTTTATTGTCTATGGTCAACGTTGTATATCATTATAACCTCACTTTTTTCCGGTGCGTACCCAAAGTCGTTCTTAGTGAAATTTACCGTAGTTTTGTTGCTGAAAATTAAATAGAAAAGGTAAGAAAATTGTTATTCAAAAATATAAATAATGTTCTACAAAGCCTCTGTTTTTGACCCTTATCACAGTTTATTCAAAATATTTGTTCCATAAACTTAATTTTTACTATTTTCTAGAGCGGCCATTTTTGGCTTCGTATGCAGTTACGATGAAGTAAGCTTGCGCCTAAAATGGCTTCGCATGCATTCATAGTTCTTTTTTTCTATCTTCACAGAATGCTTCCTTCACGCTTTTATGGCACCGCTAACTGCATTAAACCTATTCCTGGTGATGGCTCTCTTAGTAATGATGATTCACTATCTGATTCCGATGATGATGTTCCGCTTTCACGCTTGCGCAACCAAACACGTAAAATACCAATAATTATTCCACCATCCGATACCGATACTTCTGATGACGAAATAGCAGATCCTAGACCTAAAGCTTTAAAACAGAAGCGAGCAGTAAAGGAAAAAATTATCTGGACAGAAGGAAAAATGCCAGCTTATGATGAAAGCAATTTCAAATTTAGTGGTAGCCTGGAATTGCCAAAGCTTACTCAAGAATTAGAATCACCTGCCGAATTTTTCCAATTTTTTTTTCACAGAAGATTTGATAACATTTATCACAGAACAGTCAATTCTGAAATCTACTCAGGTCAATGTTAACAAGCCAGTAAATGTCACAAACACTGAGCAATTTATAGGTATTGTTATCTTCACCTCATTAGTCCACTTACCATCTACACGGATGTATTGGTCCAACAATATTGGTCAGCATCAAGTCAATTCAATAATGACATGTAATAGGTTTGAAATGATAAAACGGCATCTTCATTTCAATAATAATAATGATTTCAAGCCAGCCGGTACACCAGGTCATGACAAACTGTTTAAAATTCGGCCTCTTATAAATAAAGTAAGAGAGCGATTACTTTTGATACCCAAAGAGTTTTAGGTATTTGTTGTGCATTTGAAGCCAAAAATGGCAGTCTCATACACAGACGTTATTGCATGGGAAGCCAATTTTGGCTTCTGTTTTTTTTTTCCAAAATTATAAACTTATTTTTTTTTTACTTTGTATTTTGTCTTATAAGCCCTAATAAAACACATTAAAACATAAAGATATTTTTTTTCTTTTTAATTCAATAATTCATGCAATAGAGGGTTAAGTTGAAGTGGTTCAGAACAAGCGGTGACCCGTCTTATGATGTGGGACATCGTAATGTAAACAACAAGAAGTACTCATGTTATAAACCCGTGATATAATACAATTAATTACCAAAATATACAGTTTACAAAATAACTTTGTGTCAACATTCGTAAATCCGTCGCGGATATCAGTTCAGCCACTCGTCGACAGAGGTCGCTACTAATTACGGAAACGGGCCCCTTCGCAATTAGCATAGCCTTTGATTCCGGCTCAAGTGAGCTTTTTTGCTAAATCTCCTTAATTTCTCCGCAAATTTACGAGACACGGAATTTTCGTCGGGAACGTTTCAAAAATCATGAATATGCACATTAGTACAGTCGGGATCCGGCGACACGCCGCGCCGCGCCGCGCCGCTCGACTTTCCTAACCTTTGTTGTTTTTATCAAAATATTTACTGAAAAGGTTATTTAAAAACTGAAAATTATTTCTGTTATATATCTCCTCCCTTTTACCTGCGTTTACGGTAATAGTTACCGGCTATATTTATAAGTCACAGCGTAATGTTTGACGGCCTTATATGTTACCGTGTATATAAGATATAATTATTATAGAAGCCGTTGGATGGAGGTTGCTTTGGACCGGTCGCTCTGGAGGTCAATGGGGGAGGCCTACGTTCAGTAGTGGAGATCGAATGGCTGATATGAAGATGATAATGAAACTATAATTATATTATGTTTTATTAATTTTGGTTTAATGGTTTTTGAGGTAACTCTTAAAAAAAGACATACAAAAATTCGATAGACTCGTGATTGATTATTTGTAACAAGTACGAATATAATTATTTACTGTATTTCGATGTGCATGTATACTCGTTACGTCTCGCGATTTTCCCCACGGTAATTTTGTACCCCGTGGGAGTATCAGAGTCAAAAGTAACTTATATGATATTCTTGTTCTTTAGCTATCTACATCATCATTGCTATCGGTTTAGTGGTTTTTACGTGAAACAATAACCGACATCCATATAAGCTTTCACACTTTTAATATTAGCAAGTTAGGTATAGATAAGATATTTCTTTCAATTAATAGTTTTTCTAAACTAAATAACACATGGAATATGATATATTAATCTCGATCTTTTTCAATAATCCAGTCATTTTAGGCATTTTAGGCCCCAATCTGCGGAAAAATTCCTATTGAGCTGAATTTTTGTATACACCTTCATTACGGCGTTGTTATGAAGATGATTTAATTGGCTGACACTAGATATGTAGTTAGTGATTTTAAAACACTTAGGCCCTGTTTCACCAGTTGCTGATAAATTTAACTAACGTCTAGCGGTATTCAACAGATACATGTTTATGATATTTTTTTCTTATCCACGGGCAATCTCTCATCTGCCAGTTGTTTCTAATCGCAACATGTGAATCCTAAAGATTTAGTTTATAAGTTCAAGTAGAACAGGCCCTAAGGGCCTGATTTAACTCCTGCTGATAAAACCTATGAGTAACTTATGTGATAGATATAATTAATCTGCAACCAGTGAAACAGGCCCTTGATTTCGCTAACAGAAATATCTGACAGACAAAGTGGATGTTGATGTTGAAACAGAAAAAAACATAGAAAGCAGGCGACGCGTTGTCGCACTGGGCACAGCAACTGGCTGATGCGCTAGCGGTCGCGGATTCGATCCCCGCTCAAGACAAATATTTGTATAGCCCATACGGATATTTGTCGTGGTCTGGGCTTTTGTGCTTATGTGTTGTGTGTGTTTCCGGACCCCCGACACAGGGTTCACATCCTACTGGGGGCCGTTGAGTGGGAGACGTTTATTTATTTATCAGAGAGCTATCTGTTACTTTGTCAGCAAACAGCAAAATTAGTCCTAAGAGTATTTTTGTGTAATAAAAACTTCCTACAAGCTTTTCTTTTTTTCATACAAAAAAAGGTTATTTTACAAACAAAAAGTATTTAGCAAAATCTCCCTAAATAGTGGTTTTTGTGGCGACAATGCAAATTCGAAGACATTAGCGTGTAAAGATAAGAAATAGGATTAAACGACTTATTGTGGAGGCGGGCTCGCAGCATTCGCGGAGTTAATTACTCGCAGATACTTCTCTGATGGTACATAAGGGAAAATTTGTTAAATACAATCGAAAACTTTATATAACTTTATATACTATGTAATTATATTTCTAATTTCGACACTGATATCGTAAATTAAAATCATAAATTCTTTTTAACAAACTGACGATGATTGTTTGATAACATAAACCCATACTAAAGTCTTAAAAATTATATGTTAATTGAAGAAAAGTTTTTTAAAAATTTTAAAAATTAATCATGATAGGAATAACAGGAGGTTTCTCATAGAAAAATCTCAGTTATGGAATATGAATCCGTGGAATTTTTATTAATTACGTTAGTGAAGCTCTATTCACTACATATCAGTGAATTTCAATAACAAATTAGTTAATATTCATTAATATACATACAAATATTCAATAATCAAATCAGTGGACTCTAATATTCACATATTCATACATTGAATAGTCACTAATTCTGGTACGATTCTCACATTAATAAAAAGTGAATAGTCACTTAGAATTAGTGAAATTCAACTGATTCATGTTTAATGAGTACATAGAACTATTTTGTCATTAAATGCTTTCAGTAAAATAATAATTTATATTCAAAAACAAATAAACCAAGTAAGAATAAAATCATACAAAAACAAAATAAACAAAACATAACATTCAAACAAACATATAAAAATTTCATCATCCCATAGTGCTCATAGAGATTCAATTCGAAGAACTTATCAATAACCAAAAAAAAATACCATCGATATAATACGTCGATAATAATAAAACATAACGGTCAGATCGGACTATATAAATTTTCCTTTATTTTTCCTCTCGGTCAGGGTGCATATTGAGTGTGGGGTGCGTCTAATTCCGCAGATAGATCGGCCGCGGCTACATGTTCTATTGTTGCTAATACGTCAACCATTCGTTTTCGTTTCGTTTGTTCGGTTCCGTTTTCTTTGTTGTAAACTAGCTCTTGCACGCGACTTTGTATGAGAATAATAGAATTCAAAACTATCGCAATCTCTATCTCATCTAATTATAATTTATTAATCAATGATTACACAACAAATTTTAGTTTTAATGAAAAGAATATTTTGTATCTATTGTCATTAGATAACTTCTGTATTTTAATAATTTAATGTAATATATTATTTTTTCTTCATTACCACTCATTCAAGAAAAAATTTTAAATTTATAAATTATAATAACATAGTATTTAGCTTCAAACGTCTTTTTATCGATGTTGTAATATTCAACTACTCTCTAAACACAAATCGGTGGAATTTTAATTAATTACGTTAGTGAAGCTATATTAACTATATATCAGTGAATTTCAATTCTTTTTTATTTTTTCTTTTTATGTTAGTTGGATAGGCAAACTGGCAGACGTTCCACCTGATGGTAAGTGCTTGACGTCGCCCATGAACATAAATCAGTTTACCTGGAACTAGCTCAGGCAACTCATTTATGTATTTCCTATCCAGAGACATAAGGTGTGAAGGTCTCGGTGCCAGTCATTACACTGCCTGTCTTGCCCTTCTCTCCGAAACACAGCGAAGCTGTTTCACGAGAGAAACAAGCAAGATGGTGGTACCCATGCAGCCGGGAGCACGGCACAGTGCAACCCTCCCACCGGTTAAATAATAAATTAGCGGTTCAATTATAAATTAGCGAATACTCTAGAATACACATACACATATTCAATGATTAAATTAGTGGACTCTGATATTCACATATTCACACATTGAATATTCACTAATTCTGCGTGGTACGATTCTCACGTGGATAAAACTTAATAGTCACTTAAAATTAGTGAAATTCCACTGATTCATATTTAGAGTACCTACATCAATATTCTATTAATTTTTAACTGTTACATACATACATTTAGTGTAAATAGAGATCATACCTATAGATTGTTTTTTAATAATTGTATTCGGGTACCGTACGACAGATGTGTTTTTGTTCTATCAACGAGACCATTTATTATCTTTCACAATATTGTGAAATAAACATTAGAAGAGGATCACGCTTTGATCGGCCGAGCGAGATCCCGCTCCTGACGTCAATATACCCATCTGAAGGAAACTATCCGTGTCTGAATACATGCATTTTTATTGAACTTCGACTGAAATACGGATATTTAATATTAATGTATAGAAAGCAAATATTTCTCAATAAAACGTTTAGGATTCGTATAATAATAGCTTTGTTATTTAGAAAATTATTTGTAGCTATTATTTTTTTTAAACGGTTACGTGAAACATTCAAATTAAAATAAACATTCTTAGTTTTTTTATAGACAAAGTAAACATAACGTGACATAATTATGATATTATTATTAATTATTAAAATTTGCTGTAGTTATAAAATAGTTTTTAAAAAGTACGAATATACCTAATTATTTTCTTTTATTTTTTCGCTACGAAGTCGTCTTCAGAATAAAGCGAACGATCTAATTAGAAAAACGGAGTGCTGACTAAGAAAAGAATACCTACATCTCCCCAGTTTTCTTTATCAAGCCATTCTTTCACTAATCTCCCGAATCTTCGTACTGTTGCCAAATTTTCTCAAGAAAACCTCGGCTTCATTACAGCAGGTCATCAGTATGCATAATTAATGTTACCCCGCCATCTAGCGGCGCACGGCTGAACTAAATAATCGTGAAATACTCAAGATTGATTACACGCCAAGGCTAAGTAATGGCCGACCCAATGATTCGAATATTTTTATTTAAATGTTTGTTTGTATCGTTAATATTTAACGCTTAGTAATTGCAAATATAACAAAAAAATGCTATAAAATTTATTTATCTTGTATATTAAAATATATTGCTAAGTGTTTTAGTTCAATTTAAAATATAAAATAATAAGCACTATTAGGCATTTTAATTCCAATTTCAGTGGTCGTTTTTATTGAATAAGAAGTATCAGTAACCGCATTGTACATTAAAATAAAATTGTCATTTTTAATTATTTAATTATGGTGATTACATTAATACAGTCCTAATAGTTTGTGGCAGTATGTCGGCTTTTGCCTTCATTTTTTATTCCTTTTATAACTTCTAGTATAAGCCAACTAGTTATATAACAGACATTAACAGAGTACCTTATCCCCAAGAAACATAATTAAATCACGAATTTATCATAACGACGACATAACCGCGGCTATTACTCCAATGTTGCTACATTGTCTCCCTTAAACTTTACCAGAGGTACCGTCACAAGACAGTCATCATAAATGACGTATTACCCTACCACTTTCGAAATAAGGTTGAAAATATAGCAGCTGGCGATGAAACGTTCGCAACATAATTTGTTACGTTATACGTAAGGGGTCTATAAGTAACAGGCAAGAGATGTCGCTAGTAGTCGATTTATCACCGCTCTCCTGACAAGTGGCCTGTCCGTCGCAGACTCCAAGAAGATGCTTTTTACTACCCACCTACAGTTTTGGGATTAGGGCCGCATAATTTTCGCGGCAAGTGTATAAAACTGTCTCTAACTGACTCTCTTCGGTATCACATTTGAATTGATAATTGCATTTAATATTTTGGTAGTTTTACTATCCGTATATAAGATTTAGTTCTACCCCCGTTATTTGGCTGAGAATTATACGAAAAATTAACAATTTTTTTTTAACTGTTCATTTACAAAATTTATGCCTTCTTCACGCTTTATGTAAATTATCTGCACAAATAACTTTTATACATAAAATCCAGGCTTTGTTTATTCTTAACCGTAATTACGTTGACTACTTAAAATACGTAAATTATTAAAAAATCTGAAACAAAACACGACGATGACTTTTTGAAGAAATACAACCTCCTTAAAATTTGTTGTCAGCTGTACGTGTTCGCAGATCATTTCCTTTTGGATATAAAATTTTCACGCGCATCAGTTTTAATTTTTCTAAGTGGACACTTGAAGGTTTTATTAAAATGATATGTCCTTAATATAAATATTTCAGTTGATTTAGTTTATCGTGATGTTGTGTCTGTATTTAACTGTTTATTTTAAAATTGACCAACGTCTTTGATGAACGTCCGAAATAATAAAACAAATCCTTTGAAGCCATATACCTACACGTCATCTTAAGATACGCAACGAGGACTTGCGACCGTTGCCAGTAATCTATCTATTTATTAATTTATTCATTTGGCTAAATAGCTTTAAATAATGCCAAACGAATATAGATGATTTCGCCAATGTCGCGTAGAATGGATTAATCAATTTATCTCTTATACTGCTTACTGACAGATTTCTGGCATAATTCGTATGTGGTCGATTTTAGAATAATTTATGTCAAAATTCTATCCTAGATTAGAAAATCAGAGATGATAAATCATTAAGACCGGCCGTTAGCGGATCTCCATCAAGTGTTTTACGAGTATAAACTTGAAAGAATCAGGAACAATTCTGGCCCTACCGGGTACTTTTCCGTCATAATCATAGTGCCTTTTTTGTTATTTCTGAGAAACCTAATAAATCTTACAATGTTCTGGTCAAAAAAAATTGCGAACTCGTATTTAATAAATTATAATAAAAAAATCGCAAATAAAGAGTCCTTCACATGTAGATCTAGATAGTGTGGTCGTTATATGTGAAGAAAGAGCTTTAAAGTGTTTCAGTTCCAACCCTACTGTCAGCTTAGAAACGTCTAGATATCAAATGCAGACCACACAAAGAGACTATGACGAATAGGATGTCGGCGGTGGAATAGAAATGACGTTTGTGGATATGTATGACTCAGTCGCAAGACTTCGAGACGACTCGACAGTCGCAAGTTACCAAAAAAAAAAGAAGATACGTCTCTTACATAATAATATGTATCACGTTGTCAATGCTTCAATCAATGCTTCATATCTGATATAAATTTAGTTAGTAACCCCTACAAAATAAAATAAATTCATGTCCGAAAAATTATAAGTTTATCTAGATAATAATATAATAATGTAGGTAATATGTGTAAATAATTATTTTTAAATTGCATTGTAAAAGTGTATACTTAATACTGCCATCTATTTAAAATACATGGAAATAAATACGAGAATTTTTGATCGTATCTTGTCGTGCTCGATCGCTTTTTGTCGTACACGTCGCTCTCATCGGACAACAGGCGATCGTGTTTATTTAATAAATGTAAAAATATGTAATTTTTATTAATAATACATTCGACCAACATTTTAAACAGTTTAAACAAAAAAATATTATTGATGTATTTGTTATAAATGAGAAAAATCTATTTTTATTTTTATTGTTTCTATTAATAACGTTTTAAATTGTACTTATCTCCACCTATCAATGTAAATTTTATTATAAAACTAAAGGAATTTTTTCTTCGTTTGTTTGTTTTAACTTTCCAATATCAGAATTAGTAGATGTTTTAGAAATTCTTTTTTCATTCAATATCGTTAGTCATTGAGCAATGTAATTAATAAGTGTTAGTACAACTGCACGTTCTAGTTCTTGAATATTCATCAAAGTTTAATTACAATGAACCGTTTCAGTTGTAAAACAAACGCTCTGTCGAGTATGTTATGATTTTGTAGAACTGAAACATTAATTTTTTGAATGAGCCACCGTTATATATGTAGTAAATAATTAGATTTTCGCATTTTATTGAAATAAAAACAACCTTCCACGATAACGTTGAAATTACGGGAATTACAAAATAATAATCGCTTTAAGTCCTGTTGAAAATAAACTGTTGTTTAAAAAGTGGTGTACAATAAAGTTTAAATAAATAAATGTTATTCTGTATTGTCTTCGATTTAATAGTCCTTACGTGAACGAGTAAAATCATCCTCAGAAACATATAGAATACAACAAATAGAATTTAACTAAAACAGGACAACAAATGGGTACTAGTTTGTTTGAAACGAATTTTCACTTAAAGCGATCGGTTCAAACAATGTGGTTAGATGAAAGCTTGCGGTTTTTCCATGACTATTCATGCCCCTTGGAAACCTTCAGGAGAGACTTCAGCACACCTCGGTTTCGTTCAAACTATCGTACTGCGGGACAACTGGGTAACTGACATTAAAAATTTATTATAATTTTTCTTTAGAGTAACAAATTCATTCATATTGTTTTACAATACTAAATTGAAAACTTCGCTACATTATAAAGAAAATTTTGTAAATACAAATTATTTTTATATTTATGGAAGAAAATATGAGCTGCTGTCATTACTAAATAGCGATTCTTCATTCAAACCACTATTTATCATTCGTAATAATTATTCTATTACAATTACAACAATTTAGATAGTTAAAAACAAAAGTTTAACATTTTTGTACAATTAACTCTTTACCAAAAGTCTTTCGTTGCCTTTTTCTTACATTATCTTATATACTTAATTATTATTTCTTAATAAAAATCATTGTCTGTATCATTAACTATATTTTAAATATAAAAAAAGTTTCAATTCTAAACCCACGTACCCACTCATCTCCTACAATCGTAGCGAGGTCGATCCGCGGCAATGAGATGCTGTGACCTCAGCAAATCGCGACTCCTCCTACATTATCATTCCTCCCCCCATTACTGTAATTGCTACGTCGAGTATTAATTAACTTTATCGGACGACTCGACCGGAAGATGCTTTATTTTACTGTCCTGCGGTTAATAAAACTGGAGTGGACTCCGTGTTATTGTCTCGAGAGTGGAATGACAATGTTATGTGTGTGTGAGTGTGTACTGTAAGAGTGGTCCCAAATAATGGGATTACATTATGTGTTTAGCTTATGTATGTGCGTATATATGTATATGTATTGTTCTTTAAGTATTTACACACTGTTATACAAAGAGTTCTTTTAAATGAATGCTGAGATAATCCAGTGGACAGAGCAAGTTAATCGATATTAGAATGTCACGGATTCCAATCCAGGCATAACATTTATCAAAAATTCGTTATATAGTGTAACGAATTTTTAATATTTGCAGAATATACAAGTTATTTACTCCAATTTAATGAATTTTGTCAACTAAGATCCTTAATATAACGTATCCTATTGATTATTTCCACTTAATTCCACTTTCGTACCTTGTTAAAACGAATCATAGTCCAACCTAACCTCTATATAACAAACCTCATTATAATGAATTACCTGGTATAACGAATATTTTCGAATTCTCTTCAGTTTCGTTATATCGAGGTTGCACTGTATGTATATATATATATATATATATATATATATATATATATAATCTTGCAATTTTTACGACATATTTTTGTCGTTAAGAATTCTAGATTGTATTATTATTGTATTCCTATAATTTTCCTTTATTCACAACTTTCTAAATTCGGTATTTCGTATCATAATATTTAATTACTTAATGACCCATTAAATATACTTGTATATAACCTAAGGCCTTCAACTGCTGCTTAAGGTTTGTCCTAATTTTCGGTTTTCCTAAACCGTCTGTATTAAAGCATACAAAAAATAAATAAAATTTATCGAAAAAATTACGATTTTGCGTGAAATAAATAAATGAAAATTGATTATTATATGAACTGAATCTGTCTGTAAACGTCCTAGGTACCTACTGCTGTGCAAAGGCCTGTTTTGCATATAGAAGGGTTGGAGCTTAATCCTTCTCGCTGCTTCACTGCGGGTTGGCGGATAATTTCCCTACAATGACTAGGTAACGATCGCTATCAGGTATCTATGGTAACAACCGGGAACGACGGTTTTACGTGCTTTCCGAGGCACGGTCAGAAACAAATATTTGTATAATAATAAAATGGTAGGAAAGTCAAAACTGTACATTGATTTTTTTTTTTAAAGAATACTTAGGGTGTGATCAACAATCGATGCGGAAGCCAAATATAGTTTTTTAGAATTTTTGTCTGTTTGTCTGTATGTATGTCCGGGATAAACTCAAAAAGTGTTACATTGATTTACTTCAAATTAGGCACGAATATTATTAAGAAGTCGGGTCAACATATAGGCTACATATTATCACGCTATCACCTACGGGGAACGAGCAGAGAACCTTTATTACTTCAACGCATTCTGTAACAACGTGTAATCTAATAGCGTTCACGCAGACAACGTCGCGGGCAGCAGCTACTATTTGTATAAATATAAATATCTGCCCCGAGAGGGAATCGAACCTGTGACCACCGTCGGCACCAGAACGGTGATCGATTAATAGCAATTATTTGACTTAATAAATACGTTTCAAACAGAATTTGTACTGTGTCGTAACTTTAATCAAAGCCAAGATAGAAATATATCTATCTATTTTTCCCAACAAAATAAAAAGAAAATAACTCGAGGCCTTCCTTGAAGTATATAGAAGAAGGTAGTATTTGTTCAGCTCAGTATATAGAAGCTATGTACTGGAGGCGGCGCGAACAAACCGCGCCAATGTTCTTTAAGATAACGATAGGGTCGACACTGTACTACGTTAACTCTTTACTAGCAATTCGCCCCAACTTCTCTCGAGTGTAATACGATACAAAGATAGTAAGACAACGGTAACTATATGATACAACGGTATAACTTTATAGAAATATAAGAATATATAATGTTTGTTATTTATTTAATGTAAGCCGAGAAATTGTGAACCAGTACAAGAGTGCCATCTCTTATTTGAAATTATTTTAAAAAGTCTAACAATAACATTACTTAATACATGTTGATTGATGTTGTTTATCATTAAGTGAAGTTATACAATTTAACAATTTGTAACGGATGAATGGTTAAGTGACGACGTTTAAAGTATAACTGTGACATATACATACCAAATTCTTATGAATCTACATTTTGGATGATTCAATGTAAAAACGATTAAGCTTTGTTTGTATGTAACTGTCAAAGTGTGTAAAACATTATATAAAAAAGCACACACACATCCACAATATTCTACACATTTAATTATCACGAAATGCATTTTACTGCATCAAATAAATCAAATAAAACATAGAGTAACGATATGATATAATTTATGAAAACGATACTTTTCGCAAGACTCCCGTCCCTAACGAGCGGACACCTCCCCCGCTGTAAAAGAAAACACCCCCTCTCCACACCCCTCCGCCCCCCACCGACCCTAAGAACACTCCACAACGATTGTTCATGTATGAATTCAGCACATTAGGAGTCAAGTAGGATAAAAACAGGACGAGGAGAAAGCTTTGAAAAATATACCGAGCATCGTCCGTTCTGTTCTACCTTTTTATTTCGATTTCGTAAAAATAAAGGGATGTAAAAATGTAAAAATAGAGGACAGATGTCCGTCAAACGGGATAAGATCTGCTGACGTTCGGAATTCGGATTGATGTATGTGGGTTAATACCTTTTTATACGGAGTTCACTTCTGACTAGAACGGGAATACGAAATTTCGAGACGACCGTATCCTAACGCCTTATTTTTGTTTTAAGTTTTTGTAAATCTATATAAATAAAATGATTGGATTCAATTATCTGTTGGAATTGTCTTCTAAGTTTCATTTTTAAAATGCTTGGCCCTTATAAAAATCAAAATAATAAATCCTATATGACTTGTTAAATTGTATTTCACGTAAAAATTATAAACGATAAATAACAAAAAAAAAAGAACAAGTTCTAAATTCTGATAAAAATAACCAGAAAATCATTATTCCAATATTACCTACCTACTTAAAATTCGATCAATATGAATAATGGAGTACCTTTAACACAAAAAAGTTGTAAACAAAATAAACATTTTATGAAAAATTTATCGTTCAAAAACTAATCAGAACTAAGTTAAGTATATCACCGCATTCGACTTAGAATGAAGACATAAACGCACACGGAGCCACGATAAAAGCTTCTACCGTTTTTCGTACCTAATTAGGCGGATTCGTATAACCTGAGTGCGAGGGCGGTGTGGTAATGTATCTCTCTAGTTCTCTGTGAATTATGTTTACCACGCCGTGTACATTTTATTAAACTCTTGTTTTGAAACGATGGAATGTTTGATGATATTTTGGTAAAAAATAATACGATAAATTATATCTTGGATGTTTAAACTCGTATTAATATTATGAAAGATGATTAGGAAATAATAATAGGATTCTAAAATATAATTGTAATATAAAATTATAAGTGACAATTCCATTTCTAATTGTTTTAATGTGTTTATATTAATTTAAAATTTATTATATAAATATAATAAACTTGTATGATGTAGAATCAGCAAGTTGCAGTGCAGCGGGCTGGTTGCAGGACCGATGGCTGCTGGAGCAGACGTGTCCTGGAGTGGAGACCGCAGTTTAGGGCGCCCTCCAGCCCGCTGGACCGACGACTTACGCAAGGTCGCCGTCGGAAGTTTGATGAGAATTACGGATAACCAGGATAATTGGCGCAAACTTGGGGAGACATATGTCCAGCAGTGGACTACAATAAGCTGAATCGAGTGAAGCGTATGATTTTAATCTACGAGTCAAAGAATTATTTTTCTTTTGTTTTAAGTTATTATATTTAAATATTATTAATAGTCATTAAGCGTTTATTGGAGGGGGGGGGGGGGCTACGTTCAACAGTGGAATTCCAACGGCTTATATGATGATGATGAAGCGTTTATTATCTGCACAGAGAAGTATCAGTATTTTCGTTTTTCGTCTATATGATATGGTCTAGTGATAAAACACTTGAATATACACCAGATGGTCGCGTTTTCAATCTAGACTGGCATCGATGAATTTTAAAGTGCTAAAGGCCCTTGCCAGATAAGCCGGGAAAAAATGCCCCCAAAGCAATCGGGCTAATTTTTTTTTCTGAAATACCTTATACTGTGGACAACATCTCAGCCCAGTTTCAACTCTGAAATATCACGCGTTTTTGAGTAAAAAAAAAGTTTTTTTTTTTTGAAATCCATTTTTCTCCGAATCTACTTGACAATATTTAAAAAAATGTTTATGGGTTTTAAGATATCACTAACAAGTATTCCTAGAAAAATTCGCTCGATAATCGGGTAAGTTGGTCATAGGTAAAAATGCAATTATATTTAAAAAAAATTTTTTTTAAGCCAAAAACGTATGGTACACCTTAGTTTTTTTTTTCACGAATTACTCTAATATTGATCTACAACATATATTTTTTTAAGATTTTTAAAAATATTAGACGATAGTTAAAAAAAATTAAATATAAAAAAAAATTTTTGCCTTAAATTCCTTAAGTAGGTACAGTCATGTAATTTTTTTATACATTATCTCTTCGTCTCAGTTTACAAAATATATTTTTTTCATACTTTAAAAAAATATTAGATGATTGCAAGGATCATTAAACTTGTTTTTTAATCAATTTTTTCAACTTGTTTGTACTTAATTTTTTTCTTCTAGAGTCATTATTTATTGCTCTGCTCTTGAATAATTATATTATACATATCTTTAACAATATTAAATCTTTTAAACAACAATAATAAATAAACAATCAATTAATTATCATCATCACTATCTTCATGGATTACAAAAGTAATACTTTCTGTGTTGAATGAACGACTCAATTTTTATGCAGGTCTAGGAATTTTTGAAAGGTATCGGCCATATGATAAATGATAAATAATTGCTAAAATAATAAAAATAAAAATGATAATAATAATAAAGTTCGTAATTACAATATTATATAACAATTTGTGGATAGAGAAGTATTATTTTTGCCTAAACATTAAAAACAATTGCAGAGTGATTGACATAAATCATATTAGACGCCACTGAAAACTTTTGAAGACTTAACAAGCTGACAAACCTGAAGTAAGTAAATGATTCAATATGACAATGATAATGACAAAGTGAGCTGATGAGTTTGCCTGGCAGGTAGCATTGCAAGCAGAGACGGGAAAATTCAATCTGGCACAATTTTTCGAGTAACAAGAATTTTTGGAATTTCGTTGTTTGAAAGATTTAATATTGAAATGAAATGAAATGAAATGAAAATATTTATTTCATCATAAGGTGATTTTACACACTTAACGAATGTAAAAAAAAAAAACATTTAAAACAAATACTTCAAATTATTACAAGTTAATGTCTCGGTAGACATAACATTACTATTATATTATATTATAAATATACTGTTAAATAAAAGGTAAAAGACCCAGTTATTGATATTGGCCTAGTTATTGACACTTGCAATTTTATTTTAATTAAAAAAAATACATTAATAAATATATTTTTTGAATTATTTTTAAGATAATTGATTTTTTGAGAACATTTTATTTTTTTAATTAGAATAAAATTGCAAGTGTCAAACAACTAGGCCAGTTTCAATAACTGGGTCCTTTACCTTATGTATAAAATATTTATTCAAGAGCAGAGCAATAAATAATGACTCTAGAAAAAAAAAATTAAGTACAAACAAGTTGAAAAAATTGATTAAAAAACAAGTTTAATGATCCTTGCAATCATCTAATATTTTTTTAAAGTATGAAAAAAATATATTTTGTAAACTGAGACGAAGAGATAATGTATAAAAAAATTACATGACTACATACCTACACCACCACAACATACCTACTTAAGGAATTTAAGGCAAAAAAATTTTTTTTTTATATTTAATTTTTTTTAACTATCGTCTAATATTTTTAAAAATCTTTAAAAAATATATGTTGTAGATCAATATTAGAGTAATTCGTGAAAAAAAAAACTAAGGTGTACCATACGTTTTTGGCTTAAAAAAATTTTTTTTTTAAATATAATTGCATTTTTACCTATGACCAACTTACCCGATTATCGAGCGAATTTTTCTAGGAATACTAGTTAGTGATATCTTAAAACCCATAAACATTTTTTTAAATATTGTCAAGTAGATTCGGAGAAAAATGGATTTCAAAAAAAAAAAAAACTTTTTTTTTTTACTCAAAAACGCGTGATATTTCAGAGTTGAAACTGGGCTGAGATGTTGTCCACAGTATAAGGTATTTCAGAAAAAAAAATTAGCCCGATTGCTTTGGGGGCATTTTATCCCGGCTTATCTGGCGAGGGCCTTTATCTTTAAAAATCAAAAAAACAAGGTGACAAAATCTACATGTTTTTATAGTAATTCTGAGTCATGAAGAGGTATATCCGACGACCGAAACTTGGACAATGGACAGACACAGCGTGGTGTATTCACTATGTACATATGTCAAGTATTCGTTCTTTTAAAATAAATTTCTTATAATTTATTTTTTAATTACATTTTGAATTTTCATGGTAACATATTAACGAATATAAGTGACACGCCTTATTATCATTAAAATTATTTAATGTTTTATAAACATTTTCCTTTACAATTTTTTTTCAAATTTCAGATTTAAATTTGGAAAGTGATCAATGTTGACTGACCGACTGATTGATTATCGCTGAGCGCAAGATATTGGAACTTTATACACGAAATTTGGCCAGTAGGATACTGTTATATATTTCTAAATTTAACCTCGAAGATGGTAAAACGTGGGATCAAAGTTTATATTGGAAACAGGTAATTTTTAAAGTTAGAAGTGTAAATTTTTTATGGCTTTTATTTGGTAATAAATAGTCACAACTCCTTTAACGTTTCGTTGAAAGTTCCTACATGACAAAACCCACTAGCAACGACTTCTATATACAAAGCTATAGTGATGAAGAGCTTTACAACAATACTATGATTGTTAAGTCACAAAGTATCGGAATAATCTCTTATAATTCGGTTATTTCAGTCGGAGGGCTGAGGGCGGAGGGCATGAATATGGAGGCCGGTAATGAAAGAAAAGAGAGGTGTTAATCTTAAAACTTGGGTGAGTTTTAATTAATACAATCAAAACAAACAGCGGGGCTCAACGGCTTATATCGGACAGGGAAGGACTTACACTCTATTTTAATAACATTTATTCGTGTAATCTTTTTTTTAAATTATTCTTAAAATTATAGTTATATGTAATTCGAATTAATTAATATATAATTATACTCGTACTATCTTGTGTCTGTTTGTGCAAATATCTTTATTAAATTGTAATTATAATACGAAAATAAATAATAACAAAGTAGTATTGAATAACATAATTATATTATAATTTAAAAAATATAACGATATTAAAATTTAACATGAAAAGTCACTTATTACATATGGTACAACTTAAATTTAATTTTATAATAGTTAATAATATTTATTAATATATTAGACTCAAATGTTATATAATTTTCAATTCTACCGTTCACATTAAAAATTTAAACGTATTTACGGTCTTACACTCTAATAAAACCTATTGTAAATAATAATATTTTTATCGTAATACTTCAAGTGCGTCCCCGTCCGTCCGTCTCAAGTAGCGTCCCTCAAGTCATTCATTAACCGCGGAATTTTATTAAAAATCTCACCTATTAATCTCTCGACGTTAACTTATTTTCACATTTACTTCTCGTCCAACTCTTTAAAATCTCTTAAATAATGAAGACGTATAAAGTTTATCTTGCAACTTACGTGGAAAATGCCTATTTTGATAGTTCGATATGCCTAAAACACAGACTTTCTGGTTTGCTTTTTCCATTCAAAGTTTTTATTTTGTGTTATAATGTGCTTAAAATTTTTAATTAATATTGCGCTGAATTTGCAAAAATAAATTGTAATAACTCGTCATAATATCCTCATAACGTTCACTCGTAAAGACATCAAGGTATGTCGTAAGTTGCGGACCATAACATTACATAAATTACATTAAAATATTTTAATGATACATTCTTTATAATTCAACGTTAAAATTCGAAAATAAATCTGCCTATAAAACACAAAAAAGATAAAAATTCAATAAAGATTTAAATAAGATAGCTTTCGATCTTTTTTCATCGAATCGCCAAAAAACCGACGGCAGCAAGTTCGAAACTAAAAGTCCTCCATGAATACCAAATTCGGCAGACAGACAGTTTAACTCCTGAAATATAGCCAGCGAACGGCTGAAATTTACATGAAACATTTTAATATACCCACCTGCCCTTTTTCTCACGCAATAAAACCACCAAAAAGTTGAATTTGATGCTTCCTTAAACCCGTTACGAGGCTTTAACGCTTCTCACTTCCAAAAGTATATACTTTACGACGTGCTTACCATGATATATTGTGGTACGAGACGTTTAAATACAAAACATGCCTCTGTTCGAGTGTTAATTTATCGTAAAGATGATAATTATTACAAAACGCTGACCCCATTTTTAAGTAAAAGAATTTTCATTATTACAAATGGCTGATGATATAACTGGGTCCATTGGTAATTATATTCATTTTGACAAAAATATCCTTACTTGTAACCTGGGTTTATTTAATGTTCGGATATTAAAATGAACTTATAATTATAATAAATACCATAAGTAACATTAACACATTGCTTTTTTATTTAAGGAAATGAAAAACTGGAAACCGATTAATTATGCCTATGCATTGGCCTCGTATAACTCGAGAGATTTTCGTAGAAAATTCTCGACTTGTCAGCGTCAAAAGGTGACCGAGCTCCACAATCTCCGTCAATGTATGCACATAGATTACACGTAGTGCTCTCAGGTGACACGGCGGCGGCGTCGCGTGAAAATGTGCCAACACTATCAGTTTTAATTTTACTTTATATTTACTTGGTTACGAGAGATGATATCTAAAACAAATTAAAATACTTATTTATAGTAACAGCTCCATTACCAGAAAATTTTGATACTCATATTAGGCATTGTTTAATATCATATTCTTTAGATTATCAGTATAAAGTTTTAAATGACTATACAATTATACATAAATCCCTATGAAGCGATTATCGTATATTTATAAGCGATATTTATCATTTGTATCAATTATCGTTATGTTTTTTTATTTATTTATTACATCAAATACATACTCGTCATATTATATAGTAGATATGTTTATTGTTTACTGTTTTTGTAAAGTAATTTTCCTCTAACTTTTCGTAAACAAAATAATTAAATTTTTATCGATTGAAAAATATTTGTAAACGCCTACTTAATGTATATTTTTACTAAAAATATTTTGAGTGCTTTTTTTTCTGAGATACTTATTTGTTCCTTAAATGTAATAAACTTAAGCGGACTTACGAATTAAAAAAAAATATTTTTTTAAGAATGAAATAGTAATCACTTTTTAATATCTAACTGTTACTGTTTTCAACGAAAGATTTTTTTTTTCAAACGACTTAACTCTTAAAGCCTTAAACTTTTTTTTCGTTTATTTATAACGCAATACTCGAGTTAGTAACATTTAATAAAATTCAGAAAAAAACGAAGTCTTTCACAAGATAGCACAAAAGAATCACCGTTAGAACGGATGAGAGGTTTTCCAAATAATATTTCTAAGGTCACTTAATATTCCCCGCAACCCTTTCTCGGAAAATTAGCAAGCCACAGGTGCCGCGCTGTAAGATTGATCGACAAAAAGATTGACCTGTGCAATACTACCTATAACTTAGATACGTTAATCACCTTTTTATTTCATCAACTAACTATAAACATACATATATATAATACATATTTTTTTATACACACACATGTCATAAACCTGCGTGATTTTTTAATTCTGTTTGTAATAAATAAGTTACATTATTGTTTATTTGATAAATAAAGTAAAATTTAAAATTATTTATTTATTTGTAATATACTTTCTTTATAAATAATATTATATTAATAAAATACTGTCTTTAATAAGTGATATAAATCAAATCATCTTAATTAACATCACCTTAAAAACTCAATGCAAACGCCATTTTTAATAAACGAAGTTAAAAAAAAACTTCGAAACAAACATTTGCACGAAATTCGTAATTACATCAAAGAGGAACAAACAATCCTTGAAGAGACACGGTAATCAAATTGAAACAAAGCGTTCTATCGCGCTGAGCGAGAGCCAATAGCCGAAAAGCAATAGTCCTCACCCGATAGCCCGACGCCAATAGCCGAAAGACGTAGCAGCCGCGCGGCGAAAGCAAACTTTTGCGCGCTTCGTATTCATGGACATTACTTATGCATGCAGCAGCGAAAATATTACAAGATTTTAATGAAAGAAATATTAATTTTAAGGTAAGTTTTCTTTGCGGTCTCGGCGAGGGCTAAATTAAGTTTGGTCTGGCGTAAATACTTGGAGTTTCGAGTCTCCTCTGCGGGAAAATATGCGCGGTTGAATTTTAAATTTAACCTTTGAAAATCGTTAGGTTACGAAAATATTCGGCTAGGGTTTCTTGAGCCATCAAACGCACATATATAATATATAAAAACTTTATAAACACATTTATTTGAAAGAAAATAGCATAAAAAATTAGGAAAATCAAAACACGCCTACAAAATTACATATTCACTTTTTTTTTTACCTAAAACAATAACAGGATAAACATAGACCCTTAGACATTCATATCAATTTTATCGATCCTATCCTATTAATTATTAGAAATGCGAAAGTTTGTCTGTATGTTTGTTACTCTTTCACGCAAAAACTACTGAACGGGCTTAGATGAGAATTTACAGTAACATAGCTTATACATCAGAATAACACACAGGCTACAATTTATAAAGATTTTGCGTAATTTGGGAATAATATAACAGTTTAAAAATATCACATAAAAACGCGTGAACGCCTATTCCACGGCGCTTCCGACCTTCCTTTCGCAAAAATTCTCTAAAGTGTCGACTGGGCAATATTACTGTGCACTTAACGAGCGTGGAGGAACGTTTTTGTATGAGGATCTTTGTTACCGAGCTGTTGTAAGAATTTGATATACGGATAGTCTGAAGCCTGGTGAAGGCTACATAGGCTACTTTCTATCAATACACGTCACAATCACAATATCCCACGCGGGCGAAGCCGCGGGCGGAAGATAGTCATTAATAATGCTAAAGTATCTTGAAACTTGCAAATTATTGAATTTTATGAGCAATTATTAACACTACCACATATTAAAGTAATTATATTTTTTCTTATTATTAAAATATGAACTTACCGTAGGCACACTCTCTAAACATGAATCAGGAATTTTCATTAATCACGTTAGCGGAGCTGTATTCACTACATATCAGTGTATTTCAATAACAAGTTAGTGAATACTGACTAACACACATACAGACATTGAATGATCAAATAATTAGACTCTGATATTCACATATTCATAGGTATATTGAATAGTAAATAATTCTGCGTGGTACGATTCTCACATTAGTCAGAAGTGAATAGTCACTTAAAATTAGTGAAATTCCACTGATTCATGTTTATAGAGCACAATAAAATCCGACGCGATTTAATTTATAGATCAGCATAGACTTTACAAAAATAAATAAATATCATTTCATCAATACTTCCCTATCTAATATTTAATTTACCTTCCACGTACGTAGTATACATAATCGTATACCTAGCTTGTGTTATGTAAGTATTTGAGTATATGCTGTACATGTACGCGGTACAAACAGGAGTTAATCTCGAAGAAAATAACGTCGACGCATTTTATTCAAATCATCGTCGAGAGCAGTTCAAGTGGAAAAAATATGAATATGATTTCCGCGTTTACTCGCAGAACTTTCTCGCGCCAAATGAAGCATATTTCGAGCCATAACACTCGCATTATTCAAAAAAAAAACTTTATAAACCCGGCCATAAAGGAATCGACGCTAATGGTAAAGCTGTACACCGAATGTACATTCTCGGCTACGCGTGCATTGAAAAATGTTAGTTTTTCAGGTGTTCATATAGTTATAATATGTAGATACATACACATAGAAATATTTAACCCTTTCTCATATACAGTGAAGAGGCCTTCGCTCAGCAGTGGCTTGTTTACAGGCTGATACAGTATAGTACAGTACGTGTGTGTAAACACAGTTCACTAAATCTCACAAATTCTTTGATCCATAAACATGTCTATAAACAAAGTTCAGTATTATTTAATATGAAAATATCGCATATTTAATAATATTTTAATAAATTTACATTAACATCAAACTTAATTTTAACGTTAAAATTAAAATATTTTTAGCTAATCTTTGTTAATAAAAAATAAAAAGTAGTTTATCAAAGACAGTCATAAAATGTATGGCGGTCTTTATTCAAAGTGTTTCTTAAGAACACTCGGGGGAGGGAGCACCTTAACTTTTATATACATTTGGCGGCTAAATGAAGTGAGACTGTCTCGCAGATGCTAACGAAACTTATTTTTTATTTTCCCGGGGCTCCCAGGGCTCCCGGGGACGGACGGATTTGCATAAGGACCGGATCAAACGCAGCAGCAACCATTACGTAACGTCAAATTAAAACATCAAATATCATTTTCATTTCATTAGCCAAAAATCTATGTGATGTAATAACGATTTTTCTAGAAACATTTACGTTTTTTTTAGAAAGTAAATGCTAACAATAATACAACCTGTATTGTATTTAAAACCTTTAAAATGGTTATTCATAAATATTATTAATACCCTTTCAAATTTCTAAAATAAAATTATATGTAAGTATATAAGCCGGCTGTTACCTAAAACACATGTATTAAGTTACTTACTTAAAGAGCAGACGACCGTATATGTAATATTAAATATATAAAAAAAATATGTAGATGTAGTAAGTTGATACAGGTTCTAACAGCTAGAGGTAATAATTTGTTAAAGAAATAAGAAAATTTAGTGAGTACTCTGCTAAATAAATTTTTTTAATACTCACTCATGAGTTAAGGGGTTGATTATTTGATCAATTACTTATTGACTTAAAATTTTGCCTGAATTTAATTTTTTATCTTCACAATGTAGCCAACATTGACAGAACAACTCTGAAATAATGGTGAAACTATAGATAATATATGTTTATATTACAATGAAAGTAAATCGAAAAGCAAAATAATTATTAAAAACTTGAGATGACAAGAGTAAGACTAATGAGTTTATCTAAAGTATTTCAAGTTGAAAATCTTCCCCAACTCTCGTAGTAGGTACTCGTGAGGTATTTAATGGGGCGGTTCGAGAGCACGTTGGGTCGCGGTAATGACGCTACAAGCTGCTGAATTAACTAACGAGATCATTACCATTGTTTCATTGTATACCTCATCTTCCTTATTTTTACTAGATGAATATTTGTTTCGACGAAGATGTGTCGCAGTGCTCACAACTCACGGCAGTTACTTGTCTAGGCTACACAGGTGTGTGTCATGGTCTGGTCGTGTGTGGTCTTGTTGTATGTGTGTCCGGATTGGTCGAATTGTAACTTTAACGACTTTATTTATGTTTTACATAATAAATAATATCGACAATTTTTATAACAATTTATTTTACATAAAATGGAAAATTAAGAATCATTCTCCATAGATATATTACAAATAGAAAAAGATCTAAAATGATCTCCCGTGGGAGCTTCTTTGTAGCATAGATCCACAAGACTTTTTTTCTTATAAAGGAAAATATCTGTGTTTCAATATAATATCAGTACCACGGTAAATTAAAAAGACATTAATTAATCATTCAACATCGTTCTGTACATGTATTTTCGTGTGCAAATTAGAGGAAAACAAAGAGTCTGCTTAAAAATAAAAAATCCAACAAATTGATTAAAAACGCGACAGGAGCGCGGCGCGGCCCGGAGCACGAGTACGAGTGCGAGGCAAAATGATTTAGCGCATTCATTTGAATAATTTCAGACTTCGATCCATCTTCGTACGGTGTGATATTCCAACAGAGATGAACACTTCGAAATGCTGTGTATAAATGTCCTAGTTTCTGAAAAAAAAATGGCGATTTGTATAGTATTTAAAGATTTAAAACACTTTGTGTCAAATGTTTTTATCGAATATTTCACTAATACTAATAGAACACAATGATTAATTTTTAGTGTTATTTTTACTTTGAAATAAATATAAACTCAACTTTTATCGTAATATTATTTTGACATTCTATATTTTATTTATTGCAATACAATTGCAAATCCACACTGCAAAATTTACTGTGCATGCCCATTGCAATCCTTCATCGTACATTTAGTAGATTATATATACACTACTCCAGAGCAGTATTAACAATACACAAAAATTTTAACAAAAAACAAAAACCGACTTCAACAGGCGTGATGTTATATTGTGTGATTGTGTAAACAATGCATATATATGTGATTGCAGCAATCGCGGCAGGTTTGTTGTCATTTATCGAAGAGATCCGTTGCATGTCTCCGAAGATCTTCATCAGAACATCACCAAACTGAAACGGGACCACTTCGAAATTAAAAAAAAGGTATAATTAAAAAAAAATACACTTCAAATCTCGCCCAAATTTAAATGGGACCACATGACAAGCACCAGCTATCGTATATAATACACCCAAAAAATACAGTCAAATTGCGAACCTCCTCCTTTTTTGAAGTCGGTAAAAAAATGAAACAAATATATATTATATACTACAAGATATCGTTGCTTATAATAATTATCTCAATTTACCTGTTATCTCAAAGTAGATAAGCACTTGAGATATGTTCGGGGGTGTATTGAATTCAGCAATTTTCCTCGAACATCCATCATTTTGATAAATAAGGGCCAGAGAATCTTGGCTCTTGTTTATGGACCGCGAACGCTTTGCGCGACGTATTGCGTTCCTCTACACCGAAAAATTGATGAGATATAACGTTTTAGTTATTGTCTATATTTATATATAACATTATTATAAAGAGGAAAAAGTAGTTTATTTTTAATTTTTTCGTAATCTAACTGTACAAGTAGTGGGCTGATTTAAACGATTTTTTCACTATTACCTAACGTAAGCTATAATATGTAACTGAACACAACATTCTTTGGATAGGAACTATTTAAATATATAATACTTATAATATTTCCTAAAATAATACTTTCAGTAATCTCTCTTTCACAATAATGTTTTCGTGATAGTTTATTAAAACATTTTACATTATTTTAGTAAAAACAGGACAAGGAGTAGGCATAATAATATAAATAGTTGTAGTCCATTGAAAAGTTACATTTGGGGTTGCGTTTTTTAGAGGACGCAATTTTATTTTTTTAATGTGTAGGGGGGGTCAGTGTAAAGCTAAAACCAAGTTTGTGGGGTCGCCACTCTTGTCCCACGGCCGCCATCTTGAAAATAAGGGTTGAAATGGTTTTTACAATATATCTCTTAAACTATTTATCTGATAAAAAAAAAACTTAACATTTTTTATTGCAAATTAAATTCTCTACAACTTTGGTCCAGTAACTTTTTGTCGTAGAACTATAAATAAAAAAGTTATAAGCGAAAATGTTCAGAAATTCGAGAAAATAATTTAAATTTTTCGATATAACTTTTTTTTAATCATTTTACGAAAAAATGATATCAGACCATTTTTGTAGATCGTTTTTGAGGAACAACTTTTATATAAAACATTTTTTCATTAAGTCAATATCTAAGGTTTTACAGTGCCCCGAAGTGAGTATTGTTTTTTAGTACTCTTAACTATACATGTATTATACGTGTGTACTTTTTTAGAAGCTCAGGGGGTGCTGGAGGTTTAGAGTTCTGCACTGGCATCAATAATTTTTCAAATTTTTTCCAGCCCCAGTCTTCAGGATCAATATTATTACCAAGTCACGACGACCTGATGGTAGACTCGGAAAGCATGAAAACGAACTGTGTCTCGTGTTGGAGGAAGTGAAGATAAGTTAAATGTACTTTTTGTCACTGACTTGGCGAATTGTTTGTATCTAAGGCTGTCAAGAGAATTATCGTCTTTATTACCACCGTATACAGAGATAAAAAAACGTTCTCCAATTACAGTGAGCAAAACAGGGTCAACTCTCTTGTTGAGAAACAAAGCCGTTCCACTTGCAAACTCTAAATGTTTTTCCAGGGTTTTCACAAATTTCATTTTACCGATATTGTAAGGAGCTGAAGTTGTGTCACATCCTGAAAAAGCATGAAGAAACAGCAAGTTATCCGTAATTACATCTCCGTACATAAAACCTGAAGCACTATATAATTGTTCTGCTGTTCGTCCTTTTGATGGTTTAAAAAAAATACATTTGCTTGTTTTCTACCAAGTGCTGTGAGCAATATCAGTATATCAATATCTTCAGCTACAACAGTAACGGTATTGAATAATGGAGATGCAGCAAGAGCAGAGCGAACGATAAGAGTGTCTGCATCTGATTCTGCTTGGTCAACAGTGAAACCTGCTTCCGAGAATATAGTTTTAAGAAGTATAATAAAGTTAGATTTGTTATTGTATCGACTGGTGCTTTTTCGTGCGGCGCAAACGCTAATAATTATTAATAATTAATTATTAATAATATTGCAAAATTAATAATTAAAAAAATTATAACAAAAAAGAAAAAAAAAACAATAACTGATGACACATTGTTAGTACACACGTATAATATAATTATGTATAGTTAAGAGTACTGAAAAATAAGTAACTTCGGGGCGCTGTATAACCTTAGCTATTGACTTAATGAAAAAATGTTTTATATAAAAGTTGTGCCTCAAAAAACGATCTACAAAAATGGTCTGATATCATTTTTTCGTAAAATGATTAAAAAAAAGTTATATCGAAAAATTTAAATTATTTTCTCGAATTTCTGAACATTTTCGCTTATAACTTTTTTATTTATAGTTCTACGACAAAAAGTTACTGGACCAAAGTTGTAGAGAATTTAATTTGCAAAAAAAAATGTTAAGTTTTTTTTTTATCAGATAAATAGTTTAAGAGATATATTGTAAAAACCATTTCAACCCTTATTTTCAAGATGGCGGCCGTGGGACAAGAGTGGCGACCCCACAAACTTGGTTTTAGCTTTACACTGACCCCCCCTACACATCAAAAAAATAAAATTGCGTCCTCTAAAAAACGCAAGGTAAGGCCTAAAAAATGTAACATTTCAATGGACTATTGAGTAATTCAATGATTTTTACTATTAATGATTTATATAATGTCATTTCATCGTTTTTATATAATTATTAGCTAATTTTAATAAGGTGTAAGTGACACTACGTCACAAACTGTAAGCTTCAAAAATTCGTCGATAATAAATGGTACGTGTTCGGTAATTAATAAAGTGCTTGTTCTTAATATATTTAACTCTCACAAATGTATAATATTTACAAGTTACGATAGTAGGATACAAGTATATAGAACGCAGTCAATCCCATTAGAGAATAATAAAATCAATTCGGTCGGACAATTCAATTTCCCGGTTTTATCTTAATCAGAGAGAAAGTAAAAACGTCTACAAGACAAACAAGTCGCTCGTTTAATTCCCCCCACGCATACATTACACGCTATTTGTTTTGGAACATTAACATTTTTATGACTAAACTGAAGTCACTTGAAAGAATGACGACGAATAAATGTATAAGCGCTTCCGGTTTCGTCCGTGCTTCGTGAAAAGGAAAATGTTTCAGTAACGTTGTTCGAGGTTTCGAACGTTTAAAAAATATTTCTCGCTTCTTCACCTCTTTTTCAAATAACAAAAACATTTTGTTCATATTTTAGAAAACACGTATAATAAAGGAATACAATAAGTACTGACTGTCTGTATTAGCCTGTAAACGTCCTACTGCTGGACAATGGCTTTTTCTCCATATAGGAGAAAGGTTGAAGCTTAATCCTCCACGTTGCTCCACTGCGGGTTGGCGGATAATTTCCCTACCATGAGTAATGTTTGTTATAAAGTGTCTGTGATAGCAACCGGGACTGACGGCTTTACGTGCCCTCCGAGACACGAACCCTCAAGAACGCAGACTGGAAACGAATATTTGTACAAATATATAAATATCTGCTGAATCGAACAATTCCCGCTTGGGGCACAAACCGCCAGCGTTAAGACGTCCACTCGCACCACTACACGAGAACACCTGTCACAATAAACTAATAAAGTTACCAATTAGATACAATTAAAAGACCAAAAATTACACACATTATTTGTGAAAATAAACTTTGAGATAATTGATTTAATGTTGATTCACAAATTACTTATATTAAATTATAAAAAAAAGGTTAAAAAATATTGTACGTATACTTATTCCAGTTAATAGTAACAAAACCAGTACGTCTACCATGAGTTTTTGTTACAAGCGCACATGACATAACTACAGTAGGTAGTAAACGTAGAAACGCAATAGTAATGATAGTATCCGGTAGAGGCGCTGCTCAACTTTCCATACAAATTGTCTACTACACTCGCAAACGTGTATCGTCTCTGGAAACTCATGGTAGACGTACTGATCTACTTAGTCGTGGATCAAAAAACCAAAAGTACTAAAAATGTATGACTATTCCCTTAAAGTATTAATTTATTTTCCTATAAATGATCTTACGTTAAATCTTTTGATGTAGTTATAACACGAATGAAGTTAGCTACAAGAGACAAACGACTTTATACCCAGATACGCCACAAAGAGCTCGTCGCGTCCGTGTCTGAGCCACGAAAATGTCCACGAAATTGAGTTTCAAAAGCATTTAAGTCCCAAAAATCACGTTACCAAGTTAGGGCCAGCTTTTCTATCTTCGCATACATTACGGTGCGAGTAAAACAAAATCATTATTCAAATCCCCTGAATAATGTTTTCGGGAATCGGGTGAGTTTGCAGTCCTTTTTGAATTTTAATATGTACTCTAACAAGTTTCCAGTCGTCAAAGGAAATCGGTGGAACTAGGTTTCTGTTTGCTAACGAGCGAACTGGATTACAGTGTCTTGTCTTATTGTTTTAGTAACAATGTCATTTTGCTTGTTGTTTTATCCTGAAACATGAAATTTACTATCCCTATTTCTTTTACTTATATTGCTTATCCCATTTTAAGTAAAACTATATTTATAAAAATGACAAAAAGTTACACAGAATCAATATAATATTGCGCTATCTGTTACATTATAATTTCCCTGAAACAGAATAGTTATCCTTGTTCAATGACA
The DNA here is from genome assembly GCA_036937285.1 of Euphydryas editha. Classification (NCBI taxonomy): domain Eukaryota; kingdom Metazoa; phylum Arthropoda; class Insecta; order Lepidoptera; family Nymphalidae; genus Euphydryas; species Euphydryas editha. The sequence goes on along the minus strand of JAUPFZ010000007.1, from coordinate 367,363 downwards.
CATTTTCGTTACGACAAATATAAGATCGAATTTTATAAACATTTTCCCCAATCATAACGTCCGGTTAGCTCGTGTGTCGACGCTGCACCGATCAAAGCAACGTGATCAAAGGACGGCGGCGAAGTCCGGCGGTAATTAGCTACCTTCGTCGACGCCTCGGAACACCGGCCTGTGATGAGAAAGTTGATAGAACTAGATAAAACTAGTTAAAACCGGTTTCATTAAACTCGCTAAGGACAAAAAAATATATTGTTTCTAGTCTAGGTTTTATTAATTACTTACCCATTACTCGTTTTCTTTAATAGATCATTGTTCCTAGTCTAGGTTTTATCACAGATTAACAGAATTAATGGATCGTTATACGAATGATCTATATACGAAGAAAAGTTATACTGTAGGAGATTTTTTCAATCTTTTTTTGTGACAGAGAAACGCTATATCGCTTACACTAGATTGGGTAGAGAGTAATATGATGTGATATGTTTTCTTTTTGTGTGATTTCGCGACTGATCGTCCTCGGACAGGCAATATGAGGCGATGACTCGCGACCACCCGTCGCTTCTCGTCGGCCGCGATCACCGGTCACTCGGTCATTACTGCCCTCGCTCTATGAAATATTTATGACGACTCCCATAATAACGCCGGCGACGATATCATTATACTTTGTGATGGGGGTGTCGGGCGGGGCGGAATTTCTGAACGCTCCTTACCATTGCAAAGTCGTAATCGCGAACGCTTCAGGACGCGGGAACGCGCTCGACGAACTTTAAAATGTCCTCGACGCAGGTATATGTAAATATCGTATCGAAATTTTCAGTCCGAACTCGCGACCGATGATCGCGATTCAAATTTTAAAACGGCCTCGCGTCCAGCCGCGGCCTGTGCGCAGACGCGGCCCCGATCGTCCATATTAACTTGTTAATTAGGTCCATAATACGACTTGCAGATGAGCTACAGAGTTGTGAAGTTGAATACATAAAAAGCCCTTTTTCAGCGATCGCATGCATTGTCGGCCGGCCTGCCTCGCCGGCTACCAGTTCCGAGCTCGGGAGGCGAGCCTATATCGCGTTCGTGCGTCCCACCAGCCACCAGAAGTTTGCCTGTTCATAAATAAACGCGAACGGTATTCAACAGCCCTTGGTGCTGTATGCATAACGAATTTGAAGGAGGCAAACTTGGAGGCTCTGCTGACTGGGATGGAGTATAAAATTCAGTAACAACATGGTGGAGCTTTTCATTCGACGTTTCGCTGTCGTTGAAGGCATAGCTCCGTTATGCTAATTAGTAATTAGTGGGTGATTAGTGCAGTGATGGATGCGATTTGGAATAATAGATCGATGGGCTATCGAGTAGACCCGTTCATGTGTCGCGAGTGCGAGTGTTTAGTTAACAGGCGATAGTTATGCAAATGAGTTCGGAATTTGTGTCCGTCGTGTTCGTGCCGCGGTTGTGTATAAAATGCAATTTCGTTAAGTGGCCGTGCGAAGACGGTCGCGAGATGGAGTTGGAGTGCAGCGGCCATCTTTAACTGTCAGGCGGACCGTGTGAGTATAAACAGCCGCTAGGTGGCGTGCGTGGCGCCGATCCGCTACAATAAAATGGCGGATTTGAATGCCTCCTGAATATTTTTACATTTATTTCAATAAATATAATGAAATTTTCTCCTTTATGATACATAAACATTAGGTAAGTGTTTGTTTTGATAAGAAATAATGTATTCGACTACAGTTTTGGAAAATACGATTATGAAATGAGAACTTTTGTGATATTATTATTTAGAACATCGTCAATCTAATTAGGTATAATAATAAATGTGCAATTTTAAATTATTTTCTTATAAAATGAAATTTGATCATAGAATACATTATTATATCACGTTTAACATGAATATATGAATAATATGCAATGCATGTGAAATGCATTCAGATACTTAGAACACCAAACAAAACTTTAAAACAGCAAATTTGAAAACTACGAAATAGTGAGAGTACTTTATATCGGCATATTTATGAAAATTTTCCCATATTACGGGAGGTGTCGGTCCGTGGATGCGAGCTCTCCCGTTGACACGTCATTTTCTGCGCCGCTGCTCGCCATCCAGGAATTTGTTTATGTCAACTGTCAAAAACACTAACTAAACACGTGACTCTTACAGCTCATGACATAGAGTTCATAATCCCTTAACAACGCCACGTATAAACACATTTGTATTTGCATTCGTCAAAACGCGTATAAAAATTTTCAATTCCATATTACGTAGTGATAAAGGTGAAATTAAATTAGATGCTGGTCGTTCAGCTGATTGTAAAAGTATATCGCGTCAGGTCGAGTGCGATTCAATCTCGTCGTGAACGCAGTGTTGATTTTGAATTGAAAGTATAACATACAGGTGTTGATGGAATTACGCGATCTGTTGGAGTTTTAATTTTATAAGAATTTATTTATTTATATGACGCGTGGATTTAATCACGCTGGCTTTCATGTGGGACATATGACAGAGTTTATAATTGCTGAGTAATATATCGAGGTGCGACTATTACGGAACTTGCGTGATCGCGAGAAATCGCTGTGGTATCGAATTTCAATACTAGCTAAGCCTCAATTAGAATTGAATTTCAACTCCACAGCGATTTCTCGCGATAAGCCTCAATTAGAATTGAATTTCAACTCCACAGCGATTTCTCGCGATCGCGCAATTACGCAACAGGCCATAAGGCATAAGTTCCTTACCGATTCTTAACAGCATATATATTCCAAATCAATCGTAGCTATAATTAATTAATTAATTAATAGACAATTACTTTGAAAATTAATTAATCAAAAGCACTTTTGGAAGCTTATTGAATAAAGAATTTATTTATTTATTTTATTTCATGTTTCTATTGAACAGAAGATAGGTTATGGGAATTAATTTCATTTAATTGTACAAGAACTTATTAAAAGTGGGAAGATATATCAGTTGCTGGTCTACAGCTATTCAATAGTCACCATAAACTATTATTTTAGCGGATCAACCTTGCACTATACACTTCAACAAAGGGACTACTAGCTTCCAGTTTTAAGATTTAAGTACCCAGTCCAAAGTGACAAACTTAGTAAAATAGTAACACTTTAGTGCTTCTTACTAAAACTTCTTATTTAAACCCAATTCATTGGCGTTATAGGTATACTTAAAACCGTACCTTATCATACCGGGATTCGCATGAAAAGGTACAGTTAGATGAGTGAGTGTACACAATTATTATCTCATAAGATCGCTTTCTTTTTTTAATAATGAGTAGCTGTTTATTTCATTCGTAATTAAATCATTTCCACGGGAACCATAAGTTTTTTTTTTTTTTCGAATTAAAAAATGGGCTTGTACTATTCCAGACTTTACATATTTATATATTAACATTGGAAAACACACAGCATATGTAACAACTCTTCTAAACAATAAGAAAGTTAACTTAAAATTAAACAAAAATCAAATAAAAAGAAGGTATTAGGCAACACCAAAAGTTAGCACAATTTATGTTTTTTTTTAACAGGTGAGTGAATTTTTTTTACCCACGGCTGAACAAGTCGATGTCATGATACCGCTTATTATATTTAAACTGTATAGTCTTACAACAAACGAATTGCCACAATATCTCGGTCTAGTTAAAGAGGCGTTGGTGTAAACAGAGTATTTTCCTTTAAAATGACATCGAGAGAAATATATTATATACAAATAAATATATAAATAAATAATACATTTTAATAAATATTATAATTTATTAAAATGTATTAATTATTTATATTTATTTAGTCTGGATAGAGGCAAGGTAGCCCAGTGGATAGAGTGGATAGTATATCTAATATAAGGTCACAAGATCGATTTTTTTTAATTCCTAAGGTTTTCAGCGACATAAATAACATCGTGGGGAAACCTACATGTCTCAAGAAAATTTCTGAGAGATCCGCCAATAAACATTACAGCAACGTTGCGGACTAAGCTCTAATAATCTAAACTTCTTAGAAGTACAATCTTGAACAAACCCTATCTCGTAAGAATATAATGAAAACGATTTTTCCTTAAAGAAAGTCTATGGCTATTAAAGTCAATACATTCTTTTTATAATATTAAATAAAAATTCTAATATACATTCACACAACACAGTTAAGCAAACTAATAATTAATCTTTAGTTTTTTTATCAGCACTTGTTAATGATAGTAATTCTTCAGGCCACTTTGTGCGCCGACCACGACACGGCGGCGCGCGGCGTACCGCACTGCGGGTCATTTGACTCCTTCAAAACTTATGACGTCAATTATCGTTTTAACACGTGAACTATAATATTCGCTGAAAGAAAATACCTAAGTATTTTAACTAAAAAAAACTGTAAATTCATATAAACTTTTAAAATTGTTACTGAGCAATAATGTGAAGCAACTGTAGATTCAGAATGTAGACTCTACTGAGAAGAAATGGCAAGAATGAATAAACTCAACAGTTACTCTTTTAAAAATATTCAATAATGAAAGAATTGTAAGTTATTTGAATTCGATACTTTCTTCGACGACCTATACTTCGACGACAGTTCTGGTGTAGTGGTGCGAGTAGTCGCCTCAACGCCAGCGGTCGCGGGTTCGATTCCCGCTCGGAGCAAATATTTGTATTTGTATAAATATTTGTTTCCGGTCTGGGCTTATGTCTTTGTGGGTCTCCCCACCGTGCCTCGGAAAACACGTAAAGCTGGCAGTCCTGGTTGTTATCATAAACATTTGATAATGATCGTTACTCATCATAGGGAAATTATCTGTTAACTCGCAGTAGAACAGCGTGGTGGATTAAGCTCCAACCCTTCTCCTGTATGGAGTAGAAACCTTTGCCCAGCAGTGGGACGCTTACAGGCTGATCCAGTTCAGTTCAGATACTTTCACGTTAAATCACAGCAAAAAAAAAACTATTTATAAGAAATTCAGCAATATTAAAAATAAGAAATTACTTTTCGGTCTTCTTCGATTACTTAAATTTTCAACGTTTCGACTTATAATGTAGGTATATACATATATTCGTATTTGGAGCGTATATTTATTGTGCTTACGTATGTACACTGATTACTTAGTAATTAATTATTATTTGTGCAGCGTCGGACGGCCGTCCACGAGATGGTCAGACGACTTGAGGAAAGTCGCCGGAAAACGTTGGATGAAGGCTGTTTCAAACCGGTCGCTCTGGAGGTCGATGGGGGAGGCCTACGTTTAGCAGTGGACATCGAATGGCCGATATGATGAGGATGATGATGATATGTTGCTTAAAGGTGTAATACTGTCTGGACGGTCCCATCGACGTGGTATTTATTTAATCAAAATGTTATCTAAATAGTCGTCGCGGAGACAAAAATTCTAAATAAAAATCACTAGGTCAAGGTACTAAAAAATTGTTTTGGCTCCTTTTGCTCTCATAAAAACCCTTATTATTCGTTTTTCTTAAATATCTCTGATTTACAGACACCGACCGGTTCTTATTACATGTATAACGGAATCAAAAAAACTTAACCCACGTTCAGGGACCATGTCAACGAAACGGGCGCTTATTCGATAATAAATTTCTTTTCAATTGGTAAAAACTAATAAGCATTCATGTAACAGATGAAGAATCAGTCATAACTCGTAAGTTATTGTGTAACTTTCGCTGTTACAACTCTGCGGCTCTCACGGTGGGACGACATGCGAAGAAATTATATTTATGTGTGAATATAAACTAATTACGATTATGATTATGATTTGAGCAAATAATTGTAGACGTAGTGGTAGTAGTAGTGCTTTCGATACAATTTTATTATGTAATATTTTTCCGACTGTATGTTCTGATGTAGTGGTACGAGTAGTTGCCTGAAAACCGCGCGCCGGCAGTCGAGGGTTCGATTCCCGCTCGGAATAGATATTTGTATTTGTGAAAATATTTGTTTCCGGTCTGGGTGTATGCCCTTGTGGGTCTCCCCACCGTTCCTCGGAGAACTCGTAAAGCCGTCGGTCCCGATTGTTATCATAAACAGCTGATAACGATCGTTACCCATGGTAAAGAAAAATTATCCGTCAATCTGCAGTGGAACAGCGTGGTGGATTAACCTCCTACCCTTCTTCTATATGGAGAAGAGGCCTTCGCTCAGTAGATGATTGTTTATAGGCTGATACAGAACAGACAGATAGGTACAGATGTGTCGTTAGACTATCAGAAGACTTTATTAAATAGGTAGGTACCCGAGTAGAAAGGCTGGTTGAGGTCGGTACGTCATCGATCTGTTTATAAGTAGGAAATGTATCAAAAATTAATTATTTTATAAATATTCTGGCGAACGATACTATTAATAGTCATCATAAATCCACAAAATATAAACTAATAGTAATTCAATCTTACTTCCATGATATGTGAAGGTTGACTGATGACGCTTATTTAAATATTGGATAGAATCAGGCGTTACTTTGCGGAAGTTCATGATTAGCAAGAAAAGGTTAAAATTATTTTGCTATAATCCGCCAACAGAAGAATGTGTATGTGTAGTCATAATGACTAGACAATACAGCATTGTAAAGTCGATATCTCCTGAGGATGCTCCGGTGTCGGAGCGAAACGTGCGTCGAGAGTAGTGTTAGAGTCTTGTGTGGTGGTGCATGTGAATGGTGGTGGTATTGCTTGCTTGGGAACTTGGCTTTCTGGCTTGGTTGGGAAGGTGAGCGGTGCTTAGCTTTCAATTACATGTTTGACCATACAGATTCTTCTGTTGGCGGATTATAGCAAAATAATTTTAACCTTTTCTTGACGCTTATTTACTCAATAATATTTGACGATAGGTTGGCGAAGTCGTCACAGCCACCCCTTGCACTAGATGTCGCGAATTTGATCTCCGCTCATGACATATGTTTGTATAGGTCATAGAGATGTTTGTAATGGTCTGGGTGTTTGTGTTTTTCTTGTGTTTGTTTCCGGTCTTCCGACACAAGATTATCATCCAACTGGGGGTCATTTTCCAAAAGGAACTTCATTGTGAAGTGTTGAAATATACAATCTAATTTAGGTTTTGTATCTTGTTGTTCTCTATCTTACTGAATATGACTTAAAATCTCAGTCAAATATTAAAATGTGTAAAAATAACGATAAAAATTACAACATAGCCGTAAACATATAAATAATAATGTAGAGGTTACAACGTCAAGTTACACTGTAATCATCTCGTCAATCAATAAAAACGAAAAGGATGCAAATTGTACTTCGTAACTTTATAATCGACGATCTATAAGACACGAGGAAAGTAAAGAGGATAGCATTGTAATTTTAAAGATATAAAAATATCAAAAAAGTGCTTACAGAAATTAGAAAATTGTCACTTGGAGTATTCCTTTTAAAACCTTTTGAGATGTTTCTTTAAAACTGTATTGAAACACTATATTATACCTGAATTCTATGCTACGTAATAATAAGTATTTATATAAATGATAGGAACGGTAGAATTTTTAACCGAATGGCTGATAATTCGGTTCACGCCGGGCGGCGATGGTCGGTGTTGGTGGGTGATCTATGAGAGCGGTAATGGCGGGTTGCGCGAGCACCGCAGGCGTCGGTGTGCGCAAGCTCGGACTATCCCACGATACTTTGTTCACAGGCTGATTTTAATTATTGATGATACTAAATCCTTACATTTATAAATCTTTAGTTTTATGCAAATTTATAAGTGTTCAAAGAGGTGGTTGCAAAATATATCAAAAAATATACATAGGTATATGAAAAAAAAATATAGCTGATTTCGGCACCATATTCAAATGTTTGACACGCTCTGCAGCCTGAACGGCTCGATAGATTTTAGCTTCAAAGGTGTCGTTAGATTCGTATCAATTGTACAAGTGACACCGGGTATAAGTTTTGAATCAGAACACATCATTGTTTTAGAGTTTTTCCATTTCCAAATTACACAGAAACGCAGTCGGGGTTTTTTAGTTTTTTAAATTACAGTTTTATTGGGTGTTTATAATAAAGCCTCTTTAAATATTAAATGCTTAACAATATTAAATATTCAATAACTGTTGACCCGTTGACCAGACGTTGTTCTGTTCATAGCGAGTGTAAATTTATAGTGGGAATTATTTTATACACACCAGTATTAACTTTGATACAATACCTGTAATTTATTTTTGTTTTTTATATTTCCATTTTTCCTCCTACCACAATCCACAATCACCCCTACTCGTCATTTGGCTCCTTGATCATTACCGAGAAAAGGAAATTTTTATTTATAGTAATATATCAGTAGTGTTCTCTTATATTTACGAAAATTTTATTCATATAATTAAAAGTTAAAAACGAATTTTATCGCGTTTATTTAAAGTTACTGTTTAACAATATTTAATTTAAATTATTTCCCGACGTTTCGGACCCTTTATAGCGTGATCTCGGAGGACTGAGGTGGTGGGTGTCCGAATAATGAATTAATTGTTACATACCCCGCTTTTTATACAATTATAAAATATTACTTAATATATCAGTAGGATATATTTGTATCACTCTGTATGTTATTGTTCGCTAACTGTGTAGCCACTGTTTGCTCAGTCGATGATCGCGGGGTCGTTAAGGTGATCGCATCACGCCGCCGCCCCGCGCTCACGACCACCGGTTACGGCAGTAAACTTGTGATTAAGTCGTTACTGTAAACATTCTAGTTGTATACGATACTTTGTTATGTCATAAAATCACTTGCATACCTCGGAAGACATGCTTCAATGTGTATATCCACCAGTACGTGACGGACTAAGACTTCTCGTTAATAGAGGCATCTTTCTCACAAGTTATCAATTTTTATCACTTGAAAATTCGTATCCCAAGAGCCAGTTAATGTCAAAATCTCGAATAAGAATACCTTCTTCTTATAAGGTTGTCTAAAACTTCTTTTTTTATTACCTCCGAGCGCATAAAGTAGCAATTTTTTTTAGATTAATTTGAACTCCACCACGCTGTTCCACTGAGGACTAATGGATTTCGACACGAGCATATTTGTTCTAACAACTGCCATAATAATACATATTTTGTGAAAATCGCAAGTTTCTTCCTATTATAACTGCAGAGACGAGATTAAAACCAAATTCTAACCGGAAGAGACCTTTTACGAGAATATCTCATGATAATGTACTACAACACTAATACTAAAACAGCCATTTGGCAGGATATGGTGACGCTGCTGCCCATCACCGACTACTTGTATTTTATGTAAATGATATAAATGTAATAGATATAAATATCTTTAATATTACCATTATAAGATACAGAAAATTCATTTATCATTTATCTGCAATGATTCATAACTGCTACACATCACCATTATTAATAATAGTAAGACAATTTACAACGACAATAAAACAAAAGTAACAATGAGCAGTACGTCACGGCGCGCTGCCGTACATCGAGATAAAGGTCGACATATAAATCCCAAACGAGTGCGTCGTTAGCATTTTGTACTTTTTAACGTTAGCAAACCGCATTTTTATTCAAAATAGCCACTTAGTAAATAAAATATGTCCGTATCTAAAACAATAAACATCCCCTCGTGTTCGTTTTCCTCTAGCGCCGGTTTTCCTTTTTGTGTTTTTTTAAAGCTCGTGAACCAGATGCGTTTCGGGACGACGGTACACACGCAGCGAGCGTAACGTATAAACCTTAACATTGATGAAATAACTAGCTTTTATACTTACTGTAAATTTGAGTATTAGATTATAAGAATGTTTTTGAATAATTACTATCATTTTATACTTTAATTAAGTATTAATTGGTTCTTAAATTTACCATATTACTAGTAATAGTTCAGATTAAAAATATTACTAGTTATAATAATATAAGTAAATTAATGAATACAGAGATATTAGAACCCACCAGACTTTGTAATAAGTTAACAGTATATTATAATATCAAAACATCAAACGTCTGTATTGAAGCAAAAAGAAAAATGACGCTTATCCTTTCCAGGTGGAAATTGAACCTGCAATTATAATCATTGTAAGTTGATGGTGCATATTTATACCACTGAACTGTATTGAACTGAACTGAATCATTCTGTAAACAACCCACTGCTGGGCAAAGGCCTCTTCTTCATATAAAAGAAGGGTTGGAATGTACCATGCTGCTCCACTGCGGGTTGGCGGGTAGTTTCTCTAATTTGAATAACGATCATTACCAGTATCCATGATAACAACCGGGACCGATGGCTTTACGTGCTCACTGAGGCACGGTGGGGAAACCCACAAAGACATACACTCAGACCGGAAACAAATATTAGCACAAATACAAATATCTGTTCGTCGTCGGTTTATACCACTATACCAGACGATTTATATATGTTGATATAATCTATGCATATAATAAAATGTTAGTTCAGTGATTACAGCTATCATAACCCTCAGTTCAAATAACTCAGAACCTAGCTGAGCCTCATTTAGTATTGAAATTCGATGCCACCGCGATTTCTCGCAATCGCGCAAGTTACGTAATAACCGCACCGGAATGTACAGAAACTCTTGAGCATGTGGCTCATCTTTGGCTGGCGCATATCTTATATCTTTCAGTTTTAAACGAGCAATTCTTGTATATATATATAATCTGAATCTCGGAAACGGCTCCAACGATTTTCATGAAATTTAGCATGCAAGGGGTTTCGGGGGCGATAAATCGATCTAGCTAGGATTTACTTTTAGAAAATGTCATTTTATCCCTTTTTTACGCAATTAAAAAATATCATTAGAATACGAAGGTAAATTTCGCTGTCATTAATAATAGCTCAGATGGGTATCGGGCGGATTTGAAACCAGAAAACCCGGGTTCTAATCCAGGTCTACAGACCTATTTTTTTTACTTTTTTTTTCAAGTTTCTTTTTTTGTGAGAAAAACTATTATTGAGAGCTCTTTTTATTTTTTATTTAAATAACCAGTTTCTATTATTTTACTAATATGTCAGTCAGATCGAAAATATTATTTATGTTTCATCAGTATGTAATAATATCTAAATTTAATTTAAATGAGCAAATCTCGGTCATCCAGGTACTATTTATCTTAAAGGCTTAATGAACGGGATGGCAATCACAAACGAAATCGCGGGGTCAGCTAATTAATATACAGTGTTGTGGGTAGATTTTTATATATATTTTTTTTACCTAATTTAGACCTCATACTTATTTCGCAAGTGAGTGTATCCCTTTTACGCGGGTAATGTTACCGAAAATGTTTAGTTTCTGAAGAATTAGCATTTGTTTGGACCTCGTCAACAATAGAACCACTTTATTTATATTCTGTTTTTTTTTTTTTTGCTAAGGTAGGCGACTTAATGTTTGTGTTTTAGGTATCAGCTGACTGATGTACGTATTTTTTATGATAAATATCACCCAGACCCGGGCGGGAATCGAACCCCCAACCTGCCAACCAACGGGCCAGTCATATGAGAGTCTTTCGTCATGGGGTTAAGAGTTTGTTTCTCTCAGTTTGTCACCGCTGGTCGGAAGATCTTCCTTAAAGGGCTTTAATTTTAATAAAAATGTTAAGTCTAGTAACATACCAGAGATTAATATTTATTTAATTATTTATATTGTTTTTCCGTCACCTATACAGATAGAAGGAAAGAAAGAAATAATATATTTATTTTGGACATCGCAAACATTGCTGATACAAAATTATAACTTAAGGTTAAGAATGTATACAAACCCAAAAAAGATAAAAGAGATCGTAATTAAACTACCGTTTGCAGTGCGGTGACCGGCACAGAAGAATAGTTCCGACCTCTTTCTTGCCGAGGTGTCGTAAAAGGCGACTAAGGCCCTAGTGGTGTGAACAACTAGTTAGGATAGTTATGGGCAGCAGCGACACCATATCCTGCAACAACACACTGCGCTCGCCTTCCCGCCTGCCAAGCGTAACAAGTATAGGCCCTCACAGAGATGATGAGAGAGGCCTTCGTTTAGCAGCGGACATCCAACGGCTGATGTGATGATGATGATTACCAATTATACACAATTTAAGAGATTCGTTACTCGTATAAGGGTGACATATTTATAGTATAAGTGAACCCTTTAAAAAAATATTAAAATAAAAAGGATATGCTATATTCTAAAATTATTTTAGTATTCATTTTAATATTTATTGCTGTTATAGAGTATAAGAAAATTACATCACGAAATAACGACGAAATGTTTCAAAAAAACAAATGTAGTGTTTCTAACTACAATATAATCAACAACGGCTATTAAATTACAAATTACCTACATATATTTTTATTATGTTACATTCTTAACACGTTTTATTCGCACATAACCATAAATGATAATAACAAGAATTAATAACTTATACTTTTAATGAAAAATTCTGAAATACAAAAGCATAACAACGCTGTACTTTAAAATATGAAGCTACATAGGGAAATTAGTACCTATATAATAAAATATTAGTAATAATAAATTAAAAATTCAATTTAAATTCAAAATAAACTGTTTTATGTAATTACAAAAGTTTATAAGAAAGCCTGTGCGGTTCAATTCAATTTTAATTGATGGTTTTTCGTTGTAAAAGACTTTAGGCCACAGATTATTTCATCAATGTCAAAGAGGCTGGTTGTTATTGAGGTTTACTGCTCCGCTCCTCTGAGTCGTAACATGATGTCTTATCAGCTATGTTACCTTTAGATAATGTACTTTGTAATAGTGAAAGAATTATTTAGTGGTTTTATAGTTTATCACTGACAAACAAACAAATATAATCGTTTCTTAGTATTAGTACAGATTAGACGTCTCCACGTTGTTTACTTCTCTGTCAAATTCGAATATATGGTCATTGGCTTTTCTCACTAATCACTATTTCCTACAAAAATAATTTTCACTCACTTATTCACTATATTAATTAATAGCTTTAACCAGTGCCAAGATAGCACGGAGTATTTGACCAATGTTACGCAGGATGGAGAAAACATGAATGATATTGATCGGTAATATTTTTCATAACGAGCTGATTATAGACACCGAAAATTGCGAGTTCGTACAGACAAACTCGTTTAGTTTTTTTTTATATAATTAAAGATTTGTAATCATGTCCAAGACTAGTATAATAATAATTCAGAGTGAATTATAATTTAGTTTGATTGCTTCTTTTAAGAGCTTAACCATTACTATTTATTTATTACAAAACTTTTATTGGTCCATAGTGTATTCCAACACCAATAGAACTCTGAGAATTATGTAAATTATATATACATATCAATATATAATAATATAAACACACAAAATTTTTTATTTAGAGCAATACTCATGTAATGCAATGCCCCGTAATACAGTGCATTATTTTATTTTATTAAATACATTATATTGACCAGGCCTACCTAGGGTTATATATTTCGATGCGCTGAATCCGAATTTGAGATCAGTTCGGTCAATATACCTCCAAAATTTTGAGTAAATTACAAAAAAAAAAGCTAAAAATGGCTAAATATCGCGAAAAAATGTAATTATAAGTTTTTTTTTCGTACTAAATCAAGTATTTTAGAGGTATATTGACCAATCTGACTTCAAATTTGGATTCAGCGCATCGAAACACATAAATAACCCTAGGCAGGTCTGGTCAAAGGTACAGAACACTTTTTTTTTTTGTGCGCCTGTGTTATCCATGTTTTGTAATGTTTTCAGAAAGTGAAAGAAATTAATTCGACTAAATATATTTTTGTAAACATACCTACTATTATAATTTATTTTAACATCTTTTAAAATCAAACTTAAATAAATAATTAGCAATCAATCTTTTTAGCTTTATCTTTTTATTGTATATTGGTTAAATTCTCGGCTATTTTTAAAATTCTCTACAGAACCGGGGTAAAAGTAGATTTTGCCGATTGTTGCTGACGAAGTGTTAAAAAAGAACATTTCGTTATTTACCAATAAGGGAATCCTCAAACACTCGTAGCAAAATGTACGTACACACAACAATACAGAACGAAGAAAGACGGTATTTATTGAATTCATTTTATTTTATTTTATGAATAATACTAATACGACGTCATATATTTTCTCTATGGTACTGCGGCAGTGTACTGGCAACTGGCAGTCTATAACGAGACGAATTTTTCACCAGTGACAGCACTGAGCAGTGCTCGCAGTGTATATCAGAACACGGCCTTCGTTAATGACTTTCAGTGGTGCTAAAAGAGCACATATAATTTCGTTCATGTCATGTAGAATAGAGAATACACAAAGGAGATACGGTTGGGTCGAGATTACAACCTTCGTTACAGTTTGAAGATATTGAAAATAGCAGTGATTTGGTTCGTAACCTTTCACATAAAATAAGACAAGCCTTGATGTTAGAATAATTCAGTAATCTACACAAATATAATTTTTTTTTATATATTTTTGCACCCATAGATAAACAAGATATTGGTATGTTTTTTTTTTTTGTTTTTAATTTTTTTTTTTTTTATGTATCTGCATTTAAAGTATTTTGTATCACAATAAGAAATTAAGAACAATTCAGAAGTCATTGAAAATACTTTTTTTTTAAATTGATAGTTTAGATATATAAGTATAAATATTGTTATATGTAATCAAACGTTCTGGTGGAATAGTGATAACAGTTCTCATTTCTACAGATTAAGGCAATTAATTGAGGGGCTGGTCCGAGCCCTCTCAAGTGATATAGTACTGTCAACACAATCATATTATTTAAGTGTTCACAAAACTAGGTTCGATTACCACGAGAATGGATATTTGTAGTTTATGTACAAATATTTTTAGTGGTGTGGGTCTTAGTAGGGATTTTGTTGGACTAATTTCTAACCATTTTCATATATATGACGGCTGGCTGGTCGAGTGGTCAGGCAACTGGACACTGCGCAACAGTCGCGGGTTCGAATCCCGCCAGGTGCAGATAATTTGTATGACGATTATAGATGTCTGCACCGGGTCATGGATGTGTATTTATGTATTTATATAAATTTCTTAAAATTTATTTCCGTTCCTAGTACCTGTAACACAAGTTCTTACGAAATTAGCACGGGGCTAGGTTAACGTAGTGTGATTGTTGGTTAATATTTATTTATATTAAGACAGCCCTTCGTTCAACAGTGGGATATCTAAAAGCTGCTTAACTTCAGTATCAAACGAAGCCTAGTTTCTAATATAAAAACCACAAGAGGCCCTAATCAATACAAACGCCTATATATCGCACACATACTTTCGATCACTCGTTTCAGTTATATAACACCTACTTAAGAAACAATTTATTTTATCACACACAGCTACCAGGAAAGTTACTCGGCACGCCCACTCGCCAGCGGACACGCCCTGCCACGCCCCCTGGGAGATTTTCCCTTATATAATATTTCCCAGGGAGGACGGGGGTCGCCAGGATTATTAAATTTATAGCTGAGTGCTGGCCAGCCAAGATGGCGTCGTTCCAGACAAAGAGATTGCTTTCGACGTCATCTTAAGAATAAGTCGACTACAAAAAGGCAATAATCCGAGGAGACAAATGTGAAAGCGTTTTAAAATTTACTGAAAGAATTTAAATGCTCTTAAATAGACTCATCGCTGGAAAAACTTCACAATTTTTTATTCGTCGTAATTTGTAGATATCTGTTAACGCAGCACTGGTTTCGAAGTACATATAATGCAATAATCTATATAGGTACACAAAACATTTGAAGAGATTTTCGATTGATCGTAAAGTATTATTCTATAGACAGAAACACAAAAACATTTTTGTGTATAATTAATACTTCCTCAATCCTCAGAATAAGTAATACATTTGATGTTTATTTTATAACCTAACATAACAACATATTTACAAGTTGGTATCATTTTCACATATATTAAAGTTCTTCACTGAGTACTACTCCACTAACGAGTCACAGCGCAATGTTTTATACCCTATTACATTGTCAATAAACAGGCCAAATTAATCAAAATCAAAATCAAAAACAACTTTATTCAAATAGGTCCCACGAGCACCTTCGAATCGTCATTTTACAAATTAGAACTTTGAAGTGATTATTATTTTGTTAAAGTAAAGCTACCACTGATTCGGAATGTAGATTCTGCAGAGAAGAATCGGCAAGAAACTCCGCAGTTACTCTTTTGAAAATAATATATAAACTGTGTTTTAGTACAAAATTAGTAATGCAAAAAATAATAACATAACTGTATTAGTGTTAAGAATCTGTACAGGATTAGCGCGTATGAACACAGAAAATCTTTTGTTTTATTGGCATAGTATATTAAAATACAATGAAAAATAATACAATTATATAATATAACACGGAATTCCGATTCAACGTCAATATGCTGGCAGTATTTTTGTCGCCATTCCACGCGGACATGATTTACCTATACCAGAATTATCTGTAACTTATTATTTCTTAATTCTTATATTGTAAAAATAACAATATTTAAATATAACATGTTTCCAATTTTAAGTTTCATAATCGTTAAATATTAAATTTAAAACAGTTACATTTTTATTGAAAATTAAAACAAAAATTGTAACTTGTGGGTAGACACGAAATTCTGGATCATTCTTTTGTTTATTGTTTCTACGCGATTGCGTAAAATATGCATAAGTGAAAATTTTATGTTTTGTAAATTTAATGGTTTTATGTATCTAATTAGTAAATTGAAATAATAATCCTATCAAGTTAATGCGAATATATTTCGAAAATTATGCGAATTCATTTTATAAATAAAATTTATTTAAATTACTGTACGAATATTTTTAAAAAATTGGTGCAAGATGAACGCCAACATCCACAACATTCATCATGAACCCGCGACCGTTAACGCAACAGCCAGTTTCTGTGACCACTGCACCAACGCGTTGTCTAATTTCAGACCCTTAATTTTTAACTCAATATTATTTATAATAGTCTTCCTTAACAGCGAATTTAACAATACATATTCCGTCAATTATAGACAGACAAATTTCTTTTATATTATAGTTACATATATATATTTCGTTTTACTAACAAGTTAGCAACATAAAAAATTAGTCTGTAAAGCAGGGAACGTCTTTTCCAATTGTACAGGTTTATGGTGACTACCTCCTACTACAACCTTTTAGTTATTACCATGAGTTTACTACCTTTTAAGTCGCATCTTGATTGTTCATTACTTATAACCCAAATTACTTAAAGCAATAAAGGTTATTTTTAATCGAGAAGTTAATCTGACCCGACCCTGAAACGAATTCCTTCAAACAGACAAATTTAAAATTAATGTATTAGTATTTTTTTTAAATTGAACTGAACTGAATCAACCTGTAAGCAGCCCACTGCTGGGCAAAGGCTTCTTCTCCATACAGGAAAAGTTAGAGTTCAATCCACCTCGTTACTCCACAGCGGGTTGACGGATAATTTCCTTACCATGAGTAACGATCACTATCAGGTGTCTTTGTTAACTACCGAGACCGACCAATTTACGTGCTGTCCGAGGGACGGTAGAGAGACCAACAAGGACCATCACCCAGTCTCCCGGAGCGGTAATCGAAACCGCGACTATAAATTACCTTTTCGTAAAAAAAAAATGAACGGAAGATCAGATTACACTTTTTCCTTCTTTACTTTATCAGAAACGATAATATAAAAAAATCTTAAAATAATACTGAAATATAAAAATATATTAGAGTATTTTAAATATTTTTAAGTTACTCCCGTTTCTTTTTATACTATGTTATCGCCGGTATAAAAGTCAACGCGCGCACGCACAAGTCGCACTCGGGCGATGACGCGGGACGTGAGTAGTATTTGTTTTCTTTTTAATTTATCGCCATTTTGTTTTTTAGTTACACGTGGTCACATTTTTATATTTGGGAATACTATCTTTTTTCTATGC
This sequence comes from Euphydryas editha, assembly GCA_036937285.1. NCBI lineage: Eukaryota > Metazoa > Arthropoda > Insecta > Lepidoptera > Nymphalidae > Euphydryas > Euphydryas editha. The sequence goes on along the minus strand of JAUPFZ010000007.1, from coordinate 349,503 downwards.
AAGTTATTATAAATTTTGTATTTTCCTTCTTGCCTAATGACAATTTTGCTTTGTAAATGTTTGATCTTAATGAGCCAATTTGTTTGCAGTGAGCCAGGGTGCCCGCGGCATACGTGGTCTGCTGAAGCGAGTAAGTAATTTATTAATCATTATCTATATCTCCTATAATTTACTTAAATTTAAAGAAAACTTAACATAATTGTAAATGTCCGAATATAAGCAAGTATTTTTGGTAACCCATTCTCATTTGTTAATTGATAGCGACACAGTATCACCGTTATGGTGATATTCGATAAATATTTTATTAAACCTTCTTCTGCAAGGAGAAAACTTTGAAAAACAGTAGTTCCGCTAACCCACTAAACCGAACAGGAGCAGATGTTGTCATAATTCCTTCCATACGATGAAATTTGAGAGAATTTGAAAACCGAAAATACTTCATGACCCCTACATCTTTTGGTTAGGAATCCACGTGGTCGGCCTTTATGTATGGCTATATGCCTCTATACGCCTGTGAATCTAGCGTGTTGATATTTCTTTCTGTAGAATGTAGGTTGTAATCATTATTAACTATATATAATTGAATTAATTCAGTGGTCTACAAAAAAAAAATTTTCTTCGATATAATAATATTAATATAGATGATGTTTAGCAGTGAACATCCCAATGGCTGGTATCATAATGATGATGATGTGTTTTTGTGGCAGGCAGATGCAGATGCTCCCAGCAGCAGACCGGCGCCCGGTGCGGCGGCCGCCGGCGTTGAGTGACGCCGACCGGCCGCGCGGCTGGCCCGCGCGCCTGTCGCCGACTCACGCCTCCGCGAGCCGCGATCAGAACACGCGCTTAGTTAAGTTGTGAGTACTGTTCTACAACTGAAATAGCTTAAAAATGTTCTGTGATTGAAGTTAAATAGAAGTAAAACATTTTGCTACTACTCGACCATGAGGCTTAGGACACGTGGAACAATAGTGAACATGTGCATTGCAACGGCATACGTCTAAACAAGGTTTACTTCTATAAGAGTATTGCAACTCGATCTTCTCCACTATGGGTCAGCGAATACATGTTAAGCACATTTCTCCAGAAAGGAAACTGCATAGTTTCCTGGGTATCCTCACGATGTTATCCCTTACCAAGTCTTTTATCTCAGCTCTTATAATTTAGTTTTGTAACCATTGCCGTTATAATACTAGTTTTTAGTCATACAAGGAACAAGTCGTAGGAGTGAACTCGTTCAACCGATCAGTACGTATTCGTGAAATAAAAGTACTTATTAACCAAATATTATCATTAATAATCCTTTATAATGTGTTATATTTCAAGAAATGTATTCTATGGATATTGTCGACCACGTGGTAGGTACTTGGTACCACAAGCACGTGGTTGTCAGAAACCATGTGCTCTTCTAAACTAAAAATTATTCTAGTTTGATTTTATTAAATCATCAGTGCTATCAAGTGTAACCATTCGCAGAACTTCGTCATCATCATTAGTGTAATTCCAAATCCTTTTTTTTTCTGAATTTTGTAAAATTCCTCCGTCCTTATTTGATATTAAGTGTAATATAATACTTTTTTTTTCTTCTAGCTATTTCTACTTAGATTGACGTGACTGTGCGGCCACTCAGCTCTGAGCAACCGCTGTCCATCCGCACATCGTTTACGTTTAGTTTCCTATTAACTTAGATGTGAGTACATTCTAATTTACTTGTAACAATTATACAATTACATTAAAATGCAATTACGACATTGGCAACCACATATTATATTAGACCGTCATTAAAAATCTTTGTCAATCATGTGAGGTATAATCACTACATATTAAGTCCTCAGCCGCGTCTGCCTGTCTGTATGTCTGACTGTTCACGATAGACTCAAAAACTACTACACAAATTTTCATGCGGTTTTTACCAATAGATAGTGATTCATGAGGAAGGTTTAGGTACACATAGAACGGGCGCAGCCTGGGCGGGTCGCTAGTTTTTGATAACTCGAAATTCTTATAACTGTGTTGACACAACCGTGATTATTGTTAAGATTTTCTTTAAATCAAATTGAATAATGGAATCTGACTATTTTACAATATTTCTCAATTACTAGCAAACCGGTTTTTATTTCAAATATCTAAGTCAAATGTTTGTTTCGTGTTCACGGAAAATTGTTTAACATATGACTCGAATTAAGATGAACTAATTCGTGATTTTTCTTTTGTTCCAGATATTTTAGTTTAATAAAAAATGGACTATGTAACTTACAAATAACATTATAGCGGACATCGAAGACGCAGCCGCGTCGTTCACCAGCCTATACTGTTTAATTGAACTCGTTTGCTGTTTGCGAACCAGGTGGAGACATTAACTTTTCCGTTACTGATAGTTTGTCGAGAGTTTTAGCTGTTCTTGTGGGAGTTAGACATAAGTTAGCTTTGCGATAATAAAGTAAGATTTTCCCTTTGACGAGTTGTATTTATATTTAAGTTATAGTTTTTTGTTTTTGTGTAAAACCATTTCTAACAGTCAGTTAAGTCCAGGTTAAACGAGCGAAACCGATAGTTAACGTGTTTTTGTTACAAGTGCAACCTAGGTTTAAGTTAGTATTAAGTGCGTGCCTTTCGTAGACTAGGACCTGTTTTATTTCACACTTTTGTTATTGTTAAGCAAATTTTTTTCCATTAGATCTTCTGGCCTAGTTTTTAATTTTATTAAATGTTTTCTTTTCAAATTTTTTTTTGTTTTATTTTACATTATACGTACTTACTCTTTTATTTACTACATTATAGTGTTGGTACCTATTATTCTGTGTTAACTTTTGTGTATTTTTCCACAATAAAGCGCTGCTACTAATATTGTCCCGGCGCCGCTCACCGTCGCTTTGATCCCGTTATATTGACTTTAACATTCCATCGGTGCACATTACATGATTCTGATAAGAACTATACGTGCCTCGCGGATTCGTTCATGACATTTGTGACCACTGCTACATTACTAGGAGTAATTTTAAAGTTTTATACTGAATTATCAAAATCTATTAAGAAACAAGTGTTTTAAACAAAAATCTTTTTATATTACGATAGATAAATTAACAACAAAACCTTAACAAAGCGAGATCGGCTATGTATTTGCTCAAGCTGTTGATTATTTACTGCGACGAACTTGTTACTAGTATTATTAGTGATTAACCATAATCGGCGACATTTAAAAATAATCTTTCAAATAAACATAGGTATATAATATTATTCCGATTGAAATATTTGTCCTCGTTTATTCAGTAATCATTTTTATTCAGTAATACATAGTTAATGACACTGTTAAACTTTTTAAAATGCATATTATGCAGATACACCTTAAATAGCTTTAGACTCTGCTTAAAAATATAGTAGTAATTTTTTTCTTTTTATCGTAAGTACCGTAAAAGAAAATAACATGAAAAACGCCGTAGTGTGACAGAGGCCTTTTACACTAACTCCTAAACACCCTCGCTGTCCCTCGCAGATATTTAAATTAGGATCATCTGTTACTTTGCGCTTTTTGCCGCACCATCTTGTCCCCGTCCGTCCCGACCCGTACCGTTCCGTTCCATTCCGTTCCATCCCTGATAATATCCTTCAGTTATATATTACTTCGGGAGCGCTTGTTTAACCTTTATAGTCGAGTGTTTGTGCAGCCATTGATCTCAAGTCTATAACAAATGATATACTTTTATATATGTAAGTAGGAAAGTCTTGAAGACTAAATAAAATGATTTAGGAATGGAAAAAATATTTATACAATGTCTTAAATCTTGTTTCAATTTGCAAGCCGATAAATCATTTTGTCATGACAATGACATCAAAACCTAAAAGATTATAAAAAGTACCTGTATACAGCTTGTACAGTAACTTGTGACGTTTTCAATTACTGTTAGCACGAATCATGTACGGAAGCTTGATAAGATCGAAAAAGAGAAGACCAATTATTATTAATTATTTATTGTCAAATCAATAAATAATTTTAAAAATCTATCATTAATGTACTAATATAAATCATACATATTTCAAACGTTCGTCGCGTACTCTGAGCTACTTGATATTCGATGTTAGTCGAAGAGAACTCGTTCAATAAACATTAACATTGGTCGCGACAGGTACAAATACCGCAAAGCCGCTGCCATAAATTGAAATGAAACCGCGAATTAAAAAATAAATCAAAAGAGGATTTTCCCGACGCGTCGTCGACGGAAAATTGGAAAGACTCGCTCGAGATGCAGCTTCCGGCGCGGTCTCGTTGTAAAGGACGTCACGGTTTTGTAAACTTGTAGACGCTTCAAGGCGGGGGAAGACTTGCTAAAATAATTACCTACCCTTTTTAGTTTTTATACAATTTTACCGATGTGTCAAATCAGAGTTAATTATTGATTAATTACATGTATAACGTAAAAGGAATGTAAATAGGTATAAATAAGAATATTAGTTATTGATTTTAGAAATTATTACATGTAGGGTAAGGCGGGGCTAGTTGAGCAATTTTTCACTTGAGCGGATATAGCTCCTCAATGATAAGTCTCAATGAGTTGTTATGCGGCCTGATGGATTCGTAATTTATCTCTTAGCAAAAGGTTACACAGTATTTTCCTGTTACAAGTCGAATTTAAGAATTAGGTACAGCTGTTTAAATGCAGAAAGTCAAACATGCTCAACGTACCCCATGGGTGGGGTAAGTTGAGCAAGCGTATGGGGTAAGTTGAGCAGATACAAAATGTAGCCACACCATACCTTAGATATTTACCCGACATAAAATAAAATGATTATTTGTTAGTCAAACTTTTATATTTAATGATTTAACGACATATTATTGAAACAAAATGTAGTTTTCTTTTAAGAAATGAACATAGAAAATAAAAATCAACTTGTACTTAATATTTAGAAGACCGTCTTTAACTTAATGTTTGGAATATACTCAGTATTTCTATTTAAAATCATACTTTAATTTTTATATAGTGAATTAACAAATTTAAAATTTAAAAAATAAACATTATAGAGATGTTCATCACTTAAAAACTTCTATCATTGTCACTGATGCAATTAATGCAAACAATGTAACATCAGCATTTCGCGCACATTTATATGTGCTTGGGATTGGATCAATTTTTTTCTAATTAAAGTTATGGTATAGGCTTCGCAGCAAATTAGAGGCCACTGGCAAACTCTAATTTCTTTGTGAATCCTGTTCGTCACTCATTTGATACCGAATTGCTTGGCGGCGGCATTGATACTTATTTCCTTCGTTTAGAATGCCTTTGCAGCATCGTTGAAGTGTTGGATAGAGTTTAAATCTCTTGAAGTCTTTAATTTATACGCTCTCAAATAAAAATAAAATAAAACATACACATTACTGTCATTTCAAACTGTAAAGTTTTTTGAGTGACTCTTGCTCAACTTACCCCAGTTATAAATTTGTTAAAAAAGTGAGGTCACGAAAAAAACTGTTTGAATTAGAGTCAAATCCTTTCTAGATATCAAAAATATACTACATTTACAAAAGTAAAACACTTACCTGGTGTACCATAGATAATAACTGATCCTTACAGATGAAATATTCAGAAACAATTTTTTTTTACTTTTTGTACATAAAATAAACAAAACGTTCAGGTACATTATTCGTTCGACAGATTGCAACTGGCTGTCATGTGATAAGTTCTGCTCCTCAGTCCGCTTCTTTCCGCCATATAATGTATTAGCGTGCGATGTATAGTTTTTGAGATATTTCGATTGCCCAACTTGCCCCATTGCTCAACTAGCCCCTCCCTACCCTACTAATTGTAAGCTATATCATAAGAACAATTAATATAAACTACGTCATAACCGTTGGGCAACTATTGAATACTTACAAACATTAAAATACATTAAAATTAACAATTAGGCCTCGTTCCCACTACGCCGGATGCCGGATTGGTGAAACTGCTGGAAATGCTAGTGACCATACATTTTATGTGAAGCTGTTTACATTTATCCGGTTCCGGCTAAAACAATAAACACCGGATCCGGTGTTTTGTGAGTAATTTTTGCCGATCCGGTGTAATGTGAACACCTCGTTCCGGGATCCGGTTTCCGGAGATTTCACCGGTCCGGCGTAGTGGGAACACGGCGTTAGGTATAAAGCTGTGTAAGCATATTTTAATTGTTACTATGTCATCAAACTTTACTGTTTGCTCAGAAGTTTATTTATTAATCCCTCTATATATTGTATTAAGACTGCAAATTTTATACTAACTGGGAAGGCTGGCATAAATACACACTACATATGGGACCTGTTATTCATGTATTATAGATAATAAATGCAAAATTTTTTTTTTCGTTATATCGTCTTCCTGACAACCGTACTGGTGTAGTAATACACCTTAACGACGACGGTCGTGGGATCGAGAAAAAAAAATTAAGAATTAGAAATGACTTACTTAGCCTTACTTGGCTCATCACCACGCTAACAAAGTGCTGAAGCGTAGGCTCGGCAAGCTTGGCACTGAACATTTTCAGAATTTTATTAGTAGAAAAGTTTAATAAAGAAGCGGTCCGCTTTCTTAAAATTGCGAAAAAGGTATCAGTATTCGCTTCAGTGAACATTGCGGACGCACTGCAGAAGCGTCTCAGTCCCAACAAAACCCTGAAACCATTATTATATTGCACTCTAAGTTCGTCCAGGGATTTTTCACTGTAACTGGTTCACAGGGCATAATAAGTACGACAATACGATTTAAACAAAGTATTTTTTTGCCTCGTTGCTACAGCGAGCAAACCTGTGGGCCAGCATATTACATCTAGCGGCAAACGCCACGTTTACACTCGTAAGTCTGCGTAGACCTTTTGAAAAAAAAAGGACAACGCAGAGTTAGAGTGTTCATAGTCAATTATTCTTTCGCGGACCACAAACACCATGTACTCACTTTTTTTCACATTGTATGTAAAGCTATGTTTTATTGCGTATTCTTCACAAATTTTTAACAGCGTCCTGATAGAGCCAACTATAGCAGCCAGCAGCACCATGTCATCTGCGTAACTAAGATTATTTACACAAACTCCATCTATCCAGCATCCAACCTGTCTGCTGCTGAGTCCCACAATCAGCCCATTTACATTCATATTGAAAAGCTTAGGTGAGGTTATGCCCCCCTCCCATTTTTTATCGCTGGGAAATGCATTTACGTATCCTGTCACCCGAAGGCGACGGGTATGTGGGACTCGCTGACTGCGTAGCCAGATTACCCACTAAAACCCAGCGGTGCCCTCATCGTCAAAGTGGGGCGCCACGGGATCGCTCGCGCATACAACCGTGACGCCCCGACGTGTTATGCCCCTTGCTTTACCCCGCACTTCAATCGTTAAGTATCTGATAGCATTTCGCCCCACTTCACATAGTTTTCTTGGTTCAAATACCAAAAATTAAACAAAGAAATAACTTCGGGTTGTATACCTGCCTCCCGAAGCTTCATCCATAATATGTTCTACGTTACTAGATCAAAGGCTTTAGAAAGATCTAAAAAACCAGGTGTACACCGGTGTCTTTCTTACTCTCGGTTCTTTCTTTTTCTCATGTAGTATTGGGCAATCTGCTTTAGATACACACTCTCCGTTGAAAGATTAGGCATAAACTCAAATTACGCGTCGTGTATACTTAGATATTGATCAAGATTTTGGTCTATCAGACTGTCCAACACTTTAGCAAGTACTCTAGCTAGAGATATTGGCCGGTAGTTATTTTTAACAGAAATATCTCTATATATTACAAGTAAACAAACAAAAAACGGAGTATGCAATGTAAGTAACCCACAATGACGTGTCGCAGTGGAGACGCGCGAACAAGATAATAAGAACGTTCGGAACATATTAAGGGCAAAGCGTGCAAACCGTTATACAAACCTCATTTAAATATACATCAAATTGAAAAAAACAGAGAGCGTTATGGGGAACTTTATTGCTTTTACGAAATAACGATATTTTTTTTATTCGTGTTTCTTTTGCATACAGATAATAAATATGATTGCGGAAATGATTCCCTTGAAGTCATATTTATAATAATCTATGTATTGTTAATATATAACTTTGTGTCCTTCTCCATTCTACTCGTAAGTGACATTGGCGACGTTATTTGATTTATTCTCGCAATATTGGTAGCCATTAATCCAATTGAATGAATGAACTTTGTGTCCAGTAATTATTAATGATATTTATAAATTATGTAATAATAAATTGACTGGCTATTACCTAAATCACGGGCATTAAGTTGCCTACCATAAGAACAGCTGACCGTGTGTATATGTTAAACGTATTTATTTATTTAAATAGACACTAATTACGTTTACTGCAGCCGATGGATCGAAAAAAAACCAAATTTACTTAAAAACTAATTTAATTAATGAATAAAAAAAATTACAACTAAATATGTGAAACCTATTCGAAGTTGGAATTAGGAATGACAATATTTTATTTAAAATTAATTATGAAAATTAATTTAGGCTAATGATGAAATCGCTGCGTCGGCGACTCGTAGCTGACGCTCGTAGCGGACGTTGCGACATGGGCTGCATCGGCTTTCCTTCGTTTTGAAACAAACATCCTAAATGCTTGCTTGCCAATTCTTGTAGGGTACCGTAAGATTCATAGTATGGTTCCATACTTAACACCTCCACCCCCAGAGCAGCAACTATTTGAGGACTTTTAACGAAAATGTTGCTGGCACAGACTCCTGGTTACTGGATCCGCTAGGCACTGCATACATTTGCTCCTTGTCCTTTCTTGATTCTTCCTCTAGCATAGTGACTTTAGTTCTTGTTCTCAGGTGACGTCGAATGACAAAGATTAAGATGAATGAGACAGTGCCTATTATAATCCCATACAGCGGTATCGTTGTATGATATAATGTTGTATCTACATGATCCAACTTGATTCGATTTTGAACAATTATTTTATCTTCTAGATGTTGCAAATTTTTAAGATTTACTGTGTTGAGGGTTATGTAAGGTATCTTGTCGTTTTCTATCGATGAATAATTGTTAGAGATTTCAGTGATCTTCAGCGGTTGTCCTTTGATTTCGTCATTGATATAATATAATAATGGTGATGGTCTTCGTCCGTAGAGAACACTGCATGCAATCAGGCTATTCTCGTGGCTGGTGATTGATAGTTTCCCCGCAGAGAAGGTAGTTATCAGACTTCGGGCATTCAGCCTCCATGTACATGAACAATTTTCTATCGGTTGCCATAAGAGGATAAGGAGGTATAAGGATCTGTTGTAATTTGTTAGGGACAACGGAAAGGCGTTGCAATTTGAAAGTATCGATAGATATAATAGGGATTTTTAAAATTACTATAATACGTTTTTATTGAAATAATTACCAGGTTTAATTACATTATAATAATTTCTAAGATCAGCATCTAATATTTAATTATTACTATAAATGTTACTAAGTCTATATATCATATTTTCTAAGCTATCTATGCTTATGATGAGTGCTCGATGCACAAATAAATGCTAAGATATTCTCTATTCTATTTATTTCTAAGTATATAGTATATATAATATAAATTTAGCGAATTTAATTATATTATTTACTTATAATTACTATTATATTACTTATAATTTAAATGTATTGAGCCGCCCATGCATTATTAAGGCTAATATGATCGTTGAGCTCAGATAACATTTTTATTTTATTTTAATAGTTTTGTTATATTTTTCAGCATCAGAATAGTCTAAGTTACCAGTTATACTTAAGATACTACATAGTCCGTCAAATAATATAATCTTTTAACATGGTTAGGTTTTAAGCATTTTAGTTCAGAAGTATAAGTGTAAAGAATAGAAATATATAAGAATTTAAGTAGCCTTATATTTGGAGTTCGAATATAGGTAATGTAATATTGTCTAGTTTCGTTTTAAAATAGACTATGTCTTAGGTACACGCTTAAGTCGGGACTTGGCTATGGGTCCTTTCTTTTTAGATTTGTATATATGAATGGGGAGGTCTGCGAGAACTGTGTCCTGTGTATAGCGCGATGCTAATTTCTGTCGGCTATCATTGCCTTGCGTTATTAATGAGAGATCATTATAGAGGGCGGTCTCATCCCTCTGGTCTGCAAAATTATTTATTAACGCGTTTCTAATGCCCAGCCAACTATCAGGAATACCGTTGGAGTTTATCGTCCTAGCTGCAGCACCAGTAATCTTATTTAATATTCCGTTAATCAAACATAGGTTAGTCAATTCATTTTCGGGTTCACTTTTAATGTAACTTAAGACTATCTGATCACAAATTCGAATAAATCTAGTAAGAATATTAGGGTTCCCGTCAAACTCAGGAACTGGGCGGAGGGCCTTATAAATGGTATCTGGGTCCATCGTCAATTCACTTAAATTATTTTTTATACTTAAATTAGAATTATCAAAGTTGCTATTCAAATTTAATAAATTAAAATTATTTGAATCGAAGTTTGACTCGTCTAAATTTCTAAAATTATCTATAACACTATTTCTATAAATCTGTCGATGAGTGACAGATCCTTTTCCTACTTTTCGTTGGTGGAAAATAGTGGAAAAAGGATTGGCAACACTAAGAAAATATTCAATGTACTTACATGTGTCCTTTTTGGCTTTTCTTTGCACTGATTGCTAAGTGCGTCCTCGGCAGCGTACGTAGATTCGGATAATCGATAAAACACTTGATAGTGTAAGCAGCTGGAGATGATGCGCCTGGAGCCGATTTTTGGATCTTTACGTATCGCAACTGCTTCGAATTATCCTACCGACTGCGCCAATTACGTTTACTGCAGCCGATGGATCGAAAAAAAACCAAATTTACTTAAAAACTAATTTAATTAATGAATAAAAAAAATTACAACTAAATATGTGAAACCTATTCGAAGTTGGAATTAGGAATGACAATATTTTATTTAAAATTAATTATGAAAATTAATTTAGGCTAATGATGAAATCGCTGCGTCGGCGACTCGTAGCTGACGCTCGTAGCGGACGTTGCGACATGGGCTGCATCGGCTTTCCTTCGTTTTGAAACAAACATCCTAAATGCTTGCTTGCCAATTCTTGTAGGGTACCGTAAGATTCATAGTATGGTTCCATACTTAACACACTTAACACACGTCGGGGTTTCAGAAACACACACACACACACACACACATACACACACACACACACACACACACACACACACACACACGCACAACACAAACATCTCGACCTCGACAAACATCTTTATAATGTTTGTAATTATACAAATAATAATTATTATTCTTATTTCTACGGATTTTAGATATTTGTATCATCGTATCAGCCATTGTATGTCCACTGTTGAACATAGGTCTTCCCCATCGACCTCCACCGGACCGGTTCAAAGCAGCCTCCATCCAACGGCTTCCAGTGACTCCCCTCAAGTCGTCGGTCCATCTTGTACACGGCCGTCCGACGCTGCGCTTGCCGGTATGTTTTCTTTCACAGAGAAATACCAAGCATAGTCCTCTCCATTGCACGCTGTGCGACTTGGAGCTTGTTTAAATGCGTCATAGGCAGAGATCACGTCTTAGTTCCGTTTATCATCACTGATAATACACATCGGTAGAAGAATTTTTTATTAGTCATGCACAAACTATCTTCAATTTCGATTCTAATATTGGACCCCTTTCCACATTTTTAAATAAAAAAATCATGCTTTTTGACAAATACTTGTAATTCATTGATATAAAGACAAGGTAAAGGCAGGATTTTATTATTTTTAATATTGGTTTGCAAGACGTGTCTAGGGATACCGCACGAAGAAAATTTTTCTGTTTGATAAAAAACAGCATACCGTATCGAAATTTTAACAAAACATCACCGTACGTGGTATAATCATATCAGAGACATTAATTTTAATGTTTTTGTCGACCTGTTCTTATAACGGACCTTTCAAAACGTGGCTCGTGACAGCGTAGTTATCACATATTTTCTCTCTATTAATTATTTAATAATGACGCTTAGCATAATGTACGAATAAGAAAAAAATTAAGCTTTAAATAATGAATATCTTAAGTAATTGTTAGGAGTCTATGTTTATATATATACCTATATCAACACATGTTTAACTTTATTTTAATAATTAAATTTACTATTTTTCGCTAGTGTCCCTCATATTATTGATTACTTAATTGTTCTATTTTTCGCTAGTGTCCCTCATATTATATTGTTTTAAACTAACGCGATCACTATTCATATTTAAATTTATATTTGTACGGGTGCTTACCGCGTTTATAATTTTGTTGAGTTCCCTATATTTCGGCAATGTTTCAATCGCCATGATCACGGGGAGATGATCCTCCTGATATACGCGTAAGCATCCGTTAATTTTTGACTGACCCGTTGGCGCAGTTTGCAGTGACCCTGTTTTCTGCTCCAAGGGTTGTGGGTTCGATTCCCGCCCCGAGTCTGGGTGTAATATATATTTATTTATATATGTATTATTTATATGTATATTTATTTAAAAAAAAATGTATATCAGTCGGCTGTTACCTATAACACAGGCATTAAGTTGCCTACCTTAGGAGCAGACGACCGTGTGTGTGTGTAAAAACATATTTATTTATTTATTATTTATTTATTAATTGATTTAATAAATAAACATACTGTTTATTTAGGTTTAATATGTTGTACAATTGATAATGTGTTACAAATTAAATAAAAAATTCTGATTTCAAGACTTTCGAATAGAACAATTTATTATGAAAACTTAAAAAAAAATTAATTACTTTTTTTTATATGACATGTGGTAGAAAATATTGTTTTATGTCAAATAAAAAAACTATATCTGAAAATTCATCTAGTAATTATTTTTAAATTTATGTATATTATTTTTTATTGATTATTTCTTCATTTTTAATTAATCTATTAAGTTTTATTTCCTAAATTTTTGACGAACAATTTTGTAGGGTTCTAAAACACATATAAATATATTTCTACTATTTTTAGAAATGTCTGTCTGCGTGTTTGCTTGAACGTGCATCAGAGCAAAAGTATTAAGTGTAGGTTAAAAAATTTGAAAAAAACCATAAAACACATCCTGAAATAACATTTAGTCTTTTATTTGATCAAAATGGCTTCGTTCTATCAAAATTATTGTTGTAGGTGAGCTATAATAATACATTTAAGTAATTGTTATTATTCGTCAAAAGTTGTAACGATCTTGTGTAAAATAATGTGTTATGGCATTATTTATAGCTACACAAATTTAGCACCCCATCGAAGGATTTTTGAAATCAAAATGACCTTAATCGATAGGTCTACGTTAGGTCTGTATAGGTCCACCAAAATTTCTGAATTGCCAGTAGTAGGTACAGACAGTACCATCAATCACATAACTACATACTAAAGTTAAGCTTACCTGCGGGCGCGGGGCGACGTTGCGTGTACAGTTAGTTAATTAATAAAAACTCCAGTACTCTTTTAGAAGAATTGTAAATAGGTATGTATTATAAATATAATCACTACATATTATAAAACAAAGTCCTCCGCCGTCTGTCTATCTGTTTGTCTGTCTGTTTGCAATAAACTAAAAAACTAATGCACAGATTTTCATGCGGTTTTCACCAGCAGATAGAGTGATTCTTGAGGATGGTTTAGGTACATATACATAGCCCGGGGACAGCCCGGGCGGGCCGCTAGTGTCTTGTAATTGAAAAAAAATTAAGCATAACTTGCATTGATCTTGAACACAATAAGTTGCAACGCCTCACCAATAGATAGAGTGATTCATGAGGAAGGTTTAAGTACATATACATACCCTGGGTGCAGCCCTGGGGCTGGGGCTGGGCTGCTAGTATAATTATAAAAATTCATTTATGCCTTGTATGTTCGGCATGAAAGTCAGCGTTACAAAACCCACAAATCTTTGATATTTACAAATATCTTCTTGTACCGTATAATACGTTTTGGTTATTTCTACCCTTTTGAATGATTTATAAGTCATATATTAGTTTCAGTTATTGTCATACATTTAAATAATACACCAAAAAAATCTATTCTTAAGTAGGTACTAAATTTTTATCATAAAAATAGCTCCCAACCAATAAAAACACCAGCCATTGACGCCTTTTTATACGAAAACGAAAACTAGCGACGCGGTGGTAGAGGAACATACAAATAATCTAAAGTTATTGAAGCTTTTAAGCTGCGACTTTATGCGTATTAAATATCACAATCTCTCCTCAACTCAACCACAAATAGATGTGTATAGATCAATGGTGTTGTTCTATAAAGGGCTTAGTTAGCCATTCCATTGAAAGACTATTCTTATCACTTATTTATTTTAATCAGTTGGCTGAAAGTAAATACATTACTTTGCAATATATATTAGAAGTATTAATTAAATTCCTTTTATTATTATTATTATATGCAATGAAAATATATTTGTATTTTCAACGTATTTAACTAATTTAAGAATAATCTTTTTTTTTATATCTAACATTTATTTTGACAAAGACAACACACTGACGAGACTCTTTAAAAACGCTCGTAGGAGTAGCGTTGAGAACCACAATATTATTGGAATCAATATTTATTATATCTCGTCTTGAAATTATAAAATAATATATCAAAAGAAATCATATATTTTTTTAACTAAAAGAAAACGAAATAAAACGAAATAGTCCGACGACAAAGAAAATTAAAGTGAGTAAATATATACGTTGAGTTTTATCGGAAACTTCATTTCTTAAATACAATTGGAATGGAAAGCAAAATAAAAAGCTCTCGACATGGTTTCCAGGCACCGCCCCCGCGCCGCCCTCCCCGCCACGCCCACTGCAAGACACGCCCACCGGCAGGTTTTTATCTCCGAGTTATTACTGCGACGGTTAGTTACAGATTCACAAAGTAACTCACTATTTGAGTTCGCCATTCCGTACTTCGACTTATTAAAGTTATTTTCATTTATATTAAATGTTTGATGAAACGCTTATGTACCGATGTATAACTATATTATTTATTATAGTTACAAATATTTGAGAAAACAGATCGTTAATATTTGTAATAACGCACAGATAATTTACTTTAAAAAATATATTTTAAATTTATAAAGATACGCCACGCCTAACACTCCCTCCCACCCTAGAGTGACAGATACACAACACGAACACAACAACACCTAAATCACAACAAACCAAATAATTCTAATCAAAATTGAATCTATTCAAATAAAATTTAAAAGCACACAATCTACAATATAGTTTATAGTTTCTTAAGGTTTTGGTTGATGTGAAGCTACCACAGTATTCGGTACATAGATTCTACTGAGAGAATCCGACAAGATACTCAACAGTTACTCTTAAAGATTGTTAATATGGTCGGTATGGCCTTCACAAATATCCCTCACGAACGGGAATTGAACAGCGACCGCTTGCACAACACCCAGTTGTCACCACACTTTCCTCGTCAAAAATGTTTTAAGCTAAAACTTTTCTACTGTCGTTGTCTCCAAATTGTTGCTTCGTCTTTGTTTAACTTTCCTATATATTATATCATAGTACTGTACTGTATTAGTATGTAAACAACTCACTGCTGAGCGAAGACCTCTTCTCCATATAGAAGAAGGATTGGAGCTTAATCCACCACACTTTTTTTTTTTTTTTTTTTATCGCAGGGGAATCCATTTACGGATGATATCCAGGACGCCCGGGTCGGCAGTCCTAGACCTATGTCGGACTCGGCACTTTGGGAGTGCAATACCGTACTAAACCCCTGCGGGAGCCTTCAGCCGCTATAATTGGAGGGTCCCGGATCTGCAGGCAACAGGATCCCTCCAGCGACAGGCTGGCCTCGGCGAAAAGGCCAGACTTCTCCTCCATGGGGACTGTCCGCAATCTACCACACTGCTCCACTGCGGATTGGTGGATAATTTCCCTACTATGAGTAACAATCGCTATGATAACAACCGGGACCGACGGCTGTACGTGATCTCCGAGGCACGGTGGGGAGACTAAAGGTACTCGTATATTATTACGACGAATTAAACATGTTTCCTCTATAACTATTGACAAATGAAACCGTTAAGGGCAAAGATAAGTCTTGGTTACAATATGATCCTGTTTCACCGGTTGCAACTTGCAGTTAAAGTCACCGATTGCTTATTACGGTCTTGTTCACTAGATAAATTATAATTTTCGGTTTTACTGGTTGCAAATAGATAGGTACCTATATCTAACAAAAAAAAGTGGCTTGTAATTTATCTGCTGAATCTGGTGATTGTTAAAGACTATTTGACACTTAAAAACTTTCATTCCAAACGTCGCGATCGAAGTTTTAAATTATTTTATGCGTTTTGCTGTATGCGTTATAAATTCATTTTTATAGTCGTAGCAGCAGTGTTTACTCAGCAAGCGTACGAGAAAGGAGGTAGTACGGTATGGACACTTCTAATGCTGTTAACATCTACCCGCAAACTAACTCGTGAACAAGACATTCGTAGATAATGTCGAAATATCGAGCGACGCAAAATAAAAATACAAAACATAAATATCCCGTTTTAAATAATTTTAGTAATAAAAATAACTATGTTAATTTAAAATCTTAAATAAAGCGTTAATAAAATTAAGAAATGAGTTCCGGAGCGACATTAAAAGATATGAATTATATATATACTATTATATAATATTACTATTATATCATCGGCTTTATTAAATATTACAATAAATAACTTAATCTAATGTCCCTGGTTTTGGCCGAGAGGGAGTAAAAAGCCGGAGGAAAAAAACTCTCGGTACTCTTTTAAAAAAATTTAACATCATTATATAAAATATTTAAATAATGCACAGTATGACCATGAAATGATCAAGACAAACACGAGACAGCCAATCAAATCAAATCACCACATACCACCTGCTCACAATATTGTATAGCTATATCTAATGACAATGTACATATTGTTAGCCTTTTTTTTTGTGTTGCAGAGGAATCCATTTACGGATGATATCCAGGACGCCTGGGTAGGCAGTCCTAGACCTATGTCGGGCTTGGCACTTTGGGAGTGCAATACCGCACTAAACCCCTGCGGGTGCCTTTAGCCGCTTTTATTGGAGGGTCCCGAATCTGCAGGCAACAGGATCTCTCCAGCGACAGGCTGGCCTCGGCGACATATTGTTAGCCTGGCCGAGTTATATTCAATCCCATGTCTTTATCGTTTAGAAATTCATTAATGTCATAATAAGCTTTCCGACACAAAGTTCGCTTAATATTTTTTTTCTGTAAAGGCAGAGATTGAACCGCAACCGATATTTATTTATTTTTGTTGCCCGCGTTGATCATGATCTTATACATATAGATGCAATTTCTGTAATGACAATCTGTCTGTCGCTCTTTGTCTTTGTTACTTGCAGTTGTTTGTATCCGAATCAAAAACAAGATCATGTTATTTTTCTTGTCTCGTGTCTTCATCCGTCTTGACTTCACTTGTTAGCGGTTTTTTTTTTTTTTTTAATAAATATGTTTAACACACACACCAGGTCGTCTGTTCCTAGGGTAGGCAACTTAATGCCTATGTTTTAGGTAACAGCCGACTGATACCTATAGGTACATTTTTTTAAATAAATAAAAATAAAAATAATACATATATAAATAAACATATATTACACCCAGACTCGGGGCGGGAATCGAACCCACAACCCTTGGAGCAGAAAACAGGCGCAAACTGCGCCAATGGGTCAATCAAAAGTAGTGACGTAGCAAAGCAGTGGTGACGTAGCTAGTCCGAATGGAGCACTGTATTAAAATTTTTTTGGGGTCTCACTATTTTGTGTTGCTGTAAAATATATTAGCAAGACAAAATATAAGTAGATATGTGTGAATTAAGGTGACAAATTTCCAAGTCGTTTTTCATACAACAGTATTAACTGTATTAAATCTACATCGTACGGGCGTTAACTCTTGAAGCCTTTTAAGCTCGCGGTTCCTGTATTATTGACTTAGCTGATATAGCGGAAGCTACCTGTTTGTTAGTTTGATACTAGATATAGTTCAGCTCTCGTGATTTTTTTACCTTCTCCTTACCTTATTGATACTAGAAGTAGATACTCTCACACATCGATAGGTACACACAAACAACACAACCCACACATTTTTCTATAAATAGATATAGATATGTATTACGAATAGCTTATTAAAATGATATTCACACACTCGCCGAGATAGTGTCAAACAAAGTGTTCTAAATGTTTTTGGAATCATCAAATGCCCGAAAAACAGTAAAAATTTTGCATATTTCCAGCAGTTTCGAATCTTTAGTCAATATCCATAACTTCAAGTACAGTTATTTTCCATATTATTTTCAAAATGATTTCCAGGTGAACAAAACTTTTTTTTTTTTGTGAAGTAAACTATTTTTAAATTTATTTTCTACATTGTTGAATAAAGTTTGTATAATTCAGTAAATTATTAAAATATCACAATTTAATCAAATGTACTCCTTAAAACGTGACGCTTAGCATTATCTTAACTCGTTACGAAAACAATGTTCTATGTTTCTGGAATTCTCTGAGAATAAACAACCACTAAGCCCTTATTGGGAATACATTAAAAAATCCTGAATCGATTCAACTGTTCTGTGTTTTCCTATATTCAGAACAAGAATCTGAACAGTCTAACAACGAAATCCCTGTGTTTTAGGTAACAGCCGACTGATATAACTATACATACATAATATACAAATATTACATCCAGATTTGGGAAGGGAATCGAATCCACAAACACGGCAAAGAAAGCAGGATCATTGCTAACTGCAACAATGTGCCAGTCGAATAGATAAAATATATAGATAATTAAATAGATAACACCATTAATGAACTTGAGCCTAGAACTTTGTTAGTTGACCTCATTAATTTTCACGATGACAACAAAATATTACATACCTATGTTATACATATGTTAAATAGGGTGTGTTAAATAAATTAATAAATATAATAATAACTCTTTATTGTACAAAAAAGCAACATAACATACAAAAAAAAATAGGAAATAAGTACAAAAGGCAGCCTTATCGCTAAAGAGCGATCTCTTCCAGGCAACCTTAGGGCAGAGGAAATGGTATGCTAATGGTATAGGTGTACAGTTTTATTAATAACATATACAATACATATAGACAATAGAAAAAATTAATAAATATATATACGTACATATATAATACATATAGATAGATGTAATAAGGAATTCTATCATAAATATATTGTGTATTGTCTCTTTATTCTTTTATTTTATTTCAAATAATAATTACTGTATTACACGTATTTACATTGACAAAATTAAAAAATGATTACAAATAATTGTGATGTAACATGTAAGCGACGTCCGCGTGGAACGATACCAACAACGCTGGCAGCGTTTCCCCGTTGAATCGCAATGTTCTTTACTGTAGTTCTATTTTGATACTGTAAATAAAACCTGGTTTACCTAAAAATATGGTTATCCAATCCACTTCTCGAGTACGAAATTATTATAAAAAGGCCTGAAACGAGCGGCGCGGTGCCTCACGACGTGGCAATTGATCCCGCCGCCTCACGTACAACTATCAAACATTAAACCGTCCCGAAGGATTCCGCCCTCGATTTCGCTTCATACTCAAAGTGAGAGATATCAAAAAATACATCCGGCCGGCCTTTCGGCGCTTTATTAAGAATAAATTTAGGGCCGCTGAAGACAAACGAACTGTGAACTTACAGCGATTTTGTGTCTTAAATACATACAATGTAATATACGTACCTATAACTTTTATTCACAATTCTTCAATAATTTTTTTTTTATTCATTTCGTATATATTTTAAAATATATTTATTAAAACATCAATCAAAATATCTAAAAGTTTAAGAAATATTTTTCTCCTTCGCTGGTAGATTAAAATCCAGGCCGCCGGTAGTTAGGGCTCCAGGCTGAGGATCTCCTTACAATGCTTTGCTTGAGAAACAACACTGCCTTTTGTATCCGACCCTTGATCCAACTTTCTACAGAGAAATTCTACAGGCTTTGGTTGAAATCCTTCGATAATTATTATTCATTGACCGACACGACAATGGGACTAATTATTGTTGAGTCTACATTCCACACACCGGTAATCTCGTGGAAAAAATCTACATATTAACTTATTTTTTCGTTTTCCGCCTTTATGAGATTATCGTCATGTATAACTGTTATGCCAACAACAATTGCTTGATCGGCCTACTACCGCTATATCAGGATTATTGGCTGCAATAAACGTGACAGCGACAAAAGCCCGATCCCAGAACTTATGGCAGAAAAGCATAAACATTTTCAAGTAATGGCGTTGGGTTGTTCCTATACATATATATTAAGTCAACTTATTTTCTTCGATGCTGTATCGAAGAACATGTTGTGGATAATCCTGACTACTTGGGTAAGTCTGTACAAATCTCACCGTTAGCAAGACGACTACATCCGAAAACAACATATCTAACTGAATCTCCTGGCGATCACACGCTCAGCCCTGAGACAGTATATTGTTATTAATTTGACCCCTATTAAATATCAAAGGGATGAATGAGACTCAAATATTCAGTCCTTGTCCGTCCGACTGTCAAGTATTTTTTTCACAGAAATGCAAATAAATCAAAACCTTAAATATATTTTGTGTATTATTGAACTTTTTAATTATTACAAAAAAAAAAACAGCTGTCGAACCGGCTTTGAAATGTACTTACTAGGGTTTATTTGCTAATGTTAAATGTCACGTGGCACCGCTTCCTCTCCTGGCACACGCCGCGCGGTGAGCGCGGCGCCTATCTTCAGGCTAATGCATTTATGCAGGAGGCGCGCCGATCGATGGCGGCCGTAATTTCGCCAAATATTGCGATCTCTGTTTTTTTTTTTATAGCGATATCCTTTGTTCTACGAGCTTCAAACGAATTTGATGAACATTTATTGAAAAAACTTTACCTTTAAAAATACTACTGATTCTTATTAACATCAAACGCAGTAAGAAAACAGAAAACCTGGAATAGTGCTTGTGGACTTGTTTACAAACTACCTTTTCTGATTTAACGAAAGATTTGTATGTTACCCATGATGTGAACATTATACACATCATAATATTGTTTTTAAAACTTAGGGGAAAGTGGGTTGATGCTTACCGGAAAAAGTTTTATGTTTTTTTTTTTAATATGCTAAATATTATAACCAAGGTAAGTTACTTAAGTTCCACAAAGACATACACCCAGACCGGAAATAAATATTTGAACAAATACAAATCCCGAGCTGGAATCAAACCCGCGACCGCCGGCGCGCTTTTTGAGGCTACTACTCGCACCACTACACCAGAACGGTCGTCATCAGTTCAGTTTATATTTTCGTAATCAAAACTATTGTTAGGGTAAAATACCTATATAAAATTATAAATAACTATTATTTTAAAGTAAGAAATGTTATCTTTACAAATATAGGTACAGCAATATTTTTTATAAAAATCCGCAGACTTGATGACGCTTCGGAAATATATTTCTTGGTCTGATAACGTTATTCTTATCCACATCTAAACTAAATTATAGACTTTTTTTTCAATTAAAACTTTTATTTCAGCTTTTAACAATACAAAACAAAATAAATAAAAGTATAGAAAACGGGAAGGAAAGTTAAACAAACGCTCTTAACAAGGCGAAAGAAAATCCGATTTGCGAACGAATTTGAATAAGACGGCATTTGAGTTGGGAGGGATTTTTTTCTGTTTCTTCGTCTTACAATGCTAAACTTTATGTATAAGAGTACATTACATAATGGCTATAAACTTTGCAAAAGATTGATAAAAAATTTCTTCCACGTTAGGTTTCTCTAAGGATATGTAACGAATGATACTCGTATTTATATAAAATTTTGTCAAATGAATTAAATAAAATATATAATTTCTTATGATCTTTTTATTCATTTACTTCTTCTTGATCTTCTCTTTCTTTTTGATCTTCTTTGATCTTGTATTCATTACAAATAACTTTTTTTAGTCTTTATAAATAAACACAGTAGCATCACAAACATGTATTAACAAGATTCAGGGCTAATTTCACCCGTTACTGATAAACTTTCAGATAGTTATCTGACATATATCGGTATTAAGCAGATTAAAGTTTGTGATATATTTTTCCTGTTTCACCATCATACTCAACTCTATCAGCCAGATATTTATATTCGCAAACTATGAAAGTTTTGTAGTTTATTTCGC
The DNA here is from genome assembly GCA_036937285.1 of Euphydryas editha. NCBI lineage: Eukaryota > Metazoa > Arthropoda > Insecta > Lepidoptera > Nymphalidae > Euphydryas > Euphydryas editha. Next base: position 327,280 of record JAUPFZ010000007.1, on the reverse strand, counting down.
AAATAATTTAAAAACAGGCTATCAGAGACTTATTCATCAGTAGATGAAACAGGCCATACACAGATTAAAAGAATGGTTATAACCCCGTAGCGCCCAAGTAGTCGATTTAAATTATCTTTTGATTTTTTATCTTCTATCTTGTTCACTTTGTCCAATTTATTTACTTGTAGTAACAGATATAAGAGATGTTCGAAAAATTACTATCTTTATATTTGAATGTTTATTATATATTATACTAGATAAAATAAACAACGATATATAGCGAAATAAATTGTCTTTAACGTACCCAAGAAATAAAATTAATCTCTTAATTAATTACCTACTAATTCCCATCATTACTAGTATTATAGCTAAGCGACTCGCGCGGGTTTACCCACTCAGTATACAACCATAGACACAACCACCACATCAATCGTTTGATGTCCTCTGCTGAACGTAGGCAACCCCATAATCTTCGGCTGTTTACCAATACTGGCCACGCTTAGCATATGGGTTGGCAAGCGCAGTATGTTGTGGCAGAACATGGTGACGCTGCTGCCCTTCACCATCCTGGTTGATGTACAGTTGTTCGCACCACTATGGCCTTAGTCACCTTTTACGGCAACTCGACAAGAAAGAGGTCAGGACTATTTGTCTCTGCCGGTCACAGCACGACAATAAACAGACCCACAGAATATAAATTTAAAAAATCGGACCCTTGGATGAGTACGATTCAACAAACAAACAAACTCTTCAGCCATATATTACATACACATATTTACCATTAATTTAATATAATATAGTTAATCGTCTCTCGTCAAACAGGTGCCATAATGCGATGTCGTGGCGCCCCGACCGAACAATAACCTAATGACTGACTACAATACAAACTCAAAGTCATACCATATTTCATTTACTAAATTGATCCGTAATATGGATCTAAACGATAAATTAACCAGCGATAGTAACAGACCATTATAATTTATAACATTACAAAATTATTTACAAATTATTTTTAAAAATGAATATATAAGCGTCTAAAAGAATTTTAAAAATACGAAAGTTAATTAACATCGATATTCATATCAATTTACCATTAATTGAAATTGATAAATATTATATATTACTAACAGAATCGGATTCCAATTAAGATTAAAATCATTTAAGCTTTAACTGAACCATGTCTCGTCAGTAAAACTCAACGGGAGGCTTTTTAATTTAAAGCAAGTAATTAGGACATTATTAAGTGGAAGCATATCCGAATATTTCAATATTGGAGAAATGGATTTTAAATAATATTAAAATCATATATATATATATATATATATATATATATATATATATATATATATATATATATATATAGTTACAGCATATTGTATTTTACAAGCAATACTTAAAACCTACAAAATTGTATGTTAAAACAATTATGATGTTATCATATCTGTTTGAATGCGCTGACTACAACAGTTTTAGTTTGATTTATGTAAATATTCAGTTTAATTAGAAAGTACTCTAAGACTGATGTTCGTCGAGGTCTGGGCATTTGTTGATTGTGTTTTGTGTGTTTCCGGACCCTTGGCATAGTATATCACGCTACTGGGAGCCGTCGAGTGAAGCATTTATTATTTATATATTTTATTAAACCTATGTGAAGTGTCACAAGTAAATCAGTGCGTTACCAAGTTCTTCTTCGTTCGGGACTCATTAGAAATAACTATCTAAATTAATTATTTCCAAAGATATAAATCCCTGACGGACTGATATTCAAAACCAAATTCAACATTTCCGTGAAGTTTACTTTCATACTTACACAATCTCTATCAAAATCTAGTTCTATCTGCTGCTCTGATTTACTCGATCAGTTACAAAAACTCATCCCTTTAAGACATTCCACCTTTAAGACTTGAAGTACCTACTTATAAACTTTCTTCATAAAGTAACCGGAGCGGACGAAGCCGCAAACAAAAACTTTGTATATTTAATCGTTATACTTACATTACAAATATTCACAAAGGGTGAATTGTCGCCGCACCACTTTATTCCACCAGGTCGTGAGCTCGTAATCGGAAATTCGTCTTCATTGTGAGCCCACAATGCGCCGCACCACCAGTATAATGTACAAATAACAAATATCGCTCCGTCTGTCGCACAAAGAGTGAAAATCCAAACATTTTGTTGCCTCGTCACCTTTATAACCGATTACGTTTTCTTCAATACAGCGCTCGCGGCTTGGAAAAAATGGATATGGTATTTGAAAGATTTTAACGGCATTTATATCATCGGCATCGGCATCTATGTAACATACAATCAGCTAAATTAAAAGATTATTTTTATTAAGTTTATTAAGTTTAAAAATATTACCAAGCCTTGTTCAGTTTTTTTTTTTTTTTTTTTGGTAACAATGAATGAGTTATTTGTAAATAATCAAAACTTTTCATTTGGTAACTTTAGATGTATATCATAGCTTGCTCGACCGGCCTAGTATCACAGAAAATATTACCTTAAAATTGCCGTTTTTCCACTTTTTGTCTTTTACGCAGGAATTTCAAAATCTGCTGAAGAATTTTAATTTAAATCATTTACATATATATATAGCAATCACATTAGTTAACATCGCTGGTCTAAGCAAGTGTTATACATATTTAAAAAAAAATGTAATTGTACAAAAACGAAGTTACCAGATGACTTAAAACAATTTAAGGCGAATATTAAAGTTACTTATACCTAAAAACTATATTTAAAATAATCCGTCATCCCGCAGTACAGCAGCATTAACAGGCTTTACGGGACATTTAAGGGCTTATTCAGATCAGACGGTAACTAAGATACTTTGATGAGTACTTAGTGAGATACTTGTTCTTCAACCGTCGATCATATTTTGATTTTGTTAATAGTTTATTTAAACTTTTTCTCTTATATCCTAAACCTTTTTTTTAAATCCTCGCCGTTCACGTAAAAAACGTCAAATCACGTCGATTAGTGGCCGGTGCTCTAGAAAACTCATTGTTGCCGTCACCACAATACTCCAAACGATCCACAACGTTACACAATTCAATACTGCCCGATATAATGTCGTCATTTGTACGTGTCAACCCTTAAGCTATTTAAGGGAGTTATAGGAAAAACCTATCACAGTTATCTATGGAAATTCGGAAAGGAATCACGTTTTCAAATAATCTTACCTTAAATAATATTGTTACCAAGAATGTCTCAGATATTCTGAACAGAAAAGATCGAGAAATTATAATTTTACTAATAGGTAAACATTAAAAGTAATAAAAGATGAATACACAAACGGAACCTCTCGATCTATCGGTCAGGAATAAATCCAATAAAATCCTGAACGTTATAGATCTAAAGTTCCTCGCCGGTCTGAATGAGCATTTGGTTAAACTTTACGAAAGGACGAACCTCGTGGACAAGAGGAGCCCCTGCCAGATGCAAAGAGGGACGAACATGAAGACCGTGCTTCCTTGTCAAGTCTGTCTGAAGACCTTCGACCGCCCTTCGCTACTGAAGCGCCACATGCGTACCCACACAGGTACCGCACAAAAATAAACTTAGTTTGTTTTCATATAAAAATATAATTTTTGTTTAAAAATATTATGATAAGTATATAGATACATATTTGAGACAAAAATTATATTGATTATTTTTTGTTGTTAACTTTCATTTTTTTATTTTATTTATTTTACAAAATTGCAATAATAATAATATTAATTTTATAATTATACCAGTTATACGTTATTAGTTATACCAAATGAAATTGATTTAAAATCATTCTTTTGTCAAATTGTAAAGGGTTATTTAAGAAGCAGGGGCGATAAAAAACGTTTAATATATTTAAAAAAAAATCATTTTAGTCATCCCAACTATTTTTGAGAATACCACTTTCACCAACTTCGTGTAACTAGCGGAAATCAAAAAAAATTAATCTACATTTTCAAACTACAGATAGGTACATTAACAAAATATTCCATATAAGACTCGATTATAGGAACTTTTCATCGAATTCCGCAGCTTTCTTTTTTAATAATTGTGCTTAATTACAAGGAAGTCTTGTGACACCAACGTATTTTTTAATTGGAGTAAAAAGCGATCGTCAATTATGTGCTTTTAAAAATGTTACCGGTGTTTGAACAGGTGAAAAACCGCACATCTGCAACGTGTGCAGCAAGGGGTTCAGCACATCCAGCTCTTTGAACACGCATCGAAGGATACACACGGGTATGTATACAAAACTTTCATAAATCAAATATTTATAATCAAAAAAACATTATTAGCAAAACTTTATATTTTAGGAAAAAATTAAGCAATATATTGTAATTAATAATACGTAGATATCTTAATGCAACAGTGAAATAAGTAAAGACTTTACTTTTTATTATAATTCTAGTCATTATACCTCGTTTTAGTTTATTTATTGAAAATATGCAAAAATGACAATCGTATGCGATTAATTACATATTTAGCAATCCAATCCAGTATTTTCAATTTTCTTTAAAATTTCTTATAACAACGGACCATGTAACTGGTTCGAAATATCGACAAAATAGTAAAAAAAACGATATCGTTGTACTCGTATGTACCCGTTTTTATCTTAAAAATAAACTAAAATTATCTGAATCGGTTTCTCGCTACGCTACGCTAAACTTTTTAATTAGACATGATTGTAAACTTTCAATTTATAAACATTCTAAAAGTGCTTAAGAAAAGCTTTAAACTTCTTCTGATCTTTCTTTTTATTATATACCTATATTAGGTATTACTGTTAAAGTTATGTTTGTTTTTATCGCAGGAGAAAAGCCTCACAAGTGTCCCGAATGCGGGAAGTGCTTCACAGCCAGCTCCAACCTTTATTACCATCGAATGACACACACCAAGGTAAAAGTTTATTTATTATTTTAACACTTACTACTAGTAATGTTAATCTTCTATCTTAAATATCAGACAACAAGCGTGGATATTTTGATATAGATGATATAGATATTGTTGCCATTTGACCTGCTCAATGATATTTACTGGATGTATTAATTCAGTTAGTTCAATTTAAATTAGTTTATTACATGGGTCCATAATAGCAGATGTTCAATTTCTAATTTGATTTTCTCTCTGTTAGCTTTTAAATGAATCTAGGCATTCTGCTATACATACGAGCTAACTTTTGGGAACTAAACTTCTTTCATTAACACTTGCTTTACAAATCGATTCAACTATTCGAATATATATGTACTCGTATATATAAATATACATATATAGTAAAAGAAAATAAAATATGAAAGTAAGTTGGCACTCAGTGTTTCATAAATAATTGAAACATAATGCAAGACTCTATAGAGATGCTCACAATAATGTTTTTCGCTGTAAAGTACGATCCGCTAGACTAAGTAGTAAACTGAGATAAAGACAAATAATCGGAGGTATATTTTTTTTATACAAATACAAAGGAATAAATTAGAAGCCCAGAAGGAACGCTTTATTATTATTCGACTATATTCATAAATAAGGACCTTATTTGTAAAACGTTTAACACAAATAACAAAAATGAGTGGGTTTAATAACGCTGGCACTCATGCAGTACATATGACTAAATTAATAATTATTATGTATGAATTAATTTTGTTTTACATAACTATTGATTTTCTTACTGTAGCTTTATAATACTTGTATTTTACTATTTTTGTAAAAAATAATTCAAAAGTAAAAAGTTAAAGCCTACAAAAATATAATCTGATAAAGATTTTTTATTTGATTTTTGATGGACGTAGATATTTTAAGAGCTTAAATGACAAAACTATACCTACTTTGTACCAGTACCATGAAAATATCCCCTTCTTCCCTTTTAGACAGCTTTCTTAAATTCACTAGATTTAGCACTCTTATTCAAGCCCTGATTTATAACCATCATATTTTTACAAAACTTGATCTGGTGACATCGTTCCGATAGGATAACGACACCGATCAACCTTCAGTGTTTACTTATTTTTTAATTTCTTTACGTTTTCCCATAATATCCATAAAACATGAATTTTTAGTGATTCTTTAATCTGTCCGTTAGCAATTAAAACTAATCCTTTCCGTAATAAATAAAAAAATTTCATCATTTTAAAGAATAGCGAGACTTTGCTTCCACGTTATTATAAAGTTTTACAAGTTACGAGTACCTACATCGATATAAATCTCTGGTCACTCCAATATTACAGGTACTGAGACTGTAGGTAGATTCTTGTCCGAAATTAGCTGATCAACTTGGTTCACTAGAACATTTTTGTAACTCGAGTCAAGAGCTGTGAGTCCTGGCGAAAACTCATTTGGCTAAGTTCTGGAATCCATTCTGGATTACTGCCTACTATTCCAAGACGCCCTTTGTTTTTTTTTGTTTCATATGCATGCAGACCGCTCGGTAATAGCAACAATTTATCATCTACGTCTGGGACACTCATAATATACTCCAGTGCATTTACCAAAAATTAGGATGTGAGACCACTTCTTGTCCGAATGTGGATGAATGCTGCTTGTATATCCTATTCAACTGTCCTAAACTTCTTTTTCATTCATATCTAATATTTTCTAATGTGTCCGATTTTTTTCTTTTCACGCAATGAAATAATGTAAGAAACATTAAATTTAAAAAAATATATATATTTTTACAAGAGTCCCAGTTTAATGACAAGTTTCTTATCTTCCACGTTATCGGATTACCTCCTATTCATAAATACTGTATTCCAAAAAAGTCTTAGTGTAAAGTGTGAAACTATTTCGTTTTGAAAAGAAATTAAATTCGTTTTTATCACAAACAAAAAAAAAGTTTTACATTAATCTAGGAAAACGCATCTTAAAAAAAAGTCCGATCCAGTGGACATCGGACTCTAATATCGGTTTCGTACCACCTCTATTGAAGATCTCCAATAGAATTCTATTGCAGTTTTTCAACAGCGGCCATATAATAGATTTACACTGAAGTGAACTAGCCTGTAAACGCCCCACTGCTGGGCCTTTGCTTGTTCTCCTATAGAGGATAAAGATTGGTGATTAACACGTCCACGCCACGCCAAGAAAAAAAAAAACAATTTTATTGGAGCCATGTCCATGTGTGTTATTTCACTCCATACCACACCAATATTAACTCAAAGAAAATGAAACGAAACTAGCTAAATGCGAGAATTTTTCTCTTGTATGTATACGAACGTCCAAACATTTTAATTATCAAGGTCCTCTTTAATATATTACTTTATTTTATTATTCGTAGTCATAGCGACCATACTTGTACATATTACGTGGAACTTTCTAGTGTCTAACTATTAGGGTTCCAAACGACGAAGCGGAATCTTACAGTTCCGTTAGCGCCCTCTAGGTCCGGAGTCTCGAAGACAGACATTACACTATATCTTTCCATTATATTCCAGAACAAACCCCATAAATGCTCGTGGTGCACGCGCTCGTTCCCGACGCCGGGCGAGCTGCGCGCGCACGTCGCCTCCCACACCGGACCGGTCGCCGGACCGCTCGCCCGACCGGTCGCCGGACCGCTCGCCCGACCGCTCGCGCGACCGCTCGCCCTACCGCTCGCCCGACCGGTCGAGCGACACATCGGCAAACACGGCGCGCTGTGGTCGTACGCGATATCGCCTCCGCAAGCTCGGTTTAAACGACCTTGTGACGAAATTGACGAATAAACTTGTTATTACATTTGTCTTTTTATTTATTTATACTAAAACATCATTCAAATATTACACCACTAGGTAACGGCAGTATTTTAACGAATCTTCCTTACGACTAATGGCCGATTTTAATAATCTATTGGTGATTTTGAGACCTAACGATATTTGATTGACATTATAAGCGATATGTTTAAGAATCAACACAAAACCATAGAGATTGAATTGAAGTACAAAGATAGTTTATTGAGTATTCACATTATTTCTAATCAACCAATGACCGAAAGAAACGTATATTTCTAGTTATAATAACAAAACATTAAAAGACTCTTCCCATGGTCGATGATATTTCTGCCCATATTGAGCCTACTCGAGATCAGTTTGGTGATAACAAGATACTTGACAGACACTGGATCCTCGTGAAAGGGGATAGTTGCTTTTGTAGCAAGCAACCTGCGACACACTGGCCTTAGCTAATGTCAAAGGGTAGAGTGTAGACGACAGTTCTGGTGTAGTGGTGCGAGTAGTCACCTCAAACCGCGCACCGGCAGTTGCAGGTTCGATTCCCGCTCGGAACAGATATTTGTATTTGTACAAATATTTGTTTGCGGTCTGGGTGTATGTCCTTGTAGGTCTCCCCACCGTGCCTCGGAGAGCATGTAAAGCTGTCGGTCCCCGTTGTTATCATAGACACCTGATAACGATCATTAATCATGGTAGAGCTGATATAGTACAGAACGGGGGGGGGGGGGGTAACCTCAAATGTGGAAGCTGCTGTGAATAAGCTGAAATGGCTAATCAATAAAAATATTCGTCACCTAAACTAAATTATATCTTTGAGCCGCCTGAAGTCCAAACACTTGAACCTTGGAGTACCAACGCAAAAATTGGCAAAAAAAAATTAACTCAACTCATAACCTCCACATCTAAGCAGACTGGTTCATCACCAGAACATCGAAATTGCAATTTAGGGAGGAAATGCTACCAGCATTCTTAACACCATTCCTGATCAATTATTAATTTTTTAAAGTTTTTTATTGTATATGTATTATACTGTAATTTTTACATATAATAAACCTATTTAACAAAAATTGTTATATAAAACATGTTAATAGAAACAATCAAGTCAATAAAATCACTATAAATATTAAAAACGTTTATTCATCATTGTCATCCTTAGCTTTCTTCACACAGTCGTCACTATCACCACCATTATCTATTTTCCTTTTAGTTCCCGAACTGACGTCATCTTTATCTTCATTTTTATCTTCATCTTTACCTTCATCTCTATATTTATCTTCATCTTTATCTTTATCTTTATCTTTATCTTTATCTTCATCTTTATCTTCATCTTCATCTTTATCTTTATATTCACCTTCATTTTTATCTTTATCTTCATCTTCATCTTTATCTTTATATTCACCTTCATTTTTATCTTTATCTTCATCTTTATCTTTATCTACATTTTCTTGGCTGTCATTATCTTGATGGTAGTTGTTTTGTTGCGCCTGACTGTGACTTGACGTATCCACTCGCATCAACTCCCTGAGGACCATTGTAGCGTAGCAGCTTGTAGACAACGACATTGTAAGAAGTAGAGCTTTGTATTTTCCATCTGAAAAAAAATTATAGCTTGAGAAAAGTTGTCAGTTTATATGAGTCGTGTTCGATCAAAATCATAATCATAGAATAAAATCAAGCAAACAAGTAATTTAAATGGACTAATGAGATGGGCACAAGGAACAAGAGACTGTTCGAAATATATAATACTGATAAGAAACAATAAATTATTTTAAGGCAAACCATAACATCCGAGGTTTTTATCAAAAACTTGTAACTGAAACCAAAAGGCACTATGCGAAGGTATACATAAAGTACCCACTCGACTAAAAGTTAGATCGCGCGCATTTTCTTATGCAGCACGGCGTAGGAGCACTTAAGCGAGTGTGGCCGCAGCACATACTGTAGTTGTAGCTGCATTAGTGCAGTAGTGAGGATGTCATCAGTTACCTGGCTGCACCCCGGTGCAGGTGACGCCCTCGAGCTGGTCGCGGTCGGACAGCAGCAGGTCGGCGCGCGGCTCGCTGTAGTGCAGTAGTGCAGTAGTGCAGTAGTGAGGATGTCATCAGTTACCTGGCTGCACCCCGGTGCAGGTGACGCCCTCGAGCTGGTCGCGGTCGGACAGCAGCAGGTCGGCGCGCGGCTCGCTGTAGTGCAGTAGTGCAGTAGTGCAGTAGTGAGGATGTCATCAGTTACCTGGCTGCACCCCGGTGCAGGTGACGCCCTCGAGCTGGTCGCGGTCGGACAGCAGCAGGTCGGCGCGCGGCTCGCTGTAGTGCAGTAGTGCAGTAGTGCAGTAGTGAGGATGTCATCAGTTACCTGGCTGCACCCCGGTGCAGGTGACGCCCTCGAGCTGGTCGCGGTCGGACAGCAGCAGGTCGGCGCGCGGCTCGCTGTAGTGCAGTAGTGCAGTAGTGCAGTAGTGAGGATGTCATCAGTTACCTGGCTGCACCCCGGTGCAGGTGACGCCCTCGAGCTGGTCGCGGTCGGACAGCAGCAGGTCGGCGCGCGGCTCGCTGTAGTGCAGTAGTGCAGTAGTGCAGTAGTGAGGATGTCATCAGTTACCTGGCTGCACCCCGGTGCAGGTGACGCCCTCGAGCTGGTCGCGGTCGGACAGCAGCAGGTCGGCGCGCGGCTCGCTGTAGTGCAGTAGTGCAGTAGTGCAGTAGTGAGGATGTCATCAGTTACCTGGCTGCACCCCGGTGCAGGTGACGCCCTCGAGCTGGTCGCGGTCGGACAGCAGCAGGTCGGCGCGCGGCTCGCTGTAGTGCAGTAGTGCAGTAGTGCAGTAGTGAGGATGTCATCAGTTACCTGGCTGCACCCCGGTGCAGGTGACGCCCTCGAGCTGGTCGCGGTCGGACAGCAGCAGGTCGGCGCGCGGCTCGCTGTAGTGCAGTAGTGCAGTAGTGCAGTAGTGAGGATGTCATCAGTTACCTGGCTGCACCCCGGTGCAGGTGACGCCCTCGAGCTGGTCGCGGTCGGACAGCAGCAGGTCGGCGCGCGGCTCGCTGTAGTGCAGTAGTGCAGTAGTGCAGTAGTGAGGATGTCATCAGTTACCTGGCTGCACCCCGGTGCAGGTGACGCCCTCGAGCTGGTCGCGGTCGGACAGCAGCAGGTCGGCGCGCGGCTCGCTGTAGTGCAGTAGTGCAGTAGTGCAGTAGTGAGGATGTCATCAGTTACCTGGCTGCACCCCGGTGCAGGTGACGCCCTCGAGCTGGTCGCGGTCGGACAGCAGCAGGTCGGCGCGCGGCTCGCTGTAGTGCAGTAGTGCAGTAGTGCAGTAGTGAGGATGTCATCAGTTACCTGGCTGCACCCCGGTGCAGGTGACGCCCTCGAGCTGGTCGCGGTCGGACAGCAGCAGGTCGGCGCGCGGCTCGCTGTAGTGCAGTAGTGCAGTAGTGCAGTAGTGAGGATGTCATCAGTTACCTGGCTGCACCCCGGTGCAGGTGACGCCCTCGAGCTGGTCGCGGTCGGACAGCAGCAGGTCGGCGCGCGGCTCGCTGTAGTGCAGTAGTGCAGTAGTGCAGTAGTGAGGATGTCATCAGTTACCTGGCTGCACCCCGGTGCAGGTGTCACCCTCGAGCTGGTCGCGGTCGGACAGCAGCAGGTCGGCGCGCGGCTCGCTGTAGTGCAGTAGTGCAGTAGTGCAGTAGTGAGGATGTCATCAGTTACCTGGCTGCACCCCGGTGCAGGTGACGCCCTCGAGCTGGTCGCGGTCGGACAGCAGCAGGTCGGCGCGCGGCTCGCTGTAGTGCAGTAGTGCAGTAGTGCAGTAGTGAGGATGTCATCAGTTACCTGGCTGCACCCCGGTGCAGGTGACGCCCTCGAGCTGGTCGCGGTCGGACAGCAGCAGGTCGGCGCGCGGCTCGCTGTAGTGCAGTAGTGCAGTAGTGCAGTAGTGAGGATGTCATCAGTTACCTGGCTGCACCCCGGTGCAGGTGACGCCCTCGAGCTGGTCGCAGTCGGACAGCAGCAGGTCGGCGCGCGGCTCGCTGTAGTGCAGTAGTGCAGTAGTGCAGTAGTGAGGATGTCATCAGTTACCTGGCTGCACCCCGGTGCAGGTGACGCCCTCGAGCTGGTCGCGGTCGGACAGCAGCAGGTCGGCGCGCGGCTCGCTGTAGTGCAGTAGTGCAGTAGTGCAGTAGTGAGGATGTCATCAGTTACCTGGCTGCACCCCGGTGCAGGTGACGCCCTCGAGCTGGTCGCGGTCGGACAGCAGCAGGTCGGCGCGCGGCTCGCTGTAGTGCAGTAGTGCAGTAGTGCAGTAGTGAGGATGTCATCAGTTACCTGGCTGCACCCCGGTGCAGGTGACGCCCTCGAGCTGGTCGCGGTCGGACAGCAGCAGGTCGGCGCGCGGCTCGCTGTAGCGCACACACGACCACGACAGCGACTGCGGCCGCAGCACGCAGCGCCGGTAGCCGCCGCACATTCTGTAGCTCCTACGGACAGAAGGACGCGACTGTTGTAGACCGTTTGATACAGTGACTTTGATATACCGGTAGTCAATGTGGTATCACTGGGGAGACAGCAAAACCGCCCAAGTCGCAATCGAATCGAAGGCTTTATCATAGTCCACAAACGCCAAGCACAATGGCTGATTACACTCCTCGGTCTTTTGTCTAATCTGCCGCAGCGTATGTATGTAGTCTATGGTGCTATAACCTTTATATATATATAAATCAGCTTGTTCGGGAGTCTAGAAGTCATCAAATTTGCCCGTCAGATGATTCATAATGACGTAATTCTTCAACGAGGTGTTATGATACCTTCGTGAAGAATAACAGCACAACGCTTCTGTTCCAGCCTTCCGGCATTACGCCCTTAAGCAATACGAAATTTAAAAACTTCTGAAGGACTTTAATACCAGTGTTACACCTACTTTCAGAAGTTCTATCGTATCTTTAATATGGTTTGTTAGACACGGATATCGTGCCTTAAAAAAACTAGATTTAATGAGCGTAACCATGTCATTTTGAGTATGGTCAAAGAGCTTTCGGAGGCCATTTTTGAGGGTATGTAAAATCCGTCTCCGACTGTATGGGCAGTATTCACCAACCTGTTGTTTATATCGTCCACTTATAAGCAACGGTCAAGGCAATCGACACTAAATAACTAATAATTCGAGCTAAAAGCTACAGATATCCAAATCGCCCCACCCTCAGCTCATCGTTTCGTCTTTTGCCTATCTTCGCGTTGTAATCCCCCATACAAACATTTAAGTAGGTTTTATTTACATAACCTCTACTTCTTCATCTGGATGTGCCACGGTCGATACGTGTACCTTTATGACCTTTCGCTAGTCTCTCAGACACTCTGAATATAAGGTACGCAACCCTGTTCGACACACTTGTATCGCCAATAAAGGACCCGCGGACCATAAACTTGGCACGTCCTTGGGACTGTTAGTCGCCCTCCCAGTAGTAGAACAGGTTACCGGATTTTTGGGTTACCATGTCCTCCCCTCTCTTCGAACTTCAGGTAAGCCCAATAAATACTATTGTAACCTATTAATTTCTTCTTCCAGTTCAATAGTCTTTTCATCAGACCTTAAAGGGCAAATGTTGTTTGTTACCGGGGTCAGGTGTTATCATGGGTAATAGCGGAATTCTTTGCACCTCTTACTATTCCATTGTTTTTTTTTTAATCCCCATCATTAATGAGAGTCAGCTACCTCTGACTGAAGTCATAGCCTTTTTTATCTATTTTCCTACATGCATTTTTAATTTTTGTATTTAGAAAAATTCCTACCACTATAACGAACTTCTCAGCTTCACCCCATTAGATACAAATAATCCACATGTGTAGTACTCTAGGTCCATCGTGACAGTGCACGATATTGTTAGCAATCGAATTGAAACTTTTGTGGCGACTATTATTATTATTTTTTTTTTGACGTGATGCCTGTAAATCGATGAATGCCGGCTGCACGCATGAAGAAGTGTCACGTGTCGCGAGCGAGAGCGCGGAACAAGGGATAGAGAGGCACGATCGGCCTAAGCGTTCGGTTTCTTAATGAAAAACAATAACGCAGATTGGAGGATCTTAAATATCACACATGTATATAAGTTGTTTTTTTTTTTTATACAAATGCGGGCAAAAGAGCAGACGGGCCATCTGATGTTAAATGGCTACCGTCGCCCATGGACATCCGCAACATAAGGAGAGTTGCGGGGCGTTGCCGGCCTTTAGGGAAAAGGTGTCTGTACCCACGACACTTGAAAACCCCCAAATTATAGCGATCAGGAATAACCTCAGGAGGAAGGTCATTCCACAGCTTACATGCGCGGCAAAAATGCGCGCGAAGCTCGCACATTGGTTGCAAACCAGGCATCCAAGTGGTGTGGATGAAATTTAGTCCTTCGGAGTAGTTGTTAATAAATTGTTAATAGCACATTGTTACTTGTAATTAATCTGTATAATTTAAGTAGTAAAATATTTGAATTAACTAAATGATAAAATATAAAAAAAAATTGTTATTAATTGAATTAACCCATTCTTTTTATTATACAAAATAATGATAACTCAGTGATAATAATTCAATTCAATTCATAAAAGTCTGCAATTTTTTTTTCAATGTTTTCTTATGACGTTATCACGTAAAATTACCGTCCGTAAACTGACTTTACAGACAACCAAGTTTTTAGCTTTCATAGCTTTTTGTCCCACTTACATGGAAAACTAAAGAAACTTTTCTTTCTTTTTTTTTCAAGATACTCTTGTATTAGAACTTAATTCAGGTCAATTTTCTATATAATATATATATTTCTTTGCCTATTTGTATTTCTAATGTTCCCGAATTTCGTACATTTGGTTATTAAGTAGAAGGCAGTTTCTTCACTTGCAGGATCATCTTGTAGTGGCCGAATCTTCCATGTCCCGTCGAAATCTGAGTGAGAATTGGCGTATGTTTTGTTCATTTTATGACGCTGAGAGCGCTGTCTAGGTCTAGAAAGTAGGTTTTCACCGTTGCAGCCGTTTCGTAGCCTGGTATCTTAGATTTCACTCCACTTTTAATGTCCCTCTGATTGATATTTTTATATATGATAAGGGACACATGTCATAGCTGCAGGCTACTTGATCTTCAGTGCCAGCTCTTTGGCTAGTGCGTCTGTTCTCTCATTGCCTTTTTTTTATCGCAGGGGAATCCATTTACAGATGATATCCAGGACGCCCGGGTCGGCAGTCCTAGACCTATGTCGGACTCGGCACTTTGGGAGTGCAATACCGTACTAAACCCCTGCGGGAGCCTTCAGCCGCTTTAATTGGAGGGTCCCGGATCTGCAGGCAACAGGATCCCTCCAGCGACAGGCTGGCCTCGGCGAAAAGGCCAGACTTCTCCTCCATGGGGACTGTCCGGCTAACCTCTGAACAGTCCCGACGACGCCGTGTCTAGCAGGACCGGGTTCCCATCCCGGCCCGACACGGGCACAAGGGCGTTACTGAAGGCGCATTAAGTAGCGCCTCCTGAGTACCCCCATTCGTCGCCCGCGGATGGAGGCCACGTCGGCGGCCTCCTCTCTCATCCGCTCGTCGGCCTCCTTCTGGGACATTACTGTCTCGCAGAAGGAGACCATCGCCTTCCAGGACTCGTCGTCGCCGAGCATCGCGGTGATGACACTCGGAAGCGACAAGTCCCCCCCGACGACCGACGTCAAACCTTGACGCAGCACCGCCCATCTCGGGCACACCTCGAGGGTGTGCTGGGCAGAGTCCACCGCTGCGCCACAATCGTGACACTCAGTCGTCGGCTCCCTTTGGGCCGTCCGACACAGGTAGTCACCAAAGCAACCGTGCCCGGTGAGAACCTGCGTCAGACGGAAGGTGAGGGGCTTGCGTTTTCGACGCATCCACCGCTCAAGGACCGGGCGAATGGCAGCCGTTACGCGTGTGCCATACGGCTGCCCCACCAGGTCCTCCCCCCACCTCCGCATTAGCGCTTCCTGCCCTATCCGACCCACACGTAGGATCCCGTCCAACGTGGGGTTCTCACCAAGAGCCCTCCTACCCGAGACATATGAGTAGGTCTCGGCAAGAACCTCCGCCACGAGCTCCCACGGGAGGTCGCCGGCTAGAGCAGTAGCTGCAGCCCACGATACCGTACGGTACCCCCGAATCACCCTCACCGCGATTGTTCGCTGTGCAGCGCGCAGCGCCGCCTTATTTTTCGCGGTGAGGCGATCCGCCCAAACCGGGGCACCGTACGTCGCCATACTCCGGCAGACTCCGGAGTACAGCTGCCTGCAGGCGGCGCTGGGTCCTCCGAGGTTCGGGAGGAGTCTGCCCAGCGCACTCGCCGCCTTCACCACCTTCGGACCCACCATCGCGAAATGTGGGCCGAAGGTCCACCTTTGGAGATAGTGAGGCTGTGCCATTGAAAAGGAAGGATCCTTCGACCAGACGGTGTTGCGTCTGGTGGGCTACGCGCCACTTGACGCTTATTGTCAAGTTCTTGTATATATGTTCAATCGCTTTGAAAACTTTGATAGCGCGATGTAGGATTCGTTAGTTTCTTCTAGTTTGTATATGGCGAGATAGATGTCGCTACATCACTCCCTCTCCGAGACCGGAGGTCGATAGCAGGGTGAGTCGTCCATACATCTTGTGATGCTTGCCGGGCCAGTGGAATGTTCCAGTGAGTCGGAACCAGATGCTGCATAGTTCACGGTGAGTCGGAACTGTCTGCGGTGATGCCCCAGTGAGTCGGGGTGGTGCAGTGCTGCGTAGTGGCTGGCTGCTGCGTCGACCAGGAGAGAAGTGCGTCTCTGCTTGCTGACCGGCCGAAGTGCAGTGTGCTGTGCCAAGGTCGCTGAGAAGGCTGTGGGTGATAACCAGGAATGCGCGTCCGCTGCATGCTTGTGGTCAGGATACCCGTAGTAGCCGTGGATGCTGGCTGGCTGTATGACTCGCTGCTCGAAAGCTTGAGGAAGTGATGATGACGTAGTTTTGCGAAGGCTGCGCTGACGTTCAAGCTCGGGGTCACCAGTTTGTAGGTAAGGAGGCTGCGTTGAAAAGGAAGGATCCTTCGACCAGACGGTGTTGCGTCTGGTGGGCTACGCGCCACTTGACGCTTATTGTCAAGTTCTTGTATATATGTTCAATCGCTTTGAAAACTTTGATAGCGCGATGTAGGATTCGTTAGTTTCTTCTAGTTTGTATATGGCGAGATAGATGTCGCTACACACCTTCCGTCCAGGATGAGCCCAAGATATTTAATTTGGGGGCTCATCCTGCCTCCTCCCTCCGATCTGAAGGGTAGCCCCCGGTTGAGGTCTTCGGTCTTGTCAATCCTGACACGAAGCCCTAAACTCTCTATGCGGCTGATCACGAGGTCGAGTCCGACCTCGGCCAGCCGCGCCGCCTCCTTGTAGTTTCGTCCCCGGGAATAAACGAGAGTGTCATCCGCGTAGCAGATAACACCCATCCCGGGGAGAAGACGGCCTCGCAGGACCCAGTCGTACCCGATGTCCCACAGGATCGGACCCAGAACGGATCCCTGCGGGACACCGCAGTCGACTCGCCGCCACTCCACGGACCCCGACCGGTTCTCGAGGCCTACCCTCCGATCGGAGAGGTACGCCTCCAACAGCCTCCCTAGATACGGGGGCACTCCCAAGTATTTTAGTGCCTCTCGTATCACCGCGTGCGGGAGGCTATTGAAGGCGTTCGCGATGTTCAACGACACCGCGACCACCACTTCCCTTCTGTGTTCCGCCTCACCCGTCTCCGCCCGCAGGCGTTTGAGGGCGTCGACGGTCGACCGACGTGCTCGGAACCCGAACTGGGATTCTGAAAGTCCGGGTCCCGAGCCCTCCTCCAGGTGCTGAACGAACCGGGAGGCCACTATCTTCTCCAAGGCCTTCCCGGCTTCGTTCAGCAGCACCACCGGTCGCACCGCCGAAGCCGAGTCCGGGGTCCGCCCTGCCTTAGGTAGTAGGCAGGCCCTACCCTCCTTCCAGGCCCCCGGGAACTGGCCAGACCGCAGGCAGCGGTCAAACAGCTCCCGGAGGCTGTCGCCGAGGTGCCCGAGAGCAATCGCGAGGACTCTCCCGTGCACCCCGTCTGGACCCGGCGCCCTCTTCTTACCCTGGAGGCGGGTAATCACCACCTCCATTTCAGCTTCTGTGATGGGTGGCGGAACACCATCCTCCTCGTCCGGCGTCTGCTGAGCCATTCTGGGGGGCACGAAGCCCTCGGGTTCGTCGGGAAAGAGTTCCCCGACGATCCTCCCCAGTTGGTCCGGCTGGAGCGTTTCGCTGATGGGGGCCGACTGGGCGCGGAGCTTGTTCCGCGCCCAATTATACGGTCGGCCCCAGGGGTCTCTCTCCAGACCCCCCACTAACTCCAACCAGGCCTCCTCCTTGGCTCGGCATATGGCCTGCCGCAGGATCTTCGTTTTCTCCACGTAGATCCTGCGCAGCCTGTCGTCCCTGTCCACGTCCTGGGGGCGTCTCCGCCTGCTCCGTGTATATTGTCTCCTGGCCCCGTTGCAGGCGGCCCGGAGACCGGCTATCTCAGCCGACCACCAGTAGAGTGCCCGCCGCGGGGGTGGGCGCTTCGCGGGTGGCATAGCCGCTCTGCAGACAGCAGTGAATGCGTCGCAGAGCCGGCTAGCCGCCTCCTCCAACCCAAACTCTGACAGTGGCGGAAGGCTCCAACGGCCGACGATAGCGGCCTCCTCTGCCAGTTCCCGGTCAAGCTTGGACAGTACCCAACGCGGAAACTGGCTTCGCCCCCTGGACAACATTGACGACGACGCCGGACGGACGGAAGCTGAAGACACCTCGAACCTTATGTACCGATGGTCCGAGAGAGTCTCCACTCCCGTCTCCACCCTCTATCCCTCCACTCTGCGCGCGATGGCCGGCGTGGCGAAGGTGACGTCCACCACGGAACCTCCCGACCAGCGCACGCACGTCTGGACTGCCCCCACATTGAGTAGGGACAGTCCGGCAGCTAGCGCCCACTCCTCCACCTCCCTCCCTTTTGGGTTCGTAGCCGAATTACCCCAAGCCGTGGACTTGGCGTTGAGGTCGCCGGCCACGAACACCTGGAGGGGGGCTAGCTGCCCCACCAGCGGCCCCAGAACGTCGAGAAACCGTTCCAGGGCCGCCAGGTCACGGTTCGGGGAGAAGTAGACTCCGACGAAAGCCACCTCTCCCCGAACCGCCGCCACGTACCCGCGGCCCCTCACCTTGACGACGAGGGGGGGGCCGGCTCCAGGCCTCACCACGATCGCCACCGAGTCCTCGGTGTCTCCTGCCCAGTGTGGGCTAGGGGGCACGGCGTATGGCTCGGCGACGATCGCGACGTCAATACTCCACTCCGCCATGGACTGCAGGAGAAGGTCCTGGGCCCCGGCGCAGTAGTTGACGTTCGTCTGGAGAACGCTGAGATGCCCAGACATCACTCGGCCATCTCAGCGTCTGCTGCCTCCACTCGGTTCCCCCCTTGGGACGATTGCGGGGGGAACTTCCGTTCTCTCATTGCCTAGTAAAGTCATATGACTACTGCTTCCAGTATGTTCGTCCCTATTTTGTGTACTAGTAGGTTGAACACGCTTGGTTCCGTGATAGCCGCCACTGTCGACCCTGAGTCACTGAGTATATTCCCGAACGTCTGTCTGCAGTGTACTACAAATTCGGTAAACAAGGCATAAAGTTCAGCCTGAAATATAGCGCAGTAATTCCGTAACAGGAATTTACTTCTCGGTATCTCTTTCCCTCTCTAACAGCAAGACATCGTTATGCCTATCCAGCCTTAGTTTTTGCTTCCATCCGTGAATACACTCAGCTTTTCTATCCCATAATTCTCGGTCGTGTCAGCGCTCATATCCTCAAGACATGTAAAATATAAAACAGCGCCCTTTGCCGGATGCGCAGAACTTAGGAAGCACACATTGGTATTCACCTTCCTACCCCCCAGAACGCTTTATGGTTTCCCTCCCTTGTCATCGTAGAGCTGTCCATAGGTTTCCGTATCCTTAAATCGAGAGACATGGATTCCGTCAAGTCCAGCGCCACGTTTAGGAAAACTGTAGGATATGCTTTATACATTTTTATCAGTATACACACTCACTAACTGAAAATTTTCAGACTAATTTATTAAAGGTTTTTAAGTAGTTTATTGGTGTTTTTAAACGTTACGTGTGACCATGAATCGTCATATCGTTCAGTTTGTCGACTGTTTAAAAAATCAGTCTGTATTAATTGATATAAAAAACCAAAGAACTCTCATCCTTACTAATATTATAAATGGGAAAGTGAGTTTGTATGTTTGTTCCGCTTTCACGCCGTAACTACTGAACCGATTGCTTTGAAATTTTGCAGACGTAAAGTTAGAAGTCCGGATTAAATAATAGGGTACTTTTTATCCCGAAAAAGTTTGATTTTCCCGAGGGAAAACAAAAATATTGTTAGTTCGGAGATAGATGGCGCTGTGTGTAGTTTAAAACAAAGTTATGTTTAGCAAGAAAAGGTTAAAATTATTTTGCTATAATCCGCCAGCAGAAGAATCTGTATGGTCAAACATGCAATTGAAAGCTAAGCACCGCTCACCTTCCCAACCAAGCCAGAAAGCCAAGTTCCCAAGCAAGCAATACCACCACCATTCACATGCACCACCACACAAGACTCTAACACTACTCTCGACGCACGTTTCGCTCCGACACTGGAGCATCCTCAGGAGATATCGACTTTACAATGCTGTATTGTCTAGTAGTTCTAGAGAGCTCACGGGATCTGTGACGAGAAACACCTGGACGCAGAGCTACAGCACATCAAGCAGGTACTGCGAGACAACAAGCTCCGAGCACCGCGTCAGCGTCACAGATCCCGGAGGAAGAGGACTGCCACAGTTGAGCGCCAGCCTGCCGTACTACCATATGTTAAAGGAGTCACTGACAAGATTGGCTACATCTTGAAGCGAGCTTCAATCAAAACTTACTACAAGCCGCCAACGAAGATAAGTCAATTATTACCATCTGTCAAGTGCCAAATACCTTTACAAGATGCAGGGGTCTACAAATTAGACTGTGAATGTGGTCTTTCATATATAGGACAAACTAAACGGAGTATAGAGACACGCGTAAAAGAACATATAGCTGACATTAAACACCAACGGTCGACAAAGTCTGCTGTGTATCAACATACTCAACAAGGTACCAACCACTACATTAGATTTGATAAGCCACAAATTCTCGCTAAAGAACACCGATTCCTACCAAGGATGATTCGCGAGGCTATTGAAATAAAAAAACATCCTAATTTCAATAGAGAGGATGGTTGGAACGTACCACCAGCTTGGGAACCAGTTCTAAAATTAATTGAACCCAAGGAAAATAAGAACACAGCACGACTTCCAGACACAACAAGTTCATTCTGTGTGAATAGGAACGGTCAAAAGTAATAATTTACAATTGTATAAAAAGCGGGGTATGTAACAATTGATTCATTATTCGGACACCCACCACCTCAGTCCCCCGAGATCATGGACGCTGTAAAGGGTCCGAAACGTCGGGAAATAAATTAAAATAAAATTGTTAAACAGTAATTTTGAATAAACGCGATAAAATCCGTTTTTAGACTTTTAATTAAATGAATAAAATTCGCGTAAATATAAGAGAACAGTAAAGTTATGTTTTGCATACGAATATACACAATGTAAACTTAGAAGGTAAATGATATGATAATTAATCCCCGAAAATGAGGAATTTGGTTTATCTTCTAAACTGGTTTTTTACATCTACTAATCCTGTGTACTTAGTAATTTTCTTTGCAAAAACTTCTGTTATTATTTACCCTTTATCCTGGTATAATACTGTTCCAGAGGGTTTACAAAAGTGAAGAAATTTCAAAAAAGTAGATTATTACGTGCAAATATGACAAATATACTGAAATAAGTATAAAGTATTAGCAGTTACGCTATTTAGTTCTTAAGGTATGCGATAGGTGGCGCTTGGTGGTTTTTAAAACGTGGTATCGTTGTGTTTTCTAAGATGCGTAAGTAGTGGAATGACATCTCGCGCTTTAACCTTTAGCTCATACGCTACCTATACTTATTCGGTGCACTTTTCGACTCATTTATTTGCTGTTTAACCTAATTTCACTATAGTTTTTTTTCAGTTAGTTTTATAAATATTTTTTGTTTTTAAATAGATTGAGGTGAGATTCCGATTATTCCAACAGACCTCCCATTTCAGTTTAAAAGACTTCAATTTCCTATAAGGGTTTCATTTGCTATGACCATTAATAAAGCACAAGGTCAAACTCTAAGGGTTGCTGGAGTACACTTAGAAAAGCATTGTTTTTCGCATGGCCAGCTCTATGTAGCGTGTTCCCGGGTATCCAGTGCCCAAAATTTGCATGTTTTTGCTCCCCAACGTAAAACATATAATATAGTTTACCACGCAATTTTGGTTTAAAAACTCTAAACTCTATATATACGGGAAAACTAAGAAGCGCGATATAACCGAATTCATAACCGAATTCCACGCGGGCGAAGCCGCGGGTAAAAGCTAGTCTAGTTATATAAGGACAAAAAAGGAAATTATAAAATACGACCTTACTGAGATAAAAAAGAATGTATTATAAATGCAAACTTACTTATACTTGTGTCTCAAATCCATTTTCAGTCCATCTTTCTCCAGCAATTCCTGATAATACTCCTTCATATTGGGCGGGTATTTCACACTATGCCCGGGTAG
Source organism: Euphydryas editha (assembly GCA_036937285.1). Classification (NCBI taxonomy): domain Eukaryota; kingdom Metazoa; phylum Arthropoda; class Insecta; order Lepidoptera; family Nymphalidae; genus Euphydryas; species Euphydryas editha. The sequence continues at coordinate 304,879 of JAUPFZ010000007.1, read as the reverse complement.
AGGCAGTACGATATCAAATATAGTATATTTTCCACTATCCACATCTTCTTGAGTTAAAACTTTCACGGGTATAACCTTTTTTGCTTCGTCTTCAGGTTCCGAATTTTTTGTTTTATCTTTATTAGTATTGTCGGATTTGTCGACAATTTGAGAATCTGATTGATTTTCTTCATCGTCGAATTCCTCATCGATTTCTTCTGTAATATTTAATAAAACACTTTTACAATTCATTTGTTAGTTAGATAATACAAAAAGACAAGCTAATTATAATTTGATGAAAGATCTGGTCTTGTCAAATTTAATGTGACATTTTTCTGTTTCATAATTATACTAATATTATAAATCATAATCATACTAAAATTATACTAATATGCGAATGCGAAAGTAAATTTGTTTGATACCCTAAATAAAAATAATGCGAAAGTAAGTTTGTTTGATACCCTGGAGCCACACTAACGGGAAATGCCGTTTAATATCGCGATGAACGTAGGTTTATCCACGTTTGCCGTTAGTGTGGTCCCAGTATTACGCTTTCACACGAAAACTACTTAACCGATCCTCATGAAACTTTGTACACATATTCTTGGAGGTATCGAAGGACGAGGATTCGAAGCAACATAGGATACTTTTTTTTTTCTTTTTTTGGTCGCGATAACCAACATCCACGCAGGCGAAGCCGGGGCAGAAGCTAGTATAATATATTTTTGCAATAGTAGTTTACAACATTCTAAAGAAACAAAGTTATCTAGTATCGGTTCACAACGCCTTGTTCTCGGCTCAATTCAAAACAAACTCACCATTTTGGATTTCTTCTAAAGGTACGAGATCACCGACGGTTGCAGTTCGAGGCAACTTGCGCAACCGTTCTGACACCACGAGGTTCCATATCAACGACTGGTACGAGTGGATGTACAGCAGACGGGTGTTACGCGGGATCTGACCAATATACGTTCGTTCACTGACTTATCACTACATATTATAAAGTCCTCCGCCACGTCTGTCTGTCTGTCTGTTCGCGATAAACTCAAAAACTACTGCACGGATTTTCATGCAGTTTTCACTAATAGATAGAGTGATTCATGGTAAAGGTTTAGGTACATATACGTATCCCGGGCGTAGCCGGGGTAGGCCGGTAGTAAAAAATAAATATAAATACACAAATCATTTCGGCACGAGGTGTTTGTTATACGTGCATCAAGCTTGTATTGATAGTGTAACTGTGTTGTAATAAACAAAAGCCTGCTCATCGTAGGTTAGAGGTACATCACGTTGAAATTTTAAGGAGATAGATATACATATAAATAGGCAAAATAAATATCAATTCAAGAGATTCATATTCTAAAACCATTGATCTAAAAAACCATAGATACAAAAGTAAAGTTTAAAAGTGTCGCCAAATATGCTCCAAATAAACAAAAGGACTTATTTTCATGACATGAAATACTTTTTTGGAAATTCAACCTTACGCTCATGGCTTAAAGTTGTATTTACAAAGCAGTGTACAAAAAGCAATAAAATTTATAACAGAAGTTTTTGAATAAATAGAACAGAGTCAATTTGTGTTATTCAACTAAATTAAAATGAGATTGTGATGAATTGTTCTTACACTGAAAAAGCGGCCATTAAAATTTGCCGGCAGTGACACGAGCGACTATACTCTTAGATTGAAATGCGCAAACGATGTGTGCTCTTTTGGCGGAAGTTTTTGAGACGCTGATTATGCGTCTAGGCTTTTTTATAGATCAATGTCTAAAACATATTTTATTCAACTAGGCTTACCTGATCTTTGTCTAATAATTTAAATTATATACTAGTCACAAAAATTAAGGTATATAAAAAAAAATCAGAATTTTTAACGAGCTGTAACTAAGAGGAAAATGATCGTAGAGCAAAAAAAAAAAGCAAATTGTATCTCCATGTCTCTAGTTTTCAAATACGACCATGAAATTTTTTTATCATGTTTGGATCTGGAGAAATCCTAAGGAAACTACCAAAAAAAAAAACTTTTTGAAATTTTTCTCGTCTAAAAAAAGCTCTACGGGCTTCATAATTTTTTTTCCATTGTTTCACTCAAAAAATCTTTTAGAAAATTTAATTTCCTTTAATTTGACGTAATCAAAAAGCCTGTACAATGATTTGCCGCGGAGTTATCGTCAATCAAAGCAAAAAAGTTCTTTTTAACTTTGATAATTAATTATTCTGGGAATAATGATAGTAGACGAAATCGAAGGAGGGTTTTAGAAACTACACAATATTCTCTATAAGATACAGTGAAAGGCTTTGACAATTTTTTTTTTTTTAACTTTAAAACTTTGACAAAAAAGACAATAATTCGCATAATTAAGGATATTTGGTCAACTTGGTAGATCTTTGGATAAAATGGATTAACGGATGGATTAACTAAAATCCATGAAAGATTTAAAGCGCTATGATTTTGTTGTCATAGTGTCCCTAAAAGCTTCAAATTTTTTGTTTTCGCAAAAATCACCATTATGAGCAATTTTTCGATTTTTGTTCATTTTTTCAATGAAATTTTATTTTTCTCAAGTCTTTATTTTTTCAATCAAAGAGAATGATTTTGTAATAAATTTGAAAAAATATTCAATTGTGTGTGTGTGTGTGTGTGTGTGAACGCGCGCGAGTGCGTGTGTGTGTGCGAGTTTGTTTGTCAAAAAAATTTTTTTGGTAGTTTCCTTAGGATTTAAATGTTCATACGGGGATTAACACGAAATTAACTTTACGGTAAAATATATTACCTTGAGGCCTGACGTTTCGGCTAGGTTACACTAGCCGTGGTCACAGGCAGACTGATCCAGCGATGTCACGACTCCGCCGTCGGGGTAAATGTTTCTTCATCCACCCTCAACTCGTGATTATTGTTATTTGTACCGCGACACACAACACTTATTACGTCCCTATTCTGAAAATCAACCGGAAGGTGCCTATTCTGATATTTAACCGACTGCGAACTAAAACGAGGTTGTGTAATTTTAAACACTGGGTTCCATGTCGGGGATAGTTTGAATCCGTCTTCGCGATTGAATGTTTTATGTTTTTTAATTTCTATTGCTTCTCGCACTACTCTTGAATAAAAGTGGCGGTCTGTGGAGAGGATTTCCGTGCGATGAAATTCGATCCAATGATTAGTGCCCGGTTGTAATATATGTTCGGCTATCGCTGATTTATTCGTTTGTCGGTTTTTTACAGCGGCGATATGTTCTTTGACCCTTTCAGCTATCGTCCGCTTAGTCTGGCCTATGTATGAACTGCCGCAGCTGCAATTTATCTTATAGACACCTGGTGTTTGTAACGGCAAAACATCCTTCGGTGTGCCCACTATGTTGGTAACCTTTGCCCCCGGCGTAAAGACAGTGGGTATTGAATATTTCTTCAATACACCGCTGATCTTGTCTGTCACTCCTCTCACATAGGGCATGTAGGCTGGTTGTCGTTTAACTTCCGGATGTCTGCGTCTTTTTGTCGGTTGCCTGGTTTGTCTATTCACTCGATATCCGTTGTTCGCAAGTACCTCCTGAACATGGTTCAGCTCCTGCTCCAAATGTTCAGGGTCACAGAGATCCTGAGCTCTGTTCTTTAATGAGGTTACAACGGACTGTAAGTGACGAGGATGGTGGTGTGACGACGCGTGCAGGTACCTATCGGTGTGTGTCGGTTTGCGGTATACACAGTGAGACAAGGATCCATTAGGTTTCACTGTTACTCGTACATCCAGGAAAGGTAGCGATCTGTCCGCCTCCATTTCATATGTAAATTTCATCTTAGGATGAATGGAGTTTAAATGTTGTATATATTGATCCACCTCTATTCTACTACCCTTGACGATGCTAAAAATATCATCTACGTATCTTTTCCACAGTCTGATGGTCTTCGGGCCAAGGCTGAGAGCCTTCTCTTCAAAATGTTCCATCCAGAGGTTGGCAAGTACCGGGGCTACAGGACTACCCATTGCGACACCATCGATCTGGAGGTAGTACTGACCTTGGAAAAGAAAATAGTTACCCTCTAGGCAGTGCTGTAGTAGATCAATATAATTTAACGGCATTTCACTATCCCTAAGTTTGTCTCTCACAACGTCCAGACACTCATCTATTGGAACATTGGTGAAAAGGGACTCCACATCAAAGCTCACCATTATGTCACTTACAGTCCGTTGTAACCTCATTAAAGAACAGAGCTCAGGATCTCTGTGACCCTGAACATTTGGAGCAGGAGCTGAACCATGTTCAGGAGGTACTTGCGAACAACGGATATCGAGTGAATAGACAAACCAGGCAACCGACAAAAAGACGCAGACATCCGGAAGTTAAACGACAACCAGCCTACATGCCCTATGTGAGAGGAGTGACAGACAAGATCAGCGGTGTATTGAAGAAATATTCAATACCCACTGTCTTTACGCCGGGGGCAAAGGTTACCAACATAGTGGGCACACCGAAGGATGTTTTGCCGTTACAAACACCAGGTGTCTATAAGATAAATTGCAGCTGCGGCAGTTCATACATAGGCCAGACTAAGCGGACGATAGCTGAAAGGGTCAAAGAACATATCGCCGCTGTAAAAAACCGACAAACGAATAAATCAGCGATAGCCGAACATATATTACAACCGGGCACTAATCATTGGATCGAATTTCATCGCACGGAAATCCTCTCCACAGACCGCCACTTTTATTCAAGAGTAGTGCGAGAAGCAATAGAAATTAAAAAACATAAAACATTCAATCGCGAAGACGGATTCAAACTATCCCCGACATGGAACCCAGTGTTTAAAATTACACAACCTCGTTTTAGTTCGCAGTCGGTTAAATATCAGAATAGGCACCTTCCGGTTGATTTTCAGAATAGGGACGTAATAAGTGTTGTGTGTCGCGGTACAAATAACAATAATCACGAGTTGAGGGTGGATGAAGAAACATTTACCCCGACGGCGGAGTCGTGACATCGCTGGATCAGTCTGCCTGTGACCACGGCTAGTGTAACCTAGCCGAAACGTCAGGCCTCAAGGTAATATATTTTACCGTAAAGTTAATTTCGTGTTAATCCCCGTATGAACATTTAAATATAATAATGCAACGCGAAAGTTTAAAAGTTGTTATAGTTTCCTTAGGATTTCTCCAGACCCAAACATGATAAAATTGTCCAGGATCGTATCTGAAAACTAGACATTTGGAGCTAAAATCCGCTTTTTTTTTTTTTGTTACCCATCACCATCATCACCCAAAAAGACGCCTACGCCAAGTATCGGTTTGGAAATACCGTAGGTGACAGCTGGTTACATATAGCGGTCATGCGAGGCAGGAAATATAGCGTGGAGTATAGCGTCTATGCTCTATTTTTCACGCGAGGCGAGGCGAGGCGCGTGTCACGAGCGGCAGCGCGGCGCGACACTATGCTCTACATCGCTCGTGTGGGACGCACCTGGTCGAGCGCGGCGAGCAGGTCGCGCGGGCGCTGCGCGAGCGCGGCGAGCACGCGCGCGGCGGGCGAGGCGCGTGTCACGAGCGGCAGCGCGGCGCGACACTATGCTCTACATCGCTCGTGTGGGACGCACCTGGTCGAGCGCGGCGAGCAGGTCGCGCGGGCGCTGCGCGAGCGCGGCGAGCACGCGCGCGGCGGGCGAGGCGCGTGTCACGAGCGGCAGCGCGGCGCGACACTATGCTCTACATCGCTCGTGTGGGACGCACCTGGTCGAGCGCGGCGAGCAGGTCGCGCGGGCGCTGCGCGAGCGCGGCGAGCACGCGCGCGGCGGGCGAGGCGCGTGTCACGAGCGGCAGCGCGGCGCGACACTATGCTCTACATCGCTCGTGTGGGACGCACCTGGTCGAGCGCGGCGAGCAGGTCGCGCGGGCGCTGCGCGAGCGCGGCGAGCACGCGCGCGGCGGGCGAGGCGCGTGTCACGAGCGGCAGCGCGGCGCGACACTATGCTCTACATCGCTCGTGTGGGACGCACCTGGTCGAGCGCGGCGAGCAGGTCGCGCGGGCGCTGCGCGAGCGCGGCGAGCACGCGCGCGGCGGGCGAGGCGCGTGTCACGAGCGGCAGCGCGGCGCGACACTATGCTCTACATCGCTCGTGTGGGACGCACCTGGTCGAGCGCGGCGAGCAGGTCGCGCGGGCGCTGCGCGAGCGCGGCGAGCACGCGCGCGGCGGGCGAGGCGCGTGTCACGAGCGGCAGCGCGGCGCGACACTATGCTCTACATCGCTCGTGTGGGACGCACCTGGTCGAGCGCGGCGAGCAGGTCGCGCGGGCGCTGCGCGAGCGCGGCGAGCACGCGCGCGGCGGGCGAGGCGCGTGTCACGAGCGGCAGCGCGGCGCGACACTATGCTCTACATCGCTCGTGTGGGACGCACCTGGTCGAGCGCGGCGAGCAGGTCGCGCGGGCGCTGCGCGAGCGCGGCGAGCACGCGCGCGGCGGGCGAGGCGCGTGTCACGAGCGGCAGCGCGGCGCGACACTATGCTCTACATCGCTCGTGTGGGACGCACCTGGTCGAGCGCGGCGAGCAGGTCGCGCGGGCGCTGCGCGAGCGCGGCGAGCACGCGCGCGGCGGGCGAGGCGCGTGTCACGAGCGGCAGCGCGGCGCGACACTATGCTCTACATCGCTCGTGTGGGACGCACCTGGTCGAGCGCGGCGAGCAGGTCGCGCGGGCGCTGCGCGAGCGCGGCGAGCACGCGCGCGGCGGGCGAGGCGCGTGTCACGAGCGGCAGCGCGGCGCGACACTATGCTCTACATCGCTCGTGTGGGACGCACCTGGTCGAGCGCGGCGAGCAGGTCGCGCGGGCGCTGCGCGAGCGCGGCGAGCACGCGCGCGGCGGGCGAGGCGCGTGTCACGAGCGGCAGCGCGGCGCGACACTATGCTCTACATCGCTCGTGTGGGACGCACCTGGTCGAGCGCGGCGAGCAGGTCGCGCGGGCGCTGCGCGAGCGCGGCGAGCACGCGCGCGGCGGGCGAGGCGCGTGTCACGAGCGGCAGCGCGGCGCGACACTATGCTCTACATCGCTCGTGTGGGACGCACCTGGTCGAGCGCGGCGAGCAGGTCGCGCGGGCGCTGCGCGAGCGCGGCGAGCACGCGCGCGGCGGGCGAGGCGCGTGTCACGAGCGGCAGCGCGGCGCGACACTATGCTCTACATCGCTCGTGTGGGACGCACCTGGTCGAGCGCGGCGAGCACGCGCGCGGCGGGCGAGGCGCGTGTCACGAGCGGCAGCGCGGCGCGACACTATGCTCTACATCGCTCGTGTGGGACGCACCTGGTCGAGCGCGGCGAGCAGGTCGCGCGGGCGCTGCGCGAGCGCGGCGAGCACGCGCGCGGCGGGCGAGGCGCGTGTCACGAGCGGCAGCGCGGCGCGACACTATGCTCTACATCGCTCGTGTGGGACGCACCTGGTCGAGCGCGGCGAGCAGGTCGCGCGGGCGCTGCGCGAGCGCGGCGAGCACGCGCGCGGCGGGCGAGGCGCGTGTCACGAGCGGCAGCGCGGCGCGACACTATGCTCTACATCGCTCGTGTGGGACGCACCTGGTCGAGCGCGGCGAGCAGGTCGCGCGGGCGCTGCGCGAGCGCGGCGAGCACGCGCGCGGCGGGCGAGGCGCGTGTCACGAGCGGCAGCGCGGCGCGACACTATGCTCTACATCGCTCGTGTGGGACGCACCTGGTCGAGCGCGGCGAGCAGGTCGCGCGGGCGCTGCGCGAGCGCGGCGAGCACGCGCGCGGCGGGCGAGGCGCGTGTCACGAGCGGCAGCGCGGCGCGACACTATGCTCTACATCGCTCGTGTGGGACGCACCTGGTCGAGCGCGGCGAGCAGGTCGCGCGGGCGCTGCGCGAGCGCGGCGAGCACGCGCGCGGCGGGCGAGGCGCGTGTCACGAGCGGCAGCGCGGCGCGACACTATGCTCTACATCGCTCGTGTGGGACGCACCTGGTCGAGCGCGGCGAGCACGCGCGCGGCGGGCGAGGCGCGTGTCACGAGCGGCAGCGCGGCGCGACGCTATGCTCTACATCGCTCGTGTGGGACGCACCTGGTCGAGCGCGGCGAGCAGGTCGCGCGGCGGGCGAGGCGCGTGTCACGAGCGGCAGCGCGGCGCGACACTATGCTCTACATCGCTCGTGTGGGACGCACCTGGTCGAGCGCGGCGAGCACGCGCGCGGCGGGCGAGGCGCGTGTCACGAGCGGCAGCGCGGCGCGACACTATGCTCTACATCGCTCGTGTGGGACGCACCTGGTCGAGCGCGGCGAGCAGGTCGCGCGGGCGCTGCGCGAGCGCGGCGAGCACGCGCGCGGCGGGCGAGGCGCGTGTCACGAGCGGCAGCGCGGCGCGACACTATGCTCTACATCGCTCGTGTGGGACGCACCTGGTCGAGCGCGGCGAGCAGGTCGCGCGGGCGCTGCGCGAGCGCGGCGAGCACGCGCGCGGCGGGCGAGGCGCGTGTCACGAGCGGCAGCGCGGCGCGACACTATGCTCTACATCGCTCGTGTGGGACGCACCTGGTCGAGCGCGGCGAGCAGGTCGCGCGGGCGCTGCGCGAGCGCGGCGAGCACGCGCGCGGCGGGCGAGGCGCGTGTCACGAGCGGCAGCGCGGCGCGACACTATGCTCTACATCGCTCGTGTGGGACGCACCTGGTCGAGCGCGGCGAGCAGGTCGCGCGGGCGCTGCGCGAGCGCGGCGAGCACGCGCGCGGCGGGCGAGGCGCGTGTCACGAGCGGCAGCGCGGCGCGACACTATGCTCTACATCGCTCGTGTGGGACGCACCTGGTCGAGCGCGGCGAGCAGGTCGCGCGGGCGCTGCGCGAGCGCGGCGAGCACGCGCGCGGCGGGCGAGGCGCGTGTCACGAGCGGCAGCGCGGCGCGACACTATGCTCTACATCGCTCGTGTGGGACGCACCTGGTCGAGCGCGGCGAGCAGGTCGCGCGGGCGCTGCGCGAGCGCGGCGAGCACGCGCGCGGCGGGCGAGGCGCGTGTCACGAGCGGCAGCGCGGCGCGACACTATGCTCTACATCGCTCGTGTGGGACGCACCTGGTCGAGCGCGGCGAGCAGGTCGCGCGGGCGCTGCGCGAGCGCGGCGAGCACGCGCGCGGCGGGCGAGGCGCGTGTCACGAGCGGCAGCGCGGCGCGACACTATGCTCTACATCGCTCGTGTGGGACGCACCTGGTCGAGCGCGGCGAGCAGGTCGCGCGGGCGCTGCGCGAGCGCGGCGAGCACGCGCGCGGCGGGCGAGGCGCGTGTCACGAGCGGCAGCGCGGCGCGACACTATGCTCTACATCGCTCGTGTGGGACGCACCTGGTCGAGCGCGGCGAGCAGGTCGCGCGGGCGCTGCGCGAGCGCGGCGAGCACGCGCGCGGCGGGCGAGGCGCGTGTCACGAGCGGCAGCGCGGCGCGACACTATGCTCTACATCGCTCGTGTGGGACGCACCTGGTCGAGCGCGGCGAGCAGGTCGCGCGGGCGCTGCGCGAGCGCGGCGAGCACGCGCGCGGCGGGCGAGGCGCGTGTCACGAGCGGCAGCGCGGCGCGACACTATGCTCTACATCGCTCGTGTGGGACGCACCTGGTCGAGCGCGGCGAGCAGGTCGCGCGGGCGCTGCGCGAGCGCGGCGAGCACGCGCGCGGCGGGCGAGGCGCGTGTCACGAGCGGCAGCGCGGCGCGCGCGCCGTGCGCGCGGTACGCGGCCAACGCGTTGGCGTGCTCCGACACTATGCCCTCTATCGCCTGCGAGGCAGACATTTATGCCTAGTTTTATTTCCGAGATAAACGAAACTTAAACTATAAATGCTTTCTATAGGTCCAAATAGCAGATTGTTTGGCTAGGTCAAGATTACATTCTTAATAAAGGAGGATGGGCATTTTGGGCCACGAGCGAACAAAGATGACACCTATAGTAAAGTGTAGGTCTTATCAAGTTATGCATGCCGCTATAAGACATTTTCGTAAAAAACCACTCTTTGACTGTGACTGACAAGCTGTAATCGCGATCCTATGCGTTTGACACGATTTGTCATGATAAATTATGCCAAAGCGTTTTACAGATTTTTCATGATGCTATTTGAGAAGCGCTGAATAAATGCCACATAAATGAAAATTATGCAAAAGTACTGATAAACATCAATGAGGGTAGCGCAAGCCCAGTCAAACTAGAATACTAGGTCCTGATATACCAATTAGTACAGGGATGGGGGAGAAGTGACTAGGAAACCAAGGACTCTTCTGTCCAGGCCATCGGTTTGGTCTGAGTCCATCTGAGCACACCAAATATGTACAATAGAGTGGGCATGACCCAGCCGTTTTAAGCTCGACCCTTGTTGCCGTCCAAAAAAAGACCTCTAAAGCCGCCTGTTTTATATCCGCCTCATGCACCCCTATTTATGCATTGTGACATGCCCAGGTACTGGTAAAATTCAGCTTCGGAAATGGTCTTGAAGTTGGACAGCTCTAGGTTAAGCTCTACCGATTGCGTCACATGTCCCCTGTCCACATGCACGACCGCACACTTATCAACTCCAAGCTGCATCCCGATGGAGCTGCTGAACTCAGTTGCAATTTTCAGCGATTCCATAAGGCCTGTAGCATTACGTGCCAGCAGCTTGACATCAGCCATGAAGGTGGGAGACTTTAGTACCTTCTCCTAACTAAAAACCTGTCCCTGAACGCTCCAGTAGAGTGCTTAAAGGGTTCAAGGAAAAGCAAAATAGTTATTATTGCATAGGAGCATGCTATTTTTATGAAACTACCCTCATCCTGAAGGTACATTATTCTTGAGCAATTGCGTAAAATTTAATTTCCTTATTTGCATTCATTAGGCGGTGATCTGTAACAAACGTCGTAGGTCGCGTCCGACGTGACGTTGTACGCGACCTAGGAATGCTTACTATGGAAATGCACTATAGTGGTCTCTCACATACGCCTGAAGTCCGTAGGTCGTACGTGGCCTACGCAGTCATTTCGGAGCATTCTGGCGTACTACGACACGAGTACGACGATACGAGCGCATGCGAGAAACTAAAACACTTCCGAGTGACTATCGCAAACGACGATGGAAGCTGCGTCCACATCAACACACGCCGGACGCGACCTACGGCGTTTGTTACATTTTGTTATAGACATTACAATACATTTATATAACGAGATCATTATCATCCCCCTCTTCGAGAAGAACTCTTAAAATTGTCTGTTCATCCATATTGTAATCACTCGCCTCAACTCAAACGAAAACACTTCCGAGTGACCATCGGAAACAACGCTGGAAGCCGCGTCCAGCGTCAACAGACGCCGGACGCGACCTGCGGCATTTGTTGCAGAACACTTACGGTTTCTCACACTATAACGTCGTGAACACGTAGTGATAATGACACGTGAAAAAGTAGTGATAATTTTAAAAAAATGATAAAATCGAACATCGTACTCTGATTAAGTACTTGAACAAGAAAGGTTTAATAGAAAAACTATTTTATGAAGACATGTTAGCAACTTGAGCGGAATCTGGATCTTCATATGGTACTGTAAAAAGTTGGTAGCAAAATTCAAAAGTAGTCGAAATGTGTCGAAGATGACTCACATAGCGGTCGGCCATCGACGTCTACCACCGACAAAAAACATTGAAAAAATTGTGATTTAATTTTATCTGACCGGAGATTGACTATTAAGAAGATAGCTGACACCACTGGCATCTCATCTGAACGAACGCACCACATAATTACCACTGAAGTGCACTTTTCAAAGGTGTCTGTTTATTGGGTGCATCGGCTGCTTTAAGTTGAACAAGCAGATTTTTGACGTTCAGACGTTCATTAACAATTTCTCAAAAAAATCAATCTAAACAATGGAAAAGACCAAACCGCGAAAAAAGGTAAAATGGTTTTGTCGGCCGATAAAGTGATGGCGTCAGTTTTTTGGGATGCGAAGGGTGTAATCATGGCAGACTACTTATAAAAGGGTCAAACAATAAACTCGCCTATTATTATAACCTCCTGCGACTTTTACGTGAATTAATTAAAGAAAACGTCTTGGATTGTTACGAAGAAAAGTTTTGTTTCACCAAGATAATGCGCAAGTTCACACGTCAGTCGAGTCTATGGCAGAAATCTATCAGTGTGGCTTCGAATTGTTACCCCATGTCTCGTATTCTTCTGATCTCGCTCCAACTGACTTTTATCTATTTCTAAAGCTCAAAACCCACTTAGGAGGTCAAACGATGACTTTCTACAAATTAGAAGGTTAAGCCTGCTGTCGGACGTAATATAGAAAATCATAACAATATTGTACGTCGTAATAATTTCTGTAAACTTAAAAATTTAAAAGAAGTGGCTTGTGAAAATTATTGTGTACTTAAGGCTAATATACACAGTAGTACAAGTATGTAGTAGTTTAACTGTAGTTTTAACTAAGTAATATGAAGGCCAAAGCCGCACCGGTCTCATCGGTTCGGTGAAATAATGTGATGTAGCCGTATTTGTCACACTGCACTGGACTTTCGTATAGTACAAGACGATAACGTCCACATGTTCGAGAACACTATAAAAACTACTAGCAAACGATTCGGTGTAATATGGAGCAGAAGATTACTGAGCCCTTGGAGAGTCCTTCCCAGGTAAATCTGGATGGAAGAAAATGATGTTGATGTTTGATCACTATAGATCTGCAAAATAACATGACCTAACCTTGAAGGATTACTCAGCTGTAGCATTTTCTGCCTGAGTACCGGAAGTAGGGCATTATGAGGACATTATTGTGCACACGTAATGTCTAGAAAAATACCCACAACGAACACACCCTTAGAAAAGGCTAATCGAAAGTCTGGTGAAAATGTAGTGTAAGACGTAATTCAGTGACATATGTATTAAAAACAAAAAATAATAATATTGTATTTTAAATTATATTAAGACAGAATATCGGATGAATATCTATAAAATAAATGTTTGAACGGATGACGATGATTATGATGATGATGATGATGATGATGGTGGTGGTGGTGGTGGTGGTGGTGGTGGTGGCGGTGGTGGCGGTGGTGGTGATGGTGGTGGTGGTGATGGTGGTGGTGGTGGTGGTGGTGGTGGTGGTAATGATGATGATGATGACCATGATGGTGCTGGAACTGGCTAGCCAGTCCTTGAAACCTTCATAAGCTTCGGACGCTGATAAATTTACAGCTGACATCTCTACTAATTGAATCTGGCCCCGTCCCTTTTCTCTGTATCTTCAACAAATGCTTGGCAGTGCATCATTTTCTCGCAGTATAGAAGGAACCACAGTAGTGTAATTAACGAAGCCGGGAAAGGTGACTTACTCTACCTCAACATCCTACAGACCGATCGGCCTCCTTCCTTTACTGGGAAACTTCTAAGATGAAAGATAGAAGATAAAAGATACTGGTCGTCTTAGGCTTTAGTACCATATGCTGCCGAGGTTTAATGCCCCTCCGATTCGGGTTTATGCCCCAGCGCAAAAGATGCCCTCTATACCCTTTTTTTACTATGGGAAATGCATTTACGCATCCCGCCGCCCGCTGGCGACGGGTATGTGGGACTCGCTGGCTGTGAAGCCAGAATACCCACTACAACCCAGCGAACGTATGCGCCATAGTGAGGCGCCACAGGATCGCTCGCGCATACAACCGTAACGCCCCGACGCTTGGCCCGTTATGCCCTCTATACCCTGGTCCAACATATAAGAAAGACCAAAAAAAGGATTTAAACAGAATCAGCCTATAAACTTCCCACTGCTAGGCAAAAGCCTTTTCTCCATATATGAGAAGAGTTGGAACTTAATCTACCACACTACTCCCATGCAGGTTGGCGGATAATTTTCCTATCATGAGTAACAATCGCATTCAGGTGTATATGACAACCAGGACCGAGGGTTTTATGTGCTCTCCGAGACACTGTGGGAAAACCCACAAGTACATACACCCAGACTGATACAAATATCTGCCCAAAGAGGTAATCGAACCCGCAACCGCCGGTGTTGAGAACGGTTGTCAAAAAAGGATGATAATGTTGGTATCCTTGGATATAGAGGACGTCTTCGACAGCACGTGGTGGCCTAAAATAAATGAGAAGTTCCCCAGGAGTTGAAGAGGCTCCTCGGCAGTTACCTTTGCGACCGCAAAGTGAGGGTCAGGTACTTGGAGATGAACACGTCAGGCAGGCAGAGTTTGGCAGCGTGCAGAGTGACAAAATCTGGTGGATGAACCCTCTGCTGAAGGGGCTGGAGACCATGGGCCTAGACACACAGACATGGACGGACGCTGACAAGGTCCAGGAGGTTAGTAGACGTGCCAATGACGCCCTCGAGCATGCCAGGACTTGGACACGCTTTTCCATCGGCTGGGTCTACATTAGTATATCCCGTGAGATCGAGTTCCTGAGAGTCGTCATCAACTATAAACCGACTTTCAACACTCACGTCAAAAGCATGTGCCGAAAGGTTATAGCCATGTACCACCAATTAGCTAGGGCGGCTAAATAAGCTAGGTTCTTCACTAAGAAGTCATGCGGATAATATACGTTTTACCAGGACCAACACTTTTGTGCGTTGCTAGGTGTGCAAAAAATTGGTCGTCTGTAAAGTCGGTTTACGGACGATAATTTTACGTGATAACGTCATAAGAAAACATTGAAAAAAAATATCACTGAATTATCATTATGTTGTATAATACAAAGGAGTTGATTAAATAAATAAATATTAACCAACAATCACACCACGTTAACCTAGCCCTGTGGTAAGTTCGTAAGAACTTGTGTTACAGGTACTAGGAACGGAAATAAATTTAAGATATAAATACATATATACATAAATACACATCCACGACCCGGTGCAGACATCTATATTCGTCATACAAATTATCTGCACCTGGCGGGATTCGAGCCCGCGACCGCAGCGTAAAGTGTCCAGTTGCCTCACCACTCTACCAGCCGGCCGTCAAATTACAATTTTTTTTTGATAAACTAACATTTATTTTCACTCGTTAATTCAAATATCTTTTCTTTTCTACTCGGACGCATCTGCCGATGGAGTGGTAGAGAGATAGATGCGTCACAAGCCGAACGCTTAGGCCGATCGTGCCTCTCTATCGCTTGTTTGGCGCTCTCGCTCACGGAACGTGACAATGAGTCATGCTTTTTCATGCATGCAGGCGTTCATCGATTTACATGACGTTATCACGTCAAAATGTGTGTTTATCGACTGTCACCTAAAACACAGGCATTAAGTTGCCTATTTTAACAGACGACCATGTGTGTATGTGAAAAATATTTATTTACATTTAAAAAAAAAAAAAGAAAAAAAAACAAAGTGTCAGATATAAATCGCTCGTGAGTAGAATCATAGGTAAATTAATCACTCTACACTACAAAAAAAACTGGTTTATCTGGTCCTACTAATCAGTAGAGCCAGATATTAGTCAGTTGTTATTAGAAGCGCGCACCTCTCCCAGGTCGGCGCGCAGCAGCCGCTTGCCGATCTCGTAGGTGGGCATGTCGAGGCGCGAGCCGAACCGCTGCAGCCCGTAGTAGTTGACGAACCCATTCCGCCGCAGCAGGTCGCACGCGCGGGTGATGCACTCGTCGGACGCCGTCACGTTGCGGAGACAGATGCGGAACCTGCGGTCACGACATGATGTTTTGATTTTAAATTGTTTTCGAGATTTTTTTTTCTGAAGTTATATTCATCATCATCATCATATCAACCATTGGATGTCCACTACTGAACGTAGGCCTCCCCCAACAACCTCCAGAGCGACCGGTTCAAGGCAGCCTTCATCCAACGGCTTTCGGTGGATATCCTCAACTCGTCTGTCCATCTAACGGACAGCTGCCCGACATGTGACAGACACGTGGTCGACACTTGGTCTTCACTCGAAAACCCTTCTGCTCTGTCGGCCGTCAATTCTACGAGCTATGTGCCCTGCCCACTGCTACTTCAGCTTGCAGATCTATTGGGCTGTGTCGACAACCTTCGTTCATCTGCGGATCTCATCATTTCTGATTCGATCTCGCAGAGAAACACCAAGCATAGCTCTCTCTTCATTGCTTGCTATGTGACTTGGAGCTTATTTAAAAAATAATATAGATAATATAGTCTGTGAAAGATTAATATAAACAAATAGTAAAAAGTAGCGTCAGTAATACTTGCTCTATATATTTTTTTTATGAATTACTCCATTTAAATTCTGATGCTTATTATCTGCGCTCAAAAGGCGTCTTTCGTATCTGTGGGCACTTTCGAAGAGCACCCTCGTTGGTTCCGGCTCGCGACTACATCGACGCACATCGAGTGTCTGCCCATAAATATTGAACATACATTAGAACACAGCACAGTACTCACACGTTCCCCGAGAGCATGCCGAGCCTGAGGTTGCGGTCGCTGAAGCGGTAGTTCCCGACGCGGATGTCGCGCAGGTCGCGTGCGGCGGCGGCCACCTTGCGCGGGTCCACCTTGCGCAGGCTGAACCACTGCGCGGTCTTCGCGCGCCGGTCCTTGGTGCCCGCGTACCCCACCATCGACGGCCTTATACTGGAACGACGAGACGACGACCCGTGGGATTACCACGTAACTTGCGTGATCCCGTGAAATCGCTGTCGTGTCGAATTTCAGTACTAATTGAGGCGCAGCTAGTATTCAAATTCGACACCACAGCTATTTCTCACGATCGCGCACGTTACGTATTAGCACCACCGACTTACTTCCCACGCAAACAAAGTAGCCTAATATACAGGAGTCCTTTTGTTGTTGTCCTTTTGTGGTTTGTGGTGGTGTTCTGCATTAAAATAAAATTAGACAGACAACGTAAAACTAAAAACAAAAGCTAGGAACAATATTTTAATACAAACCGTAACGTATAACACCTACAGAGCACTCCCCTCCCTTGGTTACCCCTACTACCGCTCACTACTCACTCGAGACGCACGCACTATTACCGCTCACTACTCACACGAGACACACGCACTACTCACTCGAGACGCACGCACTACTACCGCTCACTACTCACTTGAGACGCACGCACTTCTACCGCTCACTACTCACACGAGACACACGCACTACTCACTCGAGACGCACGCACTATTACCGCTCACTACTCACACGAGACACACGCACTACTCATTCGAGACGCACGCACTACTACCGCTCACTACTCACGCGAGACGCACGCACTACTACCGCTCACTACTCACGCGAGACGCACGCACTACTACCGCTCACTACTCACGCGAGACGCACGCACTACTACCGCTCACTACTCACGCGAGACGCACGCACTACTACCGCTCACTACTCACGCGAGACGCACGCACTACTACCGCTCACTACTCACGCGAGACGCACGCACTACTACCGCTCACTACTCACGCGAGACGCACGCACTACTACCGCTCACTACTCACGCGAGACGCACGCACTACTACCGCTCACTACTCACGCGAGACGCACGCACTACTACCGCTCACTACTCACGCGAGACGCACGCACTACTACCGCTCACTACTCACGCGAGACGCACGCACTACTACCGCTCACTACTCACGCGAGACGCACGCACTACTACCGCTCACGAGACGCACGCACTACTACCGCTCACTACTCACGCGAGACGCACGCACTACTACCGCTCACTACTCACGCGAGACGCACGCACTACTACCGCTCACTACTCACGCGAGACGCACGCACTACTACCGCTCACTACTCACGCGAGACGCACGCACTACTACCGCTCACTACTCACGCGAGACGCACGCACTACTACCGCTCACTACTCACGCGAGACGCACGCACTACTACCGCTCACTACTCACGCGAGACGCACGCACTACTACCGCTCACTACTCACGCGAGACGCACGCACTACTACCGCTCACTACTCACGCGAGACGCACGCACTACTACCGCTCACTACTCACGCGAGACGCACGCACTACTACCGCTCACTACTCACGCGAGACGCACGCACTACTACCGCTCACTACTCACGCGAGACGCACGCACTACTACCGCTCACTACTCACGCGAGACGCACGCACTACTACCGCTCACTACTCACGCGAGACGCACGCACTACTACCGCTCACTACTCACGCGAGACGCACGCACTACTACCGCTCACTACTCACGCGAGACGCACGCACTACTACCGCTCACTACTCACGCGAGACGCACGCACTACTACCGCTCACTACTCACGCGAGACGCACGCACTACTACCGCTCACTACTCACGCGAGACGCACGCACTACTACCGCTCACTACTCACGCGAGACGCACGCACTACTACCGCTCACCACTCACTTGAGACGCAGACGCTCCGCGAGGCGCTGCGCGGCGACCATGGTGTCGCAGTTCTCCTTGTACAGTACGAAGCGCACGTACTCGCCCGGCCACACCCACTTCACGCGGGTGTCGATGCGAACTGTAAAACCATGTCGATTTTGTAAAAGGTTTAATAAAAAGAAAGACTTTCACTAGGTGTCAGGAGCCGCTTTTTTTTGAACTTTTTAACTTCGTCAGTCAATAATCTTAAAATAAATCATTTAAATAAATCAATAACTTCATGAAAAAAATATTAGTAACTGCAATGACACTCCATTTTTTAACCCTAAGAGTGGATAATTTTTTACAAATTTTATATAGATAGGTAGAAATGTTCTGAATGGAATGCTGCTACTGAATTTAGCTTAATTTACTTTTTAACAAATTAAATGTTCTTTAAATTTAATATCATGCTTGATGGTGAAGGAAAATATTGAAAGAAAACTAGTAAGTATATTTCGGAATAAAATTGGAAACATGTATAGTAATCCCGCCTAAAACATGGTAGATTAGTTCAGCGTTATAGGAAAACACGTTGTACAATCATTGTTGTATAACGTGCATGTATGACACCGTATAACATGGCTCGTATGATCCTGTATGATCTGTATAACTCGTTATGTAAAAATGACTGACTGTTTACCTTTCCTTTAAACTCCCCTCTAGGGAGTTTAAATAGAATATTAAGGAAATGTTATGAACGAAATGTGTGCATATTATAAAAATCATACTAACAACATTTTTAATACAAAACTTATACATATAATTATGTATAACTAAAAAACAGTTAACTTTAAATAAATTATATATATCTAAAAACTGTTTTATTACATGTTTATTCACTCTGAAAGAAATATAATGTGTAAAATCTTTATATTATTTGAGGGTAAACACCTGTAATATGAGGGACATAAAGTCCAATATGAAAATGATTTATAATAGTACCGTGTTATACAAGGGATTACTGTATACCTGCAAACCTAAAAATGCAGGGTATATTAAGCTGTAACTCTTATCGTTCTTAAGTACGAATTATTTTAGTTCCACCTCTTGCTCTATCTGAAACTCACCTCCTTTCCTGTACTTGTCAAACACAACAAACTTCTTGTCATTTTCAGTAATTGTACTCCCCACAACGCTCTCACCAAAAGCTTTCTTCACTGTGTCGTGTATCTTGGTTCTATCTTCCTTCGACATGCCCGTCACATCTATCTGAAATGTAAATGCGATATACTTTGAACATTTTTATATTTTAACATCAATACTCACTTTGCTTGTAACTTCATTGACATTAAAAGTAAAATTTGCAATTAACTGAGATTTGTTTTTACAATTTTATGGAAATTAGCCAAAACAGGCCAAAAAGTAATTAAAATTTTATTTTTTGGTATTAATACAAAAGTATTATTGTTATAATATACAAACAATATTATAACTGCTTTTTAGACTTTTTATTAATAAAATATTATGTATAGAAAAATTGTATCAGTAGTAATTTAACCTGAATTACTACTGGGAAAAGGCCTCTTCTCCATATAAAATTAGTATTGAAGCTTAATCCACCATACTGCTCCACTGCAGATTGGTGGATAATTTCCCTAATATGGATGATCGTTATCAGGTGTTGTGTTAACAACCAAGACTGATGGCTTAACATGCTCTCCGAAGCACGGTGGGAAGACCCACAAGAACATACACCCAGACCAGAAACAAATATTTGCCATATAGGAATATCTGCTCCGAGTGGGAACCAAACTCATGACTGCTTGCTTGACAACTAAACCAGAATGGTTTCACTTTGACCAGTACCTATATACTTTTTATGAAATAAACAGACTCAGTGCGGCTTTTTTTATAAAATGGACTATTTAGTCTCAAAGTAGACATGAGGGCGATGAATAATTAATATAGCATACCCATATATGATGCACCCATTAAAATTTCACATCTTCTAATATAACACACTGTTTTTAATACCTCATAGAACTTACTTTAACAGGCTCAACAGAATTATCAGTAGCTATTGAGATTTTGTTGATATTATCCCACGTGTCCATGGGCAGGATCTCCAAATTGTATTTATTCAGCAGGTCTTCATCCTCCATCACTTCGATGTCTGCTGGAGGTTCGGGAGGCGACAAATCGGTCAACTTTGCTACTTCACCTTCCTCATTAATTTCAGATACTTGAAAATCTGAATATCTGACATTAAATTTATTTATATTATTTCTTTTATATAGGTATATATATTCTAACTTACATTAAATTTTCTCACAATAATTAATAGAATATATTTATAACATAAAATTTAGAAGAAAAGTTTTTACCTATATTATGAATAATTTATATTAGGCTTTTTAATATCGAAGCTTCATAAAATCTAGTCTACAGACGTAAAAAAAATAAGAACTTAGTACTTTAAGAAATAACATTTACCTGGATTTAATAATTCCATTAAAACCTTCATGTTCACTTAAATACTCCGTGACTCCAATATCTTTTTCCGACAGCTTCTTGCTTGGTGTAGTACGTTTCTCCTTATGGGTCCATTGCTGATTGTAATTGTTGCCATCAAAATTTATTTTATCATAATTTGATCTGTCGCCACCTCGATTGTAACCTCGCGAACCGCGAAAACCTCTTTGAGGCCAAAATCCACCTGAGCCTCGCCCGCGCCCATAACCACGACCCCTGTTATTTCCACCGCGCATTCTATTTTTATTCCAGTTGCTATTCATCTCGTACTATAATTTACAAGTAAATAACCTACAAAAATAGTCGTCAGCCAACACTTTAAAATGTTTTTATAATCACTATTTACACTTAATTTATTACTATATACAAATTTAAAGGTTATTAATTTTATACATAGCAATTAAATATACTTTTTAATACTTTCGATAATTATTTATTGCCGGTTTATTAAATCTCCGAAAACACCGAAACCAAACAATACTAACAATGTGTTATTGACATTGTCAAACCAGGGTTGCCAGATAAGTGGGAGAGAATTATCGTACCGGTATTCGAATATTATCGTACCAGATGAAACATTTTCGTACAACTGCCAGAATCGCACGTGATTGGGAATTGTCACTAATTTCGAGGGGAAATCCCCAAGAAATTGTCCGGCTCGCCCTATCCGGTCGAGGCTGTCCGAATTCCTAAAAAAAAAGGTCATCGCAACTTCGTCCCTGTGCCTATCCCTATTCCGACGTTATCAATATAATTGTCGCACACTGGATAGTCTTTTCACCCCACTTCGAAGCAGGGTTGAAAATTATCATATTTTGACGTACGATAATACATAATTATTGTATCGTACATCGTACCGGTGGCGGTGTCGAAATTATCGTACGTCTGGCAACCCTGTGTCAAAGAGTATAATCGCGATCTAGCTATGATCTTGAGTATAATACAAGGAATCTACAATATAAATTCCTTGGTATAATATAATATTATTATAATGACGTTGTAACTTTTTGGTTGTCAGTAGAGTTATGCAATCGTTCAAAAGCAAGGAAAATATTTAAGACGCTTTCATTTAAGGACAACTGTAATAATTGTTTCCGAATTATTGGAACACTGAAGTTAGCCCCCCCCCCATACATTTTTTTTATTTTTCAAATTTTTACTTGCACAGATCGTTAGTTCGTCATTTGTTCTTGTTTGTTAGTTATAAATAATCGTTTGTTCGTTAATCATTTATTTATAAAAAACAATTTAAAATGTGCCTTGAAGAAAGCCCTCTTCCATTCATTTTTTTTTTGTTTGTTATTAGTAGGCTTTAAACATTTAATAATATTTGTTTTTTTTTATTAAACACGTTTGTTCTATCGATTTAATATCTATTTTTGGTTTAATTAACAATTTTAATTTACTTTTATAATTGTCCAGAAACACTTATGTTGCGCATGCGTCCACGGCTTATTTAAAAACCATAGCCATATATCTATATACATATAATAAAATGGTAGGAAAGTCAAAACTGTACATTGAATATTTTTTTTAAAGATTAGTTGGGGTGTGATCTACAATCGATACCGAAGCCAAAAATATAGTTTTTAGAATTTTTGTCTGTTTGTCTGTATGTATGTCCGGGATAAACTCAAAAAGTACTGCATGGATTTACTTCAAATTTGGCACGAATATTATTAAGAAGTCGGGTCAAAACATAGGCTACATATTATCACGCTATCACCTACGGGGAACGAGCAGTGAACCTTTATTTCTTCAACGCATTCTGTAACAACGTGTAATCTAACGACGTATATTTGAATGTTGTTATTATGTTAATAACCATGCTATAAGCTATCTTCACACTATAAAAATTACGAAATATAAGTAACTTAGGCTGATAAACATAATGAATGTAAGAATAAATGTAATATAAGAAATGAATATAAGTAGTATCAAGACAATTTTAGCAGCGCAGCAACAAAGCAGCGCCATCTATGAGATTTCAAAAATATCAAGTCGAATTACATGTGTAAACCCTTTTTGGATATGAATAATTTAAATTTGATCATGTTGGCGAGGTTAATAGTTGTTTTTAAAAGTCATAGATGGAGTTGTGCATTTTCTTCTTAAAAATTGTATCGTTAATTCGTTTCAGAGATGAGCAAGACAATTTAAAAAAATGTATTTATATAAGTTTTAAGCTGCTTCATCTATGTGTTATAAAATTCATCGAGTGTGTCTGTATGTAATAACAAACAGAACTCAAAAAGAACTGCATAGATGTATAACAAAATTTAAACTCGAAAACGGCACGCTATTGCTGTAAGCAATTTGAGCTAAATAACGAAGAAAGAGGAAAATTAAGCATGCCATATATATCATAAAGATAAGAAATGCTTATGCTTCTTCGGAACCTATTTCCTCTGAAGTTGTGTAACGGGACCCGCTTTAAAGTCATCTCGCTTCACAGACACACCATAGAGGCGGAAATTCTTACGGGTTGTGGCGTCGGAGAGGCAGTATTTATACCACGCATTCCCCTCATACCTCATAACTTCCCGTTCCGGTTCAAGCGCGTACAGTTCCCCGTGAGTGTTTGCTTCGTGATGATCATCAATAAGTCGCAGTGGCAGACACTGAGGGTAGCTGGTGTCGACGTCAGGACGAGCTGCTTCTCACACGGGCAGCTGTACGTCGCTTGCTCCCGCGTCACCAGTCCTGACTCTCTTTACATTTTGGCTGCGGAGAGCCAAACCACTATTGTTGTTTATCGAGAAGTCCTATTCTGTATTCCTTATTAATTATTTTCTCCATCTGCTTTAGTCACAACTTATGATTTAATTCAGCAGAATCACCATAAAGTCATTTATTCAAAGCAGGCTAGAAATAAGCACTTTTTGAAGGTCAATTTTACAAAAGACAGTCTCCCTCTGTTACTGCACTTTCTGTAGATATGAAATGTAAAGAAGGAACGGGTAAATGAATGTTATTTTAAAAGGTATAATCGTAGGTATTTTTGGTGCTGTATAGCGTTCACGCAGACGACGTCGCGGGCAGCAGCTAGTACCATATAATAAAAAAACTTTTAAAAAAATGTGAGCCGTCGCGGAACCATCATATCTATAATATCTTTATGCGACGGACGGCTGGCCGATGTAAAACATCGAAATTATTTTGTACATGTAATTTTTATTTTATTTTTTATTTTATTTTATTTTGGAAACAAATAGTTTAGTAATACAATCAATTAAAATAAGTGATACAATAAATTCATAAACCAATAAAGTTTCCAATGATAAACAGTTCATGGAAGAGCTTAAAGCACAGATTTAAAAGAATTAATCCACAAAAGTACAATCTAAAACAAACAAACAAAATTACAGTTTATAAAAACAAAAATAATAATAAATAAATAAATAGGTAAGCAATTAATTATGCACATAAAAATTTCCATTCAATTATAACAAATTAATAAAATAATAATTATTTACAACATTAAATTCTGATTTAAACCAAAGCAAAAATAAATAAATAGGGGAGAGTTGGATATTACCGAGCCTCTAAGAACTTGGACCTATAATTCGGAGAAGGTTCGATATATATATATTCAAAAATGCAGCAAATAGTACAGAATTTATTTAGCTACGCATACATCACGGCAAAATATTTCAAAAAATAAACAAAAATTAATTATTGCAAAATAATAAAAAAACAGGAAAGCGTGGTATTATCAGACTGGTCTGATAAAACCGTGCCCATAATAATTTCGTGAATTTCTATCAGTAAACTTAGAATTTAAAAAAAAATGCAACGTTGAATAAACTCGTTCGTAGAAAAAGAAGCATAGACTCCTTTCTATACCTAGATATAATTATTATTTTACGACTAGATTAATTATCATAACCATATCGGCCATTGGATGTCCACTGCTGAACGTAGGCCTCCCCCCATCGACTCCGGTTCAAAGCAGCCTCCATACAACGACTTCCGGCGACTCTCTTCAAGTCGTCTGTTCATCTCGTGGATGGCCGTCCGACACT
This sequence comes from Euphydryas editha, assembly GCA_036937285.1. Taxonomy (NCBI): domain Eukaryota; kingdom Metazoa; phylum Arthropoda; class Insecta; order Lepidoptera; family Nymphalidae; genus Euphydryas; species Euphydryas editha. The sequence continues at coordinate 280,065 of JAUPFZ010000007.1, read as the reverse complement.
GTGCTTGCCGGTACGTGGTCTTCATTCGTACACGCCCTAGGCGCGGAATCGACAAACTCTGTTATTTCATTTTATAACCTCAAAATAATAAAGTCAAGTTAATTGTGTATTCAAATCAATCTAGTCATTAATTCTATAATATGTTAGGATTCAAATAAAAGTAATCAATGTGTTACAATACAAATATAGAATAGCTTACCTCTTGTCAAAAATGCCCGCGAAATTATAAGGAACGAGAGTAAAAACTTGTAAGACACGATTCTTAATCGCTGCTCCGAGTAAATTAGCGTCGTACATGGGGAGGGGTAGAGGACTCGGACTGTGATCTTTAAGGACTGGATAGCGCAATTAGCGTTTAGTTTTTGAAATATGCTAGGGCGTGGAATTATCAAACGCGCGGTATTATCCAACTCTCCCCTAGGTATTAAAAAGCAACTGCAATACCTACTCAAAATTATATGGAAATAGTAACAATTCATATTTTAATATCAAACATAAATCAAAATTCAATACAATACAAACAAGGATAAATGTCAAGAGAAATCAACTGAAATACAATTTTTAAATTATGTAAAAATAATACCAGATTACAAAAAAAGATAAGTAATATGCATAAAAAGATAGTTTATTTTGACAGGAAATAAATATAGCATAATGAAACACAGTGGCGTAGCGAGCTTATCCCGCGCCCGGGGCACAATACCTTTTTGGCGCCCCCCACCCCTCATGCGAAAGACCATTTGGCGCCCCTTAGTGAGTAGCGCCCGGGGCATGTTGCACCCCTTTGACCCCCCCCCGCGCTATGTCACTGATGAAACATAAAATATTAAGATGTTTTTCAAGAAAAAGATGACTGTTTATTTAATAAACATTTCATCATCAGCATGATAAACATTTATATTCATTACATACAAAAATTCAAAATTTTTATTCAATTGAGAGCTCAAATCATTGAGGACGTGTTCCGATTTACACCGCGAGCACTGCTCAGTGCTCGTACTTGTGAAAAATTTGTTTCTTTATGGACTGCCAGTACCCTGTCGCAGTCATAGAGGTATTACAGATAGAGCAGAGGAGCCAGGCATCCAGCTGACCCTCGTTTAAAAAGAGACAGACGATCGTGGTACCACTTGAATTATATACCAACATAATATTACTGTGCATGTTAGAGTTGTGTCTATGATTTGTTTGTAGTCGAAAAATTAAAATAGAAGTAAATAATTTATGTTTACAAAAAGAATTTATTGAGATTTGAACTTGAGACCGCAAGGCCAATGAGGTACCGCGACCTTCTCTCTCTTTCTAACCGTTGGACGTTTCCGCTTACAGGCAGTCGTATGTTTTCCCTACTCTATCTATAATACCTCTATGGCCGCAGTACCCTAGAGAAATATATGACGTCATAAATCGCCGCCATTTTCGTACTGTAAGCACTGGCGCTTTCGAGGTAATAAAGTGCTCTCAGTACTTTGATCACGTGATCAAAAAATATAACATAACAGCTTCCATGAATTATTGTTGAAATAAAAGTGAGTGTAATTTCATTCCACTATTCAATTCCATCTACTTTAAAAAGTCATCTACTATCTACATCTACTGCTGATCTACATCTACTGCTGATCCGCTATCTAAATCTACTGCTGATCAACTATCTAAATCTACTGCTGATCTACTATCTAAATCTACTGCTGATCTACTATCTAAATCTACTGCTGATCTACTATCTACTGCTGTATTATTATGTTTAAAACGGGTACATACCACGATATAACCCAGTGATTTTTCGTCAATATTTCGACCCAGTTGCATGGATCGTGGTCACGACAGGACTGAAAACAGGGGGATGAGCTCCTAACACTCATTTTGAAAAACTGCTAGAAAGAATGGAAAAACAAATTGATACGCCAAAAATACAAACAAGTTTTTTTATCGAGGTTGAAGATCGTAAAAAAAAGCCGCAACAGCATTAAATACATGCAACATTCATTAAAAAAAAAACTGGAAAACTACGAAAACGAAAAATAAAACACCATCCACTTACCTTTGAAAATACTGACGCGGTGTGTACACTGACCCTTTCAGGGAACGGCAGCAACAGGACCTACAAAACCTTTTAAACGCGACTGTTCCCTAAAGTACCCAGTATTGAGTATACACACCGTGCACCGAAAAATATAGTGTACACACGCCGGGTTAATTTAATTAATTCACTTAAACGTGAAGTATGAAAATTATGATTAAAGTATTTATATTATTTTATATTACCTATTATATTATTATTTATATTATTTTTTTATAAAACAAATGTATGGAACATTAATAAAACACTTCAATCGCGAAACAATGTAATTAGGTATATTATTAAGAATAGTTTTACATTACCAAAATTATTACTACTTAATTTCTTATACTTAATATATAATATAAAGCTGAAGAGTTTGTTTGTTTGTTTGAACGCGCTAATCTCAGGAATTACTGGTTCGAATAGAAAAATTATTTTTGTGTTGGACAGTCCATTTACCGAGGAAGGCTACAGGTTATATGAAATCACGTTACGACCAATAGGGGCTGAACAATAATAAGCAATAATGTTACAAAAACAGGAAAAAAAATCTTTTTTGAGAGTTTCAGTTGCGTCCATTTTTTAACTATAGTTCCACTTTTAAAGTAAATATAACATCATTCTTTCAGTGAGAATTTTCGAAAAATAAAGTCAATGATATGTTGAACGACCCAGGAATCAAACCTGAGTAGCTGGGCAGTAACATTTGCGACCACTCGACCAACGAGGCAGGTACCTACCTACTCTTAGAGTAATTGTTTAAAAATATTTAAGTACGTTCTTCCCTCAAATTAACGTGGGTGAAACTGCAGGGCACAAGTACTTAAGTAGTAGTAAGGGCTAGTACTTAATATATTTGTTGCATGTATTATAAAATAACTTGGATGAAAACTGAAGTATTTAAATTTTACAAATCCTGCTTAAGTAGTACCCAAGTACAAAAAATACATAAATGATGATAGAAAGTAGGTACTGAAATGAAAGTAACATAAAACAATAAACTGGACTATTTATATACCAGGACAAAGTTTTTACAATAAAATATTTAAAGCACCAAACCACAAATTTATTAAATAATACCAAATATTTTTTTTAAACAAGTTTATTTACAAAAATATTTAAAAATGTAAGGTTTTCATACAATTTATTAAGAAGCAATACAAAGAACTTAACATTATTTGGGAATAAAACAATAAATTTACTTCTAACAAATATATAATAATTGAATACGGTAATTAGTAATAATAGTCATCACTGCTTTATATTATCATAATTAAAACAAAAAAAAAAATATTATGAAGAAATAATCAGCAAACTTAAATTAATACTCCTGAGATGAACCTGCAGTATTATGAGTGCTGTTATAGTTTTTAACAGCAGTTTTCTTAGGAAGTAATTGTGGCATAATCTTTGGCATAACACCACCCTGTGATATTGTCACACCACTGAGCATTTTGTCTAGTTCTTCATCATTTCCTATTGCCAGCATTATATGACGAGGAGATATTCTGTGAAAACAAGCTGTTTTTGAATTTTTCATCTTTCATTTCAATATACCAATCTTAGGATCTAGTGGGCCAATTTTAAAAATTTTTTTTTTTTGGTAGAAAGGGCACAGGAGTGAATAAAAAATCATAAATATTGGTGAAACCGATTGATATACAAAAGAAATATTGTACTTCTGAAGAAACTAAAATATTATCACTAGTATGTCTCACCTTGATCTTCCATTATCTTGTGCAGCTTTAGCAGCAAGCTCTAATATTTCAGCGGATAGATACTCCAGCACAGCAGAGAGGTAAACAGCGGCTCCACAACCTACTCGAGGTGCATAATTTCCTTTACGAAGAATCCTATGAATTCTTCCGACCGGAAACGTAAGACCCGATCGACTACTACGTGATTTGTTTTTAGTTTTAACTATAAAAGATTAATAAAAAAAAGGTTGAAACAAACATTAAACGCGATACATTACATTTATTTGAATTCAGACTTACCAGTAATTTCTCGTTTAGACATTATACTTAATCGATTGTTTTTATGTTGAAAAGCTGTTAAAACTCTTTTTAAACTATTCAGTTACAATTTACAAAATTAATTTCAATTACAAACCTAAAATGAAATTAGTTTCAAAGTTTTGAAGACGTTTTTGCTTTTCTCAGCGAGCTATTCTGTTGTAGTTTTTACTTTTACGTTTGAATTCTAACATTTTAATTTTTATGTGACAGTTAAATGCGCGCGTAATCTACATAGTAGGGGTGTGCGATAATTATCGATAATTCGTAACTACTCGATAATTTTTCATTCGATAATTTTGTTAATTGGCAACAATAATTGGTTTATAATTAATGAAAAACTATTGAACGTTTAGTTAGCAAAAATAAGTTAATATTTAAAGCCTGACTGTTGCATTCGTTAGGGCATAGTTTGGGCAAGATTAGGCAATTGTTTTAGATTGTTACTAATTATTGCTTTATAAAATCTAAAACAATTGCCTAATCTTGCCTAAAGTGAAAAATGATTACCTAAAGTTGCCTGATCTGTGCCCTAGTGATTTCTATAATTATAATCGAGAAATGATCATTTTACCTGCTAAATATATGGAGGTAGAGCACGGTCGTCCTATAGGACGACCGTGATATAGAGTGCCCTGTGACCATCAAGTAATACCAAGAATACACATACAGGCTTACAAAAAAAAAAGTAAAAAATACACCTATTAACGTATCGTATCACTGATATTATGCTTATATAAGTTTTCTATTATAAATAAGTATAGTAAGATCGAGACATTAAAGTTGAACCAAAAAAGCGGGGAAAGCAGAAGCTTAGAGTAATATAGGTACAGAATGTGTCGTAAATGGTGGATAATCCGTTAACTGGGGATATCGAGCTTTAAGAAAATGTACTTTTTATGTCAGAGTTGCCAACACTGAAAATTGTAAACATTTTTGTATTTTTTCAAAAATTTCTAGCGCGACTAGTAATTTGGTCATAATTTTTACAAATTATGGTATTTTAGTGTACTTTTTATTTTATTTTACTTGGGAATACTTGTACTATCTATTTACTTACTTTTTCTATTTCTTCTATTACTTAATTTACTATTTCAGGCATCATTTATTCTAAACTTATGAAAATTAGCGTTAGAAGTTATTTTTATTCGTTACTTTTTGTCAAGATTTAAGCATTGATTGTGAAAAAATATATAACGCACTAGAATTGCCCAGTATTAAAAAAATGCTTAGTTTGTGTAGTTTCTAAAAAGGTAAAACAATTAGTGCTTGACAAGCAAAATTACATTGTAGGAGTGAAAGAACTTAAATGTTAGGATAAAAAAAAACAAAGGTTTTTATAATAAAAATGCATTTATTGCACTAAACTAAATGTTCAAAATGTCCTCTATTGGCAGCGATGCAGCCTCAGCATCGCCTTATAAATAATCTTTTGATACGGCGTGCATAGTTCATACTTCAATTTCACCAGCGGCTAATTGCACACGTGTGCGCAATTCTTCAATTGTCGATCCTCCTTTATTATAAACTTTTTCTTTAATGCATCCTCAATATAAAAAAGTCCAGGGGTTCAGGCGATTGTGGTAGTCATAAAATTAGACCTAAGCGCCCAATCCACCTATGTGGGTATGTGTCGTTTAAATATTCCCGCACCCGAAAAGTAAAATGCTCGGAACACCCGTCATTTTGCAGCCACATTCCTTCTCTTGTCTCCAGTAATAAATTAAGTTTGTAAATAGCTTTAAGTAATTGTAAATAACTTTGGTTTTGTGTATTATTATATATTATTCTATTTATCTCTGGCACATAATTATCTTAATAATATCTTTTGTGTTTAGATATTTATTTATATCAAGAACATTGTTAATAAATAATAAACCACAAATACAAACATAAAAAGACAGCGAAGAAACATAAAACTATCTAAAATTCTACAATATTCTAATTGTAAAAAGTTGATAAAGACTTTTAAGTTTCTGAGAATGTTTGGTAATAACAGGGCTATACTCAACATTCTCAGAGTACCTTAGCAGTTGTTAGTAGGTAATTCAAGAACCAAGGTTGTCCACTTATCTTTGAATCAATCCCATTGGGCATAATTGTTCCATAGCGCTAGCGTGTTGAATTACACCAATGTACGCGGTATTTGTGCCTTAGTTCGGGCAAAAGTGTGACAATAAAGGGACCGTTAATAAATAATTAATTCCTCCGTGGGCGAGAATTATTAATTTTTGGAACCTGTAGACATCACAATTTGGCATAAAGATCTGGAGCATCGACATCTTCTCGCAAATTTGGCATACAATTTTTAATCATAAATAGTAGGTCGCATGTTTATCTGACCTCTAAGGACTTTTTGGAGAGTAAGACTTGGAGATTAATATCAGAAGGTTTTGAAGCAAATAATAATAATCGGTTAAGCAAATAGCGAACAATAATAATTTATACAACGAATGTCTTGTTCACGAGACTGAAGTTTTCGGGTAGATGTTGACGGCATTAGAAGTGTCGTGGAACTGTCCATACCGGACTACCTCCTTTCTCGTACAGTTTGCTGCGCAAACACTGGTTACCACTACCATTGTCACTTTCACCTCTACTATTGTCCCTTGTTTTATTTGTTTTACGTGCACTCAACACTCGATCCCGTATGTTTTACAGACGAAACTCACCGTATCGATTCGCGAATTTTTTATATTACTGTTCAAGGGTTTGCATAATCACCGGATTTTCACCACACTTTCGACAGTTGAAACCCATCCTCGCTATTGAAATTACTATATTTAGTAATTTTAATGGCCTCTCGTACCATTCAGGGTATGTAATGGCGTTCTGTCGCGAGTATTTGAACATTATGAAACTCGATCCAATGGTTCGATCTGGCTTCCAGAAGATGTTCTGCGATGGCTGATTTTTTGAATTTATCTAGATTTTGATTTCATGCTTGCGTTAAAGATCAAGTGTCGCGAATATCTTATTCAAGTTTGTTTAGGGCCGAAAGACATAACCGCGTTGCGACGCCGCAACGCTAAAATCAGCGGTGGCGTCACCGCCGATTTTAGCGGCGCGGCACCGCAAATTACGGCGTTATGACGTCATACTTGTTGACAATGATTTATTGATATTTTGGGTCTATTTTTATATTTTTATGTATATTAGACATGGGTAACTCAATGAATTTGTATGAACCGCAGATAAGCTCATGAGCCATATGCTTGAACCGGAGCTGTGAACCAGCTCACAGTTAAGCTCAATTGTTGTTATATTGTTACTTTTAACCACTTTTAACTATTAGTTTACAGCTAATTTAAGACTCGGTTCAAACAAGTGACATGTATGATGTACCTAAATTATAAATACGTAAATTAATTTTATACTAATTTCATCCATGTGATAAATGCTAAAGTGAGTTTCTTTGTTTGTTACGCTTTTGCGCCTTAACTATTAACCTGAATCCCGATCATCATGAAATTCTGCATACCAGTTGTCTGAGGTACAGAAAAGGACATAGAGTGCCTACTTTACGTACCGACTACCGTTGGTGCCTGTATCATGCGAGCGGAGCCGCGGACGAAAGCTATTTATTTATATTTAATCTATAAAACTAATATAAATGTAAGATATTAATTTATATATCACTTTGTTTAAATTTTGTTTAGGCTTTATGAGACAAAAGTTGTTTAAAATCCTACCAGCATAAAAAAATTGATTTACAAAATTATTTCCGGTACAAAGGATTACTTTTTATGCATTCTACTTAAATAACAACTTCAAATATTAACAAATTTCACGTTTATTATAATATTTAAAATAATTAAATTAATATCCACAGTCCAAAATCACGAGGAACTGGTTACCCTACAAAAACGCTCTTTTTCGCGACGTCGCAACGCCGCAACGCAAACTGCCGATTTTATGTGTTTCGGCTCTTAAGGTTATTCTTTTGTTTTTTTTTTTTTTGTTTTTCACAATACGTAGTGTATTATGTGTTTATAGTTCAAATATTCTGCAGTAGAAAATACAATCCCCAAAATTATAAATGTGAAATGTAATGTTGTTTGTTACGCTTTCACGCGAAAACTACTTAACCGATCATAATTTATTTTATTTATTTATATATTATAATGAAACTTTGTACACATATTCTTGGAGGTATTAGAAGTAACATAGAATACTTTTTTTTCTTTTTTGGTCTCGATAACCGACATCCACGGGGGCGAAGCCGCGGGCAGAAGCTAATAATTTTATAAATAAAACAACAGAACCAGTCTTGTAAATGACATGTAATTTTAAATACTGTAGGTAAACAAGAGATCCGATATTTAATTCCTTTACAACCATAAAGTACAATGTACAAATATTACTGACACGTTGTAAGGTCATTCAATACAACTAAACAACTCAATTTCGGTTACATTTATAATTATTGCATTCAAATTATTAAAGAGTAAATTATCGACATATATATTACACATCGATAAACAAATAAATGCTATTGCTGTAAAATAATATTGCAAAAGACTAGCTACATAGTTCCCGTCAGCTAAAAATCATTAATAAAAATCTATATACTTAAAAAGCTCTCAATACAAAAGGAACATAATTATTTCACAATGCATAATTTATGGCTACGCTGACATAAATCTAATACTAATTAAAATCAGAAATACTTTTATTCAAATAATGAATCTAAATCTAAGCATTAAAAGTACCACGTCAAAAAATATACAAAAAATGTTGTCTATGAAAAATAAATGCAATCAATGTGAATAAATAATTAAGTATATAAATAATACAAATCAAATAAAAAATTGTCAATTACCTTTGTAAGAGTATAAAATGAACAGACTGTCGTTTTTATTATTCGGAATGATTAAAATAATCCTTTATTACATATAAATATAAAAGCATACAAATTTGAGTGACAATTTTGTATATGCTTTTATAGATTTAATGTAATTGTTTTAATATTCATTCCATGTTAAAAAATAAGTGTTTAGGGGTTTTTCGTCACTTTCGAAGACCAATTTATATTAAAAAATAAAATATGTACAAAAAGGAAGAAAGTTAAATCGAAACTTTAAGCAAATTAATTTTTTTTTTTTTTAAAGATAAATTTTAACTAGCTATAAAAAGTCACCAGTGCACCACATAAGTTCTTGGGTATTGTCAATGAACTAATACTATTCCATCCTTTACAAATGTGCCTCTGTTTTGACATTATATAACATTTAATATGATAATTCGTTGACAGCATTTAATAGGAACCCCTGAAAGTTTGGATTCCGCGTTTTACTACGATTTAAATATAGTTGAAACATTTACAAAAAGTAAAAAAATATATACATATGGATTTAATATTAATTAATATTAAAAAAGCTTAAACAACAAATATTTTGTTTGATTTTTCGCATATTTTAAATTATTTAAAAAATAGTTATTTTTAAGTGTCATAATATGATACATTCGGTGACATAAACATGTAATGAAAATGTTAGATAATAATAGAAAGTTATAAAATTGCACATAATATATAACTTATTACATAATATGATATCTGTGTAAACTATCTCTATAATCTATATAACAAACATGTAATAATACTATTTATAAAGTTTAAAGAGTGGAGATAAAGTAATGTGGTTTGATACAAGCGTCGTGTGGCAGTGTAGGGTAGTCTGAGTTCGACACCATATGAGGACTTACTTTATAACAATTTCTTATAATTATAAAGAGATCATTTTTAGTAATAAGCAAAAACTCTCAAACGCAAACAATTACACCAATTGTCATAATTTTAATAATTTTCAACAATTCCGCCTTTGTCTTAGAAACATTCATGTATTATGAGCATTAAATTTAATATTCGAATTTCGTTTTTCTTTTTTTTTATTACAAAATTGGCAACAATGAAAAATATATAGCAATATATAAAAATCATTAATTTACAATATACAAGTGCTCAGGATAAGAGTGGATTTGGCCACCGTTTATAAAACATTAAGAAAAATACACAACCATTGTCTTTAGCAACCACACTGCATGCAAAAAAATCTTTCAAGTTTATAATATCTTTATCTCCGTGCCTAAAAATAGAAAATATGGCAACCGGAGATCACGATTCACGATATCAAACATTTGTAGCACTTGTTCCACACGCAACACACGAGAAAAGAGATCAGAATGAGATGTCAAATTAATTGAAATTGGTCAATTTATATGATTTAGAATTACTCATTCTAACGCATGCAAACTATTGATACATTTCACAGAATTAAAATCATAAAACTGAATTACTATTTTGTTCTATCCGTTTACTTGACTAGCCACCTTGTTCGTCCTATTTATAAATACACGTCTCGTAAACAACATTTAAGCCAATACATATCGCCATACAAAAATTTTCTGTAAAAGCTATGAAATTATGAGCTAAATGAGCTGAGAGCACTTGTCTTATTATCACATAATTTATTATCAGTCGAACGCAGAACTAATTTCTGCATTGGGTCTAGAATTATTTTAGAATTGTCTTCATTTCCTATATCTTGTTCATTTGCTAAGCTTTTATCTGCAGCGTTCGTTGGTATATCATTATCAGTATCATTGCTAACTGTGGCTTTATTGTCAAACACTGGAAAAAAATCGAAATGTGACTTACCATTTGTAACTGGTTTATTTGTCTTATCATTTTTCGATTTTTGTTTTTTTACATCACCCTCACCAGGTTTTATTGTTAGGATACGTTTCGAAAATTCATCCCAACCTTGTGTTGATTTTCCCTGTGATTGCCAATCTTTCTTATATGAACTGGATGGTTTTGTCATTTCATTTGTTGCGAATTTCTGTTGTATGTCATTGATTTGGTTGTGATTTTCTCTACTGGACACTATTTGACCATACACTGGGGTGCAGTAAGTTGTATCTGCATCTGTGTTTCCACTTCTGTTATCTTTATTAGGATGGCTTTGATTCAACTGGCAGTTGTTCATACCTGAATCAAATTCCGACTTCTGCCCAGCGTTCTTGAGTATTTGTTTGGATGACTTTACAATGTTTTTCTTGTCAAAATTTTGTGATCTGTTTGGTGAACCATTGTCAAATGGATTATAATTCCTGCCGTTTGTTTGATCTTCATCATTAAGGTCTTCATTGCCGATACCATCAATGTCATACACCTGAAAATAATCATAAAAATACCATAAACAAGCCGGCTTACATATTTACTTGAGTGCCAAAAGAGAGTAATGTTTTTCAAATGTATTTTTATATCTATATTAGAAATTAGATATATCAAAACATAAGAAAAATTAAGAAAGAATGTCCCCCGAGACCATGGACGATGTAAAGTTAATGTATGTTAAACTGTAATGTTTAAATAAATGCGATAAAACCCCTTATAGACTTTTAATTAAATGAGTAAAATCGCGTAAATATAAGAAAACAATAAGAATTATTTATCACAATAGTTAATTGCTAGTTGAGATATATTATTGTAAAATGTGTTTAGACAACATTTTAATACATCTAATAGTGTACTAGTATATACATAGCTTTTTAGAATTTATAGCGTATTTAATTTAATTTACAAAGACAAAAGTTTAGGAATTAATTAAGTTGACAAACAACTAAATCAAAATCAAACTGAAAATTTTAGTAGTACTTTATAAAAACTTATATTTCATTCTTGTCTGTCTCTAAACTTTGCATTACTTATTCATACTAACTGACAATTAGATTATACAAAAAAATCTTGTACAGATCTTAAAAAAATAATTGTATAGATATTTTTACAGCAGTCCATAATAAAGATTTTGACATCCTTCACATCACTAGTTTTAGTTAAATAAATCACAGGTTTTTGAAATATGAATGTCATTAAATTTGTTATAAAAGTGCAAGAGACAGTTTTTCTGCAGTTGTGTTTTTTTAATATACATTTCAGCTTGTTGATTAACTTAAGGTATTAAATACCTTGTACATGACATCTTGATTTAACCCTTTTTCTCTTTCCCTCTTGTTCTGCACGGCCACCCACACGTCTTTCAGCTCGCCTGCTAAGTCTCTGTCTTTCAGTATGACGGGGTTCCTTGTGAGCATCAGGCCAGGGTTCATGGCCTCTACAAAGTCACATAATAAGCTAACCAGAGCTTCCCGATCCTAGAACATTTTAACAGTCAAATTGTTAAATAATAATATATTATTATTAAATAACTACATAAGTTAGTAATAATAATAATTCTTCTTTTTCATTTTCAAAAGTTTCTATGACCTGGCTGGCATGGCACATGCACGAGCGAATGTTAATAATAATTCGCTCGGTGGATTTTTTTTTAAAAGCAGGGACACTTTGTACCAGAAGATCAGTTAACACACTAGTACCATACTTTTGGTTATTATTTTATTCACAATGAAAAGCAACATTCTATATTTCAATAATAAAAAATTAACACTTTAAACTTAGATGTACCTATACCATTTAGTAATATGAGTGGTTAATAATATGTTATATACATAGCAAAAAAAAAAAAACATGATATTTAATTATTTAAAAAACAAGACATGAATTACCGTTGGGTTGGCAGCATTTTTGCCATTAGCTTTTAATATGTCAGGGTTGACCATTACAGCAAATACTAGGAGTGGAGGTCTATTACTGTTGGGTCCGCATCCTTGGTGAACCTGTCACATGATAATTATATTTGAGATACAGTAGAAAAAATACTTCATACGTATACTTTCAACAAAATTCAATCATTTGTAAACCAATGTAAAATATTTTACTATATTAAATGTTCACTTTAATTCAATTTTTGTTTTAATGATTTTGAGTTGTGCCGTTACTCACTTTGTTTTGGTTGCATCATTTTTGAAGATAGAAACAGAACATAGTTATTAGTCTTTGTTCAGCTTATACTTACCTGCATTCCACCATATAGGGGAATAGGATCCGAATACTGTTTTGGATTAGCGATTTTCTGCCATCCCAGGACGTTTATGTAAAGTTTCTCAGTAGTATCTTTTATTGTGTCCTGAATGCACATATGAGGCTGGGGCGGATTCTTAAATTGACGAAAGGCTCTCGAGCCGCGCACATATTGTATGACAGTTCTCTCTTGGGGATTTTGGTTATCCATATCAGTTCGTTTTAACACTTATAAGAACACTAAAAGTTAGCTAAAATACACTAAACATTCGCTATAAATATCAATATCCAATAATGACATTTCTAAAAGGCCTCACTACCGACCTGACTTACAAGTTTATTGAACTCGCTCACAATGAATCGAAACGCGGTTTACTCTATAAAATGAACATATATCTGTCAATGCGTTTATTTTTTTTACATTTCTCCATAAATATTTGTGTTAAAACCATTAATCTGTAAATAGAAATAAAAAAACCTTCCGTAAAAGAGAAAAACGTCAAAGGCAGATTTTGTATTTTTTTTTAATCTGTTCGTGACTCGTGCTGTAGAAGGAAGTCGGTAGAGATTTGTCAAAAAAAATTTTGCCTTTATATTTTGCAATAATTAATTTTTCGTTATATTTAAATTACTTGATAATCGTTCCTTAATCAATAATTAAAATATACATTATGTAAATTAACAATAGGATTTTTAATTGAGGGTTGAGCAAAACATATTAATATTGGTGAAATATCGATATCATTTCAATATCGAAATATCGGTATTTTTAATTGTTATATCGTTTTATTACACAACAGTGATTTTAACTGACAGCCAATATAAAAATAAAATTTATAAAACACACAAATACACTCACACAATCTATAATTATATATAAAATATTTCCACCTGCGTATTGACTCATCACGATATTTCTGGATCCATAATTCCGAGTAGCGGTCAGCTAGGAACGGATTTTACGAAAATCCACCCTCAAGGTGTTGCGGGGCGTTAATTTAAAGAAATCACATTTTTAAACTAAAGCTTTTAACTTATAGGTATAAAACTTGGCCAGAATATTCTTTTTGGGATGTTAAAAATTACCAAGAATGAATTTTATGAAATTTCACCTATAAACGGTAGTGCGGGGATGTAAAAAAATTAAAATTTTAATCTATAGCTCCTACAGGTTTGAAATTTGTCGAAAATATTATTTTCGTCATCTTGAGTTCAACTGAGAACGAATTTTAGGAAGTTCCCCCACGAAGGAGACTGTAGGTATATATAAGTATACGTTGTAATGAAAGAAAAACAAATTAATTTTAGTTTTAGCTATAATGAATAATAAAAATAATCTGTAGGATTCTATACGCGTTCAAAATTTATATTGCTGATGACAACAGAAACATAAGAAATTGTTTGTGAAATTGTAGGTGGAGTAATTCTTCTCTTGGCTGCTGACTTTAAAAAAACTTCGCCTATTGTGCCATGAGAAACACGTGCAGATGCAATTAAAGTCTGTATCAAGTCATCAGTTTTAGGGCCTTCGGTCCAATTCCTTTGACTATCAATATGCGTGTTCATCTTCAGCCAAACACAAAAGCAGAAGAGGTTTCAAAAATACTGATTGATGAGGTGATGGCAAGATTCCGGAAGAAGAAGGAAAAATAAAGGCGTCCTGTATTGATTGTAAAACTATCCCAGATTTAATCACCTTGATTGACAAAATATACCCGAATATTGACAAAGCTGACGACAATTGCAGTTCATGGTTAAGGGTGAGAGCCATTCTCACACTAACAAATGAACAATTCAATTGTATTAACAACTTTTTGCTGGAGAAACTGCCAACTGAGCAAGTAACAAATGAAAAAGCCAATTATATTAACAACTTTTGCCTGGAGAAATTGCCAACTAAGCAAAGAAAAAATGAACAAGCCAATTCTATTAACAACTTTTTGCTACAGAAACTGCCAACTGAGCGAGTAACAAATGAACAAACCAATTCTATTAACAACTTTTTGCTGGAGAAACTGCCAACTGAGCAAGTAACAAATGAACAAGCCAATTCTATTAAAAACTTTTTGCTGGAGAAATTGCCAACTGAGGAAGTAACAAATGAACAAGCCAATTCTATTAACAATTCTATTAGCAACTGAGTAAGATATAAATCAGTAGACATAGTAATGGTGGACGAAGAAGCTGTCCACTAACCTGTGGATTTCTTACACACTCTTAATCCGCCAGAGATACCTCATGTTCTTCAACTCAACATTAGCACTCCAATAATGTTGCTCTGCAATTTAAATCCGTAATAATAATTTATGTAATGATACCAGGCTTCAAGTCAAGGTCTTACACAAAAATCTCATAGAAGCCATGATTTTCATCGGAAAATATGAAGGCGAAATTGTATTCATTCCAAGAATTCCTCTAATTCCATCCAATTTCTTGTCAGTTTGTTATGCCATGACGATTAATAAAGCACAAGGGCAAAGTTTAAAGATGGCTGGTATTGATTTAAGAAATGACTCTTTCTCTCATGGTAAACTATACGTGGCATGCTCAAGATTAAGTTCGTCTAACAGCTTGGTAATTCGTCAGTCAATGGGGAAAACGATGAACGTTAGTATATAAAGAAGTTCTAAGTATTTGAATTTCTTATTATATCTATAACTATTTCTTTGAATTAAATATACTGAATCAGAAAATAAACAATAATCCAATCAATAAATGTGTTATAATATGACTGACCCGTTGGCGCAGTTTGCAGTGACCCTGTTTTCTGCTCCAAGGGTTGTGGGTTCGATTCCCGCCCCGAGTCTGGGTGTAATATATGTTTATTTATATATGTATTATTTATATGTACATTTAATATGTATATTTATTTAAAAAATGTATATCAGTCGGTTGTTACCTAAAACACAGGCATTAAGTTGCCTACCTTAGGGACAGACGACCGTGTATGTTAAAAAAAAATAATAATAATAAAAAAAATCATATTCCAAAAAATCTTTGGACCTACAGCTAAAGTGGTTTTTAATTCCATTATTTTAAATAGTTTGTCAATAGTAAAAAAATATCGATCAAGATATAATAAATAATATAATTTAATAATTTTCAGGTTTATTTTAAAGCTAAAACTATGAACAATTTGTTTTTTGGAATTTAAATTTAGATTTATTGCATGCAAAATTGGTAATCAAAAAATTATTTCAAATTGTATGTATAATAACTGTATAAAAACAGGAATTTTGTCAAAATAAGAAATTCATAATGCCAAAACTTTCAAAGCTTTAGATTTATAAGTAATAAGTCCATTTTCGCTATAACATCCAAGCCACCATAAGTATTATCAGAAATTATAAACATGTTTTAAAATAATAATAAAAAAATGACATGAAATTATAAGGCAGCACTGATTAATGTGCATTTCACGTAGCGAAAGTAGACTACATCACGAAGTTGAAAAAATGAACTTACATGAACTTACATTAGGTGTTTGGTAAAGCTCAAGTAAGTAAATACCTACATACATTCTTTCGACTCGGAGCCAAGTGTGGAGCCAAGGAGTGGGTGCCAACAAAAGTAGTTAGCATTCACCAGGGACAAGGGAGAAGTTTGACTTATTATTTTTCTATCTAACCAATGAATGATAACAATTGATTTAGGATTAGTTAATATATTAGTGATATTATATCTTATTTAGATATTAGTGAAATTACTGCCATCTTCTTAAGCACGGTTGACGTAAGTATTGATGCCTGGGTTAAGGTTGTTCGTATCCAATTTATATTTATATAGATTTGATTTGAGTAACGAATTCTAAACCCTATGGCATTGATACTCACGTCTATCCATAAATAATGAGAGTAATGAAATGAATGAGATGTAAAATAATGAGAACGCATCGTACGACACAGTAGCTCCATGCTGATGTGGAAAGCTCGGTTATTTATTTTTTCAACTCGTGTAAATTAATCGTTTTAATTATTTATTTCGTTATAATTTGCTCCATTACACCATATACAGGGCTAAAATCGAATGATATTATAAAATCATTTTCATTTTATATTTCAAGACCTCAGCACCCGTTCTTCTGTCACACGGCTATATCTTTGGAACTGTGATAGACGCTGGAAATTTTCACAGAATACATAGATAATATGTATTACTACGGCTGATATTACAACATACATACAACAGCAAAGAAGGACGAACTTTAGATTTAAATATATTTCATTTCTTTAAAAGATACGTATTTTTTTGGTGATTTGCTATCTCAAAAAATTTAGTCACAAAAAGTTAAGAGTCAAAAAGTTTGTATATTATTTAATTGTACAGTTGTATGGAATCTTTTCTCTGCCAGCCCGATTCACACCTGTTTTTTCTTAAATAAAAACTATTGAAGAGATACAAGTGATGTGAATACAAATTAAGTGTATACAAATAATATTTTGTGTTTATTGATATCATGACATGTATGTATGTTGGTGTGAGTTTATATCTATAGTAGAAAGAGAGTTACACTTTCTTGCACGTCCTAATATTAAGGTTGGCTGGTCGATAGGGCTCTATAGCGTTAAGTCTGACTTTTGCTCAATATATTATGTAAATTGTACAGTATAGTTTACTGTTAGATAAAGACATTAATGGAAATAAAACAAATCTGTTTTTGTTGGTATTCATATTATTTATTAAAAAAATTGTGTTAAGTGCGTTTCAACAGTATATTATTAAAAGTATTTGCAATATGCTGTGCAATTCGTATTGAATTTTTACATTAATTTTAGTAAATTGATCTAATTCCTCAATAATGTGTAATAGCTGTAGGCTCCTTTCAGAATCTGAAAATAACAAATGCTTAAAAATAAATTATATTGTACTAAAGCTTATAAACATAGTGTCCCACAGCTGGGAAAACATGATTTGATTAATTACAATTTGTTATTTAAGTGCATATTACAATCTACGACAACGTTAAATTCAGTGCCATTAAAAAAATTATACTTTTGAATTTTGTTTACTAATAAAAGTTTTAAGTGTAGACGATAAGGCAGGTAAAATAGAGCGCGTTGTCTAGTATCTTATTTTTTATAGACACAGAAACGACATAAATAATAACCTAGCGTCTGATCATAATCTTGTCCGATGAAAAGCAGAGATGAGTTCTAGGTTTGAATGCGTAAAAATTTCTGTTTAACTTTCTTTTGAAGCTGCACACGTCTGTGTGGCAGAAAACAAGGATGGCGGGAGAATATTTCACTCCTCAGAGCTGCAGCAAATTATAAGACATTTCCTTGCTTCTTATGAGACATTACTTGTATGTAGAACTAAATATTACCTACCCCGTGTGTATTATAGGTAAACTTAGTGTAACTTTGACAAAAAGAAAAAAAAAATAGGGCTTATCAAAAAAAAAAAATGACATAAATACTTTTTTTAACGGTTCACTGTCAATGCCACAACTCAGCTCACGATATTATAAAAAGAACACTAGCCACCCGCTCCAGCTTCGCATGGGTAGGTATATCTTATTATGACTACGTGTTTTTTTTGTATGGCGTAAAGGATTGTCATTATATGTGCATGAAA
Organism: Euphydryas editha; assembly: GCA_036937285.1. Lineage (NCBI taxonomy): Eukaryota > Metazoa > Arthropoda > Insecta > Lepidoptera > Nymphalidae > Euphydryas > Euphydryas editha. The sequence continues at coordinate 261,488 of JAUPFZ010000007.1, read as the reverse complement.
TGCTTCATTAAGGATTAATACCTACTGTAATCAACTAAATAAGCAATAGCTATCCAATTACCGCATTGTACGTGACTTTTTTTTTAGAAGTTAGAAATTATCCTTAAAAGATAGATATATGCCATCACGGACTTTTCGGTATATATATATAACAACTATTATCGTTTTATTTCAAACAATTTGCACAAAACCTTGTTAGATTATACACATAAACATTTCTCATGAATCACTCTATCTATTAGAGAAAAATGCATGAAAATCTGCTTCCGTAATTAAATTACAGTTTATCGCGAACAGACAGACCGACAGAGAAAGACAGACGCGGCACGGGACTCTGTTTTATAATATTATTGTGTGTTTTGTTTGTCATCGCTGTTATTATAGCTTAACTTACCTACTTAAAAAAACGTTCTTTCTATAATAAATTGATGTTTGCTTAAAAATCATATTTATCATCAACTACTAAATAACGACGTAGTTATCTTCTGTGACAAAATAAAATCAAATAGATCATACGTAATTTGATGATTTCTCATCTGCAACATTAGGGGAGTTGCGGGTGTGTTGCTATACTAAATTGTTTATAATTGTTTTAAATAATTGTTATTATCGAAGTAAGTTATTAACTGACACTCACTGTGACGAATGTTGAAACTGTCAGTTTATTGAAAGGCCCCGCGCTGAATATGGGGAACAGTTTCAGCTGTCCGGTTAGTATGAGGACCTCTTTTCTTTGTTTCGCCCCCATTTTCCACCACTCGCTTTCATACGGCCCCATAAATACTTGTTGACTCTGAAACAAGTCCATGCAGCTTAAAATATCATTTTCACAGGTTAATCATTTATTATTTGAGTTTTTGAAGTAAAACTTCACTAGGCGCGACTAAGGAATAACGGAATCAACTGAATGCTTTGGACGACCCACGATGACAATGCAACAGAAACCCGTTACGGCGATGACGCGTTGATACAGAATTCGATTTTTAAATATTTAAAGTATCTGTACTGTACTGTACTGTATCAGCCTGTAAACAACCCACTGTTAAGCGAAGGCCTCTTCTCCGTATAGAAGTAGGGTTGGAGCTTAACTCATCACGCTGCTCCACTGCGGGTTGGCAGATAATTTCCCTACCATGAGAAACGATCGTTATCAGGTGTCTATGATAACAACCGGGACGACGGCTTTACGTGCTCTCCGAGGCACATTAGAGAGACCTACAAGTACATACACCCAGACTGGAAACAAATATTTGTACAAATACAAATATCTATCACGAGCGGGAATAGAACCCGCGACAGTCGCGTCGGCGCGCGACGCTGAAGCGACTACTCGTACCACAGTTTTTTATACTTTATATATCGACACCCGATATGAAGAACATTGTATCTGATTTTGTTAAGTTTTCAGGAGAGCGTTTTACAATTTTGTTGCATTTAAAATGTGGCCAAGTGATATTGAATAAAGCCGAATCCGTAATGAAGTAAATTGTTCTACTATTAAGTTTCGCGTCCTGTAATATAAACTTGACAACGTTGTGATACATCAAACGGATGCTGTTTTGGTTCAAGTTACAATGATTAAGAATAGTATGTAGGGACATGGCTTTATGAACTACAATGGCGTTACATGTGTATTTCAGTCATAACATTATTGTATAGTAATAAAATAACTGAAAGTTCTTTTTCAAATTTTACTTACTATTCCTTATGATAAAATAAATCAAAAAATATTTATCATCGTTTATTAAAACAAAAGTACCTACGCTAACATTAATGAGATCTGATAACATTTCTTTATAACTTATAATAATTTTTGCTTTATAAGGTAACTTCTCTTAAATCTTAACAACCAAATTATTTTAATACATAATCTGATAATGAAAACAAATATAATATGAAAATCGAATACATCATAATCGAGATCGGCACAAAAAAAAATTCTATCATTAATATTCAAACAAAAGTTTTTTTTATTACTAATCGTATTATTTTCTTCATAACTTCTTTTTAACCTAAGAATCAGTATTATTTTAATACTTATAATAAAGAAAACAAATTCGCAATCAAACACTTATTGAGCTCTTATTCGTCACTATCGGTTGAAGTGTTATCATCTATAGCATCCGAATAAAGTACATTGACATAAAATATTTTGTATTGTTCAGATATTTCACGTGTATTACAAAGTGACATGAGATCTTGGAATTTAGCCTTTGAAATTTTAAGTGCTCTTTTATAAGCTAAAGGTAGTTTAATGTCCCACAGATAATTTAAGGATTTGGTGTTAGATTTGCGTTTAGTTCTCGCAGATGCCTTACTCTCCAAATCGATTGTACTGTACATACCTATCATCGTAAAAATTTAAATTGAAAATTCTAAATATTTGAGAAATAACTTTTTATGTCAATGTGCAGAATTTTTAACTATATTACTTTTTTATTGTTTTGGTCGATTTCCCAATTAGGCATTAGGGTAAGGAGGGAATTTAAATCGATATCCTTTTGCGTAATTTCCTTTAATTTGTATGGTTTTCCTGTCGTTTTCGCACATTAAATTAACGTATACAGTATACCACTGTTGTGGAATAAAAATTGTTTGGTATTTTGTTTTCGTCGCTCTATTATGGCGTGCATAGAGTTCCCTCCGACTGCGAGTGGCCTAGCTCAAATAAATTGTGAGTAATATTGACGCCAAAAGTTTTGGCTGCGTAAATATACATTAGGAATATAATCCTATTACTGTTCTGCCCGCAACAACAATCGGAATAAAATTTGAAGTCAGTCACACCTTCGGATGTTTTTAACATTATATAGTCGAAAATGGCACTGCTTATCTTTTGTCCCTTTTTCCCCACTGTTTCGTCTCACACATAACAGTATCCCTGTGCTTTTCCTAAGTCGTATATAGTAAAATTATACACGAAATAAAACGGTATTTGTTATTACAATGTTACTGTGTTCAAAGAAGACCAATATTATCGCTTTTATTTTTTCCTAACCGAAAATACAATATATTTTTAGCAGAAATCTGGATTATCTTGAATTACAATGAAATTTTTTGAGGAACTCGAACTGGGATTCTGAAAGTCCGGGTCCCGAGCCCTCCTCTAGGTGCTGAACGAGCCGGGAAGCCACTATTTTTTCCAAAGCCTTCCCAGCTTCGTTTAGCGCACCACGGGGTCCGCCCTGCCATAGGAAGTAGACAGAGCCGACCCTCTTTCGCGGCCCCCGGGAGCTGCTTGACCGCTACGGTCAAGCAGCTCCCGGAGACGGTCGCCGAGGTGCCCGAGAGCGATTGCGTAAACTCTCCCGTGCACCCCGTCTGGACCCGGCGCCCTCTTCTTACTCTGGAGGTGGGTAAGAGCCGCCTCCATTTCAGCCTCTGTGATGGGTGGCGGAACACCCTCCTAAACGTGCGACGTCTGCTGAGCCATTCTGGAGGGCATGAAGCCCTCGGGTTCGTCGGGGAAGAGTTCCTCGACGATCCTCCCCAGTTGGTCTGACTGGATCGTTTCGCTGATAGGGGCCGACTGGGCGCGGAGCTTGTTCCGCACCCAATTATACGGTCGGCCCCAGGGGTCTCTCTTTAGACCCCCAACTAACGCCGGCCATCCTTGGATATTATCAATATATACTTTTTAAAGTTCTAACATGACTTATTTCTTTTCATTTTAATCGACATCTGTCACAATGTCAAAGAAGTTTTACTTCAACCACGTGTAAAGGTTACACACACAAATTTTGTTTGCTATATTTTTTGTACACTGTTGCGCCGTCGAAAAATCGTAAAACTGTTATGATTTAATTTAACTCTGTAGTTGTATATGAAATCAGTGAAAAACGAAAAAAAAAAACGTAAATAATTATAGTACATGCGGGGCCAAACAAGCTATGGTAATCAGCGGCGAAAGTTTTTTTGTCCTGTCATATTATGTTTAAACATAAGATTAGGTTGTACTTGTTCGTCAAAAACTAAGGGACAGGCAGATAAACACCAACAAACAAACCAGCGAATAGGTAAGTAACTATAAATAGTTTTGTGTAATTAGTTATTTCAGTCTTAAACTCATCAAAAAAATACTTACTTGTTCGAGAACTTTGTTACTATGCCAACAAAACACGAAGATGGAAGATATTGCGAAGAGAAAATATTGTAAAATTAGTAACTTCTGCGTTGTAGTTGTCGCTATCTGAAACAAATTTAGATTTAAAATGAAAGAAAAAATTTCTTTACGCGTTTGAATTATTTTCAATAACGAAATTCAAATACAGCAGTTTGAAAAATAAAAGTGAATAAAAAATAAGAATTTACATTATTAACGTGGGATTAGAAAGAAGTTTTGTATCATCATTTTACAAAATAATTATTGATTAAAGTAACCGACACGAAATTCAACAGATCGATACTCTTTTAAAAAAAACAAAGTTAATCGTATAATTATATTTATTAAAAATTTACTAACAGTGATCTGAAATATACTCGCGCAGAGCATGATGGAGAACATGACTACGTATAGAAACATTATCGGCGACAGTAAGGAATCAAACAATTTCGAATATCTGAAACAAATAAAAGTGAAATACTTTAAGTACTGTTTTGTGTTTTTTTTACGCAACCGTAATTAATTAGGCGCCTACTGTCGATCAAACGTCACGGGATAGTTTGGGAAAAGTATCGATAAATCGTCAAGATACCAGTATTTAAAAAATTTTGCTAAATTATTTGTAATACAAATTTTACAGAAGTTGCTATTTAATACAGTTATATGATTTAAATAGTTTTTTTTTAAATTTCAATTTGTAATATATTAATAACTAAATCAAGCTTTGATTGATATGTTGTAAATTTTTGAAAATATTTTAATTTTTCAATAATTTTCATTTAATAAGATAATGTTTTTGATTGTCGATGACTTATGACTAAGAAGTTATTTTGTTTCAAACTTTTGTTCTCAGATTTATAAAAATCAACATTCTGGATTAACATAAATATTTCAAATTAATAGGTTGGAGAAAGAGTCTTTTCTTATTTTGTATATGAAATTGAAGAAAAATCTCTTTGACTGTTTGTATCTGGCTGACGTTAATATAAATAAATATAGGACAATAAGAACAAGAGAAAGTAAAAAACACTTTCCCCCCAGTTTTCAATCTTTTTTCTGTAAGATAAAATGAATAAATCTAACGAAAAAATTCGATATATTCTGCACTTTCATTATAAAAAAGGAAAAAATGAGACTAAAGCCGCAAAATAATTTCGTGACGTGTATGGACCTAACGGAGTGTCGGTAAGAGTAGCAAAGAAATGGTTCAAAAATTGGTTTTCAGTTTGGAAATTTTGATATCAAAGAAGCAGCTAACACTGGTCGCCCTAATACAGATAAAAGTTGTTACCATTTTTGAAAAATGGAGCAAGACCGGTATATTAGTAGATACGACATACTCGAGGAACTGAAGATTGACCAAAAAAACAGTTTTGATCCATTTGAAAAAGTCTGGCTATACAAAAAAGCCCGATATTTGGGTGCCACAAGAGCTCACTGAAAGACGTATAATGAATCGTGTACTCATTTGCGATTCTATATTAAATCATAATGAAACTGATCCATTTTTGAAAAGACTGATCACTGTGATAGAAAGTGGATCACCTACTAGAAGAACATGCGAAAAACATTATGATAAAAGGGTAGTCAAGCTCCACAGACTGTAGCAAAACCCGGATTTACATGCAAGAAGGTGATGCTGTGTAGCATATGGTGCGATTGGCGAGAATTTTGAATTCTTTGGGTAGTGTTAAGTTAATATCAAAAGAGGACTATCAAAACTACATGTCGCATTTTTTAAATCAAATGTTGCAAGATTTCTGCAGGAATAGGATTACGTCACTTACATGATGGCAACAAGTTAACGAACAAAATGTATATAACTAAATGTAGTTATAGTTTGAAAAAAAGTCTTGAATTTGTAAATTTCAGGTGTTTTAAGTTATTTATTTAGAGAAGAAATAATTAAAAACACATTGAATCTGTTTTTTCGCATTGTTTAGCGGCTTCTTTTTAATTTAATCAGGCTCTAAGTAAGAAACCGATAAAAGGCGATGGAGATTTAACACCTAATTACATGTTAATCCATTAATTATTGAATAATGGAAATTTTTGTATTACGAGTAAATGTTTGATTTAAGATACCTGCAAGCATCGTCTTACTGTCTAAGGAAGTGAATCTTCTCAAAGGTTACGACTATCTAACTGTTAAATTCTAAGGTTTAGTTTTTTGGAATAAATTACATAGGATTCCATTTTAAAATTATCTCTGTCTGTTGTGTCTAAATAATCTAGGGTCTAGATTTGCGTGTCATCATAAAGTTCTTTGAACTTTGCGTGTCATCATAAAGTTCTTGAAACTTTGGCAAGTTATATTCCAATGAGAGGATTAAACGTAAGATACATTTAACGTGTTCATTTTATTTTCGTTAAGAAAATTCTGAACCGATTTCAACGGTATAAAGTATAATGTGTAATAATTTCTAGTATAAGGTTCTCAAAGATTATTGTATTTAGTGTAAATTGAAGGTGCAAGAAAGTGTTTTTTTCGGATTCAATCAAATCTATCAATCTCATTCATTTGGAATTTTCTGTAGCTGGCTGTAGTGAAAAAGTCAAATGTCTCCTATAATTGTTAAAAGTAAAAAAATCATTTTGTTTACATACTCATAACATACAGTGAATTGAAGTGATTTGATTAATCTCACATATGTTCTTAGACTAGAGGCTTTTGAGCCAAACCTTACTAAAAATATGATCAATATACAAAGGCGTTTTATTTTGGATTTATAGATCCTGAAATGAGGTAGAAAAATAGGACAATAAATAAATAAATTTTATGAAATTATTTTAAAGCTTAGATGGGAAATTAGATAGATACCTAACTAATCGAGTTCCGAGCGATTTACTTTGTATTGTAGATTAAATATTAATAAAAATGTTTGAAAATCGGAAGTGTACTACAATACTTCTTAATAATACCAATTATTTTTAAAATTATTTACCGACCACTTATTGTTAAACATATTTAGAATTACTAAAAAAACTATTTAGAAGTATTTTCTAGTTCTAAGTGAAGTAGAACTACAACAGAATCGGAATTCAGTTTCGAGATTGATGATTTCACAATGAACTTTAATAGTTATGACTTAAATTTTAATTCTGCTAAAAAACTGGTCTAATTAATTATTTAATTTTTTATCATTAAAATATTTCTGTAAGTGTAGCGTACAGCACTGTCCATTGATTATTACCTAATATAGACTTTTAACTCTGAGAGAACTAAACTTTCAGTATATTTAATAAAATCGAGATCAGAAGAATGGTCCTTACTTATCAAAGAGTTGCAAATGTAAGTTTTATATTTTGTTTGGTTTAATGTATGTGTTTGCAGAACGTTACTAAAAGTACATGCAGCTAGCTCATAACAGCACATTGATTTCATGAAACTAGAGCTAAAAGTTATTCATTTATTCTATGCGTTTTGAAACTATTAATTTTACGGTGAATATTACGGTTTACGGTGAAATCATACCTATTTTATTGTATGGTAATGGTAAATACCATACAATGAAATAGGTATGATTATTTGCTTAAAACATTCCGAAAGAATTCTTTCTTCTTCGGAACATGAAAAACCTAGGAGTAGTATGTACGACATAAGAAGTGATGTTTTGAAAATAGCTTCAATGAATTACTAAAACTGAATCAATATATTCTGTTGATTCTCTCCTTTTTAATTGACAAGCATTTTTGCAAAAAAACCCATGAGTTTTTGACTATAGTTGAGAATAAAAAGCTATTTCCAACAACTCAGTATCATTAATAATGTAATTTTCAGTAGCATTAGAAAATAAATTATTCATATACTTATTGCATACTTTTGCATTAGATTGCTCAAAATTAAATTAATGTCTTGTTTCTGGCTTTAAAATTTCTACATATTTTGTATTTTTCGCACTTCATGCTTCATGTTTATTGTGAACCATTTTTTTTAAATTTAGATACCACGTTCTTGCAATTCTTTCTTATATTTATCAAAATATGAATAAATAAATAATAAATATAAAAAAAAATACAAAATGTAAATAAAATAAACAAAGATCACTGTAAAAAATATTCATTATATAAGTTAAATGGCTTTATGGTTATTAAGATTCTACTATTAAAATTAAATAAAATTTTACTTACTTTAACATTAGAGTATGTGTAGTATACAATTCTCGAATCGTTATTTTGGCTTGTTCATCAGTAACACCTAAGCCATTGCTGCCAAACATTTTCTTACATTTATGACGTAATAATTTTAAACTCCCCTCAAAAAATATCATGATCACTAAGATCATGGAATCATATGCAGCTGTCATTGTAGCGCCATACGCACAACAAAAAATATGAATGCAAACTGTTATCCAACAGCCCGGAGAACTGAATTTATCGAAAGGCACCCAAGAGCTAAAGATGTGAGGAAAGGGTTCAGTTCCATTACTGATAGCTTCTCGATAATTTGATGAAGATAGGTACCTTATAAGAGGAGTTCCTGTTACACAGATACAAGTTGTCAGCAAAAGAACCCAGTAGAATTTTATTAGCAGACGACAATATTTTGTATAAGAGTTTATTATTTGCTTCATAGTTGTATCCGAAGTTCCTCGTTCACTTTTGTCGATCTCCGTGATATATTTCAGAACTTCTTTCCAATCGTTTTGCCAATAAATAAACGCATTTGCTTTTACTACACAAATGAAACTGTTAACTGATACCGTAAGGTTCGTTAAAATAAGATCTAAATCTGATCTTACCATATAAACTTCTATATATTGTGTAAGGACAAAGGCCGAAACAAATTCATGGCACATTAGATAAAGTATTTTGCTTATTAGATTTTTTGGCAAAATTAAACCAACCTTCTCAATGAGCCAATAATTTGGACCGAGAAGTGGTCGCTTTGGATCTTCAATGCTATCGAAGAATTCTTGAAACATTTTTACGTGCGCTCTTTGAAAGTCTCAATACAAATAGTCTTGTTAAAGGGGCAACATCTATATTTATAGCCTCCCCGTGTTTACTTGTAACCCTCACATTCAAGGAAAAAAATTTCAGTGATATATTTGTGAATTTATTTCGTCGGTGCTATCATGAATATACATATTTAAAACGGAAATTTTAAAAGTATACCCTAAGTTCATTTAAATATATACTATGAAAAAAAGCTTTATTTTATTTTATTTACAATAAGTGTCGATGTGTTCTATATAATTCTATTGTTAATTGACTCGCGTGACTACGATGCTCTAAGTCTAAATGATTTTCAAAAATTCGCTTGAACATAACTTCTATTGAAACAGAATATTGATTTAAGTATTTATTTATTACAAGACAACGTTTACATGTTAAACATTTTTCGTTCTCATGTTATGCCAGAATTTTTATGCATTAAATAGAGTAAAATCACAGCATATATGCTGAAATATAACTTTATTTATTTATCTATTCACTATTTTTGCATACCAATACACGAAAGTAACAATAACTAGAATTTAAAACAATTAACTTGCGATCAGAAATCAGAACACAGCGATCTCTTCAAAGCAACCTTTGGGAAGAAAACTTCAAAAGGAACAAAAAAAATTATATATATAATTAACTTATTAGTAATAAAAAAAGTAGTTTCAGACATAATATTTATTTGTGAATACTCGTAGTTGTGCCGCGTACTTTTATTCGTAAAATCACCGATCCTGCGTAACTTTCGAGATAAACAGCCTAAATTAGTACGTATTGTAAGTATATCCGTGTTGTAAATTTTATTATATACATAGTTTCACCTCAAATGGTTCATTTATTTATACAGATCAGTCAACATATAATGAAGAGCAGTTTAGGAAATAAATTAACCTAAAATAATTTATCGAATGTTTCGCTACACAACTATCGACATCACTAGCTATCAATTCAAAGCGGCTGACAAAATGATATTTATCGTAAACCCTAATTTATGTCTCTATTATGGCCGCTGAATGTGGGCGGGTCGGTCACACCGCACGGCATGGAATTTAAAAAAATAATGAAGATATCACACGACAATAACACCGACAGGCGTAATTATACATATTAAATAACGGACGAGACTGAATTATAAGCTTAAACGTTTTCGACTAAGTATCTGTTGAAGATATTTAAAATGTTTATGTATTCATTCGTATGTGTTTGAAAAATTTTCTCATTTATTTTGATAATAATGAAGTTAACTATTATCCAGTATAAAAAGTTAGCGCACCCAACAGATGTTTCTCAGATGTTGTAGTGGTCAGTTGTGGTGAAATTTCAAATTTCAATCATACAGGACCTTATACAAAATCATAAAAATAAAATAAAAAATAGATTCAGCCGTTTAGTAGGAATTCACTGATAAATTAATTATAAATTAATAATATAATTAATTAATAATTAATTAATTAATAATTAATTAATTAATAATTAATTATATAATTAATTAATTAATTAATTAATTAATTATATTAATTGCGTAGGTATATACGAAAATTAGATGTATAAGGATGGAGCATCTGCTAGCAGTACCTACTTATATATGAATATTATTTTAAATTTAAAACGGAACGTGAAATAGTAGCGCTAAGTGCAGCAGATTCAAGAAATAAATTACTTTTGGTTTACAATCAGATGCGTTATTATGTTGCATCAAGCAGTTTAGCTAGGGTTAGTCGATACTGAGCTGACAAGCTAAAATCTTATTTTAAAAAGTGAATCTATTGCATTATATTGGGCTTATTCTCATTGTAATAGGGATCCTACACAGCATAGCCATTATGACACGTTGCGTCATTGAATTATCTGTGATGATATTTTTGTGGATAATTAGAGAAGGTAAGCGAGATGCCTGACCTGGATCGAATTCAACACGCTACCTATAGTAATCCAATTGCATTACAAATATTGTGAGAGCTAAATGAAATATTGTAAATAATGACGATAAGTAGGTACACGCCTGAGAAATGTAATCAGCGTTTTATTTCGACGTCACCATCCTGATACATTGCCCAATTTGAAAGAATCTCTGTCATCAGACACTGCCACTGACATCAGTCACTGATATTGAATCTCCAACATATATATTAAAAAAAAAAATGAATACATCTACATTTTTTTAAAAAAATCAGAACGTCAGCCAAAACTCTGACGACGTTGGCAGACTTTCTCACGTCTGCTAACTTTGAATGGCTGCCACCAGTGCCTGATTAAAGTAACTTGATGCCCTAAGCAATATTCCCCTGTGGGCAAAGCAATGTAAGCAATGTTCCCCTATCCTTAAGTGAACTACAAAGAATTAATTGAAAAAAAATGTGAATACATATCGTAGGTAGAATATGTATGTGTTGTTGTTTTGCCGGATAAAAATTATCGATAGTTGACGATAGTTATCGATAATTATCGGTTCCATTTTCGGACGACAAAAAAAAAAAAAAAAAAAAAAAGAAAAAAAAAAAAAAAAAAAAAAAAAAAAAAAAAAAAAATTATCGGATCCAAAAACAATTTTCGATAATTATCTAATACCACAATATTATCGATAATTATCGGATGGCACAAAATTATCGATAATTATCGGATCGCAAAAAATTATCAATAATCATCGAATGAAAACTTATCGATAGTTATCGATATTTATCGAATGAAAAATTATCGAGTACTTACGAATTATCGATAATTATCGCACACCCCTATCCCATGCTAGGTGGGGTCGAAACTACATGATTTCGTCTCTGTCATGTCGTCTCTGGTGCCCCCCAAGATGGGATGCCCTAAGCAATTGCTTAAATAGCTTATAGGCTAATCCGGCACTGGCTGCCACATATATAGATATAGTAAATATTAATAAAAACAATTAGCGAATTAGAGTAAAAAAGTAGTAGCATTATTTGGGCCTTCACACTGTTTTCTTATATTTACGCGAATTTTACTCATTTAATTAAAAGTCTATAACGGATTTTATCGCGATTTTACCACATTCACAGTCTAATTTGTAGACCCCTGCATCTTGTAAAGGTATTTGGCACTTGACAGATGGTAATAATTGACTTATCTTCGTTGGCGGTTTGTAGTAAATTTTGATTGAAGCTCGCTTCAAGATGTAGCCAATTTTGTCAGTGACTCCTTTAACATATTATGGTCGTATGGCAGGCTGGCGCTCAACTGTGGCAGTCTTCTTCCCTCCGGGATCTTTTGAAGGGTTTTGTTGAAGACAGCCGATGGACAAATATATTTAACAGAGCATCTAAATGTTAGGCTTCGTTATTACAAATAGTAAATTATTTCGAAATCTGAAAACTAAGATTATATTATTAGTACTGTTATCAAACATTTTTGTTTTTTTTGTTTCTTAATTCTAAATACATATGTAAAAATATTTTAATAAGTAATTTTGCCTTTTATGTTATTATATGGTTGGTACTGAATTAAAGTATTGTAGTTTGTAAGTTTGTATGCAATTTATATATTTTAATTAGACCTAAATAGATACAAAATAAACTTCGAAAACGATAAGATAATCGTCACGGTTTCGATTATATCGATATTTTATTTTATCAGTTAAAGTCAAAAATTTGATCTGTTGTTTCAATGATTTAATGGACACAAAAGTAAATGGATAAGTTTTGTCTATCTTTTGAGGCTATTGTTAGTTTGTAGTTGATCACTGAAAAACTATAATGAGACACGTCGGACTTGGTGGTATGGTCTACGACCTTAGCCTGTAAGTGTATTGAGAAACAACTAGAAATGACTTTGACGTTTAGTTACAGAGATTTGTTTTCGTTTTGTTTGTTGACAGAAAAATAATAAATAGAAAATATTCTAAACAACCATTGGAAAAGCAATTAGAATTTTCAATAAAACTTATTTTCGAAAAACAATTAACATGGTGTGCTGTGCTGTGGCTACCTGTAAAAACACATCTGCGAAAATCTCTAAGAATAAAGACGGCATTACATTTCACAGGTTGATCTTAGAAATTTTTTATATATTTGTATTCAAAGGATTTTTTCTAGGATATCTTCTTAAATACGTATCCATTCGTCCCAGTAATAATTCAGGCAATATTCTAAAAACATGATTAGTTTAATGTAAATAAATGATGTGTTGAAGGGCAACAATTAAGGATTATAAGGCTTGTGTTGTAGATTTCCTCGAGATTCAAATCGTAGACGTTTATGGGAGATTGCTGTGAACCGCGAGGAGAAGTGGTCAGCGACAGTTTCTAGTGCAGTTTGTTCTGAACATTTTGACACTAAGGATTTCTATATCACTGAGAGTGGACTACGCCGTCTGTCCATAGACGCCGTCCCCTCCATAAACATATCTGTGAGTAAAATTACTACAACATTTTCATAAATTAACTTATTGTTAACTTTTATATATAATATTATAAGATATTTGCTGTCTGTAGTGAATATTCTTTATAAGTACTCATAATTTTTTAAACTTTAACACTATTAACGATATGCTCGAGGGGTATTTACCATGTTTGTTATTTTTCATTATATGCTCTACTGTATCAGCCTATAAACAGAACACTGCTGAGCAAAGGCCTTTTTTCCATATAGAAGAAGGGTTGGAGCTTAATCCACCACGCTGCCCCACTGGAGGTTGACATTTTTCATTATGAGTTCTCGATATTTTGGCACAACCAATGACAAACATGTTAAACATCCAATTTATGTCTCAATAATGTTCTAACTTTGTTTTAATTGTAAGTTTCATGTAGTTATAAACAACATCATATCTGTACCATCTGAATATTTTAATATTTTGTTTCTTACACTTTGTAAATAGTTATATTTATATAAATATTTTACATTAAAGGCTTGCCAGTCACCGGAGCCCACAATTTCAAACCTCCTTCCAATCGATGTCTCACCATTGGATACCGAGGAAGTTGTTAAATTGAAATACAAAGTGAGAAGACTTGAAGTTATAGCCGAGAATAGAAAACGCAGACTGAATATAATGTGGCAAAGTAGACGCAGACTAAGAAAAAAAATTGAAAGAATGAAGTGTATAATTAAACATTTAATCAGACACAAGCAAGACAAACAATCAGAAAATAAATGAATTTAATAAATTAAAAAAAAAAAATTGCTGATTTTATTCAGATTGATTTGGTTGAGAAGTACCAGGAGAGCAGTTATAAAGAAGAGGTTGTGTGATGTGTAATCATTTCATCTTCATAGATGAAAATGTTTTAATTTATTACTTTCCGAAGAGATGATGCTTTTCAATAATTGATATATTTATTTATAATAACTATTAAGGTATTTTTTTTGAAGAAAGGATATATTTAAATGTGGGTTTGAGCTTGTTCTCGTATTTCTGTTGTAAATAAGATAAATGTCCAATTTGATAACTTTTGTAACAGGAAAACTTAAATATATTTTATTCTAATGGAATTTGTTTTTTTTTAATTAGTACCTAATTAAAATTATTTACATTAATAAAAAAAATTAAATGTTTATACATATATTAATACATATAAATTTCTATTGTGTATGAAGAAAAAATTATGAGTAAAAATTGATTAATTAGTAAATTCCATATTTGACCCTGTTTTACTGTTTGTTAAAATCTCTATGGAAAATATTAGATACAAACCAGACCAATTAATGAATATCTTCAATTTAATAAAAATAATCCCTTCATATCTGATATTGAATCTTTTGACAGTGTTCAATATTAAACTAGGGTCACTAGTGACTTACCGATCTCCTAGGCACACGTGTGAGCTGGCTCGGTCTGTACAGATCAGGGGCTCGGCAGGTACCCACTATACACTAATAGTTCCAATTCACGTATCGAACGCCACCATAGGAACACACCAGTTCGGATCTCCAGCGGAGCGGTTCTCTCGGGGCTCAATATGCGCCCTCACCAGTAGGCGTGGTTGGGCGCGAAACACGGTGCGATCGGATACAGTAATATATCGCTAAGCAACCCATTAATAATTTAAAAAAAAAGAACAATAATATGAAATCGAAATTGTCCAATTTATGTTATCTTGTGATTGTACGAAAATACGAAAAAATGTTTTTAAAATCAAACAAAATGAACCTGTTCCGGGACGGAACAGACAGAATTTAAGATATACACTACACATAGTGTGACGGATAGTTACCTAAATAAAACCAATGAACAATTGCCCAGTGGAAGCGGAGCATACTGACAAATAGAAAAATGTGCTATAAGATTTATTACTTGCTTGATTAGTAATACGTGCAAGATAAAATTTAAAACATCTCCTTTATAGCAATATAAAAGAATAAATGAAATCATACTAGGCGTTAATGAATAACTCATTCAACTGAGTACCTACACATTTTAATTTTCATCCATCTCCCAAAAGAACCGTACCGAATTTCGCAATAATAAACTAAATTACTAAAGTTTAGAGGAGGCCTATGTCCAGCAGTGGACTGCGATGCGCTAAAGCAAGCAAGCAAGCAAACTACAATTTTAACGAAACAAAAACCGACTTGAATAGGCGTGATGGTATATTGTGTGATTGTGTAAACAATAAATATATCTGATTGCTGCAACCACGGCAGATTTGCTGTCATTTATTGAAGAGTTCCGATGCATGTCTCCGAAAATGTTCATCAGAATATCACTAACAAGCTAGAAAGGTGAAACTTCCTCGGAGAGGACTTGTCGCTTTCGAGAATCATCACCGCAATGCTCGGCAACGACGAGTCTCCTTCGAGATAGTAATGTCCCAGAAGGAGGCCGACGAGCGGGTGAGAGAGGAGGCCGCCGACGTGGCCTCCATCTGCGGGCGACGAATGGGGGTGCGTAGGAGGCGTTACTTAATGCGCCTCCAGTGACGCTCCTGTGCTCGTCTCGGGTCGGGATGGGAACCCGGTCCTGCTAGACACGGCGTCGTTGGGTCTGTTCAGAGGTGAGCCGGACAGTCCCCATGGAGTAGAAGCAGTGCCGGATTAGCCTATAAGCTATTTAAGCAATTGCTTAGGGCATCCCGTCTTGGGGGGCACCAGAGACGACATGACAGAGACGAAATCATGTTGTGTCGACCCCACCTAGCATGGGATAGGGGTGTGCGATAATTATCGATAATTCGTAAGTACTCAATAATTTTTCATTCGATAAATATCGATAACTATCGATAAGTTTTCATTCGATGATTATTGATAATTTTTTGCGATCCGATAATTATCGATAATTTTGTGCCATCCGATAATTATCGATAATATTGTGGTATTAGATAATTATCGAAAATTGTTTTTGGATCCGATAAGTATCGATAATCATGGTACGGCGGAGGACCTTTTTTTTTTTTTTTTTTTTTAGATATTCGGATAGGGTACGGAGGATAATGTCGATATTGAACGGCGGATGACCTTTTTTTCTTTTTTTTTTAGGTATTCGTATAGGGTACGGAGGAAAATGTCCATGCTGAAGGCCGGATGACCTTTTTTTTTTTTTTTTTTTTTTGTCGTCCGAAAATTGAACCGATAATTATCGATAACTATCGTCAACTATCGATAATTTTAATCCGGCAAAACAACAACACATACATATTCTACCTACGATATGTATTCACATTTTTTTTCAATTAATTCTTTGTAGTTCACTTAAGGATAGGGGGGCCCACAGGGGAAAATTGCTTAGGGCATCAAGTTACTTTAATCAGGCACTGAGTAGAAGTCTGGCCTTTTCGCCGAGGCCAGCCTGTCGCTGGAGGGATCCTGTTGCCTGCAGATCCGGGACCCTCCAATGAAAGCGGCTGAAGGCTCCCGCAGGGGTTTAGTACGGTATTACACTCCCAAAGTGCCGAGTCCGACATAGGTCTAGGACTGCCACCCTGGCGTCCTGGATATCATCCGTAAATGGATTCCCCTGCGACAAAAAAAAAAGGTGAAACTAGAAAGGTGATCAATCAACTCGAAATACTACAATGCTCTTCCAAACCATCCTATACAGTTTTTTTTTGTGCATTTTACGTCGACAAGTAATGAAATGAGAACATCATCAACGAAGTCGAAGTCAATTAAATGCGCATTAGGGATAACTCAAAAACTACTCGTCATATCTCGGCCAAATTTAAACGTGGACATCCAATGGCTAATATGATGATGATGATTTACTTATATTTCGTCTATACAAACTTCAAGAAGGATGTGATGAATAATTGAATCAGCGAAAAAATTATAATTGAATAAGATAAAAATGGAACATAAGTATTCGCTTTAAAAAAAAACATCCTATAAAAGTCAAAATCAGCATATTCCAGCCAACATTTATAGATTTTAGATTAGGAAATCAACCCCAAACTCTCTTTTACTCAACTAAACATGTGCATTTCCACGTACACAGTACTCGAGTCGGTAAACACGAAAACCGCGACGGTTTTACGTGCTCTTCGAGGTATTTTTTTTTATTTTATTTTTTTTTTACAGAAAACTTACAGCTAGATAGTTTTATATCTAAAAATATATTTAAAATAAAGCCAATTACAAGTTTTCACACATAACAATCAAATTCGTAAAATACATATAGCTTTGTTAAACAGACAAGATATGAAAAATTAAATGTGAAGTTAAAATTTTACCAAATATAATAGGCGAAATAATAATAATAAAATAAGAAAATTAGATAGGCTTACTAAAGCTTTTTACTTAAATTTTCTTTAATTAATGGATGGTGGTATTAAAGAGATCGATGTCAACCTCACGGCATGTCTTATTAAAAGTGCTGGTCGCCCTTATTACGAATGAGTTCTGCCTGTAAGTGGTCTTTGCTTCAGGAATTTCTAAAAGGTCAAATCTTCTAAAATAAACAGAAGGAGTACGGAGTCCAAATTTACTCACTAGGTCGGGTGTGTCTGATGACCCACTGAATATTTTAAAGAGATAGGATATATCAGCTATCTTTCTGCGAATATATAGTGGCAACAAGTGAATTCCAGACCTGAGAAGCATGTTCCAGGTGACTACGAATAAAAGCGCAATATAATACTTTAATAGTCTTAATATTTTTAAACTCATGATTTAAGACTTATTTCGTGGTTTGAAAACATATTATCCTCCTAGTCCTGTCGTGACCACGATCCATGCAACTGGGTCGAAATATTGACACAAAATCATTGTGTTATATCGTGGTATGTACCCGTTTTAAACACAATAATATATTTTTAAACTCGGTAGAAATCCTAAATATAAAACCTAGAGCCTGTGGGGAGACCCACAAGGACATACCTACACCCAGACCGGAAACAAATATTTGTACAAATACAAATATTTGTACAAATACAAATATTTGTACAAATACAAATATTTGTCTCGAGCGGAAATCGAACCCGCGACCGCCGGCGCCCAACGTTGAGGCAACTACTCGCACCACACACAGACAACAGACTCTGTTGCTATTTTCTAAATAAAAATTTTTCACTGGAGGCATGTTCGCGCGATAGTTATATCAAACCATTTGATGGAATAATTTAATGGCAAGCAGTTATGACGTGACTTTCACTGGCAGCTGAAGTAAGTTAAGACTACTTATATTTTAGAAAAAGAATTAGGGTAGGTACCGCTCATAAGAATTAAAACCTATGAAATTGTGACAAAAATTCAATTCAGTCAGTTCGAAGTTAAATTCCACGGACATGAAGTAGCAGTAACCGGTAACGTGTACGTATACTAGCGGTAGGTATTATAGTAAATATTTTTAGCTGTTAGAGAATTTTCTTGTTTTTTTTTCTACGTGTCGCTACGAAATGTTTTCCTATATTTACGAATAATCGAGTATATACTATTGTATGTAACTATATGTAAGTATACCAACATATATGACCTACTTCTAGGAATTAATCTTCTTAAAAAAACCAAATACATATATGCTGGGACATATAGTAGAAGTGAAACTTCAACGGACAAGTGGCAAAACGAATCGCAACAGAGAAATGGTAAAAACAACTGGCGACGGACATGTGGAAAAAAGAATCGCAATTCGCAATAAAATACTTGAAGTTTTACGAGCAGATTGTTGTAGGTACTTGTCCCAATTTAAAAACCTGCCCGTAAAACTTAGAATTATACAGTAGGTATATAGAAGTTTCACTTCGAAAATAATCAGGTATTAAGATCGTGTTTATGTCTTTTTTAAATTATATTTTAATAAATCTTTATAAAACACGATGATGACCTTAATTATTTTAATAGGACTTATAAATATGTTTAACGACGCCACATAACGACAATAACATATCTGTTAATTAAAAAAAAGTGTTTATATTAGGTACTGTTGGCAATCAGCAGTCGGCAAAGTTGTAGTTTGTAGCGGTGCAACATCCATTGAAGGCTTGCGCGCGCGCATAAGTGGGGGATGGCTGCCACCAGCTGCCACCAATGAATGCGCTAGTACCTTCGCTAACGCGACGACGTTGACGCGTATACTCGTTCCGAATTTGAATTTAAAATCGATCGAAAAACATTCCGTTCTAATCTAGTTCTCGAATTACTTTTTACCGTTATAATATTGTATTACTGAATAAATATTTGTGCGTGTTTCCGCCGAAGTATGTGATAATACATTCGAGAGTGTTTTCTAAACGATGTTATGTGTACCACGTATGTCATTGAAGAAAACGCGTAGATAGTTGCAATCGGCGAAAATGTGACTGTTAAGACGGATCACAAGTTACCGACCAGTGATTGAAAAATGGCCCTTACGGACCTTAACAAATAGTTACCGATGTTTAGTAAAATGCGGGAGTTTATTAGGATCACGTTAGTGTGTGCGTGCGCTTTCCTTCTGGTGCACGACGTGAGGAGTGAGGAGGACGCCTCTTCCGAGGTGGCGGTGGAGTCCGAGGTGGCGAGGACCGAGGACCAGAACGAAAGGAAGGAGACGAAAACATTTATACCAGGTAAGTTTACGAATAAATGATATCCATTGACCCACAGCAAAACCTCGAGAACCTACGTTTAATCTGCAGAATTTAAATAGGGTAGACAAGTTCCTTGTAACTGTATGTGAAGATCAGATGATGTTCAGAAGTTCAGAAGTCAGTAATTAGCTAGAATAGTCAAAGTAATCCAAATAGGTAGAATTTTATTTTCACGTATACGTGAAAATAAAATTCTTAAGTTTATTTACTGTTTTGCTAAATGTCGATTTTATGAGTAGGTTGACACATAACGAGATGAGCGATTTCAAGGTAATTAAGTTTTCAAATGTCCAAATATGTCGTAAGATGATTATTTACAACTCGGAAGTTAAAATAATAATTGACTTATAAATACCTAACGAACTACCTTTCGATATACCTACAACTAACTAGTTCTCATTTCATTACTCTGGATTAAAATGGTCTAATACGTTGATCCAGGTTATTAGTCTATAATAATACCGAGGTTAGAAATGGTATTAAGGTTTTATGAGAAATATATTTTTTTTTATTTTATTTATTCAGAAAAACTTACAGTTATACATAACAAATTAGAAATACAATTAAGAAACAAAAAGCCATTTAGAAGTTTTTACAATTAACAACTAAAGAGTGCTATATTATTTATAACAGTTTGAGAATTCAAAAAAAATTTTTTTTTTAAACAAAAAAAAAATTAAACTAAGGATGGTTCGAGAACTTTGCTGGATCATCAAACTGGTTAGACATTTCGGAAGAGAAATATTCCGTGGTCACCAACCATCTAATAGAATAAGGTTTAATCAGAAAAACGTCAACATCACGGTGTTCGCGCAAAAAATCATTAAATCGTGTAGTAGATCTGGAATATATAAAAATCAATACATATGTACATTCTAAATCATTAGTTTTGCTACGTCCCACAATCTTGAAATTGTCTCGTCAAATATTTCATGAAGGTGTATAACGATACACCTTCATGAAATATTGTTTTATTTTATATGTAGGTATATCTATATGTACATATAGGTATAAAAAAACTTAATTTAATTTTTAATTAAAATTGTAATAGGAAAAGCAAATTTCCCAAGTCATAATCAATATATCGTAATTGATAAAATTAATGACTTATTATTAATTAAATATATTTGCGTAACTATGAAGTTAATTGTGATTATGTAAAATGTTTTATTTGGAAATTTAAATATATCTACTACCTATGTCAGTTTTATATCAACAATTTTCTACTTGATTACAGAAAACACGATTACATTTAAAAAATAATAAAAACTAATGTATGATTTATATTAAAAACAATCGCGTTTCACGCAGATATAAATCCATTGAAATTCTTCTCGAAAATTCTTTAAAACAACTCGCATGTGTTATTCACCTGCTGCTGCTCAAAAGAATCTTCAAAATAATATAAAGGATAATGTTATTTACGGTATGCACGTTCCGACGCCTACACATGCTGACGCTGATTTCAATCCTAAAGTTTATACATAATAATGAATCTTAGTACAATATCACATTATAACTAACATAAGAGTATAAAAATCTAGTACATGTAAGAGTTTCTAGTGTTTCTTTTATGTATTATATTAAAAGTAATATTTCTATATATATAATTTTTTATTAAACTAGTAAAAAGAAAAGTTATTATAATAATACTTTGTTATAGAGACATAATAAATTATGTAACTTTTATCTCAAACTGTAGTCAAATAAGGCTGAATGATTCTCAACTTTCGTTCAACGACTAATCTGATATCGACTTTCACTAAACATTTCTTATTTCCTAAAGAAATAAGCGAAGTGGGCGTGTGTTTGATATCGTAAAAAATTAACGAAAAACGTGTATTAATAGCTGGAAGTGGATATTATATGTTTTTAAACTGTGAAACTCCGAGGCACCGACCTTAGTTCAGTTACGCGTTGCTTGCGTAACCGCTGGTAGCCGTGTGTGGGAACATTAGCATTACAAAGCCGGTAACGCACTTGCGTGCCACCACAATGCACACCTATTTTACACGACCATTAAATATGAACCTTAACTCGATCGCAACAAAGGTTAATTTACAATTAAACATTACATGTAATAGAATATCGTTAGACCGAATGCGAGCGCTGTCGAGCGTGTAAAATATGGAATAGGAATGTTGTCAACTTTCTGGTGCATAAACTAGGCGAACCAGATTTTACGAACTAACTAGAAATGTTAAGTAAAGCTACTAGGAAGTAGGGCTCCACGGTATTCGATCGTTTTAAACGTCGCTATTATCGTTTTCAACTGTATCGCATTTGTTATTTATTAACAATGAAAATGGTACAAGTAAAATAATCGCATAACATTCAGCGATAGTCCGCCGCATTTACCATGTAACTTACATGGTAAGCCACTATACAATTTATACAATTTGATGAAAGTATTGCTCCTAGTTGCTGCCCATAACTTCGTTCTCGTAAATAATTGGATGTGTGTTTAAGTTCTTTTAAATACATGGTTCACGTAGGACACATTTGTTGTGCTATACCATAGGAATTATGTATTTTTCCAGGATAAAAATTAGTCTTGTATTATTCCAGACTGTAACCTATCTTTATGCCTTTAACCCGTTCAGTAGTTATGGCGTGATTATCTAATAAACTGTCGCATTTATAATAGTAAGACTTGTAAGTTGTAGTTGGATCTGTCTGTAAGAAAGAATTGTCCTTAATTTATCTAGGATATATAAATACATTTAACATACACTAACGGTCGTCTGTCCCTTTGGTAGGCAACTTAATGCCAGTGATCTTAATTTTAGTAACAGCCGGCTGTTACTAAACACTAATAATACAATAGTTAGTGTTGTAACTCAAAATTTATCGAATTTGATTTAACACTATGCTCAAACGCAAAATTCAATGTCTCACAAGTCATTAAAACAGTCATTGCAAATGTAAAAAATGAATTAGAAATGGCGCTAAAAGACATTATTGATGACTGACCGACTGTCGTAACCAACCTCTCAATATTCTCAATTTCCCCGAGTCTGGGTGTCATATGTGGGAATCGAATCCACAAGCAAGCAAGCAATCTGGAGCAGGAAACAGGGTCACTACCGACTGCGCCAACACGCCAGTCTGCAATGACAGACTGCAGGGAATGCAACTTGCTGTTTGCGAAAAATACACATGAAACCCATTGCAATATGATAGTTTTTCCGTTCACACCTTTATTATTCCATTGTTACATACAATTCATTTAAAACCTTTTTACCTGCGCGTTTCGTAACTATTCTCATTTATCATGTTCTGCGGTTTTGCGGTGCGAGGCGTTGCGACTTATTGTGTTCAAGATCAATGCAAGTTATGCTTAAATTTTTTCTTTAATTATAAGACACTAGCGGCCCGCCCCGGCTGCCCCCGGGCTGTGTATATGTACCTAAACCATCCTCAAGAATCACTCTACCTGCTGGTGAAATCCGCATGAAAATCTGTACAGTAGTTTTTGAGTTTATCGCGAACAGACAGACAGACGCGGCGGAGGACTTTGTTTTATAATATGTAGTGATTAAAATGAATTTTTTCTAAGTTTTAACATTGTTAATTATTGTATCTATCTCCTATGTAAACACGGCGTGTCTATCTAAATAATTGTTTTAACGTTTGTATTATGTAGGTAATCATTTTTTATGTTGTTGTGTTATTTTTTTTTATTCCGTAACAGCTTACAGTCTCAATCAGATTATATAATATACTATACATCGACAGCGGGTCGAGTCAATATGATTGTCATAAATATAAGTAAGGAAATATATGTACACTGAAAAAAAAGTATTTACTGCAAAAACAAATTATGGATAATTAAAATAATGTGATGTTTAAAAAGTCACGTATTTCATTAACACTTATAGAAATTAAAATGCTAGCTGTTAATGTGATTGCGTTGTTAATTTTTTATGGACGAAATCGACATTTTTTTTCTAAAATAGAAGTAGCCTAAGTCACTCTTTATAAATTCGTTCGGTCGTTTCGAAGAAACAAACAGACCCTTTAGACCAGGGTCGATAATTTTTGAAACCAAAAAAATTACAGTAGGATGCCATTTAACTTTTTTTCCATAGGACTTGTAGTTTTGCCGGAAATCAAGATAAACCATTTTTTACCATTAAAAACTCACCCCCTCCCACTTCCCGAACTCGGATCGACAGTAATTTATTTTTCCTTTCATTTTGATGACATTACCCTCCTTTTCTAATGGGCTTCATCCTACTGTAATTTTTTTTCATTTTTTACCATTTTTGAAGGCTTCGGCCCTGGTCTAGTTAGTTAAATAAAACATTAAAAAAAGGTTTTTCCGATACAAAAACCTAACTTATTTAAAACAATATAATTATATTAATAGTAATATGTAATGTATAATATATTTTTCTGCCTTCGGTATTCGTTCTACCGATGCAAATTTCTTTAAATATACTCACATCAACAAAATTTACCGTATTAACAATTTATTGTATTTGTCGACGTCTCGTCGCACGCTTGAACATGTGTTTGTTGTGCATTAATAAATACTTGCAACATACACATTTATCGGAATTATTTTTGAGGGAGGAGGAGAGGGACGTGCATGTGGCACGCTCACATTTACGCAAAACATTCATACAAGGTTGACTCAATTAAAAGCGTATATTTATAACGTTACATTAATAAGTGTCGCATTTTCAAAATAAAAAAATGAATGTTTCATAAAAGACCTTCATATTATACCTCATACAATATACCATAAACAGTTTAATTATATTTAAAATATTAATCTTCAACAAAAACTACAAATACATTGAAAAAGTCTTCAAAGATTATCATCAACAGAAGCCTTGGTCCTCTCAGGCGTTGTGAATGCCGCATTAGCGGTTTCGTAAGCCTAATCAATCGACTATTGTTGTGAGATGCTCCATGAAGGGAGTTGAAAAGGGAGTGCCCTTGAAACGTCAACTCGTAGCGTTCGTTCCACGGCCTGAAGAAAGTTTCGTAAAGACCATTGAAAATTATGAAGTACAAACTGTTCTCTTATATTTACGCGAATTTTACTCATTTGATTAAAAGTCTATACCGGATTTTATCCGGTATAGACCATCTCAGTCCCCCGAGATCATGGACGCTGTAAAGGGTCCGAAACGTCGGGAAATAATTTAAAATATTGTAAAACTATAAAGTTTTAAATAAACGCGATAAAATCCGGTATAGACTTTTAATCAAATATGAAGTACAAGGTATCGTCTGCCATTAACGCGTATTGTTCTAAAATATGCAGTAATTGAACAACGTTGTGGATTATTTACTGAATACTAGCGGCCCGTGCAGTAGTTATTGAGTTTATCGCGAACAGACGTCATACATACAGACAGACGTAGCGGAGGACTCTGTTTTATAATATGTAGTGATAATTTTAAGTACGAACAGAGAACTACTCAAGTAGTTGCCAATGATTTCTGTACTTGCTTATAACAAGTTGACGTTACGTAGAAAAACGTTATATAGTTTGTTGGTTTAAAAATAAAACAGGTAAGAGGACTATCTAACATTGCGTCATTAACCTGCCGACTATCGTGATTCATAAAGAAACATATTATTTTTTTTTTGTTAAATTCGCCGTAGCGAAGACAATGAGAATAATATCACGCTCCACAACGTGCTGCGAATTTTGATAGAACAAGTCCTAATGTTCACTTGTCTTCGCCCACAGATACCTACACCGAGTGTTAATAAATCATCATTTAAATGTCGAATACACAAAAAAGATACATTTTCTGAGATCATTAATAATAATTATTGTCTCATACGAGACAGACTAAAGGAATACAAAAAGTAAACAGAATAGGATTAAAAATAAATTAGTATAGTGTGCGCACACGTTTGAAATATGTACTTTATTTGATAGTTGTTCTAGTAACAGCTCAGCAAAAATGATAAATTAAGAAGTCAGTAATGAATATGATCTTGGTGGAGTTTAATAGATTGTTAGGTACAATGATAGTTTGTTGTGTCTCAAACTTCTTCGATAATAATCATTACAGTGACAATAATAATAATAAAAGATAATTGTAAATCAAAATAAAATTAAATTGTATTTATTCTACCATATATTATTGTTCCTTACAAAATTAACAAAAAGAAGCAACAGATTTGTGATCCATCTCAACGGATGTCTTGTCTATATATGATTCCTACTACTTTTACCTTTGCTTTAGTAACATCCAAATAGTTTTTATTTATTTATTTTTTGATTTCGGTCTGTAACTAAAGCGACATAATTTCCTAATTGATGACAATAGCTGTACGAACAGTAATAATGGTCGATTGTGCGTCGACCATGACTGAACCTGTGAATTTGGCCTAAAACAGCAAAGGCCAGTGAAAACGTTCTCAAGCGCGTGCGTGGGTCCTTATTGTTTCGCGGAGGAAATGCCGTTTCCATTGTGTTCTGCGATTGCCGAGATTGCAGCTAAATGTTTTCTGTTAATAAGCTACTGTTGGTAATTAAAGTCATTTGTTAATTGACTCGGACCGAGAGGGAATTTCTATAGAACATTATGACAAACTTCTAAAGTGATTGCTAAAGTTATCATTATAATCTTAAAATTTATTAATTTACTCTAAAATATGTTGAAAATGATATTCTTTTGTATTTTAATGTTGTCTCCTTGTATATATCGCCTTTCGTTAAAACTAACCAATTTTAATGACAAATCGGCTCATACTGTTTTTTTTTTCTATTTCATGTGAATTAAACCGCGATTAAAGAGGATGAATGAAACCATAATTCATTTTTTATTATGGCTCACAACCTTGCTTAAACGGTATTACTTTCAATATAATTTTTATTAAGAATTAGATTAGAGTTTTAAAATCATTTTTAAATTTTTAAAATCGTCGAAGATGTCGTTTGATACAACTACAGTAAAATGTAGTCGTACTAACGCATAGGTAGTACCTTCAATCGGAAAGTTGAAAAATGTTTAAATTCAGACTTCCTAACGTTTTCCCTTCTCCAAGTTAAAACGAAGCGTACGACCATTCCGGTTTCAACTTTCTCTCGAAGTCACCTCAACATACCTTTAATACTTACTAGATTGAGTGTGTTTACATCACATGTTTATTATTATTATTAACACACTTGAAATTACCGAATGTTTTCAAACACACCTTGATTTTAGAACGTGCATATGTTCTTTATATTATTTTTATTTTACTTGCTTTACACTGTATTTTTCACTATTATTATTGTGAAGATAATAAATTTTTTACTATCGCTTTTTATTACTTTTTATATTACTTAAATCTTAAAATTCAATGTTTTGAGTCAACAATTGTTGATAAGAAATAAATAATGGTAAAGTAAAATTTTACTTCAAAGCACTTGTCATGTTTGGACTGTATTGGTCAATATATTGTAATATAATCTATATTCTGATGGTGTTAGGTGCCGCGTGCCCTCTTACATATAAATGTTAATTTCATTTCTAATGTTTATATGTTTTTTGAATGTTTAATGTACTTTGCATATATGAGTTAAATACTGGCCATATATACTGTGTTAAGGCTTCATGTATATTTTTAACTTACTACTTACTTTTTTTTTTTTTAGCGATGGGAAATGCATTTACGCATCCCGCCGCCCAAAGGCGACGGGTATGTGAGACTCGCTGGCTGCGAAGCCAGAATACCCACTAAAACCCATCGACCGTCTGCGCCGTAGTGGGGCACCACGGGATCGCTCGCGCACACAACCGTGACGCCCCGACGCCTGGCCCGGAGGCCCCTCCGCATGTGATTGGAGCCGCTCGACTGGTCCACTCTGCTAATTCAGAGAAGTACCAGGAGCGGCTCCACCACCGAAATCTCCGCGCACTCTCGGCGCCACTCCCCCACCGGCCGCACCTCCCGCGCCAACACTCTCACCGCGCTTTCGCGCCCCGCCCATCACTGGACCCCAGCTACCCCAGAGGGCGAAACCCCTGAGCTGGGCCCGCACATCAGCTGGTCCAGGGGCCCAGCGGCTTGTGCGCCTCCACGCCCAACCACTGCGCTTTCGCGCCCACCGCTGCTGGTTTTGGTCCACGGGGGTCCGAAGACCCCGACCACTCGCGAGGCATTCGAGTGGCTTCCCCTATCCGCCACCCGGGGGACGCGCCCAGTAGGAGACCAGCAACTCCCTTGGGAACTTACTACTTACTAGACCATGGCCATTAAGATAATGGTACCCCTATAAATATTTTGTTAGTATTCTAATTTTCTTGTAACTTGAAAAACTGGGCATAGAATATGTCAGCAGTATTGACTATTTGATGCTGATCTATGAGAAACTCGTTTGGTAATTGTTTGCGGGTCTTAGCAGTGTCCAGTGAATATGATGAGCTAGTGTAGATTGATTATCACGTAATTAAGTAGATAATTCATCGTTATATCTTATCTCATAATGAGCTGTAATGTGAGTACATAATGTATAACTAAAAACAGATGATTTATGTATGATGATTCGAACACGTTCCACTGGACGCGCAGCAGCGCCTTTCATTGCGTAAAGACAACTCCGAGCGATTTAATATCTTATCACAATGGAGTAGGGACGATCTATATTTACAGTTTTCTCGTATTATGAGCAGCGGTTGTGTTATGAGCGTACGCTTTTGCAATTAGTGTGGTTTCGATTACGATCCGCGTAAAGTTATTTGGTAATATCCTCTTAATAAGTCCCTGAGGAAAGAGAGCGGCCAGATTGACCCTCGACGCGATCTGCACCGGTTACCGCTCGCGAGAAAATTTTATTTTAACATCATTATGAAATTGATACACATGTTTTGGCACGTGTTATGAGTATTAAACAATAAGTGTTGAATAATGTTTACTGAAGTTTCAAATAGACCAACAGGGGTTGATTTCATTCTGCCCAAGTAGAATACGTTGGGTATATTACACGGTGGTTTATAAGAGTGTAGTAAAAAATCATATTATATTCAACAGTCTGTAGAGTTCTTACGACTGAGCGGTGGTCTTTACTCAGAAGTTGGAAACCTTACCTTCTTTCTTCTTATGGAGAAATAGTTTATTTTTTGTCAAAACTTCTTTAAAATATTAAACGTCCATAAAGCTGGAATGGCCGATTGGGCAGAATCACCCAAATTTTCGATGAATAAGTGCTAATTTAATGTTGCAAAATTAAATTTTTATGCTCCAATAGCTTAATAATCAAACATTTAAAAACTGCCAACTTTTAATTAAACTAGCAGTGCTCTACATCTTAGAACGCTAATCGCTCGATACAGTATCAGATCGAAATTTAGATAACTTAGTGCTCAATTAGTGCTCAAGAGCTTGCTTGATATACTTACTAAGACGAAAATATGATTTTATTTTTTTATTTTTTAATAACAGAAATTGCTAATTTAATTGAATGAGCTGAAAACGTAATAAAAACTTTAAACCTTATCTAGTTATCGCCTGATGACTTTAATCAATGATTTAGTGCTCAATTATAAATGATATACGAAGACAAACATTTCATTTTTGAGATTTCTCAAAATATAATAGTCCGAATCTTTGCAGAACTAACAGTAATTTTAAATTACGAGTATATAGGACAAAATAAAGTTATTTAAATTGATCACTTCTTTTATTTATTGAATAAATTAAGCAATAAGAGTCTCATGTTGTTTTGGATAAGTATGTATGTTATTTTTGTATTCAGTGTTGTATTTGCACGCCTCCATTGAGCTTGCCTTGGACTTATTGTCTTCGAAATGTGGGCGATGAACTTGAACATCAACTCACCGGGACGTACATTACAATTTACAAGTAGGTACATGATGCTGTTTTATTAATGACGTTTTTTATAGGCGTATGATTTATATTTATTTAAGTCATTAACTAATAAATTAATTTTAACATAAATATAATTGTGTTTATCGATAATTAAGTTAATATTCTAAAATGGTTTTATGAATATTTAGCTTAGTGCGAGATAACTATAGCCGTACACAGTCGAGCTACGCGCTGGCGTACAACCTTCCACGATAAACAGGCTTTCTAAACCAAGAATAAATTTAAAAATCTGATTTATAAACGAACAAAAAAAAACATTAGACATGTAGTTCTATTTTTGCACTATTGAAATCCATCAAACAAAATGGATTGCATGAATATAAGTGTAGTTTTATTTAAAAATTCCTACTACATACTCGTACCTTCTTATCTCATTCAATTTTGTATATAATTTAGTAAGTTGTTACAGGCCGTTACGGTTATAAACCAAATTTAATTAATTTATTGATTTTATAGAAGAAAAAATATCTAAGTGTAGTATTAGCCTAGTCGGATTAGCTCAAAAAACGGGCAAAGATTTACAAAAATTTTTATCAGAAATTTTCCTTCGGGATTCATTTGGGGGTCACTGGTAGTCTAAATTCAAAAAGTAGAGGTACCAGAATTTTTTCATAGTAGGACATTATTTTATAATAGATAGGGATGTTAAAAAAATAACCCTTTAAATCAAGATGGCGATGGGAAGCGGATGAAGCGAAAACTCTATTGGGCTATATATAAATAATTAAAATTGTCGTTGTTGTGATAATAAAATCGTTTGGTTTTTATTATAACTATAAGCTATAAAATAACGTCACAGTCACGTCAAATAATTGAAATATCGAAAATAAAATAATAAAAACGTATTGTTTTTTGACCTTGAGTAGTAAGTAGTGATCGCGTTTTTAAGAAATATGAATGAAAATACAAAACGCGTTCAAGTGAAGGTGATCTTCTCATTTCATAATAAGACATTATGAAACAAGTTCACTTTGTTATTTTACTTATTGTATATTTCATGAATTTATTGCTTATATGCTATTATGTACAAAATTTATAAATTACGGACATTAAAGGTAACCTACGTATAACGATATTAACATATACTCGTAATAAAGTATTACACTAATTATATTAAGAAATATGCTTATGGAAGTCTATTTTTAATATTTAATTTCCTTTTTCGCATTATTTTAATTTTTTTGTCTATGTTTAATAATTCTTTGTGTTTTACGGAATGGAGGTCAAACTTATTTATATTATTATTAACGGTCCGCCCCGGTTGCGCCCGGGGTATCTATATGTACCTTAACCTTCCTCATGAATTACTCTATCTATTGGTGAAAACCGTATGAAAATCGGTTTAGTAGTTTGTGAGTTTATCGCGAACAGACAGACAGACGGACAGACGCGGCGGAGGACATTGTTTTATAATACATCCCTAATGTTAAAAAAAAATTTTTTTTCGTCTAACCTGAATTTAGGGGATCTAGAAAGAATCTTACACAAATCTGTAGCATCAGTTCATCAGTTAATGATCATTGTTTAGATTTTCAGAAAAAAAAGTGATATATAATTCATAATTATTGATTTTGATTATTATTGATAAATTTAATCATTTATTTAATTATTGATAAATATCAAAAAAAAAAAAAGAAATCAACGAATTGTTGAAAAAAATTAATGATCAAATTTTCGCAGTACAGTATAGATAGAGTACATAATTATAGACTACATATACAAATATTACAACTCAAATATTAGAACATGTTTTTTTTTTGCATTTCTAACATATCCATCTTCTTACATTACTTACATCTTACGTAACAATGGTACTTTTTATTTATTTCTGAATTAACATCGCTTGACTGACGTACAAACTCGCATATCTATGGAAAGTAGATGAAGAGTATCGTTAGACATATTTGTAGGACGAATTTCCCTAAAATAATTCATTGATTAAAACACAATTTTTATATACTTTTGTAACTTTATCGTAATTTAAGCTTCGGGCAAATAAAATAACTGCAAGGTTTTGACTATATTTATTAATAAATTAATAATTTGTCTAATGTCTGACTTGTAATGATCACATTAAAATATATAATATTGAACTATCTTGTTTAGATCAAGGTCGGTATTAAATTATGCCTTATTTTACAACACTAAATATTCCGAATTCCATTCCATTCCATTTAAATTTGAATTTTCAAAAGTTCGTCGGTTAAGTTGGTATATATTTCCATCTATGTATTTAAAATTAATAACCAAAATGAAACAAATATAATTTTTATGAAATCTTTTTTCTATAGGTACTTATCTGTGTTAGTTAGTATTTAAAATCAATATAAAAATATGAAAAGGAATTAAAATCCGCAATACACATGTTTTTAAAGTAAAATTATTTGATAACAAATAAATTACACTTTAAAATGTTGCGTAAAGTTTGATATAATTTAAAATATCTGTATGTATGTATGATAAATTTACTTTCAAAATATAAATAGGTAGTGCGTTTGACCATGACTGATTTTTCGTACATAAATTTAAATATACTATTTTTATTTCGAAGTTTATTTAAAAAACAATTTAATTTTATATTCCGTACACATTGTCTTCTACGAGTGTTAGTTATAGCTAGCGTCTCATATGTCAGCGCTTCATGTCGAAATATTATATATATAGTTGTCTGACTGTTAACAATAATTAGTAAATAAACATTTGCTTAAACAATTATATAACGATTTCGCTGTAGTCTCGTTATATTCTCGGTTGGTTTACGTCTTCCTTCGAATAACCTCGTTGATAAAATCTAATGAAACAAAAGTATTTTGCGATCGCGTTCACAGTTAACGCGATGTAAATACGGTTTATATTCGCAATGCAACGGTGTTTCGAGAAAGGTTAGGCGTTCGCTATGTCCGTGATTACCTTTGCTAGGCTCGCTTGTAAACGTTTTATTGAGATAGAAATACTGTTGACATTTAGCAATACGGATTTGGTTTAGTTTTAGCGAGACAGTGACGAACGAGAAGAGCTGAGAGCGCGTTGAAATAACAAATCACTAATTAACTATAATTAGTATAAACATAAGAGATCAACTGTACGTCTGTACTTCGGAAATGTTTTATTTTATAATTTGTATGACTACTTTTATCATTAATTACTACTATACTACTACTTACTATTACTACTATTACTTTGATCGTTAAGTAAAATGAATTAGGTTTCCATTTTTTACTTTTTGTGATATTGTTTCAATTATTGAGGACTTATTTGTGTTTATTTTAAATATAATGATTTACTACTTATATTTATATTATATCAAAATAATATTGTATGTATATTCAATTGAATAGGTAGGTATACGAGTAATAAAAATCAAGAGATAAAAGGACAGATGCTGAGATATGAAATGGTGACGGAAACTTTACTGGTAGAAGTAGGTGTTTAATGTGAAACATAACATAAGCTGGTGCATAAAGTGTAAAAGCTACACTTTAAAACTGTAAAAAAAAAACGATTGTTAACCATGATAGGGAAATTATCTGCCGAACCGCAGTGGAGTATGGTGGATTTAGCTCCAACCCTTCTCCTATATGGAGATACCTTTGCCCAGCAGTGGGACGTTTACAGGCTGATTCAGTAAAAACAAGATTACTTAAATCAAGCAACAAGTCTGCTCTGACGTTAGCTATGTCGATATATATAATAAATAACTTGTGGTAATTGTATTTTTTCAAAATGTAACGAACAAAATTACAGCCACACAACAGATCTTCCGACTCCTTGAACCGTGACTTTACGAATTTGTACCGATGTTCTTCAACTAGTAATTGACGCCAAATATAGTGAAACATGGCTTCGCCATTGATTTGGATGACGGATTATGTTGTACAATTATTTAGTACATACATATTTCTTTGTGATTTGGTAGATGTTGTATACTACATAGTTCTCTTATCTTAAAGATCTTGAGAATCAGTATATACATATATTACTTTCCTCTACATCCTTATTCTATATAGAATAGAGAAATTTGCCCAGCAGCAGGACCGTTACGGTTTCAGGTGTATGTTTGCTGGTACAGTTCAGTCAATTCAGTGTATTGTACGCTTGACTTGACGACCGTTTTGGTGTAGTGGTGCGAGTAGTCGCATCAAAGCCGCGCGCCAGGGCGGTCGCGGGTTTGATTCCCGCTCGGGACAGATATTTGTATTTTTGTAAATATTTGTTTCCGGTCTTGATGTATGTCCTTGTGGGTCTCGCCACCGTACCTCGGAGAACACGTAAAGCCATTGGTCCCGGTTGTTATCATAGTTACCTGATAACGATCGTTAATTCGTTACCCATTAGGTATAGGGAAATTATCCGCCAATCCGCAGTGGAGCAGCGTGGTGGATTAAGTTCCAAACCTTCTTCAATATGGAGAAGAGGCCTTCGCTCAGCAGTGGGTACAGTACAGTACTTGTACGCATAGAAAGTGTTAAAAAGTTAAAATTGTAGTATAGACACGAATTTGTATAGTAATAAATTATATCTGTGTGTATAGCCAATAACAAGTAGTTACTATTATGTAATTGCATATCACAGTACTCCGAACAACTTTTAATAAACAAAACAATGAAATTATCTTTCAAATATGATATTCTGTATTGTGGATGATCCACTAAATTGTTCTAAAATTTTCATTCAAATATACACTCTATTCTTTTGTCAGTCAAGTTAAATATAGATAATTTTAAACCAAGTGTAGAGCGTGTCGGTACTCGGTAGACGTACTCGTACGCATTAAACGTGCTCAGGCGCTTTTCCCGCGGCTTTCTCGAACGACCCGCGCGTGACGGCTCGGCGAAATGTGAGAAATATTACCATCTCGTTTTGTCGTATAACTTCATCTCGTTCTTACAGATATTTCATATTATGTTTTCCGTTGGCGTATAAGAATATTGCTGTGACGTACTTAAATGCATATTTCTAATCAAACAGAAAGTGTTTGAAGATCTAAAATCGCGTAAATACCTAATACATATTATCAAATACGAGTTAACTCTTCACGAAACTTTATTGCAATATTTACAATGACTAACATTATTTCAAATAATCAGTAACTATTGCTAAATAATTTCTTCACTAGAGATAGAGCTACTCTTGTATCATGACAACTTAACTTTCCTTCTCACAGAGTCGATTTACTTCAATTATAAACTATAAAGATGATGGCTGTAATTTTAAGAAAACCAATTTGTTAGCATAATTTTATTATTAAATGTTTATCAGATTCGTGGTCGTGACCGGTCTTTGGGTATCGAGTTTCTCAAATCACGCTCTATTATAATTTACATATTTTTCAATATCTTTAATAACTTTACGTAATTTTCTACGGCTAATTTGCAAAATAATAACTCCCCGGCCTTACCAGGTCTTTCTCTGGCCTCATATTTACCAGTTATCTTTAAATTAATAATGATAAAAATTCCTGTTATTACACCGATGATTGTAGGTAGTGGTCGCTTCCTTAATCGCACAGATGTGGTAATTCACTGACGCAATTATTTTTATTTAGAATTGGTAAAATATTTGATAAAAAATAATGTAATAGTAAACATTGATATATAGTATATTTTTACTATTTTTATCCTTATTTAAAATACATTTGAAGATATTTATTTTAAAGTACGCACTAATGATGTAATTTATAAAGGTTTTTCGTTATTCCATTCTAGGACGATAACGAAATATAACCAACAGTAATGTATGTAGAATTGTAGATGTTACAACCTTGCCAGAAGTGAGACACATCCGCTTGACACGCGGTGGTTGATCACCGCCCGATACCCTCAATTTCTCTTCTCGGCGCCCCGCCGCGACGTCAAATAAATGCAAATGCTTCGACCTCCTTCACTGGATCCGATACCTAGTTGACTAAATCTTGGCTCAGCTTCTATTACACGGTCATTTGCAATGAGGTCGATACATTACAAACTTTAATACAATTACAATTTACCGATATTTTCGAGTGCTCTGTTTGCGTTGTTAATATTGACAATATGAACGTTACCAGGAATATACACTCATTTGCAAAAAAAACGGGCGGTTTCGATTTTCTTCCTGGCTGAAAAAAATAAAATACCAAAAAGGTTTTAATCATTTGAACATGTTACTGTCCAGTTATAAAAGTGCCATAATGTTTATAAGAGTACATTCCAAATTCAAATTTTTGACTGAGCCTGGTTTTCAAAGAAAATAACTTTTAACTACATTTTGTGGCGCGAATTCCCTATAGTTAATATCGACTCTAATTAACTTTTTGTCAATTTTTATTAAATTATCTGGTGTCCTTGACATTTAAAAGTATTGTTATTGCTGTTTAGCAATCTCGAAAATGGTAGATAAAGTGATAAAAGCGAGCAAAATTATTGCGCTGCTTGAAGAAGGTTGCAGTCAATGCTTCGTGGCTCAGAGGCTAAATGTGAGTCGGTCGACAGTTCAAAGGACCTGGCAGCGCTATCAAGAGACCGGTTCCGTCAAGAGAAGGCCTGGTTCTGGCAGAAAGACATGTACCGAACCACGGGATGATCGTTTTCTAGTTAGTCAAGCGTTGAGAAATCGCAAATCTTCTTATGTGGACCTCAAGAACACCCTCGAAGAAGTAAGAAATGTGCAAATTAGTCTATGGACGGTCAGGAGGAGGCTTCTCGCTGCTAATATACACAGTCATCGCCCGGCACGCGGCCCTAAATTACTCCGTGGACATCGAGTTGCCAGACTTAGCTTCGCTCGAAATTGTGTGTCATGTACTCATGAAGACTGGGATAGGGTATTGTTCTCCGATGAAGCCAGGATATCTCTGCATGGTGAAGACCGACGTCGGCGAGTGCTACGTAGACGAGGAGAACGCTTTGCAGAGGCATGTTTTGAAGAAATCACACCTTATGGAGGGGGCTCTGTTATGTTTTGGGCAGGAATAAATTCTATGGATCGTACGGAGTTAGTCTTCATCGAAAACGGTACACTGACTGGACACCGATACATAACGGAAGTTCTAATTCCTTATGCACAACCCGCTTTAACCGCTCTTGGCGAAAACTCAATTTTTATGGACGACAACGCTCGCGCCCACCGGTCTAGCGGTGTGGATGCGTATATGCTAGAAGTCGGAATTCGTCGTTTGGACTGGCCAGCTAGAAGTCCGGACCTCAATCCCATAGAGCATGTCT
The DNA here is from genome assembly GCA_036937285.1 of Euphydryas editha. Classification (NCBI taxonomy): domain Eukaryota; kingdom Metazoa; phylum Arthropoda; class Insecta; order Lepidoptera; family Nymphalidae; genus Euphydryas; species Euphydryas editha. The sequence continues at coordinate 224,428 of JAUPFZ010000007.1, read as the reverse complement.
GGGACGTTCTGAAGCGACGAGTGAGATCAGTGCAGCCAGCTCCGCAGACCATCAGAGAGCTAAAGAATGTGATTACCACGGAGTGGGAACGTATTCCCCAAGAAACCATAAAAGATATACTCACTAGCATGCCCAGACGAATGCAAGGTGTGATTTCAGCAAGAGGGGGTCACACTCAATACTAAACTTTTATCTGCTTTTAATGTATTCAAGAAAAACAAAGAAATTAACGCGTTTCATTTTTATTTAGCGAGCAGGTACAATCATAGTGTTTTGAGCTTAAACATTATTTCTTAATAATTTAATTAAAATGTTATGATAAAACTGATGAAAACTATTCCTTCCTAATTAATTTATAAAATTCTGAGGATAAAAATACCTAAAATTGTCAAACAAACTAATAGTTACTATAAAATAGTTCTTTGCTTAAGTGCCCGTTTTTTTTGCAAAAGAGTTTATAAAAGGGGTCATTTTTATAATTATATAAAGAACTAGTTGATTTAGTTTACGTAGTTATTGAGGTAATTGACGTGTCTGTGCGAGTTCTTTTAATTAAATGGTTCCTGTAGGATACAATTGTTACGCTATCCCAAAGTTCCGTAAATGTTTCTAGGATAAAAGGTAGCCTTCTGCTATTCCAGAATATAAACTCTCTCTCTCCTTAATTTCTTCCAGATCCGTTCAACCCTTCTAGTGTGATTGAGTACATTCATCCAAACTATGTTAGAAAACGTATGAGTTTCCTTATGATTTCTTTTCATTTACGACTCGCAAAGCTAATATGATTTGTAACATTTAGCATCGTTAGATAGAGTTTAAATATGTTTACTTATTTTTTTTTGTGTCGGTTAGGAAATAATTAAATAAATTTACATAAAATATTGTGCATATGACACTTTTTATCACATTCAGTTTCCGTGTTATATTTTATTATGGACAAAATAACTATTTAGGCGGAATTCGCTTAATTTATTCTCGGTTCTGTGTCGATTTCGTTTAACATCTGGTTTATTGATAGAATAAATATTTTTATTAAATATATTTGTATTTCTCATCTATATAGTACTATAAAGAGTCTCTAGAACCTTGAACGCTCTGAGATATTGAATAGAGATGAATGTGACGATATTTAACAAGTACGACGACATATTATGTGTTTCAATGTTAGATCATTACAAAATATTAATTTAATTTGTTTACATTATTTTGTATTAAACTCATATATTATTATTTGATGTTATATTTTTATTTCGTTGTAATATTATGATAAGTTCATATTTAAATCGCATTGTGTGTCAGTAGGTAGTTCGATTTAATTAAATTTTAACGATTTTTACAAATGTCCTAATAACAGATTACGCTTGGTATTCAGTTATAAATGTATTTTTAAAATGTAGTTTTTATAAAATTCAATTTAACTTCAAACATTTTAAAATTATTTCTAATTGACAAGTTCCGGGCTATAATTTTCCATAATTATTATTGTAAGTATGCAATAAAAATAAATATTTGTAATAGTTAAAAATAATTAGAAAATTTGATAAACTGACATTTACACTGAGTATCACAAAATATACTCGTAATATGTTAAGTTTGAAACACGGTGTTTAATCCGTGTGGGTCTCCCCACCGTGTCTCGGAGAGCACGTAAAGCTGTTGGTCCCGGTTGTTATCATAGACACCTGATAGCAATCAATACTCGTAGTGGGGAAATTGTCAGCCAATCCGCAGTGGAGCAGCGCGATGAATTAAACTCTAACTCTTTTCCTTTATGAGGAGGTCTTTGGTCTTTACGTTTACAGACTGATTCAGTTCAGTTCATTTCAATTAAAAGAAAATTCAAATTGATACTAAAACGGAATACCATTTATCGGAATATCAATTGCATTATCTATAATATCTTTACAAACAACTTGTATACACGACTTGATGAAGTAATAGTAGGCTTGTTACTTTTAGTTTAATACAAACGACTTGAACATACCAAAGATATAGATAGGACTTTTATGTGTAAGTCTTGAACCCTTCTAGAACGTGCGAGGTTTTTATTCGAGAAACCAGTCTTGAAAGATTTAACTTACAAGTAATATACCTAAAATATACGTGTAATATAATATCAATACATATTATAAAACAAAGTCCTCCGCCGCGTTTATCCGTCTTTCTGTTCGCGATAAACTCAAAAACTACTGAACGGATTTTTATGCGGTTTTCATGAATAGAGTGATTCCAGCCGGGGCGGGCTGATTGTATGTTACATTAAGAGAAACTACTGCATACAATTAATTTTAAAAATATAACAAACAGTACTTAAAACATATATAAATGTGCGAATCTTGAGCAGATTTTTTGTGATAATATATAAATTACTATACTTGGATAGTATCCTATACTAAAATCTACGTTATAGTTTATAACCAAATATACATAGATTAATAATAAAGCTAAATTAGGAAATGTAATCAATTTCAATAAAAACTTCAAGTTTTTCATCAAATCACTTTGTGATCTGCAAAGATATTTAACGAACGCACAAACGACTCAGCTTAGAATCTTTTTATTTTATAAATCACCTTAAAATGTTCATACTTTTTATTCAAGACCAAATAAATCATTAACTAAAAAATAAAATAAATAAGAAAACAACAAAATATTCTCTGTAATTTGTACTTTGTTTATTTTCTCTTAATTCAGCGTATTCCAAGAGACTTCAAGTAGGTATTACCTTAAAATGAAACCCGTACATTACAACTACATGGTAGTGTGTAGGGTTGTCGACTGCTTATAAGACAAAAAAGTAGTACGACCAGCGTTAAGTTTTAATAAAGAAAATCCAAATATTATTTTTAATAACTACGTTCAAATTAAAAATTAATACCCATTTTTTTATATGTTTAACATACACATACGGACGTCTGTTCCTAAGATGGGCAAATTAATGCATTTGTTTGTCGTCACACGTAAAATGCGATATTTCGAAATTAAGTGTTTTAGTATACTTTATTTTTTAGCAATAAAATATACAATAATAAAATATATTTGTATATTATGTATATATATGTATATCACTAAAAAAATAAAATATTTACGTATATCGATCGACTGTTGTCTAAAACACAGCTATTAAGTTAGACAACTTTAGGAACAGACGACCGTGTTGTGTGTATTAAAAAAAAAATAAAAAAAATTAAAAAAATTATAGAGAATTGGAGTGAATTGCAGACAGAAACTAAGTGCAGACGTCTCGCGCGGTTTCACCGCTTAGTTTCGATACTCGATGCGTTTTTTGATATTTTGTGTTGATGCATTATAAAAAGAATTTCCAACGCAAACCCAATTTCCAAATCCGATCATAAATTATGAGAATACAACATCTAAAAATGTTCTTTTATAATTGTTTTATAAAATTAACCTTGCCAGTTAGTCAGGCTTATTGGAGTTATTTAATTAATAATTTAAAATATATTAATGTGTACACTAGTACAAGTAGTATTATTACTGTATAAACTTTGGAACTGAACTTAGTCAGCCTATAAACGTCCATCTGCTGCACAAAGGCCTCTTCTTCATATAAGAGAAAGGTTGCAGCTTAACCCACCATGCTGCTCCATTGTGTGTTTGTGGCGCATAAAACCACACGGAAATATACCTGGACCAGAAACTAATATTTGTAGAGACACAAATATCTGCCCTGAATGGAAATCGAACCCGCAACCGCTGCTCTTGGGGCAATTACTCGCACTACTACATCAGAACTGTAAATATAAAATACAACTTTAGTAGTCATATAAGTATAATCGTATAATATCTAGTTTGTTGTCAACCCTAGCGGCGCTCAACTTCCGCGTGCGTATGTATGTATGTATGTAGGTATGTACGTTTTCCATCAAAACGCACTGTTCGCACCGGTTCGCATTGACGACATTCCGCGGTTGTCCTTAGACGAGTCATTTCGCGCTCTTATTGTACACACGTATCAGTCTCTCGATTTTTCTCTTTTATGACTTTCTTGTATATATTTTCAATTAATTTTACGAGTTTTTTTATCACATAAAACCTATTTATCTACTTAACTTTAATTACTTGTATGATATGTATATATTATACTAGTATATAATTTTTTAATTATTTATTTGTGTATGTAAATTTTTTATACGTGTTTATGTAATGTGTATATGACCATCACAAAATCGGCCAAAGTTCTTGAGCTATACCCCTCTACGGAGTTGGTGATTTTAGGAGACTTCAATGCCCACCACACTGAATGGCTTAGTTCTCGGTCCACTGACTACGCGGGGAGGTGTGCTCACGAATTTGCTCTGGCCTATGGCTACTCACAACTGGTACATTCTCCTACAAGAATACCAGATATTGCGGACCATACGAGCTCTATACTGGACCTTCTGCTGACTCAACGTCCGGATGGATATTCCATCTCAGTGGATGCACCACTCGGCTCGTCCGACCACTGCCTCATCCGGACTCTTGCACCATGCACGCGCACAGATCCACCTCGGCCAACTAGTTTGCGGCGTTCGATGAGAGCGCCGTACCGCCGACCATCCCGCGGTGTGGATACTCCATGCCGGAAATAAACTTCTCACAAAGAGATGTCCGGCGGGAGCTGCTTACTCTCGATGTTCATAAGTCGAGTGGGCCCGACGGCATTCCAGCGATGGTGATGAAACAGTGTGCTCCAGAGTTGTGCCCTGTATTAACGCGACTTTTCGCACTTTCCTACCACACTAGGCAAGTACCGTCTTCATGGAAGACCGCGCATGTGCACCCGGTACCCAAAAAGGGCGATAGATCAGATCCATCGAATTACAGGCCTATCGCTATTACCTCCCTTCTCTCCAAGGTTATGGAGCGTGTTATTAACACCAAGCTCCTCAGGTACCTAGAGGAACACGATTTGATCAGCGACCGGCAATACGGCTTTCGCCACGGTCGCTCGACTGGTGACCTTCTAGTGTATCTGACACACCGATGGGCTTCAGCCATCGAGAGTCAAGGTGAGGCATTAGCAGTTAGCCTAGATATGGCGAAGGCGTTCGATCAGGTCTGGCACCGGGGTCTTCTCTCGAAGTTGCCATCGTACGGACTACCCGAGGGTTTGTGCAAATGGGTTGCCAGTTTTTTGTCTGGTCGATGCATACGAGCCGTTGTAGATGGCTGCTGCTCCGCAAAACTAGACTTAAACGCTGGCGTCCCGCAAGGTTCTGTGCTGTCTCCAACGCTGTTTCTCCTGCATATCAATGACTTACTGTCTATTGATGGCATTCATTGCTATGTCGACGATAGCACTGGAGACGCATTCTACACAGGCCGTGCAAACATCCCTCGTTCCGCTGTGGTAGAAAGTCGCGAACAACTTGTGTCTCAAATCGAGAGTAGTCTTTCCAAAGTCTCCGATTGGGGTCGAGACAATTTAGTCCAATTCAACCCCTCCAAGACACAAGTTTGTGCGTTCACCGCTAAGAAAACCCCATTCACTGTGGCCCCTCAATTCCAGGACACAACCCTTACCATCTCTAACAGTATTGGTATCCTTGGTGTCGACATATCCAGCGACGTCCAGTTCCGATGTCACCTGGAGGACAAGGTCAAGATGGCATCTAAAAAACTCGGTGTGCTTAACAGAGCGAAGCGGTACTTCACGCCGGGGCAAAGACTGCTTCTGTATAAATCGCAAGTCCGCCCCCATATGGAGTACTGCTCTCATCTCTGGGCGGGAGCACCGGCATACCAGCTTGGCCCTCTTGACTCGGTTCAAAGGAGAGCTGTGAGAATTGTCGACGATCCAATACTGACGAGCGATATCGAGCCCTTAAGTCTTAGAAGAGATGTTGCATCCCTATGCGTGCTCTATCGTTTGTATAATGGGTTGTGTTCCGAAGAATTGTTCGAAATGGTGCCAACGGCCACTTTTTATCATCGCACCGCTCGCCATCGACAGGGAATTCATGCTCACACATTGCAGCCCAAATGGTCCCGTACAGTTCGGTATCAGAGGAATTTCCTCCCACGGACCATTCGGCTGTGGAATGAACTCCCTGCCGAGGTTTTCCCACAGGACTACAGTATGGGGTCCTTCAAGAGGGGAGTAAATAGGTTTTTAAAGGGTCGGCAACGCGCATGTGATGCCCCTGGTGTTGCAGTCGTCCATAGGCTACGGTAACCGCTTACCATCAGGCGGGCCGTATGCTTGATTGTCACCGTCGTGGTATAAAAAAAAAAAAAAAAAAAGCCGTCGCATGTCCACTGCTGAACCTAGGCCTCGCCCTTCATCTCTGGTCGGCTTTGCTTTGCTTTGGCGTGTTTTGGCGGGATATGGTGACGCTGCTGCCCATCACTGATTGGTGTACAGTTGTTCGCGCCACTATTGCCTTAGTCGCCTTTTACGACACTTCGGCAAGAAAGAGGTCGGGACCATTCTTCTCTGCCGGTTACCGCACTGCAAATATCGTATGTGCTGTATTGTAATATATTAGATAAGTTTAAGGCTATTTTCGCTGTGTGACATTTACGGTACCAATATTTCCTATACCTACTCGCATAGTTAGGGTTGTCTGTAAGAAATCATTATCAGTGATAACACAACAAATCGCTAGTGACTATTAACATCGTCGGAACTGCAAAATCGATTTTTTTGATTTATTTCATAAAACGTTCCTAAATAACCAAGTCTATCTCATCAGCTGAAAAGAAAAATATTATTTTATGCATAGTTTTTTAATCGCTTAATTTATAAATGTCGGTATTTAAAAATAATATGTAAAAAGACGCGTGCAAATTGCAATTTACACTTTGCATCGCTCTCCTGTAAAGTTGTTTTTTTTTTCATATCTGACATTTTTAATAGTCATAGGCGAAATGTATGTATATGTATGTATTATTTATGTATCAATATCACTACATATCGTTTATATATATATGTCTGCCTGTGGCAACTGATGCAAAGTGATTGATTTGATTTCCATGTATTATCTCTATATTGTATTGGTAAGCAAAAAGTATAAATAAATAAATAAGACCTTCTTTGCTCTCTGTTTAGTATATATGTTTCCACTTTCATGTACTTTTTAAGTGTACAATATATAAAGCGATACATTACCTATCCTATTACCTTATTGTAATCTGAAAATATTACTCGTAAATCATTATATTAATCATTTTGTCACTAGAAAAGTATAGACAGACGCCTTAATTGTCACTTTACTTGTAGTATTGAGTACGATGGCATTGTTTTAATATGGAAATAATTTGAAGGCAAATATGTCAATAGTAAAGTTTGACTCAGATATATCACAAAAAATAAATCTGATTTCACACATGCTCAATTTTTTTTTTTCTGTTAAAATACCAGTTTTTAAACGTACTTGAACTTAAAATGTAATTCAAGTATTTTATTTATTTAATTAAAATGTGTCAAGTGACTCTTTGTAATGTTGTTAAGTAATTTAATCAAGAATAGCGGAAAAAATGTATCCGTGAATATAATAATATCGTATCCGGTCGATGTCAGTTCGTGAGAGTATTTAGGGAAAACTATTCGGGTTTTTATGAGAGCAATAGAAGTCAAAATGATTGTGTAGAATTTTTCTCCATAGTCTGGTTTGTTTCGGCATCACACAAAATCGTTTACAAGAAACTGAAAAAAGTTTGCACAATTGTGATCCTGGAGGTCTCACTTAAAATATAGTGTAGGTTTTATATTGATGCACGGTCTAGAAGTGGATTTAATACTCTATAAACAATTGTATGGAAATCGTAACGAAGTCGTTTTGTACATACATCTACCGCGGGTGAAACCGCGGGCACAGCTATGTTTATTATAAACATAAAACCAGTATTACAACAAGAGACAATAATTTAGCTGTGACTACAATAGTAGTAAATCAAGTGTTCAAAATACTTTACACGGAGATTGCAGTTGACAGATTTATCATCAGTTCCTCAATAAATCTCTCAGACTTCGATACATCTCGACAATTACTCGTATGTCTTCGTTACATGCAGGTAATTAATTCGCTGTATTTAATAGAATTAAATAATTTATATATCAATGGAGTATTTAATAAATATAGGTACAGTAAAAATGACTTTAAAAACTACAAAATTTGAATCTACTAATTGTTGGTAAAAATTACTCGCTTAAAGGGGATCACAATCATTGTCATCATTATAATATATTTATGCAAATAATATATAAATATTTTTGTATGTATTCCTACACGCACTGCTTCGATCTTCGATCTTGGATTATCTGACGAGCAAAGCTGCGATCACTATTATGTAGAAAAAGTAATTAATTTACTAATATGAAATAGCTACACTCTTATTTTTGAACAAATTGAAGGTATTAATTCAGAGACTGTAGCACTGAATTAACTGGTGAACATAACGCTATCCTTCTCCGAGGTAGTTGGAAAGGTCCAGCAGTAGGAATAGCAATTGGCGGTACATTGTAGTACGTTATATAGTACGTACGTGATATTGAAATATTCGTACGTCATAATGTTATAAATTCGAAATATTTAAAACTAACATTCCTTGCAGTAGTTGTATTGTTTATTATTTAATAAACAAATGTTATTGGTATTAGGAAACGTTAATTAAATCTTATTAATTTATATTTTATTTATATTGTTTGATTGATTCAGTCTGCTGATGTAAATCTACTTTAAGCCTTTGAAAGTAGAATGGAAAAATCTAGCACTTTACCAGCAGTTGGATGTCTACTGCTAAACGTAGGCATCCTCCATCATCCCTGGGAGATTTACCAATGTTCATCTCGCTTGGCAAGCTAGTTGGCGAGCGCAGTATGTTGTGGCAGGATATAGTGACGCTGATGTCCATCACCATCCTGTTTGGTGTACAGTTGTTCTCATCACTATGGCGAAACCTCGGCAAGAAAAAGGTTGGAACTATTCTTCTCTACCGGTCACCGCACTACAGATATATATATATACATTATTTATTGAAATTATTTAAATGAATCACATTATAGTTCAATAAAAACGATTTTTATTACTTCCTTTTCTTGAATTATTAACAATAAAAATGTATTATAATGTTTATCCCGAGTTGTCAAAAACCCAAATGTTTTAGGTCGAATTAAGTCAGTTGTGCGCTGATTGTGTCTGCAGTTTATTTCAACGTTAAGGTCAACACAATCAACGGTTTTATGATTAGCCAATAGCAACACATACACACATACGTACACACGTGTTAAAATTATTTTTATTTCTGGAAATAATTTGATTGATTTGAATAAGAAATATTTTAGGCAATTTAAGTTAAAGGTTATCAAATTTCATAAACCATAGAAATCGATAAACATAATTATACCAACATCGTCTTATTTTTATTTTTTATTTTTTTGTTAATCATTCATAGTTTTTTTTTTGTTTACTAAAATAAATAGAGACAAAAGTATTGAGATTATTATACTCGTAATAAGCATTTACGTATTGTGTGAATTAAACAATATTGTATGTAGCCATCGACAGTGGTTCTCAACCAATTTAAGTTGGAGAACACGATTTTTTATATTACGTTGCAGGAAAACGGGGTACAGGTTTATATCGTGAACTAAAAGTATGCAACAGCTTTTTTAAGTTCATGGTTGCATTGAATTAATAGAAAGTATCGTTAATCGTAAAAGTTCTTGAAATTTTATCAATTTAGTTCAAAAGATTCTAGGGTAACCACCCTAATTGAATTTTGTTAGTTTGTTATCCTTCTTCTTTATGAAATACTTCTGTTAATGAGATAAAAATTATATATAATTGCCATAATCTTTTATTTTTTACTTGATACACGTTACAATTAAGCTAACGCTAGTATCAAAGAACAGTGTTTCCGGGTGTCCCGGGTGGCGGGTTGAGAGCCGCTGGCTCGGTAAGTCGGAGCACCGTAATAACGAAAGATAAGGCGCGCCACCGCTGTCTGAAAACCACTTTTACTTTTGCGGGAGAAAGTGACGCCGGGTTAAAAGGTGCTCTTTTGTTCACTCGCCGAGTCCTTACGAGGTACGTTCCTGTTTGTGTTATGTTATGTTGTATGCTGTATGTTGTTATTTTAGTTAAATTTTTACATAAGACAGAATAACTACCGGTATTGTTATAAATGATGTCAGTACGAATTGTTTGACATTAAGACACATTTTTCAAGTTTATTTTTAAAGGTAAGAGTGGGTACATACCACGATATAGTTTTTTTTGACAATTTAAGGTGAATAAGAATAATATATAAGATGAATATAACAAAAATAACTTTGTTGTGTCTGTGTCTAGAATTAAACACCAAAGCTTGTTACCAAGTTTCTTTTTAAAAATATTCGATGATGATCGTCCGTGGTGCAACAAGCACATATAGGCACATACACATTATGGCTCATTAGTAACACATACCTATTTATATTGTATATATTTATGCCAGTGTTAGTTTGTTTGAACACGATAAGCTTACACGGCACCAGTCTCAGTTGTCAAACTTTCCAATCCAAGTTTTCGTAAACATAATCATTGCCAAAGCAGTCAGCTCATGGGTTCATTTCAAAAACCGACCAAGACAGATTCCTGCGTAATTTTCACGTGTATCCGTTCCGGTTAGGTTCCCTGTGACAGACAAATAAAATTACGAAATAGGATTCCGTTGGCGTATTTGTGCTGCGGAATCCTAAAAACGGAGTCGGAAACGGTCAAAATAAAATTCTCTTAAATATTTTAAACTTAAAACCTACCAATTACCGTACACATTACTAACAATTGCTTTATTCCTCACAGATAACATTAAGTAATAAATTATAAATTACATGTAATATTAAATGAAATTAATAATTTATTATTTACTGTATGTATTAAAATTATACTTAATGTTCGTATACGAGTCGATTACTATTACAAGTATATTAATCATGTTTATTTATATTTTAGTATAAAAACAATTAAAATACACTGAACGAACGCGAGAATATCTCACAATGTTAATGATATTGTGATCCCGTCAAGTGTTCTCTTAAAAGGCAATCGCAATAAGGAAACTCTCCATAATGGCGGTGTCATCTTCGATATTACATACATATTATAATAATATAAATAAAATGATAGAGGTATGTCGTTGTTCGCGCATCGCGGAGAAGCTTCTGGATAGATTACACTCAGACCTTATTTAAAAATATTTAAATATATATCAATTAAATATAAAATTATTTAAGGTTTAGGAAACAACGATTTTTATAAGCACTATTTACGTAATTTTATGAAGAAATTTTGTAAGAAAAGTATGTTATTTTCGTATATACATTGTCAACATAATAAGAAACACAAATGAAGTGGCGTGTATTAGCTAGTGTATGTAGAGTTATTTTAAAGTAATATTGTTGACACAAGATACGTCCTCGTTGCGACAGAGCGGCGGATACTTCGCAGTATTCACACATTTTCGTTTGTTTGTTTGTTCGTCGCATCTTCTCGGAAAACTTATGAAATATTTGCGTGAATGATTTCAAAGGACAGGCCGGCAAGGTTTTGAAAAATTTACAATATGTCAATATACAATATGTCAATATACAATATGTCAATATACAATATGTCACTGACCACATTTATTAACAAACAATAAATTAATAAGAAAATTGCTTGAATGTAGATGGTACATATATCTTGAATTTGACGACTGTTGGTGTTGTGGTGACCATTCCACTATTATTTCTTATTGTGGGTGGTGTGGCACCAACATAGTGTCATAGAAAGCAAGTGAAGCCGTCTCGGTTGTTTTCATAATCACCATACAATTGTAACTCGTGTTAGGGTAATCATCAGCCAGGATAACTGTGAAGCGTGGTGAATTAGGCTTCAACCTTTCTCTTATATAGACTAGGTATTGGCTCTGCCCAGCAGTGGGTTGTTTGCGGCTTGTTTTCATTCAGTTCAATTCGGTTTGTTTCAACTACATTTATGCCGGCTAAGAGCTAAAACCTATATTTTTATTATTATATTACATACACTGTTTTTGACATAATTTTCTACATAAGTATTCCTATATCAAGAAACAGGCGAAGGCGCGTCGACTACAGTAGCTTAACTACTAACTACCCATTCTGCAATGACAGTAGAAGCAATCTCGCGCTGTTACATAAAAAAATCAATTATTGTTTTAATATTCTCGCAAAAAAAAATCACGTTAAAGTTATATTCTATGACCTCACTTATTCTAAATATAATTAAACATCTTAATTGTCGGTTATTTCGCATTGTATTCAAATATTTATTAACTTTTAGTATTCTTCCACACAAAATAAATATTAAAAGCTTATTTAATCGTTGGCAATTTGTATAAAACGCTTCAAATCGTAAAAAAACACGTGAAGAGATCTGTAATTACTTAATGGTAAGTTATAAATACAATTAACGAACCCGGAAGATGGTGTGGTAATAAATATTGTTAAAAAGCGTTAAGTTAAATAATTATTATTTGTGTGGTATAATTGCGTGCGCGGTAATCGAACCTTGAACCACTCATCGCTCTGAGGTCTGTCACGAATATCGCTGTGATTAACTGAAGGTTTAATTAATTAATTGATATCGTAATTGATGTAACAATTGTTCGGATCATCTCACGCTGCGGTCGGAAGTGTGTTGCCTCCCTCGTGGGGCTTAATTTTATGATTCTTATTTGATTTAAGATTGGATTTCATTTGGTATCGTTATTTTATTAAAGTAATTCTACTGTTGGCGAAAATTGCAGAAAATCCATTGATTGATTTTTGACAGACAGATGCGGCGGCGGACTTTGTATTATAATATATAGTGATTCAATAAATAAAACTATTTTTTTCTTTTTTTAAATGAATTATACATAAAAATATTAACAATCTTGCAGAATGTGTTTGTGTAACACCTGTTAACTTCTCTCTCCAACCCTCTCGTCGTCGTAGAAAGGTCAAAGGTCAGCTAACAGTATATTATAAATTTATTTTTATACATTTTATCCAAATTAAGATTAAGTTTTTTGCATATGCAGAATATATCATCTTTTTTCCATCAAAAAAAGCGTCATTTTAAAATGATACATTTGAATGAAATGTTCTACGAAATGTAAAACACGTCCGAACGAATATTTCAGTGTTGCTCTTACCGTTACACAAATTAATACGAACAATATTCGACTAATGTTTATAAAATTATGCGATTTAAAGTTTTTATTTTTAGTTTATATTATTATAACTATAAAAAAGAAAAAAATCTTTATCAGTGAGCAACTGGCTGTCACGGTCGACGCGGGTTCGATTTCCGCAAGTGACAAATATTTATATAGTCATAGAGATATGTGTTCGTATTGTTTTCGAAATTTGATACAGGATTCATATCACGCTGAGCGCCGGTGAGTGTGACAACTTTATTTATTGTTTATACATCAATCTCTTTGAGAATACTCTTAAGGATACTTTGATTTTGTAGTTTTATTTTTGCAGTAGATGGTACAGTTATAAGGAATTGTGTTTGTGTAACCGTCGTGTCTGCTGAGACACGGTTCGTCTTCTGATAACGTGAACCTTACACATATTCGTGTGTGCACGAGTGTGTTGTGGTGCAAGTTACAATCAACGAATTACTTACGATTATGTCACACATAAATACATGGTTTCCGTACAATACGCAGCGAATATGCGGTATATGGTAACAATACGTCGTAATCATACGCTTTTACAAGAACAATTTTAAATTATGACAAAGCACAATAGGGTTATGTTGTGGCTAAATGTTATGAAGTCTTGAATTTACATTAAACCACATTAAGGCGAGGTCTATAAACTAGAACACACCAAACTATTACAAATTACAGTATATACTTACTAAAATATCTAATATGCAATGCGCAAATAATAGATTTGCTAATTCAGAAATTAAAACCTTTGACCTGAATTTTTATGTAAAAAAGACATTGAAAAAAAACGCCATGTTGTTATTTTCAGGATTAACTAAAGATAAATATATATGTATAAAAAATTTGACTGGTCCGTTGGCACAGTGGCGGTGATCCTGTTTCCTGCTCCAGAGTTGTATGATGTATTATTTCTATTTAAAAAAAAATGTGTATCGGTCGGCTGTTACCTAAAACACAGCAACAGTTGTCTACTTAAAGAACAGACGACTGTGTGTATGCATACAAAAAAAAAATTCTATTTGTATTCAACTGCATTGTAATAATTTTCTTTAAAAGAGTAACTACTGAGTTTGTTGCCAAATTGGTACAATCTGCATTCCGAGCCGGCGGCCGCTCCCTATATTTTACTGTGTTTTATGTGATAGCTTCACGTATTGACATGATAGATTAATAAAGCGACGGTTCAAAACTTATTTAAAAAGCCTACTCGAACGAAAATTGCCTTTGCGTTCTAGCTATTATGTAAATCATCATTACTACTGGCCATCACGCTCGGGTGTATTCGTAGCACACCCAATACAATTACATTGTAATGTAAATTACTGTAATATTATCTACATTCGCCTATTCCTCCAAATTGGTCCACAGCGGAGCAAAGTTCAGGCGGGGTAAGGTCGCCTTGCGCGTCGTGAACGTAGCGTCGCCACGAACCGAACCGCACGAGAACGTCTGAACCTTGTGAACATGCTCCAACTCCCCGCACTTCCTCTGCGTTTTCAAAATGATTACGTAAATAATTTGACCCACATTTTATGCGATTTGTCTATATACAGAGTAATATTCTATAGCTACGAACCACAAAAAAGCGGTCGCTATTTATTGTTTCATTAAAAATATTCCTGTAACAAACTCTATTACTGTTATCGTAAGAAACTTCGAAAAAAAAAAAGTAAAAAGAGTAAGAAAAGAATAAATTCAAAGTCAAATTTATATTATATAAATATATCGACTGTCCCTACGTACAGTATCGAAACTGAAATTTGCGATTTTTTTTTTATTGCACTAAGAAACTCCTTTTTATATATTATGTTTTCATACAAAAAAAGAGAATAAGCTAAAAAATACATATTAAACCACATTTTTATGAGTATAATATCGATACTTAACAAATAAATGATAATTTTGTACACAAAGTTAAGTTAAAAGTGCTCTCCTGTAAAGTACCTTTTTTCAGTTTCGATAGTATACGTGGGGACAGTCGATATGTCCTGCGAGATCGCGACATCTAGAACTATTAAAAGAAATAATTAGAAAGTCGTATGTACAGCGTGTATAAAGTTATCTGGTTACATTCTGTTAGGTAAGTAGGTACTTCACGCCTAACGTCGATCCGCTTCAGTGCCCAAGTGAAAATATATCACTGAATTAAACTATTTACTTGGCATTATTTAACAGAGGTTGCACAATGGGGATAGAGCATCGTAGTCCGACACACGTAATACTTGCTCGTGTTGTTGTACGAGATCGGGTAAACGACTCGGATCGCGTGTTTTATTGTTTGTATTTTGGTTCGGATCGAGATTATAACGATATTAATTAATTGTGAAAATGCAACGATATTAATGTTGCAACGTCGAAGAAAATCATGGACGCCTAAAAAACGCTGACAATAATAAATTAAATGCAAAATAATTGTTGTTTCTTAGGATACGCTGTCTTAGGAATCCAATTTGGAACTAACCTAACTTTACTAACTTTAAGTTCTTTGTCTAGTTCGATTAAAATAAACTACATATCAAAGATCCTCGAATGCAGTGGCATTAAATCAAGTCATCGGTTTCCACGGCCAGTTCGACAGGAAGAGGAAAGAGTTACTCAATACGCCGCGCCTTGAACATGATCCTCCTGCACATGGGAAAATCTATCTGGTTACATTGGTAGTTACGTGCAGAAAATTATGCATTAACTAATTATAATCAGACACTCGAAGGGCTTATAATTGTTGAGGATATTTTTGTTAAATTGTCACAATTTGCCTGCCGCAAAAGAAACAGGTATCGTAGAAAGTCTCAAATGTATATTATTTTGCCAAATCCTTACAATTATCTAATAAAATAAATGCTTTATATTCAGACATTAGACGTACTTGTAAAACCTATGGCTATCCCTCTCCGCTACCGATGTGCCGTTCGAGTTTGACAAAAAAATAAATGGATATTTAAAATAGAGTAGTGTTAGAAATTTTGGCCGTGAAAATCAGATAGCATTTACCCAATGGAGCATCAAAAAAAAAAGCATAATTGATCAGTATCATGGATCAGTTATACCGAGAAAAAAAAAAAACATTGCTCCACAGATGTTTCGTGGTCCGTGGAGCGACCTATAAAGCGTCCGATCTGTCCGCGACGAATTTAATGAGATGTCTAAATCTGACTGTAATTACGTTTCGATTTTACGCTCTTACCCGTCGGATGGCGTAAAATTATTACACAATGGTAAAACTAGCTGCTATAAAGTACCTATACCTTTATAGCGAACTTCTCGCAAGGGGATCTTCAGATTTAGACAAATACCTACGTTTCAAAGATTTGTAAGAGATTTTCCAAGAGATTTGACGGAGAACTCACGGCAAGTAGCTGTTGCACTAGTTGTCATGGGTTCAATGATGATAATGATGATGATGTTTGTCGTGGTCTTGGGGTCGTTGAGTTAACACAGGATTTTCATTCTACTTGGTGTCGTGGAGTGTAAGAAGCTTATTAAAGACTAGCGGTCTACCCCGGCTGCGCCCGGGGTATGTATATGTACCTAAACCTTTCTCATGAATCACTATCTATTGGTTAAAACCGCATGAAAATCTGTGTAGTAGTTCTTGAGTTTATCGCAAACAGATAGACAGTCGCGCGGAGGACTTTGTTTTATAATGTAACATGTAGTGATAGTGATTGGGTTATCACTGTGACGCGCAAAGTGATTTGATTTATATTTAATAGAACTTTCAAACAACGTGAATATTGATGATTATATTTTAGATCTACAAATGCCGGTGAAAACACTCGTGTGACAAAACTAAAAGGCTTCAACATTTCGCTATGCAACCTGGCTATGTATGGCACAAATAGCAAAAATATTTATCATGTCCGGATGTTGCAAAAGCATTAAATCTGTAAAAGTATTCTAGTTTCTAAATAGTCCCCATTAAATAAAAAATGAATAAATTAAAAGTATACAACACTACTTGTATGCAATCATATCGACTTTATTATCTATGTTGATTTAGATATGTCGTGTATTCTTCATCGATGTTGTGTGGTCGATGAGTGTATCTTAACTTTCATTTTGTTTTAGTTACGAAGAATATGTACAGATATAAATTTAAATGTTAGATTAGATTTTTGTTCATGTCAAAAATCTATTGTTGGAAGCAGACGTGTTATTGTGTACTCCCTGAACAAAAATTCTCTAATTCAAGTTTAATTAACTTTCGATAGTGTACCTAGTGCGAAGCTTTTGGTTTAATGCATTTTTCAACTTTTGAATAAATAATTTAATATCTTTGAAACTGTTTTAGACTATTTTAAAAGTAAATTGGTTCGTTAAGAGTGATATTGAAGTGACCTTTGGTGTGAACATACGTGACTAAAATAAAAGAACTTAAGAACTTACAAAAAAATCAAGTCACTCTGCATTCATATGTACGCAAATTTCACAAACTATAGTTACTGATACGCTGGTGTAGTAGCGTTCGTGTTTTTACCGCACTAATTAATCGCCGATCCTTGGTTCAAACCCCGAAAGTTCCATTTACGTAGATCGTTTTTATATTCTGATTTGTTTCTTGTCAAATAAATTAAGTCAATATGAAGTACGAATGTTGTAAGGCAACTAGAGGTGGAGCCACCGACTGCATTATTTGCACTAAGTGCAAAAAAAATTACCACTTTCAATGTTTGTTTCCATCGAAGAATAATAAAGATATTCCTATTGATAACAAAAAATCATGGATATGCCCTGAGTGTTCAATAACTCAGCCTCGTCATTTAAACAAGGACAACACGCCTGTTCGTAATACAAACGTTGACGAGAACATTAATTTGCGCAGAGGCGGGTCATCGACGGTAATTTGTTCGCCTGAAAGAGATTCGATTACACCTAAAATGATTGACACCACCGCTGTTATTGAAATCGTAAAATCTGTTATCTCCACGGAGATTTCTAGCCTCAAAGCAGAATTTATATCTTTTATATTACCGCTCGAAAATGAAGTAAAAGCTTTGAGGCAAGAATTTCTAAATATAAGGGAAAGTTTAGACTTTTTTTAATACCAAATTCGAGGATCTAAGTGCCAGATTAACGCATTGTGAGGCTGAGGTTAAGCTGTTTTCTAACCGGTCAATTGAATTTGAAAAACTGAAGTCAAAATTAGAATCCATGGAAAACGTAAATAATGATAGGGAACAGTGGGCTCGCAGATCTAATATTGAAATATATGGGGTGCCTGAAAAAAAAAATGAAAATCTGTATTCTATCCTACAGAACATAGCAGAAAAAGCTGATGCTAATTTGAATATAGACAAGGACATTGATTTCGTTACGAGGGTAGCTCCAAAAAACAGTAATAATAAGAAGTCTAAGCCTATTATAGTGCGGTTTTTATGCCGGTGGAAGAAGGACGACTTCTTATCACTTGTGCGTAAGCGTAAGTTAAATTGCAATGACCTGGGTTTTAATTCTGATAATCCTATTTACATAAATGATCATCTCACAAGTACAAATAAATTACTCTTACATTCAGTTAAAAAAATTGCTAAAGAAAAATGTTATCAATATGTATGGGTTAAAAAATGCTGCATTATGGTTCGTCGCACAAATTCCAGCCCGGTCATGCATATAACTTCGCTTACAGATTTAAAAAAGATGGTTTAAGAACTACTTTTATATTCAAAGGAACTGTGGTCTGTTTTTCGCTTTCTTTATTGATTTTGAATTTAATTTTTATCGTATTCATGATTTTGATATTAATATTACCTTTGGTTTTTATTATAATTGCTATTTTTATTTTTATTTTTGGTATGGATTTTATTTTAAATTTGATTATGATTTATATTTTGAATTTGATTATGATTATTATTTTGATTTTTATTTTAATAGCGAATTTGATTTTAATTGATATAATTATTTTGAATTTTATCTTTATTGTGATCATTGTTTTAATTATGATTATAAATTTTATTTTATTTATGAATTTGATTCCTATTTCTATTTTCAATTTCATTTTAATAATTTTGAATGTATTGGTTAATGTTCGTTGTTTATTATTTTTTATTGTTTTATTGTTGATTATTTTTTACTCTTTAAATAATTATTTTATTATGAATGGGCATATTGTAATAATCTTTTCTAGTTTTATTTCATTAGGTATTGGTGAATTTTATGTTATTGATAGACTTGGGCTTTTCAGGGTAATTAAGGGTAAATCTGAGGATATTATATGTAATTGTTATCTTTGCTTTCCATAATGATTAATATGCTCAATATATATTACCAGAATGTTCGCGGACTTAGAACTAAAACGAACACCATTTTTAGAAACCTGTTGCAACAGGATAATGATATAGTTTGTTTTACTGAGACCTGGTTGCATGGGGGTATTTTTGATACTGAAATATTTGATTCCCGTTACACCGTATACAGAAGTGATAGGTGCTATGATTTGCGAGGTGATAGTATGGGTGGAGGAGTTTTAATCGCTGTTAACTCTAACCTCTCTGTTTATTCTTCCTCGCAAATTACGTTAACTAATAAGGCGGCTGACGTTATAAAAGTTTCTATAAGGACTACTTCTGCTCCCGTTTTAAGACTCCTACATGTATTTTGTTGTTATTTTCCACATTGCAGGTCTCAGTACGAAGTACAATGTGAATTATACGAAATAATTTCACAGGAGTGTCTCTGTCGGGTTGACGATATTTTTTTGTTGGTAGGTGATTTCAATATCTCTGAAGCGATATGATCAGAAGAAAGTGGACGTATGAAAATTTGTAATTATGGCTCAGGAAATGATTTAGTAAATTGCTTGTACAATTTTCTAGAATTTAATGATTTGAAACAATTTAATCCAATTTCTAATAAAAACGGTCGGTTTCTAGATCTTGTTATTGGTAATTATGACTGCATAGTCGATAAATGTATTGTTCCCTTGACGAGCGAGGATGCGCACCATCCAGCTTTGCAGATAAAGTTAGCGATACCTACGCAAAAACGTGGTAAAACAGTCACTCGTTCAATTCGTTTGTTTCGTCAAGCAAACTATGATGCCATTAACCTTGCTCTGGGAAGTGTTGATTGGTATGACATACTTAATGACCATGACGTATCCCGGGCAGTTGATGTTTTCTATCAGACCATAGATTCTATTATCTCTGATATGGTTCCCACTCGGGTTGTAAAGTCTTTTAGAAACTATCCGTCTTGGTATACCCCGGCCTTAAAAAAATTTATTGCAGAAAAGTTAAAATACCATAAAAAATGGAAGATCTATAATAGGATATCGGATTACCACACATTTGTTCTTTTACGAGAACGACAAAAAATAGTACAAGTTCAGTGCTATGATGATTATATTCATAGGGCGGAGGACAGGATACGCAACAACAGCAAACTATTTTGGTCCTTTGTTAAGTGTAAGAGATCGTCCTCTGGCCTTCCTGACAGTCTCTTTTGGTTAGATAAAACTGCTAGTGACGAGGAGGAGGTATGTTCATTGTTTAATGACTATTTTAAATCAGTTTACACGGATGGATCCGCAAACGTAACATTTAAGAAACAAACTCATAGCTGTGGTGGTTTGGATATCGGCCATATAGACTTGTCAGTATCTACTGTTAAAAAATATTTGAAATCACTGAATGTCAATAAGGGATACGGTCCCGATTATATACCACCAATATTTTTAAAGAACTGTCATAACTCATTAGCCTACCCTATTTTTCTTCTTTTTAATAAGTCATTAAAGTCAGGTTCTATGCCTATTGTTTGGAAGCGCTCGTTTGTGGCACCAGTATTTAAATCTGGCGATAAACACAACGTTCAGAACTATAGGCCGATATCTAAATTATGTACCATAGCTAAAATGTTCGAAAAAATTATCTACGATAACATCTATCCATTTATACGGGGTATTCTGATAGATGAACAACATGGTTTCGTCGACAGAAGATCCATTGAAACTAATGTGTGTGAGCTGATTCATCGTATACTGAAGGTCATGGATGGTGGTGGCCAGGTGGACGTCGTGTATACCGACTTTTCGAAGGCTTTCGATAAAATATCCCATAACATACTTTTTAATAAACTGGAGCAAGTTGGTATACACGGCGACCTACTTAGGTGGTTATCATCTTATCTTCGTAACAGAAGTCAGGCAGTGACAGTAAAAGGATTTTGTTCATCTTTTACTCCTGTTTCATCTGGTGTACCGCAGGGCTCTCACCTTGGTCCGTTGCTCTTTAATATCTTTATAAATGATATTTGTAAAGCTTTTGAGCACTCTTCGATATTATTATTTGCAGATGACTTGAAGATTTTTAGAAGGGTGTCTGGTCTGTCAGATTGTTTGCTACTACAAGAAGACCTAAACAAATTATGCAAGTATTGTGAGGATAATCAGCTATCTCTTAATGTTAAAAAGTGCAGCGTTATCTCATTTACACGTAAAAAAACGCCGATTGCTTGTAAATACCTTCTAAACGACAAAATTATTGACCGCGTTTCTGGGGTGAGAGACCTGGGTATTTACTTGGATAGTAAGTTAACATTTGGGAGCCATATAGATCAAATTGTTGCTAAAGCTTATCGGATGCTTGGCTTTATGCTGAGGGTTGGTAACGAGTTTAAAAACGTTTATACTCTTATTATTCTATATAATAGCCTGGTGCGCTCGTTATTGGAATTTGGATCTACTGTCTGGAACCCTCAGTACAAAGTATATAGTGAGTCCGTTGAAAAGATACAAGCTAAATTCCTTAAACATTTGAAATATAGGTTTTATCACTCATCTCAAAACTTGCCTAGTGTTAATTCCCTAGAAGTTCGCCGTAAACTGAAAGATCAAATTTTTCTGTATAAGCTAGTTAATAATGATGTTGATAGTCCCTATTTACTAAGTTGTTTGAACTTTAATGTCCCTAATTTTTATAAGCGTAAAAATGATCTTTTCTATTTGCCCTTTACCAGAACTAAATATGCCCAAAATGATTTTATTCGTCGTTCCTGCAATATGTATAATAAATATTTTTTTTTGATATAGATATATTCTCATGTTCACTGATAAGTTTTAGACGTAACATTAATCAATTAATGAACCAATGAATTTCAATTAATTTGAATTTGAATTATTTTATGTTCTATTTGCTTTTTATTATTCATTTGATTTTCATTTTTATTTATTAACATTTTGCAATTGTTAAGTTCTCAATTTTATGTTTTAATCTTAATTTAATTTTTGATTTGATTTTGATTTAATTTTGATTTAATTTTAATTTTAATTTGATTTTAATTTTGATTTTGATTAATTTTAATTTTGTATTTGTATTGTGTTTCTTGTTTTAGATATTTTTTTTTTCTAATTTTAAAATTTGTTATTTTAATTTTTGCACTCTGCTTCTTATATGTGTTAGTTGTTAGTGGAAACTTGACTGGTATATGCACTATCTTGTTGTTGTTTTTCTCTACTTTCTGTGATATTGTACTGTTTGTTTCCCAAATAAAAATAAATAAATAAATAAATAAATAAATAATAATAAGTTCTTATTCTTCTACAATTTAGATGGTTTGTGTTTGTAGTTTCACTAGGAAAGTATATATATACATGTGGTTAGTTTACTAGTTTCAGGCTGCAGTTGTACGTGCTCGTCCGCTTTCCGATATGCGACCGTTTATCTGTGAATGTGCTATTTCCCGCTCGACATATCCATTGTTTCATAACAATCACCATTTGACAGATGGCTGCAGGAAACGTATTGTTTCGAAACGTCGAGTTCCGTACCACAGCGACGACCGATCTTTTTGTCGGTTCGTCACAGTTCAACATCAAAACATCCTCCACATCCGTCAGTACGCGTAAGTGACCATTTTCATACGTTTTCATAGGTAAATACAGTCGATTCCTTACTCGGTTAATCCTTTCAAGGATTAGCCGAGTAAGTAAATAAAACGGTACGTGAACAGTAGTCCATAATTACGGATTCCTCTGCCCTTGGCCTGCGCATGTTTTTGCCTCTATTTCATCTAAAATGAGTTTTTACCGTCTCTAATTACAAGCGGCGTGATGCTGTCGTTATTCCGTAACACGAGACGGTGTCTTCGTGAGTCGTTTTTGTTTATCGTAATTTGGCAACACGCAACCGACCGGCGGCTGCGCTCTGTGAAGGTAATGTATGCACTGTAATAATAATTGTACACAGCGATGGTTTTATAATTGAAGCTTCTTACTGGTTTAGTTTAATTTATTTATATTAAGTTCATTAATGCAATGTAAAAGAGGAAAAAAAATGAACGAATTAAAAAGCTGATCGTAGAACGAATTTTACAGTTACATTTAGTATTTAGTTACAGTTACATAAGAAACTTAGCTTATGCTTATTTTAAATATGTCTCCCGATCTCCGCAACAATAGTCATTATGTGCGCGACCTCTAATTTAATCTCCGTGCAGATAACCGTTCGTATCGTTGTGTCGTTTTCTCACAATTTTTTCCGAGTCCCATTGTGCATGCGACCTCAGCTAAATTAGTGGTTTTGAAGCGAAGTTATTTGTTTTAGAGGTAAGCGAGTAGCGACTAAACGCGTGACCCGGTCAATGATGGTAAATTTTAACTAGTATTCATTGGAAAGTATGTTTTATAAAGTTAAAAAGTAAACCTGTATTCCTCATGTTTTCATTAATTCATTCCATTATGTGTTCCTTTTACTATGCGTGAAAAGAAATTCATTTGCTTGCGTATATTTAAGACTGAATGCTAAAGTTGTTTTATGATCGAAATTATAATTTATGGAATATTAATTCATTAAAATATAGTTAAATATAGTAGAAATAATTTATCTTCATATTTGTGTTGTATGTATACAACATGTATACATGTTGGAAATCCCAGACAAATAAAGATTCGTAAAAAACTTTAGTCCGACATTAGATATTAAACAAATATTTTTGAGAGATATCGTCATCGCATCATGCAGCGTACGTGTGTGCCGTACCTACCTACAGGTATTAATTTTTCGTTGAACATAATTTATACCTTCATAGTTACAATGAAGTAATAGAGAATTATGTTGAAATTACTGAGTGCAATGTTTTCACATAATAGAAGTGTTTGATCACACTGTTTTTAAATAACTTCAAAAAATAAATAAATGAGAACATCATCAACGTAGTCGAAGTCAATTAAATACGCATTATTAGGGATAAATCAAAAACTACTAGTCAGCCAACAGTAGTCATAAAAATAATGATCAAAATCGGTACACCCAGTAAAAAGTTGTGAGGTTAAACAAAAGAAAAAAAATCAGTCGAATTGAGAACCGCCTCCGTTTTTGAAGTCAGTTAAAAACCGGCTAAGAGTAGTTCTTTAATGATCACACCGTACACGAGGAAGACTAATGTCTGCTGACGTGTGTGAGCGATGCGATTAATTTTGTACTTTTTAATCAAACTCACGACACGAATTATTAAAATACACACACATAGATGATTTAGAAACACATACATGTTTGTGTAACACTAGATGTCCCGCGTTGTTTCACTCGTGTGGTTACTACTTCGCTCCCATGAATTTTTGTATGACGTTTTACAGCATTTTTTATCAAACAGCCCATTTTTTAAAGTTTCTTAATTTTTAAAACCAGACTGTAAATCATCAGCAAGCAATCAGCACCATTTGTTCGATACAAACAAACAAACTTTCCAACTAAGTTTAATATATTAAATTTACTGATTAGTATAGATGTAGGTATATGTTGATTCGACGTGATGTATTTTTTTTTTTTAATTGAAAGAAGCCTGAAAATGTTCCACTTCTGTGAAAAGGCGTCTTCTTTATATAGGAAAAAGTTTTTTTTTTTTTTAAATATTAATAATATTTTTAACTTATAAATACCTATATAGGTGAAGTTATTATCATCGGAGACGTCATTCTGTTTCCCTATATCGACAGAGAAATCTGTTCGAAATGAGGTACTACAGACCTTACCTGACAACAAATATCACGCGGGAGTTGTCTCGAACATATCGAAGCCCCATAGATGTTGCATATGCCATCGGCGAGGTATAAAAAATCTATTCGTCCAACCCCATCGTCTACTCCGTGAGCAGGGATAGGTACACTGCCGCGCAATTACCGATAACTAAATGTGAAACTCTGTACTGGGTCTATTACGCAGAAGGAGTTAAAAACTCCTGTTGGAACAAAGATGTAGAACTGGTGAGGGATCGCGCGTCATGACCATCAAAGAAGCGCAAGGATAGACTTACGGCGAGGTCATCATTGTCCAGAGCAAGACATAGAGGCTCCGAATACACCTGTGCCTACTATGCCGACAATGGTGACGATGCAATTGGCTTGTTCATCTGCTGAGCGATGAATGCCTCAAGGAAAACCATTTTGGAGCACAGCCTTACGATGTCCGTACACAAAAGCGACACTTCGGTCGTGAGGGCTGTACTTAAGGTGTTAAAGAATGCAGCAGAGCTATGGAGGAGCAAAGGATAAGATAAACATACATACATACATATAAACACGTCTCTTTCCTGTAGGGGTAGGGGTATGAAGTAGTAGCAAATATATATTTGCTTAAATAAATAAAAAAATGCGTATATTCGCCAAAAAAACCATGTTACTCGTAATAGTCTAGTGTACCTAGTGTGTAAATTAACATGTAACTTCAATTACCTATAATGTAATGAAGTGTAATGTAGAGCGCACGCGAATAAAAATGTAATAAGGGCACGGGTAATAAACAATAAAAAATATATATCAAACTACTTTATATATAGGTACTGTCACAGAGCGTAGGTTTGTTTATAAAATAGGCCATAATTAAGTCCGTTCACCGTACAGCACCGGCATACCGGCAGAGCGTACAATACGCCGCTATAATGATAATAATTAATTGCTACATGTCACCCAGAGGGCATTGTGTGAGTTTCCTTCTCATATTTACAACAATTATTGTAATTACAATACATTGTTGTTGAATTAATGCGCCAGTTATTGTATCGGTGCACATCGGTGTTGTCTGTAAACAATGGTCTGCACGAGACGTCTCTATTGATGTCTTTAATCACGGTTAAAGATACTTACGTGATTGTAAATACAAGATCGAGGTAACCAACAGTCGTACGAGTAGAGGTCGCAAATATTTTAACGCAAATATTTACGTTTTCGTTTGATATTTTCATTTTTTATATAAATTTCCATACTATATATATTAAAGTTTATATTAATTCACATGAATTTATTTTTGAATCGTTTAATTATTTATTTTTTAAATAGAAACTTTTAGAAGTGTTTTATTCTGGAAATCGGTATATGTCTCACATGTCTCATGAACACAATATCCGTAGCATCTGAAGAACTAAATCCTATCTATGTTGTGAGCATACAAGCGAAGAATTTATCGTATATTATGTATAGTATCGTGAGTTATGTTTTGCATTAAAAAAACTGAAACCATAATAAAATCCTTCATAGTCGAACAACTGGTGAACCATATCAACCCAACCCAAAAATACTTTACTACTTCGTGAATCTTCAACAACGAGTATATTTGTATCGAACCCGTATTGATTTGCTGAAATGTTACAAGTATCGGACACGATGTACCCTCCGGCGTTACGTGACTTTCCTCCGATATTAGTATGGAAATTCATCGTGTTTTACATTACATTACGGAGTGTTTAGGACGTGGCCGCTAGCTACCGACACTGCGTTGAAGATCGCTAAACATTGATTTTGATATTCGATTTGGTACCTACTAATGTAAATGGTAAATTTTATCTCATGTATTGTAAAAACTGATCAGTTTTTGTGAATAGCACAATTCATGTCATTCGAAGAACTAATTATCTACCTACTCGATCGTATTGAGAACCTGACAAGTCATTTAGTTAATCTTTTTATTCAAGCACTTAATTATATTGCGATTTATTTTGCTACTTCTTTACGAAAACATGTATTCAAAAATCTTTTCGAATTTGAAATATAATTAGGTATATTAGTTAATTATGTAAAATAGTAATACATCTTGAACTTTCTACCTTCGAGGTTCACGTCTGGGTGTTGGATGACTTTATGATGACGGTTAAGATATAAAATTATAAGTTTTTTTTATGAATAGCTAGCAAACGAGCAGGACCTGTTACTTGATATAAAGCGTTCATTGTCAGTTCATCATCATTTCAATTCCGGAAGATTTATATATAATTTGCTAGCTTGAAGTAGTAAAGATGAGTCATTGGAAAGCATAGGGGAGGAGATAGGGGTTCCTGGCTTCAGACCGTCTTTGTGTGAGAGCAGCACTATCCCAGTCGAGTCAGCTGTATTAAGTCAATTCGCTCCAGCTAGGCTATATCATATAATCTCATATACATATAAGATCATTTATCGTTCATAATATTTAAAAAAAAATTAAATAAATAAGGAACTTCGTTTGAAAAACAAATTCATTGCTAATGATGCGAATGATTAATCTTAAAAAAATATTAGTCACGACGTGATTATTTTATATACACGTGTTCGGAAAATGTCGGTTAGTGTTGTGTGAGGGTTAGTTGGCAATAATCAATCAGCTCATCTCCACGCGGATGCTCGCAGGGTGTACAAACAAAGAATTTCATACCCGTTTTGTTCTTCGATGTCCCGGAATAAGACGCCAGCCATTCCGAACATTTTGTAATCGATTGCTGAATTAGGAAGTAGGAATGTTAAGTGTCATCTTCCTATTTAACTTTAATGGTATTAATACATTTGTTAAATATATATATGTACATTTACATTGTTGTCTGATTCATTATTTTTATATTCATTCATGCACATTTTAAGTGAAAAAATTTAAAAACAATGCTCTCCTTGTTGTAGAATAACAATGTGTGAGACAATTTGAATTTTAATACCTACTTTTTTATTACAGATTTCTAGTTTTAATTTCCTATGAAATATTTTAAAATTAATTAAGAAAATAAAAGAAGAACAAAAAATACTCGTAAAAAAATAACAAGTTACAGAATTGCGAAATCATTTATCTTCGTTAGTCTTCGACATCGAACAACTTCGTTGACGTCGGTAAATGTTTAACTATTGACTATAATTTTGATACGTAAACCGATGAATCTGTTGAAAAACACGGAATTAGCTGCCTCGAGCTAACGTCATAATTATAAGAATGATACCCATACAAACAACACGAAGTGACCGACAGCTTCGAGGATGTCTAAAACGTTAGTGATAAAAAACTTACTGTAATTGACTTGATAATAAATTGCTTGTCGAAACAATCTTATCCAACTAAATCCGATTTATGTGTTTATCTTGTTTTGGTAATGTTTCGCGGAGGTCTTCGGCCCGGCGACCGTTCGACCGCGTGCGGAGTACGGTGACCATGTCGCCGCGCCTGCCATGCTTTTATATAATGGTTTCGTTTAAATAGGTTGTAATTTTGTAAAAATAGGTTGGCGCTTGTCACAGTAGCAGGCAGTTGCGGGTTCGATTCAGATATTTAAAGAGGTCTGATGTTGCATTGACACAAAATTCTCATTCTACATTTAAGAAAATTTACAAAGGAAACTAAAACAACACGTAGTGACTATGTTTAGAAATTAGATAAGTGCATTGTTTTTTGTATCTCAGTTTAATTATATTTTTTAAGAGAATAAAATTCTTTAAACCTTTAGGTTTATAATTATATTATGATTGACGCCTCGAGACATGTTTATAGTCAAAGTTTTTTTTTATGTAATTTATAATGAATGTACTGGATGTGCATAAATTAAAGTCACTCTAGTTCTGTAAGCTTATTTAATATTCAGCGACAAAACGTGTTTTATACTTTCGCTTTTCGACTTCATCGTAAACACACATTTTATGACTTTTGAGAATTTCGGTTTCAAACAACTTCAAACTTGTTTACACTCGACGTACAGATGAGACATTTAAACGCTGCTGAGCAGTGCAAGCGTTTTATCTTATCAATCAAAACCTAACTTTAATACAAAATAAACAAAAAATGTGGGATAGGGTGTAAAAAAAAAACTATAACTCCAAATAAATATGTTTTAAAATTATAAATAATTTCAAAATACAAAAAAAATCTAATGAAATTATGAAATCATTATAATTATAGATGGTTTATAACTAAAATATGAAAGATTTTTAATTTATTCTTACATTTTAATAATAAATCATACTTTCCTACCTTTTATCATTCGTCACACAATTCGTTATTGTTCTAAATATTCTATATAGATATACATTACATTTTTATGGCATTTTCAATAATTAGAAATACTTTTATAACAGTATCTAGGTAAAAATAATAGCGATATTCTACTAACATTTGATTCTAACAGGAAAAATCTTTATTAAGACCCATAACATCTGTCATTATGTAAAATGTATACATCATTATTGTCGAATAATTAAGATTTATTATATTTAGGCACCTGCAGCAGTTGCATCATTATTGTGTTCGGAACCCACAGGGCGGCGTCGCAACCCTATTTATCAAGACTCGGCTATCCATCCGTCATTGGACAGCAATTCGTATTGAACTGTAGTAATCGTATTTGGAACAGTATAGGTATATATACACTTTCACAGAATATTTCGAACTAATCGACGATTCGAATAAATCGACTGTCCGTTTGCCCCCTCTAACATAAAAAAATTAGACGTTATAACGTTAAATTATAAGAATAATAATTTTTTAAAATGCCACATCAAAAACCTCTACAAAATACAAAATAACATTTTTGTTTCTGTTCTTATTAGGACTATTTCGAAGTCGGGCTTGGTATATTAGACCATCGTGTACGATACTCGTAGTGTGTCAAATTCTTAATATAATTTGTTAATTATTATTAACAGAGACACATATTAACTAACACATCTCTTCACATCGCTATATCGCAGTCCACTGTCCACATTGGCCTCCCCAAGCTCGCTCCAAATATCCCGGTTGTCCGCAATTCTCGTCCAGCCTCCGTCGGCGATTCTGCTCAGATCGTTGGCCCAGCGACCAGAAGGGCACCCCACACTGCGAATTAAATGTCACCTACATTAATTATACGTCTGAAATTTGAAATTAGTTGCAAAAGGGGCTCTTAAAATAGTAAAATATTACAAATTATTCGTTGATTTTATTTAATATCTTTGTAAATATTTCACTCCGCGAGCCGGGTCCGCGACGCGACGTCACTAATGATTCTGTTTTACGTCAACGTCTGAGGATGTGTCGCAATATTATCGTGTTTAGAATAATCAAAATGCAATCACAATTTTATTAATATCTGACAATAATGACCGATGTTTTCTTATCCGAGAACCTTTATAAAGCAACATTTGCGTTTGAAAGATGTTTTATAAATATATAAAATGTGAGTTAATTATGTATATACTCGTTTTAAAATTACAATATACTTAATATCTTATGACAACGAAATAAGTATTAAATCATTAATTTATAACGCTGATAATATAATATAACGAATGTTCACATTGTACAGCATCGTAATTTTATGTAATCCCAATAAGAAGGTTCTCAAATGCAAAGATATTTTTTGTGTGTTACTAAAATCTTTTTAATAAAATAGAAGAAGTTAAGTTGAATTCGATTATAATTTAATAAAGTCGATGGATCATATAAATATTTCTTGGAACTATTGTCGTTTTACCTGACACGTAGCCAGTTCAGTAGTAGCTATATCGGCTGTAATATTGCTAATCGTAATATAGAGATAAGTCGCGGTGGACCGACATAGATGTGATCGAGTCTGCGGGTCGGTCACGAACACGAGTCACTTCTCTTCCGCATTCATACTAGTAGTACTGGATATTATGTGATATACAAAGCGCATGGGAGGAGTTCCTTAATGACAAATTTTTATTATCTTTATTAGACTTACGTTACTTCACTGCGGCTTGGCTCACAGGTCTGTCTATATATTTATTTATATTTTTTTAATTATAACTATCTATCTCCTACGGTTATTAAAGTAATAATTTTTGCCATAAGATATTTAATGAAAATATGAAGTTATTTTTTAACCTTTTTTTAACTTTTTTTTTTGTTTTTGTTTGGTACTGTTACATGCCTGAATTGAAATGCGACTATCCGTATCTACGACTATGTCGAACTGCACGTCAAAGCTATGTTTTAGGTTTAAAGGAGGATAATGTAATTTTTATGTGTTCGCGTAAATTATACGCTGGGAAAATATTGAGGAAACTGGTTTAAAATGTAGTTAATATGCGAAAATTAGCATAAACCGAGCAAATATTAGAGTCGTTAGAATGTGTCTCAAACAATTGACGGATAATGTCAAGGCGGCGAGACGTCGTAAAATGTAGATTACTCTTATACGAGCTCTTCGATAAGTGTCGATTAAATTATTTTTATGATGTTTTACTAAAGATGAGAAGTAAAAAAATATATTTTGCATTCACTTCACGATTAAAATGGACGCGAAAACCTTTTATAACATAGAGACTCATTCAGTCTCGTGAACAAGACATTCGTAGATAATGTCGAAATATCGAGGTCCACCAAATGAAAATAAAAAAACATGGTAAATATCCCGATTTGAATAATTTTAGTTATAAAAATAACCATGTTAATTTAAAAAAAAAAATAGAATATAAATTAAGAAAGGCAAGAGTGAGTCGCAATCCAAAGGAAATTTTATTTACGACTTTAATAATGTATATATGCTTAGGTTGAAGCTATAAAAGTGCGTATTTTTAATTTTGACGTTCAATTGACTTCGCAATAATAGCCACAGAGATACATGTTCTGTGAAACTTTCAAGTATCTACCAACTAATTTTAAGAAATTACAACCCAAAAAAATATATTCCTAAAATTATTAACCCCGCGTCTCATAGCCTCCACTGGTGACAGGAGGACTGGTGCATTTTTTACCCAGAGAGTCGGAATTGCGATTCAACGGGAAATTCTGCCAGTATTTTTGGCACCATCCCACGCGGACATGATTTATACCAAAACTGTCTGTAAATAATTAGTTTCACTTTTGCGTTTAAATATGTATAATATTGTAAAATTTCGAAATAAACATCTTAATTTACCCTGCGACAGATGCGTGAACTTGAAAATTATCTCCAGAGGTTTTTATTCGGAGCTGAAGATGAAATATTATAACAATATATTATCCCCCTACTTAGTGCCTAGTCGACGGAAACGAGCATTAAACTTTTCAAGAATCGCTTAGCTATCTTGTCCCCTTTTTTGACTTCCATGTGTAAACTTTTTTTTGAACTAAAATGAATCATCCTGTAGACGTCCCACTGCTGGGCAAAAGCCTCTTCTCCATATAGGAGTAGGTTTGCAGCTTAATCCACCACGCTCTTAATTAGGTGAAAAAATAACTAGACAGATGGCTTTACGTGCTCTTCGAGGCACGATGGGGAGACTTACAAGGACATACACCTAGACCAGAAGAAATATTTGCACAAATACATATCTACCCCGAGCGCGAACCGAACCTATGACTGCCGGCGTTGAGGCGACTACTCGCACCACTATACCGTTCGGTTGTAACTTTCTTCTACTGTTATTAATATTTAAAACTTCAAAATAAACAAACGGTTTTTATTTGAAATTATTAAGCTTTTAATTAACAATTTTTTATGTTTAAAAAAATTGTAAACGAGTGTTTAACCGTCAATAAAATTGTTACGAAAAAAAAAAACGCGAAAAAAATCTTTGAATAATCACGAACCTTGTTAATAAAACAAAATTTATTCATAACGATTTGTTTCCTTAGTTCCGTATAAGATAATTAATTATCTCTGTCTATATTTTTGGATAAAATTCCTCTTCTTCTGGTTAGTAGGTATATTTCTGATAATTTATTTAATTAAGATTTAACATATCATCAGCGCTGTTGACGACGTTATTATCATTATATATCATTTAAATAAATTTCGAATACTGATTGACGGACAATTTTAATATTAGGCTCAAAGGTGAACACTAAAAAAAGAAATTTGGAAAAATTGTTCCTTAATGATGTTAAACAAGATTGTACTTTAGGAATTTCATTCATTATGCGTTTTGTGACCGTTCGGGTGTAGTGGTGTGAGTAGTTTCCTCTAAAACGCGCGCCGGCGGTCGCGGGTTCGATTCCTGCTCGGGACAGATATTTTTAGTACAAATATTTGTTTCCGGTCTGGGTGTATGTCCTTGTGGGTGTCCCCGGCGTGCCTCGGAGAGCACGTAAAGCCGTCGGTCCCGGTTGTTATCATAGAGACCTGATAACGATCCTTACCCATGGTAGGGAAATAATCCGACCTGGAGCAGAAAGTAGGGTCACTGCCTACTGCCCCAACGGGCCAGTCAAATTGTCAGCTGTGCCCTTTACAGATTGTTACGATATAACACAGTACAGTAACGATATATCCTAAGATGAGCGCCTTTAATATTTTAACCACCAATGTACATAACGTGAGAACCCTTCTTCATTAGCCCTTTTTTAAAATGTTACAAAATGTATTTTTTTAAATTATTTAATTAAGGTTACATAATACACTCGCCCACTTAAAAGTTTATTTTGGTTTTATTTAGAACGATTATTACTGTACGTTAGCAAACAAATTATTGTTGAGTAACCTTTATGATATTTGTAGCGGAACTGTAACAAGTTATTATGCGTTTTTATTTCAAAGAACAAAAAATAATAGCCGTGAAAACTATTTGTATCAAGAATCGTTCGTTACACTACTCGTATTTAATAGAATAACTTCTGACGTGGTTTGTGTGTAATCAGCCACACCGCGCCAAAATTATTATATAATTACAATTAACAATAAACAGTCCATTTAATTACTCAGTATTAAGGTATTTGTTTCCCGTTAATCTTGTGCTTTTCCTATCATTGACACAACGTTTAAGAGTGACAGCACGAATCTTTTAAGGCAGAAAGTAGGGATGTTCATGTAAAAAAGGTCGTGATATTATTTTAGATCTAATACATCGCATTGTTGTATCGATATTTTCGATATATCGGAAGTAATTTGTTTATATTTAACTATTCTTAGAATATGTACGCGAAAAAAAAGGCCATTGCTTCCATATATCCGACATACATTGGATGGCACATTTCGATGGTAACCTCCGCACACTCCTAGAATAAAGGTCATCCTGCACATATGCCTGCACATATCAATTTGATATATCGAATGAAATATATCGATATATATATCGGATGAAATGTATTTATATTACATATCGATACTAGATGATTCGATACTGTCGGATTGAAGCGATATATCACATGCATATATCGATATTATATGAAATATCGATATATATCGTGCACTCCTAGCAGAAAGTGGAGAAGCATTCGAGAATTGGGCCGTAATAAATTGAATTAGAATATGAAGTTGCTATGCACTGCTAATAATATACTTTCTTTAGAAGATATTTCAACGGATTCTTTTTCTCTATTAATTACACAATAATTCAGAACGTGGTAATGTTATCCGACCGTAACAGTTAGAACATATCTGAGATCTATAAGAACGTCTATAAGGACTAGTTTGCAAAACTGCGACAATATTTTAAAGCATATTTAATCATTGTCGATTCGCTTTGACGCGATGTTCACGAATTATTTTGTAAATATAATAGGAGATTATTTAGAGTTGCATTCAGCGGGGCGATCGGTCACTCTCGAGCTGTACATTAACTTACCAACGAGTCGCTTGTCGACAAATGATCTCCTTTGAAACGTATGATGTGTTAGAGTAACGATTTCATATCCAATGTATTATTATAATATAAAATAACATTTCTCAGAGTGAGAAAATTAAAATGAAAAATTAGAAAGTCGTGTTATGAAACAATTAATTTTTTTAACACAATTATTTCTCATCATCTAATTTCATGCATCGTCTTAGAACTTTGATTTTTATTCATTTTTTTATTTTTTTTTATTTAGTCAACTTAATTATTGTTGGTGAAAAAAAATATTTATTTACCTCTACTTTGTGAACGGTATTTAATTATTCTTTTTTATCTTTGCAGGTAAGTAAGTTTCATCAACAGCATCTGCAATCGCATTGCAAAAGCGCCGAGCAACCGACGAGCGATTGACCGTCACCGTTTTTAACTGTGAGTTGTCGAGAGTTGCACCAAATAGTGACCCTTGATCTAATCGATTGATGATAATTCGTCTTGCAATATTTTTTATTACTTGTAGATGGATGTTATTGTAATAAAGTTTGGAAACGTTATTAAAATCGATGAATGTTCGTCTATAAATAATTTACAATGAGAAGAAATAAAAATCAATTTTAATTATTTTTCTGTTTTGTAAAGAAGTTTTGTAAGCATTTTGTTTTTGTTTTCGTTTCCGCTATTTTTAATTATTATTTTTATATCTAAATTTTTATGTAGTTTTTCAATTACATTATGAAATTCAAATTTCGATACGGTAACAACTAAAATATAAACTAATGGTTTGTTTGGTATAGTTGTGTAGTTCACATTAAAGAAACAAGTTTACTTAATTTATAAGTATTATTTCCTTAATTTATATATATTATTCCTTAATTTATAATTTATGTAATACGATAGAAAGTGTTTATCTCACATTTATATATTGAATGACTAGACTACTCGTAGATACTTTCTTTATAACACGCGATTTCTTTTGACATTTGTATTTATTTGTTTATCTGGAGGCACGGCAGTGCCTCCGTCAAGTCGAGCAAAAAAAAAAGTGGCACGGCCGTACTATCTTTTCTCGAAGCAACTCAGGCCATTTTCGACCCCCTATAACTTCGTTGTGGATAAAACTAGAAGTCTGAATTTTCAATACCCAAGCAGGCATTGTATAAACACGGTATATTTCAAATTTCATTCAATTTGAACCAGTAGTTTAAGAATTATAATTAGTCAAAGTTTCGAATTTTGTCACTCACTGACTGACCGATCATCAAAAGTCTAAGGCACTTCTAGCAGACATAAAAGCTTCAAATTTAGAATACCATTAGTGTTTAGTATATAAACCAAGGAAAAATTCAAATATTTTGCAATTTCGGTCCAGTTTTCTAGATTCACCAACTGCATAAATAACTTTGTAATCCCATATAAATATATAGGATTACAAAGTTACATTTGCAGTGAATGAATCAATGTACCCGTACAAGTATAACATAGTGGAATAATAGGTGTAGATAGGTACCTAGATATAATTATCTTCAAAGGTAACCTGTAAAATGGTCAACGGAATGAAAAAGCAAGAATGGGACATGTCTTATGTAGCTGTACCAAAGTCACGCAAAGTATTAAAGAACACTAATTAATCATAACCGCGACTGGCTGAGGTGATTTGCCCGCTCCACGGCTTCCATGCTTCCCGTACGTACGTTATTTTATTTTATTCAGTTGGCAGCTATATTAAACCTATCCCTCTAATCGGTTTCTACACTGCATTGTAGCAAAACGCTCAATCGCTTGGCGACACGTCTTTGCCGATAGGGTGGTAACTAGCCACTACCAAAGACTCCCACCAAAGCAGATCAGAGAAAGAAAATTTACTCTGCCGGGGATTGAACCCGGGATCTCCCGCTTAATATACAACAGCGCGCACTATTTCGCCAGCGTGATCATCATTTTTGAGTTCATATAATTATGTCATTATTAGAATGCACCTGATTGATTAAGTGAGTCATAACAACAATAACTGTTAATTAATGTATATTAACATTAAATAAATAAAAATAAATATAGAAAATAAGGACTCAAAATAACTTTTGTATTTTAAAGCTATAACTTCTTGATGAGAGTAAATTGTTATACGATGCGCGTGTACTCTGTGACAAAAAACCGACAACATAAAGCTAAGTAGTAGGCGCCGCGCAATTGCGCTAACTTACTTCATTGCGCTGGATCTGTCAACTCACTTTTTACAAGCTTTTATTTTGTTTCACCTGTCTCGATATTTGTCATCAAATCTTGCAAATTAAATTTGATCCAAAATAATAGTAAATCATGTGACAATGCAATATTATGATTACATGGTGCTGATTTGATGGAGGAGCTAGAAGGTAGCCAAAGGAAGGATTTTGGGTCCGTTTGAGTCCTCTAGACGAGTAAGTTTGTCTTTCAATGGTAACCAGGGTCTGGTGATGAAGTTGGAATGTGGTCATAGGAACTCAGTAATGAAACGACGCAACCCCATCGAGTTTTGGCTCGTTTGGTTCGTCTTAACGAATACTTTGTTTTGAAATGGTTACCAGGGTCTGATCTGATAATAGAGCTGGAAGGTGGCTATAGGAACTTCGCAATGAAACGACACAAACTCATCCAGTTCGGGCTCGTTTGGATCGTCTTGATGAGTAGTTTGTCTTTCAATGGTAACCAGGGTCTGGTGATGGAGCTGGAATGTGGTAATAGGAACACCCTAATGAAAACTACGCAACCCTATCGAGTTTCAGCTCGTTTTATTCGACGAGTACTTTGTTTTTAGATGGTTACCAGGGTCTGATCGGATGATGGAGCTGTAAGGTGGCCATAGGAACTTCGCAATGAAACTAAACAACCTCATCGAGTTCGGGCTCGTTTCAATCCTCTTGACCAGTAGTTTATCTTTCAATGGTAACCAGGGTCTGATGATGCAGCTAAAAGGTGGTCAAAGGAAGTCAGTAATGAAACGATGCAACCCCATCGAGTTTCAGCTCGTTTAATTCGGCTTGACAAGTATTTTGTTTCAAGACGATTACCAGGGTCTGATCTGATGATGGAGCTGAGAGGTGGCAATAGGATTTTTGCAATAAAACGACACAACCTCATCGAGTTCGGGCTCGTTTGAATCGTCTTGACGAGTAATTTATCTTCCAATGCTAACCAGGGTCTGATGATGGAGCTGGAAGGTGCTCATAGGAATTATATAATGAAACGACGCAACTACAACGAATTTAGGCTCGTTGATTCGTCTTGATGAGTTCTTAATTTTTAGATGGCTACCGGGGTCTGATCTGTTGATGGAGCTAGAAGGCAGGCAAAAGTACTTTGCAATGAAACGACAAAACATCATCGAGTTCGGGCTCGTTTGGATCATCTTGACGAGTAGTTTGTCTTTCATGGTAACCAGGGTCTGGTGATGGAGCTGAAAGGTGCTCATAGGAACTCTGTAATGAAACGACGCAACCCCATCGAGTTCGGGCTCGATTGAATTGTCTTGAGGAGTAGTTTGTCTTTCAAAGGTAACCAGGGTCTGATGATGGAGCTGGAAGGTGATCATAGGAACTCTGTAATAAAACGTCGCAACCCCATCGAATTTTGGCTCGTTTGATTTGTCTTGACGTGTACTTTGTTTTTAGATAGTTATCAGGGTCTAATCTGATAATGGAGTTGGAACGCAGTCATAAGAACTTCGCAATGAAACGACACAGCCTCATCGAGTTCGGGCTCGTTTGAATCCTCTAGACGAGTAGTTTGTCTTTCAATGGTAACCAGGGTTTGATGATGTAGCTAGAAGGTGGTCATAGGAACTCTGTAATAAAACGACGCACCCCAATCGAGTTTCGGCTCCTTTGATTCGTCTTGACGAGTACTTTGTTTTAGTGGGTTTTCAGGGTCTGTTTACAGATGGCGCGCACCAACCATTAACTCGGCGCATCGTCTTATTATAAGTATAACTTTTTACGTACGTACATAAGTATACATTCACTTTTTTAATTATTTTTTAAAAGTTTATTTTTATGGAAGTTTAGGTGTAAAAAATCGACAGCAATCTGACAACACTGTTTCCGGCTAAACATACTTCATTCATCTCTCTTGTCAAGTATTTCAAGTTGTCAACTTGAGATCACAATATGTATGACATGACAATCAAATTATATATCTGTATCGTATCGGAAAATAAAAAGAGGAAGAATATCTACAAAAATAAGAAAAGCTCATTAGACCTAGCGAAGGCTTTAAGAAAATACGTTGTTGATATTAAAGAAGTAGAAGACACCGGAAAGGAAAATAAGTAGGACTGTCTACAAAAAGAAATGAGATGCCATCAAAAACATAACTTGTAAAAAGAAACCAAGTATCGCAACTCACTTCTTCTTCCGTAAAATGTTGTGAGATCCATGTAATACCAAGTCGGCTAATTTATTCAAA
Source organism: Euphydryas editha (assembly GCA_036937285.1). Lineage (NCBI taxonomy): Eukaryota > Metazoa > Arthropoda > Insecta > Lepidoptera > Nymphalidae > Euphydryas > Euphydryas editha. The sequence continues at coordinate 185,124 of JAUPFZ010000007.1, read as the reverse complement.
CCCTACTTAAGGGTTCTTCTGTTTTAAGTTATTACGTTAGTAGCTAACCTAACAACATCATATAGTGATCATATCAATATTAATAATCTTTGATGTTTTAAATAAATAGATTGACTTGGCAATCGCACTAAACAATCTAATTTAATATAATATTCCTATGTGTTACTTCTTAGATACATTGTTTTCATGCGTAATGAAACATTGGCGATTGAAACATTGCCGAAATATAGGGAACTCAACAAAATTATAAACGCAGTAAGCACCCGTACAAATATAAATTTAAATATGAATAGTGATCGCGTTAGTTTAAAACAATATAATATTTACGAAATTTATCATACAACCTCTACTCAGACAACTTTGTTGAGAATACAATTATATTTTTAAATGATAATGAAAATGAATTCGATGTCATGTTAAATTTCGTGAATATTTACATTTATAATAGACACACGGATTCTATTCCTCAAGTTATATTGTCGGAAAATTTCCATAAAATACTAGTTAATTGGAATAAAATTGTTATTAGGAGTTAGCGATCTAGTTGTTTTGCGATATAAGTTTTTTATATTTTGTGTTATATTTATATTTTTAAATTATAGTTTAGAGAAGGTACAATTGTATGGCAATAATATGAAAAGCAACAACAGTGAGTTCGGTGGTAACGGGTACGTAACGGTGATATTTAGATCGTCGTCTGCGCCGGCGCATCCGATCGCCTACACTTCGTTCTGTGCAATATGTTGTAACCATGTTTATTATGTATATAAAAGTTTATTGCTTCGACGACGTAACAAAACTGAATTACCATTAATGTTTTGTTTACTGTCTAATGTATAAATTTTAATTTTAATTTTCAATTTGTAGTGATTTTATGGGATTTCAATTTACTAGTCAATATAGCGTGTAAAACGACATCGTTAATGGAATATTATATGAAAAATGATGTTTGTAGTTTGGCAACTGAGATATTAGTTTTAATGTTTATTATAAATTATTTCAAATCAAAAACATTACCAATTCATTTTTATATTTCTATTTAGTCCGTGGATGATATGACTAATCTAGGCCTATATGTATACTCTCTAAATATGAATCAGTGAAATTTCACTAATTAAAGTGGCTAACTAATTTTAAGTGACTTTTCACTTGTGACATCGTAGCACGCAGAATTAGTGACTATTCAGTGTATGAATATGTGAATATCAGAGTCCACTGATTTGATTATTGATTGTATTAGTGAGTATTCACTAACTTGTTATTAAATTTCACTGATACGAGTGAATACAGCTTCACTAACGTAATTAATAAAAATTCCACTGATTCATGTTTAGAGAGTAAGACATGAAAATCGGTTGAAAAAGTTGTGGTGAAAAAAAGAACCGTACTATTTTCTTAAGGGTCAGTTGTATGAACAGAGCGCACACTTGTTCAGGGTATGAGTCACTAACGATCAGTAACAATCCCTCGATCGCGTGCGGTCGCCCGACTTTACTGCGGTCGGTTTTGGTACTCCGCAGAGCCTTATGTAACCGTTACGTGGCTATTACGATAACTGCCATTAGGTACAAGAGCCTTAAGTTTTTGAGAAAGTTCAATAATATTCGTACGGTAATTCAACGTCCATTGTACATGGAAAGTTTCTTTTTGTGTCAGGTTTCTTATTGAAATTAAAGCATGTTTGAGATATTATTAGGGATTTAGGTTGCTCTCTGACACACTGTGCGCACATGGATAAACATAATAAAACCAATCAATACATTAGCACATTTATTTTCAATAAAAATAATACTTATATTGTGATTAAGACTTTTAATTAAGTTTTATATCGTGACGCGGCAAGGGACTGACTGCAAACGGCCACAATATTGCCAAGTACCATCTGGTGCCAAAGACATCGATAAAGTTCTTCTTCGTACTATGCCAAGAAACCCTACAACTACTCTTGTACTCTCGAGCCGTCACTCCTCTCAAAACGTTTCTCATGTGAAACCAAAATAGTCCTCCCGACCATATAACAAGCCCCATGTTCAGGAACAAAAACAGCACATACAAATCTCTCATACCCAGTGGTTCTGGTATCACGTAACGGAGCAGAGGGTTAATGACTCTGTAAGCGGATAAGTATAGGTCGTAGTCGTCGAATTTCGTCAAAACGTAGTAGTAATTATAGTAGGTAGAATAAACCAATGATATGAACACGTATCCGAGGTAGAGGACGTAGTACCGTTGATTTTGTAATCCAATGCAGCGCGATAGGAAGAAGCAGTGATGGTCACGTCTTAGTACGCAAGTATCGCACGTCGCACAATGCCAGGCTGTCGCTGGTCGGTTAATCTTGCAGAGTTCGCAGTAATGTTCAGATATGACTGACTCTTTCAGATTTGTCTGAGTAAAGATACACAGCATCATATTTCCAACAATATTTGTGAAGCAAAATGTCGAACAAATTACGTGTAATAAATGTTTGATTTCCCCCAAATGGTACGTCTTCACGACGATAGGACGTACGACTGACATCTCAAATATAAAGAAACAGGGAGTTATCACGAGCACGAGTAAATAGCAAAAGGTTTTCTCGACGTACCTCCCATACCTTCTCAGTCGAAGTGACTTCAACATCACCTTACTATCAATATTATAACTTATTCAATTTTAAAACGCTTAGCAGCATGAGTTGGTCTTGAAATTATTGTGAAGACGGCAACAATGTTATGACAAGGTAGACAAGTGTGACATTTTATTTATTTTTAATGGTCGTTGCGTCGTCTGTGATGCTTGTATTTGAGTATTTATATAGATTATATAATTTATCATACTTAGCTTTCACTTTGATTATTCTGTCACCGTCATCAATACACACATCAGACACTTGAATGATGTGACACTTAAAATCTATTGATGGCTTGCTTTGAAAGTGAAAATTTAGCAGCAGCTGTTGACAAATATCTAGTGACCACGGATTGGCGCAGTGCAACTGGTTGTTGCGCTAGCTGATAGACTCCATACCCACAAATATAGGATTTCATCCAACTGAGTGAGGGCTGTTGAGTGTTAAGCGTTTGTTTATTAATTACTCAGACTTTGGAAGTTTTGATCTTGATCGATAAACGCTGAAGCTAATGATTACAGATTTTTCGTTCTCCGTTAGAAAGCCACATTATATGCTGCTAATTGTAGCGGAACTGTATTTAAAAGTCGACGCGGTCGACACTGAGTGTCAGTCGACACACCTGACTCTTGAATCTAGAGTCATGACTATTACCTATTTATATCCATTAATGATAATATAAAACACTTCTCGCTATAAGCGCTTATCGAGCTGCGAGCTGATTTATCGCCGGTTTAACGTAACGGTATCGGCGTCACGATGTTGGCATTTGGTCGCCTGTCGCCGGTCGCCGCCGCTCTGCCACCAGCTCACCGTAATGGATGGAGTTTCCACATTTGTCGGATCGAGTAACGTCGTATTATACGTGCTTCTTGTTAAGATTTTAATGCAGATATATAATCGATATGCAGTTTCTGAAAGGCGTTGCGTATACTTAAATATGATATACTATTTAATGAGCTTCCAAAAAAAGTTTATTTTCTCTCTATATATACCTATACCCCAGATATAGTATGTAATTTGCTTTCGAAGGTTGTGTTATATATTTTTAAGTTTCTTTTTTTTTCTAAGTATTAATTAATTAAAATAAAAAAAAAATGCTTGTAATGAGGTGATATTGCGTCTCATAAATCATTATCGTAGGTTAATAGTCGGCAGTCGCAATGTTCACCGAACCAAATATAATTGCTATGGTCTTGCTTAATTAATTAGTAGCGTCTTTTAGGATTCTTTACCCAAAAGATCTCGACGTTCCCTATTACTTGGATTGTACAGTGCTTCTTATAGAACCATTGATAAGTCTCGTATTATCGTTCTATAAATATGCTTAAAAACCACGAGAGTCAAAATTTAAAAACGTTAATGTTGCAGTTCGTTCGTCTGAAATGAGACTATAATTTTTGATTATTTATTTAGATAAACAGTTATAATTTATGCCAGGGGGGTGCAAACTATATGAATTAAATAAAACTAGAAACTAAAGTAAAAATAACGTACTATGTGGCACATTTGGTCGATCGTTGTCGTCGTCTCGTCGTCAACTCGCACTTGGCTTTTATTTCATACATAATCATAACAGTCCAGTGTAAACAAATAAAATTAAAGAAAACTCGAGTCTAAAATATTGTTACATAACCTGCGAAATATAATTTCTCTTTTATATGATTCTTGAACTATTAACCAACATACATCGACATATTTACCGCATTACACATTTACATTATATACCATTGGTTTTCGAATTATAACCGATTAGATGTGAATTTATTATTATGGATTACTTTTGTTGTTACGGATTCCGCGGGAACCAGACATATTTCCAGGATGAAGAGTATCCTTGTGCTTTTCCCGACTATAACCTATCTCTGCGCCAGACTTCACTCAGATCCGTTCGACGGTTCTGTCGTGATTGAATAACGAACATCCATCCAAACTATCGTATTTATATTGAAAATTGAGTGTGAACCATAAATTTAAAATGTATTACAATAGTTGTACGGAGTAAGATTTACGTCCATATTTAACGCATTATACATTAACATTATGAACCATTAGTATACAAATTATAACCGATATGAGAACCAGTCACTTTCCTCTCATTGTTCTTTAAAACCGTCGTCGAGATCGTTTCGACGATGAGGCGTGAAATGATCGCAACTCCGCGAGAGGCCATTCGACGGCCTCGCGCGGATTACGTTCTGAAGTCATTATCATTAAATAATGATAGGTATTCCGAGACTATCACATTTGTAATAGAGCTCGATACTTTAATGCAAGTTAAATGTAATTTAGACTTTAATGTGTATGTTTAATGTAATATTTAACATTCCATAATAATTATGTTAAAATAGAGATAAAACATTTTAAAGATTTCTTGTATGATATGGGAACCATTTTTGATTTTATACCTTTAATTATTTCGTTTTCTAACGGCCACAGTAATATATCGCACAGTGAGAACGAAAATGACCGAAATCTTATATTGCGGAATGGAATTTTTTATTGAGTATTTTGTAAACTTATAAATATTTTTATTCAACAGAATACGAACAAAATTTGCATTTTGTGTGAGGTTTGTCCTTATTATTACAGTAAGTGTCCGCATATTACGGTTCCAAAGATATAACACATATACTCTTAACATATGGATTACAATATTATTTACAAAATTATTGAATTATCAAATACCTATATTCCGTTATGAGGTTTGATGAAGAATTTATTTTGTATTTTAAGATTTTTTTTTTCAATGTTATTTCGAGCACACAACTAGTTGATGCATCATCATCATATCGGCCATTGGATGTCCATTGCTGAATGTAGGCCTTCCCCATCGACTTCTAGAGCGACAGGTTCAAAGCAGCTTCCATCTAACGGTTTCCGGCAACTCCCTTCAAGTCGTCTGTCCATCTCGCTGACGGCCGTCCGACGCTGCGCTTGCCGGTACGTGGTCTCCACTCGAGAATATATGATACATGACAACTCTCAATTAATAACAAAAATTACAACTTAGGATATTATAAAAAAACACAAAAGGATAAATAATACGTAGATAACTTTTTATAGACAAAAACAAAACAATTAGAAAACTCGGCAGTCGTGGTCAGCGGTCTACGTTCTTACGCTCATAAGTAACATAACGCGCCGTATTCAGTACAGATTTCACCTTTTAAAGCATCTCAAGTAAAGGCTTCTCATCTCAAGGAAAGAGTATAGCTCGTGACTTTCCCCGCGACTTCGTCTGCGTTGTTAATTATAAGAACAATGTATTTTGTGCAGAGGAAAAAAGAGATTATAAAACACGGAGTGATTTCATATTACAAGAAGAACTCGTAACATTATTATAGATAATGGCCAAAACTGTCGTATAAAATTTAGAAAAGTTTATTGAAATATATCCAGTAGTTAACACGTGATGCATGTACAACGACATACCTCCATCATTTTGATTGTGTAGAGAAGGAGCAGGCATGCGGATGTTTAGGTTAACATTATATTGTATGAAGAACACAGTCTCCGTCGCGACTGCAGGCCGTATACGTCGTTTGTATTTAGAAAGTTGAAACAGTTAAGAAATATTATGAGATTATAAGGTGAAGTCGATTATAATTATGACGTTCTGTTTTTACGTATACGACCGTTCTGGTGTAGTGGTGCAAGTAGTCGCCTCAACGCCGGCGGTAGTGAGTTCGATTCCCGGTCGGGGCAGATATTTGTATTTGTACAAATGTTTGTTTACGGTTTGGGTGTGTATCCTTACTAATAGCCGCGGAGAGCACGTAAAGCCGGCGGTCCCGGTTGTTATCATAGACATCTGATAACGATCGGTACTCATGGTATGGTATGGTATGGTGGTAGCGAAATTATCTGCCAACCGCTGCAGTGGAGCAGCGGGGTGGATTAAGCTCCAATCTTTCTCCTGTATGGAGGAGAGACCTTTTCCTAGCAGTGGGACGTTAACGGGCTGATTTAGTTCAGTTCAGTTTTGTTTTAATATATACTTAAATGATATTTTGTTTCTTAGATAATGCTGAAACATTGATCTATATAAAAATAATTTAACGATATATTCGACTTTTAAAATATAATTTTTAATAAAGATATAATAAACATAGAACGTGTCACGATTGTTATTTTTGTTAATCACCACTGATTGTGAGACGCTGAATGTGCAATCGGAGAAATATTCACTGTCGGGAGCACGTGCGCACGCGCAGTATTGCACTTGCTATAATGATATGATAAACTAACAAAACAATAATGAAAATGCCGTATAATACACTAAATTGTTCGGGCATCACGCAATTAGAACTTCAAGAAATTAGTAGAGATTCTCAGAATTGTATTACTTTAATTCTGGTTTATTCTTAATCTTGATATCCCGTCTCAAAGTGAACTTATTCATGTTATAATACAAGTATTGACTGTCCCGTTAGCGCAGTTGGCAGTGACCCTGCTTTCCATTCCAGGGCTGTATACGATATGTAGACGAGCGTATGTTTATTGTAAAAAATAAGTAGGTACCGATTTCCCAATTTGTTAGGTAAAGTCACGGATAAAAGTAGTTTAATAATAGAAAATAATCACATGCTATTTATGCAACGGAAACTGATATATCCTGTAAATACGTTACTAAGGATGCGCGGTGTCTACAGAACGGCGCCAATTTAACTATTATATATTCTTATGTACAATTATTCACCTAATGTTGTATTTAACATTGAAATGTCAAAGGAAGTTATTAAATAACGTGTAATGAAACAGCGCCGTTTTGGATAAAGAATTATGTCACAAATGACATTGTGCATTTGTCGATGACGCAACGTCGAGTAGCACAGGGAACAAGACACTTACAATAATTATGAACAGCTCATACTTAATGGCTCCTAGTAGGACGAGTACCCTGCGGACACACACACACACAAACGTCCAGACCACGACAGATATCTGTGTGTCCAATACAAATATTTGTCAAACTTACAACAATCAGGTTACATCGAGACGATTTCATGTTAAATGTGATTGTTTTTATACTGTAATGTAAGATTGTAAATGTATCACTGCTGGGTATAACATGACGAATTGATACTCGTATTAAATCCTCTACAAGTGCATCTCCCTTGTGGATTCTTCTCAGCAGAATCTACATTCCGATTCGGTGGTAGCTTCATACTAACAATAATTAATGAATTAATTAAGAATATTCTATATGTATACTTTGTACAATGGATAGTTAGTACTTTGTATAAGAAATAGTTCAAAAAGGTTTCGAAGCTTACTTGAAAAATACACACGTACACATGTATATACATACATACACACACACACGCATAGTTTCCTGCTGTCATCCCGTTCATGACACATGTTTCTATATGCCAAAGATGTCGTTGTCGATTGTCGTGCGGTGGACATTTGTGTTATTGTTATGTGTGTCTGGACCCTCGACACAGATTTCATCCTGCTAAGGGCCGATGATTCGACGTCAGATATCATTCGATGTGGTCGAGGGAGTAAGTTATTTATATCCCTGCGGAAATGAAAACGGAAACTAGACTGAAGGGAAGTTGTAAGTTGATCCGACGCATGCGTTACGATTGTGTAACGCACTGCTCACGCACTTTGTGTTCAGCACTTTCAACCGTCGCTCAAACGTGCAGATACACTTGTATTTACGACTAAAACAAACGGAAAATTCAGTTGCGTAAACTACGAGTTTATTTGGTATATCCTGCAAAAAAAGTTTCTTGTTAAAAAAATTAATTGTATTAATTATTAAATACTAATTTTCGTTTATTTTAGGTGCAAAAATTACCAGCCAGTAATTTTATGTATACATATATGCAAATTCAATTATTGGTGTTTCCTTTTTTTTATATTTTCAAATAATGTTGTTTAGTTTATATAATAACTGGTTTCTTGTGTATTTTAACACATTGTAATCATTAATCGGTAAACATTTATCACGATTATTGTTTAATATAACCTTTTACAATATCGCTTAAATTACTTACAGTATTTACGTTCGCACTTTATGAGAATTTTTAAACGTATGTGTCTATCATGACACGGGTGATCTCAGATCATCTAAGTGGGGACTCAAATAAACGGAACAGTGACCATAAAAGTCAACAAAATAGCAAACTCAATGCGAGTGTAATCGTGCGAGACGTCTAGTCTAAATCCATTGATTAAATTTGTTAGAAATCTCGAAATAAGCTGTTTCATTACGGGCACATTCACAGATTGGTCAATAAAATTGTATAAGGGCAAAGCGGTGCGTTGTAAAGGTCCGACTGCTCTCTGTTTCGCAAGTCCGCGCCCGTCCCTGCGCGTCCGCAACTCTACGTGACTCTATGTCGGACTCATCACAGTTTGCAACATTAGAGATTAATATTGATAAACTACATGGAAGTAATGTTCATGTCTTGTAAACTAAATATGGATTCTTAAGATAATTCAAAGGAAAAGTGCTTTAACGAAGTCTTCTTTAAGATTATTTTCACTAGACTGTGTAAAAGCACATATTTAAGTATGTATTTGTGTATGTATGTATGCGCATGTATGTATGTATGTATATGAGTATGTATTTACGTATTTATAAAATTTACTAATCGAAAACCTTGGAAAATAGACTTTATGCTCCGTTTCCACCTTTCCAATTTTCATTTAATCCATCCATAAGGTTGCCCGTAAGAGATCACTCTCAGTGATAAGGCCGCCCTTGCACCATTTTTTTATTATTATTTTGTATTTCATTATTTTGTTTATACTTTTATGTGAGTGCAATAAAGTGTTTATCTATCTATCTAAACTGTGTACTCGTGACCGTAGCGATATCGGGATAGAAAGATTGCGAACCTAGAATGACCAACGACAAATTTGGTAAATATGCCATTTTAAATCTTAATAATAGTATTCGTGAACATTCAAGAAAATTTGAAAAATGGATATTTTATTAATCAAGAGTCTTGTCAATACTATGAATTTATTTTCAATTTGAATCATTGTGCTTCACTTAAAAAAATTACTAGTTACTACATAATTTATATTATATTTACAAGTGAGAATTTACTTTTATGTTAATTAGCTTCGATGTCCGTATTCACAATTAACAATAATGGGATATGAAACATTATGAACAGTCTGTAGTTTTTTGGTTTCCGTACAAAAAGGTGCCGACAAAACCCTAGACTAAAACGCCGCTATCCGTACGCTTATTCATTCTTTTACAACATTTTATATAATTGTAACTGTAAAATATAGATATTTGAAATTTTCATAGATCGCCCTGACGACCGCATCTTTTAGTATAAAAATTAAATGAAGAAGTGAATCCAAACTGAAGACAAAAGTTTTATATGAACTCTTATCCATTCTTTACTTTATTAGGAAATGTTACATTTTTATAACAATATTTTGAACGACTTTGTCACAAAAATTATATTAACAACTATCGCTTTACGCAATCGACTTTCTTTGAACTCTTCTGCCATTTAAAACTTGTAACCATCGGATGACAGATCTACGAGATTAGTCACAGCGGCTTTGCTATAATTATAGTACCTAATTAACGAATTAAATAATAAAATTAAGATACTGTAATAAATCCACTGTCTATTAGGTAACTAGAGATTGAATAACGCGCGGTTTCTCCGCGGGTCGCCGGAAATACGTATATCCGTTAAAACTAGTTTATTTGATTAAACTGAACCTGCGTACTAAGGCTGCAGCCGTTAGCATGCAGGTTCTTACAATTTTATTAAGTTTACACGTAAAATCACCTTTTTATTTTAATAATATAATAAATATCTACAATTTAGTAATAACTTGAAATACGAAGCAGTGGCAAAATGTCATAAACCGATAGATGTTTATTATAATCACGGCAGGTATTTATAATGTGAATAATGTTTGTACCAATGCATCAGAATCCTTTAAATTACATCGATTTTATGCCTTATCGTTAACAGATTAGAGTATATTAACAACGATACACAAGGAAGCGCGGGAGTGGCGTCGATGTGATCGTCCGAGACGAATCGATTCTCTTTATCGTTACAATATCGATGCAATATCAGCGTTGTATCGGTCCCACGACCCGCCTTCCTGGTGTATTGCATCTTTTATATCTAATTTGCGTAACGTAATGAATAGATAGTAGAATAGATGCGATTAAAATTAACTACGGCTGCCAGTTTGTGAGGCTTTGTTACCGCATGGTTAAAATTATTTGATAATACGTTTCTTAACGTATCTAAAACTGTGCACACTAGCACATAATGTAAGTTTTAGTTTCATCATCATCATCGTCATCATCACCATACTACCCATTGGATTGAGAAACAACAACACAAACCTTTCATGTAACTAACGTCCCAACAAGCAAAGTAATCCTATAAAGAAAGACTATAAGTCTATCACTACTAATAAGTATCATATAAAGGCATTGTGTAGACTCTTTAATTTATAACAGCATTTGTCAAGCTTTAACATACTCAAGTGCATTAACTTTTATATGTCGGTCTTGTAATTCGCTACAAGACTGAGCCATGAAACATTTATTAGACACTTTTACTTGTAACACTATTTCACAAGCGTAGATTTCCTCAAAAGCAGTTGCTTTTATATTTTAGCCTTATAGTTAACTACAAGATTATCTTGTAGGACACTATTAAGAATAAGTCTCCTATAATTGTTTGCAGTGAAATTAAATAGTCCTGGATAATAGTTTGATCCTATAGTAGCATTTTGTAAGGGAACAAGATATTTATAACATACTTAACTGAGATCACTATAAGTTTGTGCTGTTATAGTCTTGCTCAGGACTCTTTTAAATCTAATAGCACTTAATAAGACAGCTATAAGATAAAAAAGCTTATAATCTACTAGATCAAACACTTTATTAGTAAACGTCAGTTATTTTGTTGAAATTCAGTTGGTCCCCTTCGTCTTGTGAAAATAATGCTTAACATGAATTTAAGCAATTGGAAACGATTTAAAAGGGTGAAAAACCACTGAATATTTTGTCAAAAAACAGTCGACATTCATATCGAAATACAATATATCGGAATATACATCGAAATACAACCATCTTGTAATTTAATTCCAATAAAAACTCAATTCAGACAATTAGGCAGATTTCAAAGGAACCTTAATTTATTTTAAAATGGAGGTGAGTTATCTAGACTCAAACTGATACAAGTACTAATTTACCTACAATGGTTCTACAAAGTACTTAATGCAGAGCAATTTTAAATATGGCGAATATGTACTCATATGAATTTATGAAATATTTTTTTAACAACAATATATTAAGTGCTATTTTGCGGGGCGCATTGTGAAACTTACAAAATTGCGGTATACATATACAGTAAAAATTACTTCCCCACGAGTTCATACACTATATTAACGATATATGTATTACTAGTAATGTTCTACAATAATAATATTAGTAATGGAAAATGTACTTAAGTTTTTATCAAATATTTAATAAAATACTCCCGAAACCACCAGCCGAGACAACAACAAAGAAAACTTCTAATAAAACATACTTATAACTAATAGCTAAGTACATTACTAGTGCATTATAAACAAGATTGGTTTAGTAACATACGTATATCAGTTACTAACAAGAGCGTTTCTACTTGTAATTGTGTAGCCTCAGATCATTATAGAAGCTATTGTGCTTCTTCAAGTATTTTACAGGGCTTAGTAACATTTTGTAAGCTAATTAAAAGATAGTTACAGAAATAAACGCTCCTATAACTGCGCCCAAATCCAGCTTTTAAGCATGCTATAAGTTTCTTATAAGTGAAAATAAAATTAGGCTTGAGATCGTTTTAAGTACTGATTTTGCTAGTTGGGATGCTTCCTGTGAGTTATTTCACTTTTGTAATGTTTATCACTTCTTTACAATTAGTTCAAATGACCGAATGAATGAAATATAACAAAATTAAAGAAAGCCATTTCTTAAAGTATGAGTTTTTATGTATTTTGCTTAAATTTTTTAATTTATTTGAAATTTGCGTAGGCGAAGTCTTTATCGATATTTTTCGTTAATACCTCAAAAAAGATATACATAATTATATACACAAAGTATATATTTATGTACTATATCTGTAGACATCTTCTATTTACTTATTACGGTATAATTTTGTTCAGTAAAGAAATGTTAACATGGCTTGAAATTATATATCAAAATTATCTGTAAATAGATAAAGATGATGCAATTTACTGTAAATTATATAGAAGATTCTTGTCGGATCTGGGTGCGGCGAGCCCTAACTACTTCGCACTACGATAAAGGTCAGTCCGACGTATTGTCAAGTTGAAACTGAATTTATAGGGGATGTAGTTTGATCGAATCGCAACATTGGAAAAATGCGATATTTTACTTAGTGTGTGTGGCGAAATTGAGGAGGCGTAGGAAGGAGTAGTCCTTGGCGTAGTGGTCACAGTAGCAGGCTGATGCGCTAACGGTTGCAGGTTCGATTCTCAGACATGACAAAAATTTGTATATATACAGGAATATTACAAATGGTGATTGTTGTGGTTGGGACGTTTGTGCTTGTTTGTTTCCGGACACACGACACGTGATTCACATACTACTGGACGACGTCGATTGTGAGGCGTTAGTTTATTTGTTACGAATTATTACAAGTAATTATTTATTCTTATCTTTATTGTCGTCGCTTGTAAAGCTTATAAATTAACACATAATGCAGATCAGTAGATCGGTGGCAGTCATTCGAATAACTACTATGCAATTGTGAAATTGTTTCTCTTGAATGTGTCGCCGCTCGGTGAGTGCTCTTTCTCTCGTTAATGCGAAGGATTTCAAGTTATGTTTGAATCTTAAGTTGTCTCACACTGATTGGTACGTAGACATATGACGGCCGGTTCTCGTCATTTATTAATGAATTATATTTTTTTACGATGATTATTGTAACTGATTTATCGGTTCCGATAAATCAGAGATTTTAGATTACAAATAAATGGATTACGTCGTGCAGAATGTTACAAGCACTTTCAAGTACAATAATGATAAACTAATTTAGTCAATTACATTATGGGAGAAGTCTAAGGAAAGATGCGTGCTTTATAATAGCCAGTGAGGTCTATAGTACTATAGATTCGGACCAGATCGAAGAGATTGTAAGTGTGTGAATTACCTCTACTTATCCATCAAAATGTGCTCTATGGTCTTGTCCAATTTGTACTAATAATCGAATAGTTGAGTGATACGATCTTAATAATTTGTTTTGCAATAAGAGAATGTGCCAGCCGGTTCTTATCGAACTCACTTCGCTCTAACCGCTAACGGTATCGCGCTGAGCTCGTTCGAACCGGGTACGGTCTATTGATTACTAATAATATTTAGTCGTGGTTTTCATCGTTTTGTATTATAATATAACTGATAAGTTATAGTTCTAAGTCAAGATTTACACATCTTGAAATTGAATGAATTTGTAGAGTAAATTTCTATGAGGTTGTATTTTTAAATTATTAATGTATATTCCATGACGGAAACAAGAGGCAAACTAGTCTTAAGACATGAATTGTTTAATAATTTATTTCTTATCTTATTATGTAAATATCGTCGAATTCTTACGTTACTGAATAATTTATAATATTTTATACGTGTTTTTAGTTCTAAGCGTTTGTAATATTTACATAACATTGTTTGTAACATAAGTTTAATATATCTAAAAATTCTCGATATCGAATTTTCGTTTCCATTTTTTAAAAGACATCAAGTTTTAAAAAGCTTTTCATAGAAATAATACAAAATATCCAGTGATATTTTTAAATGTAACTAACTATATCGCTACTCGTAACACAATAAATAAAACTTTAATTAAAATATGTTTGCGGCTATATCGAAATGTTATGTTTATGTCGAAATGAATACAGTTGTCGTTTTGAAAGTAGCCGTTCATTTGGACGACTAGCCTTTTCATCGACATTTCAAGCTTAATGTCAATTAGACGAGTGATTGAACACAGAGTATACAATAATTACTGCAGAAATTTTTAGATGTCAATTATAGGTATCAAATAAACATTAGTTAACCATCATATTAATTCATAACTATTAAAAAAACATCTCTTGATTCGTTGTAGGAGAAACACACTTAAAATTACGATAAACTTAAAGGAATTGTTCAATGTTTTAAATGTTATAATGAGTCAATTACAAAACACGACGTTTATAGATTTATGATAGAGCTAGCTATCACATTAAAAGTCTATTTGAATCAAGTGGCTGCAACTGGAATTATCTTTATTCGAAAGTCGTCGAACGCATAGATTGAAATATTACACAAATTGGCTTTTTAATTAAACTGGAATTATCACAAAACAATCTCATTATATAATGGACTTTCCCCGATTTACACATATACTAATATACATCTCGCACACGCGCGTCGCTTGATGTAATTTATTAATTAATTCTTATTCCTGTTTAATGTAATATGTTGTCTAATCTAGATTAAATGTCGAAATTAAATATTTTATATGTCTTACTGTTTGACTAGATATTGTGGCCAGGTTTTACACGCCTGTACGTTTTCTGTTCCGTGTTTATATGTCGTTGCGTGATGCTGTGTATCATAGACATGTAAACTTGTCCAGGAGATATTGTGTGCCTTTTAAATAAATAAATTATAATAAAAACACCTCTCAATATACGGCCCTCAATAGGATTCATTCTGTGTCAGGGGTTCGGAAATAAACACAGCACAATAACAACAAGCACCTGTGTGGCTTGTACAAATATTATTCACGAACGGGGATCGAACTCGCGACAGCTAGCCGAGCAGCCAGTCTCGTGACTACTGCGCCAAATATTTAGTTGTCAAATAATAAAATTACATGTACGATTAAGTTGCGGATATATCTCTTAGACGAGAGGAGAGATCTCCGCCCCGGGCTACAGGTGACATTACATACATAGACATTTCAAATTTCTACAATAATATAACATTATACGTGACACAGCGTTACGTAAGAAATATAATATTATAAAAGCGGGGGTCAAAAGGTGGCGAAAATTAGATCTGAGCTAAACGCAGCCTCTTACATAACGAACTAAAGGTTATCAAAAGGCTCGTTCTGTAATAACTGAGACGTGCAAATGTTTCGAAATAATTGCATTAACTTTACCTTTACGATTTAAGTGTTCCCGATCTCCATCGAGGTGTAGAACACTAGGACTTTATCAGAAAAATATTGCAAATGATAAATAATAAACGGTTAGTAAAAGTGAATAATGTCAAGTGAACCGATTAAATAGGTTATAAAGTTATAATGGCACACCTTTATATTTAAATCAAAAATTCTACCTCAAATTGAAATATTTTTATTTTAATGCCTACATAAATTACATGATTCCGTGTATACAATTAGGAGCTGGTATTCGCCATTTCAATTAATTATCCTATCAGTCGATAGATTTATAACCACACATAAATACTAAAACATTAGTTTCTACTTTAATAAAAATGTCGCTTTGATTATATAAAAAATACTGGTTAAATGTCTACATAATTAACTAACGCACATATTATGTAGCTGTGCCGAAAGAGGCTGTAAGAACTACCCGTTCGAAATACTCGCACATCTACAAGGCAAATCTTAATAAATATTTATAGAGTCACACGGAATTCACACAAAACCTCGCTTCGCTTACAGATTAGCAATTAAAACATCAGTCGTTTTTAATCGCACTTGAGTCTACTCGAGACATTGATTCTTCGCTTAAAATAAACTGAATTCGTATATTATATTCTTTACTATTTTATATTTTCGTTATAACTAGTAACACCAACACAACTACTGCACTGACCACCGCCACCGGCACATGTAAAAATATTTGTATAATGTAATTGTGTAAGAAAAAGGATTTTAGAAAATTTATTTTTATAAGGAAAATGAAAGTAATGAAGTAATGGAAGATGTGAGTATTGGAAGATTCTAGTATCTCGTATAGTTTTTGTTGCTGATGGAGATACATTTTGAGTTTGAGTGAAACAATAAAAAATATAAATTTAAAAAATTTATGTCAATAAGTATTAATTACATAATAATTTTAATTTTTATCGTTGTAAGCGATGCTTTCTACATTTTGTGAGTTTAATAAAAAGTAAACAAAATGTAAGAACCTCAACCGCTATGGTAATGATATCATGCGCTACATGCGCTATCCGTAATCAAATATTGCGACTTAAATATAACACACATCCCGGTTAATGATTTAACTGAAATTTTGTATACATAATTATGAGGTGATAATGTAATATTATCATTACTTGGATCTGATCTGATGAAGGAGAGGAAGCTACACATGGGGCATGTGTAATAAATAACGCGACCCAATCGAGATTGGGCCCATTAAATTAGTAATTAACTAACAAGTCATCGTCATCATCATCTTATCAGCCGTTAGATGTCCACTGTTGAACTTAGGCCTCCCCCATCGACATCCAGAGTGATCGGTTCGAAGCAGCCTCCATCCAACGACTTCCGGCGACTTTCCTCAAGTCGTCTATCCATTTCGAGGACGGCCGTCCGACGCTGCGCTTGCCGGGACGTTTTGTTGTCCGGAAGAGATCGTTCTTCTAACGATTAGACCACCTTTGTACACCTTTCTTTGCTTATTACAATTAGTGTTCTTTTCTTAATGGTGTGCAACAAGGACTATTAAGTAAAGTCGTATTTCAAATAATGTTCATATTAATAAACAAATTAAAACCACAGTCACAGCAAAATAATTAAAATTAATTTTATTCTAAATATACGTGAGCCGTTTTATAATTTTTAACCTTTAAACTATCGAAAACTCGTTTCTAACTCTATGATTAGTGCACAAAGATTCAATATATGGAGTGGAGTTTCAAGGTTTTAAAATATGTAATTATGATATCATAAGCCATCCCATATGGGATGACTTTGACAGGACAAGAGACTTCATTATCGTTTAAAGGCTAAAAATTACAAAGAAGTAAAAATGACTTATTTTCAATCGAAATAAAATTATTATCATATTAATATTCGATAAAGTTATAACGTTTGATAATAATGTAATAAGGCCGCGCGCTCCCACGCGTGGGTAACGCGTCGGTAAGCACTTCTCTTTAGTTTCTATTTTATTGTTCCGTATTTTCATTTGCAGCTTTTGTTTTTGTATGAGGACAATAGAATGCTTGACTACCATTTCTAATATGTACACGAATCGCCTCGTGTCTTAGGAGCGATAATTATCACGTAAATATTTTTATGTAATAAAATTAATTGATGAGAACATACACTCTTATGTCTCTTCGTTTCATTGTTTTAATATCAATAAGTTTTAGTTTAAATTATTTTAAATACACTATTATTATCAAAAGCCTCCTTGCGTTCCTGTAATTTGTTATTGTTAAAAATTTTAAATTTCATTTCATCCTTAGCTTAAACTTGGCAGTTTGCTTGTAATGTATTTGCCGGAGCTGTTATCTCATGCCGTCCATCATATTATTTATTTTTCACCCTCTGTTTCCTTCATAAAAACTTTACAATGGTAATGTCGATATAAATAATAAACAAAGGGCCTTATCGGCCGAATCTGCGTTCTGTAATGCATTAATAAAATAATTAACCGTATAAAAAAGGCGGAACATTTCGATTGTTTGAGCTTACTCGCCAACTATCGTCTTCCTCCACAATATCTACCGTAAGTGCGCAAAGTGATTTTTTTTGTTTATAATTATTTATTAAGGTCTTAAAAAATAATTAAATATTATAGCTTTTATAATGCAAGGTTTCTACATGCGTACTGTTTTATTTTATTTTCAATTAACT
The DNA here is from genome assembly GCA_036937285.1 of Euphydryas editha. Lineage (NCBI taxonomy): Eukaryota > Metazoa > Arthropoda > Insecta > Lepidoptera > Nymphalidae > Euphydryas > Euphydryas editha. Next base: position 166,671 of record JAUPFZ010000007.1, on the reverse strand, counting down.
TCTGTTTTGATTTATAATGGGATGTTTCTTTCACTTCAAATGTTTGAAGTAATTAAGTATTCGGTTCACGTGTTATGTTTGTAGAGATGTTTAATTTTTGTAAGCTTTACCAACATAAATGACAACAGTAATACAATGAATTTTTACATAATAAATTTAATAGAGTATAATTATATATATTTTTAGAGGTAATCACAACATGCATTAATTGTTTAATAAATAAAGAATGATAAGAAAATAAAAAACTGAATTAAATTATTTTATAAACAAATTAATATACATTTATAAGTTTCAAATATAATATGTTATATTATTAAATAATTATATTTGAAAACAAATATAATTATTTAATAATATAACATTTAAATATAGTTATATGTATATATACATGTATGTTATAAGACGAGCGCAGTCGAATCAGTCGCTTCTCCTGTGCCATCAGTCAGAGTGTGATTTCATAAAGACTAAAACCTTCATCAACAAGCAATGTCTATCGCCACAGGAATTTTCATCGCCTTATTATACATATACCGCGATGTCAGGCTTTCTACTGTCCATACATGTTGTTATTTTACTTATATTAATTATTATGTGTTACAGAGCGCTTGCTCAGCGAGTAACAGATCGGTACTCGTTCGAGCGGCGACTCGGAACAATAACATTACTTAGAAAGTCGTCGTCCTTGCGAGTAAAAGCAAGTGAAAGTGGCCGAAGAAATAACGACCACGTCATATTGAGGCATTTTTTACTGTAACCCAAATACAACCTTTAATACGCACACAGTGTGTATGAGTAATACTATAATACCTTTAAGATTTCGGTTTGAGAGGCGGATCAGCGCGGTAATAAAAAAAACCGCAGAAATAGGTAAATTGATTTTGTCTTTATTACGTGTTTCGTTTATGTGTATTCTTTTATTTAAAAAAAATCTAAATATAATTAATATATATTCTCATACTCTTAAATAAAAATATCTTATTTGGAACTGTTTTGTATTGTGATTCCTTGTGTCTGTCTCATGTCTCACCGCTGTGTTCGCATCCTACTAAAGGGTAATTTAAGAGATTGCAACAAGTTAATCCGTGATTGTTTGCGATTCACATATTTTAGGTATCGACAGTTTGAACTGAATCAGCCTATAAACATCCCACAGCTGGGCAGAGGTCTCTTCTCCATATTCGGGAAGGGTTGGAGCACAATCCAGCACGCTGCTCCACTGCTGGTTGGCAAATATTGACAGTTTAGTAGGAACTTATTTCTTAACAAGTTTCAAAGTGTATGCGATTTGATATCGGCATAACAATATCACGATTACTCTTGTTTTTTTTTTTCGATTCTTGAAATGTTTAAGTTTTACATCACCTTAAATTCCGTGACGAATGAGTATTGCCGTGGTTGTAATTGATTTATGAAAAAAAAAACTTAGTTTTTTTAGCTTTATTTTCATCCGAGCGGGTCAAAGACCGTAACAGTGAACCGACGATTGTTTTCGTGGCGCTCGACTGGTCGCTACTTTTGTCCGAAACTATAAATATACTAACTGATTTTAATGTCAATACTATAGTATAAATACACGATAATGACTAACTGTGTGTTCTGAGAGTGTGTTGTGTGTTCCCGGACTCCCGACACAGGGCTCACATCTTACTGGATCGTTGAGTGTGAAGTATCTATCAATTATTATCTATTTATTAATGTATCTCAGTGTACATATATACAATATATTTATTTATTTAATTTATTATTTATTTATTAAATCTTTATTGCACACATAAGGCCAAATACACATTTACAATTTGGATAATTGCACAGACATGCAAAGGCACATGATCAGTGATCTCTTAAAGGCAACCTTTATTAACAGGTTGCCTGGAAGAGGTTTAGGAAAAAGTGGAATGTTGGTGGAAGGATTTAGATAAAACTTTACACTAATATAGCTTTTACATCAGAATAACACACAGGCTACAATTTATATATATCGACGATCGACGCGTTGGCGCAGTGGTCACAGCAACTGACTGATGCGCTAACGGTCGCGGGTTCGATCCCCGCACGTGACAAATATTTGTATAGGCCATACAGATGTTTGTCGTGGTCTGGGCGTTTGTGCTTGTGTATTGTGTTTCCGGACCCCCGACACAGAATTCAAATACTACTGGGGGCCATCGAGTGTGAGACGTTTATTATTTGTTTATTATTGGGCAGAGAGTTCGAAACCTTGACAATTTTAACCGTGCATGAATTACTATATGATAATATGCATAGGATTTATTTGTAAACCAGTAAACAAGTAATCGCCTCTTGAAAAAAAAAAAAACATGTTGATACAAGATGTAATAACATTCGTATTATGTTAAAAAAAAAAAACTTGTTAATCATCTGTATGTTGTTTTAGTTAAGATGTTCGTTAGTTATTTAAAGTGTGATGAGACGCGTCACAGATGTACGAGTATGTAGGTGTCGAACAGGTTCGTAAACAGCTATTAATTGTAATGTAACATTGAGCGGAACCTCGCCACACTACGAGTAAGTACATTAGTGTCGGTCGAGTTGATTATTTCTTAACTGATATAGCAATTAGTCCCTAATCGATAAATGTAAAAGAGAATTTCTCCTTTTTTATTATAATATCCATCAGCGCTTGTTTGATGTAATGATGTTAATTCCACGAGTGTTGAATAATTATAAAAATAGTGAAAAAATTGATAATATGTTTAATTTTATGTAGATCTTTTGTTGAATTTTACATACACATCATCTTTCGATCGATAGTCATACCATAATGGAAGTGAAAAGGGGAATCAGTATGAAAGAAGAAGCGTCGTTACTAGCAGGAACTAGCAGTAAACTTTCAGGTTAAATTATTCTTGCTTATATCAGCTATATTAGTGTTACTCGTATAAACAAGAAATAATTGTTCTTTTTTTGTTTCTATTCATAAACAAATGGAACGATTTGAATAATTCTTTAATAATTACAAATGTGATCAATGTTATGTATTAAGGCCTATGTTACTTCAGAAGTTACAGGCCATAAAATATCATGCTACGAAATACATTATCGGAACACTGATCGTACATGTGAACGCTGATAAAACTGCGGGGGTTGTCTGATTACATTGTGTTACATTGTGTTGTCATTTGATACAAGCACTGGTAGAGCTCGCACCAGATCTCTGGTCGAGTCGTCACCGGAAATGTCCCACGAGGCTGCGGTTGCGGTTCCTTCGCGCTCCACAGTTACTTTGACAGCTATCTCATGTTGGCAAGCAGCTGACGCTAGTGTAAGACTTACTTTAATAACATTATTCAGACGTGAAGCAGAATATTTCAATCCACAACAGTGATACCACAACTTTGCTCTCGCTACAATCTGTCACGCCACCTCGCATGACAGGGTTGGCAAAAACACTAAAAGCGTACACTGACCGAGCAGGAGTCTCTGTTCGAGAAGATGCCCGGGTAGAGAGGACATTGTCCAGAGGCCCGTATGCCTTGCATGATTCCTTACAAAGAGGTCATTAAGAAGATCCCGAACTGAAACAGAATATTAACTGTTCCACCTTAATTATCGTGAGAACGCGATAGTTTGACACTGTTACAAGAGTCATTAAAAGTAATATGACTTCACTAATCTATATGTTAATAGTCGCGCGTTTTCACCTGTTATCGTTTTTACTTTCTGTTCCGCGTGCATACGTCGCAACCTTATGCTTACAGCCTAACTTTAACGAAAAGGTTTTCCAACTCAAGATAAAAGAAATAATAATAGATGAAAAGTTCTTTTTATTCATACCAGTAGGTCTTAAGAATTTCGTATTCGAACATATCAAAAAGAAATCCTTCAACTTTATGATATCGTTATAAATTGTTTTAAAAAAAAAAGGCTTTGGAATTGTCTTCACAAGGCTCTTGACTTCGAGTACATGCCGTCACTGCATGGTTTTTTTCTGTACGAGAATGTGAAAAAATACGCTATTTCGACAAAAATAAATATGAAAAAGATATGCATTTATAAAAACAAAACGTTAGAATCAGAATTTATTTATATAATGCGTCATACTCTAATTAAACCTTACGACCTAATAACCGAAATGCAGGTAAAAAATATAAGAATGTACTGCGCATGCGTGACTCATGCATCCGATTCGATGCAGACGTCGTCCGCGGGACGGTCAGATAGTGTTGTGATCCGTCCCGATAAATTGACATTACATGATATCACCTAAAAATATTAATTTTTCAAAACTATCGATAAATACATTGTATATATGGTCTTGAATTAATTACGCCTCATGTACTTTGTACAAAGGTTTAAAGGTTTTGATAAATTTGGTTTAAATTAGCGAAGATCGACCCTTCGATATTTTTTTAGTAAAAAGCGACTTATATCATCTATTTTATTGTATGTAAGTTATAACAAAATCCGTGCAGTAGTTTTTGAGTTTATCGCGAACAGACAGACGCGGCGGATTACTTTGTTTACATATTATGTGTAATGATATTTTGTTGAAATAATTGCTGTTCCTATATTTTAAAAAATAAAAATAAATTTACTAACAATCTCACACAATATCCAGTGGCCCCGCACTAGGCAAATCCTGTTCTGCGGAGACAAAATACCAGTGACAATTTGGTATTATATGCATTTGTAATTATTAAATTTTTATTGGAGTCTCTAGTTGGAAATGTGATTCGAGCTCTATAAAAAGGCATGTTACCATAAAAGGCTAAATATATATCTAGACTAACGGCTGCCGCACCCTCCTGTATCGATGTGGAATTTCAGTCACATTTATTCCACAATAGATTAACAGCTTCGCCTACGCGACTACTTTAACAACAATAAAAAATGTAGTTGTCATTTAATTATAACATTTTTCAAATAAAACAAAATGACAATGAGATCACTTTTATTTTAGACAAATATTTCCTGTATTTTTTTACCTATTTCGATATATATATATATATATATATATATATATATATATATATATATATATATATATATATATATATATATTTCGATATATATAGATATATATATATATATATATATATATATATATATATATATATATATATATATATATATATATTATACACATGACAAGAGTGGGAAATAAATTACAAACATTTGTGCTAGGGCTCAATTATTCCGTTAAGAAATATCTATCTGTAGAAAAATATACTATCGAGGATTTTTCTGTAGACCTATAAAAGAGGGATATCCCACTATACATTGTTTTGTTATATTTCAATGGGGGGGGGAGGATGGGGAAAAGGGGGCTATGTCGGTTGAAACCGAATAAAACGGTGAGGATGAATTCGATTTCGTTACATTCGATTTGGATGACGAAAAGTAACGTAAGAATAGTTAGTAAAATTATTCATACGTGACCGTTGGACGCGTTCAACTAGTACAAATTGGAAGAAACCGGGTGATTGCTGACAAAACTGAATTGAAGCGTCGAAAGCAGCTGCGCGGACGGCGACTTTGAATCGCTGCAGCAACCACTTTCTCTACTGTTTGGAAAATGCATCAGTGGTTTTTCTTACACGGAAATTGATGACCTTTCGGATGAGCTTGGGTTTTTTTTAAAAGAAATCGATCATACTAGATACCTTGATACGAGGCGTCCTTATCATGCTGCTGCCACTGATTAGGCCAATCAGGGGGGCTTGCAGCACTACATTATCGTACAGTCCTATCACTGCCCTGTTTCGAGGAACAAACAAAACTCGAGTCTTATCATACCTGAAACTGGATTTTTTAATTTTTTTTTTCTATGTCACTGCCAGGGTTTTGCATTGCAGCATCGCTATTTCGGGTTCCTCCATCAATGACGTGACTAATTATACATATATCATCTGGTAGTCTTATCTAACTAGGTTTAGTGTCGTGGACTCTTAGACTACGAAGAGTAAACACAATAATTTGCATTTCAATCGCGCCCGTCAATGAGCGTTTTATAATCTTCAAAGGCACTTGTAAACAAACAACTACAATTTTCAATAACGTAGAATTATCAATTGCTGTTGATCGTTTCAAACGGTCTTTAAAATGCATTTTTGACATGTCAAATGCAGGAGACTAGTGTAAGATAAGTATAGCAATAGATAATAATAAAATAATAAACAGCTCTCACTCTCAGTAATATGAAACCTGTGTCCGAGTCCGGAGACACGACACGTACACGAACGCACGTCTCAACGCTCATCGACGTCTCGTCAACGCTCATCTGCACGTTCTTTACTAACATACTCGTATGCCGTGAACGGAGCACAGTACTTGTACATAATAATAATTAATACTACTCTTAATAAAAAGGAGATTTTTGGGTAAAATAGCGTATATATATACAAAACTATCAGATTAATTCATGTCTTTTTTTAATGCAACATGAATTATTAAAACTAAATGTATATTTAGTCACAACGTAATCAACATTACCTGCTTTGTTATGTAACTGTAGATTATTATGCAATATTTTTATCCGCACATACTTTAATTACCCGTGTAATGAATAATGACCGAAACCACGACACACCGTGGAACAAGACGTTATGTTCTGATGCTCGTAATAAGATCACGGAAGTGTCACAAGTTAAAACAAGTTTAATGATAGATATTAGTGTAGTCAAGGAATCATATGTAGGTCACTCGGAGCCCGGGGCGGTCCGCTTTTTACACTCAGTCATGATTGTAATCACAATGTAACCGAATCATGTGCATGAGAGTATTAAGTTAAAGCGAATTTTACGAGAGTAATAAAGATAAACAATTATTTTTAGAATTATTGTCCACCTGTATGTTTCTTCCCACGTATCACGCAGAATCTGCACGGAATTTCATGCGGTTTTCACTGTTGTGATTCAGGAGATCCACGTTAAAATTGAAAGAAGGTTTCATCATATACCGTCTAGAAGTAGAAATCGTAACGAAGTCGTTTTGTACAAAGGTATAATAAAGCAAAGTAGGTACCCATACCACGTTATCCATTTTTGACAATTTTAACCCCCCTTTCCCTTCGATGACCACTCGTAGTATTTGCTAAAATTAGTGTTGTTTTGCCATCTGTGAGTTTAAAAAGCGCTTAACACTGCGCGCCATGTTCCAATATAGCTCGAAAAAGCGCTACATTTCTCTTGAGTATATTGACTACGTGACGAAAACCTAAGACCACTGTGACCAAGCGTGGTATTTTTGAAGACTCCCTCTCCCCTGAAAGGGTCATATAGTATGTTTTCGTTCCCTAAGCACCCTAGACGAACCTCGTGTAACAGCTAGTATAATATAAAACGATATATTTTTTTTAAGTAACTCGTACATTCACACGTCACCGGCGGCGCTAGTGGCGCTACTGTCATTACCATGTAACGATGTGATACAAATTATTCGTAAAAGTGTAATTTATTTATGCAATCATGCGATCATTTCAAAATTTATTTGATATATTATTGTCAGCATATAATTATTGTTTAATTTTGCGAATGGAATGACCTTAAATTAAAATCTGTCGAGTACATAAGTGGGTTTAATTTTCGTTGGTCATTTTGTTTATGTAATAATTGTAAATACTTCATGTAAACATTGTTAAAACGTCGTCTCATGTACACCTGTAACTCCCTGCGTGATATCTTCTGAATCTAATAAAGGTGTTCAGATTGATTGAAGCTAATAGCCACTGCTTCTCTTTCACTTGCTGGGGAGTCTCTGATGTTTTTACCCGACTGCGACAGAAGGAGGGTTATGTTTTTCGAGTGTATGTATGTATGTATGTCCATTTCTTTGGCACGCCCTACAGCCCAAACGGCTACACAGTTTTTGACATATGAGGTGTCGTTGGATTTGTCTAAATTGTAGTAGTGACATAGGCTATATAAATTTTCAAAATGGCGCCCGCAAATGGCGGAATGAGGAGGGGGGGGGAGTTGATTTTTTTTTCTTACTGTAGCAATATGGGTATCAAATGAAAGCTAGTAAATTGTTTTATTCTTTTTAGTTTATAATAAGAGTATTTTACGCAGTCGGGTTTTTGATTTTTTTAATTATTTTCTCTTGAACATGAAATACATTCGTAACATTATAATCAAAGCTGACGAAATTGCGTTTTTAGTAGTATTAAATACAACACAAAAAGCCCTATTCATGTATATAAGTGTTGTGTAACAAGCACATGTTGTATTTGTGTATCAATGTCACAAATTAAAAATCACTGAAAATGTTTACAATACGAATCCTTCGCTATATGTTCCTAATCCTAAATGTTATATTAATATTTATTAGTAGCTGTTAAGGAACAAACAGCATTTTTTATTGTAATTTTAAATGAAGTTCCTTATTACATTATGAAGATATTTTTCTTAATTAGCAACGAATAACGATCCTACATCTCTTAAATACACGCATATTATTATTATATATAAATATCTTATATATTTAGCATTATTATATTAAATATAAATATTTTTATACATTTTTATAATGAACTCGTTTCAAATGTTACTTTTTGTTATTGGAATTTAATCCTTATTCTGTTGAAAATAAGGTTGTGCGTTGTTTTTTTAACGCGGCACTTTGTTATAGAATCGTTGATCGTAAGGTCACTTGATAGACAGATACTGCACTAATAATAATAAATAATATGTATTTTCAATTTTTCCCAGTACATAGAATTAAGTAATGATCTTAGAAAAAAAAAACTTGATTATTATCAATTTTTTTTTCTTTTTATTATTTGATAAAATAATGTCTCAGTCGGCGTTACGATGTAGGCCACCGAATGATATAATGTAATAATAAACAGATAAAAATCTTATTTTAATAATAAATAATAATAATTTTAAAATGTTAATTTACTTTAAAATAATTAAAGTATAATCACGTAAAAATCGACACTAGCAAAAAACTTTATTATTAAGTAATTCCTAATGGCTTTTTATAGCTTTTAATAGCTTTGTAAGTGCAGTGAAGTATGTGAAGGAGGTCTTTATAGACCGCAATTGAAAGGCGTCGACCTTTCTTAGTACATAATTAGCTGCATTTAGTTTTTCCGTCAGCTTTAAACAGGCAGATCGGTGTGTGTGTGTGTGTGTGTGTGTGTACAGTACCTGTGTGCGTATGTGCATGTTCATGTAGTATACCGAATACATAAATATTGCTTGTTACGAGCGGTGTCATATATTTTGATCAAACAGTGTCACTGCGGCCATTATTCTTATATTATTATATCTATCAGATACAATCAGTATGTCATTAGTATATATATATACATAACTATGTGTTATATGAATTACAAAGTATATAACGTTTAGTTGACGCGGCTGTGTGAGTTTGAGACATAATATGTTATCAACAGTAAACACAAACATTTACTTGGGAAATAGGCGTTATCGTTATCCTTTCTTTGAAAATAATAATTGATAATATCTAATAACTCGTACATATATATGCCTGTGATGTTTGTTTATAACAAGGTTGCAACTCATTAGCCATGTGTGACCTCGATAGAACCGTGTCCCTTCGAACCGGTTCCGCAGCTCGCCGTCAACCTGTCACTGCGTTCATTTCAATACTAGATACTAGAACTAGACACATTTGAGAGCAATTGCCTTAATAAAGCATGCAAATCCTTATTGAGTTCAGTTTCCCATTCGGCTTTATTCAAGGATATTTGATAAAGTATTTCTAATTTAAGTACCTCTGACTTAAATGGTCTGTAAATTATTGACTTGGTTTGTCTTATGACATCTCTTTTTTTTATAATAGGTAAACAGGTAACATTCATTCATAGCTGATTAATAGAAAAGTGATTAAGGAAAGTATATTCACTTTAAGATCATGAAATCTCCTTCACTAATACCTACATTGGATATTATTTTATTTGTCGGAGACTAATTAATATAAAGTTATAAAGAATCGAGTGAATTTCACAACATATTTTTTGGTAAATTATTACTAAACTTTAAAATATATTCCAATTAGCCAATTGTAATTGAATTTTATCCGCAAACCCGCAGTGGAGCAGCTGCAGGACGAATTAAGCTTTAAAACTTCTATTCTATAAAGAAGAGGCTTTTGCCCAGTAGTGGGACATTTAGAGGCTGTTCAGTTTAGTGCAGTTTATGTAAAGTTTTGTAGTTTTTCTAGACCCCAGAAGCCAATAAAATTTAAACTCATAAACTCATGCTCCGTCTAATTGTGAATTCGCTAAATACTGTCTGTAGCAAATAATTCGTACGTGTCACTGTCAGTGAAGGCGGGCCCGCTGACCCCGCTGACCCCGCGCCCCGTTGACCCCGCGGGTCAATTGTACACAATTATAGCGCACACGACAATTGATATTGTACAATTGATGTAACACGACGAACTTGTCACAACAGCACAGAGGTCGCGACCCCGACTGTAGTCGAGGATAACTATTAGTTGTTTTTATTTTTAAATAAAATAAATGAGCGATTGTTTTAATGTCAATTTTTACTTATTTGTTAATAGTTTATTGTATTGAAAACAATGGCCTTAAGCTTAGTTAGAAGTATTGTTTTTTTTTTACTTCAGTTTGCAATAATGCATTAACATGTGACGGTGGACGTTGTTTAGAAAAATGAACATTTAATAATTAATAAGTTTAACAAACGATTGGTACGTAAAGGTCAACCATCTTTACCTATCGTCATAAGTAAACGACAACAAAAAATATTTTAAACTAAGATGTTAAACGTATTAATGAAAAAATAAACATTGAATGTCACAATAACAGCTATAACTATTGCAATGAAATATACATCATCTTATATCTTTAAACGAGCAATTCTTGTATATATATATATAATCGGAATCTCGGAAACGGCTCCAACGATTTTCATGAAATTTAGTATGCAGGGGGTTTCGGGGGCGATAAATCGATCTAGCTAGGATTTATTTTCAGAAAATGTTGTTTTATCCCTTTTTTTACGCAATTAAAAAATACCATTAGAATACGAAGGTAAATTTCGCTGTCATTGACAAGCTTCTATTAGCTCGGATAGGAATCGGGCGGATTCGAAACCAGAAAACCTGAGTTCGAATCCAGGATTCTACAGACCAATCTTTTTTTCATTTTTTTTTTGAATAAAAGCTCTTTTTATTTTTTATTTTAATAACCAGTTTCTATTATTTTACTTTTATTTCGGTAAGATCGAAAATATTATTTATGTTTCATCAATATGTAATGTATCTAAATATAATTTAACCGAGCAAAGCTCGGTCATCCGGGTACTAATTAATAAAAGAGCCGAGCTGTCTAGTATACAAAACATGTGAATTGAAACCAGACGGTTGCAGGTTCAAACCCGGATGTGCATCCCTGATTTTAGAAGCACTTTTATTTAAATAATTCTTTGTGGGTCTAATTCTGAGACGTATATTCGCCAAACCGTTGTAAAGCATCGTGGCGGATTACTTTTCTTCTTTAGCAGAGAGAAGAAAGAGAATTTTGTTCAGCTGTGAAACATTTAAGAACATTTTAGAAACAATAAGATTTACTGTTAGAAAAATTTGAAAATAATAGCAGCGTCAAATATACCTAGTGCTTCAGCTTTGTGAACGATTTGATCAAACTTTCTAACTTCTAACAAAGACTTACAGAGGAACTGGTTTTGTTTGTCAGCTGATACCTTGGAGAAACTCGTTAGCGCTCATTTGAGATATAATACGACGATTTTAGTCATTCCCAGCCGCGATCTAGATTATATAAATGAAAGCTGGACCCACTTCCTATTTGATGTATTGTTATAATAAAATGTTTACAAAATATACCATATTAAGCTTCGTCCAACTACGACACAGCCAAAGTTAACGCTCTTTATGTCTCTATATGTAGTTTTGTTGTTTTTGAGCCTACGCCTGTCTGTGTATTCATAGACATCCGGTGATTTAACTAACGAAAAGTCGTATTGTGTAAATATCTTAAAATTTTATGTCTGGAACTGCCATATAGTAAAATATTACTGATTAGTATTCCGTACAAAGGCTGCCGATCGAAGCCTATTTCTAAGGTTCTGCTGTCAGTTTACACATCCGACTGTCTATAACAGTATGTATTTCTTTGTATCGTTAATTTTTCGCTGAGTATGTGTTAATTACTATGGCCACTATAACGACTAATAATAAAAATAAAAATAGGTTTAAAAATAAATAATAATGTTTTTTTTAGCTTTAAGTACAGAACCTTAGGCTTACCTTTAAGTATAGCGCTATGGAACCTTTGCGTGTCGCGGTCCGCCTTGCATTTGGTGGGTGTATTTTCTGTTTATATATACAATGAAATACCTTAATGATTGATATACATAAAATTTTCGTAAATATAGTAAAATTCAAATTAATACATGTAATTTTATATAAAATAGGCTTTAGGCCTTCTGGGAGAAATTAACACCACCAACAAAATAAATCATCAAAATAGGTCATATTAGCATATTATAAATATTTTTTCAAAATGATTTTGGCAATAATATTCGCAATGCAAAAAGCGGCGTAAAGTTACGACTCCGTTCTGTCGCCCGCGCAACAGACATAACAGGTGACGAAATAGTTGTCACCGTTACACAAGTTATACAACTGCCTCGCGGCGCCGGCCGTCCTTGTCAGACTGTGCTTTATAGACAATTTTAGAAAAACTAGGCTCTGAAGGTAGAATTATTAAGCAAAATGTTTCAAAGTATAGAAAACGAACGTCCAAGAACTCATCGGATTGTGATGTGCGGTGCGGGAGATATAATAATAAGACAAAAGTTGATTCTCAATTGATGATTTATTCTCTGAAATATAGTGTTTTATATTTGTTTTCAACTAGGTCGCTACGTGACCCATCAACATACATTTTTGTTATTAGTTGTCAGCGTAAATATGTTGTTCAAGGTTTAATTATAATTTACAAAATTTAATGCTTATTTAATGAAATCATCTTTAGCAATGTAATACAATTTACAATACAAGCTTATTTTCTGGGTTTGCTTGTCATTGGTTTACGTCGTACACTACACCTTCCCCCCTTTTTTTGAGACAAAAATTGAGAATATTTAATTTTTGGCTAAACAATACATTTTACTTATTAATACTAAGCTATTTACATACATTGTACAAATATCCTTACTTAGACTACATTCATTTTTATACTAAGCTACACATGTTGTACAAACATCCTTACTTAAGATTACATACAATTGTTTACATTCTATAATAATACTACAATGCACTTAAATAAGAGTACAGAGTAAAAAAACTTTTAACTGTAATTAAATTTTTTCGTCCTATTTTTATGTACTATATTTTCCTTACCCGAAATTAATATTTTTACATTTATACCTTGATCTTCGATTACAGTATATGGTCCAGAGTATACTGGATCCATCTTATCTCTAATTTCCTTTTTAATTAATATTAAATCTCCTATGTTATAACTTACTGGGTTAGTGCTTAAATCATATTTTAATTTTCTATCATTTTTTGTTTTTATTAAATTATTTCTAGCATCCTCTTGGGACTTTTGCAATCTATATTTAAGTTCTACAGGATATGAACTAAAGTTATAAATTGGATCTATCCTATTTAATATATTGCTAGGTATACGACATAGTTTACCAAACACCAATTCATAGGGTGTATATTTTGTCGCTGAATGCACTGTCGTATTATAAGAGAAACACCAATATTGTAACCAATCTGACCACTGATAAGCCTGATTATTTGTTTGGATTCTTAAAAACGCTCCTAATGACTTATGTGAATTCTCTAAAGAACCAAGGCTTTCATGGTGATAAGCAGTCGATTGTAATTGGTTAATTTTTAAAATTTTACATACTTCTTTCATGGTTGTTGAAATAAATTCGGTCCCTCTATCTGTCGCAATTTCATTAGGAATTCCATATCGCAATATAAAATTATCGACAAACGCCCGCGCTACAGTGTCCGTTTCCTTATTTAAAAGTGGGTATGCTTCAACATACTTCATAAGCTCGCACTGTAACGTTAATATGTAACAGTATCCATTCGCGTCTTTTGTTAATGGACCTACCAAATCTAAAAATATTTTATCAAAAGCCGTTGTTGCCGTACTAGTAATACATAGTGGCTGCTTAATATTTTTATGAAACTTTTGTTTTTGACATTTTTCACAATTATTTACAAATTTTATAATGTCATTATTCATGCCTGGCCAATAGTAGTAACGCTTTACGTTATTAGTCATTCTTCGAATGCCTGCATGGCCACTAGTTGGCAATAAATGAAAATCATTTAATATGACTCGCCTATCATCTTTATCATTTATTTTCTTGACACCTTTTATTATACATAATCGGGGTCTGGACCCTGACCTACATTTATTATTCATATATTGAGCTAGCTCCGTAATAATACAAGCGGTGTCATCATTTTGTAGTATGCATACTTCACTTATTTTTTGTGCCTTGCAAAACGTATCCAATTCCCTCGCGAAAGAATCTCGTTCCGTACACGATCGAAAACTTGGGTTGCGACACAATGTTAATAAGGATGGCGAGTATATTATAAGATTATTTTGACTGAAAATACAGTCCTTTTGTTTCAATATTTTTTTAAAGTCTTTTTTATAAAAACTTAACTCAGGCAAATTATTTGGTTTTTTAGGAATTCCGACCATGTTTGGGTGATCAGTCCAATCACAGGTAGAACCCATGGAAACAAAATCATTTACCTGTTTTTGCTCTTCCATTCGTTTCTTTTGTGCTCTAGTCATTACCGACATATTATTCTTTGATATACTTTTAAGTTCGTTACTAGTAATTTCAATCCTAGATAATGCGTCTGCAGCTGCATTATCTTTTCCTTTCAAATATTCTACTGTAAAATCGTATTCTTCTAGGCACAAACGAAACTTAGTGAGCCTACTCGATGGATTATTCATGTTAAATAAATAAATTAATGGGCGATGATCCGTAATAATTTTAAAATGACGTCCGTATAAATAAGGACGAAAATATTTTATTGCCCAAACGATTGCCAACAATTCTTTTTCTATGGTTGGATAATTTTTTTCTGCTTTATTTAAAGGTCTGCTTGCATAAGCTACTGGTAAACCGTTTTTATTTGATAATACCATCCAATAGCTATGCCCGACGCGTCCGTGTGTATCGTGAATTCATTGTCACTTGAGAAGTCTGGATATTGTAATAAAGGTGGATTGCTAATAGCTATTTTTAATCGTTCAAAAGCTTTATTACAGTCTTTATTCCAACTAAACTCTACATTTTTCTTTAATAAATTATTTAAGGGTTGGGTAATTTCCGAAAAATGGGGAATATACTTTCTATAATAATTTACAAAAGCTACAAAACGTCTGACCTCGTCAGCGTTTTTTGGTACTGGATAATTTTGTACTATTGAGATTTTTTTTGGATCTGGCTTTATTCCTTCGGGAGTCACGATATGTCCCAAATATAAAATTTCTTTTTGTAAAAAGTTACATTTTAAGGGATTTAACTTAAAATTCACTTTTCTTAATCTTGTAAAAACATCTATTAAATTTTTATTATGCTGACTAAGGCTACGGCCCATGACAATAATATCATCCAAATATACTATACATTGCAAATAATTAAGACCAGACATAGCTATAGTCATTGCTCTACTGAACGCATTCGGACTTGTCTTTAAACCCATTGGCAATCGTTTCATTTGATAATGTTTATCCGCAATAAAAGCAGTATACTTTCTGCTTTCCGGATCTAATTTTATTTGGTAGTATCCCTGATTTAAATCTAGCTTGCTGAAATACATAGCACCAGTTAAAGAGTCTAATATTTCGGTTATATTTGGTAATGGAAATTTATCATTTTCAACAACTTCATTGAGCTTTCTGTAGTCTATTACTAATCGCCATTTTTTTTCCCCACTCGAATTTGTCTTTTTAGGAACTAACAATAATGGACTTGCCCACTCTGACTGTGACTCTTCTATAATATCATTTTCTAACATTTCTTTAATTTGTTTATTTATTTCCGATTTTTGTGACTGTGGTAATCGATAAGGCTTACTATAAACCGGAGATGCGTTAGGTTTTAAGCGTATTTTTTGTTCGTACAAGTTTGTTGTATTTAAAGAGTCCCCCGGTAAATGAAAAATATCGGCAAATTTCGCACATATATTGGCAATAGAATTTTTTTCTTCTGTGTTTAAATTATTTAATTTTAGAAGTGAAAATAATAATTTTACTCTATCTGCATTATTTTGACATTGTTCAAAAGAAAAACAAATATAATCATTCAAGGGTCTTATTTGTGGAGTAAAACTATTTAAAATTACATCTTCGTCACGTGTGTTCAATACTTTAACAGAAATTTTCCCATTTACACACCGCGTTATAGTATTTGCTACAAAAATTCCTTCTCCGACTTCGCTTGACAAAACAACACAATCACCTTTGTAATTATTAGATATCTTTATTATAGATTCGCATCGCGCTGGCAATTTTATTTGGTTTAAGTGAATACCTGTGTAATTTTTTATTTTTAAATTCAAAGGTATTTTAATTAATTTGTTATTATGGTTTAAAGTAATTATTTCTTTTTCAAAATCAATAACACATTTATATTTAATTAAAAAGTCTTGACCAATAATTCCATCTACATTTATCGGTAAATTAGAGAACACATGAAATTTATGATTAAATGATTGTTTTGTTTTGCTCTCTAGACTTAAATGAATCGTACCGTAAGATGTAATTTTACCTCCTATTCCGTCTACGTATGTGACTTTCGGGGCGATGTACTCGCCTGTGGATAATGCAACGTTGCGTTTTATAGCACTCAGTGACGCACCTGTATCTATCAACCATATATACGTTTTACCTTTTATTGTAAATTGAACCGAGTTCATATGACTATAAGTCAGAATGTTGTTGCTGACCTCGAAAAATTGTAAACCGTTGTCATTAGTGTTGTCCGGCTGTTCTATTGTTGCATTTATTTTATGTTTAATATTATTTTTATAATATTGCCGACCGCGACTGTAATTTTGAGTATATTTATTACGACTATAAGTATCTCGCGGCTTATTTTGTTGGAAAGGCTTTCTCGTTTTTGATGAAGAACTTTCGTTTTGATACGTAACCCGTGGGTTCCTATTTATATTTTTATAAGGCATTCTTCTAAACGATGTTTTGGAATTATAACCATTTCCGCGCACATAAAACATTTTTTCAGGACTGGATGAACCAGTCATTATTATCTCTTCATCTTTCGCACCCTGAATCGCATCATTTAGTGACGAGTAAGCACGCGCTGATATAATGGTATTGAGTTTTTCGTTTCGTAAACCCTGAGCGAACTGATTAATTGCCGTTTTCTCATTTAATGGCTTTAAAATCTCGTAGGCTTTTGAATTACCGTTAGCTTGTGAAATAGTCAGGTTTACAAAGAGATCTTCGATTTCTCGACCGTACTGTTCTATCGATTTATTTCCCTGTTTAATCGTTAGTAATTGTTTTTGTAATGCGATATCCGACTTTTTTGTAAGGAGACGCGTTTTTATTTCATCAACCAATTGCTTAACACTACTATAAGTACTTGATAGTCTTAACTTAGCACTTTGAGACAACCTTGTCTTTAATACAAAATTAATTAATAACTGTGCTTCCGTGTCCCTAATCATCGTAGAATAAAACTCTACCGCGTCAATTAATTGATTAGTGACGGCTTCTGAGCCATCCATAACTGGCAAAAATGACATTGCCGTCTTTAAATCAAAACTATATTTTGCAGCCATGTTTTGTTTAGATTCTTCTTTGTAACAATTACATGTATCTTATATCTTTATATAATAATTATATTTCTATCGCAATACAATTTCCAAAAAAAACTTACATTTCTTAATTAAAAAATTACATTTCTTATTAAAAAAAATCTCTGGCATCTAATTATTAATACACTATTTAATAACACATTATTCAATAAAAAAATATTATTACCTCTAAAATTTTTAATCTTCCATATTTTGACCTGTTCTCAGCTTGGCTTTTATACAACTTCTTGTTTGCGTACCATTACAGCAACTGCCTGACGCTCAATTTTCTTCGTAAGGCACTTGTTAATTGTCCTTACGTATTAAAAGCTGATCGATGACGACGCGATCAAATTGCAGCCATGTATACCATGGACAGGTCTCTCTTCACAATCCTGTCTTGTATATTGCTTGCACCGTTTTGTTCTATTTATTTCTTTTTAATATTTCGCTTTTTACTTTTCCACTCCTTTTTTCAATTTATTTAATTATCAATTCCTTAGGCAGTGGACGGTGCGGTGCGCGTGCACTGTATAGCGCTTGCACGCGCACCGCCTGGCAGGGTCGCCATGTGATGTGCGGTGCGGGAGATATAATAATAAGACAAAAGTTGATTCTCAATTGATGATTTATTCTCTGAAATATAGTGTTTTATATTTGTTTTCAACTAGGTCGCTACGTGACCCATCAACATACATTTTTGTTATTAGTTGTCAGCGTAAATATGTTGTTCAAGGTTTAATTATAATTTACAAAATTTAATGCTTATTTAATGAAATCATCTTTAGCAATGTAATACAATTTACAATACAAGCTTATTTTCTGGGTTTGCTTGTCATTGGTTTACGTCGTACACTACAGGATCATGGACTTTTCATCTGAATTGAAATAACCTGTAAACGTCCTAATGTCAGGCGAAGAACTCCCCTCCATGTGGAGAAGGGTTGGAGTTTATTCCACCTACCGGTTGACGGATAATTTTCCTATTAATAAGGTGTTTGTGGTACCAGTCGGGACCGACGGCTTTCCAGGCTCTTGGAGAAAGGTTAGGGGAAACAACAAGGAACCAACCAAACCACATACCCCGAACAGAAAATATTTGAATAAATACTCGTAGAACCATCTGGTTCGAGCGGAAATCGATTTCGTGAAAGTTGGTGTTAATATGACTTATGCTCTATATATCTATTGTTTATGATTTACTCCATTTAGATAGTCTCTTAATCTTATTATCTACGTTCAAACGGCGTTTTTCGGGTCTGTGGACATAGAGGGCTAAGCGCTCTCTCTGGTTCCGGCTCGCGTCTCATATCCACGCTTATCGTGTGTCTCCTTATAAATATTCAAATTAAATAGTAAATAGTACATGGCGCAGCCGTATTTGAGTTTAAAAGTAAAATATTAAGTATTAAAGAAGATTAGAGTGGTTCAAAAGTATCAAAATGGATAAATTAATGGTGAAATTGCCGCCTAGCTTTGACTTGCGAGCATCCAACGCCGCGTCAGAATGGCGATTATGGCGCGCATCGTTTGAAGATTATTTAATTTCAACAAAACAAGACGTTAGCAGTGACAGAATCAAATTAGCGCTACTACGAAATATGATCGGCATTGATTCGGCTCGAGTTTTGTTAACTTTGCCTTTAACTGAAGACAAAGCGAGTAATTACGAATCGGTAATGGCGGCGATTGAAAAATATGTGAGTCCACGTGTTAATGAAGTTTTCGAAAGATATAAATTTAATGAAAGGAAACAGAAACAAGGCGAGGCCTTCGATAATTTTTTCACAGATTGTAAGCAGTTATTATTAAATTGTAACTATCGAAATTGTAAGGGCGAGTCAATTGAAGATCAGCTTTTAAGAGATAAAATTGTGCAGGGGATCGCCGATAAAAGTATACAGGAAAGTCTTCTTCGTATTGACGGCTTGACGTTGGAGAAAGCCTCAAATTTTTGTAGAACGTCCGAACAGAGCAAGCTTCAAGTGAAGGAGATGAATCCCACACTAGACATTGACTACAGCCGGAACCAGAGCAGCAAGACCAACCAGGGCTGCATGAACAACCGAGGCAGCAACAACAGCAAGACCAACCAGGGCTGCATGACTAACCGAAGCAGCAATAACAACAACAAGACCAGGTGGAGCAACAAAAGCAGCAGATATGCCAATAACAAGGAGGAGTTCAAGTGTAGGCGTTGTCAAACAATCCATGGCCCCAGAAAGTGTCCAGCCTATGGTCAGAGATGCAACAAATGTGGTATTAAGAATCACTTTGCAGTGAGCTGTAAGGTGAACCGGGTCGAGAAGTGTGATGAAGAACTTTATTGTCATACGGCTAAAGTGGTGTCTAGTGTGAATAAAAGTGATTGGTATGAAAACATTATAATAGAGACTCTGCCTGTTAAGTGTAAGCTTGATACCGGTGCCGATGTGAGTATTATGCCGTTAGAAATATTTCAAAAGATTAATAGTAAGTTAAATGTTAAATTGTTAAAAACAAATATAAAGTTAGAATATTTAATGGTAATGTTGTTGAACCCTTGGGTATGGTTAACTTAATGTGTAAATTTAAAAATACTAAAAGTTTTGAAAATTTTGTAATTGTGAAGTGTAAAACTACCTTGTTAGGTCTTCCAGGCTGTATTTCATTAAACTTAATTAAAAGAGTGAATAGTATTGAGTCTAGTGTTGACATAGAAAAAGATAAATTTATATTGAAACATCAAAGTGTTTTTCAAGGGGTAGGGAAACTACCGGGTAAATATACAATTGTCACTAAGCCATTTGACCAGCAAATATGTCATCCGCCCTCTAGGATACCTAATTGTCTTCTAGACCCATTAAAGTGTGAGCTAGATAGGCTAGAAAATAGAAATTCAATAGTTAAAGTAGACAAAATTAGTGAAAATTCTTGTATAAACAGAATAGTTATTGTTGAAAAATCAAATAAAAATGTTAGATTATGCTTGGATCCTTCAGATCTTAATAAATATATTATAAAAAAACCTAAAATATTGCCTACTTTGGATCAACTTGCTATTAAATTAAAAGGTAAAAAGTTTTTTTCAGTTTTAGATTTATCAGAGGGTTTTCATCACTTAACGTTAGACGAAGAGTCATCTTGGAAGTGTTGTTTTGCGACTCCATTTGGTGTTTATAGATATCTAGTATTGCCTTATGGTCTCATGAATGCACCTGAGCTCTTTCAAGATGTATTAGAATCATATTTTAGTAAATTTAATAATGTTGTAGTATGGGCTGATGACATACTTGTTATGGGTAATTCTGCTGAGGATCATGATAGGGCACTAATTGAAGTAATTAATAAAGCAAAAGAGATAGGTATTGTGTTTAATAAAAATAAATTTCAGTATAAACAAAAAGAAGTAAAGTATGTTGGTCAAATTTTCAATGAGCATGGCATGTCTGTTGATAAATCTAGAGTAGAATCTTTAATAAAATTAAAATCACCCACTAACAGAGATCAATTAATGAGTATCATTGGTTCTTTCAATTATGTTAGGAGATATGTACCTGAAATGGCTGAATTAATGTCACCTCTTTGTAAGCTCTTAAAGAAAAATGTTGAATTTATGTGGTTACCTGTGCATGAAAGGGCCTTTGAAAAGTTGAAAGAAAAGGTGAGCTGTGCTCCAGCATTGTGTCCTTTTGATCCAAATAAGAAAATAATATTACAGTGTGATGCTTCGAGTAATGGCTTGGGTTGTTGTATGTTTCAACGGGATGATTTAGGCAATTTGAAATTAATAGCTTGTGTGTCTAGGACTATGAATGATTTTGAACTAAATTATGGACAAACAGAAAAAGAATTATTAGCAATACATTTTGGTACAAAAAAATTTCATAACTATATATATGGCTCTCATATTGATATTCAAACTGATCATAAACCCATAGTTTCAATAATGTGTAAACAAATAAGTAAAATTGGTTCTCCTCGTTTGAAAAGATTAAGGTTAAAATTATTAATATGTGACTTAAATGTTTATTATGTTCCTGGTAAATTAGTTCATTTTGCTGATATGTTATCTAGAAATTGTTTAAATTATACAGAACATGATCATGAGATGTTACAAGTAGTACATACAGTGTCAAAGCATATACCTATGTCAGATGAGAGAAAAGCTATTTTTAGAAATGAAACATATAATGATCCTGTATTATCAAAATTATGTAGCTACTTTTATCATGGTTGGCCTTCTAAATTAAATAAAGATATATATAAACATTATGCTAAATTAAAAGAACAATTGTATGTTCAAGATGGATTTTTATTTTATTGTAATAGAATTGTTGTTCCACAGAAACTTAAGTCTTATGTAATTGGTCTTGTACATGACGGTCACATTGGAATTAATAAAAGTGTTTCAAAGGCAAGGCAGTTGTTTTATTGGCCCGGGTTATCTGATGATATTCAAAATTTTGTTTCAAAGTGTCGCACCTGTGAAAAGTTTAGATCTGCTAATGTACACGAACCCATGCTTCCTCATAAAATACCTAAATATAGATACTACAAGGTTGGTATGGATATTATGGAGTATGCAGGTAAATCATATTTAATAATTATAGACTATTTATCTCATTGGCTTGAAATTAGACCTTTAAATAATAAAAATTCTAAATCTGTAATTGATAGTATGCAAGAAGTATTTACTAGGTTTGGATATCCTGTAGAAATAATTGCTGACAATAATCCATTTAAGTCTTTCGATTGCTTGCAATATTATAAATGTAAAGATATAAATTTAATAACTAGTAGCCCTTACTATCCTCGCAGCAATGGTTTAGCAGAGAAAGCAGTAAACATAAGTAAAAATATTATAAAAAAAGCTCTTGAAGATGGCAGGGATTATAGAGATTATCTTATGTGTTATAATAATAGTCCTTTATCAGGTCTGTCAGTATCTCCCTCTCAAATCTTGAATAGTAGGAATGTTAGGTCCAATGTACCATCATGTATGTCCTATCTTGAGCCTAGGATTGTAACAAACATTCATAAATTATTATCTTTAAAGCAGTCAGTAACTAAGGCCTACCATGATAAGAGTGCTAAAAAGAATGAGGTTCGATATAAGCCTGGTGATAAAATTGTTTATTGTACTGAGAAGGACAAGGTCTGGAGGAAGGGTGTAGTTGTTAAAAAGTGTAAGGAGCCAAGGTCATATCTCATTAGTAGAGGCTCTAATACGAGGCCATTTAGACGAAATAGCTATCATTTAAGAAAGTCATACAGTAACGTTGATAAGTTTTATAGAGATAAATATGTACCATTTGAGAATGAAATTTTGGAGGGAAATATTGATATAAAGAATGACAATAGTAATAGGCTCGGCACAGATAATCAATATTATGTCACTCGTAGTGGGCGAACTGTCAAACCAAAAAAAATTTTTTTTTTATAAATTTTATATATGTTAGTACATAATATTTTGATATGTTATATGTTATATATTTTGAGGGGAAGGTGCTCTATATATCTATTGTTTATGATTTACTCCATTTAGATAGTCTCTTAATCTTATTATCTACGTTCAAACGGCGTTTTTCGGGTCTGTGGACATAGAGGGCTAAGCGCTCTCTCTGGTTCCGGCTCGCGTCTCATATCCACGCTTATCGTGTGTCTCCTTATAAATATTCAAATTAAATAGTAAATAGTACAACTTACGCTGCACCAATAAACCAGTACAGTTTTCTGCTCTAGCGCTTTTCTATATCTATACTGGTTTTTTCACAATATTTTACTTCATCACTTACCACGAGATGAAAATCGAATACAAATACTGACCCGTTGATCCTGCTTCCCACCTCAGGGTCGTGGGTTCAATTTCCACCCTGAGTCTGGGTGTAATATTAGTATATTATGTATGTATATGTATATTAACTTTAAAAAAGTATCTACATATTATATCAGTCGACTGTTACCTAAAACAGGCATTAAATTGCCTACCTTAGGAGCAGACGACCGTGTATATATATGTATATATATATAAATACAGCATGTGACTAGTCAGTGGCTCAACTAGCCTCGATCATATAGTATTTAGGATGCTATGTTGAGTGAGTGATGCTATTAAACATACTAAAATATTTTACAAAAAATGTGGCAAAACTTGAATAGGGACTGGACAGATATGAGCGCGTGTACCTTCGTACAAGAGACGCTTGATAAAGTTATGTAATGAGTGACAAAATCACTTATAGAAATGTCAAAGTATGAATATAAATTACTTTAACATCCGATTATTTTAGATAATTTAATGTTTGTCGCCTTGACGCCGGCGCGGCGTTACTTCGGGGCAGACATTGTACTTTTAGGTCTCCCCATCTTGCCTCGGAGAGCACCTAAAGCCGTCAGTCCCGGTTGTTATCACAGACACCTGATAGCAATCGTTACTCAAGATATGAAATTATCCACCAACTCGCAATTGAGCAGCGTGATGGATTAAGCTCTACACCTTCTCCAGTATGGTGAAGAGGCCCTTGTCCAACAGTGGGACGTTTACAATTTCATTCAGTTCAGTGCAATTCACCACACATCGACAGAACATTCAACTTGTTTACAAACGAATCAAACAAATTGAATCGCTGCATAATCGGTCGAGGCCCGCCGCCGACCGTCAAACGATATATTAAGCATGTGCATGAAATATGCAAAACTATTCCGCAACGATAACAATTATAGAAAAGAGTCCATTGCGCAACCCGAACAAACTTAATGTAGACGCCAGCGTACTTAGCATGCGATGCAAATATACTGAGGTAACAATCACCTCTTATTGTATGGATAGGTGCTAATTCGATGCCGTTTGTATTATAATAGCGGTATTGTGAGGCAACTCATAATCGTTGCGACCTAAATATGGGTCAGCTACGCGGACTTTTATACGCTATTAGTTATGTGGCGAAGATTGTAAAAACATTTAGTAATGTTACCAAATTATTAAGAAAATAGGTACCATAATTGTGTCACAATTTCTGTGTATTCTTCTTTTTAGAATTATGTCGAAGGAAAAAAAACTTTTGTTAGTTTATTTCAAAACGAAAAGCTAATAATATTATCAATATTGCGAAATCTGGAAGAAGATATGGCCGTGCTTTCAATAAGAGCTAACGCCTTGTCTTGTGTAAGAGGTAGTAGCAATAGTTTTAATACAAATCAAGAATTATTTAAAACATCTTCTGTAATGAAAAGCCGTCCATGCCTTTGGTACCTGATGTCCTCTTCCCTGCTAACTAACAGTACCTATATATAAAGAATGGACGCAATAACAAATAATAATCTTCTATAATTATTATTTATTCTTTATAATTCAGTGAATAATTTCATAGCTAATAATGATATTATTTGGTATTATAATTTCGTATCTCTGTTGCTTAACAAGCTTAGTTCTTAAAATTACAAAACTCAAACAACTTCATTAAAGCCACAATGAAACTTTACATATTTCAATATTCCAATATTGAAATGAATGTCTCTTTCAATGTATTTAAATCTTTATAGTTAAATCATTAAGTATCAAAATTGCTCGAAATTAATTAAATATTTGTGTGTGGGCGGTTTAGTTTAGTTGTATTAATCTTGCTCGTGTCAGTGTGTCGTCAACTCGTCACAGGCCAGCCTTTGTTTCGTCTTAATTAACATACGTCTTGCATGGCTGAAGAATATCCCTTATAATTATTAAGATGTCATACGACACATTGTAATACAGAGCTCATTATTATACAAAGTTTATTCGTGAGTAGTTGTGACACGCGGTGTCACGTGCGGGGATTTGGGTCCTACACAGTAATGTTCAGATCTCGTCTGTGTTGTTCTCGCTTCCATAGCCGTTCTATTACGGCCTACGATTTGACAGATTAATTTTAATTTACGATTACGTTCGCAGCTGGTGATCGTGGATAAAAGGCCTTTACTTGTCTTTAAAACGGGTTGTCAGTTGACACACGCTAAACTGTTTCTGGAAGTTTCTGAACTTTCCAACAAACATTTGAAATTCAACATTATAATAATATCAGTGCCGATGTGAATGACATGTAAGACTATTAGGCGTTGCTTTGAAATATAATTTGAATATAGTCTTCAATGGCTTGCGCGTTTGTTCAGTTAATTCACAAGCCGGTCATGTCGTCTGTACGTGTATGTGCGTGACGGTACTTTCGGTTCGGAGGAAATAGCCGCTGACTTATATGTATGATATTGGTTTCTTTATATATATTTTTTAATTGACTGGCCTGTTGGGGCAGTTGGCAGTGATCCTACTTTTGGCTCCGGGGTTGTGGGTTCGATTCCCGCCCCGATTCTGATTATAACATATAATTAATTATATACCTATATTTATTAAAAAATATATGCGTATCACTCGGCTGTTAACTAAAACACAGACATTTAATATAAGATTTTAAATTAACATGGTTATTTTTATAACGACAATTATTTAAATCGTTGTTTTCTATTTTCATTTGGTGGAGCCCGATATTTCGACATTATCTACGAATGTCTTGTTCACCAAATGGAAATAAAAAAACATGGTAGGTAAATATCCGGATTTAAATAATTGTAGACATAAAGTACCACACACACACAAGTCTACCTTAGGAACAGACAACCGTGTGTGTATGTTAAATATATTTAATATTTATTTATTTATAAGGTGTTTTATTATTAGTATTTTAATACATCACTCAAACATATTAATAATTACTATTTTTTGTTTCAGGTAATTTCGGTAACAGCTCACGTAAGGTCGCCGCCGCCGGTTTAACAGGAGCATCCGTTAAGTACAGTATTTAACATAATGTAACTATGTTATAATTTCAAGAACAAATAATTTTTTTATTCACTAATTCTAATCACGGTAGGTTCTGTAAATTTTTTAAGTTGTTTTTTTGTTGTATTTTTAAACTCAGGAGTCTCAGTAAATTACTTAAAATCATAAACAATTAGATTCGAAAAACATACCTGTTTGTTAAAAACTGGTTTTATCTATACTTCATGTAGTATACGAAAGTATTTTATGAGTTATTAAGTATGAAGAGTTGTCATATCTTTTCCCACGTCACTTCGATCCTAATCTCTTTACCGACCGGTGCCGAAGAGATTTACATAAGAGGAAGTGAGGCTCAGGTTGGGTCGGAGATGACGTAAGGGTTAGTGAAAGCGCAGTGTTCGCGGTTATCAAAACATCGGCTAGGAATGTTCTCCCGGGTGTCGAGTACGCGATAACTATATTTACCTTCTCCATCATTTATTCATTTATTTCTTATGAATATTGTAATTTTTAAAGTGTAATCATATTTTAGTATTTCTTTACGTTTGTAATGTTATAATTCAATTCCTACTATTAGTTGACACTCTCCTATTGGCTGGGTGCGTAAGGCATAGTGGGGGACACAAAAGTGATGTCAGCGCCCGTTGCGGACAAAATAGAACTACGGGTGGCTCTTTATTTTCTATGACCATAAAAATAACACGTGTGTCAGTTTAATTAAATAAATAAAATAAAATAGGTCATCAAAGTTGTTGTGTAGTCGATTGCAAAAATACTAGTAGAAATAGTAATTGTAAATTTTATAAGTTTCCGGTTGCCAAATGGAAATTAAATCAACGAAAAAAATTGATAACTGCTGTTAAAAGGCAAAAGTAAGTATTACTATAATCTACAACCGTATACTATAGAATAATGTCATATACATGTGTATATCGTGTAAGAAAACGGAGTAATAATTTAATTTTTTTTTTTTTGTAAAGTATTGATGGTTTTGGAGACCATAACGATGGTCTCCAAAACCTATGGATGTTATATGCAGTGAATACTTCATTGGCGGTGAAATATTTCAGATGTTGAATCAAGTCCTAATTACGCTCCAACTATTTTTCCATCAGTTTATAGAAGACGTAAAGTCAACGAATCCGCAGTTTTGAGTAGGTACGTAATAAAATTTAGTTTTGATTAAAATATTTATATTAATAGAGATAATCGACAAAAAAATTAAGACATATTATTTGATATAGTTAATGATTTAGCAATACCTGTTTTATTTTATTAAACACGTTCTTAACAATTCCATTTTTTATCTGCAAAATTAAATAAAAAAAACATTATAAATATATTATACATTAGATACATTCGTAAATATATAATTATGTTAAATAGAGCTATTTGTTATTTTATATATTATTTTAGATTGTTTTTTAAAATTAATAATGATTTTTTATTCAATATTAATTTTACAATAAAAATTTTGGCAGATTTTAACACTGGTTAACCTAATTCACTTATTGAGACTTGTTTTAGTTCTTGTAATTATTTTACTTACTGTTTTTAGCTGACCCACGGATTTTTTTTTAATTTAATATGCACTCTGTGTAATATATCACATTTTACATTGAAAAATTTTTTTTTTCAAGTTTATTTTATTTTTTCAATAGCTATTTGACATCCAATAGATACATGTTTATTTTCTCAAAAGAGCCACCGTAAGTTGTATCGTTAGATGGCGCTAGGGTCACGCACCCAGCGAATATATATATCTTGTAAAAATTTTCAAT
The DNA here is from genome assembly GCA_036937285.1 of Euphydryas editha. Classification (NCBI taxonomy): domain Eukaryota; kingdom Metazoa; phylum Arthropoda; class Insecta; order Lepidoptera; family Nymphalidae; genus Euphydryas; species Euphydryas editha. The sequence goes on along the minus strand of JAUPFZ010000007.1, from coordinate 138,300 downwards.
CGTTAATAAAATAAGTAGTTTTAATTCATCAATTGAAATTCAAATACATTTTTTTTTAAACTTGTTGCGGATAACATTTGATGTTAAATTGTGAATACAGATTTTTCAAATTTTATTTCATTAAATAAATTTAATTAATTATTTTTTTGTTTTATATGGAAGAAAACAAAAGTTCTTTGTTGACCTAGGTTGGAATTGACTTTAATTTTTTTAAATATTATATATATACTTATTTAAACAACGACGGCCGGCTTGACGGCCGGCTGGTCGAGTGGTCAGGCAACTGGACACTACGCAGCGGTCGCGGGTTCGAATCCCGCCAGGTGCAGATAATTTGTATGACGAATATAGATGTCTGCACCGGGTCTTGGATGTGTATTTATGTATATATGTATTTATATCTTAAATTTATTTCCGTTCCTAGTACCCGTAACACAAGTTCTTACGAACTTAGCACGGGGCTAGGTTAACGTGGTGTGATTGTTGGTTAATATTTATTTTATTTTATTTATTTAAAAAAGTAACAATAGATGTGATGATGTTCAAATAGTCTTCCAATAAGTAATGATGAAGTAGTTAGTGATGAGTCGCGTGACCAGCCGACATGTAGGCGAACCAAAGATACTCTTAATATTTCTATGAGGCGAACACACATCGCTCACCGGTACGGGGACGTGACTCTGCTATCACAATCATAGACTAATGGTTAATCAGTAGCTTCGTAATGATTGTTTTTGGCAAATATATATAATTATAAACAGTACTATCTCAGTCGTGTTATAATAACTTACCAGTGAAAAAGAAATTTTATAACAATAGATAATAGATATAATAAAATATCAGTCGGCGATCATTGGATCATAATCACTCATGAATAAGCCTTTACCCTTTCGATAACAACTGTAGCAAACTTGTTACAACAGGTAACTTTCTACAACTTAGAAGTATGTGTAAAAACTCAATATGTTATATATAATTATACCAATTTGCCTCCTCGCGTGTTCAACATTACGGTAATTAAAGGTCAACTTCTATCGTATGAGATGCGTCGGTCACGACTTCGATTAAATAATATTCGAACACGCGAGTACGAGATGAACTCGCGACCCTCCGGTGCGCTCCGGAGTCCGGGTCGGAACAAATGTTTTTGTATAAAATGTATTAATTTATTAAATCTTTTGATTGAACACATGAAATGTATACAATTACGAATATAAATGAAAATTGATGAAAGTGTGCGAACGCGGCCTTTTAGCTTATCGTGTCTCTTAAATAACAGTAATTTAGGAAAAAACTGTCGGGTAGAGTGCGCCGACAAAACACTGTAAGATTATCATTCATACGTCGAGTATATAATATAATACACATATACGCTGCCTGCTATTTTGATCGTAAAATACTTGTTCTAATTTCGTCAGTGATTTTGATTATTGATAAAATAAACTTTTCGACAAAAGCTTTTAACAGATGCCAATATAGTGTTATTTTCTTTCATTTAAATTTTGTATCAATATGAGTATATACCTAAACGTTTATTTTAATATTTTAGTAAGCTATCATTGTACTGTATTCGGTTGTTTCAATATAATCCAGTCATTTTAGGTTTTACCTGCAAAAACTTCCTAGTGAGCTGAATTTTTGTATACACCATATTACGGCGTTGTAATGAAGATGTGAAAAATCGACATTGATATCGTGTCGGTTAAAAAAGTTAAGGTTAAAAGGTCACGAAAATCAGTTTTTCGCAAATATCACGCGACTTATAGCTCGGAGGTCAATAGAGGTCATTATAAAAATTGCTTGTGAAATTATCTACAAAAAATCCTTGATGCATTTTTCTGTAAAATTAATCGTTTTTGGAGTAGAGCGCTAAGAAAGCGATTTCATGCACTCTTTTCCTCACTACCTACTTCAAGTCGAATGTAAGGCGCTTCTTTTTTTACATGGTTTTCCCCGTAGTAATAATCCATGATAATATGTCATAAGAGATTTTTTTTATATTTAGGAGTGAATATTTATTATTTTAATGATAAACACAGGAAAAATAGTCTATAGTATATTTTTTTTGTCATTCATTATCGATATCTTCAGTTTCTATATCATTAACAGTTGCTGACAAAACGTCGAATGGACTTATTCCTATATTTAAATCGAAATCTTCATTATTTTCATCATTGGTTGAGCAACTGTTCAATAGCATGAAACTAATAAAACAAACTCTTTAACACTCGAGAAATGTTTTTCAACTGACTCAGTAGTCAGTAGCCAGAGTTTCAGAAATAGTTAATAATTTTTTTTGGGTTAAAACTCCAAATAAAAATCAATAGAGTTTACGCATTGGTGTACGGTACATAAAACCGTATGTGACTACATTCTAGTCACTTTCTCGGCGCTCTACTTTTTGTAGATAATTATAAGGCATTTTTTGTAGATAATTTTAGGAAAAACAATTCTTATAATGACCTCTATTGACCTCAGAGCAATAGGTCGCGAGATATTCGCAAAAAACTGATTTTCGTGACCTTTTAGCTTTTATAAAAAAATTTGCCGGCACGATATTAATGTCGATTTTTCACGTCTTCATTACAACGTTGTAATAAAGGTGTATACAAAAATTGAGCTCACTAGGAATTTTTCCGCAGATTGGGGCATAAAATGCCTAAAATGACTGGATTCATATATTTTTAAAAAACACACTCGATAAAACGGCACAATAATCGGAGCCGGACAAACAGAGAGGGCGCTGCTTCACAGACTAAAAGATGCTGTTTGAGCGCAGATAATAATATTGAGAAATCTAAATGTAGGCACTAATTGACAAAATATATAATAGAGCATTCACATTTTGTTAGTAAAAATAACTAAAACTTTCAAAGAATATATTACTATTAGCTGTTTTATATTTCTTAATAGTAAAATGATGCCCCTTGTCACGTTCAAACATTCCATATCATAATTACGTGATTTCTAACCTTCAAATTTCACACCATATATTAAATCTTTGTGTACTCACAAGTATCACACAAGTGTTAAAAGCAACGTTTAATTACTTATTAGTGTTAGAGTTATGTGACGAAGTTGTAGTGGTGCGAATAGTTGCCTCAACGCCGAGCGCCTACGGTCGCGGGTTCGATCCCCGCTCGGGACAGATATTTGTATTTATATAAATATTTGTTTGCGGTCTGGGTGGTTAATATTGTGGGTCTCCCCCCCTCCTGTTGGTATTATAGACACCTGATAACGATCGTTATTCGATATATATATAACCTATGTTAGTTTAAAAAATAAGAATATCAAATGTATTAAAATTCAATGCGTGTGAAAAGCGGCGGCTGTCCAGTAGAAGGACGAATAACGCAGGGAACTTAGTAAATTAAAAAATATTATTATGTTTTCAATATTATTATATTCATTCGGTATTCCGGTATTCATACTTAATTATAAATACTAAATAAAGACAAATACATTAACTGTAACTATTCAGTTTCTTGCCGGGTCTTCGCAGCAGAATCTATTACGTTCTAAATTTGTTGTAAGATTACTTTAACATTTAAAAGCGCTTTAAATTCTACTTGAAAAAGTAAAATTTTATTTAGATTTATTTTTTATTAATTTTAAGATAGTCCGTTTTAACACGCCGACTTGATGAAACTGAATAATGTATATAAGACTCATCCGCTGTTAAGGCTTAGTGCACAGAGCGGGACAATTGTGTGGAGTCTGTCCGAGCGTCCGTTACATCCGGTTTTCTCAGTGTACAGTTTTTGGACCGTGAAACATTTTGTACTCACATATACACACGTATTATTGATTCTACAGACTAACTGCATGCCTGTATTTGTTTATTCGTCACTGTTTTACAGAAATAATGTCCACTCAAAAAAGATAGTATTTCGTTTAGGTAGATAAAAAATAAAGTATTAGGTACTTTACGAAAGAGTCACAACAGTAGGTAACATTTTGAAATATTTTCAGTCACCGAGATAGTAAGTATGAATCATTACGAAACAGCAGTTATTGTGGTCGTTTATATAAAAGAAGGCATCTCCTAATTAATTGATTATCAAATCAGTTTAAATAAATAAATACAAATGTAAGGAAATTTTTAATTTAAAACTTACACGCACTTCTTTATCGGATTATAATCACACGGATTCGTGAAAAAAATCACGCAGAGCGAACCTTTATCGTCGTAGTTTTTAAGGCGTTTCTGCAAAAAGTCGTCCATATAAATAGTTTTCCTTAAGGAGTCGTCGCTCCATATTCCGCGAAGCGCTGGCCAGGTGCCACGCCGCACGCGCCTCGCCGCGGTTAATCTTGCTCAACATCGCCTGCGAGTGATCTACTTTACATGTTGAAGCTAATGCACATTAATTGTCTGCACTCTGACAGTTAGTAGTGCATTTACTTTCATATCCTGAGCGTCTCAGAGTCTCAGGATTACTTTATATCACACGAGTGGTCAGAGTTACGACAATTTATTACTAAAATTGTCTTCAGATTCCTTTTGGTCGAGTAAATCCAAATTTGTTTTCCCTAAACTCCTTTTTTGTTGTTGTTAAGTTTCAAAATAGAAATTAGGTGTCGCAGGTACCAATGAACATCTTTTTTTTTATTTATCTCAATTACCGTGTTATCGACAGTCAATGGTGTGTAAACAGACACACAGGTTACACCTAGTTAAGTTAACGGGGGCGTAAGTTGGGTATTTTCAAAATAATGATAAAATATATTCAAACTTATTACTTACATTAAAACTACTGAGAAGAGAAATGCTTTCTATAAAATTATAGTTCCCAAGACATGAGGCGATTCGCGTTACTTTCTCGAAATGCTATTACAATTGAATTAAAATAAATTCTATTGTTCTCATAATTTAAGTCAACATGACTTTAGTTTTTGTTATATGTAAAAATTTCGGTTGTTATGTCTTTTATTTAAGTTTAAATTTAATTTTCTTTTTCATTTTATAACTTTGAATAAATATAAATACAAGTTAAATGTTGTACGAGGAGTTCGTGCCTCGTCCTCGGTCCTCGCTCTACCGCTCTGGTCTAAAAGACAATGAGACGCGTATCATATCGGCGCACTATCGAAGTTTTCATTTCGTAGTCTGCTCGAGTATTTCTTTCCCAGCGTCCAGTAATATTTACAAAGTTATGTGTGTGGCCTTGTTTTTATTTAAATTTATAAATAAAATAAATATTTGTTATGCGTTTTCCCTCGCAGCGCGGCCGAGTACCTATTAAATAAAACAAAGTGACAGCAGTAACGGACATTTTCCCACGACTTGTGTAAAACTCTATGATCATGTTGCAACTTGTGCGTTTCCGTGTCGGAGACGTTGCTCCCACAACCGGCCGAAACTAACACGCCACTGAAGGATCTGTTGAAACTAAATCAGTAAATATAATTAAGAGAAATAAATTTAGAAAGTGTCAGGTAATCAAATCATACAATAAAATATCTTACTACGTGTTACTTTAAGGTGTTCAACAGGGTCGACATAAATATATAAAATAACATACTTTCAAGTTATATGGCCGTATTGATTGATCGATTGGTTCAGTCTGCAGTAAATGCAATAAATGTATTTAAAGCTTTGATTTAATTTCCACTGCTGAATGTAGGCCGCCCCATCATCTCTGAGGGGGTTTGCCAATGCTCGCCACACTTGGCAGGCGGGTCGGCGAGTGCAGTATTTTGTGGCAGGATATAGTGACGCTGTTGTCCATTACCAGCCTGTCGGTTTACAATTGTTGACACCACTATGTCTTTTACGAGACCTCGCCAAGAAAGAGGCAATTACAGTATTATGAAAAGATAATTGAAATCAAATACTGACAAAAACATTAAACGTTTATAGTTATTTGTAAAACGCGTCTCGTTATTACAAGACGCATAGTTCAAGGCGACGTCTGTTGCACTGGTACTGCGATCACGATCTCAATCGATTATCCGAGTAACAGCAGTTCAATTAATGTACATTCAAGCTATTATATACATTAAATTCTTTTACATAAGGTTGAAATGCCTTGCGAAGAATTTACAGTAAATTGTTTAATTAGACGGCGAGCAAGATCGGTTTAATCACAATGACACGATAAGTGGTGTAATTTCATATAAACGAATGTTAAGATAATTTATAAGTTAGTTATATACATCTCAACTTTTATTGTATTCAAGTGAAATGTTTTGTGATTTGTGATCTACGAGAGGACGCGACGAGCAACAATAAGCAACGCGCTGCAATCAGCTTCGACGTCTTCTGAGGATTGTTTATGGCTTCGTTGTAGATAAATGACAATCGTTCTTTTTTTTTTTTTTTTTTTTTTTTTTTTTTTTTTTTTTTACGCAGGGGAATCCATTTACGGATGATATCCAGGGCGCCCGGGTCGGCAGTCCTAGACCTATGTCGGACTCGGCACTTTGGGAGTGCAATACCGTACTAAACCCCTGCGGGAGCCTTCAGCCGCTTTAATTGGAGGGTCCCGGATCTGCAGGCAACAGGATCCCTCCAGCGACAGGCTGGCCTCGGCGAAAAGGCCAGACTTCTCCTCCATGGGGACTGTCCGGCTAACCTCTGAACAGTCCCGACGACGCCGTGTCTAGCAGGACCGGGTTCCCATCCCGGCCCGACACGGGCACAAGGGCGTTACAGGAGGCGCATTAAGTAGCGCCTCCTACGCACCCCCATTCGTCGCCCGCGGATGGAGGCCACGTCGGCGGCCTCCTCTCTCCTCCGCTCGTCGGCCTCCTTCTGGGACATTACTGTCTCGCAGAAGGAGACCATCGCCTTCCAGGACTCGTCGTCGCCGAGCATCGCGGTGATGACGCTCGGGAGCGACAAGTCCCCTCCGACAAATGACAATCGTTCTGGTCTAGTGGTGCAGAGTTCCAAATTGCTCTGATGATCGCGGGTTTGATTACTATGTGGATATTTTCGTTGATACGAATATGTGTTTGTTTCTGGCCTGTTTGTTCTTGTGGGTCTTCCCATCGTGTCTCGGCAGCTCATCGTCGGAGAGCACGTAATGCCGGCGGTCTCGGTTGTTATTATGGCCACCTTATAACGATCTTTACTTTTGGTAAAGAAATTGTCCGCCTAACCGCACTGGAGCAGCGTGGTGGATTATACTCCAATCCTTCTCCTACGTGGAGGAGGAGGTTAGGAGACATTCGCCCAGTATTGGGACGTTTACAGGATGTTGCAGTTTCGTTCAGTGGTATATAAAAATAATTTTGTATCGTTCAAGTCTTTGCCGTAACTATGTATGACATTTAAATTTCTAATTAATATATATAATAAAAATTTTAAGTGTTCCTAATGATCGTAAAAATGCCGTTTACCTTCTTAATAATATTAGTTTATACTAGTTTTAACGAGCACAGTCGATGTCTTCGCGCCGTCTATCGTTATTTTATAATTGTTCGAACTAGTTCTCACGGTTTAGCACTTTTTACTGATCTATTGACGCAGTTAGCAGTGCTTTCCGCTCCAGGGTTGTGAGTTCGATTCCCACGTCGAGTCTGGGTGTAATATTTGTTTCTATAGGTATAATTACGTTTATTTAAATATGTATACGTATATCGTCGGCTGTTACCTAAAATACTGGCCTACTACCTAAATTAAGTTGCCTACTTTAGGAGCGGACGACTTAGATGTATGTAAAAAAGTATTTTAATCATTTATATTTGTTAGTCTTTATTACAAGGTAAAATTAAATAATTATTATCATCCTATACTGATATATTATATTTCTCGTCGACAAATATCAGCAGATTCCAAAATCGACCTATTTTTCGAGATGATTTTACCATATAGTAAACTAGTAGATGACCCTTCCGCTTTCAATTTTTTCTCGTTCACTGCTCCGCTTTTATGTATTAGCATTGCCCTTATCCACTAAAGGAGGGAGGCGGAGGGGAAATTTTTTGCAATCCTATTGGTTAATATTTCTCCGTTTCTCCGTTCAGCCGCCTCGCTCCGCATCAATGGACACCCTTATAGCGCCATGTTTTGCTACTTCTCAAGAATTTCTTTCATTTCTACTATTTGACTACCGCGCTACCCGACTATGTGCTTAAGCTCTTCAGCTAGAGGTAGTGGATTTTTTAATTATTTTCTAAAAACATTTCATGTGCCTTAAACTGCTCGCAAAGTTAAACTATTCCGTCTTTGTATTACATTTATTAATACTGCTATCCTATGTTATATAAATGGAAAATTAATGTCAAATAGGTTGATTTTTGTGTTATTTGCTAAAAAAATACACATACAACCGTCCAAGCGGATGATAATTAAAGTTTTTACTAAACTTTTTTGTCGGTTTAGTTCAGAAATATCTTTAATTTTTAATTTTCATTATAAATGTAAGGTACTCAATAATTAATTAATATTAGACCTTGACTTTAGAGAATCATCAAATATTATTACACGTTTTTGTTGATGAGAAGTTTTATGATTTTTTAAATTAAAATAAGCAATAAAACACTAAAAAATGTCATAATTATCTAATTAGTGATAATTTATAAGTAAAAATGTTATCTAGTATTATAACTTTATACAAGACATCGTATTGGCACTTGGAGCGCTTATGACGTTTTAATGTATAATTATCATTTAAATCCTCAAAATTACGGAATCGGTCGCAGACGAACACTCGTTCTAGATCTAGAACATTATAATTCGCTTGTGATCAAGTGACATTTTCCGTTGCGAAATATTAAAGTAATTTCAATAACTCAAGAGTTCTAGTTCTCATAGGGTTTGTTGCAAATTACCGCCGCTATGTTTATGTCCGAACTGAATACCAACTACCTCCGTCTGTGGGATTCGTTTAGCTAAATTATTCCGTTTTATAATTTGCAACAAATATTTAAATCAATGTCTGCGTTCCTTAACCAGTTTAATGTTTTTGACAAATATGTTCATCATTGTTGAACAGCAGGATGGCCAGCACCAGCGACAGCGCCACCAGCGAACTCTGCCCGCCCGACATCTCACCCAGCGACTCCTTCCACACATATTCTAAAAAGTCGAAACAGTTAACTGGTTAAGGATTTAAGGATATCCTGTGTGTTAATTCGGGTTTTTAGAAATATATATTATTAAAAGAATAATTATAAAGAAACTCTACTAAGAAAGTTTAGTTTATAACAAAAAAGTAGTACCTTAGAAAACTTGGAAGTAGACAGGCCCACTTTGCACTTAAGATATAATGTAATAGAAACTGTAAACTATGTACTTTATTGGACATTTCAGTTTTAATAGTACAATTTAATCGTACGAAGCCGGAAGCGTGTCTCTAGTTTGTTAGAAATTTTAAAATGTATGTGTATATACGGAACGGGTGTTTGATATGATTTTATTTTCATCTGCAATGTTGGTCATTGCAACAGTAAAAATTAAAAATTAAATATTTTTAAATTAAAATGTATTCTTCAATAATCGTAATATCTGATTATAGTTTCATTTGCATTTTATTTCCACTCTATAAATTAACCACATAATTAACACACGATTTTATTACATTTTTATATAAAACAGGTAATAATTAATTTATTATAATAGATAAAATAAAAAACCGAAATAAGATTCATTACTCTAATGATCTATTGCGCTAAACGAGTCAAACGGCTCATACTTACCTAATTCATTAATCAGTGTTGAAACGAGTCTCGGTCACGGTCCAGCGACGAAGCCACTCTTGTTTTCAATTATAATAAAATGTCGCTGTAAATAGGTCATCGGAGCGATTTGGAACTAGTTCCCAAATGTAGCTCGCAGTGCGCTCTACCGATACCGGCGCGTGGTCAAAGCGATCGCAACGCGCTCAGAGCGCGGTACATATGTAGGGCGCTTCTTACACAACAACTGTTAATTAGATAAGCTTAAAATATTGATATTTTATTTATTACAACATAATATATATACAATTTGCACTTAACATTTTCAAATAATACACAATATAACTTGTTTTCTGTTTTGGTTTAGAATGTTTAACTACTTATATTGTTTACAATTCGGAATTTTACTAATTTCCGCTTCCTATGTGACGCTATAAACATACATACCATAGATATGACACGGGAGTTGTGTCGATACACACTTGTTTAACCATATCTTATTGTACAATTTGTAACACTATGATTTTTTGTTATGATTGTTTGTTTGTTTGTGTGTGTACAGCAGAGTTATAATATTCTGTTAAAACACTCTACGCTACCGCGGATCTCTTAATAATAATTTTATACAGACTGAGCTGTATATAAACTGATAAATCATTATTATAAGGATTAAAACTTTTTCTAACACCATTTAAAGTATCTAAAGGAACTTTAATTCCTAAATAGGCTGGTTTATAGATGTTGACAACGCTTACGTGCTGCTTGGGTGGTCTCCGACAACTTATAATCTGCATTTGATATTCACGTAAAAGTTCATGCGAATAAAGCTCACACCCATCTAGTTTTCTATATAAATAAAATTATAGAGGTCTGTCGCTGTGTGCGTATCACGGAAATACTACTGGACAAATTCCAATTGAGTCTTCAAAGTTTTGTTACTTAGATACTTGTCCATTATTAAAAAATATATCGCCATATGTTAATTTAATATAAAGTTACTAGTTTTGGAAAACGACGATTTTTTATAAGCACTACATGTTCAGTAATGTGTGTTTTGATAGATTATAAATACAATAAACAATGAAATGTCGTAGGTAGCAGCAAGTGCACTACAGAGATGAATCAAACGATGGTGCGATATTTGCTGCAATGTATAAACATCATTTAACGTCCGTGAGAGAATTCTCCAGCCTCGTCTCGTAGCCGTCGACATTGTCATCTAACGAGTGTTACAAAAACCGCGTCTGTCTTAATCTTATCTTGATAAATGTTTACTACCGAGATCACAATCGAGAAATATTTAAAATACGAGTATAGTCATAACATTAGACATTGTACTGTCCTGACATTGGCAAGCTAAATTGTTCTTTATTTGTATGTACAGAAAACTTAAAACAGTTTATGAAATGAAATACACCTCGGACCAAAATCTATATAAACAATGTTAAAAAAGTCGATCGGTATTTGCATACATAATGCGCGTATTCAATATTATATCAGATCATTGTTACATCTAGTTAAGAATTCATCGGTCGGCCATGAGAAAAAAAAAATAGCTTAAGGACTGCATCTACTAATACTTAAACATTAATATTAATATATGTATTACATTTAAGAGCGATATGTTGTTTTACAATTGTGGGTCAATAACAGTAGCTATACAAAAGAATTATTTTAAAGAATACAAAAATTATACAACACAAATACACTTGACATTCTAATTACTCTAGTTTTGTTTCGACTAGCAGATAATTGGTTCAAAATATAATAAATAGTAAACATTATTACGGAAGGTACTTGTAGTTCTGATATATTCACATAATACAATGGTTAAATGGCCTAGTGACTGGAACATGTGATTTGACATCAGACGGTTCACGAGTTCAAATCCTGGCTGACACTGCTGAATTTTCAAGCGATTAAGTTTTAACAATCAGTTTATACAGCTTTTACTGAAGTAGAACCGTCATAAAAAGAGTACTTAATTCTAATAGGCAACATTTTTAACAGCAATCTTCCAGTGTAACAAAATTTGTGAGTCTCAGTAAGATCTGTGAAGAAGTGTGAAGTGGGTTCACTATATTTGGTCCTCGTTGTATAAACAACTAAGCGCTGTTGTATTTATTTATTCACACAATCAGTTATGTTAACGCGGCGAAGGTTAGGTTTCTTTGTTCGTCGTGCCTTCGGTGTGATCGGTTATTACAAGCGCAATACTTGGAAGTATCAGCGATTGCTTAACAAGCGTTAAGCGGCTTTATTTTAACACTGATCTTCACATGACAGATGATTACAGACTGCGGAGACAGCGGTTATAAGGGAGGGATTACTCATAATATTAATATGATCCGTCAACTCGCTTTTCTGAAGCATTTTGTACTTGTCCTTCGTGTACCGTGTCGATATAATCCCTCGCATCGAATAAATTTCGAGAATATTCTATATATTATATAGGTATATATCTGTTTGGTTTTAAATTGTTGTTGAATCGATTCGATTTAACAACTGATTTGAACTTGTAAAATATTCCTCAAATACAATTATTTGCGTTAATTTTGATATGTATACCATTCCATTAATTTTATAACTTTACGATTTTGCGATGTCAAATTTTCTCATGGATTTACAAACATCCTAATGCTACGACAATATAAATATTATATATCCAACGTCCAGACCACGAAAAATATCTATATACGGTCTATAACTCTATACAAACGTTTGTCCTGAGTAGAGGTCGAACACGCGACCGTTAGCGCGATAGCCGCTTGTTTTGACTAGTGCGCCAACCTGTCGCCGACCGCCGTATACAATAATCTATATATATATGTATAAGAGATTTCCACGTATACATTGACTCATCACGATATCTCTGAAACTATAAGGCGCAGAACCTTGAAATTTGGTAGGAATATTCTTTTTGACGAGTAGAGGTCAGCTAAGAATTTCACCTCTACGGGGGTGAAAAAGGGGGGCAAAGTTTGTATGGGACAACATGATTCCTTGGTCCAATCTACTTCAAATTTCGCATAAATATTCTTTAACAGAATTGGTTGAAGACGTGTTTCGTATTTTATCGAAATTCATCCTCTAACGATGTTAAAAGGGGGGAGAAAATTATTTTGATATAAATACTCCATAGTGATTTTGATTTAAATTAAAATTTATTTTGACACATGTTTGACAACCAATTCGTCTGTTATAAAATATTTTCCAGTATCGACGCAGGTGTAGGTGATAAAAAATATAAATTTATAATTTTTGAAATTTTAGTTAAATACCCGTGCGAAGCCGGGGCGGGCCGCTAGTAATGAATAAGTATTATTTGACTTAACGCAACGCACGCGCTCATAAACACAGTAAATATACTTATACATACATCCCTAATATTATAAATGTTTGCTAGTACATTCTTAATGCGTACGGACAGAAATGGAACTCTACCAGCGTCTGTGTTTCCGGATAACTACAACCCGGGGATCTGGAAGTCGTGAGTGAATATTTTACTTCTAGGAAAGCGTACTCCATACTAGACCTAAAACAAAAGTGAAATGTAAGTTTGTCTGTTACGCTTTCACGCGAAAACTACTTAACCGATCATCATGGAACTCTGTACACATATTCTTGGAGGTATTAGAAGTAACATAGGATACTTTTTTTGGGTCACGATAACCGACATCTACGCGGGCGAAACCGAGAGCAGAAGCTAGTAATATATAAATATTACACCCAGACTCGGGGCAGGAATCGAACTCACGATCCTGGACCCTGAAGCGGAAAGCAGGGTCACTGTCAACTGCGCTAACGAGCCAGTCATTACAGACATACTTTTGATCAAAAGAGTAATTGTCGTAAGTACGTTTAGTGTCTGTCCTTACAACACGCACATCCACAAAAACTATTATTAAAGTGTACTCGGAAATCCTCGACATCCGTCACAACACAAGACCACACAGGGACACAGAACACACGTCGGACGGTCGCGTGTCAAACAACCGCTGCTTCCGGTGTGTGCGTATCACTAACACACCGGTAATTATTACTAGCCTTCACATTATTAACGCTCGTAATTGTTATACTGAATAATATTTACAATTTGTTTCCTATATGAATATAGGATGAATAAAGATTCTCACATTGAGGAATCATCACCTAACGTAGTCAGGGATATCTTGATGTACCTACTTACTAACTAAAGTTAGTGCACAGGATACCTTTAATATTGCTTAAAGTTAACAGGCCTTTTGAGCATACTTTTATTAGAATACAACGTTTCTATGTTTTATTTTTAATGCTATTCATGGAGTTTTTTTTTTTTGTAAAATTGCATAAAAAAATTGCATAATGGTAGCTTAAGACTTCCTAGGTATTGTAGGTCCCTTTCCAAAGATTGACATGAGCTACGAAAAAAGATTAAGATTAATCAAAGAAGAAAGTTCTGTATTGAATCCTCTTTCGTTGGTAAATACCTTCTGTTTCGTCAAACAGTCAAAACCGACAAGACGACGCTCAGAGAGTAAGAATAAATACGTTAAATCGACTAACACGTACAAGTGTTCGTACGCTGTTCAAGCGTTACTCTTCGGGCGTCACTATTAATTATATGTTTCAGTAATTGATTACATTATATTAAGAAATACGTTTGCCGAGGTTAGGTATTTGAACCTGTGAACTTGTGGGCGCCGACGGGCGTGAACTATTCGATCACGCTCACCTGCGAGCATTTGATTATCGATAGACTCGCCGGTAACGAACGAGAGGTCGCCGCAGAGTCGACGGTGGATTGAGTAAATGAGAATCAGAAAATGTGTGGTAACCTTTTTGTTACGTAATAAGCCGAAACGTTTTCTATATATTCTTATTCGACGATATTTATTTATAGAACACTCATATCCGATCTAAAATGTTCAATTTGATGTTGATATGTCTCTCAAATATTAATAAAAGACTTCAATCGATAACAGACTGTGTACTACTGTACGAGTAACTATACACTTAATAGTTATATCATTAATTAATTATAAGATTTTGGCTTTAAATGCTCGCGGAGACTTACTAGCAAATTAGTTATTAAAATTCATCCTGAGCTTGACGTTACGAACAAATCGTGGTAAAATCAGCAACTTTCGAAAAATTTGGAGCCATGTAAGTCCTCTGCAGCGTGACGGAGTCAGATCCAAAAAATTATAAAGAAATCATTTATAGAAATAAAGGCTTACGGACAGAAATGGCACGTTTACAGAATGTCTCAGTACCTATAGCAAAGTGCATTATCCGAAATATAGGTCGTTCTTAGTTTCTTATAATTAGTATTTAAATATGACTGAATTATATCGTAGTTGAAAACATTTGCATCATAATCTAATATAAGCCAACAGAACTTGCAATGATCGTACACTCCAACTGGAGATATGACTTCATCATCGTTCAGGAAATCTGTTAAATCGGAAATTCTCTTCGTAATGAATTCCGCCGTGTGCTCGTGATCGCTCGGACGCCGCTCGTGGTGCACAGGGCTGATAGCGCACGCGCGATGATTGCAACAAATAACTGTTGACTTAAATCATAAGATTGTTATAGAACACATACCAATAACGTAAGTATTCGAGTAACAAATAAATGCGTTTAATTGAAATATCTATAATAGTTAGGGCTTACACTACTTGCTGCAATTAACTGGGTCAGTGCTAGTTTTAGATGATACTAGTATAGCATTTTGCAACAATAAGATAAACACAAATACACATCAATCACTAAAGTAATTAATTATTTCGCATTTTTAGCAGAAGATATGCTAGCAGATATTAAAAATTTAAAAATGTTAGTTATTGATATTTCAATAACAAAAGCGTAAAATTCGACACTAATTCCACAGTCACCGCCGTCTATTACAACAGATTATTTTTCTAATTTCACTAATAGTTTCAGAGAATGCAAGAAAGAACCTTCATTGCTCTTCAAGCTCTTCAGCCTTGTTTCGTTATAATACACATAATAGGCGCGTCGTTAGGTTCTTAAGAAACTTTTGTTTCAAGATTGATATTTACAACAAATCATATTTATTAAGTCTCCAAGGTGACAAGCGTTCAGCATGAGATTGCAGTGAGTCAGATGGCCATTTTAGACAAGTTAGGCACTGTGAGTAATTGTTACGTTGCTTCCTTGCAATTATTGCATGTGTAGTTATGTACGTTGCAATAATATGGACCTTCAATGTTTACCATTGATTTCAAGATTTTATAAGGAGACAAATAAAAAAAGTTAAAGCCTTTTACTTATTATTTATTTTCTTATTATAAGTACATCAGAAATGTGACATACTATTTGTGTTAAGGCTACCGCACACCGATTTTTTTTAAAGATGGTTTTGTAGGTATGTAATTTTTCGGATTACATGTTTGCGTCGACGGTAATTGAGTTATAATGTAACTACTGTTTAGTACGTATATGTAATTTAAAGGCATTTGATCTCACTAACACTATAGTGTCATAATTTTACAATTATATATAGTATAAAAACATTTATCTAATATATAAGTAAAATTCTCGTTTCACGGTGTACGTAATTGAACTACTCTGAAATGGCTCGACCGATTTTCGAAAAACTTAGCGTACATATCGGCTAGGGTGAAGAATCGGACAACATCTATTTTTCATCCCCCTAAATGTTAAGGGTGGTCCACCCTTAATTTTTTTATTTATTTTTGTGGACAAAAATTTTTGTTTTTTTTTATGATATAGCATACAAAAATACATACAACAGTAACTTTTCACCCCTCTAAGATCAACCCCTATTTTTTATTTATTAATTAAAAACTTTTTTTTTTTTGGCAATATTATTATTTTTATTTTGTCATGACTTAGAATTAAAAAAAATATATTACTCTTAATTTTCACCCTTCTACGATCAACCCCTATTTTTATTTGTTAATTATAAACTTTAATTTTTTTGGCAAGAATATTTTTTTTTATTTTGTCATAACTTAGAATAATTTTTTTATATTACTCTCAATTTTCACACTTATCAATCAACCCCTATTTTTCCATCCCGATTTTTATTTTTTTCATTCTATCCACAGATCCGCAATAGGGTTGCAAGATGTCGTGTCACAGTATTGGTAACAAAACTCGTCCGAAACGGCTTAACTAATTCTAATGAAATTTTATGTTTATATTTAGTAGGTCTATAGAACGTAAACTATTTTTTATACCTCTAAGTGTGTTAATAAGGGTGGTTCGCCTGAAAAAAATATTTTTAGGACAAAATTTTCCTTGTTTTTTTTTTTTTTTGATTTGGCATCTAAAATATATATACAACCCTAAATTTTCACCCTTCTACAACTAACCCCTATTTTTAATAGCGATATTAGCACTTTAATAACTTTCTACTCTCGGCGGTCGATAATAATTGATCCTACCATCAATGGTAACACTCTCCTACCCTTACTATTTTTGTTGCATCTACCAAATAGGCCGGTAGATCAGTTTCAATGAAGCTGTGTGGCGTGTCTTTGGTTTCCAAATTCATGAACGGGATCCAGTAGTTATACATTTAGTTCATTTTGAAAACGGCCAACGCGTATTTTCACGAAAGAGACAGTACATGGTGCAACGATCTAACGATAACATTCAGCAACGCTATGTACAATGAAGCATTGATTGTTATCGAGGATCTTTACATTGTCATTGCCAATTTACCGCTCAGTCATTTCTGTATGCATTCGCCAAATCGAAGTGCTTCTGATTTAATGAACATAGAAGTGAATCGTGAACTGCAGTACAATACTGTAGAAATGGCAGCGATTTTACTCGCAATGTCCCACTACTGACTGAGGAACAAAGAACCATTTACGACCGCGTTTTGTTCACAGTTTCGGCAGGACAAGGCGGATTCTTTTTTTTTTTGGATGCACCAGGTGGCAAAACATTCCTTATTTCGCTAATTCTTGCCGAAATACGATCAATTAATTGCATCACATTGGCTGTTGCATCATCTGGCATAGAGGCAACTTTATTGGATGGAGGCAGAACAGCTCATTCAGCACTTAAGCTGCCACTAAATATTCAAAATTCAGACGCAATTTGCAACATAAAAAAACAATCGTTCATGGCCACAGTGCTGAAACAGTCAAAATCAAAATCAAAATCAAAATATTTTATTCGTTATAAGGTGATTACACACACTCAACGAACGTCAAAAAAAAAAGTCTCGGTAGACATCTACAATTTCATCATCTATTTCATTATCGGCTTTACTAAATATTACAATAATATAATAATGTTCCTAGTGTAGGCCGAGAGAAAAAAAGCCGGAGGAAAAAAACTCTCGGTACTCTTTTTAACAATTAAAGTCATCATATTTTGTAGATACAAAAAATGTATTTACAAAGAACGAACAAATCATGTCACTGCCAAGCAGCCTTGTCATTTAAAAAATCTTTAATGCTATAATATGCCTTACTACATAATTTGGATTTAATGAAGTGTTTAAATTTATTTAGGGACAAGTCTTGCACATTACCAGGCAGTGTATTGTACATGCGTATACAGTTACCTACAAAAGAGTTACTTATTTTGTGGAGCCTAAAATTAGGAATGGCCAATTTATTTTTATTTTTTAAATTTATATTATGTCTATCACTGTTCTTGACAAAATATCAATATCATTTATCATCGGGGATGAATGCGGATAAACTTCCGAAAAGCGGATACCGAATTTCGTCATGAAATTTGGCACGGACATTCTATTTGACTATTTATGAGTTCCCTTAAAGGGATTTTTGGCGGCACGCAATATTTTTCGAAATATTGAATTTTTTAAGTACGCTGCTTAGCACACTCTATATAAGAAAGCGAGTCGATCAAAAGAAGGTTTTAAAGGTTAGGTTAGGTTAGGTTAAGATTTTTTTTAAATCATCAGGTTAGGTTAGGTTGTTAGGTCTTTTTTTTTAATAGTTAGGGTTTTTTTTAAAGGTTAGGTTAGATTAAGATTTTTTTTAAATCGTTTGTTTAGGATAGGTTGTTACGTCTTTTTTTTTTAATCGATGTGAAATGCATTTACGCATTCTAGGATAGGTTAGGTTAGGTTTTTTTTTCTTTCTTCTTTTGATCGACTCGCTTTCTTATATAGAGTGTGCTAAGCAGCGTACTTAAAAAATTCAATATTTCGAAAAATATTGCGTGCCGCCAAAAATCCCTTTAAGGGAACTCTTAGATAGTCAAATGTAATGTCTGTGCCAAGTTTTATGAGAAAATTCGGTATCTACTTTTCGCTTTCTTATATAGAGCGTACTAAACCGCGTACTCAAAAAATTCAATATTTCGAAAAATATTACGATCCGCCAAAAATCCTTTTAAGGGGATGCTTAGCTAGTCAAATGGAATGTCCGTGCCAAATTTCATGAGAAAATTCGGTATCTGCTTTTCGGAAGTACACCCATGAATGCATTTATAGCTGATAATGTTTTTATTTTTATTTGGTATGATTTGTAAGCAATGATGATGATGAGATGATAATGATGTGTTATTTGAAATTTATCAGTAAAGATAAATGAATTCAAAAAATGAATATTTGGCGATTTGTTATTTTTATACGCCGTCGTCGTTCAAAGCGCTCTTCTGTTATATACCACATCCACACACATTTACAATAAGTTAGTTATTTTTTATTTGACTACCTAAATATTCACTAGAAATAATTTATATGGCAAAACAACGTTTGCCGGGTAAGCTAGTTTTCCTATAAATATCATTGTTTTTTTTTTTTGATAGTTTAAATTTGTAACTTACTGTTATCTTGATCTATTTATTATTTGTTATTTTATGATAACGGTAAAATATTGTAAAATACTTATGGTAACAGATATGTATTAGTATCAGCTAGAGTTATCAGTTAGCTGAGGCCACAAGTACTAGTAAGTAATGTCCCCATTGCCGGTCACTGCCTCACTGCGCGCTGTTCGCTGCTCGCTGCAGGTGCGCGCGGAGTCGAGCATGTCGATTGTCGATAACTATTATAAGTATTTATAACTTATAAAAG
Organism: Euphydryas editha; assembly: GCA_036937285.1. Classification (NCBI taxonomy): domain Eukaryota; kingdom Metazoa; phylum Arthropoda; class Insecta; order Lepidoptera; family Nymphalidae; genus Euphydryas; species Euphydryas editha. Next base: position 118,631 of record JAUPFZ010000007.1, on the reverse strand, counting down.
AAAAAAATTCTTATCATTGTCAAAAAGTTATATAGGTGTATAAATTTTATTAGCTATGGCTTCGATGAAACATGTCAATATATTTTAATTTAACGAAGCTGATCGCAGTTCCATTGGATTCTTAATTATTATTTTCACATTATTCAAAATTATATAACTAATAATAATAATAAATTTGCTATTCACGTCTATCGTCTTTGTCTTTTAAACACGCAATAGATTTTGATTCGGTTTTCACTCTAATTTAAAGGATTTAACAAATAAAATTCAGTTTTATATTATAATTAAATTTTGGTGAAATAAAATAATTGAATAATTGGTAATAATCAATACTTCCAAGAATCGATTGTCGAGCGCTTACATAGCTAACGCTAACTAAACTTTTAGATACATAAAACTGTATGTACTAAGTAATTGTAGAACTTCAAAATCCTTGTGCGAAGTCCACAAGTACTTTTAATATTTAATGGAGATTAAAAATGCCCTTTAGATATATCATTTAAATGAATATTTTAGAAGACGCCATAGTTTCAAAATAACGTGGAACTCAAATTTATAGCAAAAAAAAAAAAAGGATGACAGGCTTGTACCTATAATCTCATATATTATTCTATATTACATAATTTTATTTTATTTTTCATTAGAGATATCGACAATCGATATTCGGTACAATACCGAGCGACACTTGTCACTAGTCTAACGGTCTACACTGATAGCCAAGCGGACATTGCGGCTTTCTTTTCTTTTCATTTTCATAGCTTTACTGAATATGTAGCAAGTATTGTGAGCATTGGTGACATATCCATCGCTTATAAATAAATTATGAGATACATAGAGGATTGAACAATCATAATTATATCCTTATACCTCCGTATACATATCTTCAATCGTTATCTTTGGATGATTGTAAACTTTACTTAAATAATTATATCCAGAACGCCCGGGTAGGCAGTCCTAGACCTATGTCGGAAGCGGCACTTTGTGAGTGCATTACCCCTGCGGGAGCCTTCAGCCGCTTCAATTATAGGGTCCCGAATCTGCAGGCAACAGGATCCCTCAAGCGACAGGCTAACCTCGGCGAAAAGGCCAGACTTCTCCTTCATGGGGACTGTCCGACTCACCTCTGAACGGTCTCGACGACGCCGCGTCTAGTACGACTGGATTCCCATCCCGGCCCCACACGGGAACTGATGCGTTACTGGAGGCGCATTAAGTAGCGCCTCCTACGTACCCCTATTCGTCGCCCGCGGAAAAATCTTTTTATAGCTTCGGAGGAGGTGAGGAACAGGTTGTAAAGTTCCTCATCCACCATTGAAAAGGGAGGATCCTCCGACCAGACGGGTGTTGTGTCTGTCTGGTGGGCTACTGCCCGATAACCTGTAAGACCTACTATCCTTACCTAACTACTAACCTAAAACTGTATAACACTAAACTAACTAGTTTCATGTTTAATTACTTATTAAACAATAGCGAAATTGAGAAACTAATCTTAATATTATAAAAAATTACACAAACATCTTATATATTTTATGGCATATGTTATAATCTATGGCGTATGCTTTTATTCAAGTCAAGGTTGTTCACAATACGAGTATAATTAAAAATCATACAGAGCTCTTTATACTTCTTGTGAAGTATTCTCATACGAATTGACACATTATGAGAGCGACGCAGTGCGAGACGGTTCTTGTCGCTATTTGATGTGAATTCAGTGCAATAGGTGACAGGTATGTGTGTCTTGTGCGCGATGAACTTGTTGCACTACGGCAGAGATGTGCGCGGTTTTGATATGTAGTCGTTACTTTGTAATTATTTAATGTTAACGATATTCCATATATATGTATATTGTATGTATATCCCTTCTCCTTTATGGAGACGAGGCCTTTGCCCAGAAGTGGGTCGTTTACAGCCTGATTCAATTTTATTAACAATATTTATAAGATAACATAAACATGCCAATAAAATGACAGATATTACGAACATTTGACAACGAGTTGACGGTCTCGGCAACTTGCTGTCGCGTCAGCGGTCGCGGATTCAAAATTTGCTCATGACAAACGTTCATATACTTACAAGTTTACAAATATGAGCGTGAGACGCTTATTACTATTATACTTATAATAATATTTTTAATGAAATCTGTCCAGTAGTTGTCGTACGTCTTTATTGATTATAAATTATTTGGTCTCGTTCAATTTCATGTCGTGCGTAGTCACACGTATTTGATGATCGCTGACTACAGTCCCTACGGAGAGGTTTTTTTTAAATAGTATTTTTATATATGTAAATGATGTAATTCACAATAACGCCCGTCTGCAATATGAATAACTTCTCGCAAAAACTGAACAATGGGTTTCGTAATTTTTTGCTGCAGTTGAAGCTGTAGAATTCGGCTGACTGTTTTTTGTTCAATATATTATATTTATTTGCGGAGATTAGTTCGCGAGGTACGATTGCCAGATAACTAAATATTATTTTTTTGACGAGTAAATTAAAAGAAAACTAACGAAATAATATTGGAGTGATCGTTTTTGTAAAACTAACTGCAAAAAAAAAAGTTTCCCCGGTTGCACTCATTGCGAGTACTGTAAACAGTTTTAACTTCGTAATTTGCAAGTTTTTGTTAATCTTACAAATATGTATCGCATAATTATCTATTGAAACAGTAATGTGGGAAGCGAGTAGAGTTGTGATACTGCTCTTTACAACATTCGCGAGAGTTGCGTTACAGCGGAGTTGATATGAAATGTTCTGTTAATGAGATTTACTATATCGAGATATTCCTTTAAAGTTATATTAAATATCACGTAAATTGAAATACTTTTCTTAAATAAAAAAGAAGCCAATCTTTTATATATAAAAAAACAACTACAAAAAATTATTTATTACTAGCGACAAATCATAATCACTGAAGCTATCACAGGTTTACAAGAACCCATGACATTATTGTGCTCATTAGATGACCGCGATACAGTCAAATGTTACCGATAGGCTTGTGTTAATGTTATTAATTTAAATAGAAAGGAGACACGGTCGGTCGTTTAAGATGATTAGTTAGATTTATGTCGTTGAAATGATTACAAGTGATAACACGTAAGAAGTGTTTCAATTCATTGATAGGTGTAACTACGTACATAGATATAGGTATTTTTTATGTTTTACTAATTGTAAGAGTCTGTTCGTCTGTCTTTCCGTCTGTAACAAGGAATCTTTATGGGTTTACGCTTACAATTTTACCAACTGATGTGTTGTATTATTACAGTCACTTTAATAATAAATGAACAAATAAAATAAATCTAAAAAATATATATCGGACAAAACATTTAAGACAGTTTTAAAATTATTTTGATCTTATTAGATTTTGATCGATTTATAAATGCCTACCATATACAGCTACACATTGTTTCAATGACATGAACTTCTATTTATCGTCAAGATCATCACTGGATTGTCATAAGTAGGTACTCTCTTAAAACGGTACTGATAAGTGCAATCATATTGAACGTTTGTTTGCATTAACGCCGCTCTCGCGCACCTTATCACCCATAAGATCAGGGACACCGCTTGCTTATAAAACAACAAGACATTTCTGAACTTTAGCGTCGTTCGAGCGCGACTGCTTGCGAAATGAAAATTCCCATAGCGAGAAGCCAATTCTTGTGAGTCTATTGAGCAATCACTATCGACAACGGCGTTACTAATTATACCTACATTATATATATTACTATTCCTACTATTAGTTCACACTCTCTCTATATGTATTCATATATCTTGTTCAAATTTTCAATCGTTAATCAAATACTATTCATTCATCCACTTAAGTTCAAATACATTTTCTTTTAATTTTGTAGTGGATGACACTTGATGTTCAAATATTAATTCATTAATTAATTTTAGTTTTACTATATATGGGATTTAAAAAAAATATTTGTTGACCTAGGTAGGAATTGACGTTTTTTTTATATTAATTGTTTTTAAATAAGCTAGACTATAATTATATTCAGCTATTTTAAATTGACATTTTAAAGATACTTTCATATCTATAAAAAGTAGCGTGAGAATACTATCGATTTGCTACTTTGGGTAATTTTAAACATCTCAAGTGTAAGAAAACAATTGATCATTTTCATAAAACATTTATTTTTGATGTTATGTAGTTTATTTGTTGATGCAAACGTATTTATTTCAAAAGTTTGTTAGAGATATGTGTACTGAAGAAACAGATAGTTTTGCATTTGAGAATTTATGTTACCAATATTAAAATGACTCGAGCGAGCCTGCCGATGTGCGCGTTGTGAAATAAACAATTAGCGCATTTCGAGCTTAGACCTAAGAATGTGAGAGGCGACCGCTGCGAGAACTACTAATTGAAACTGAATGCCTTCCTCTTGAGATTACAATACGTAAATGAACTGCGTTAATATTTATGTTGTTATAACCGTATTAACTACATATACAAATATTAAATACTAGCTGCTGCCCGCGACGTCGTCTGCGTGAACGCTATTAGATTAGACGTTTTTACAGAATGCGTTGAAGAAATAAAGGTTCACTGCTCGTTCCCGGTAAGTGATAGCGTGATAATATGTAGCCTATATGTTGACCCGACTTCTTAATAATATTCGTGCCAAATTTGAACTAAGTTCATGCAATACTTTTTTACTTTATCCCGTACATACATACAGAAAAACAGGCAAACAGACAAAAATTCTAAAAACTATTTTTTTGGCTTCGGTATCGATTGTAGATCACACCCCAAGTATTCTTTTAAAAAAATATTCAATGTACAGTTTTGACTTTCCTACCATTTTATTATATGTATAGATTTTAGTTAGGACTATTTATTAGTTAGGTAATTAAGGACGTATGAAATAGGTTTTATGTAGTGCTGTATCTACAAATACCACCTAATATAGACTTTGAGTGACAGCTGACAGCTGCTGTCAGTAAACCTTTCTGGTCGATGGCTTGAGATGTATCGAAATTATACCGACGATGATAATAATTTTAACAATTTCTTGTACTGTACTGTATCAGCCTGTAAACAACCCACTGCTGAGCGAAGGCCTCTTTTCCATATAGAGGAAGGGTTGGAGCTTAATCCGACATGCTGCTCCACTACCGGTTGGCGGATAATTTCCACCATGTCACCACTCGCAGACTCGCGAGCTTCATGGGTTGGGCGACCTTCGCCATGCTGCCCAATGCCGTCTGCATCGCCTCCGCCAGGCGTCCCGTCGCTTCCGGGGTCTGCCCCTTCGGCAGCTCCAGCAGTCTGGCACCGGTCGCGGCGCGCCGCAGTTTGAGGCCGCCGACAATGCCAAGATCGGCCAGATTAATCGTATCTGCCGCCTGCTTTAGCAGGTGGCAGTACGTTACCCCCTTACTCTCTGCGTACTCATCCAGAGTCACAAGGACTGCCGGAGAGCGGGGGACGGCCAACCTTTGCTTTTTACCTCTCTTATGCCGCCGCGGTTGCGGCTGCAGCTGCGGCTTCGTCTTAGACGAAGAAGCTGTGGCGGCGGCGGCTGCATAGGTTTTCGCCGCTTTCCTCTTCGTCTTGCGCTTGACGACGGTAGTCCACTTGGTGAGTCGCCAGCCTCGACTGCGGGTGCCAATTCCTCACTCGCGTGTGTTCGCCTCTTTCGAACTGGAGCGGGGGTGGCGCTCGAAGACGGCGCCTTCTGCGGCGTCCTTGCCTTCCTTCTGTCTGCCGCAAGCGGTGGCCGGAGCGTCTTCGCTGGCAGCAGCCGCTCCTCGATGCCAGCGAGGCGGGCGTCTAACATACGCCCGACTCTCGCGACGACCGACGCCTGTAGCTCCTCGGCAGAGTCCCTTTCTTGTCTTGGCAGAGAGGTGGGAGCAGCGTGCTCAGAGCGGCGCTCTTGGAGCTCCACCACCAGTCTGCGGAGATCATCCATCTCTCGCCTTAGCCGGGAGTTTTCGGCCTGAAGCTTCCGGACTTCCTCCGAGGCCGACCTCTCCCTGAGGGCCTCGACGACCGCCTTTATCGAGGCCGCCGCATCTTTCAGAGCGTGCAGGAACGTGCCCTTCAAGTTCGATGACCATGCCATCCTGCAGATCAGGTCCACGTCTGTGGCCACATGATTAACCAGAGCATCGGCTGTGCGTGTGTCCCCCGTTTCCACGCCCAATGCTCTGCGCCCCTCCTCGGCCGCACGTACCTGCTCTAAAATAGCCCTCTCGGTCTCAGAGCAGGGCTCCTCCCTTATTATTATTCGCCTTTTGGCTCCAGCGAGTATCACCTCCTCACCGGGTGATCGCGAACTTCTTCGAAACCACTCAACAACAACTTACCACTCCTCGTCTGACCACAGCTGGACTCACCACCCGTCGCTGCCGAGCTGTAGTCGTCGGAATCGAGTGCGGTAGACTCCTCCTCTACGTCATTTTTGTTTAAAAGGTTATTTAATTCCATGACTAATCCCACGAGTATGAGGGAAAGACGGTCCGCCCAGGCAGTGCCCCCTGTACCTGGGTAAGCCTAGCGTAACTCGTCGCGGGTGTCAGCCGGTACCCGGACGAGGATCGCAGACAGACCCCTTCACGCCATGCGGCCGCTCAACGGGGCAACTCTGCGTAACAGAGCAGTCCCCGGAGCGCTGAATCGGATACCCGGCGTTCCGCCGAGTCGGTCGTTAGCCGTAGACAGCAGCAGTTCCGCAATCGCAACTGTGCAGCTGCTGCTGTCTACGTTACCAGGGTGCACCACGAGGAGGTCACCGACTGTAGTACCCCGAGCGGGAATCGAACCTGCGACCGTCGATGCGCGCGGAGTTGAGGCAACTACTCGCATCACTACACCAGAACGGTTTCTTAATAACAAACAAATGATTGAAACGAACAATATAACTATTATCATACGTTGGTTCTAATTAAGTTTGTCAAGAATTAATTTTTAAATGAAAAGGTTAAATGTGAAACAATGATTATAATTGAATTAATGGTTAATTGTGTTTACTTACAACACACTTCTCGTTGACTGATTCGTTACAGAGAACAAGTAAAATAATAATTAAATAGAAAAATTAAAACTAAATAAAATATTAACCATGTAGGATTAACAACTTATCATATGTTTCACTAAATAATATACGCCACTTCGTCTGTGTTGCTTTTTATGTACTTTGATTTCTCTATAAAAACTTTAATAACTTTATATTAAATGAAGACATCGCAATACTTTTGTAAATAAGGTCGAAGTGTCTAAGAAGTAAATCTCAAAGACAAAACACCTAATTGAACTATATCTAGTAGTTTTTCCGTGACGCGTTGACGCGTTTTGACGTTTTGTCCCTTTTGTCTATAATAGATTATGATAGTCGACTAATCTTACTGATATTAAGTGTATATTATTGGTAGGAACCAGTTGCGGCTCTCCGAGAGAATTAAAAGAGAGATTTCAATAAACACTAATTAAGAGCAGTGATTGCGGGGGCGACAGTAGTCGTCAACACGTAGAAGCTTTTGTTCCCATTTTTACGTTGTCCTGCCTTTGTCTAAACATAAGAGATGATAAATACTACACGGTTTATTCGTCTTCTGACTAACCACATCCACTGAGATGAAGTGGTTACGCCAAATATATTGAATCTTTGTAGATGAAAGACGTACCTCATGCCCACCACTTGGCAAATGTGTCAAAATGTGCTTTTCCCTTTAACTAAAATGTACCTATAAGGTACAGTAGTACGAGTAGTTTACGTCAATTAGTCACTTAATTTTGTCATTGAAGAGTTCCGAATAAAAAAGTCTGATAAGTAAAGCCAAACTGTGAGCTATATATGAAAGCTCCTAATGGGTAGAAACCAAGAGTTTATGTATACAACACAATAACTACCGCACATGTTACATCAAGGCGCGTCTCACTTTAGGCTTACTACTCGCCTAATTGAAATTTTCTTCTACTTCACAAATGACTTCAGTGGAAGTTTGTAGGCTGATAAAGTAATGTAATTTAAATATACATATATGCCTGTGCCGAAACTATTTTTAAATAGTGCACTTAATCAATATTTTCTACAAGAAAAATTAATTATTTTCTTGTTTAAACTCTAATATATCTTGTGATAATTTAATAGTTTTCTGTAATTACACGTAATCGTGTTTTTGCTTATTAGAAATCTCGCGTGTCGTTGCTCGAATTTCACTGCGCATGCGCCAGACATGTCAACTTTTCCCGAGTGACTTCAGATGCTTTAGTCGGTCGACTCAACGTTCGTGCTGCTCTCATTGCTGGCGGAATTGTAATTGGTTATACTGTCACAAATTTATTTTACTATAAGCCGATACCAGTGACTTCGTCCGGGTATTGCTTATTATCTATATGTGTGTATAGGACTTTGTTAGGGTTTTACTATAGGAGGGTGGACCTTCGAACCACATTTCACGTTGGTCGGACCGAAGGTCCTGAAGGCGGTGAGTGCGCTGGGCAGACTCCTCCTCTCGAACCTCGGAGGATCCAACGCCGCCTGCAGGCAGCTGTACTCCGGAGTCTGCCAGAGTATGGCGACGTACCGGTGCCCCGGTTTGGGCGGATCGCCTCACCGCGAAAAAAAAGGCCGCGCTGCGCAGCGAACAATCGCGGTGAGGGTGATTTGGGGGTACCGTACGGTATCGTGGGCTGCAGCTACTGCTCTAGCCGGCGACCCCACGTGGGAGCTCGTGGCGGAGTTTCTTGCCGAGACCTACTCATACGTTTCGGGTAGGAGGGCTCTTGGTGAGAACCCTACGTTGGACGGGATCCTACGGGTGAGTCGGATAGGGCAGGAAGCGCTTATGCGGAGGTGGGGGGAGGACTTAGCGGGGCAGCCGTACGGCACATGCGTAACGGCTGCCATTCGCCCGGTTCTTGAGCGGTGGATGCGTCGAAATGCAAGCCGCCGACGTGGCCTCCATCCGCGGGCGACGAATGGGGGTGCCTAGGAGGCGCTACTTAATGCGCCTCCAGTAACGCCCTTGTGCCCGTGTCGGGCCGGGATGAGAACCCGGTCCTGCTAGACACGGCGTCGCCGGGACTGTTCAGAGGTTAGCCGGACAGTCCCCATGGAGGAGAAGTCTGGCCTTTTTGCCGAGGCTAGCCTGTCGCTGGAGTGATCCTGTTGGCTGCAGATCCGGGGCCCTCCAATTAAAGCGGCTGAAGGTTTAGTACGGTATTGCACTTCCAAAGTGCCGAGTCCGACATAGGTCTAGGACTGCCGACCCGGGCATCCTGGATATCATCCGTAAATGGATTCCCCTACGACAAAAAAAAAAGGTTTTACTATAATTATATTATAACTTTTATGTGGTATATCAAGATGAAACCTACTCTCTAAACATGAATCCGTTGAATTTCACTAATTTTAAGTGACTATTCACTTTTTATCAATTTGAGAATCGTACCACGCAGAATTAGTTAATATTTTATGTATTAATATGTGAATATCAGAGTCCATTGATTTGAGAATTGAACATGTGTATATGTATTAGTAAATATCCAAAAACTTGTTATTGAAATTCACTGATATGTAGTCAATACAGTTTCACTAACGTGATTATTGAACATTTGACTATTTCTTGTTTAGAAAGTACACCAGATTTTAAGTTAGACCTCCAGGATCACAACTGAAAACTCCATTCGATTTAATGCTGCAGATTCTGCATGATGCCGAACAAGCATATAGATAGACAGATAAAAGTTCTAAAAATAATTGTTTATCTTTCAGTTGTTCTTATTATTTGTTTTTCCGAAACATCTCTCATGATAATCGCCCAATTACTATTTCATTATATGTATATAATATATTGTTTATTTTTTTATTAAAATCTGCAGACAACTTCAACAGGTCAGCGAACTATTGACCCCACGTCTCTTTACGATCGGACATTTAATTATTTTGAGAGAAGACTGCTAACGAGCCGTATACATGTTGTTCGATCTGTTTAATTCTTTCGTATCATGTCAAGGCAGCGACTACAGTCTAGCTCGTTTGCATTTCATCTCGGTGCATTGTCTCGTTTTGAGGTGAAGGATGGAAGCAGCGATGCTTGATTACAACTAATTATTATCATGCAATCAAACTTGAGGCCGGCGATTTGTGGCGATGAAATTATAACTCAGCTAGGATTAATTTGAGGTTAATTAGATATGTTTTACGGTAATTCGTTGGCAAAAGCTGTTTTTTAATTATTTGTATTTTTTTTCTACTCTCATCATCGTATTCCTTGTTATTTATATGGTTATTGTTTCTATTATTTTTTTGAGATATGTCCTGTTTCGAATATATCATTTTTTTTTTCAAAATCTACGGAAACTTAAAGTGATGTTTTGTCATAGCATCTTATAGTGTATAACTAAGTATAAACTATGATGATTAACATTATAACATTATAAGGACTAAAAACCTTATTATTGTGGAACTTAAGTTAGCGGATGCTCTTCGAAGTCTAAATAGAATATGTTATTTCGGTTCCAGGCAGCGCAAGGCGAACAACGACTCAGAGCAGCGCGAACACAACCCGTGACTCGCAGCTGCTGTCTCTCCTCGCAGCGAGGCGGAGGCAGCTACTGACGGGGAGGCTGGTGAGCCACATCAACACCATCGCAACCACGGCACACAAGCCTCACAAGTAACTTTAATAAAGTATACATGTAATGTAAAGTAATTACCCACTTAAGACTGTAGTTGCAGTAATTTCGGAACAAAATTTAACCTACTCGTATGTGTTATTTAGGGTCTCCTACTAGCAAACATTCATCCTGACAAACTGTTGTGTGTATAAATTAGTAGGATTGCCTTTTAATGAATTAAGACATTAGTCTAACGACATAAATAAAATTATAAAAGTATAAATTTATCGAATTAATTAATTTGCATTTTATGTCTTCTTTTATCTTTTTTTTTTTACCCGATTATTTTATTAAAATCTTTAATTGTATCTATACTTTAATAATATGTTATTTTTTTTCAGGAGTAATACGACGTTTGCTCAGTTAGAAATAAGAGATTTGAACAGCTCCGTTGTGAAGAGAATTACGTTCGATAATTCTAGCAATGAAGCTATCGCTCCTACTTTGAGGCTGGTCTCCCGAGAAGGGAACAAAGAAATACGGCAGGATATTAAACCGCATGAAATAAGACACCTGTTTATACCTCGAGTATTATATCAAGAAAATAAGAGTAGAGCGGGATTTTTAAATAATAGAAGAAAGGAACAAAGCAATAAAACTGGCGCATTAGAAATAACTACAGAAAGTGCTGTTCTTTATGTTCCACCAGATAAACTAGAAGAACTTGATAAGGAAATCGAATTAGATCCAGAAGAAGAGTTCCAGGTCGATGAATCTAATCATGGACTTTATTTACTAAATTATTCAGATACGGATAATGTAACACAAAATCATCCAGACTTCAATAAAGTTGCTTCTAGTAATGAAATTAAAGAGAACAATAAATACAACACCGAGACGACTACTATTTCATCTGTTGAAAAGAAAGAGAAGTTGACTACACTGTCAGATAAACAGGGAAAAGAAGAGAAACCAGAAGCTAATAGTATAGCAAACAGTACAGAAATTCAAAACACAAAAATTGAAAAGGTAGAGAATAATAGAGATAAGGGAAATCAAACTTTATTTATGTCGGAGGAAATTTACAATCACTTCCGGCCTCTCGAAACTGAATTACCTGATGAAGAAATGGCTCCATTTATATACTTCGGTCAGAAGCTTGGAGGACAAGGAATAAATGACAATTTAACTAATTCTCCTTCTCTATCGGCATCAACTAAGTCGGTCAATTTTATAGCGGCACCTGTAGAAAAACGAAAGTTTAACTCGAGGTACTCTGCAACGGAAAAATATAGAAACACTAGTGCGGGCGAGGACGAAATTAACGAGGAGATGGATGTATCGGTTGTAAAAAATACAATAGAAAAAAATAAAATTAGGAACACGGTAAAAGGCCCTGCCCCGGCGCGGCACGTAGGATTAGTCAATGCTTATAGAAAATATTCAACTACAACACAGTCGACTCTAAAACCACAGTCAACTAGCGTATTGAACGAAACTGAGTCCATTGTACAAAATGCTACATCGGTTTATTTAGACAAAAACAAAGAAAACGCGCTGTTAAATAGCACTGCACTTGTAAAAGATACCATTGTTAATGTCGATGGTAATTTTACAAAAGATATTCCTACAAACAAAACAAATATTACTACGCCGAAAAATTTCACACGAACATATTTTAACTTACGCAGGCGTCCTTCGAGATTAAACACGTTGTCTAGTACTGAAAATGTATTGTCTGAAATAACTTATGTACCGACTACTGAAATAGCTTCTACTTCCGTTTATACTGCTGTCGTCACATCCGTATCAATAACTTCTTCTATAAAAGGACAAAATAAAACAGATTCTTTAGTAAGAGAATCAGATAATAATACTGCAACTGAAAGTAATGAAGAAATAAAAAACGTTACAATTCCAAAGGTAATTTTTATAAACGATACAGAAATAACTCCCCCACCATCCTCGACATTTAGACCATTACGGCATAGGATTAGAATAAGAACAACAACAACTAAAGGCCCGTTGAATTCTATTCCAAGTTCAACGCCTGTGATTTTGACTCAACCGATAGAACCTCAGAACAGTGATCGAACTATGGAAGATATTAAACCAGAAACAACAACATCCAGAATGTCCGACAGATTAGTTACTTTATTTAGATCAAACGATTATGAAAATACGACGACTGCGGTAACGTTGAGACCAAAAACCAAATCGCGACGTCGGAGACCCACCACAACAACAAGTACTACGACTACCACTACGACTAGTTTAACTACTACCACATCCACGACTACTTCTACTAGCTTGACTACAACGCTCAAAGAAACAGAAAATACTACTAGCCCAGCTGTTTTTCTAACTACAATACCCACAACGCAAACCATAGTGACGACTGAAAATGTTTTAAAACCATTTGTTGTTACATCACGAACTTCATCAGAATCTAGTTCTAAGCCTCTTATATTAACTTTGCAAAATTCTAGTGAACCAAACCAAACTGCAATAGACAATAAAACCAATCTAATAGAAAGAAATGATTCTCAAAACGAAGAGGTTGTAATTGAAGCGGAAAAAACTTACACCGCTTCATATGTTCTAGCTGGCTTAGGATTTCTTCCGGTCATTGCTATCGTAGCGTTTATTTTAAGAAACCTTCTTAACAAAAAAACGAAAGAAATCGATACTGAGTACGAAGGCTATTTCGATGAAGGTGGTGATATTAAAAAGGAATCACCCATAACTCCAGTAGCGCGACCTCCGTTACCAACGCCAAGTAAACCTGACCAAAAGTGGGAATTTCCAAGAAATAAACTTAGATTACAAACTCTGTTGGGACAAGGAAACTTTGGACAGGTAAAAATTTTACAAAAAAAATTATCACACATTTTCTATATTTATTTTTTTCAGATGAAGTTACTTTATTTTTTCGTGGTATAAATATTGACGACGCGTGGGTGCAGTGGTCACAGCAACTGGCTAATGCGCTGGCGGTTGCGGGTTCGGGGATCGAACACATGACAAATATTTGTATAGGCCATACAGATGTTTGTCGTGGTCTAGGCGTTTGTGATTTTTTATTATGTGTGTTTCTGGACCCCCGACACAGGATTCACATCCTACTAGGGGCCGTTGAGTGTGAGACGTTTAGTTATTATTATTTACTTTACAGGTATGGAAAGCGGAAGCAGATGATTTAAACGGCCATGATGGGTTGACACGTTTAGTTGCAGTAAAAACTATAAAGGAATCTGCCTCACAGAAAGAGAAACAAGAACTTTTGCACGAAATTTACATCATGCAGAAGATCGGAACGCATCCGAATGTGGTCACACTCCTAGCTTGTTGTACTGAACAAGGTGGGTTAATGTCCTAAATGACTAAATATAGTGTTACTTTATCCTAACACATCAAAATAATATTATAAAATTATAATCCATATCGTCTGCTGACAAGAAGTGAAATAAACCATGGTTATATCTTAGTTATGGTTATGAAATTTTATATGGTGTTATGGTTTTGTATTTTTTATATCTTTTCTTATTTTTATTTAAATTCAGAGCCTTATCTGCTGATAATGGAATATGTGATGTGCGGTAAGCTGCTGACGTACCTGCGCGAGCGTCGCTCCCGACCGGACCGCTTCAGCGGCAGCGGCGCGCTCACGTCGCGGGACCTCACCGTGTTCGCGTACTGCGTCGCGCGAGGCATGGACTACATCGCTTCCAAAGGGGTAAACACTCGGCGCTTTGTTATATTATAAATAAAACTGAACCATCGAGTATCAAACCCACTGCTCGTTTGCGATCTTAAGAAATAAAGAAATGTAGCAACTTTTATTTACACTAACTATTATTATTTACATTGAAGAATAATAATAGCACGTATTGTTTTCCACGGCAATTTCACGTGAACATTTTACGAAATAGTTCATCTGTTCGTAAATGTAACCATATTTCGTGCGTCGGCCAGATCGTGCACCGCGACCTGGCGGCCCGCAACGTGCTGGTGGACCACAACAAGCTGTGCAAGATCGCGGACTTCGGGCTGTCGCGCGCGGCGGGCGCGGCGGCGCGCGGCGGGCGCGGCGCGCTGCCCGTGCGCTGGATGGCGCCCGAGGCGCTGCTCTACAACGTGTACAGCCACCACAGCGACGTGTGGGCCTTCGGCATCCTGCTCTGGGAGATCGTCACGCTCGGTACGTGTCGCCGTGCGCCGCCGTACGCCGCCGGCAGGAGCAGGGCTGGGGTTAGGGTAGGCCGACCGGGGCAACTGCCCCGGGCCTCCACAAAAGAGGGGCCCCCACAATAGAGAGTTTGAAATTTATTTTTAATGAATATGAAGAGGCGATGACCTTTTTTTTAGGAATACACATAGCGAACCCCACGGAGTAAAAACATCGGTCTGAGGTTGCGGTGACCTTTTCTTTTTATAAATATGTACTCGTATAGCCGGAAAGGGTTTAATATTGGTATGGAATCGCGACGAAATTTTTTTTTTTCAAGTAGTAGGTGACACGCACCTACTATAAAGGACAGTTACAGGAAAGTTATCGGTATTGTCATCCAATAATTATTGGGGCTTCCACTCCTATGTTGCCCCGAGGCCTCCACACCTCTAAATCCGGCCCTGGGTAGGAGCGTGCGATAACTCGAAAATTCGTAACTAGTCGAGAGGCGATGACTTTTTTTAGGAATACGTATAGCTCGAAGGGGTAAATATCAGTATGGGATCGCGTACGGCCTATTTTTTTTAAACTATCGACAGTTTCTTCACATATTTATCGATTAGGTATATATTCATCCGATAATTATCGATAATTTACCCCATGAACATCCCTACCCGCCGGTCGCGCGGTAGTGGTGAGTGAGCGGTGTGTGGTGCCCGCAGGCTCGACGCCGTACGCCGCCATGTCGGGGCGCGAGGTGCTGGCGGCGGTGGCGGACGGCTACCGGCTGGAGCGGCCGGCGCACTGCAAGCCGCAGCTGTACCGCGCCATGCACGCGTGCTGGCACGCCGACCCGGCGCAGCGCCCGAGCTTCGCGGCGCTCAAGGCGCAGCTGGCGGAGCTGCTGGACAACGAGCCGGCCGAGGGCCACTACGTGGACCTGGACTCGTTCTACCAGGAGTCGTCCGTCTACAGCGACCCGTCCGCCATCATACACGACGACGACGGCCTGTCCGCCGAGTACGACCGCGAGAGGCGCTGCTTCCGGGAGTGAGTTTCCTTTATTTCTTATTTATAGAACACCACCGGAGTATACGCCGTGTTACAGATATATAATACGACTAACTTTTACTCGCAGCTACGCTCGCATTGACGCCATTAAATAATATCAGAGATCATTACGATAGAAATGAATCAATTACTGGATTGCTAGATGGCGACAACCAATTGTTTTATCTTTCGTAAAAATAAAAAATAAATAGTAAGAAGTATCCTATGTTACTTCTAATACCTCCAAGAATACGTATACAAAGTTTCATGATGAGCGGTAAAGTAATTTTCGCGTGAAAACGTAACAAACAAACTAACATTTCACATTTATAATATAGGTGTTAGGGATTAGGGATTTATAGAACACCAACATACACCAAAGTAACAAATATACGATACGATTACAGTGTAAAAACTAAGTGCTACTTCAATTTTACAGGTGACAGCTACATTTAATTACATAACAATAGATAGTTATTGCTTAAAATAAAATTTTATAAAATAAAAAGGAACAATAAACAATTTCAAATAGTAACAAAATACCATAATAAATCTACTTTAATTCATTTGTGACTTAATACATTTTTCAAACTAAAAAATATGAATATAAAGATTTTTGGAAATATTGCTGTGAGATCTCATTATTCTGTTTAAAGGTACTCGGTAACCAAAATTAGAACACGCTGAAGAACTATGAAATAACATTCGCCTATTTCTACGTAGACATTAAGTAGATGCTGCTAAGTAAACCGAGCTAAGTAAAATAGCACAATCCAAAACAGCATTATTCAATTTATGTATACTGAAACAAATTATCCAGCAAGCATCTTCAACTTTCGAGAGTATCCTTATTAAAATGACTTAACCTATACAATCTTAAATTATATACATATATATAATTTAAGAGTCGAAATACCACTACAGTATTCGAGTCTTATAGTCTCCTATTCGAGAGTAGGTATAGCTTGTGTTGATTGGGATGATATTATGCGTAATATAGCTTTAATCGATGACTGTTTCGTTTCTAAAATACCTTATCATTACAGATTACAAAAGGGACCACCGAAATTCGAAAACAGAACCTTCAATTTACGAGACGAGGAACTTCGAAACAAATTCAGTATTGGGACGCCGCGGATGGGAGGATTCGGAATACGGGACGTCCCTTTTAACGAGAGGAATTTCTCCGATGGAGAGTTCAACGATCGAAACTTCCAAGACAAGAACTTTCCGGATCGAAATTTCCCGGAAAAAAACTTTAACGATACGAACTTTACGGAACGTAAAGATGGTAAACTGTCGACGTCTAGTTTTCATAGAGAGAGGGAGAGAGAGAACACTCTGGTCAGTAGGAACAGCTTTAGCGGTTTTCCGAGAATCGGGACGAGAGAAAATCATTTCCAAATGACACCGGACGGGCGCAACAAGAGAGTATCAGAATTCGAGTGTGATATTTGATCAGTGATCATTGGAAATGGATTTATAGACATTCTTTCATATCCCTTTGGAGGAAGTGGAGGCAGTTCGAATTTTTCTCAGAATCTCGACGTGTAGTGCTTGAAATCAATAAAGTTGCTAGATCTTTTCAACTTTTTAAATAACACTTATCATGACGTTAATAAGACGTCCACAAATTAAGATCAAAATATGTGTACCTACTATTTATTATTATAAATGGTAACTGATGGTAACTGAACTTACGATTTTGTGTGTAGACTGAAAAACCTTGAAAATGTTCTTATGTGATATCCCTCGTAGAATAGAAAATTTTACATTGAAATTAAAAGGAAATTGCAACAAAACGAGATCATGACAAACTATGCTTTAAGATTTAATTTCAAGCGATCTAGCTTAGATCTGTGTTGATATTGTAAATAATATTAATTTATAACAGTATTCGTTTGCAGTGAGTCTTTATGTCTAACAGTATCTAGATATAAGACGATGTATATAATAGTAGTAGGTGTAGAATAAGTCTAGTGAAATGTATAATAGCACACCACTATGATTTAAATGTTTGACACAGAGTATGAAAGGGTTTAAAAAGTTATCTATGATTATTTCATCTATATTTTTAATCCTTACTTTTATATACTTGGAGTTATGTTTATTGTTGTGAATATGTTTATCGTCTGTTTACATTTTGTTTAAATATTAATAATTATTGAAAAACATAATGGTGCTGACAGTTTTTATTTTTTATTTTAATTTTAAATTCTTATGTATGTTTCTGTAAATATTTAACAAATTTTATACAAGTGTTACTAAAAAAACAAGTTTTCCTTCATTTTAAATCTCAGTTCAATATTATCTTCTAGTCTCTAAAGTATGTAATTCTATTGGATTGTTAAATGATCTGATTACCGAATAAGTTTGAATGATTTATTTTAAAATAAATGAAATATTAAAATCATGACTGGTTTCTTTCTTTCTCTTTTATAATATGACATGACAAATTTTTGTATTGGCCAAAGTTTGACCGTTTGTGTTTGTTTGTGCGTGTTTCTGGACCCCCAAAAGAGTACTGTACTGTACTATATCAGCCTGTAAACAACCCACTGCTGAGCGAAGGCTTGCTCCACTGCGGGTTGATGGATAATGTCCCTATCATGAGTAATGGTCGCTATCAGATGTCTATGATAACAACCGGGGGTGGGAGCGACGGCTTTATGTGCTCTCCGCGGCACGGTGGCGAGAATCACAAGGACATACACCCAGACCGGAAACAAATATTTGTATAAGTAAAAATATCTGTCTTGAGCGGGAATCTAAACCGCGACCGTAGGCGCGCGGCGTTGAGGCGACTACTCGCACCACTACACTAGAACGGTCGTCAACATAGTACTGTTCATCCTACTGGGCGTCGTATACACTCTTACAATGTAAAAGGTTGTTTAAGTAAGGATGGGAGACCGCGTATACACTGTGTATAGTGATAAGATGTAACGATTTTTCATTATATTCACATAGATTATAGTTTTTAAGAGTACTGTTGTCTTGTGTACTGATATATCTCACTCTCTTACACCACTGGTACAGTGCCGTCTTCGTGGAAGATAGCAGTTGTGCACCCTATCCCTAAGAAGGGTGACAGCACAGGCCCATCTAATTACCGGCCAATTGCGATTACCTCCTTGCTTTCTAAGCGTTACCTGGAAGATTGCCAGCTAATAAGCGACCGACAATACGGATTTCGTCGTGGTCGAAGCGCTGGCGATCTTCTAACGTACCTAACACACCGTTGGGCAGCTGCCATTGAAAGCAAGGGGGAAGCTATGGCAGTCAGCCTTGATATCGCGAAGGCCTTCGATCGGGTCTGGTATAAAGCTCTTTTAGGGAAGCTACCATCTTACGACCTCCCCGAGGGGTTGTGCAATTGGATAACCAGTTTTCTTGATAGGCGTAGCATTGTGGTCGTTGTCGACGGAGTATGCTCGGAAACCATGCCTATCAACGCTGGAGTTCCTCAAGGCTCAGTGCTCTCACCCACACTGTTTATTCTGCATATCAACGATATGTTGCAAACCAGCAATATTCATTGCTATGCAGATGACAGTACGGGTGATGCCTTTTACACTGGACGAGTCAATATCCCTCGGGCGGAAGTGGAGGAGAGGAGATTTCAACTTGTAAATGAAATCGAATTTTCCTGGAGCTTTCCTTTCCTTGGAGCAAGTCTCCGAATGGGGTAGACGCAACCTCGTCCAATTTAACCCCTCGAAGACACAAGTTTGCGAGTTTACCGCAAAGAAAACCCCCTTTACTATAGCGTCGAGTTTCCAGAACATAACCCTAAACATCAGCAAAAGTATTGGGATCCTTGGCGTTGACATCACGAACGAAGTCCAATTCCTGGGTCACTTGGAGAGCAAAGCCAAACTGGCTGCAAAAAAGCTCGGGGTCCTAAACAGGGCGGGCCGGTACTTCACGTCGGAGCATCGGCTTCTGCTTTATAAGGCCCAGGTGCGTCCCCATGTGGAGTATTGTTCACACCTTTGGGCAGGTGCCCCTCAATATCTACTTCAACCATTTGACTCCATCCAACGCCGGGCAGTTCGCATTGTCAACGATCCCATACTTACGGACGATTTAGAACCCTTGAGTATAAGGAGAGACGTTGGCTCCCTGTGTGCTTTATACCGTCTGTATAATGGGGAGTGTTCTGAGGAACTCTTTGACATGGTGCCACCTTCGCGTTTTTATCACCGCATCCTTCGCCGAAGGACAAAATTTCATCCACACCACTTAGATGCCTGGTTTGCAACCAATGTGCGAGCTTCGCGCGCATTTTTGCCGCGCACGTGTAAGCTGTGGAATGACCTTCCTCCTGAGGTTTTCCCTGATGGCTATAGTTTGGGGGTTTTCAAGTGTAGTGTGTACAGACACCTTTTCCCTAAAGGCCGCACCCGCAACTCTCCTTATGTTGCGGATGTCCATGGGCGACGGTAGCTATTTAACATCAGATGGCCCGTCTGCTCGCATTGGTAAAAAAAAAAAAAAAAAACGTTCAAGTTTATTAAGATGCTCCTCTTTTAGATCAAGTTAGCATGCATCGGCGTAGTCGAGAACCGGTAATAAGAGTGATTGTGATAACATAATTTTGGATAGGAATGAGTAAAAAAATTTCGCAATCTTCGACGAGAACTGACAGCTGCAAACAGTTCTTTTTTTTTGTGACTCATTTTTGGGTGTTGAACTGTAAAAGATTTTTCTTGCTCTAATTGACTAACAATGGCATTCTGTAAACGTACACAGTCGTCATCTTCCTTCACAGCCAGAAATAAAATCATAATCAAAATCAAAATATTTTATTCGTTATTAGGTGATTGATTACACACTCAACGAACGTCAAAAAAAAAAATGTCTCGGTAGACATCTACAATTTCATCATCGGCTTTACTAAATATTACAATAATATAATAATGTTCCTAGTGTAGGCCGAGAGAAAAAAAGCCGGAGGAAAAAAAACTCTCGGTACTCTTTTTACCATATCATATTTTGTACATACAATATAAAAAAATTATTCACAAAGAACGAGCAAATCATGTTACTGCCAAGCAGCCTTGTCATTTAAAAAATCTTTAATGCTATAATATGCCTTACTACATAATTTGGATTTAATGAAGTGTTTAAATTTATTTAGGGACAAGTCTTGCACATTACCAGGCAGTGTATTGTACATGCGTATACAGTTACCTACAAAAGAGTTACTTATTTTGTGGAGCCTAAAATTAGGAATGGCCAATTTGCAGTGCCTGATTAAGGTAACTTGATGCCCTAAGCAATTTTCCCCTGTGGGCCCCCCTATCCTTAAGTGAACTACAAAGAATATTATATACTCTTTGACAAAGAATTAATTGAAAAAATATGTGAATACATATCGTAATATCGTAGGTAGAATATGTATGTGTTGTTCCTTTTGCCGGATAAAAATTATCGATAGTTGACGATAGTTATCGATAACTATCGGTTCAATTTTCGGACGACGAAAAAAAAAAAAAAAGTCATCGGGCCTTCTGTATGGACACTTTCCTCCGTACCCTATACGAATACCTAAACAAAAAAAAAGAAGGTCCTCCGCCGTACCATAATTATCGATACTTATCGCATCCAACAACAATTTTCGATAATTATCTAATACCACAATATTATCGATAATTATCGGATGGCACAAAATTATCGATAATTATCGGATCGCAAAAAATTATCGATAATTATCGAATGAAAAATTATGGAGTAGTTACGAATTATCGATAATTATCGCACACCCCTATCCCATGCTAGATGGGGTCGACACAACATGATTTCGTCTCTGTCATGTCGTCTCTGGTGCCCCCCAAGACGGGATGCCCTAAGCAATTGCTTAAATAGCTTATAGGCTAATCCGGCACTGCCAATTTGTTTTTATTTCTTAAATTTATATAATGTCTATCACAGTTCTTGACAAATTTATTTTTGTTTTTATGTGTGTACCTATAATAAATTTTCAAAAATATATTGAGAGTAAACAGTTAGTATTTTTATTTCCTTAAATTTATTTCGTAAAGACTCACGGGTGCCCATACCGTAGATAGCTCTGACAGCTCTCTTTTGCAAAATAAATATACATTGAATATCAGCAGCATTTCCCCACAGCAGTAAACCATAAGTCATGATGCTGTGGAAATAGCTGAAATATACTAATCGCGCGGTTTTTATATCCGTCAACTGGCGTATTTTTTTTACTGCGTAAGCTGCGGAGCGTAAGCTGCCCCACTGTAATTTTGAATCTAAGGTTATACCCAGAAAGACAGCCTGATCGACCAATTCTATTTCCTTATCCCTAATCCTGATACTGGTACTGATAACTTAAGGTACTGATAACTTAAGGTCATCTGCAAATATTAAACAATTTGCATCTTTAACGACTTTGGGCAAATCGTTTATCATGATTATAAATTGCAGAGGACCAAGATTACTTCCTTGACTTACATCATAATTTTTTTTTTTTATGTTAAGTGAATAAGCAAACTGGCAGACGTTCCACCTGATGGTAAGTGGTTGACGTCGCCCATGAATATAAACTAGTTTACCTGAAACTAGCACAGACAACTCATTTATGTGTTGCCTATCCAGAGACATAAGGTGTTAGAGTCTCGGTGCCAGTAATTACACTGCCTGTCTTGCCCTTCTCTCCGAAACACAGCAAAGCTGTTTCACAGGAGAAACAAGCAAGATGGTGGTACCCATGCAGTCGGGAGTGCGGCACAGCGCATCCCTTCCACCGGTAAATTATTATATAATATAGACTCGTACTAAACGGCCCCAATAGGACGTGAATCCTATGTCCGGGGCCCGAAAACACACGCAATACAGATCATGACAGACATATGTACTAACTGCATAAGCCTGTGGACAACTATCTGTCCCGAGCGTGATTAGATACCACTACCGCGGACGTTTAGACGACAACTCGTACTACTACACTGGAAAGAGAGCTCTACAGTCCATTTTTTTAAGCGTACTTCCGAGCACAGACAAATAGAGTTCAAGTGTAGTATAGTGAAGTGACACAAGGCACTAGGAGCAAATGAATGAACAATATTAATAAGTCATAGAGACGAAAGTAAATTTCATTTTACATTGAAATATTTAACCATATTGCTGAAATTATTTCAAAAACTGATGATAATATATTGAATACTTTTGTTAAGAATTAATAGAGGTACAGATTTACGAGAAAAAAATATTAATCGCATCATAATTAGAGCATCTTTATAAAAGACAAATTTACAAATTTATGTTTCGTAAAAACAAAATACCTCTTTTTTATTTTATTTTATTTCATAGGTACACTTACAATATACATATATACTTTTAATTTATACAGCAATGCCAAAAATCTCACTCACTGATATGCATATCATTAACTAAGTGTACACAACATTCTCAATCCATGCAAACAAATGACTATTGAATTTAAAGAGAAAAAAAATAAGTTATGATTAGATTCAAGACAATAAAACTAAGAAATATAAATCATAATCAAAATTAAAATTACAATCAAATACATAATCGAAACTTTTACATAATCAGCATAATGTGAACAAAATAATATTCAAAATTACACATCCATAATAAAATAAATCAAATCAATTCAAACTCCAAAACATAATCACAATTAAAGTCAATATTAAGAATCAACCTCAAAATCCACACCTCAAATCAAAATCAGAGTGAATACCAAAACTACTGAGTGAATACCAAAACTACACATCATATTTTGACAGTTGAGAAGAGCAGACGCGTTTTTGTTTGTGTAGTAATTAAATTTAAAATATTTGGTTACTTTGCATCTAAAAGTTGTGTTTTTTCGCGTAGTTTATTCTATTAGTAATTTTCTTCAATAATATTCTATTATCCTAACGTTTAAAAAGTTTTGGTGCCGTATTTAAAGAAAAGAATTCTGTTTCTCGTCGTTCAAGTCTGAAGCTACCCTGTTTTGTGAGTGTTAAAATATAATTATGAACAAAGAACACTGTCATTGATTAATTTTATAGCAAAGAACTGAGTAGAAACCATCTACTAATTTCGAACTACTTAATAAGTTACTGTTGGCGCAGTTATATAGCTCCTAGATTTTAATCCGAAGCACAGTGCATTCGACCCAAGTTCAAATCCTCAAATCTTCACACCCCGAGGCAACTTTTTCTAATTTGTAAGATCGTGTTTGTTGATTCTTTCATACAAGATGAAGTATTGGTGTTGCAAATCGACAACAGGTGGCGCTACTGATACCATTAAGTGCATTAAATGTAATCATCAATACCACTTGCAGTGCATACTCCCCGCTAGGAATAAGCGTGATACATCGCCTGACTTCAAAAAATCCTGGGTTTGTCCTGAATGTTTACTGTCACGTCCCAAGCAGCCGTGCGCGGACAAAGATAATACACCAGTCCGGGCAAGTGTATCAAACTTAAGAGAAGATGATAATATTAATTTTAGAAGGGGTGGTACATCTACATCTAATTCGCAATATTTTCATGAAGAACCTATTGGTCAGACTTCTCTTTTGGAACAAGTAAGATCTATTATATCCACGGAGATAACTTGTTTTAAGGATGAACTGAGGTCGTCGTTAGCCCCTTTGAAGAATGAATTGAAGGCATTAAAAGATGAATTTTCAAGTATGAGAGAGTCAATAAACTTTATAAATGTAAAATTCGATGATCTGTGCACCAGAATTAACAAGTGTGAATCTGATTTGAAAACAGTGTCAAGGCAGTGTTCTGAGTTTAGTGACATGACTAGAAAAATTGAACTTATGGAGGCTGCCAATAACGACAGAGAACAGTGGTCCCGTAGATCAAACATTGAAATATATGGAGTCCCTCAAAAGAAAAATGAAAATTTGTATACAATTTTAAATAATATTTCCGATAAAGTTGGGTATAATTTGAATCGATCAACTGAAATTGACTTTATTACTAGGGTTGCCTCCAAGAGTCAAGAAAATAAAAAACCCAAACCGATTGTGGTAAAGTTTCTATGCAGATGGAAGAAGGATGATTTTCTAGCACAAGTGAAAAAGTTAAAATTAAAATGCAGTGATATTGGTTTTTCATCTAACGACAACTTCATATATTTCAATGACCATTTAACAAGTAAAAATAAAGTTTTATTACAGTCGGTTAAAAAAATTGCTAAGGAAAAAGGCTATAGATATGTTTGGGTTAAGAATTGTTGTATTATGGTACGTCGAAACGACACTAGTCCAGTCCTGCATATAATCAATGTCAATGATTTAAAAAAGATACAGTAGGCACTATAAATGTTTGTTTTCTTTGTATAACATATTATGTATATTGTTACTTGGAAACGTGTTCGAACTTTCACATTGATATTGATGCATTTGTTTTTATTATAATTGTATTTATAATTAAATATATCCACGGATTCACAATATTAGCAACATTGATTTTAATACGTATATTTTTACTTAAAATTTTCCATATATGTAATAATTTTTGGTATGTTAACATGTCTTATTTTATTACATTTTTTATTAGTATATTATGTGTAATTACATTAAATCTGGGCAAATCTATTGGAGATCGATATATAGATACGAACTATTTTGTTTTGTTGCATATTAATTACGATCCATGGCTCATAATTTAAAGATCTTGTATCAAAATGTCCGTGGCCTACGAACCAAGACTAACACATTTTTTAGAAGTATGATTCAGAATAGCTATGATTTGGTTTGTTTAAGCGAAACGTGGTTGAATGATAGTATATCCGATGGGGAGCTTTTCGATTCTAGATATCGTGTGTATAGATGTGACAGAGACTATGCGTTGCGTACAGAAAAGATGGGAGGCGGTGTATTAATAGCTGTGAAATCAAATTTATGTGTTCGTAATTATGAATCTAAGTACTATGGAAATTTTTCAGCGGAAGTCATAAAAGTTTCCTTACGACAAAATTTGCCAACAGCATCTGCTTTAGCCCATGTATATTGTTGTTATTTTCCTCAATGTAGTTCACAGTATGAAGCACTGTGTGATTTTTTTGATTCAATAACAAACGATGTTCTCTCGAGTCCTAGTGATTTCTTCTTTATTGCTGGGGACTTCAATATACCGACAGCTACTTGGGTTCCCAAGGGTCCACATGCCCACTTAAGTAATTGTTTCTCTAATGACAATAATGTTAATTGTATTTTTAATTTTCTTAATTTTAACAATTTTGAGCAATATAATTCAATTTTTAATTTTAACAATAGATGTCTTGATTTAATAATTGGTAATAGTGAGTGCGTAGTGGAAAGATGTAGTAACCCATTGGTTTCGGAGGACCTCCATCATCCAGCTTTATATATCGAATCTAGTATAAAGATGTCACATACTATTCATGCTGTTCCTCGTCAAGTACGCTTGTATCAATTGGCTGATTATGATGTAATAAATCAAGTAATTTCTGATGTGGACTGGGTGGATCTTTTGACTGAATGTGATATTACAAGGGCTGTGGAGATTTTTTATGAGACAATAAACAATATTATCGCAAGACACATTCCAACAAAGTTGGCTAGCAGTGATCGCTATCCTTTTTGGTACTCTAAGCCTCTTAAGAAATTGATATCAGAAAAACACAAATATCATAAGAAATGGAAAATCTACAGTAACTCACATGATTATCAAATATTTAGTCTGCTTCGCGAGCGGCAAAAGAAGATGCAGTTGGATTGTTATGATGAATATATACATCGGGCAGAGAGAGAAATTAACAAGAACAGTAAATTCTTTTGGAAATTTGTCAAGTCAAAAAAATCTGTGAATGACTTTCCTGACACTATGTTTTTCAATGATCAACAAGCAGTTGGCAGTGAGAACATTTGCAAAATCTTCAGTGATTATTTTAGGTCAGTTTATGAACCATATAATAGCAATGACTGCATTAATTGTACTACATCTATGGGACATATCAGTATAAATAATATAAAAATTACAATTGACAGAGTAGAACACTATTTGAAGAATATTGATGTTAATAAGGGAAGTGGACCAGATAATTTAACTCCATACTTTTTGAAAATGAGTAGCAAATCCCTAGCTCACCCTGTTACACTTTTATTTAATAAATCCTTGTCTTCGGGGGAAATGCCGGACCTGTGGAAGCGCTCATTTGTTATACCAATTTTTAAATCAGGTAACAAACATGACGTGCTTAACTATAGACCTATTTCCAAGTTAAGTACCTTGCCTAAGCTATTTGAGAAGATCGTCTACGATAGTATTTATCCGATGTTGCGCACGATAATTATTGACCAACAGCATGGCTTTGTGAACAAAAGATCCACTGAAACGAATCTTTGTGAATTGGTTCATCGGGTTGCGTTCACTATGGATGAAGGATATCAAATGGATGTTGTTTATACTGACTTTTCGAAGGCATTTGACAAATTATCACACGCAATATTACTTAGGAAACTAGAAAGTGTCGGTATTCATGGTGATCTTCTTCGTTGGTTTGCTTCCTATCTTCACAATCGCTCTCAGGCAGTAACGATTAAAGGTTATTGTTCTTCCTTCGTGCCCATCTCATCGGGAGTGCCTCAAGGGTCCCATCTTGGACCGCTGCTATTCATCATATTCATCAATGACATTTATAAGATTTTTAAGTACTCAACCATACTACTATATGCCGATGATATGAAAATATTGCGAACAATTAAATCATCATCTGACTGTACATCTCTCCAAATCGATCTAGATAGCTTAACAAAATATTGTGATGAAAACTCCCTGAAGTTGAATGTGTCTAAGTGTAGTGCAATGTCATTCTCTCGAAAGAGACACACCCTGAAAAACGTCTACTTCTTGAATGGATTTCCCCTTAAGCGAGTTGACGAGATCAAGGATTTGGGAGTTTATCTTGATAGCAAATTGACATTTAATTGTCATGTGAATTATATTGCGGCCAAGGCGTATCGTATTTTAGGTTTTATATTGAGAGTATGTAGAGATTTCAACAATCAATGGACCCTTGTTCTATTGTATCAGGCATTGGTACGCTCACTTCTTGAATATGCATCCATAGTTTGGAATCCGCAATATAAATCTCATATAGCGACAATTGAAAAAATTCAATGCAAATTTATAAAATATCTACAATACCGAAATTTCAGCAGTGATAGAAATTTGTTAACTTTTTCTAGTCTTGAGAAGCGACGACAAATTAAGGATCAGATTTATTTGTTTAAGATTGTCCGTGGTTTTATCGATTCTCCATTTTTGCTTAGTAGTTTATATTTTAAATGTCCCAGAGGAGGAAATAGAAAGCAACACCTTTTTAACATACCTGCTACTAAAACTAAGTATGCTCAGAACTCTTTTATTTTGCGAGCTTGCAATAATTACAACAAATTGTTTAATTGTATTGATATCTTTTGTGAATCTGTGGAAAAACTAAAAAAAATGTAATTTGTACTTTGATCAGATGTTAGGCATCAAAATTTTGAACTTGTATTGTAGTTATCGACATTTGTTGTTTTATTGTTACTATTTTTATTATTAACTTTCGATTCTCTTTTTTGTTTTTTTTTTTTTTTAATTTGTAATTTTTGTTGATGTTTTGTGTATTTTATCAATGTCAGTCTGCTCTTTTATTATTTTCATTTGCAAAATGTGGAAACTTGTTTGGTTAATGTAAAAGTTAAAGTTGTGTTAAAATTAAGGCATTATAGAACTGTTTGTTTCCCTAATAAAGATAAAATAAAAATAAAATAAAATACTGTCAAATTTAAATCCTAAATCTAAGTAAAATTCAAAATTTAAATCCAAGTTGCAATCAAGATAGAATCAAAATTCAAATTCAAATTTAAAAACCAAGTCAACATAAATTTAAACAAAATTGAATTAAAAATTTTATAAATTTTTTAAATTGTCAGTAAAATATACTCAATTTCAAAATCCAAAACACAATAAAATTGACACTCCAAACTTGATCAATAATAAAGCTAAAAATAAAAAATGAATTCCATAATCATGTCCAAAAGTTAAAATAAAATTTAAATCAAATGTCAATCCAAGTTGAATTACAAAATTAAACGAAATAAAATTAAAATTAAAATTCATAATCAAATGTCAATCCGAAATGAAATACAAAAATTAATGCAATAAGATTAAAATTCAAAATCAAGATCAAATTCAAAATCAAATCAAAATCAAAATCAAAATCTCGTTCTAAATCTAAATCATAGTTAAAATAGCACAGACACAGCGCTACTCACACGAGCGCACCGATAGATGATCGATGAGTTTCTTTCTAAATATGGTTAAAGAGTTACCAAAAATGTCGATACCAGGTACAATCTCAAATATCTCGTTATATTCTGAACAGATGCGAAAGATCGATGCTTGCCTTCCCAAATTCGTACGGGCGCGGGGTATGTGGAATATCTTACGACTATTGGTGTTGTTACGACAGTCGACACGGGTATAGACGCGGGACCCTGACACAAATTTGCTCGAGTAAGTCACTACATTTGACCTCATTGTGAATTACTTTGTGCAACAAGTGTGCTTAATTAAAAAAATCAAAAAACCCGACTGCGTAAAATACTCTTATTATAAACTAAAAAGAATAAAACAATTTACTAGCTTTCATTTGATACCCATATTGCTACAGTAAGAAAAAAAAATTCAACTCCCCCCCCCTCATTCCGCCATTTGCGCGCGCCATTTTGAAAATTTATGTAGCCTATGTCACTACTACAATTTAGACAAATCCAACGACACCTCATATGTCAAAAACCGTCCAGCCGTTTGGGCTGTAGGGCGTGCCAAAGAAATGGACATACATACATACATACATACATACATACATACATACATACATACATACATACATACATACATACATACATACATACATACATACATACATACATACATACATACATACATACATACATACATACATACATACATACATACATACATACATACATACATACATACATACATACATACATACATACATACATACACTCGAAAAACATAACCCTTCTTCTGTCGCAGTCGGGTAAAAACACCACACACCTCTTATACTGCGGCCACACACTCGACGAGTGACAAGGGAAATAGCGAGGGAAGTGGGCAGAGAAGTAGTGTGGCTGCGTTACTCGTTATGCTGCTCGTCATGCCGCTCGTCCTGCCCGGCGATCCATTTTTTGTCGGTTTTTGTGGCGCGAGTCAAAGGAGCGGCAATACGAGCGCGAGTGACCGGCCACACATTCGCGCACTTACTTCGTTCTGTTACGATGAATCGATGTCACCCACCATCTGCTTTGACGAGGACGACGTCGTTTCAATACACTGTTTTGTAAAAACCTTTAAATACTTCGATAAACTATTAATGCATAAAGCGCACGCTACCGCAATGTTGTCATCTATTTCAAGGCGAGTACTGAAATGCGGAGCAACGCGATGAATTTCGCGAGTAGGGAATAGTGTGGCCGCTAGGGCAACTTTCACGGCAGAGCGACGAGCAGCGCGAGGAGCATAGTGTGGCTGAGGGGTTAGGAATTAGTTGTTCTTTGACTGAAATAGATAAATAAAATATTGTCACAGATTTATACACCTATATAATATTTATATACCTTGTCCAACCGTTTATTATCTTTTTGACAGCTCACGTCTATAAATTATCGTTTTCTTTACCGGAATAATGTACTACAGTAATGTCGTACTTTATGGTACTTTATTGACAGTTCCCTTTGCATAAAAAACAACCACAAACTATGAAACAGTTCTTGAAATACGATAAGTCGATCATATGATAAAAATAATTTGACTTCATATTCTATAAATATTCTATAAATTTAATAAAACAAGGACATAAAAATAGTATCTATGACTCAAAGATTGATTATTTGCAAGGAAGTAAGTCGAAGTCTTGGAATTTATGTTTAAAGTAAGAGTAAAAAAGAATAATTCTGTTCATTCGTTTAATTATTTTTTGACGACTGCCTTAAAATGTAACTATGCACGCGTTAAAAAAAAAAAAAAAAAAACTAAGAAACGAATACTTAATATTTAAACTAAAAATATTTCATTAAATCGATTGAAAGTTCTTCTTAAAAATATCGATTATTATTTCAAATCGTAACATGTGAGGATGTCACTAATGTCGAAATTTCTTGAACTGTCAAAAAGATAATAAACGGTTGGACAAGGTATAGTAACCTATTTTATTGTTCATTTTGTTCATTCACCTCTAAAGTTACATATAATGACGATATCCCTATTAGCCTTATACAGGTTACTTCTAAAACACCAGCAACCTCGCAGGACAAGATAGCTAACATTATGTACGACAACATTTGTTCTACCACTTTTATTAATTTGTTAGATTTTATTTTCATACAAAAATAAATATTAATTTAATTTTTCGTTTGAATGTAATAAACTCTACGCGCGTCCCAAAGATTAGGTAAATAACTACCACGTACTAATGTGAGGGGGAAGGTAGGAACGGAGCGGCGCGGCGCTAGCGCCTTTGAACCAGTGTTCCCAACATGAAAAAAGTAGTTACAGTGTTTCTATGTTAAAAATACAGTAGATTTAAATAAAATGTGTGGTTAGCCTAATGAAAAAAGTGGCAAAATTACAGTGTATGAAGTTAAAATAATAACTATGTTATTAACGTTGTTACAAAATTCTACATTAACTTTTTTTTTTTTTTTTTATGACAGATAGACAGGCATTTGACCGCTATCTCACCTGATGTTAAGTGACGATGCGGTCGAAGGTGGAGCATGCCTGCCTAATAACAGCCTATTCACTCTGGCCTTGAAGGCACCCAGGTTGTATCGTTCGGGAAACACAGACGCGGGCAACGAGTTCCATTCCTTAGCCGTGCGCATCAAGAAAGTAGTGCCAAAGCGTTTTGTGCGCGTAGGTGGCATATCAATGACATAAGGATGGAACGATCGACCGCGCCTAGTGTCCCGATGGCGGAAGGTTGTTGGGGGAATTAGATCGTGCAATTCCTTCGCACACTCACCAAAATATATTCTGTAGAACACCGACAGACGAGCTACCCTACGCCGATGATCGAGACTCTGCAACTTGGTGTCTGTCAGAGTAGGGTCACCTATGAGTCTCTTAGCTCGTTTTTCCACCGAGTCCAAAGTTGCCAGTTGGTATTTGGCGGATCCATCCCAAAGGTGGCAGCAATACTCCATACAAGACCGAACTTGTGCTTTATACAGTTGAAGCAGCTGTTCTGGAGTGAAGTATCGCCTGACCTTAGAGAGGATACCTAGTTTTTTTGCTGCAGTTTTTGCTTTGGACTCGATGTGCTGCCCAAAGTTCAAATTGGACGATAGCTCTACACCGAGGAGCTGGAGGGAGT
The DNA here is from genome assembly GCA_036937285.1 of Euphydryas editha. Lineage (NCBI taxonomy): Eukaryota > Metazoa > Arthropoda > Insecta > Lepidoptera > Nymphalidae > Euphydryas > Euphydryas editha. Next base: position 86,430 of record JAUPFZ010000007.1, on the reverse strand, counting down.
CGGTAATTTCTACAGAAACATTTCGGAAAGTCGGAGCCAGGTGTAAAGGGCTCCGTTTAGAGGAGAACACACACGCCTGTGTTTTTGTAGCGTTGAACGTGACCAGATTGGCATCGCCCCATTCGGAGACTGCCTGGAGGGCGACGTTCAAGCGGCTGACCATTTCCTCTCGACAAGACTGGATAACATCCTTACTAGCCCTTGCACTCGAAAAGTATCTGACCGTCACTGTGCTGTCGTCAGCATACCCAAAGGTACCGGGGACGAGCAGATCATTAATATGGAGCAGGAAGAGGGTAGCGGACAAGACTGATCCCTGAGGAACACCGGCCAAAGCCTTTTGGTCCGACGAGTACCCGTCAAGGACAACTCGAATTGAACGTTCGTTCAGGAAATCAGAAATCCAAGCGCAAAGGCCAGGTGGAATACCATATGAAGGAAGCTTGCGTATAAGGCTCGCGTGCCAAACTCTGTCAAAGGCCTTCGAGATATCGAGGGATACGGCAAGAGCTTCACCGTGTTTATCAATGGCCTCACTCCGAATATGTGTGGCATACACTAGAAGGTCCCCAGTCGAACGGTTCTGGCGGAAACCGTATTGCCGGTCGCTGAGGAGATCGTTACCTTCCAAGTGGGCCAGGAGTTTGTTGTTCAGTGCACGTTCCATAGTCTTACAGAGTATGGACGTGACCGATATGGGACGGTAATTGACAGGGTCTGCACGACTACCTTTTTTGGGCACAGGCTGCACGTTGGCAAGCTTCCAAGACTTCGGCACTTTGCCAGTCTTAAGTGACAGGCGGTACAGGCGTGTAAGAGGTGGAGACAACTCAGGGGCACATGTGCGCAGGACTATCGCTGGTATACCATCGGGTCCGCTGGCCTTGTTCACGTTTAGAGTTTGCAGGATTTTTTTTAAGGATCTCATTTTGGCGTATGCGTACTTCAGCCATAATGCAGTCAGCACGAGTTGAGATTGGTGGAGCTTTTCCTGCAGCATCCAGACGCGAGTTCTCAGCAAAAAGAGATGCAAACAAATCCGCTTTCTCTTTTGCAGAATGGGCCAGCGATCCATCAGCCCTCAGCAATGGTGGAAGTGACGGCCGACAAAAGTTAGATTCAGTGGCTTTTGCCAGGGACCAAAACGCTTTGCTCCCAGAAGGATATGAAGCTAGTTTGGCCCCAATGTGGCTGATATGGTTGAATTTAGCCCTGCGTAACGTCCTTTTACATGACTTGGCGGCTTGGTTGAAAGCTTTCTTCAAATTCCGAGAATTCGGAGACTTGCGCGCTCGAGCTTCAGCCCATGCAGTGTATGCCGTCCGTTTTTCGGCTTCTGCACGATAGCAGTCTGCATCAAACCATGGGCGAGCTTTTCCATTCGTCGCTACGTCAGAGTATGGTATAAAATATTCCATACCCTGGTGTATAACCGCGGTAATGGCTTCAGCGCAGCTCGACGGATCATCAGAAGAAAAGCATACCTCTCGCCAAGGATAGGACGAGAAAAAGTGACGCATCTCATCCCAATCTGCTGCCTTGTATCGCCACACCCGTCTTAAGCCACATGGGGCTTCTTCGGGTGGGGAACAAACGGATATAGATTTTACCAGACAGTGGTCAGAAGTACCCAGTGGTGCAGAAACTGTTATTGAGTGACTGTCTGGATCAGTTGTTAAAAATAGGTCTAAGCAGTTGGCGGTATGAGAGTCTACGTCTGGTACCCTGGTAGCACAGTTTACAAGCTGGGTGAGGTCTAGCGTCAAGGCTAGTTTACGCACTTCTCGCCCAGCATGGTCGGTCACCTGGTATGGGTACAGCCACTCCTGGTGGTGGGCATTGAAGTCCCCCAGAATGACTAACTGTGCCGAAGGGTAACGCTCTCGAGCCTCATCCGCCGTTAGGGTAAGATGGTCACATAACTGAGTTGTTTCCACGTCTCCGCTGTGCGAACGGTAGACACAGGCATACAGGATTTTCTCCTGTCCTGTGTCCACCAGAACCCATAGGATGGAGTAACTGGATGTCTCAAGGCGCTTAAGACGCTTGATGCAGATATCATCACGGACGTACACACAGACTCCGGCACGAGGTATGAACCTGTGCTCCAGAGAATACCCGGGGTAGCTGAGGTACGCCGAGTCAGCCGGACATCTGATCTGCGTCTCAGTGAGGAACAGCAGCTGCGGTTTTTCTGTTTCTAGGTGGTGGTGGACAGATTCGAGATTAGAGTGCAGACCTCGGATGTTAGAGAGGTGCACTTTTAATGGGAGGACGTGCAGCCGCTGTGTATACCTTCATTAACATTATAAATAAACTTTAAATTGAATAAAATAACAATTTCATCTTCATTTAATGTAGGTATATCAGCTGTCATTGTAGCATTACAAAGAATAGACATAGCTTTGGTATCGTCTTTGGAGTACTTACGTAGTCAATTGGAATATTAGCTGTGCTTTTACTATTCATCGCTAAACTTTTGTACGTAATGCTTACGTTTCTTTGATGTTGATATTCTGATAAATTGTGTCACTATCACTTTCCATACTACTCATTATAAAGTTCAATTCAAGCCACTCACACACAACTCACAAAAAAAAAACGGAATTGAATCAAAAAGCCAAGTATAGTTCAACAGTTCCACTCAAATAATGAATGTGTATTATATTATTATATAGGTATACCAACCTCACTTCATCTGAACTATGAATATTGTAGCCTATCTAAATGAGTAGATCATCATTGCCATCGTAACGTTAAAACAAGCACATTTTTTTTTTAATTTAGCCGTATTTCCATTTGAATTTCGTTTCAAATATCGAGTCTTAAATAACGAAGGTTCCCCATTTCTAGAGATAATGTTGCCAGAATTCAACTATCATATTTTTACCCATTTTTTAGCTGTAATTTGTTTCTAAAATAAAGTAATAAATCTCAGTCACGAATTACAGTGTAATCCTAATATCTCTACAGTAGGTGGTAAATTATCTAAAAATACAGTGCTTTTACCACTATTACAGTGTAGTTGAGAACACTGCTTTGAAATTGACCTATTTAGCCAGCCGCGGCAATCGGCGCCCGGCGGGCGACTTTGATGCGCGCGCGTCATATGATTTTGTGTGCGTCATAATATGATTTTGTGTGATACTCGTATTTATTTTATTCGTATCGATCGATGTATTATACCTGTACTAAAGTTATTTTATAACCATGGTACCGCCGCTATTCTAATGTCGAATACACGGAAATGGTGAGGATACTGGCTAGGTGTGATGACAATGTGTCGGAAGCCTGTCGGCTATAAATAAATAATAATAATAAAAAGCCTTTTATTATTTCCCATTTTTTACATGCTTTTTTTTTACAATGTTTATAGGATAGATATATACCTAATACATTTTTTTTTCACATGTACAGTAAACAATATTTGTAGTATATCATCATGTTACATATATTTTTAATAGTATTTATTACTAAGTTTTATTTTTCATATTTTAAACCATTATTATTAACATTATTAACAATTAATTATTAAAAATTATTAACATGTTAATTTTTAACACACATAACATAACATTATTAACATTCCATTAACAATATTATTAATTAATACATTAACGGCGAGTTGCACGAAACCGTCGCTAACTTTCCGTTAGTTAAGTTGCAATTAATCTTAAAATGAGTTGAACTTATGATTAATTTAAAGCTGTTGGAATTAATCATCCGTTAGATAGGTCTTTAATTAAACTAAATTTTTTTGTTAACTTAATCAGATGTAGGTTTCGTGCAACAGAAAATCACGATTCTTGTGATTAAATTAGTTTAATAAACACTTAAATTTAAAATTTGTTTCGTGCAACTCGGCGTATATAACATTATTGTGAAATTATTAACATATATTATTAATTGTTTATTTATTAGTTTTATATTAATATTTTATTATTAACATTATCTATATTTCGTTTAAATTTATTTATCTGTTTTGTTTACTTAAATGAGAACCCCTCTGTAGGGTAAAGGCCTCCTCCATTTTTAGATATGGTTTTTATTATTCTTTTTGTTACCCATTATTTCTCGTTTTCTTGGAGGGTTATAGTCAAGAGAAAAACATTAATTTTTCTCCCCCGCGGTGACTAGCCGTATTGGGTTTTGAGGTGGTAGACGGGGGCCCAGTAGTTGCTAGATATTGGAAGTAGAAGTGTCATTTTTTGTATAGTGTTCAGTCTTTTCTTTGTCTCACAAAGCTTGTGATTTTATTTTTCTTCGAGGCTTGTTTTTCATGACTGGTTTCACTTTGGTTTGGAGAAAACTGTAGGTTGCGTTTTTTAGATTGTTTTTGATTTTTCTGGTTTTTATTGGTATTATAATCATTTAGGACTATTAATTTGTCGTATTTAATTATTGCTTTCTTGCCTTCTGCTTTATATTTTTGTATTTCTATTTTTAATTGTTTCCTCTTCTCCAAAATTTTATATGGGTAGTCTTCCTTATAATAAACAGAGCTATTTTTATTATTTTTCTGATTTTGTAGTAATATAATTTTTTTCCCTATTGTAGTGAAGGTGACTGTAATCGGTCTCAGCTTTTCTTTGTTTCTTCCTAGTCTTTTTACTGCTTCTATTTCGTTACGTTCACAAGGAATATTAACTTCATTTAAGAATTTTAAGATTTTATTTTCTAACTCTTGATAAGATTTTTCACCCTCTTCTATTCCAAAAAATACCAGATTTTTCTTTCTGTTATATCTTTCCATACGGTCCAAGATTTTTTCTTGGTTTTGTATTTGTTCGTTTAATCGATCATACTTATGTTCTATTATTTTGAAATGTTCGTTACATTCTTGTTTATATTATTCGTAATATTTATTTCAATTTCTTTCATATCTTTCTTTTGTTCTGCTAGTTCTAATTGTATTGATTTTAAAATTTTTGTTATGTCTTCCATGATTCTCGTTGGCTTCACGAGAATGTAAATATAATAAATTAAACGCTAATGTAAGTTGTAAAATATTTTGCTATTCACTGATAGATGGCGTTGTTATTATTATTTTTAGTGGGGTAGTTTTTAATTTTTCTTTAGTGTCCTTTAAGGCTATGATATAAATATAAATCTTTCAAACAGTTTCTTTAGCACTCATTCCTTTCCTGTCGGCTATACACATGAGTAAATAAACCGTACAGAGGCAAAGCTTCATACAAGCGCGCCACTATAGGTACACTACTACAAGCATGAGACGCGTGTGTGCGTCAGCACATGCGCCTCGTCACGTACGAGAGAAACCGGCCTATGATATGCTTAAACTCAAGGGCTGCAGCAGCAACGTCGCGCGTCGAGTTTTCATTTAATGATAATATATTAATATAAATAGTATTTTAATGTAATTTTAATAGTGTTTTAATATAAAAGTGTAAAAGTTTCCTAAAAATATTTAGGAAAGAATCAATTTTTTCTTTTTTAAATCGCAATATCATTAAAAAAGATCAAATTTGATAAGAATTTTTTGATACCTTGAAAAATGACTAAGGGTACTTTTGAAAATATTAAAAAAAAAAACAAAAAAAAAAAACTTTCTCATCTTGTTGAACATCTAATGGTTGAAATTTAGAATCGTTTGGCACGAATTCAAGGACGAGAGGGGGTGTGGCTGGAGGGGGGGTGTCCCCTAACCTTCCCCATACCACTCGCAATACAAGGTAATGCACCATTCCTGAAATATAATATTATTACTTATAAATTTTAATAAATAATTATAATTTTAATATTAATATTTTAAAATTTATTTAATTTTTAATATTTATTATTTAATTTTATTATTAATTATAAATATTTAATATATATTTAAATATTAATTTATTATTTAATTTTTAATATTTTAATATAATAATTTTAACTTTACTTATAAATAAATAAATTAGAAAAATATTAACAATAGTGTTTGTTGTCCCAAGTGCAAGTGTCTAGTGTTTTCTAATGCAAGAACAAAGGGTTTCCGCAGCACCGGAGATGTCACAGAACGAAATTATGCCGATAAACTCTATAAATGTGATGTTAGGTTATGTGATTTCTTTTTCATTTTTTTCAGGAATGGTGCATTACCTTGTATTGCGAGTAGTATGGGGGAGTAAGGGAGACCGCCCCCTACCCCCTACCAAAGTTTCACGACCAAATTCGTGCCAAACGATTCTAAATCCAACCCCAACTAATTATTGTTTATTAAATTTTATCCTCCTATGCCAACCCTACCGAAATAGGTATAAATTTTGCTCGCTCCTTAGAAGCTTTCACTCTGTACGGTTTCTTTACTCATGTGGGCTATATGCAGCTAGATATTCGAACTTACCTACACCGAGCCGTGAGACAATGTCAACTCACCGAATCTGACAAACTAGCACGAGTAAATTTTTGTAACTGGTTCGGTTAACTAAAATAATTTGTGCGTTCAATCAAATTAAAACTTTTTTTTTTTTTTTTTTTTTTTTAATTCGGAAGTGTTAGCACGTGTTAGTGAACAGCTGATTTTTAGGTGTTGTCTGGGTGTTGGTTGTGATGGTGACTATTTTGAACGCTATGTGCGCGATACGCACTGACATGCGCGTTAATTTAACCTTAGAGGTAATATTTAGTTTGTAAATATTATTTTATTGTCAATTATTTTTAATTTTTTTAATTATTGTAAATACGCTGATTTCACTTTTGAAATACGCCTGCCTGTATTTAACAATAAAAAGTGAATAATACCTAGCTACCAATATTTGATATTAAATTGGTTTAATTAGACTTTAGTAAACGTTGAAGAATAATTACCTACGTTAATAATTTTCACATATTTTTTTTATGTTCAGAATTCAGATACCTAATCTACATACCTACATTTTTATAGTATAGGCGGGCATACAGACAGTCGAAGCCTTTTGATGACTAGGTACCGGATGTCTACCGCAAAACTGGTTGTGCGGTAACCTCTGGAGGTTATGCAGATGTGTTGCCCTCCTATACATACGATTTATTTGTTTTTTTTTTTTTTTTTTTTTTTTAATTGTTTAATATAGTCAGTCCTAAGCTTGGTAAAGTATGAAGGGATTGTGGACTCAGTGTACGTATTGCAGGGACATGACAAAACAGAAATTTGATTATTCACTTAAGTCACTGCGATATACATACTATGATACTGCCCACAAACCCACCAAGCAATTTATATTAATTTTATTAACTAGAATTACCTGATTCAAATATTATAGACAGTATTGCAAATAAATTCAAATATACTAGTATAGTTGTCTAAATTAGTCAGTATATCTTGAGAATTGTGCGAAAAATTTTCTGGTCCAGACGTAGATAACAAGTTGTTATTATTGATAATACTGGGGACCCACTAACGGGAAATGGCGTTTAACATCGCGATGAACGTAGGTGTAGCCACGACGCTCACGACTCATCGCGATGATTTGACAACGACATTCACATTGCCGTTTGGCGTTAGGTGATAGTTCAAGTGGCGGTATAGTATAAGCACCAATTTATCGCCAAGGATGGCCACTCACGTTGAACGTTCAAGTGTAGCCACTCACTTTATCTACAATTTATTGCGATGATAATAGGCATTGACGTTTCCCGTTAGTGGGGCCCCAGTATAAAAGGCGTTCTAAATTAAAAGCGGAACATTAAAAAAATATGTGGTCAAATTTTTGACTTCTCGCTAATAAAATGATTGATTATTAAGAAATCGGGAAGTTGTTGGTTTTACGTTTATTTACATACATGTAAGCAATAAGTTCCATACTCATGAGAAATAATTAGAGAGCTTCATGCGAGCAGTTTGTATTTTTTTTTTTTTTTTTTTTTTTTTTTTTTTTTTTTTTTTTTTTTTTTATTTTATTGACGCGATGAAAACGGAACAAGGAAACTTTGAATTTCGCGCCATGCTATGTGCGTTAGCGCATGCGCGAGTGATAAATTATTTATAATTGTTAATAAAAAAATTAAAAAAAAATGAATAATATAAAAGCAAAAACTATAGACCAATACTGACCTAACGATAAAGAATGCTGAAATATAAAGATCAATCAGTTTCCTTTTAAATGATGCTAAGATGCATATTTTTTTGGAAAAAAACAAAATTAAAAAAACTGACACAACAACAACAACATAATTTAATATTTGTCATCAAGATTTGATCAAGATTCAAGAAGAAAAATATTCTTTAACACTACAACAAAACTGTAGGAGACCTAACAAAAAATTTTGATGGACCTATACAGACCTAACGTAGACCTATCGATTAAGGTCATTTTGATTTCAAAAATCTTTCGATGGGGTGCTAACTTTGTGTAGCTGAGTAGTTTAGCCACTAAATAACAAGTAACTCGAATAAAATACTGGCGTAGTGCGAACTAGGCATTACGCGTACGTTACGCGTGTATTAGTTGACATGATGTAGGTAGGTAGGTAGGTTTTTTTTTTTAAAAAAAAAAAAAAAAAAAAAAAAAAAAAAAAAAAAAAAAAAAAAAAAAAAAAAAAAAAAGGTAGGTAGGTAGGTAGGTAGGTAGGTAGGTAGGTAGGTAGGTAGGTAGGTAGGTAGGTAGGTAGGTAGGTAGGTAGGTAGGTAGGTAGGTAGGTAGGTAGGTAGGTAGGTAGGTAGGTAGGTAGGTAGGTAGGTAGGTAGGTAGGTAGGTAGGTAGGTAGGTAGGTAGGTAGGTAGGTAGGTAGGTAGGTAGGTAGGTAGGTAGGTAGGTAGGTAGGTAGGTAGGTAGGTAGGTAGGTAGGTAGGTAGGTAGGTAGGTAGGTAGGTAGGTAGGTAGGTAGGTAGGTAGGTAGGTAGGTAGGTAGGTAGGTAGGTAGGTAGGTAGGTAGGTAGGTAGGTAGGTAGGTAGGTAGGTAGGTAGGTAGGTAGGTAGGTAGGTAGGTAGGTAGGTAGGTAGGTAGGTAGGTAGGTAGGTAGGTAGGTAGGTAGGTAGGTAGGTAGGTAGGTAGGTAGGTAGGTAGGTAGGTAGGTAGGTAGGTAGGTAGGTAGGTAGGTAGGTAGGTAGGTAGGTAGGTAGGTAGGTAGGTAGGTAGGTAGGTAGGTAGGTAGGTAGGTAGGTAGGTAGGTAGGTAGGTAGGTAGGTAGGTAGGTAGGTAGGTAGGTAGGTAGGTAGGTAGGTAGGTAGGTAGGTAGGTAGGTAGGTAGGTAGGTAGGTAGGTAGGTAGGTAGGTAGGTAGGTAGGTAGGTAGGTAGGTAGGTAGGTAGGTAGGTAGGTAGGTAGGTAGGTAGGTAGGTAGGTAGGTAGGTAGGTAGGTAGGTAGGTAGGTAGGTAGGTAGGTAGGTAGGTAGGTAGGTAGGTAGGTAGGTAGGTAGGTAGGTAGGTAGGTAGGTAGGTAGGTAGGTAGGTAGGTAGGTAGGTAGGTAGGTAGGTAGGTAGGTAGGTAGGTAGGTAGGTAGGTAGGTAGGTAGGTAGGTAGGTAGGTAGGTAGGTAGGTAGGTAGGTAGGTAGGTAGGTAGGTAGGTAGGTAGGTAGGTAGGTAGGTAGGTAGGTAGGTAGGTAGGTAGGTAGGTAGGTAGGTAGGTAGGTAGGGTAGGTTAGGTTAGGTTAGGTTAGGTTAGGTTAGGTTAGGTTAGGTTAGGTTAGGTTAGGTTAGGTTAGGTTAGGTTAGGTTAGGTTAGGTTAGGTTAGGTTAGGTTAGGTTAGGTTAGGTTAGGTTAGGTTAGGTTAGGTTAGGTTAGGTTAGGTTAGGTTAGGTTAGGTTAGGTTAGGTTAGGTTGGGGTGCTACAGTCGGTGACCTCCGCGCGGTGCACCCTGGAAACGTAGGCAGCAGCAGCTGCACAGTTGCGATTGCGGAACTGCTGCTGCCTACGGCTAACGACCGACTCGGGGGGACGCCGGGTATGCGATTCAGCGCTCCGGGGACTGCTCTGTTACGCAGAGTTGACCCGTTGAGCGGCCGCATGGCGTCAAGGGGACAGCTGTCTCCTCGGGGGCTCCGGTGCCACCGCGCTCGCGCGCGGTGAAGCAACGGAGGTGGACGGGTCTGACGTGCACTCACACTGCCGTCAGACAGAACGTCTAGGCTTGTCTTAGTCGTTCACCGTCCTCTCGTAATCTCGCTACGTGGTGTCGTGGTCATGTCTCGCGGCCACGTGCGGGACCGAGGGTCTTGCCTTAACCGGCCGGACCGCGAGGAAGAAAACCTCTATAAAAAACTACCCCGAATCCTAAGCGGCGACGCAGCGCGAGGGGATGCATGGCTGACGGGTGGATCAGTCTCGACTGCGATCCTCGTCCGGGTACCGGCCGACACCCGCGACGAGTTACGCTAGGCTTACCCAGGTACAGGGGGCACTGCCTGGGCGGACCGTTTTTCCCCCATACTCGTGGGAACAGAAATGAAGCCAATCGTACTAAAATTTTATAGAGATAAGGATGCGGGAGAGGGGTCGACTACTGTCGACTCCGATGATTACAGCTCGGCTGGGACAGCCAGCGAAGGAGGTAAAAGGGGTAAGCGGCCCCATGGTAGTCCGCCACCATCCGGCGGGGGAGGTCTTATCCTCGCCGGATGCAAAAGGCGAATTTTAAGGGAGGAAGAGCCTGGCTCTGAAGCCGAAAGGGCCATGACGGAGCAGATGAGAGCGGCCGAAGAGGGACGCAGATCGCTGGGTCTTGATACCGGCGACCCACGGACGGCTGACGCATTGGCAAGGCAGGCGGCCACAGATGTAGATATCATCTGCACTGTGGCAAAGAGGTCGTCCAACCTCAAGGGCACGTTCCAACGCGCCCTCCAGGATGCGGCGGCCTCTATAAAAGCCGTTGTCGCGGCGTTTAAAGACAGGACGGCCACAGACGAGGTCCGCAAAGTGCAGCAGGAGAATGCCCGTCTGAGGTCGGAAATGGACGAGCTCAGGCAGCAAATAGCCGAGCTCCGACATGGCCGCGGAAGAAGCTCTCCCCTCTTGCCTATACCGAGCGGCAGAGTGGACACGCTAGAGGAGATGAGGGCCTCCATGTTGGGGTCGATGGGCCGTCTGTTGGACGCCCGACTGGCGGGGCTGGAGGAGCGGCTTCTGCCCGCAAAGACACACCGCCCGCCATTGGCGGCGGACAAAAACCGGGAGGAGGCGCAAACGGTGCCTGTGTCTGGCCCTAAAAAGAAAAAGAAGGCGACGTCGAAGACGGCGCCCGCGTCTGGGCCGGCACCGAAGAAGGCGACGCCGAACACGGCCGCAACCGAAGAGGGCCTTGACGGCGGTGAATGGACCACCGTCGTCAAGAAGACCAAAAGAAAGAAGGCGATGTCTTACGCCGCCGCCGCCGCCGCCGCCGCAGCTCCTGCTCCAAAAGAGCCGCGGCCGCAGCCACTTGCGCGGCCAAAGAAGAAGGGCAAAAAGGGTAAGAAGCCCAAGATGGCGGCCCCTCGCTCTCCGGCGGTGCTCATTACTCTCGAGGAGTACGCCGAGAGCAAGGGCATAACTTATTGCCACTTGCTGGAACGGGCGGCGGAAACAGTCGACCTGGAGGCAATCGGCATAGTCGGCGGCCTAAATATACGGCGCTCTGCCACGGGGGCACGGCTCTTAGAGCTGCCGAAAGGGCAGACCCCGGAGGCGGCCAAGCGTCTGGCAGAGGAGCTGCAGACAGCGTTTGGCAGCTTGGCGAGGGTCGTCCAACCCACGAAGCTCGCGAGTCTGCGAGTCTCTGGGCTGGACGACTCCGTCACCAGCGAGGCGGTGGCCATTGCTATAACGAAGGTGGGCAAGTGCGACGCCGGCGACGTCAAAGTCGGCGCAATCGCAGTCGGACCGGGCGGGTTGGGCGGCACAGTCGTGCGATGCCCGATCCCAGCCGCAAAGGCCCTGGCCGAGGCAGGGCGACTCTTGGTCGGCTGGAGTTCGGCCAGGGTCCAAGTGTTGGAGCAGCGCCCCATGCGGTGCTTTAAGTGTATGGGTATCGGGCACACTCGCTTGACCTGTCCGGCTGCGGTCGACCGCAGAGGTGCGTGTTACCGGTGTGGCGTGGAGGGGCACATTGCCCGTAACTGCACCGGGGCACTGCGCTGCGCCGTTTGCGCGGATGCCGGCAAACCGGCGTCGCATATAATGGGAGGGCGGGAGTGCCGCCCCCCGAAATCGAGGGTTAGAGCGGTCACCAAAAAAAAGTCGCCGACCGCTCCCCAAAGCTCATCGCACCAGGTCACGGAGGAGACTGCGGCTATGTCATCATGACCTGCCGCAGTTTCCCCCGTTCGCCGGTCCCTGGTGCAGCGGAGATAGAGCGCTCACGGTGCCCGCGAGCACTCTATGACCGAGGGCGGCCCGCGTAGGCGAGCCAACCGTCGGGGCGTCATGGTGGCATACAACCGTGATCCCGTGGCGTCCTTGTACGACGACGAGGGCACCGCTGTGTTTTAGTGGGTATTCTGACTTCGCAGTCAGCGAGTCCCACATACCCGTCGCCTGCGGGTGGCGGGATGCGTAAACGCATTTCACAGCGACAAAAAAAAAAAAAAAAAAAAAAAAAAAAAAAAAAAAAAAAAAAAAAAAAAAAAAAGGTTAGGTTAGGTTAGGTTAGGTTAGGTTAGGTTAGGTTAGGTTAGGTTAGGTTAGGTTAGGTTAGGTTAGGTTAGGTTAGGTTAGGTTGGGGTGCTACAGTCGGTGACCTCCGCGCGGTGCACCCTGGAAACGTAGGCAGCAGCAGCTGCACAGTTGCGATTGCGGAACTGCTGCTGCCTACGGCTAACGACCGACTCGGGGGGGAACGCGCTCCGGCGCTCTGCTCGTAGCAGAGTTGTCCCGTTGAGCGCGTATAGGGGTGGATCTCTCCAGCGGCGCTGCGCTCGCGCGCGCGCTAACACGGAGACTGGGCGGGTCTGGCGTGTGTTAACACCTCCGTCGGACGAGCGAGCAGAAGCCCTGTTTGCTCACCGTCGATATCGTAACCCCGTTTCGTGGTGTCGTGGTCATGTCTCGCGGCCACGTACGGGACCGAGGGTCTTGCCTTAGCCGGCCGGACCGCGAGGAAGAAAACCTCTATAAAAAATCACCCCGAATCCCAAGCGGCGACACAGCGTGAAGGGATGCATGGCCGACGGGAGGTTCGGCCAATCTGTGTCACTTATAACATGGACACGAGCGAAAAAACGAAACTACCCCAGGCGGGTACCGGCGCCTCAGGCGTCGGAGAATCCCGCCACGCTTCGGCGTGCAGCCCCATCGAATCTGGGGGGGGCAACGACCGTGTTTGTGTTGCGCCCACGAAGGGCGGAGTTGGGTGTGTGCCCGCGAAGGGCGGTGAAGATGTCAGGCCCGAGAAGGGCGGTGGGCGGGTATGGCAGCCACAGGTGGTGCTTACCCGCATAGACCAGGCGATCTCCTTGGATTCTGAATTAGCTAGCGAATCGGCCGGCCGGCGGCCCGAGAAGGGCGGAGAAGACGTGGTGCCCGAGGAGGGCGATGACGATAGCACTGTCATAGAGCTATCAGATACGAGTATGAGGTCGGGGTCGCCGTGTGATTCGGACTCACCCGGACGATTCTGGAAGCGCCGCCGGTGCGAGACGGACGACGGCGCATCGGACGCGGATGGCGACGACACCCCCGCCAAAATATCGACTGCGCGTCGAGGCCGTGGCCGACCACCCACGACTGGGCAGTACGTTGGCCTAGCCAAGGCGAAGTACGAATACCTCGCCCAGTGCCAAAAGGAGCTGGAGCTGCAGGCGGAAAGTGAGGTGGTGGCGATTACACGCCAAATCAGGGCGACGCGTGCGGCTGCATATATCGACGCGGACAGATCAGACGAATGCTCGACACGGGACCTCCACAAGAGGGCCCAGGAATGCGTCGATGCAATTCTTAAATTGACGAAGAGCTCCAAAAATATAAAAGGCACGTTCAGAAAAGCCTTTAATGAATCCGCCGAAACCATTGCGGAGGTGCTTGGGGTCTTGTACCAGCGGACATCGACGGACGAGATCAGACAGCTCCAGGAGGCCAACGACCGCCTCAAGTCCGAAAACGCCCAGCTCCGCTCGGAGATTTCGGAACTGCGGCAGGGCTTGGCCGATATAAGGCGGGAGCTGAGCTCGGCGTCTGCTCCGGCCCCTCCTCCCTCTACTCAAAAGGCCGTGGACGAGGACGCAATGGTGAAAAAGATCATGGACGGGGTGGGCAAATTGATCAACGCCCGATTCAGGGAATTAGAGGCGTCCGGCAGGCTCCTGCCTGAGACGCGAACGCGACAGGACCAGGTCAGTATATCGACGCCCAGGACAGAGGTGCCAATTTCCCAGCCGGCGGAGCCCAGTGTCACCACGCTGACCCCGCCAGCCAATCCGGGCACAAAAAGCGCGAAAACCAAGAAAAGGAAAAGGACGAAGAAAGGTGTGGTCGCACAACCGGCTGCGCCTCCGGAACCTCGTCCCCCACCGTCTGGTCCAGCCGCTCCGGCGGAGGGCTGGAACGTGGTGGCGAGGAAAGGCAAGAGGTCTGGGCAAGTAAATCAGCCCAAGCAGCCGGCTAAAAAGCCAAAAGCGCCGAAGCTGCGTCTGCCCCGGTCAGCGGCAGTGCAATTGACCTTGCTGCCGGGCAGTACTAAGACGTACGCGGAGGTTCTCGGTGCGATAAAGGCCGACGGCATTATTGCGGGTATGGGGGTGGAGACCCGTTATAAAGTCTCCCAAACAGGCGCGCGCAGGCTGGAGTTGCCCGGTGCCGACTCCAAGGAAAAGGCAGACGTGCTGGCCCGGCGCATCAAAGAGATCGTCGGCGAGGGAGTGGCGGTCACCAGGCCGGAAAAGTGTGCCGACCTTCGGATCGCCGGACTGGATGATTCCGTCACTCCCGAGGAATTAGCTGGCGTAATCGCCAAAGCCGGGGGATGCGCGGTGGAAGCAGTAAAGGTCGGCGAAATCCGCCATAACTACACCGGCGTCGGGACGGCATGGGTCCGTTGCCCAGTAGAGGCGGCCAAGAGGGTAGTCGACGGGCGCCGCCTTCTGGTGGGCTTCGTATCGGCTGGGGTCCAGCTGTTGAAGGAGAGGCCTCGTCAGTGCTATCGCTGCCACGAAGTTGGGCACGTGGCAGCGAAGTGCGACAAGGGTGTGGATCGTAGTGCGCAGTGCTACCGTTGCGGAAAAGAGGGGCACACGCGCCGGCACTGCACCGCCGAGGCGAACTGCCCAGCCTGTGAGGCCGCCGACCGACCGGCGAGGCACACGATGGTCACGTGCCCCCAGAAAAAGCAGAGAGGGAAAGGAAGAAAGAAGGCGACACCCGGGTCCAGAGCCCAAGCACCGCCCACCAACAGAGCCGGGGAGGGAAACATGGAAACGTAACCAATAATGGCCACTAAAGTTCTCCAATGTAACCTGAACCACTGTGCCAGGGCCCAAGACCTCTTTGTCCAGAGCCTGGTACAGTGGTCCGTGCAGGTGGCGGTTGTGGCCGAGCCATACTCAGTTCCGCCGAGGGACAACTGGGTCGGCGATCGTGATGGTGTGGTGGCCATCGTGACCCAGGTCGCCGCGGGCACCCCGCCCTTTACGCGTATTGTAAAGGGCTCGGGTTGCGTCGCGGCACTGCTGGGGGGGATGGCTGTAGTGGGGGTTTACTTCTCCCCGAACAAGTCGGTCGCCGACTTCGAGGCGTACCTCGACGAAGTGGAGGCAATAATAAGGCGTTTTCAACCCGCGGAGGTGCTGGTGCTCGGGGACCTGAATGCCAAATCCCAGCTTTGGGGATGTCCAGCAACGGATGCGCGGGGGGCGATCCTCGAGGAGTGGGTGGTTGCCATCAACTTGACCGTCCTCAACCGCGGGACGGCCAACACGTGTGTGCGAAGGTGGGGTGGGTCCATCGTGGACGTATCGTTCGCGAGCCCCGCCCTAGCGCGCCGTGTTCAGGACTGGCGAGTGCTGGACGACGTGGAGACTCTCTCGGACCACCTTTACATCCGTTTTGAGATCTCCGCTCGTCCCGCGGTGCCGCCAAGTCCCAGCCGCGTCTCGGCGGAGGACGGTCCGCGGTGGCAACTAAAGCGTCTCGACCGGGAGCGATTCGAAGAGGCGGCGATAGTGGCCTCTTGTCAGCCACAGGTCGGTGGTTCACCAGACAGTGTGGCAGACTGGCTGGTGGGCACGATGACCGGGATGTGCGACGTGGCCATGCCCAGGTCGAGATGCCGCCCCCAACGGGCGCAAGTGTACTGGTGGTCGGAGGCGATAGCGCAGCTGCGCAGGGAGTGCGTGGCCGCCCGACGCCAGTACACTCGTTGCAGGAGGCGGATTTTCCGCTCGCCCCTTGCCTCGCTGGACAGGGCACGGCACGAGGAGGAGGGTGAACGGCTGTACGCCCTATACACGTCAGCCAAAACCAGCCTCCAAAATGCCATAAGCGAGTCTCAGGCCGCGGCCAGGGCGGAAATGCTGGATGGGCTCAACAGCGACCCGTGGGGGAAGCCCTATAAACGGGTTCGCAATAAGGTCCGTCCCTGGGCTCCGCCACTCACGCAGACCCTGGACGCCGGAGTGGTCCGTGAGGTGGTCGCGGCGCTGTTCCCGACGGCGCCGGCACAGCATCAGCCGCCGCAAATGGCACCAGCGGACGCGCAGGGAGACGTCGGAGAGGAGGCACCAGAGGTCGGGGAGTCCGAGCTCGAGGAGGCCATCGCACGGCTCAGGAGGAAGAGCGTCGCTCCAGGTCCGGATGGAATTCCGGGAAGGGCGTGGGTGCTGGCGTACGAACACCTGGCGCCCCGAGTTCGAGGGCTATTTTCTGCCTGTCTGGCTCAAGCCTTAATCCCACAGCGGTGGAAGACAGGCAGACTAGTCCTCCTCAGGAAGGAAGGCCGGCCGGCGGAGTCGCCGTCGGCGTACCGCCCCATCGTCCTCCTGGACGAGCTGGCGAAGCTCTTCGAGCGTGTGGTGGTCGGGCGTCTGGTGGCGCACCTCGGGCAGAGGGGACCTGACCTCTCGGGCGTGCAGTTCGGCTTCCGCAGTGGCCGTTCCACGGTGGATGCCATTCTGTGCGTCCGAGCCCAGGTGCGGGACGCAGTGGCTCAGGGCGACGTCGTCGTGGCGGTGTCCCTCGACATCGCCAACGCGTTTAACACGTTGCCCTGGAGCTGCATTAGGGAGGCGCTCCGCTACCACGGGGTGCCGACCTATCTGCGTCGAGTGGTGGGTGCCTACCTCTCCGACAGGTGGGTCGTGTTTCCTGGCCAGAACGGCATGGTGAGCAAGGAGGTCGTATGCGGTGTTCCACAGGGGTCGGTACTCGGTCCACTCCTGTGGAATATCGGATATGATTGGGTTCTACGGGGCACACTGTTGCGCGGTGTCAGCGTCGTCTGTTATGCCGACGATACGCTCGTGCTGGCTCGGCGGCCGACGTACAGGGATGCGGCAGTGTTGGCGACTGCAGGCGTCGCGCAGGTCGTAGCGCGGATCCGGCGCCTCGGCCTCACTGTCGCCCTCGAGAAGGCGGAGGGCATCGTCTTCCATGGCCCAAGGAGGGCGCCTCCTCACGACGCCCATCTGATCGTGGGGGGCACTCGCATCGGTCTGTCAGGCACGATGACGTACCTGGGTCTCGTGCTCGACGGCCGATGGAAGTTTCGGGCGCATTTTCAGCGGCTGGTCCCGCGCCTACTGAAGGTGGCGGCCTCTCTCTCGTGGCTCTTGCCGAACGTGGGAGGTCCCGGGGTGAGCTGTCGTCGTCTCTACACCGGCGTCGTGAGGTCGATGGCGATGTACGGTGCTCCCGTCTGGGCTGACGCCCTGGATCGCGACAACATTGCCCTGCTGCGAAGAGCGCAGAGGGTGATGGCGATAAGGGTCGTACGGGGGTACCGTACCATCTCGGGAGAGGCAGCGTGTGTGCTGGCTGGAGTCCTGCCCTGGGACCTGGACGCGGTATCTCTGGCGTCGTCCTACCGGTGGCGTCGGGGTCTGGCGTCCGGGGCCCTCAGTCCAGCACCACAGGGACTACTACACCTCAGGCGAGAGCGGGATGCCGCGATCGCGGAATGGGAGGGGCGGCTCGAGCGTCCGAGTGCGGGGCACCGGACGATCGAGGCAATTCGGCCGGTTCTCCGGCAGTGGTTGGATAGACGGCATGGCGTTCTAACCTTCCGCGCCACGCAGGTCCTCTCGGGGCACGGCTGCTTCGGGGGGTACCTGTGTCGGGTCGCTGGGAGGGAGCCCTCTCCTCGTTGCCACCACTGCCGGGACTGTTCCGACGAGTCGGCACAGCACGTGCTGGAGTTGTGTCCGGCGTGGGAGGAGGAGCGCGAGGCGCTGAGACGTGTTGTGGGGACAGACCTTTCGCTGCCGGCTGTGATTTCCGCCATGGTCGGCAGCGAAAGGTGCTGGGACGCCGTCCTCGCCTTTTGTGAGCGAGTGATGTCGCAGAAGGAGGCGGCCGAGCGGGTGAGGGAGGACACCACCGATCTCCCCCTCCGCCGCAAAAGGACCGGGCGTCGGAGGCAGGCGCACGATCGTCGCCTTCCCCCTTAGCGTCAGGCAGAGGGCGGTCGACTTGGGGAAGTCGGCCGTCCACCGAATCTGCCCGGGTAGGCGCGTGCGGTGTCCGCCGCGCGCCACCCATGGTAGGAAATACCGTGTAAGAGCCTGATGAGGCACGCCGCCGGGGTTTGCAGACGAATCCGGATACCTGCGACCCCGGCACAGGCGATGAAAGTGGACACCGTGTGGTTTTAGTGGGTAAACTGCCAGTCGGCAGGAGTCCCACATAACCCGGTCGTTCCCCAGCGGCCGGGTATGCGTAACGCATTTCCACACGTTAAAAAAAAAAAAAAAAAAAAAAAAAAAAAAAAAAAAAAAAAAAAAAAAAAAAAAAAAAAAAAAAAAAAAAAAAAAAGGTTAGGTTAGGTTCCCAGACGGTGGGGTGCTACAGTCGGTGACCTCCGCGCGGTGCACCCTGGAAACGTAGGCAGCAGCAGCTGCACAGTTGCGATTGCGGAACTGCTGCTGCCTACGGCTAACGACCGACTCGGGGGGGAACGCGCTCCGGCGCTCTGCTCGTAGCAGAGTTGTCCCGTTGAGCGCGTATAGGGTGGGATCTCTCCAGCGGCGCTGCGCTCGCGCGCGCGCTAGCACGGAGACTGGGCGGGTCTGGCGTGTGTTAACACCTCCGTCGGACGAGCGAGCAGAAGCCCTGTTAGCTCACCGTCAATATCGTAACCCCGTTTCGTGGTGTCGTGGTCATGTCTCGCGGCCACGTACGGGACCGAGGGTCTTGCCTTAGCCGGCCGGACCGCGAGGAAGAAAACCTCTATAAAAAATCACCCCGAATCCCAAGCGGCGACACAGCGTGAAGGGATGCATGGCCGACGGGAGGTTCGGTCAATCTGTGTCACTTACAACATGGACACGTTCGCGAAAACTTCACTACCCCAGGCGGGTACCGACGCCTCAGGCGTCGGAGAATCCCGCCACGCTTCGGCGTGCAGCCCCATCGAATCTGGGGGGGGCAACGACCGTGTTTGTGTTGCGCCCACGAAGGGCGGAGTTGGGTGTGTGCCCGCGAAGGGCGGTGAAGATGTCAGGCCCGAGAAGGGCGGTGGGCGGGTATGGCAGCCACAGGTGGTGCTTACCCGCATAGACCAGGCGATCTCCTTGGATTCTGAATTAGCTAGCGAATCGGCCGGCCGGCGGCCCGAGAAGGGCGGAGATGACGTGGGGCCCGAGGAGGGCGATGACAACAGCGTTGTTATTGAGGTTTCTGATGCAAGTATGAGGTCGGGGTCACCATCTGGCTCGGACACGTCCGGACGTTTTTGGAAGCGCCGGCGTTGCGAGACGGATGACGTCGCGTCGGACGCGGATAATGACGACGCCCCAGCCAAAATATCCACTGCGCGTAGAGGCCGTGGCCGACCACCCACGACTGGGCAGTACGTTGGCCTAGCCAAGGCGAAGTCCGAATACCTCGCCCAGTGCCAAAAGGAGCTGGAGCTGCAGGCGGAAAGTGAGGTGGTGGCGATTACGCGCCAAATCAGGGCGACGCGTGCGGCTGCATATATCGACGCGGACAGATCGGACGAATGCTCGACACGGGACCTCCACAAGAGGGCCCAGGAATGCGTCGATGCAATCGTGAAACTGACGAAGAGCTCGAAAAATATAAAGGGGACTTTCAGAAAGGCCTTCAACGAGTCCGCTGAAACGATAGGTGAGGTTCTTGGTGTCCTGTACCAGCGGACATCCACCGACGAAATTAGGCAGCTGCAGGATGCCAACGACCGCCTTAGGTCCGAAAACGCCCAGCTCCGTTCCGAAATCGCCGAACTGCGGCAGGGCGTGGCCGATATAAGGCGAGAGCTGAGCTCGACGTCTGCTCCGGCTCCTCCTGCCTCTAACCAAAAGGCCGTGGACGATGACGCGATCGTCAAAAAGATCATGGACGGGGTGGGTAAAATGATTAACGCCCGATTTAGGGAGTTGGAGGCGTCCGGTAGACTCCTGCCCGAGACGCGGACGCGACAAAGACAGGCCAGTGCGTCAACGGAGAGGACAGAGGCGCCAACTTCCCAGCCGGCGGAGCCCAGTGTCACCACGCTGACCCCGCCAGCCAATCCGGGCACAAGCACAAAAACAAGGAAGAGGAAAAGGACTAGAAAAGGTGCGGTCGCACAAGCGGCCGCGCCCCCAGAACCTCGCCCCACACCGTCTGGTCCGGCCGCTCCGGTGGCGGAGGGCTGGAACGTGGTGGCGAGAAGAGGTAAGAGGACTGCGCAGCCGAACCAGCCAAAGCAGCCGGCCAAAAAGGCTAAGGCGCCGAAGCTGCGTCTGCCTCGAACAGCGGCTGTGCAACTGACGCTGCTGCCGGGAAGTACGAGGACTTATGCGGAGGTCCTGGGAGCCATAAAGGCCGATGGCGTTATAGCGGGGATGGGTGTAGAGACCCGCTATAAGGTCTCCCAGACAGGCGCGCGCAGGCTTGAGTTGCCCGGGGCCGACTCAAAGGAAAAGGCAGACGTGCTGGCCCGGCGCATCAAAGAGATCGTCGGCGAGGGAGTGGCGGTCACCAGGCCGGAAAAGTGTGCCGACCTCCGGATCGCCGGACTGGACGATTCCGTCACTCCCGAGGAATTGGCTGGCGTTATCGCCAAAGCCGGGGGATGCGCCGTGGAAGCAGTCAAGGTCGGCGAAATCCGCCATAACTACACCGGCGTCGGGACGGCATGGGTCCGTTGCCCAGTAGAGGCGGCCAAGAAGGTGGTCGACGGGCGCCGCCTTCTGGTGGGCTTCGTATCGGCGGGGGTCCAGCTCCTAAAGGAGAGACCGCGGCAGTGTTATCGCTGCCACGAAGTTGGGCACGTGGCAGCGAAGTGCGACAAGGGTGTGGACCGCAGCGCGCAGTGCTACCGCTGCGGCAAGGAGGGGCACACGCGCCGGCACTGCACCGACGAGGCGAACTGCCCGGTCTGCGAGGCCGCCGACCGACCGGCGAGGCACACCATTGTAATGTGCCCCCGGAAAAAGCCGGGACGAAAAGGGAGAAAGAAGGCGACACCTGGGCCCCAAACCCAAACACCGCCCACCAATAGAGTCGGGGTGGAAAGTAACATGGAGACCCAATAATGGCACAAAAAGTTCTCCAGGCTAACCTGAACCACTGTGCCAGAGCCCAAGACCTCTTTGTCCAGAGCCTGGTACAGTGGTCCGTGCAGGTGGCGGTAGTGGCCGAGCCCTACTCTGTTCCGCCGAGGGACAACTGGGTCGGCGATCACGATGGTGTGGTGGCCATCGTGACCCAGGTCGCCGCGGGCACCCCGCCCTTTACGCGTATTGTAAAGGGCTCGGGTTGCGTCGCGGCACTGCTGGGGGGGATGGCTGTAGTGGGGGTTTACTTCTCCCCGAACAAGTCGGTCGCCGACTTCGAGGCGTACCTCGACGAAGTGGAGGCAATAATAAGGCGTTTTCAACCCGCGGAGGTGCTGGTGCTCGGGGACCTCAATGCCAAATCCCAGCTTTGGGGATGTCCAGCAACGGATGCGCGGGGGGCGATCCTCGAGGAGTGGGTGGTTGCCACCAACTTGACCGTCCTCAACCGCGGGACGGCCAACACGTGTGTGCGAAGGTGGGGTGGGTCCATCGTGGACGTATCGTTCGCGAGCCCCGCCCTAGCGCGCCGTGTTCAGGGCTGGCGAGTGCTGGATGACGTGGAGACTCTCTCGGACCACCTCTACATCCGTTTTGAGATCTCCGCTCGTCCCGCGGTGCCGCCAAGTCCCAGCCGCGTCTCGGCGGAGGAGGGTCCGCGGTGGCAACTAAAGCGTCTCGACCGGGAGCGATTCGAAGAGGCGGCGATAGTGGCCTCTTGTCAGCCACAGGTCGGTGGGTCACCAGACAGGGTGGCAGACTGGCTGGTGGGCACGATGACCGGGATGTGCGACGTGGCCATGCCGAGGTCGAGGTGCCGCCCCCAACGGGCGCAAGTGTACTGGTGGTCGGAGGCGATAGCGCAGCTGCGCAGGGAGTGCGTGGCCGCCCGACGCCAGTACACTCGTTGCAGGAGGCGGATTTTCCGCTCGCCCCTTGCCTCGCTGGACAGGGCACGGCACGAGGAGGAGGGTGAACGGCTGTACGCTCTCTACACGGCAGCCAAAGCCAGCCTCCAGAGTGCCATTAGCGAGTCGCAGGCCGCGGCCAGGGCGGAAATGCTGGATGGGCTTAATAGCGACCCGTGGGGGAAGCCCTACAAACGGGTTCGTAACAAGGTCCGTCCCTGGGCTCCGCCACTCACGCAGACCCTGGACGCCGGAGTGGTCCGTGAGGTGGTCGCGGCGTTGTTCCCGACGGCACCGGCACAGCACCAGCCGCCGCAAATGGCACCAGCAGACGCGGTGGGAGATGTCGGAGAGGAGGCACCAGAGGTCGGGGAGTCCGAGCTCGAGGAGGCCGTCACACGGCTCAGGAGGAAGAGCGTCGCTCCAGGTCCGGATGGAATTCCGGGAAGGGCGTGGGTGCTGGCGTACGAACACCTGGCGCCCCGAGTTCGAGGGCTATTTTCTGCCTGTCTGGCTCAAGCCTTAATCCCACAGCGGTGGAAGACAGGCAGACTAGTCCTCCTCAGGAAGGAAGGCCGGCTGGCGGAGTCGCCGTCGGCGTACCGCCCCATCGTCCTCCTGGACGAGCTGGCGAAGCTCTTCGAGCGTGTGGTGGTCGGACGTCTGGTGGCGCACCTCGGGCAGAGGGGACCTGACCTCTCGGGCGTGCAGTTCGGCTTCCGCAGTGGCCGCTCCACTGTGGATGCCATTCTGTGCGTCCGAGCCCAGGTGCGGGACGCAGTGGCTCAGGGCGACGTCGTCGTGGCGGTGTCCCTCGACATCGCCAACGCGTTTAACACGTTGCCCTGGAGCTGCATTAGGGAGGCGCTCCGCTACCACGGGGTGCCGACCTATCTGCGTCGAGTGGTGGGTGCCTACCTCTCCGACAGGTGGGTCGTGTTTCCTGGCCAGAACGGCATGGTGAGCAAGGAAGTTGTATGCGGTGTTCCACAGGGGTCGGTACTCGGTCCACTCCTGTGGAATATCGGATACGACTGGGTTCTACGGGGCACACTGTTGCGCGGTGTCAGCGTCGTCTGTTATGCCGACGATACGCTCGTGCTGGCTCGGCGGCCGACGTACAGGGATGCGGCAGTGTTGGCGACTGCAGGCGTCGCGCAGGTCGTAGCGCGGATTCGACGCCTCGGCCTCACTGTCGCCCTCGAGAAGGCGGAGGGCATCGTATTTCACGGCCCAAGGAGGGCGCCTCCTCACGACGCCCATCTGATCGTGGGAGGCACTCGCATCGGTCTGTCGGGCACGATGACGTACCTGGGTCTCGTGCTCGACGGCCGATGGAAGTTTCGGGCGCACTTTCAGCGGCTGGTCCCGCGCCTACTGAAGGTGGCGGCCTCTCTGTCTTGGCTTTTGCCTAACGTGGGGGGTCCCGGGGTGAGCTGTCGCAGGCTCTACACCGGCGTCGTGAGAGCGATGGCGATGTACGGTGCTCCCGTCTGGGCCGACGCCCTTGATCGCGAGAACATCGCCCTGCTGCGGAGAGCGCAGAGGGTGATGGCGATAAGGGTCGTACGGGGGTACCGTACCATCTCGGGAGAGGCAGCGTGTGTGCTGGCTGGAGTCCTGCCCTGGGACCTGGACGCGGTTTCTCTGGCGTCGTCCTACCGGCGGCGTCGGGGTCTGGCGTCCGGGGCCCTCAGTCCAGCACCACGGTGGCTACAAGACCACCTCAGGCGAGAGCGGGATGCCGCGATCGCAGAATGGGAGGGGCGGCTCGAGCGTCCGAGTGCGGGGCACCGGACGATCGAGGCAATTCGGCCGGTCCTCCGGCAGTGGTTGGCTAGACGACATGGCGTCCTAACCTTCCGCGCCACGCAGGTCCTCTCGGGGCACGGTTGCTTCGGGGGGTACCTGTGTCGGGTCGCTGGGAGGGAGCCCTCTCCTCGTTGCCACCACTGCCGGGACTGCTCCGACGAGTCGGCACAGCATGTGCTGGAGGTGTGTCCGGCTTGGGAGGAGGAGCGCGAGGCGCTACTTTGTGTTGTGGGGACAGACCTTTCGCTGCCGGCTGTGATATCCGCCATGGTCGGCAGCGAAAGGTGCTGGGACGCCGTCCTCGCTTTTTGTGAGCGGGTGATGTCGGAGAAGGAGGCGGCCGAGCGGGTGAGGGAGGACACCACCGACCTCCCCCTCCGCCGCAAAAGGACTGGGCGTCGGAGGCAGGCGCACGATCGTCGCCTTCCCCCTTAGCGCTAGGCAGAGGGCGGTCGACTTGGGGAAGTCGGCCGTCCACCGAATCTGCCCGGGTAGGCGCGTGCGGTGTCCGCCGCGCGCCACCCATGGTAAGCACTATCATTGTGTGAGAGCTTGTTGTGTGATGAGGCACGCCGCCGGGGTTTGCAGACGAATCCGGATCCCTGCGACCCCGGCACAGGCGATGAAAGTGGACACCGTGTGGTTTTAGTGGGTAAACTGCCAGTCTGGCAGGAGTCCCACATAACCCGGTCGTTCCCCAGCGGCCGGGTATGCGTAACGCATTTCCACACGTTAAAAAAAAAAAAAAAAAAAAAAAAAAAAAAAAAAAAAAAAAAAAAAAAAAAAAAAAAAAAAGGTTCCCAGACGGTCCAATCTGGACTGGGAGTTGCTGGACTTCCACTGGGCGCGTCCCCCGGGTGGCGGATAGGGGTTCGCCACTTGCACTGTTTGCGAGTGGTGGGGTCAGACTGGGTGTCTGACCCCCGCGGACCAAAACCAGCAGGTGAGGGCGCACCTTTAGCGGCTTGCTAGCCGCGCGGCCTAGGGGAGTAAACCCCGAACAAAAATCCATAAGCTGTGCGTCAGCCTTTCAACATGGACACGTCTGGTAAAACTTTACTACCCCAGGCGGGTACCGGCGCCTCAGGCGTCGGAGAATCCCGCCACGCTTCGGCGTGCAGCCCCACCGAATCTGGGGGGGGGCAACCCACGTGTTTGTGTTGCGCCCACGAAGGGCGGAGTTGGGTGTGTGCCCGCGAAGGGCGGTGAAGATGTCAGGCCCGAGAAGGGCGGTGGGCGGGTGAAGCAGCCACAGGTGGTGCTTACCCGCATAGACCAGGCGATCTCTTCGGAAAAATCTGATTTAGCTAGCGAATCGGAATGGTTGTCAGTCAGCGAAGGAGAGGCAGGATCGAGAGTGGTAACGCCTGCGTCCCTCGTTGTTACCCCAAGTAGGTTCTTTAGAAATGAACCTGGAAGAGGAGAATCGGCAGACGAGAGCGGAAACGAGACCGCCGTCTCTCTGTCGGAGAATGAAGACAAATGTGTCAATCGCCGTGTTCGGAAAAGACGCGGAAGTGAAGTGGACACAGACGACTCCGAAAAGGCACGAGACACGGCCACCCCAAAGTGCACCAAGAGGATCACTGGGGGCAGGGGCAGACCACCCACCACCGGACAATATGTCGGTCTAGCCCAGGCCATCCGAGAGAAGAACGCCGCAGAGCGCGAGGCCCTAGCCATCGAAGCGGACCGCGAGATGGTAGAGATAACGAGGAGGCTGCTACCGACGCGATCACCGCGGCTGTCAGAGAGCTCAACCACCTCGGATATCACCATGGTAGACGATGCGACCACGGCGGCCAAGCTCGGTTCGACGATCTCCGCCAGTCTGGAGGTCATCATGAACGTGGCCAAAAAATCGAAGAACCTGAGCGGGCCGTACATCAAAGCGCTCAAAGAGGCGGCAAGCGCCATTCAGGACTCCTGCGCAGCCCTGCTCAGCCGCTCAACTTCGGAGGAAACGAGGGCACTGGAGGCGGCGAACGCACGCCTCTCCAGAGAACTTAAAGACATAAGGACGGAGCTAGCCTCAGTCAAGCGCCAGCTCAACGAAAACCAACCCCGAGTCGCCCCTGCGGCCCCGACGTCAAGCGTTGAGGAGATGGTGCAACGGGCAATTCAAGAGGCGGTTTCGCTTTCAAGCGCCAGGCTAGACGCACGGCTGGAGGGTCTTGAGGCTCGGCTGTTACCGGAGCCCCGCCTGCGACCTCCTCTTGCAGCCGACAAAAGAAATGCGGCCCAAGGCGCACAAACATATGCGTCTCAAACAGCAAAGAAGACTCCTGAACCGGTGCCCGCGGTCTCGACCCTGGCGCCCCCGGCGAATCCCGGCCCTGCCCAGGAAAAGAAGAGGAGGAAGGGGAAGAAGTCTGCCGCCGCGGTAGAGGCAGCGGCCACAAGGCGCGACGCTACAACAACGTCAGCAGCGGCGCCGAGGCCCGCGCCCAAAGAGTCATGGGCGGAGGTGACTAAGAAGAAGGGCAAACCACCAAAAAAGGTGGATAAAAATGACAAAGGGCCCAAAAGAAAGAAAAATAAGAGTGGGAAACTCCGTGCCCCTAAGTCTGCAGTCGTAGTCATTACACTGCAGCCGGGTGCGGAGGAACGCGGCGTCACGTACAAGGACGTTCTCGAGAAGGCGAAACAGAGACTCGACCTAGCCGAGCTGCAGATCCCGGCCGTCAAGTTCAAGCTGGCGGTCACCGGCGCCCGCATGTACGAGGTCTCGGGAGATGCTTGCAAAGAGAAGGCGGACGCTCTCGCCGGGAAACTGAGAGAAATAATGGAGGAGGAGGATGTGCGGATCGCCAGACCTCAAAAGTGCGCCGAACTCCGAGTAACCGGACTCGACGACTCGGCCACGTCAACAGAAATCGCCGAGGCAATTGCCAAAACGGGTGGCTGCACATCCGGCGAAGTCAAGGTCGGCGAAATCCGCTTCGACCGGAGTGGCCGCGGCTCGGCTTGGCTTAAGTGCCCGGTCGAAGCCGCGAAGAAGGTGACGGCACCGAACACTAAAGTGTACGTCGGGTGGACTGTGGTGCGCGTCACTCTATTGTCCGCGCGCCCCATGCGGTGTTACCGCTGCCACCAGACCGGCCACACGCGGGCGACGTGCACCTGCGCGGATGACCGCAGTGGTCTCTGCTTCCGCTGCGGCCAACCAGGTCACACAACCGCGCAATGTCAGAACGCGCCACATTGCGCGTTGTGCGCAGCAAGTGGCAAGCCGGCAGACCACAGTGTGGGCAGCAAGACCTGCGGGAATTCTGCAGCGAAAAAGAAGAGTAGCTCCAAAAAGAGCACAGCGCCCCAGACAGCAGCCACGACAAATAAGGCGGCCACTGGAGCTGGAGTGGAAGAAATGGACGCGCAATAACGGACACCCTACGCGTCATGCAGGGCAACCTGAACCACTGCGCCCAGGCACAAGATCTCCTGGTTCAGACATTAGCGCAGTGGTCAATCGACGTCGGCATAGTGGCAGAGCCGTATCGGGTGCCAGCCAGAAGCGACTGGGTCGGAGACCTAAATGCGTCAGTCGCGCTGGTTTTCGGCTCTAAAATCTCGTGGGAAAATACGACCAGGAGCAATGGATTCGTCGCCGCGAAAATGGGGGCTCTCACCGTGGTGGGAGTTTACTTTTCCCCTAACCGACCCCTGGTCGATTTCGAGGCTTTCCTCCTGCGGCTGACTGCCTTCATCAGCGTAGTGTCAGGCCCTGTAATCGTCGCCGGAGACTTCAACGCGAAGTCAACGCTCTGGGGATCCCCGGCGACAGATGCAAGAGGCCGAGCGATGGCGGACTGGCTAGCCTCCACGGGACTCGTTCTGGCCAATCGAGGCGCCGTGAACACCTGTGTCCGGCAACAGGGCGAGTCGATAGTGGACCTGACTCTCGTCAGCCCATCTGTCGCCCGTCGAGTCAAAAGCTGGCGGGTCTTGGAGGACACCGAAACCCTCTCGGACCACCGCTACATACGTTTCGACATCTCCGCTCACACGTCGGAACTGGGTCGCCCAATAACATCTGGCGGCGGCCCGCGGTGGTCCCTCAAGAGGATAGATAAGGACTTACTGCAGGAGGCGGCAATCGTTGCGTCCTGGGCCCCACTTCCTTCAGGAGGGGTAGAAGAGTGCGCAGAATGGTTAAACGAGGCGATGCATAACATCTGCGACGCCTCGATGCCACGTGCGGGACCATACAAGCCTCGACGCCAAACATACTGGTGGCGTCCTGATATAAGGCGACTCCGGCAAGATTGTGTAGCAGCCCGGCGCCGTTACACAAGATACCGAAGAAGGCGCAATAGGAACCAATCTGAGGAGGACACCATTTACGATGGCTACCGCACGGCGCGCCGCGCTCTTCGTCTCGGCATCCAAAAGGCGAAGTCGGACGCCTGGGAGGAGTGGCTGGAAACCCTGGAACGCGACCCATGGGGCAGGCCGTACAAATGGGTGAGGCAAAAGCTCCGCCCAGCCGCCCCACCGCTTACTCAGAATCTCCAACCGGAGCTCCGCAACACCGTCATCTCGACCCTGTTCCCTACGATGGCCGAGCGGTCTCCAGCGACGGCACAGAGCGATATTTCCACTTCCGAAGAAGATGACGTACCGCCAGTCACGTCTTCTGAACTAGCCGTCGCAGTTCAGAAAATGAGCATAAAAAACACGGCCCCCGGCCTCGACGGCGTTCCGGGACGTGCCTGGGTACTGGCGATGGAAAACATGGAGCCGCGTGTACTAGCCGCTTTGACCAACTGTCTGGTCCAGGGCCGAGTACCACGTCGCTGGAAGTCGGGAAAACTGGTATTGCTGCGGAAGAAAGGGCGTCCAGAAAATCAACCGTCGGCGTATCGTCCTATCGTGTTGCTTGACGAGGTCTGTAAGATTCTGGAGCGGATCATCGTGGCGCGTCTCACCCAACATCTCGAGCACGTCGGACCAAACCTGAGTGATAACCAGTACGGATTTCGTTCAGGCCGAGCGACCATAGGCGCGATACAACGCTTGCGGACGATCGCGGAGGAAGAGGTATCCCGGGGCGGTGTAGTTTTGGCTGTGTCTCTGGACATATCCAACGCCTTCAACTCGCTGCCCTGGGAAGCCATCAAAGATGGACTCAGACACCACTGCGTGCCGAGGTATCTGCGCAACATCATCAGCGACTACCTCTCGGCACGGTCGGTGCAGTTCCCGACGCAGGAAGGCTGGGAAGAAAAAGAGGTGGTCTGCGGTGTTCCACAGGGGTCGGCTCTCGGTCCACTCTTGTGGAACATCGGATTCGACCCAGTGCTTCGCGGTGCCAACCTCCGCGGCGTAGAGGTCATTGCCTACGCAGACGACACGCTGGTTGTCAGCCGCGGAAAGACACACAGGGACGTAACGATACTCGCCACGGCGGCAGTCGCGCAGGTGGTTCGCCGAATTCGGTCGTTGGGCCTCGCGGTGGCCCTAGAAAAATCAGAGGCGCTTTGCCTACACGGGCCTAGGAACGCACCGCCGTCCGACCTGGCAGTGGTGATAAGCGGGACCAGGATAAATGTCACAACATCAATGACATACCTGGGGCTGGTCCTCGATGGTAGATGGACATTCCGAGAACACTTCCGGCGTCTGTCAGAGAAGACTGTGAAGGCGGCTGGAGCGTTGGCGTCGCTCCTTCCAAACCTGGGGGGTCCGAGCCTCAGTTGTCGTCGCCTGTACATGGGCGTAATCCGCTCCATGGCGATGTACGGAGCGCCAATATGGGCCGAACATCTGTCGCCCGAAAACAGACTGGTTCCAGGAAGGCTCCAGAGAATTATGGCGATTAGGGCAGTGCGTGGGTACCGCACCGTCTCTAAAGATGCGGCCTGCGTGCTTGCGAGCAGCGTTCCCTGGGACCTAGATGCGAAGTCTCTCGCCGACGTTTACTGGCGGTGCGCATCGGTCCGCGCGGAGGGCAGCAACCCTCTCCCGGAAGTCGTTCGTCGGTGGAGGGACACCGCAAGAGAGAGGGCTATACAGTTGTGGGCGGAGCGGCTCGAAGAATCACAAGTCAGTGTGAGGTTGCTGACGGCCATTCGCCCATATCTCAAGGAGTGGATAAATAGGAAGAGCGGCGCGCTCTCCTTCCGTCTTACACAATTGCTGACGGGGCACGGCTGCTTTGGGCGGTATCTGTGTGAGGTCGCAGGAAGAGAGGAAACCGCGCGTTGCCACCATTGCAGCGCGGACAGGGACACGGCCGAGCACACCATCACGGCCTGTCCCTCCTGGACAAGTCAACGTGCGGCCCTAACGGCCGCCATTGGATATGACCTCTCACTGCCAGCAATCATCTGCGCAATGCTGAGCAGTGAGGCATCGTGGGACGCAGTGGAGGAATTTGCGCAAAACGTGATCTCCACTAAAGAAGAGGCCGAACGTCGGAGGGAGATAGAGGCGATCGACCCTAGGAGAAGGCAGAGACGGAGACGCCGCGCGGTCAACCATGACGATCGCAACGTCCCGCCTTAGCGGGGGATCTCGGGGTGGCGGTGTGGGGACGCCATCACCCATCGAATCGAGTCCCCGAGCGGACCGCGATACGCAACGTACTCCTGCGCATCGCGGAATCATCACTGAAAGGACAATGTCTATTTAAAGGACGATGGAGGCATAGGAACCTCAAAGTTGGGTCTGCACAAACAGACGACCGTCAGCAGAGTCGCGGAGCAAGCTGACGCGTCCCCGTGGCTCAGCACTGCGACGGAGAGATGGAGTACCGTGTGGTTTTAGTGGGTATACTGCCCCTATACAGCAGGAGTCCCACATAACCCGGCCTTTCTTCCCCAGCGGCCGGGTATGCGTAACGCATTTCCACACGTAAAAAAAAAAAAAAAAAAAAAAAAAAAAAAAAAAAAAAAGGTTAGGTTAGGTTAGGTTTTTTTTTTTTTTTTTTTTTTTTTTTTTTTTTTTTTTTTTTTTTTTTTTTTTTTTTTTATTCTTAACCTCCTACTACAGTCGTGGGAGACTTTGTTTACATTTGTCTTTATTTAGCAAACACATTCATACGGTCTATCTCTTATACTGTTCTCCATTCATTCCGCATACCATTTTCTTCTTTCATTCATCATCTTTTAATCATGGGCTGAAGGCCTTTTGTGTCCTTATTAACTATTTAACACCGGGGAAAATGAGTATGGGGGAACATAGGTATCTTTTATTTTAAATTTAAACAATTTTCCAACTTATTTTCTAAAAGCATAATCTTATTATAACAATTTTTATTTTTCATTATATTCTACTTAAGATTTCTACATAATTAATCCACTTACAAAACTATTTATTTATATATCTAGTTAATTTGGAAATTACAGTGCGCAAAAGGCAGGAATATACAATACTAAAAAATACTTAGCTACTGTGGTATAATATTACTACATATTTGTTTGTATAAAATAAAATATTTTATACATTACAATTTGCTTAAAAACTATGTTCTTATTTCTATTTACAAATTATTTATATGCTAATATAATTATATAACACTATAACTTCTAGCATATTTTGCTTAATTCTTATTTCTCTTATTTACCAATTTACATAATTTTGTACAGTACTCTAAGAACAAGTCTCTGTTTTTGCTACATACAACCTCAGATAATGAATTTATGTCCAATTTTACGCCTAATTTGACTTCAATTTCCTGCCTGTCGCGACAATGGGCCGGGCAGTCCAGGAGGACGTGGAGGACAGACTCGGAACACGCAGGATCGCAGACGCACGATGGACTCTCCTTGCACTTGAAACGGTGCAAGTACTCGGAGAATCCACCATGCCCCGTCAATACCTGGGTGACAAATCTATCCACCTTTATTTTACCGATGATACGGTATGCGGCTATCGCGTCCGGGAAAAAGACCCGGGTGACACCGGCTGTTTCACCGGCCCGGTAACGTTGGTTCCATTCATCAAGCGATCGCATGCGAATGCTTCGCTTGATGAATGAAACGGGGCAGCTGTCATAGTCAAAACTGCGTTTTGACTTTAGCGCAGCTTCCTTAGCCAGATGGTCGGCACGCTCGTTCCCCTCTAGTCCCGCGTGGGCTTTGATCCAGAACAAACTAACAAGTTTGTCCTGTACCAAAGCCCTACGCAGGTGGCCCCGCGCCTCAACGGCCAGGGGGTGGAGGGCTTCCGGGTTGACTGTAGTCTGCAGTGCCGACAGGGAGTCGGAGTAAATTCCGACTG
This sequence comes from Euphydryas editha, assembly GCA_036937285.1. Taxonomy (NCBI): domain Eukaryota; kingdom Metazoa; phylum Arthropoda; class Insecta; order Lepidoptera; family Nymphalidae; genus Euphydryas; species Euphydryas editha. Next base: position 53,886 of record JAUPFZ010000007.1, on the reverse strand, counting down.
ATCTGGCCGAGTTATCTGCGGCCGTCCGCGCCGCCCTGCATATCGCCAGGAGTTCCGCCTGGTAGACGGTGCAAAAGGACGGCAAAGTAAGCTTGAGGGTTTTGGTTTCGGCGGCGCCTCTCCATATGGAAAGCGCCGCGCCCACTTTGCCCTCAATCTTACTGCCGTCCGTGTAGATGTTAAGGTCGTGGTCAATGTTGACCGCGAGTTGTTCCTCGTCCGCCAGGCACTTGAACTCCAGGTCGATATGCTGAGCGGGATGCGGAGACCGCAGAGCCGAGGACATCCGTTCCACTTCCCGATCCCCTATCGCGTCCTGGGGTATACCCCTCCTCGCGCCGTACAACGCCGCGGCTTCGCGGACGCGCAGGTCGAGAGGGAGTATCCCAGCGAGCAACAGTGCTGAGTTCAGGGAGGTGGTGCGGTATGCCCTACACAGCTTCTGCGCAAAGCCCCGCTGGACCACGTTCAGCTGCTTACGTACACCTAGCTTATCCACAGCCGGCGCCCAAACGGCAGCCGCATACAGTATCACGGGCTCAACCACCGCTCTGTAAATAACGCGGATGACTTCGGGGTGGAGGCCCCAGCTCGCCTTCGCGGCTCTCGAAAGCTGGGAATAGAAGGTGACGGCCTTCTTACAGACGTTCGCGACGTGCGTGTTGAAGGTAAGGCGTTGGTCTAGGACGACTCCCAGTAATTTGATTTCGCCCACCATACCGATGTCGACCCCGCCCATGTGGAGGCGTGGGGTGTCATACTTCAGTTTGCGCGTGATGACCATAGCACTGGTCTTGTGCGGCGCAAACTTCAGTTTATTCTGGACTCCCCACTCCCTCACATGCTCGAGGGCGGCATTGGCGTGGTTTTCGACCTCAAGAGCCGTCTTGCCCTCAAAGACCAACACCACATCGTCAGCGAACGCCTGCACGTAGTAATGTCTAGCCTCCAACTCACGAAGCAGTGGATCCAATAAGAGGTTCCACAAAATCGGCCCGCCGATAGACCCTTGCACGCAACCCTTCCCGGTTTCTCTCACGTGCTCTTCCCCGCAGTACCGTGCGCGAACATGCCTGCCGCTCAAGTAGCTGCCCAGGAGCCTACGGATGTTAAACGGCACTCGTTCCTCCGCCAGCCGGACTTTAATGCGAGGCCACCAAGCGTTGTCGAAGGCGCCCTCTATATCTAGAGACACAAGCGTCAATAGCTTTTTGTTTGTCAATCCGCGTCTTATGTGTTCTACTAGTGTATAGAGGGCGTCCTCGGTGCTACGCTGGGGCATAAAGCCGAACTGACGGGTACTGAGCCTGGGCGCTATATGGTATTTCAACCTGGCGACAAGCATCTTCTCCAGCACTTTCCCCAGCACCGGAAGGAGACCAATCGGCCGATACGACCGCGGTGTCGTGTAGGTGTTCTTTCCCGGCTTCCGGAGGAAGATCACCGTAGCCTCCTTCCAGGGCTCGGGAAAATGCCGGAGTTCGAGGCACCTGTTGAAAAGGGCCAATGAGAGACCGGGGTCATACTCTATCGCGTGCAAACATATATCGGCGGTAAAACCGTCCGCGCCTGGAGCCTTCTTCGGATTGAAGGACCGGCAGGCCAATTTCAACTCTAAAGGAGTGAAAGGCGGGTCCGTCGAATCCGAAGAAGTTTCAACGTCAAAGAGCTCGGCTTGTACCCTCACCCTTCGGTGCTCCTCGGAGTCATCCTCTTCGGAGTCCTCCGGGTAGAAGGTTTCGGCCATAAGCCTCACCGAGCCTTTGGCGTCTAGCTCCATATCGTTCACCACCAGCGGTGGATCTTCGTCTCTCCTGGAGGTTCTGCCGAGGACCCGGTAGATACCCCCCCAAACTGATTCCCCGTCCTGACGCTCACAGAAGGCGACCCAGCTGCGCGTCTGCGCATGCCTCACCTCGGTCTCATAGCGCTCCTTCGCTTCCAGGTACTCCCCGACTACCATTTGACGCCTAACCGGCGCTGCACACCGAATTCTGCATTTCTTGGTGGCCACCTCGCGCTTGAGCGCTGCCAACCCCTCGTTCCACCATGGCATATTCACCACATCTTTCCGCTTTATGGGCGGAATCGACAAGGCGCATGCTTCGGCAATTATTTTGTTAAATTTTTCTACGGTTTTATCTAAATCTGGCCCTATTTCTAAGTTTCTTAAAATGTCTATAGTAAAATTTTCCCTACTGATAATTTGGCCCAGTTTCTCACGAAACTGGGCCCAATTCGCGTTTTTAGTGTAATAAAGCCGTGTGGTATGTTTGATAAAGTTTTTGTTGATGCACCTTGTCGTCAATGTGAAGGATATGCCATTGTGGTCCGAGCTGGTCAGGTCCTCGCGCACGCGCCAGTCGTCCACCAAGCCATACAGATCCGGCGATACAGCAGTTATGTCAACATAGCTGCTGTACCTTACGCCGCCCCGGATAGTATCAAAGGTAGGGGTTTCCCCTTGGTTCAGGATGCAAAGTCCGAGGTCCTCCAGCGCCCCGTGTAGTTCCTCGCCTCTGCGGTCGGTCACGGGACTCTTCCACCAGACGCACTTAGCATTGGAGTCACCCCCAATGATCATACTCCGAGCTCCCGTCTCACGCTGCACCCGGCGCAGATGAGCTAGGTACGAGTCCATCGGCAGGTCGGGCTCAAAGTAAAATGAAACCAGGATGATCTCCCAGTTGCGGACTCGGATCCCCACCACTGAGATGTTGTTAGTGGTGAGTTTCGGGTACTGTGTGATGTGAAGGTCCGCGTCGAAGACTATGACCGCGGCCTTTACAGTCCCACTTCCATGATCCGCAGACTGGAAGACTCTGATCCCATTTTGACTCTTCACACGCCCTGTTCCGCCGACGTATGGCTCCTGTACCAAAGCCATCCGCGCACGTAGTTCTGAGGCCTGAATCAGCAGCTCGGAGTATGCCAACTTACTGCGCTGGAGATTCGCCTGGAGGATTTTTATAGCCACTGGGTCCGCCGGCACGCCCTTAGCAATACGCTACGGATTGCCGGGCGAGGTCATCCCACCTCTTCCTGACGGGACAGTTGTCGCTAAATGCGTTATGTTCAACATTGTCGAACTTCGCGCGACAACAGTTCCGGCAGGAAGGTGGGGACCCCGCCAGCCAATCCGCGCATTTAGAGCGCAGGTGCGGCCCGCCACAGTGACTACAGAGGTCTGCCGGGTCCTTGCAGTACTTGCGCCCGTGGCCAAACCCGAGGCATCGCGTGCATTGGACCAGCGGAGACTGGTCCTCTGCTCGCACCCTCATGAGGTCGACATGGACTGAGCCCACGCCGGTTATCCTCGCCCAGAGGGTGGGCGACGCACTCAGGACTACGTTGACCACGTGCGGGTTCCTGACCTTCCGACGGTATTTTACCACGAGGCGGTCATCCCCGGGGCCGAGGCCGTCAAAGAGATCCCGATTTTGGTTCCTCAGGGCCTTGACAATGTCGCCGTCAATGTTGACAGCCAAGACGCCTCTGAGGACGAAAAGCGGGTCTCTATTCTTGACGTCCTCGACAACGAGGCCCGATCCTTCTTTCCCTAGTCGCTCCTTCGCCCTCCTCCTATCCTCGGCAGTCCCGAATCCCATTATAACCTTACGGTCCTTGGCCTTCCGAACCCGGTCCACCTTCACCCATCCTGATTTTGCGTCTATGGTCTCCCGCACCCTTCCGAGAACCTGATCCGCCGTCTCCTTCTCGTTCTCGGAAGTGACGACCACCGAGTGCAGCGCCGCGGGCCTTGTAGGTTGCTGCGATTTCACAGCGGCCACGCTGGCGTAGCTGAGCCGCTGTTCCCCGACCACCTGACTGCTCTTCGCGAGCTGTTCCTGGAGAGCCTTCATCCGCTCATTGCTCTCCAGGAGGAGCCGAGAGTGCTCGTCGAGCTTTGCGCTCAGTCCGGAGTCCGGAGGCACCGTGAACGTGGTGTCGGTGGTTACAGTCACCGGCACCACATCCACGGAGCCTCCGCTCCCCTTCCGAGCCCTCCCGGCCCCCAGGTCGGCCTCAGATTCAGCGACCAGCTTCATGAGCGCGTCCAGGGACTCCAAGATCGTCGCCTTGAGGTCGCCCCTGAGGTTCCTGGACGCGTCCACCGCATCCTTCGCCTTCTTGTGATGTGAGCGGGCTCGCTGGACTCGAGTGGTCGCCTTGGATGAAGAGACCTTTACCACCCCTCCTTCTATAGGGCTACCGGCCGACTTGCGGCCGGTAGATACCGCGGTTTTCGAAGTGGTTGGGGCGTCCCGCACCGCATCAGAGGCAGTCTCAGCAGCCGCTTCTTCCCACTTCTCAAGACTACGCCTTGGTAGTTTCTTCACTTCTTTTGGGGGGGTGGACGATGGGTTCGTCACCTCCCGCCGTTTCACCGGGGTTCTCAGGCCAAGTACCATAGTGGAGGTCGCGTCGATGTTGTAAAATAAAGGTAAATGTCAAAAGTATATTAAATAAATAAATAAAGATGTCAATGTTTAAAACCCCGCAATAAACGGTTTGTATATACGAAAAAACAGAGACTGTTCCTGTCTGATATGTGCCGTAGAGCACTACAGCACCTCAAATTACCTAAAACTACTTAATTCTAACTTAAAAACTAAAAACAGTCAACCGCCGTCGACTCTAGTATTGAACTCTACCGGGGCTCTATGTAGAGCCTCCCCGTCACTGCAACCGTATAGGCCTTCGATGGGGCCGGTGAACGCCGAAAACCGCGTGTCGCTACGACCAGCGGTTCCCGAGATATCACGCCTCAAATATTTACAATATGGCGTCCGCGCTGTCAGCCTAGATCTAGACTGAGTTTTAAAAATTTATATCTCGGGAACCACTGGTCGCAGAATGGCGTGCGACGGCTCCCCGTTATGGTCCTCACGAGATCTATCAAGATCTGTGTCTAAATTTAAAAATTTTGGGGTTAGTGCTCTACAGAGGCCCCAGCACACTGTGAGTGTGGCCCTCGTTACGGCCGACTCAGCAACGAAAACCGCGTCGCGCTGCGACCAGCGGTTGCCGAGATATTGCGCCCCGAAAATTTCCAAGATGGCGTCCGCGCAATATAGTCAAAATTTCGAAAATCGGTATCTCGGGAACCGCTGACCGCAGAAAGGCGTGCGACGGCTCGTCGTATTGGTCTCGTCGCGACCCACTCAAATTTAGCCCCCAAAACGCGATCGAGGTGGTCGACACCAAAATGAGATCCAAGCACACCTAAAAGCTAGAATAAGACGTGACTAACACGACAGTGAAAGCCGCGCCTCGGTACGACCTATAGGGCCGAAGTTATGCTGCTTTAAAAATTTTCAAGATGGCCACCAATATGGCCACCACTTATCACAATTTTACTAAGTTCGGCTGTTCTGTGTCTAATCGGGCCGTGCTTGGGCTCGTTTAAAAGAGAATTTAATAATCTATTTAATGAACTATGTACAATAATTTTAAAAACAACCCCCGATTTTTAGGGGTTGAAAAACTGACTTTTGGTTAGGTTAGGTTAGGTTAGGTTAGGTTAGGTTAGGTTAGGTTAGGTTAGGTTAGGTTAGGTTAGGTTAGGTTAGGTTAGGTTAGGTTAGGTTAGGTTAGGTTAGGTTAGGTTAGGTTAGGTTAGGTTAGGTTAGGTTAGGTTAGGTTAGGTTAGGTTAGGTTAGGTTAGGTTAGGTTAGGTTAGGTTAGGTTAGGTTAGGTTAGGTTAGGTTAGGTTAGGTTAGGTTAGGTTAGGTTAGGTTAGGTTAGGTTAGGTTAGGTTAGGTTAGGTTAGGTTAGGTTAGGTTAGGTTAGGTTAGGTTAGGTTAGGTTAGGTTAGGTTAGGTTAGGTTAGGTTAGGTTAGGTTAGGTTAGGTTAGGTTAGGTTAGGTTAGGTTGGGGTGCTACAGTCGGTGACCTCCGCGCGGTGCACCCTGGAAACGTAGGTAGCAGCAGCTGCACAGTTGCGATTGCGGAACTGCTGCTGCCTACGGCTAACGACCGACTCGGGGGGGACGCCGGGTATGCGATTCAGCGCTCCGGGGACTCCTCTGTTACGCAGAGTTGCCCCGTTGAGCGGCCGCATGGCGTCAAGGGGACAGTCGTCTCCTCGGGGGCTCCGGTGCCACCGCGCTCGCGCGCGGTGAAGCAACGGAGCGCGGACGGGTCTGATGTGCACTCACACTGCCTTCAGACCGAACGGCTAGGCTTGTCTTAGTCGTTCACCGTCCTCTCGTAATCTCGCTACGTGGTGTCGTGGTCATGTCTCGCGGCCACGTGCGGGACCGAGGGTCTTGCCTTAACCGGCCGGACCGCGAGGAAGAAAACCTCTATAAAAAATTACCCCGAATCCCAAGCGGCGACGCAGCGCGAGGGGATGCATGGCTGACGGGTGGATCAGTCTCGACTGCGATCCTCGTCCGGGTACCGGCCGACACCCGCGACGAGTTACGCTAGGCTTACCCAGGTACAGGGGGCACTGCCTGGGCGGACCGTCTTTCCCCCATACTCGTGGGAACAACTATGGCACTTTCACTAAAATTTTATAAACCGAAGAAAGACGTAGAGGGGGAGTCAACTGCCATCGACTCAGACGATGACAGTTCGGCTGCGACGGCTGGAGAGTCCAGCAGACGTGGGAAGCGGCGAAGGTCGCATTCTGGCGATAGGAGTGACGGGAGCATTATTCTGGCTCCAAAAACATATAAGAGGACAATCGGCAAGCGGGAGGAGCACTCCACCCCGGCAGAAAGAGCCGTGGAGGAGCTGGCGAGAACAGCTGCGGAGAGCCGCAGAGCGCTCGGTCTGGACGTGTCTGATCCACGTACGGCCGACGCTCTCTGCAGACAGGTCGCGACTGATATCGACCTGATTCACACGGTGGCAACGAAGTCGTCAAATTTGAAGGGTACATTTGTCCGTGCCCTGAATGACGCGGCGACTTCAATTAAGGCAGCGGTTGAGGCTCTCAAAGAGCGTTCGGCCTCAGACGAGGTTAGGAAATTACAACTGGAGAATGCCCGTCTGAGGTCGGAGATGGTCGAGCTCAGGCGACACGTGGCCGAGCTCCGAGAATACCGCTCGGAAAGGTCTCCTCCTAAGCCCATACAGACCGGCAGAGAGGAGCTTGTGGAGGAGATAAGTGCCTCCGTAGTAGGGACAGTGGGTCGGATGATGAACGCGCGGTTCGCGGGATTGGAGGATCGGCTCCTACCAGCCAAAACGCTCCGTCCACCTTTAGCTGCAGATAGGAGAAAGGTGTCGGCGCAGGAGTTAAATGACGCAGCCCCGACTCCGAGCACCTCCCGCGCTACGACGAAGCCAGCGCGGAGGAAAGGTACGCCCGCAAACGAGGTACCGGCGCCTGCAAACGCAAATAACGACGGTGAGTGGACCACCGTCGTTAAGCGAAAAAAGAAAAAGGCGCCGAAGTCTTACGCCGCCGCCGCCGCCGCCGCAGCTCCTGCTCCAAAAGAGCCGCGGCCGCAGCCACCTACGCGGCCAAGGAGGAAAAACAAAAAGGCTAAGAAGCCCAAGATGGCAGCCCCTCGCTCTCCGGCGGTGCTCATTACTCTCGAGGAGTACGCCGAGAGCAAGGGCATAACCTACTGCCACTTGCTGGAGCGGGCGGCGGAAACAGTTGACCTAGCGGAAATCGGCATAGTCGGCGGCCTGAACATACGGCGTTCCGCTACGGGGGCACGACTTTTAGAGCTGCCGAAAGGGCAGACCCCCGAGGCGGCGAAAAGACTGGCGGAGGAGCTGCAAACAGCGTTTGGCAGCTTGGCGAGGGTCGTCCAACCCACGAAGCTCGCGAGTCTGCGAGTCTCTGGGCTGGACGACTCCGTCACCAGCGAGGCGGTCGCTACAGCTGTAGCCAAATTGGGAAAGTGCGACGCCGGCGATGTTAAAGTCGGCGCAATCGCGGTCGGACGTGGCGGGTTGGGCGGCACAGTCGTGCGATGCCCGATCCCAGCCGCAAAGGCCCTGGCCGAGGCAGGGCGACTCTTGGTCGGCTGGAGTTCGGCCAGGGTCCAAGTTTTGGAGCAGCGCCCCATGCGGTGCTTTAAATGTATGGGTATCGGGCACACTCGCTCGACTTGTCCGGCTGCGGTCGACCGCAGAGGCGCGTGCTACCGGTGCGGCGTGGAGGGCCACATTGCCCGTAACTGCACCGGGGCACTGCGCTGCGCCGTTTGCGCCGACGCCGGCAAACCGGCGTCGCATATAATGGGAGGGCGGGAGTGCCGCCCCCCAAAATCGAGGGTTAGAGCGGCGGCGGCAAAGGCCCCGACCGCTCCCCAAGGCCCATCGCACCAGGTCACGGAGGAGACTGCGGCTATGTCATCATGACCTGCCGCAGTTCCCCCGTTCGCCGGTCCCTGGTGCAGCGGAGATAGAGCGCTCACGGTGCCCGCGAGCGCTCTATGACCGGAGGCGGTCCGCATAGGCGGGCCAACCGTCGGGGCGTCATGGTGGCATACGACCGTGATCCCGTGGCGTCCTTGTACGACGACGAGGGCACCGCGGTGTTTTAGTGGGTATTCTGACTTCGCAGTCAGCGAGTCCCACATACCCGTCGCCTGCGGGTGGCGGGATGCGTAAATGCATTTCACAGCGACAAAAAAAAAAAAAAAAAAGGTTAGGTTAGGTTGAGCGGCTCTTGCCCGCCAAAACGCATCGTCCACCCTTGGCGGCGGACAAACGGCGCGATGCCGCTAAGAAGAAGACACCCGTGCTGGCGAAGAGTCGCAGCACTAGTGGTGCGCATCCGACGCCGGCGGGGGAACCGTCCCGGCCCAACGATGAGCCAGCGGGCGAAGATGCAGCGGACGATGGCGAGTGGTCCACCGTCCAGCGTAAAAAGAAAAAAAAGAGGGCCGCGAAAACATACGCAGCCGCCGCCGCCTCAGCTCCGGCGCAGAAGAAGAGGCTGCAGCCGCAGCCGCAGCCGCAGCCGAAGCCGCAGCCTAAAAAGAAGAAGGCTAGGAAGCCCAGGCTGGCCGCCCCCCGCTCTCCGGCGGTGCTCATCACACTGGATGAGTACGCCGTGAGCAAGGGGGTCACGTACTGCCACTTGCTAGAGCGAGCGGCAGACCAAGTGGACTTAAAAGGCTTAGGCATCAACGATGGCCTAACAATACGGCGGGCAGCTACCGGGGCACGTCTATTAGAGTTGCCGAAAGGGCAGACCCCGGAGGTGGCCAAGCGTCTGGCGGAGGAGCTGCAGACGGCGTTCGGCAGCTTGGCGAGGGTCGTCCAACCCACGAAGCTCGCGAGTCTGCGAGTCTCTAGTCTGGACGACTCCGTCACCAGCGAGGCGGTCGCTACAGCGGTAGTGAAGATGGGCAAGTGCGACGCCGGCGACGTCAAAGTCGGCGCAATCGCAGTCGGACCGGGCGGGTTGGGCGGCACTGTCGTGCGATGCCCGATCCCAGCCGCCAAGGCTCTGGCTGAGGCTGGCAGGTTGCTGGTCGGGTGGAGCTCGGCCAGAGTTCAAGTCTTGGAGCAGCGCCCTATGCGCTGCTTCAAATGCATGGGTATCGGGCATACTCGCCCGACTTGTCCGGCTGCGGTCGACCGCAGAGGCGCGTGTTTCCGGTGCGGCGTGGAGGGGCACATCGCCCGTAACTGCACCGGGGCACTGCGCTGCGCCGTTTGCGCAGATGCCGGCAAACCGGCGTCGCATATTATGGGAGGACGGGAGTGCCGCCCCCCAAAATTGAGGGTTAGAGCGGTCGCAAAGGCCACGACCGCTCCCCTAATCTCATCGCACCAGTCAACGGAGGAGACTGCGGCAATGTCATCATGACCTGCCGCAGTTTTTCCTCGTTCGCCGGTCTCTGGTGCAGCGGAGATAGAGCGCTCACGGTGCTCGCGAGCGCTCTATGACCGAGGGCGGCCCGCGTAGGCGAGCCAACCGTCGGGGCGTCACGGTGGCATACAACCGTGATCCCGTGGCGTCCTTGTACGACGACGAGGGCACCGCTGTGTTTTAGTGGGTATTCTGACTTCGCAGTCAGCGAGTCCCACATACCCGTCACCTTCGGGCGGCGGGATACGTAAACGTATTTCACAGCGTCAAAAAAAAAAAAAAAAAAAAAAAAAAAAAAAAGGTTAGGTTAGGTTAGGTTAGGTTAGGTTAGGTTAGGTTAGGTTAGGTTAGGTTAGGTTAGGTTAGGTTAGGTTAGGTTGGGGTGCTACAGTCGGTGACCTCCGCGCGGTGCACCCTGGAAACGTAGGCAGCAGCAGCTGCACAGTTGCGATTGCGGAACTGCTGCTGCCTACGGCTAACGACCGACTCGGGGAGGAACGCGCTCCGGCGCTCTGCTCGTAGCAGAGTTGTCCCGTTGAGCGCGTATAGGGTGGGATCTCTCCAGCGGCGCTGCGCTCGCGCGCGCGCTAGCACGGAGACTGGGCGGGTCCGGCGTGTGTTAACACCTCCGTCGGACGAGCGAGCAGAAGCCCTGTTTGCTCACCGCCAATATCGTAACCCCGTTTCGTGGTGACGTGGTCATGTCTCGCGGCCACGTACGGGACCGAGGGTCTTGCCTTAGCCGGCCGGACCGCGAGGAAGAAAACCTCTATAAAAAATCACCCCGAATCCCAAGCGGCGACACAGCGTGAAGGGATGCATGGCCGACGGGAGGTTCGGTCAATCTGTGTCACTTACAACATGGACACGTTCGCTAAAACTTCACTACCCCAGGCGGGTACCGACGCCTCAGGCGTCGGAGAATCCCGCCACGCTTCGGCGTGCAGCCCCATCGAATCTGGGGGGGGCAACGACCGTGTTTGTGTTGCGCCCACGAAGGGCGGAGTTGGGTGTGTGCCCGCGAAGGGCGGTGAAGATGTCAGGCCCGAGAAGGGCGGTGGGCGGGTATGGCAGCCACAGGTGGTGCTTACCCGCATAGACCAGGCGATCTCCTTGGACTCTGAATTAGCTAGCGAATCGGCCGGCCTTCGGCCCGAGAAGGGCGGAGATGACGTGGGGCCCGAGGAGGGCGATGACAACAGCGTTGTTATTGAGGTTTCTGATGCAAGTATGAGGTCGGGGTCACCATCTGGCTCGGACACGTCCGGACGTTTTTGGAAGCGCCGGCGTTGCGAGGCGGATGACGGCGCGTCGGACGCGGATAATGACGACGCCCCAGCCAAAATATCCACTGCGCGTAGAGGCCGTGGCCGACCACCCACGACTGGGCAATACGTTGGCCTAGCCAAGGCAAAGTCCGAATACCTCGCCCAGTGTCAAAAGGAGCTGGAGCTGCAGGCGGAAAGTGAGGTGGTGGCGATTACGCGCCAAATCAGGGCGACGCGTGCGGCTGCATATATCGACGCGGACAGATCAGACGAATGCTCGACACGGGACCTCCACAAGAGGGCCCAGGAATGCGTCGATGCAATCTTGAAACTGACAAAGAGCTCCAAAAACATAAAGGGCACTTTCAGGAAGGCCTTCAACGAGTCCGCTGAGACTATTGGAGAGGTACTTGGCGTCCTTTACCAGCGGACAGCCACAGATGAAATCAGGCAGCTGCAGGAGGCCAATGACCGCCTTAGGTCTGAAAACGCCTAGCTCCGAACAGAAATCGCTGAACTGCGGCAGGGCGTGGCCGATATAAGGCGAGAGTTGAGCTCGACGTCTGCTCCGGCTCCTCCTCCCTCTAACCAAAAGGCCGTGGACGATGACGCGATCGTCAAAAAGATCATGGACGGGGTGGACAAATTGATTAACGCCCGATTTAGGGAGTTGGAGGCGTCCGGTAGACTCCTGCCTGAGACGCGGACGCGACAAGGACAGGCCAGCGCGTCAACGGAGAGGACAGAGTTGCCAACTTCCCAGCCGGCGGAGCCCAGTGTCACCACGCTGACCCCGCCAGCCAATCCGGGCACAAGCGCAAAATCAAGGAAAAGGAAAAGGAAAAGGACTAAAAAAGGTGCGGTTGCACAAGTGGCCGCGCCCCCAGAACCTCGCCCCACACCGCCTGCTCCGGCCGCTCCAGCGGAAAGCTGGAACGTGGTGGCGAGAAGAGGTAAGAGGACTGGGCAGCCGAACCAGACAAAGCAGCCGGCCAAAAAGGCCAAAGCGCCGAAGCTGCGTTTGCCCCGGACAGCGGCGGTGCAACTGACGCTGCTGCCGGGCAGTACTAAAACGTACGCGGAAGTGTTAGGGGCCATAAAGGCCGATGGCGTTATAGCGGGGATGGGCGTGGAGACCCGCTATAAGGTCTCCCAGACAGGCGCGCGCAGACTCGAGTTGCCCGGTTCCGACTCAAAGGAAAAGGCAGACGTGCTGGCCCGGCGCATAAAAGAGATCGTCGGCGAGGGTGTGGCGGTCACCAGGCCAGAAAAGTGTGCCGACCTCCGGATCGCCGGATTGGACGACTCGGTTACTCCCGCAGAATTGGCTGGCGTAATCGCCAAAGCGGGAGGATGCGCCGTGGAGTCCATCAAGGTTGGCGAAATCCGCCATAACTACACCGGCGTCGGGACGGCATGGGTCCGTTGCCCAGTCGAGGCGGCCAAGAGGGTGGTCGACGGGCGCCGCCTTCTGGTGGGCTTCGTTTCAGCCGCGGTCCAGCTACTGAAGGAGAGGCCTCGTCAGTGCTATCGCTGCCACGAAGTTGGGCATGTGGCGGCGAAGTGTGACAAGGAGGTGGACCGCAGCACGCAGTGCTACCGCTGCGGCAAGGACGGGCACACGCGCCGACACTGCACCGCCGAGGCGAACTGTCCGGTCTGTGAGGCCGCCGGCCAACCGGCGAGGCACACAATTGTTATGTGCCCCCGGAAAAAGTCGGCAAATAAAAGGAAGAAGGCGACAGCTGGGCCCCAAACCCAAACACCGCCCACCAATAGAGTCGGGGTGGAAAGTAACATGGAGACCCAATAATGGCACAAAAAGTTCTCCAGACTAACCTGAACCACTGTGCCAGGGCCCAAGACCTTTTTGTCCAGAGCCTGGTGCAGTGGTCCGTGCAGGTGGCGGTGGTGGCCGAGCCCTACTCGGTTCCGCCGAGGGATAACTGGGTCGGCGATCGCGATGGTGTGGTGGCCATCGTGACCCAGGTCGCCGCGGGCACCCCGCCCTTTACGCGTATTGTAAAGGGCTCGGGTTGCGTCGCGGCACTGCTGGGGGGGATGGCCGTAGTGGGGGTTTACTTCTCCCCGAACAAGTCGGTCGCCGACTTCGAGGCGTACCTCGACGAACTGGAGTTGCTAATAAGGCGGTTTCAACCCGCAGAGGTGCTGGTGCTCGGGGACTTCAATGCGAAGTCCCAGCTGTGGGGATGTCCAGCTACGGATGCGCGGGGGGCGATCCTCGAGGAGTGGGTGGTTGCCACCAACTTGACCGTCCTCAACCGCGGGACGGCCAACACGTGTGTGCGAAGGTGGGGTGGGTCCATCGTGGACGTATCGTTCGCGAGCCCCGCCCTAGCGCGCCGTGTTCAGGACTGGCGAGTGCTGGACGACGTGGAGACTCTCTCGGACCACCTTTACATCCGTTTTGAGATCTCCGCTCGTCCCGCGGTGCCGCCAAGTCCCAGCCGCGTCTCGGCGGAGGACGGTCCGCGGTGGCAACTAAAGCGTCTCGACCGGGAGCGATTCGAAGAGGCGGCGATAGTGGCCTCTTGTCAGCCACAGGTCGGTGGTTCACCAGACAGTGTGGCAGACTGGCTGGTGGGCACGATGACCGGGATGTGCGACGTGGCCATGCCCAGGTCGAGATGCCGCCCCCAACGGGCGCAAGTGTACTGGTGGTCGGAGGCGATAGCGCAGCTGCGCAGGGAGTGCGTGGCCGCCCGACGCCAGTACACTCGTTGCAGGAGGCGGATTTTCCGCTCGCCCCTTGCCTCGCTGGACAGGACACGGCACGAGGAGGAGGGTGAACGGCTGTACGCCCTATACACGTCAGCCAAAACCAGCCTCCAAAATGCCATAAGCGAGTCTCAGGCCGCGGCCAGGGCGGAAATGCTGGATGGGCTCAACAGCGACCCGTGGGGGAAGCCCTACAAACGGGTTCGTAACAAGGTCCGTCCCTGGGCTCCGCCACTCACGCAGACCCTGGACGCCGGAGTGGTCCGTGAGGTGGTCGCGGCGTTGTTCCCGACGGCGCCGGCACAGCACCAGCCGCCGCAAATGGCACCAGCAGACGCGGAGGGAGATGTCGGAGAGGAGGCACCAGAGGTCGGGGAGTCCGAGCTCGAGGAGGCCGTCGCACGGCTCAGGAGGAAGAGCGTCGCTCCAGGTCCGGATGGAATTCCGGGAAGGGCGTGGGTGCTGGCGTACGAACACCTGGCGCCACGAGTTCGAGGGCTATTTTCTGCCTGTCTGGCTCAAGCCTTAATCCCACAGCGGTGGAAGACAGGCAGACTAGTCCTCCTCAGGAAGGAAGGCCGGCCGGCGGAGTCGCCGTCGGCGTACCGCCCCATCGTCCTCCTGGACGAGCTGGCGAAGCTCTTCGAGCGTGTGGTGGTCGGGCGTCTGGTGGCGCACCTCGGGCAGAGGGGACCTGACCTCTCGGGCGTGCAGTTCGGCTTCCGCAGTGGCCGCTCCACGGTGGATGCCATTCTGTGCGTCCGAGCCCAGGTGCGGGACGCAGTGGCTCAGGGCGACGTCGTCGTGGCGGTGTCCCTCGACATCGCCAACGCGTTTAACACGTTGCCCTGGAGCTGCATTAGGGAGGCGCTCCGCTACCACGGGGTGCCGACCTATCTGCGTCGAGTGGTGGGTGCCTACCTCTCCGACAGGTGGGTCATGTTTCCCGGCAGACAAGGCATGGTCAGGAAGGAGGTCGTATGCGGTGTTCCACAGGGGTCGGTACTCGGTCCACTCTTGTGGAACATTGGATACGACTGGGTTCTGCGGGGCACATTATTGCGCGGAGTCAGCGTAGTGTGCTATGCTGACGACACGCTCGTGCTGGCTCGGCGCCCGACGTACCGGGATGCGGCAGTGTTGGCGACTGCAGGCGTTGCGCAGGTCGTAGCGCGGATTCGACGCCTCGGCCTCACTGTCGCTCTCGAGAAGGCGGAGGGCATAGTTTTTCATGGCCCAAGGAGGGCGCCTCCTCACGATGCCCATCTGATCGTGGGAGGCACTCGCATCGGTCTGTCGGGTACGATGACGTATCTGGGTCTCGTGCTCGACGGCCGATGGAAGTTCAGGGCGCATTTTGAAAGGCTTGTCCCGCGCTTACTGAAGGTGGCGGCCTCTCTCTCGTGGCTCTTGCCGAACGTGGGAGGTCCCGGGGTGAGCTGTCGTCGTCTCTACACCGGCGTCGTGAGGTCGATGGCGATGTACGGTGCTCCCGTCTGGGCCGACGCCCTGGATCGCGACAACATTGCCCTGCTGCGAAGAGCGCAGAGGGTGATGGCGATAAGGGTCGTACGGGGGTACCGTACCATCTCGGGAGAGGCAGCGTGTGTGCTGGCTGGAGTCCTGCCCTGGGACCTGGACGCGGTTTCTCTGGCGTCGTCCTACCGGCGGCGTCGGGGTCTGGCGTCCGGGGCCCTCAGTCCAGCACCACAGGAGCGACGTCTACAGCACCTCAGGCGAGAGCGGGATGCCGCGATCGCGGAATGGGAGGGGCGGCTCGAGCGTCCGAGTGCGGGGCACCGGACGATCGAGGCAATTCGGCCGGTTCTCCGGCAGTGGTTGGATAGACGGCATGGCGTCCTAACCTTCCGTGCCACGCAGGTCCTCTCGGGGCACGGTTGCTTCGGGGGGTACCTGTGTCGGGTCGCTGGGAGGGAGCCCTCTCCTCGTTGCCACCACTGCCGGGACTGTTCCGACGAGTCGGCACAGCACGTGCTGGAGGTGTGTCCGGCTTGGGAGGAGGAGCGCGAGGCGCTAAGACGTGTTGTGGGGCCAGACCTTTCGCTGCCGGCTGTGATTTCCGCCATGGTCGGCAGCGAAAGATGCTGGGACGCCGTCCTCGCCTTTTGTGAGCGAGCGATGTCGCAGAAGGAGGCGGCCGAGCGGGTAAGGGAGGACACCACCGACCTCCCCCTCCGCCGCAAAAGGACTGGGCGTCGGAGGCAGGCGCACGATCGTCGCCTTCCCCCTTAGCGCCAGGCAGAGGGCGGTCGACTTGGGGAAGTCGGCCGTCCACCGAATCTGCCCGGGTAGGCGCGTGCGGTGTCCGCCGCGCGCCACCCATGGTAAGAAATTTTGTGTGAGAGCCTGATGAGGCACGCCGCCGGGGTTTGCAGACGAATCCGGATCCCTGCGACCCCGGCACAGGCGATGAAAGTGGACACCGTGTGGTTTTAGTGGGTAAACTGCCACTCTGGCAGGAGTCCCACATAACCCGGTCGTTCCCCAGCGGCCGGGTATGCGTAACGCATTTCCACACGTTAAAAAAAAAAAAAAAAAAAAAAAAAAAAAAAAAAAAAAAAAAAAAGGTTAGGTTAGGTTAGGTTAGGTTAGGTTAGGTTAGGTTAGGTTAGGTTAGGTTAGGTTAGGTTAGGTTAGGTTAGGTTGGGGTGCTACAGTCGGTGACCTCCGCGCGGTGCACCCTGGAAACGTAGACAGCAGCAGCTGCACAGTTGCGATTGCGGAACTGCTGCTGTCTACGGCTAACGACCGACTCGGGGGAACGCCGGATATGCGATTCAGCGCTCCGGGGACTGCTCTGTCACGCAGAGTTGCCCCGTTGAGCGGCCGCATGGCGTGAAGGGGACAGCCGTCTCCTCGGGGGCTCCGGTGCCACTGCGCTCGCGCGCGGTGAAGCAACGGAGGCGGACGGGTCTGATGTGCACTCGCACTGCCGTCAGACAGAACGGCTAGGCTTCCCCTAGTCGTTCACCGTCCTCTCGTAATCCCGCTACGTGGTGTCGTGGTCATGTCTCGCGGCTACGTGCGGGACCGAGGGTCTTGCCTTAACCGGCCGGACCGCGAGGAAGAAAACCTCTATAAAAAATTACCCCGAATCCTAAGCGGCGACGCAGCGCGAGGGGATGCATGGCTGACGGGTGGATCAGTCTCGACTGCGATCCTCGTCCGGGTACCGGCCGACACCCGCGACGAGTTACGCTAGGCTTACCCAGGTACAGGGGGCACTGCCTGGGCGGACCGTCTTTCCCCCATACTCGTGGGAACAGTTATGGCTTTCTCTTTAAAATTTTATAGACGAAAAGAGGTGGATGGGGAGTCGACTACTGTCGACTCCGACGATTACAGTTCGGCGGCTGGTGAGACCAGCAGGGCCGAGAAGCGGCCACATGGAAGTCCAAAGTCTTCCAGGGAGGGTAGCGTCATCCTTGGCGGTGTAAAAAGACGTATTATTAGGCGGGATGAGCACTGCACCGAAGGAGAGGGAGATTTTATGGAGCAAGTGCGAGCGGCCGAAGAGGGGCGCAAAGCGTTGGGCTTGGATACCGGTGACGCGCGCACGGCCAACGCTTTGCTACAGCAGGCCAGCTATGATGCTTACCTGATCAGCGAGGTGGCGACGAGGTCGTCGAACCTGAAGGGCACGTTTGTGCGTGTCCTGAAGGATGCGGCGGCCTCCATGAAGTCAGCAGTGGAGGCTCTTAGCGAGCGGTCGGCCTCGGACGAGGTACGGAAACTCCAATTGGAGAATGCCCGTCTGAGGTCCGAAATGCAGGAGCTTAGGCTACAAGTGGAGGAGCTCCGACATCTGCGCCGAAACCGCGACCCTATCATCCCACCAGCGAATGGAGAGGACCCACCTGAGGAGTGGAAGGCCTCCATGTTGGGGTCGATGGGTCGCATGCTGGACGCTCGACTGGCGGGACTGGAGGAGCGGCTTTTGCCAGCAAAGTCGCACCGACCACCATTGGCGGCGGACAGAATCCGCGAGGATCTGCAAGCGGTGCCCGCCTCTGCAGCTAAGCGCAAGAAGCCGGCATCGAAGACGGCGCCCGCCCCTGGGCCTGGCAAGAAAAAGACGCCGAGGACGGAACTTGCGCCTGAAGAGGGTCCTGACGGCGGTGAGTGGACCACCGTCGTCAAGAAGAGAAAGAAGGCGAAGTCATACGCCGCCGTCGCCGCCGCCGCAGCTCCTGCTCCAAAAGAGCCGCGGCCGCAGCCACCTACGCGGCCAAAGAGGAAAACCAAAAAGGCAAAGAAGCCCAAGATGGCGGCCCCTCGCTCTCCGGCGGTGCTCATTACTCTCGAGGAGTACGCCGAGAGCAAGGGCATAACCTACTGCCACTTGCTGGAGAGAGCGGCAGAAACGGTGGACTTAGAGGCAATCGGCGTAGTCGGCGGCCTAAATATACGGCGCTCTGCCACGGGGGCACGACTCTTGGAGCTGCAGAAAGGGCAGACCCCAGAGGCGGCCAAACGTCTTGCGGAGGAATTGCAGACGGCGTTTGGCAGCTTGGCGAGGGTCGTCCAACCCACGAAGCTCGCGAGTCTGCGAGTCTCTGGGCTGGACGACTCCGTCACCAGCGAAGCGGTGGCTACTGCAGTAGCAAAGTTGGGAAAGTGCGACGCCGGCGACGTGAAAGTCGGCGCAATCGCGGTCGGACGTGGCGGGTTGGGCGGCACAGTCGTGCGATGCCCGATCCCAGCCGCAAAGGCCCTGGCCGAGGCAGGGCGACTCTTGGTCGGCTGGAGTTCGGCCAGGGTCCAAGTGTTGGAGCAGCGCCCCATGCGGTGCTTTAAGTGTATGGGTATCGGGCACACTCGCTCGACTTGTCCGGCTGCGGTCGACCGCAGAGGCGCGTGCTACCGGTGTGGCGTGGAGGGGCACATTGCCCGTAACTGCACCGGGGCACTGCGCTGCGCCGTTTGCGCGGACGCCGGCAAACCGGCGTCGCATATAATGGGAGGGCGGGAGTGCCGCCCCCCAAAATCGAGGGTTAGAGCGGTCACCAAATCGTCGACCGCTCCCCAAAGCTCATCGCACCAGGTCACGGAGGAGACTGCGGCTATGTCATCATGACCTGCCGCAGTTTCCCCCGTTCGCCGGTCCCTAGTGCAGCGGAGATAGAGCGCTCACGGTGCCCGCGAGCGCTCTATGACCGAGGGCGGCCCGCGTAGGCGAGCCAACCGTCGGGGCGTCACGGTGGCATACGACCGTGATCCCGTGGCGTCCTTGTACGACGACGAGGGCACCGCTGTGTTTTAGTGGGTATTCTGACTTCGCAGTCAGCGAGTCCCACATACCCGTCGCCTGCGGGTGGCGGGATGCGTAAACGCATTTCACAGCGACAAAAAAAAAAAAAAAAAAAAAAAAAAAAAAAAAAAAAAAGGTTAGGTTAGGTTAGGTTAGGTTAGGTTAGGTTAGGTTAGGTTAGGTTAGGTTAGGTTAGGTTAGGTTAGGTTAGGTTAGGTTAGGTTAGGTTAGGTTAGGTTACCGACTCGGGGAGGAACGCGCTCCGGCGCTCTGCTCGTAGCAGAGTTGTCCCGTTGAGCGCGTTTAGGGTGGGATCTCTCCAGCGGCGCTGCGCTCGCGCGCTCTGCTAGCACGGAGACTGGGCGGGTCTGGCGTGCGCTAACACCGCCGTCGGACGAGCAAGCAGTAGCCCTGCTTGCTCACCGTCAATATCGTAACCCCGTTTCGTGGTGTCGTGGTCATGTCTCGCGGCCACGTACGGGACCGAGGGTCCTGCCTTAGCCGGCCGGACCGCGAGGAAGAAAACCTCTATAAAAATTACCCCGAATCCCAAGCGGCGACACAGCGTGAAGGGATGCATGGCCGACGGGAGGTTCGGTCAATCTGTGTCACTTACAACATGGACACGTTCGCGAAAACTTCATTACCCCAGGCGGGTACCGACGCCTCAGGCGTCGGAGAATCCCGCCACGCTTCGGCGTGCAGCCCCATCGAATCTGGGGGGGGCAACGACCGTGTTTGTGTTGCGCCCACGAAGGGCGGAGTTGGGTGTGTGCCCGCGAAGGGCGGTGAAGATGTCAGGCCCGAGAAGGGCGGTGGGCGGGTAAGGCAGCCACAGGTGGTGCTTACCCGCATAGACCAGGCGATTTCCTTGGATTCCGAATTAGCTAGCGAATCGGCCGACCGGCGGCCCGAGAAGGGCGGAGATGACGTGGGGCCCGAGGAGGGCGATAACAGTAGCGAGGTCATAGAGCTTTCCGACACGAGTATGAGGTCGGAATCTCCACATGACTCGGACTCACCCGGACGATTCTGGAAGCGCCGCCGGTGCGAGACGGACGACGGCGCATCGGACGCGGATGGCGACGACACCCCCGCCAAAATATCTACTGCGCGTCGAGGCCGTGGCCGACCACCCACGACTGGGCAGTACGTTGGCCTAGCAAAGGCGAAGGCCGAATACCTCGCCCAGTGCCAAAAGGAGCTGGAGCTGCAGGCGGAAAGTGAGGTGGTGGCGATTACGCGCCAAATCAGGGCGACGCGTGCGGCTGCATATATCGACGCGGACAGATCAGACGAATGCTCGACACGGGACCTCCACAAGAGGGCCCAGGAATGCGTCGATGCAATCTTGAAACTGACAAAGAGCTCCAAAAACATAAAGGGCACTTTCAGGAAGGCCTTCAACGAGTCCGCTGAGACTATTGGAGAGGTACTTGGCGTCCTTTACCAGCGGACAGCCACAGATGAAATCAGGCAGCTGCAGGAGGCCAATGACCGCCTTAGGTCTGAAAACGCCCAGCTCCGAACAGAAATCGCTGAACTGCGGCAGGGCGTGGCCGATATAAGGCGAGAGTTGAGCTCGACGTCTGCTCCGGCTCCTCCTCCCTCTAACCAAAAGGCCGTGGACGATGACGCGATCGTCAAAAAGATCATGGACGGGGTGGACAAATTGATTAACGCCCGATTTAGGGAGTTGGAGGCGTCCGGTAGACTCCTGCCTGAGACGCGGACGCGACAAGGACAGGCCAGCGCGTCAACGGAGAGGACAGAGTTGCCAACTTCCCAGCCGGCGGAGCCCAGTGTCACCACGCTGACCCCGCCAGCCAATCCGGGCACAAGCGCAAAATCAAGGAAAAGGAAAAGGACTAAAAAAGGTGCGGTTGCACAAGCGGCCGCGCCCCCAGAACCTCGCCCCACACCGCCTGCCCCGGCCGCTCCAGCGGAAAGCTGGAACGTGGTGGCGAGAAGAGGTAAGAGGACTGGGCAGCCGAACCAGACAAAGCAGCCGGCCAAAAAGGCCAAAGCGCCGAAGCTGCGTTTGCCCCGGACAGCGGCGGTGCAACTAACGCTGCTGCCGGGCAGTACTAAAACGTACGCGGAAGTGTTAGGGGCCATAAAGGCCGATGGCGTTATAGCGGGGATGGGCGTGGAGACCCGCTATAAGGTCTCCCAGACAGGCGCGCGCAGACTCGAGTTGCCCGGTTCCGACTCAAAGGAAAAGGCAGACGTGCTGGCCCGGCGCATCAAAGAGATCGTCGGCGAGGGAGTGGCGGTCACCAGGCCGGAAAAGTGTGCCGACCTCCGGATCGCCGGACTGGACGATTCCGTCACTCCCGAGGAATTGGCTGGCGTTATCGCCAAAGCCGGGGGATGCGCCGTGGAAGCAGTCAAGGTCGGCGAAATCCGCCATAACTACACCGGCGTCGGGACGGCATGGGTCCGTTGCCCAGTAGAGGCGGCCAAGAAGGTGGTCGACGGGCGCCGCCTTCTGGTAGGCTTCGTTTCGGTTGGGGTCCAGCTCCTGAAGGAGAGACCGCGGCAGTGCTATCGCTGTCACGAAGTTGGGCACGTGGCAGCGAAGTGCGACAAGGGAGTGGATCGCAGCGCGCAATGCTACCGCTGCGGCAAGGAGGGGCACACGCGCCGGCATTGCACCGCTGAGGCGAACTGCCCAGCCTGCGAGGCCGCCGACCGACCGGCGAGGCACACAATGGTCATGTGCCCCCGGAAGAAGCCGGGACGAAAAGGGAGGAAGACGGCGACACCTGGGCCCCAAACCCAAACACCGCCCACCAATAGAGTCGGGGTGGACAGTAATATGGAGACTCAATAATGGCCACCAATGTTCTCCAGGCCAACTTGAACCACTGTGCCAGGGCGCAAGACCTTTTTGTCCAGAGCCTGGTCCAGTGGTCCGTGCAGGTGGCGGTTGTGGCCGAGCCATACTCAGTTCCGCCGAGGGACAACTGGGTCGGCGATCGCGATGGTGTGGTGGCCATCGTGACCCAGGTCGCCGCGGGCACCCCGCCCTTTACGCGTATTGTAAAGGGCTCGGGTTGCGTCGCGGCACTGCTGGGGGGGATGGCTGTAGTGGGGGTGTACTTCTCACCGAACAAGTCGGTCGCCGACTTCGAGGCGTACCTCGACGAACTCGAGAGGCTGACTAGGAGACTCCAACCTGCTGAGGTGCTGTTGCTCGGC
The DNA here is from genome assembly GCA_036937285.1 of Euphydryas editha. Taxonomy (NCBI): domain Eukaryota; kingdom Metazoa; phylum Arthropoda; class Insecta; order Lepidoptera; family Nymphalidae; genus Euphydryas; species Euphydryas editha. The sequence continues at coordinate 31,610 of JAUPFZ010000007.1, read as the reverse complement.
GACCTCAATGCAAAGTCCCAGCTGTGGGGATGTCCAGCAACGGATGCGCGGGGGGCGATCCTCGAGGAGTGGGTGGTTGCCACCAACTTGACCGTCCTCAACCGCGGGACGGCCAACACATGTGTGCGAAGGTGGGGTGGGTCCATCGTGGACGTATCGTTCGCGAGCCCCGCCCTAGCGCGCCGTGTTCAGGGCTGGCGAGTGCTGGACGACGTGGAGACTCTCTCGGACCACCTCTACATCCGTTTTGAGATCTCCGCTCGTCCCGCGGTGCCGCCAAGTCCCAGCCACGTCTCGGCGGAGGACGGTCCGCGGTGGCAACTAAAGCGTCTCGACCGGGAGCGATTCAAAGAGGCGGCGATAGTGGCCTCTTGTCAGCCACAGGTCGGTGGTTCACCAGACAGTGTGGCAGACTGGCTGGTGGGCACGATGACCGGGATGTGCGACGTGGCCATGCCCAGGTCGAGATGCCGCCCCCAACGGGCGCAAGTGTACTGGTGGTCGGAGGCGATAGCGCAGCTGCGCAGGGAGTGCGTGGCCGCCCGACGCCAGTACACTCGTTGCAGGAGGCGGATTTTCCGCTCGCCCCTTGCCTCGCTGGACAGGGCACGGCATGAGGAGGAGGGTGAACGGCTGTACGCCCTATACACGTCAGCCAAAACCAGCCTCCAAAATGCCATAAGCGAGTCTCAGGCCGCGGCCAGGGCGGAAATGCTGGATGGGCTCAACAGCGACCCGTGGGGGAAGCCCTATAAACGGGTCCGCAATAAGGTCCGTCCCTGGGCTCCGCCACTCACGCAGACCCTGGATGCCGGAGTGGTCCGTGAGGTGGTCGCGGCGCTGTTCCCGACGGCGCCGGCACAGCACCAGCCGCCGCAAATGGCACCAGTGAATGCACAAGGAGACATCGGTGAGGAGGCACCAGAGGTCGGCGAGTCCGAACTCGAGGAGGCCATCGCACGACTCAGGAGGAAGAGCGTCGCTCCAGGTCCGGATGGAATTCCGGGAAGGGCGTGGGTGCTGGCGTACGAACACCTAGCGCCGCGAGTTCGAGGGCTATTTTCTGCCTGTCTGGCTCAAGCCTTAATCCCACAGCGGTGGAAGACAGGCAGACTAGTCCTCCTCAGGAAGGAAGGCCGGCCGGCGGAGTCGCCGTCGGCGTACCGCCCCATTGTCCTCCTGGACGAGCTGGCGAAGCTCTTCGAGCGTGTGGTGGTCGGGCGTCTGGTGGCGCACCTCGGGCAGAGGGGACCTGACCTCTCGGGCGTGCAGTTCGGCTTCCGCAGTGGCCGCTCCACGGTGGATGCCATTCTGTGCGTCCGAGCCCAGGTGCGGGACGCAGTGGCTCAGGGCGACGTCGTCGTGGCGGTGTCCCTCGACATCGCCAACGCGTTTAACACGTTGCCCTGGAGCTGCATTAGGGAGGCGCTCCGCTACCACGGGGTGCCGACCTATCTGCGTCGAGTGGTGGGTGCCTACCTTTCCGACAGGTGGGTCGTGTTTCCTGGCCAGAACGGCATGGTGAGCAAGGAGGTCGTATGCGGTGTTCCACAGGGGTCGGTACTCGGTCCACTCCTGTGGAATATCGGATATGATTGGGCTCTACGGGGCACACTGTTGCGCGGTGTCAGCGTCGTCTGTTATGCCGACGATACGCTCGTGCTGGCTCGGCGGCCGACGTACAGGGATGCGGCAGTGTTGGCGACTGCAGGCGTCGCGCAGGTCGTAGCGCGGATCCGGCGCCTCGGCCTCACTGTCGCCCTCGAGAAGGCGGAGGGCATCGTCTTCCATGGCCCAAGGAGGGCGCCTCCTCACGACGCCCATCTGATCGTGGGGGGCACTCGCATCGGTCTGTCGGGCACGATGACGTACCTGGGTCTCGTGCTCGACGGCCGATGGAAGTTTCGGGCGCACTTTCAGCGGCTGGTCCCGCGCTTGCTGAAGGTGGCGGCCTCTCTCTCGTGGCTCTTGCCAAACGTGGGGGGTCCCGGTATGAGCTGTCGTCGTCTCTACACCGGCGTCGTGAGGTCGATGGCGATGTACGGTGCTCCCGTCTGGGCCGACGCCCTGGATCGCGACAACATTGCCCTGCTGCGGAGAGCGCAGAGGGTGATGGCGATAAGGGTCGTACGGGGGTACCGTACCATCTCGGGAGAGGCAGCGTGTGTGCTGGCTGGAGTCCTGCCCTGGGACCTGGACGCGGTTTCTCTGGCGTCGTCCTACCGGCGGCGTCGGGGTCTGGCGTCCGGGACCCTCAGTCCAGCACCACGGGGGCTACAAGACCTCCTCAGGCGAGAGCGGGATGCCGCGATCGCGGAATGGGAGGGGCGGCTCGAGCGTCCGAGTGCGGGGCACCGGACGATCGAGGCGATTCGGCCGGTCCTCCGGCAGTGGTTGGCTAGACGGCATGGCGTCCTAACCTTCCGCGCCACGCAGGTCCTCTCGGGGCACGGCTGCTTCGGGGGGTACCTGTGTCGGGTCGCTGGGAGGGAGCCCTCTCCTCGTTGCCACCACTGCCGGGACTGTTCCGATGAGTCGGCACAGCATGTGCTGGAGGTGTGTCCGGCTTGGGAGGAGGAGCGTGAGGCGCTGAAACGTGTTGTGGGGACAGACCTTTCGCTGCCGGCTGTGATATCCGCCATGGTCGGCAGCGAAAGGTGCTGGGACGCCGTCCTCGCTTTTTGTGAGCGGGCGATGTCGGAGAAGGAGGCGGCCGAGCGGGTGAGGGAGGACACCACCGACCTCCCCCTCCGCCGCAAAAGGACTGGGCGTCGGAGGCAGGCGCACGATCGTCGCCTTCCCCCTTAGCGCTAGGCAGAGGGCGGTCGACTTGGGGAAGTCGGCCGTCCACCGAATCTGCCCGGGTAGGCGCGTGCGGTGTCCGCCGCGCGCCACCTATGGTAAGAAATATTGTGTGAGAGCCTGATGAGGCACGCCGCCGGGGTTTGCAGACGAATCCGGATCCCTGCGACCCCGGCACAGGCGATGAAAGTGGACACCGTGTGGTTTTAGTGGGTAAACTGCCAGTCTGGCAGGAGTCCCACATAACCCGGTCGTTCCCCGGCGGCCGGGTATGCGTAACGCATTTCCACACGTTAAAAAAAAAAAAAAAAAAAAAAAAAAAAAAAAAAAAAAAAAAAAAAAAAAAAAAAAAAAAAAGGTTAGGTTAGGTTAGGTTAGGTTAGGTTAGGTTAGGTTAGGTTAGGTTAGGTTAGGTTAGGTTAGGTTAGGTTAGGTTAGGTTAGGTTGGGGTGCTACAGTCGGTGACCTCCGCGCGGTGCACCCTGGAAACGTAGGCAGCAGCAGCTGCACAGTTGCGATTGCGGAACTGCTGCTGCCTACGGCTAACGACCGACTCGGGGAGGAACGCGCTCCGGCGCTCTGCTCGTAGCAGAGTTGTCCCGTTGAGCGCGTAGGGTGGGATCTCTCCAGCGGCGCTGCGCTCGCGCGCTGTGCTAGCATGGAGACTGGGCGGGTCTGACGTGTGTTAACACCTCCGTCGGACGAGCGAGCAGAAGCCCTGTTTGCTCACCGTCAATATCGTAACCCCGTTTCGTGGTGTCGTGGTCATGTCTCGCGGCCACGTACGGGACCGAGGGTCTTGCCTTAGCCGGCCGGACCGCGAGGAAGAAAACCTCTATAAAAAATCACCCCGAATCCCAAGCGGCGACACAGCGTGAAGGGATGCATGGCCGACGGGAGGTTCGGTCAATCTGTGTCACTTACAACATGGACACGTTCGCTAAAACTTCACTACCCCAGGCGGGTACCGACGCCTCAGGCGTCGGAGAATCCCGCCACGCTTCGGCGTGCAGCCCCATCGAATCTGGGGGGGGCAACGACCGTGTTTGTGTTGCGCCCACGAAGGGCGGAGTTGGGTGTGTGCCCGCGAAGGGCGGTGAAGATGTCAGGCCCGAGAAGGGCGGTGGGCGGGTATGGCAGCCACAGGTGGTGCTTACCCGCATAGACCAGGCGATCTCCTTGGATTCTGAATTAGCTAGCGAATCGGCTGGCCGGCGGCCCGAGAAGGGCGGAGAAGACGTGGGGCCCGAGGAGGGCGATGACGATAGCACTGTCATAGAGCTATCAGATACAAGTATGAGGTCGGGGTCGCCGTGTGATTCGGACTCACCCGGACGATTCTGGAAGCGCCGCCGGTGCGAGACGGACGACGGCGCATCGGACGCGGATGGCGACGACACCCCCGCCAAAATATCCACTGCACGTCGAGGCCGTGGCCGACCACCCACGACTGGGCAGTACGTTGGCCTAGCAAAGGCGAAGGCCGAATACCTCGCCCAGTGCCAAAAGGAGCTGGAGCTGGAAGCAGAAAGCGAGGTGGTAGCGATTACGCGCCAAATTAGGGCGACGCGTGCGGCCGCATACGAAGTAGCAACGAGAGAGGACGAATGCTCGACACGGGACCTCCACAAGAGGGCCCAGGAGTGTGTTGATGCCATCGTGAAACTAACGAAGGGCTCCAAGAACATAAAGGGCACCTACAGAAAAGCCTTTAATGAGTCCGCCGAGACCATTGGGGAGGTGCTTGGTATTCTGTACCAGCGAACGTCGACGGACGAAATCAGGCGGCTCCAGGAGGCCAACGACCGCCTCAAGTCCGAAAACGCCCAGCTCCGCTCGGAGATTTCGGAACTGCGGCAAGGCGTGGCCGAAATAAGGCAGGAGCTGAGCTCGGCGTCTGCTCCGGCCCCTCCACCCTCTACTCAAAAGGCCGTGGACGAGGACGCAATGGTGAAAAAGATCATGGACGGGGTGGGCAAATTGATCAACGCCCGATTCAGGGAATTAGAGGCGTCCGGCAGGCTCCTGCCTGAGACGCGAACGCGACAGGACCAGGTCAGTATATCGACGCCCAGGACAGAGGTGCCAATTTCCCAGCCGGCGGAGCCCAGTGTCACCACGCTGACCCCGCCAGCGAATTCGGCGCCGAAAAAGAAGACGAAAAGGAAAAGGAATAAAAAAGGTGCAGTCACACAAGCGGCTGCGCCGCCAGATTCTCGCCCCCCACCGTCTGGCCCGACCGCTCCGGCGGAGGGCTGGAACGTGGTGGCGAGGAGGGGTAAGAAGTCGAACCAGCAAAAGCAGCCGGCCAAAAAGCCGAAAGCGCCTAAGCTGCGTCTGCCCCGGTCAGCGGCGGTGCAACTGACGCTGCTGCCGGGAAGCACGAGGACATATGCGGAGGTTCTCGGAGCGATTAAGGCTGATGGCGTTATAGCGGGGATGGGCGTGGAGACCCGCTATAAGGTATCCCAGACGGGCGCCCGCAGGCTGGAATTGCCCGGTGCCGACGGCAAAGAGAAGGCGGACGCGCTGGCCCGGCGCATTAAGGAGATCGTCGGCGAGGGAGTGGCGGTCGCTAGGCCGGAAAAGTGTGCCGACCTTCGCATCGCAGGACTGGACGATTCCGTCACTCCCGCAGAATTGGCTGGCGTAATCGCCAAAGCGGGGGGATGCGCAGTGGAGTCGATAAAGGTTGGCGAAATCCGCCACAACTACACCGGCGTCGGGACGGCATGGGTCCGTTGCCCAGTAGAGGCGGCCAAGAAGGTGGTCGACGGGCGCCGCCTTCTAGTGGGCTTCGTTTCGGTGGGAGTCCAGCTCCTAAAGGAGAGGCCTCGTCAATGCTATCGCTGCCACGAAATCGGGCACGTGGCAGCGAAGTGTGACAAGGAGGTGGACCGCAGCGCGCAGTGCTACCGCTGCGGCAAAGAGGGGCACACGCGCCGGCACTGCACCGCCGAGGCGAACTGTCCGGCCTGTGAGGCCGCCGGCCGACCGGCGAGGCACACGATGGTCACGTGCCCCCGGAAAAAGCCGGGACGAAAAGGGAGAAAGAAGGCGACACCCGGGCCCAGAGCCCAAGCACCGCCCACCAACAGAGCCGGGGAGGGAAACATGGAGACGTAACCAATAATGGCCACTAAAGTTCTCCAATGTAACCTGAACCACTGTGCCAGGGCCCAAGACCTCTTTGTCCAGAGCCTGGTACAGTGGTCCGTGCAGGTGGCGGTTGTGGCCGAGCCATACTCGGTTCCGCCGAGGGACAACTGGGTCGGCGATCGCGATGGTGTGGTGGCCATCGTGACCCAGGTCGCCGCGGGCACCCCGCCCTTTACGCGTATTGTAAAGGGCTCGGGTTGCGTCGCGGCACTGCTGGGGGGAATGGCTGTAGTAGGGGTTTACTTCTCCCCGAACAAGTCGGTCGCCGACTTCGAGGCGTACCTCGACGAACTCGAGATGATGGTCAGGAGGCTCCGACCTGCAGAGGTGCTGGTGCTCGGCGACCTTAACGCGAAGTCCCAGCTGTGGGGATGTCCAGCAACGGATGCGCGGGGGGCGATCCTCGAGGAGTGGGTGGTTGCCACCAACTTGACCGTCCTCAACCGCGGGACGGCCAACACGTGTGTGCGAAGGTGGGGTGGGTCCATCGTGGACGTATCGTTCGCGAGCCCCGCCCTAGCGCGCCGTGTTCAGGACTGGCGAGTGCTGGACGACGTGGAGACTCTCTCGGACCACCTATACATCCGATTTGAGATCTCCGCTCGTCCCGCGGTGCCGCCAAGTCCCAGCCGCGTCTCGGCGGAGGACGGTCCGCGGTGGCAACTAAAGCGTCTCGACCGGGAGCGGTTCGAAGAGGCGGCGATAGTGGCCTCTTGTCAGCCACAGGTCGGTGGTTCACCCGACAGGGTGGCAGACTGGCTGGTGGGCACGATGACCGAGATGTGCGACGTGGCCATGCCCAGGTCGAGATGCCGCCCCCAACGGGCGCAAGTGTACTGGTGGTCGGAGGCGATAGCGCAGCTGCGCAGGGAGTGCGTGGCCACCCGACGCCAGTACACTCGTTGCAGGAGGCGGATTTTCCGCTCGCCCCTTGCCTCGCTGGACAGGGCACGGCACGAGGAGGAGGGTGAACGGCTGTACGCCCTTTACACGGCAGCCAAAGCCAGCCTCCAGAATGCCATCTGCGAGTCGCAGGCCGCGGCCAGGGCGGAAATGCTGGATGGGCTTAATAGCGACCCGTGGGGGAAGCCCTACAAACGGGTTCGCAATAAGGTCCGTCCCTGGGCTCCGCCACTCACGCAGACCCTGGACGCCGGAGTGGTCCGTGAGGTGGTCGCGGCGCTATTCCCGACGGCGCCGGCACAGCACCAGCCGCCGCAAATGGCACCAGCGGACGCGGAGGGAGACGTCGAAGAGGAGGCACCAGAGGTCGGGGAGTCCGAGCTCGAGGAGGCCGTCGCACGGCTCAGGAGGAAGAGCGTCGCTCCAGGGCCGGATGGCATTCCAGGAAGGGCGTGGGTGCTGGCGTACGATCACCTGGCGCCGCGAGTTCGAGGGCTATTTACTGCCTGTCTGGCTCAAGCCTTAATCCCACAGCGGTGGAAGACAGGCAGACTAGTCCTCCTCAGGAAGGAAGGCCGGCCGGTGGAGTCGCCGTCGGCGTACCGCCCCATCGTCCTCCTGGACGAGCTGGCAAAGCTCTTCGAGCGTGTGGTGGTCGGGCGTCTGGTGGCGCACCTCGGGCAGAGGGGACCTGACCTCTCGGGCGTGCAGTTCGGCTTCCGCAGTGGCCGCTCCACGGTGGATGCCATTCTGTGCGTCCGAGCCCAGGTGCGGGACGCAGTGGCCCAGGGCGATGTCGTCGTGGCGGTGTCCCTCGACATCGCCAACGCGTTCAACACGTTGCCCTGGAGCTGCATTAGGGAGGCGCTCCGCTACCACGGGGTGCCGACCTATTTGCGTCGAGTGGTGGGTGCCTACCTCTCCGACAGGTGGGTCATTTTTCCTGGCCAGAACGGCATGGTGAGCAAGGAGGTCGTATGCGGTGTTCCACAGGGTTCGGTACTCGGTCCACTCTTGTGGAACATCGGATACGACTGGGTTCTGCGGGGCACATTGCTGCGGGGAGTGAGTGTCGTTTGCTATGCCGATGACACGCTCGTGCTGGCTCGGCGGCCGACGTACCGGGATGCGGCAGTGTTGGCGACTGCAGGCGTCGCGCAGGTCGTAGCGCGGATTCGACGCCTCGGCCTCACTGTCGCTCTCGAGAAGGCGGAGGGCATCGTATTTCACGGCCCAAGGAGGGCGCCTCCTCACGACGCTCATCTGATCGTGGGAGGCACTCGCATCGGTCTGTCGGGCGCGATGACGTACCTGGGTCTCGTGCTCGACGGCCGATGGAAGTTTCGGGCGCACTTCCAGCGGCTGGTCCCGCGCTTGCTTAAGGTGGCGGCCTCTCTCTCGTGGCTCTTGCCAAACGTGGGGGGTCCCGGTGTGAGCTGTCGTCGTCTCTACACCGGCGTCGTGAGGTCGATGGCGATGTACGGTGCTCCCGTCTGGGCCGACGCCCTGGATCGCGACAACATTGCCCTGCTGCGGAGAGCGCAGAGGGTGATGGCGATAAGGGTCGTACGGGGGTACCGTACCATCTCGGGAGAGGCTGCGTGTGTGCTGGCTGGAGTCCTGCCCTGGGACCTGGACGCGGTTTCTCTGGCGTCGTCCTACCGGCGGCGTCGGGGTCTGGCGTCCGGGGACCTAAGCTCAGCACCACGGGGGCGACTAGAGCACCTCAGGCGAGAGCGGGATGCCGCGATCGCGGATTGGGAGAGGCGGCTCGAGAGTCCGAGCGCGGGACACCGGACGATCGAGGCGGTTCGGCCGGTCCTCCGGCAGTGGTTGGCTAGACGGCATGGCGTCCTAACCTTCCGCGCCACGCAGGTCCTCTCGGGGCACGGTTGCTTCGGGGGGTACCTGTGTCGGGTCGCTGGGAGGGAGCCCTCTCCTCGTTGCCACCACTGCCGGGACTGTTCCGACGAGTCGGCACAGCACGTGCTGGAGGTGTGTCCGGCTTGGGAGGAGGAGCGCGAGGCGCTGAAACGTGTTGTGGGGACAGACCTTTCGCTGCCGGCTGTGATATCCGCCATGGTCGGCAGCGAAAGGTGCTGGGACGCCGTCCTCGCTTTTTGTGAGCGGGTGATGTCGGAGAAGGAGGCGGCCGAGCGGGTGAGGGAGGACACCACCGACCTCCCCCTCCGCCGCAAAAGGACTGGGCGTCGGAGGCAGGCGCACGATCATCGCCTTCCCCCTTAGCGCTAGGCAGAGGGCGGTCGACTTGGGGAAGTCGGCCGTCCACCGAATCTGCCCGGGTAGGCGCGTGCGGTGTCCGCCGCGCGCCACCCATGGTAAGAACTATTATTGTGTGAGAGCCTGATGAGGCACGCCGCCGGGGTTTGCAGACGAATCCGGATTCCTGCGACCCCGGCACAGGCGATGAAAGTGGACACCGTGTGGTTTTAGTGGGTAAACTGCCAGTCAGCAGGAGTCCCACATAACCCGGTCGTTCCCCAGCGGCCGGGTATGCGTAACGCATTTCCACACGTTAAAAAAAAAAAAAAAAAAAAAAAAAAAAAAAAAAAAAAAAAAAAAAAAAAAAAAAAAAAAAAAAAAAAAAAAAAGGTTAGGTTAGGTTAGGTTAGGTTAGGTTAGGTTAGGTTAGGTTAGGTTAGGTTAGGTTAGGTTAGGTTAGGTTAGGTTAGGTTAGGTTAGGTTAGGTTAGGTTAGGTTAGGTTAGGTTAGGTTAGGTTAGGTTAGGTTAGGTTAGGTTAGGTTAGGTTAGGTTAGGTTAGGTTAGGTTAGGTTAGGTTAGGTTAGGTTAGGTTAGGTTAGGTTAGGTTAGGTTAGGTTAGGTTAGGTTAGGTTAGGTTAGGTTAGGTTAGGTTAGGTTAGGTTAGGTTAGGTTAGGTTAGGTTAGGTTAGGTTAGGTTAGGTTAGGTTAGGTTAGGTTAGGTTAGGTTAGGTTAGGTTAGGTTAGGTTAGGTTAGGTTAGGTTAGGTTAGGTTAGGTTAGGTTAGGTTAGGTTAGGTTAGGTTAGGTTAGGTTAGGTTAGGTTAGGTTAGGTTAGGTTAGGTTAGGTTAGGTTAGGTTAGGTTAGGTTAGGTTAGGTTAGGTTAGGTTAGGTTAGGTTAGGTTAGGTTAGGTTAGGTTAGGTTAGGTTAGGTTAGGTTAGGTTAGGTTAGGTTAGGTTAGGTTAGGTTAGGTTAGGTTAGGTTAGGTTAGGTTAGGTTAGGTTAGGTTAGGTTAGGTTAGGTTAGGTTAGGTTAGGTTAGGTTAGGTTAGGTTAGGTTAGGTTAGGTTAGGTTAGGTTAGGTTAGGTTAGGTTAGGTTAGGTTAGGTTAGGTTAGGTTAGGTTAGGTTAGGTTAGGTTAGGTTAGGTTAGGTTAGGTTAGGTTAGGTTAGGTTAGGTTAGGTTAGGTTAGGTTAGGTTAGGTTAGGTTAGGTTAGGTTAGGTTAGGTTAGGTTAGGTTAGGTTAGGTTAGGTTAGGTTAGGTTAGGTTAGGTTAGGTTAGGTTAGGTTAGGTTAGGTTAGGTTAGGTTAGGTTAGGTTAGGTTAGGTTAGGTTAGGTTAGGTTAGGTTAGGTTAGGTTAGGTTAGGTTAGGTTAGGTTAGGTTAGGTTAGGTTAGGTTAGGTTAGGTTAGGTTAGGTTAGGTTAGGTTAGGTTAGGTTAGGTTAGGTTAGGTTAGGTTAGGTTAGGTTAGGTTAGGTTAGGTTAGGTTAGGTTAGGTTAGGTTAGGTTAGGTTAGGTTAGGTTAGGTTAGGTTAGGTTAGGTTAGGTTAGGTTAGGTTAGGTTAGGTTAGGTTAGGTTAGGTTAGGTTAGGTTAGGTTAGGTTAGGTTAGGTTAGGTTAGGTTAGGTTAGGTTAGGTTAGGTTAGGTTAGGTTAGGTTAGGTTAGGTTAGGTTAGGTTAGGTTAGGTTAGGTTAGGTTAGGTTAGGTTAGGTTAGGTTAGGTTAGGTTAGGTTAGGTTAGGTTAGGTTAGGTTAGGTTAGGTTAGGTTAGGTTAGGTTAGGTTAGGTTAGGTTAGGTTAGGTTAGGTTAGGTTAGGTTAGGTTAGGTTAGGTTAGGTTAGGTTAGGTTAGGTTAGGTTAGGTTAGGTTAGGTTAGGTTAGGTTAGGTTAGGTTAGGTTAGGTTAGGTTAGGTTAGGTTAGGTTAGGTTAGGTTAGGTTAGGTTAGGTTAGGTTAGGTTAGGTTAGGTTAGGTTAGGTTAGGTTAGGTTAGGTTAGGTTAGGTTAGGTTAGGTTAGGTTAGGTTAGGTTAGGTTAGGTTAGGTTAGGTTAGGTTAGGTTAGGTTAGGTTAGGTTAGGTTAGGTTAGGTTAGGTTAGGTTAGGTTAGGTTAGGTTAGGTTAGGTTAGGTTAGGTTAGGTTAGGTTAGGTTAGGTTAGGTTAGGTTAGGTTAGGTTAGGTTAGGTTAGGTTAGGTTAGGTTAGGTTAGGTTAGGTTAGGTTAGGTTAGGTTAGGTTAGGTTAGGTTAGGTTAGGTTAGGTTAGGTTAGGTTAGGTTAGGTTAGGTTAGGTTAGGTTAGGTTAGGTTAGGTTAGGTTAGGTTAGGTTAGGTTAGGTTAGGTTAGGTTAGGTTAGGTTGGTTAGGTTAGGTTAGGTTAGGTTAGGTTAGGTTAGGTTAGGTTAGGTTAGGTTAGGTTAGGTTAGGTTAGGTTAGGTTAGGTTAGGTTAGGTTAGGTTAGGTTAGGTTAGGTTAGGTTAGGTTAGGTTAGGTTAGGTTAGGTTAGGTTAGGTTAGGTTAGGTTAGGTTA